>CM060700.1:178725326-181125326 GCA_030686995.1 Artemisia argyi | reverse complement strand
TTTGAAGCAATTGACTACGACGGCGAGGAAGAACCTTACGAGGATCTAGATGATGACAATGAAGTAGATTCGGACGAAGATCCTGAAATGGATATGGACATAAACATCGATGATTACGAAGAAGATCCTGAAATGGATATCATCGAAGGCATCGATGACATTGAGGAAGTAGAGGAACAAATAGTGGTGAAACATCTATCACCATTAACATCACCACCTCCTATTTCACCAAATTCATCCGAATCTAATCGTACCACTCCAGCTCAAATTCCAAAGTCTACTTACGAAGTCGGCAGAACATCTACATCTACACATATGTTCGTGAACTCTACTCAATACGAAATATACTCTTTGAAACAAGCCCTCAACCTAACCCAACTCAAAGTTCAAAGTATGGCAAGTCAAATGAACGACTATATATCCAAGGTAAATTCTGCCAAAATGGATGCCATGAATGCTCGAGAAGACCTCAATTGGTTTAAGCTTGACATGAGCTATGTCAAGGGAGACTTGACTCATGTTGGGGAAATAGTCTTAAATCCCTTGACCGGCTTGGATGACGTCAAGGATAGACTTACATTGGTTGAGAGGGCCCAAGAACAAGATGCGGTACAAATTCACAAACTACTTAACCGCCTAAATACCGCAGAAATCCGATTGGATGTTGCTAACTTTGATCGGTATCAACTCAGGGATGAGATGTATGGAATGCAATCTCAAATGTATGCCATACAACAAAGACTATACCAGAAGGATGTTGAAGAATACCGTCCCAATGATAGTGTGGATGTGTTAGCAACATACGAAAATAATAATCCGTCCGGACTACAACAACCTTCCAACCGATGTTAGACTAATGTTATAGTACTAGTTATCTTTTGTACTAATCCATGTAATAGCTAGCGATAGTAGAAACGTTGTAATTACTAAACTGAAAGTATCAGTTAGTAAATTTTGAAGAAGCTTGTAATAGGTTTCGATTTTGTAAATCAATCAACGTTATATGAATAAAACTCTTGTTTTATATACTATCATGTGTTATGCTTTTAAGTTTCAACATTATTATCATATCATTCTTATCAAAAATTGTGCTCATTTCACAACTCTCTAATTAAGACGTATCTTTTGAACAATAGAATCATGGCGCCAAAGAAGAAGACACCACCAGCAATGACTCAAGTTGCTATTCGCAAACTAGTTAAGGACATTGTCAACGCAGCACTCACAACGGAACGAGCAGCCGTAGCTGCAGCAGCTGCCGAAGCCGCCACAGCTGCTGGTGCTGCAGCAGCCGTTGAAGATGCTGCAGCAGCTGCTGAAGCCGCCACTGCTGCGGAAGTTGCTATAGCTGCAGAAGCTGCCCGAATTGCCAGCCTTAACATTGGAGGACCAAGCCCAACTATCCCTCCAGTGACAAATGTTGCTTTAGTACCCAAGGGTTGCTCATTCATTTCCTATTTGAAATGCGAACCCATAAAATTCAAGGGTACTGAAGGAGCTGTAGGTTTGACCCACTGGTTTGAAAAAGCGGAGTCGGTATTTTTGGTCAGCAAAGTACTGAGAGTGATAAAGTTCAGTATGCCACGAGTACTCTGTTGAATGAGGCATTATCATGGTGGAATTCAATAGCTCAACCAATGGGCATTGAAAATGCTTATAAGATTTGTTGGGATAATCTGAAGAAAATGATGATCAAAGAGTACTGCCCTCGCAGTGAAATGCAGAAGTTAGAGGTAGAATTCTGGGATCATACGGTTAGGGGAAATGACATCATAACCTACAACCGCCGATTCCAGAAATTGAGGATACTATGTCCAACAATGGTTTCCACCAAAGAGAAATTGTTGGAACGGTATATCTGGGGACTTCCATCAAGTATACAAGGGAATGTAACTTCAGCCAATCCCAAGGAACTTGATGAAGCTATGCGGATGTCTCGCAGCCTCATAGATCAAGTGGTGCGTATAACAGAAACCCGAAAGCAAAACAACACCAACAACGCCAACAATACCAATAACACCAACAACTCCAACTACCGTAACAACAACAACAATAAGAACAACAAAAACAAGCGACCATGGGATGGTAACCGTGGAAGTAACAACAACAACAACAACCAAACCCGAAACAACAACCATCACAATCAGCAAAACAAAAGACAAGAAGCCGTGACGGCTTATGTTGCTGCACTAGCCGGAGGTAAATACGTTGGTACTCTACCACAGTGTACCAAGTGCAACTACCATCATGAAGGTCCCTGCCCGGCCAAGTGCAACAAGTGTTTAAAGCCTGGACATCTAGCCAAGGATTGTAGAGGCAAGGGTGTAGCTACTGGGGCTAACACTCAGCCAATAGTTACATGTTTTGGGTGTGGTGAAAAGGGACACTTCAAGAACAACTGTCCTCAAAACCAAGGACCCCAAGGCGGAGGTGCTCACGGTAGAGCCTATGTCATGGGAAATGGAGAACCACACCAAGACCCGAACGTGGTTACCGGTACGTTCTTACTCAATAACATTCCTGTTAAAGTTTTATTCGATTCTGGTGCTGATATGAGCTTTATATCTACTAGAATTGCGCCTTTACGTGATATTCCATCAATCACTTTAACCACTAGTTATAGTATTGAAATAGCTACCGGTGACTTAGTAAATACTAATACCGTAATCCCAAACTGTACCCTTAATCTCTTAGACCACCCCTTTAACATCAATCTTATGCCAATCGAACTCGGAAGTTTTGATGTTGTCATTGGCATGGATTGGTTGTCTAAACATAAAGCTAACATCATTTGTGGTGAAAGAGTTGTGCACATTCCATGTGACAATGAAACTTTGATCATTCGTGGTGATCAAAGTGGAACTCGAATAAACATCATCTCATGTATCAAAACCATGAAGTACATTGAGAAAGGATGTTATGCTTTCTTAGCCCACGTAACCGAATAGAAATCCGATGAAAAACGTCTCAAAGATGTTCCTATTGCCCGTGAGTTTCCTGAAGTCTTTCCGGAAGATTTACCCGGACTACCACCAAATCGTCAAATAGAATTCAGAATTGATTTAATACCAGGAGCGGCACCAATTGCCCGCGCACCATACCGGCTAGCACCTTAAGAGATGCAAGAGCCATCAAATCAATTACAAGAACTTTCGGACAAGGGATTTATTCGACCCAGTTCCTCACCTTAGGGAGCTCCAGTTTTATTCGTGAAAAAGAAAGATGGGTCATTACGAATGTGTATTGACTATCGTGAACAAAACAAATTAACCATAAAGAACTGATACCCACTACCAAGAATTGATGATTTATTCGATCAATTACAAGGTTCAACCTATTACTCAAAAATTGACCTACGGTCAGGTTACCATCAAGTTAGAGTTCATGATGAAGACATTCCAAAAACAGCCTTTAGGACACGATATGATCACCATGAATTCCAAGTGATGCCATTTGGGTTAACTAATGCACCGGCAGTATTCATGGATCTCATGAATCGAGTGTGTAAGCCATACTTGGACAAATTCGTGATCTTATTCATAGACGACATTCTCATATATTCCAAAAACGAATAGGAACACAAAGAACACCTGAGAACAATTTTAGGATTACTCAAGGAAGAGAAATTGTATGCAAAGTTTTCCAAATGTGAATTTTGGATTCAATCAGTACAATTCCTTGGGCATGTGATTGACAAGACCGGTTTACATGTCGATCCCGCTAAGATTGAAGCCATCAAAGATTGGCCAACACCTACGACACCTACAGAAATTCGTCAATTTCTGGGTCTAGCCGGGTATTACCGAAGGTTTATTGAAGGATTTTCCTCAATAGCAAAATCTTTGACTAAGCTAACTCAGAAAAACAAGAAATACGTGTGGGATGAAAACGAAGAAAAAGCTTTCCAAACCCTCAAACAGAAACTTTGCAGTGCTCCTATCCTCGCATTGCCAGATGGGATAGAAGATTTTGTAGTCTATTGTGATGCATCGCACCAAGGTTTAGGCGCCGTGTTGATGCAACGTGATAAGGTCATGGCTTATGCATCAAGACAACTCAAGGTTCATGAGGAAAATTACACCACTCATGACTTAGAGTTAGCAATTGTGTTCTTTGCACTAAAAATCTGGAGACACTATCTATACGGTACTAGATGTACTGTGTACACCGATCATAAAAGTCTACAACATATTTTGAACCAAAAAGAACTAAACATGAGACAACGTCGTTGGTTGGAATTACTAAGTGATTATGACTGCGACATTCGTTACCACCCAGGAAAGGCAAACGTAGTAGCCGACGCCCTGAGCTGAAAGGAACGGGTTAAACCACTACAAGTCCGAGCCTTAGTTTTAACCATAAATTCAAACTTTCCTACCCAAATCCTTCATGCACAAGCAGAGGCGGTGAAACAAGAAGACATCCAAAAGGAAAAGTCGGATGGCATGATACAGAAGAAATTCGAAACCCGTTCAGATGGAACTCTATGCTTCCAAGATCGAAGTTGGTTACCACTTTATGGTGGCCTACGAGACTTGATCATGCATGAATCTCACAAGTCCAAATACTCCATACATCCAGGATCTGATAAGATGTATCATGATCTTAAACTACTCTATTGGTGGCCGAACATGAAGGCCGATATTGCAACATACGTTAGCAAATGTCTTACATGTTCCAAGGTAAAAGCCGAACATCAAAAACCATCCGGTCCATTACAACAACCAGAGATTCCTATGTGGAAATGGGAAAGAATTACTATGGACTTCATTACCAAGCTCCCAAAGACATCAAGCGGTTATGACTCCATCTGGGTCATAGTTGATCGTCTCACAAAATCCGCACACTTTATACCAATCAAAGAGACTTACAAAATGGAACAGCTTACTCGACTGTATGTCAAAGAAATAGTCTCAAGACATGGTGCACCAATATCCATCATATCTGACCGAGATGGTAGATTTACTTCCAATTTCTGGCAGTCACTCTAGGACGCCTTTGGAACAAATCTAGACATGAGTACAGCGTACCATCCTCAGACCGATGGTCAGAGTGAACGGACCATTCAAACACTTGAATACATGCTTCGAGCTTGTATAATAGACTTTGGAAAGGGATGGGATACTCATCTACCATTAGTCGAATTTTCCTACAACAACAGCTATCATACAAGTATTAAAGCAGCTCCATTTGAAGCACTTTACGGTCGAAAGTGTCGTTCACCTGCTTGTTGGACTGAAGTGGGAGAAGTTCAACTCACTGGTCCAGAACTCATTCGAGAAACAACAGATAAGATTGTACAAATCAAAAGTCGACTACAAACCGCAAGAGATCGACAGAAAAGTTATGCCGACACACGACGCAGACCCCTAGAATTCTAAGTCGGAGATAGGGTTATGCTAAAGGCATCGCCTTGGAAAGGCTTGATACGATTCGGTAAACGAGGAAAACTAAACCCAAGATACATCGGACCATTCAAAATCCTAGCCAGGGTTGGCCCTGTGGCGTACAGACTTGAGCTTCCATCAGAACTCAGTAGTGTACACCCCACTTTCCATGTATCCAACCTAAAGAAATGCTTGTCAGATGAATCACTCGTGATTCCACTCGATGAAATTCAACTCTATGACGATCTACAATTTATCGAGGAACCCGTAGAAATCATGGACCGAGAGGTCAAACAACTCAAGCAAAGCCGTATTCCAATTGTCAAAGTTCGTTGGAACTCACGACGTGGTCCTGAATACACATGGGAACGAGAGGACCAGATACGTAAGAAATACCCACATCTTTTTACCAACAAAGCTTCTACTCCCAACGCAAATTGATCTCCGGGACAGAGCTCTCATATGGGGTGGAGACTATAACAATTCGCAATTACAGGTTAATTACTATTCCCGGAAAATTTCACTATTCACTTTTACTATTCATTTTTACTATTCATTTTTACGATTTATTTTCCCGAAAGTTGATTTTTGTTTCTTGGCCTCGAGTGATAAATCATTTCCATGGCAAATTAAAAGTTTGACACTCGTCAGATCATTTTCGTGAAAATTAATAAGGAATTACACGTTTTAGGGTAAAACGTCAATCAAAAATTCTACGCACAATGAAACACGACCGCGTTAATTTTCCCCGTATCAGAAAAATGTTTGATACACTCATGATTTATTTGAGAATAAATCATGACTGAGAAAAACATGACCAAATAAACCTCGGCCGTGAAAAACTGGGATTTTTATTTTTAAGCGTTTTTACTCAGCCGTAACCCTAGCCTATACCTGCACCGCGTTTCTAAGATGATTTGAGTTTTCACATTTTTGGAATAAGTCAACATATTTTTCCCTCCTCCTTTGACCAAAAATCATTCCTTGATTTTTAGGTTTACGGTTTGATGTCTAAAAGACATTTAATACCAACCGACACTAGACTGAGCCCAGTCTAGACATTATAAATCATTTTAAATCATTTATATCCTATTAGAAAAGTAACACTTTACTTTTCTCAATTTTACACAATATTCGTACATTTTACGTATTACGCGTTTTAGACCCGTGTTTCCAGTTTTAGCAGGGTTTTAACACCCCAATGGAACCTACTACTCATTTTATATTTTATTATGGAGTGTCATGACATGTTTAACCATACTTTCAAGTTCCATATTTTTACGACACCCGGTTTTACGTTTTGAGGCTTAATCATTTACGGTTGGCATTTCCCGGAGTCAAAACTCATCCAAATACTTAGGATGTTATCAAGCCAAGCACACCTCACCCCCTAGCTTGTGTGAACCGCCAATAGGGGGGGTGTCACCCCATGGTGTGGCTTGATCTTGTACAAAATGGTGTAAGATGTGTACATGTGTACAAGTGTGCTTAGGAAGCTTTGACTAGTCCTATAATGTAACCTCCTCATGAGCATATAAATACCCCCCCCCCCCTCCCCTTTGTTTTCCGTCTATACCACACACCACAACACTCCACACTTAGCTTTATTTCTTCTAATTTCAAGCAAGGTTCAAGTACTTCTTCAAGATAGAAACCCTAGTTTCTTTTAGGTAATCAAAACACTTCCAAAACCTCATATACTTTGGTGATTTCCCTTGAGTTTGAATCCACTCAAGTCACCTCAACTTTTATCATCTATCTTTCAAGAATACAAGAGTAGAAAGATTGCATGAAGTGAAGTAGGGGAAGCTAAAGTCTATCAAATTCCTATCCTTACTAGTTACTTTCATTTCTTTGTTGAAAGCCAAAAGTTGTAAGCCAAACCCTAACATGTTTCTTGTTAAATATCATAATCATGTTATTTACATATCATTTATGCTATATTATGTCTTGTATTCATGTCCATGATGTATAAAAGTGAGTAAAACAAGTTATTGTATATGATTGTTAAGACAAGTTACTTAAACAAGTAAACTAGTGACTTTCTTGGTATAATCTGATCAAAATGGTAAAATTATGATGTTTGATCATTACATATTGTAGTAAATGACCTAACAAGGAAACCATAGCAATTTGAACCACCTAAAATGAGTATACGAGTCAAAAGTTATGACCATTTGAAGTTACCAAAAGTTTGCGGCAAAGCTGCCAAATAGCTTCTGTTACAGAAACATAAAACACGCAAAAAGAGGCCTTTCTGGTCCGTTTCATGAAAAAGTTAATGCACGAAAGTTATCCAGAATCACGTTTTCTTCAAAAACTCAGGAGCACGTCTCCAGAAAACTAATAACGAATGAGATTTTTCTCAGTTTCTTAACAGCTATTTACATATATAAGTCACTATATAAAGGTTATGGTTTATAAAGACCAAAGAGGTCTTATGACCTAGAATCAAGACCGCAACCATGGCTAGAGCCAAGGTTGAGTCTCAAGAACATAGAACAATGACCAAAGGTCATGGCAAGGCCATGACTAAATGGCCATATAAACTTACTTAGGCGATAACATGAACTAAAAGTTGGCGATAACTTGAACAAACAATTTGGATCTACTTCATCTAAAAGAACCATGAGATATTACAAAGAAAAATGGTCATACAAGTTATAAGAAACTTACCCTAATAACAATCTTCATGTAATAATAAACTTTCCTAAGTTTATTCAAATATTGGACATGTAATTTTTCGGATCAAAACTTATATATATATATATATATATATATATATATATATATATATATATATATATATATATATATATATATATATATATATATATATATATATATATATATATATATATATATACTTTATCAACTACTACAATAGTAGGGAGCCTCATGTGAGGAGTTCATTATGTAAGCCGTCGAGATGAGTTATGGATTTACGAATTAAAGTGTCCTGGCTCCTCGAACGTTTACTAACATGACTTCTGAATTATGTCAGCCCGAACGGTAGTAAACGATATATAAAACATACATGTTTCATGAATCATTTCTTTCAAAGACTTACACTATACATCATACCACGTCATGGACTAAATGCAAGATATATATATAAGCACATCTTCATATTCATTACTCAAATCCTAAGTCGCAACATTCTATTATAGGTTGCTCGTAGAAACCTTCACGATCCAACCATTACCTTCATTACTTGCTATCTTACTTAAGGTGAGTTCATAGCCCCACTTTACATTACTACAATGTTTTACAAACCCTTGGGGGGAATACATGCTATTTTAAACCGAACACAATACTTTGAAACTGTATGCTGCCTGATTGTTTTATTATTACTAAGTACCTACCTTGCCAATCCTAGGTCCCATATCATGAACCATTTAATCACTAGTATTAGTGAGCGCGAGTATTGTGAATAGGCCTATTGGGATTAACGAATCCCATTTGTTTGAGCAGATTAGTTCAAACAAATGCACTATATTTGAAACATTAAGTATGACGGCAAAGTACTTACCGGGGCAACAAAACCGCCGATTGATATTGGTACCCGTTAACGTATTGGTTGCATGAGCTTAGTATATAATAATAACTGTTTTGTTTTCCAACATAAGTATGAGTCTAATTAACTCATACTACCAACATATTGTGTTCAACCGTTAAAACAAACTTTATGAATATCACTCAACCTTTGTGTTGACCTCTTAAGCATGTATTTCAGGTCCATGAAAATCAAGAATGGAGCGAAAGGGCACGTACTAAAGGAAGAAGGCTATAAACCACTATGTCATTCAATAAAACATCAAAAGACTTTATATTGATGTATTTTGAAACATGGAACCTTTTTGGGACCTAACTATGTAAACTCTGATATATTTGAATAAATTCGAATGATAACTCTTTTTAATACGACTCGGTTAGAGATCGTTTTCTATTATTATGACCGTTGTGCCGTCGAGTAACACCCAAGTTGAATTCCGCTGCATCATGAATTGGGGGTGTTACACCTATCATCTAAACATACACTTATCTAGACCCACAACTTTTCCTATCATCCTTTTCCTTTAGATATTTAAACACAACTTAAAGATTTTTAATCTTTGTTTCCAAATCATAAACCTTTGATAACCCGATGTCGGCAACCTCTTCCTTCTCCTTTTTAACACCCAAACACTCTTTATTGGAGCAATCTTCTTTCCTCAACCCACTATACAAAGTCTTCCCTTTATCGTTTTGTGTCATTGTTAGTGATTTGGGTTGAATGTGTGTTGCTGATAATTAGGGTTCAATGTGTGTTGTTGGTAATTAGTTGAATGTGTGTTGCTGGTAATAATAGGGTAATGGGTTGGGTTACATTTGACTAAGGTATAGTATAAATGTGAGTTGTCTATTATACCCTCGTTAATCAAAATGGATGTTGACCGAGAGAAAATGGTCAAAGGACCTCTTTGGCCTAAAAAACCTAAGGTTTGGACTCACGGCGATGATTTTCTCAACTTTTGGGCTTCAACGCTGTTTTTTGGCAAGTTTAAGGACTAACGGTGTATTTTTGTCTTTAAAAAATTTAAATTGTGACTAGTACTTTCGATAGGCTATTTTATTTGGGCTATACTAACCGAACCTTCCCTACTTGGGATGGGCTGTTCTTTTTGTCCCCTTGTCCCCTCTTTGTCCCCCATTATTTACATTGTAGCACAGTTCTTTTTCAGTTTATGTTCCGTATTTCTGACAGTTTTAAGCGTTTGCCATATTAAACTTTATATTTTTTGTTTCGCATTTTCAGTTTTATAGTTTTTTGACATAAACAAAATTATTAAAAAAAAAAAAAAAAAAAAAAAAAAAAAAAAAAAAAAAAAAAGGAGGGGTCCGGATAAAAAAACTAGAAGGGGTCAATATATCTCATCCCTTTTATTTTTATTTAATTAATTGTTTAATCCATTATAAACAAACATAACACATGTTGAACCTCTATAGTCTATACAAAGTAATCTACAAGGGAAAGTTAACTTCGACAAGGTAGCAAACATATTTTGGCCCTCTTAACTTTAAAATTTATACCAAATGTTTTTGAGAAGACAATCAAGCAATAATTAAAAAACTAAAAACTAACAACTAACAAGACGTACAGGCGGAATAGAAGGAAGTACAGGCGGAGTACAGGCGGAGTTCACTGCTTCCACTAACAACTAACAAGCCGTTAAAAAAAATAATAATAAAATAAGTAAAAGAATAAAAAAAACACATTCTGGGCTTAATCCAAACCAGCAGTATAGCATTATACGCCCTAAATGTTTTGGGCCGAATCACATTATAAATGGACTACTTCACTCGAATCCTAATAAATTTTACAAACCAATCAAAACTAAAAACAAAGCATCAAGATCAAGTTCCAAATTTATAAATCTACAGTATATATGCATATAGTTGTAATCATGAATGCACATAAAACTATCTACTGCCATCCTCCCTATATATCAACTCCATCAAGAAATCATTCCAAGCATCAATAGGACCAGGCAAACACCAATGTACACAATCATTAGCCATGGTCACATTTTGTTGTGGCCAATGACCATATTTGCTAGGATGTCCATCTGGTCTCATTTGCATAATTTGTGTCATGTCCATAAAAGAGAATTTGATCCCTTTTTTTCGCCCTTCACGCTCCCCAATCTTGTACTCTTGCAATTGTGTGTTGTACATTTCTAAATTATAATCAGCCATCACACTTTCATTACTCTTAAAAGGCTTTGTTCTTATACAATCTCCACCTTTATCCCAATGTCCACCTTCAAAATGTGAAGGTACAAAAGATCTTAAGAAAATAGTACCTTTGAAATTCTTTAAGCTATTCATTGCTTTGAAAGCAGTTCGCCATGCTCTTCTGTAGCTGAAGCTGGAGGAGCAGTGGCGGATGTTGCTTTCTGGGCAGAATAGACAACCAATTACACGACGGTTTGAGTAGAACATTGTGGGTCGAAAAAACCATTGGCCAGATGAAATAATGACATAGTTGAAGTTTTCTATATGTGATGTCCAAGATTCATCGAATTCGTCAAGGTAGAGTCTAAATGGTTGGGTTATATCTTGTTGATCGGTTCTTTCTGTGTTCACTAAATAAGGTGACCAAAATATTGAAATGTTGAAGTTGTATTCTGGGTACTCGTATCGTCTGAAATTCTGGTCACTTGAGTTTGTAACATCATTTGGATATGCAACCTGAATTTTGATATAAACCACAAGAATTAAGAGAAATGCCAAAATATTTGTAAATGCAAGTGTAATTTAGTTTGCACGTATATACGATTCAAATATAATTTAAATGTTTAATGTTTAAGATAATTAGTTGACGCACCCTGAGCTAAAAGATCTCGTTAATTCAGAAAACGCTTTTGTCACTGTAAATGCTCTTTACAATACCATCTAGCATAGAGAAATTGGATGTTTATCAACTATTTATAATCAAGTTATATTTTACAATTATTTCATGAATTAATTTGAATTTACATAGAGTTAGAAGACAAATCACAGGCTGCGCTCAATTTATATGAGCTAGACGAGTACTCATACATAGCAACATGATTTTATATCGGCAGATAGTTGTAGTAATAAAAAAAATTATGAGTTATAAACGAAAAATGATAAAAGTTTAAGAATTTAAGGGTTAAATACGATTTAAACTGAATGAAAATAATATGGGTTATGATGACTTATAAACGAAAATAATAATAAAAGTTTATGGTTTCTATATATAGTTTTCTTAATTTTTCACTTTAAAAAACATGAGTTTTTTATTTATATCTTATTTTATCTTACTATTTTATAACAGAGGAAGGCCTTCTATAAATAGTAATACTTAAAAATTCATCCTTCTATAAATGGTAATACTTAAAAATTCTACTACATAACTTACAAGTCTTAAAGCTTAATATACAGAATACAAAGCAATATTAATTTAGTCAAGATATTTAATGTAATCAATTAATTAACTAGTCAATAAATATAATTAATGGAGTTATTAAAACACCATTTACATAAGAAATACAAATTATCAAACATATTGTACAACCAACTTAAATACAATTCAAACCCGAACGAGCAACGAGCCAAATAGGCTCGAGCACGAACGGGCACGGACTAAATGAAATTCTTGATATCCGTAAATTTATTGTCAAAAAGAACATAAAAAACTAAAATACGTGATTCACCGGAAAATTTTATTTTAGGGTATCCGCCGCCGCAACGCAGAGGTACCCTGCTAGTATAGTATTGATAATTTGATATAGATTAGTAGGACAATTACAGAAAAGTTCTCAAAAATGTCTTAATTTCCATAAGCATTCAATTTGATTTGTTGTATTTATAATAAGAACTAGAACAACAGAAACATATACTACGTACTACTTTAGAGCACAATTAAGTACACATTTTTTTGGGTTCAGTTGTTTTAAAGAAGGAATTTCATCACGTCATTTTGCTTGGTGTAAGTTAATGCTTTATACTTTTCATAAAGTTCACTTATATTAAGAAGTAAGAATTGATCTTTTTTGAACCAACAGATTAAGCCTAAAGTTTGTCATTTCCAATTTGTAATTATATTTGGATTAGCAATTGATACATTCAAACAAAAGAGGTGAGAAGACCAACATACCCTTGATAGGAGGCAAAGAAGAGATTGCATATGATTTCTTGCTACAGAATCTCCAACAAATGCAAGAGACTTCCCCTTCATCATCTCAAGAAACAACATTGCATCAAATATTGGCAATTCGCATTTATAAGGTTTCCATCTCCATTTCAAGAAATCGCGATCCATCCTCCCAAATTTCATACAATTTTGATGCTCTTGTATAGCCCAACACGTCTCATTTGTGTAATAAGGCCCCTCTGGATTCTCTACCCATTCACCCGAAAACAAATCACACAATTTATTACCACTACCACCACCTTTTCGCTTCAACATGGCCTCGTGCCACCCCTTATTCTTCCCTCTCTTCTTGGTTTCTTTATTCTCGAATGGTAAGACCACTTTATGATCATTTTCCTCTTTTCGTGTAGGTACCATCTTTCGATCATCCTCCTTTTTTCTTGTCGGGGGTTGGAGGTGACTACGATAGAGCGGGTGAGGGTTGGGGAGAGTTGTGGTGGTTTGAACATGTAAAGGATCATTTGAAGATGAAGGGATTGAATTATTTGGTTTTACAAGAATGAAATGAATATAAGGGTAGTAAATATGGACAATGGTGACAATTAATATTATTACTACAAGATGTGCTACCTTTGATGATGTCTTTCTTCTTGTTAAAAATATGGTTTTACTTTCATTGATTTCATGAAACTTCATGAATGATTGATAAAGGGTTGAATTCAAGCTTGAGAAAAAAATGAATCTTAATTGGCTACGTATATTTCGGTTGGCTCATTATCAAAGTTGATGGTTATCTCTTGGTTTATATTTATAGTAAGCTAAATGTATTATCCATTTTACATTTATCTTAAGGCACGATATTATGTATTATATCATATAAAAAGTACCAAGTTTTTTCAACACTATATATTGGAAGTCCGACTAAATATGTTCCTTAAACTAGTATAAAAACCGAAAAAACATGTATGTGTAGGATTCAACATCTATTGCAAATGCAACTTAACCAACTAATATGTATTATCGGTGATATCCAAATCAACTTAAATGATATAGTGAAAGCAATTATTAGTATCCCAAACTTATAAATTGTTCATATTATTCTGGTTGACAAGCAATGTAGGACGACATATGTCACACCTTGTGTATAAATATTGTTTGATAAATTAAGTTTGAAATAAGCAAAGAGCAAGACGGTCAGCCGGCCAAACATTGCCTTATTATTTTGTTCTATCAATAGTTCCATAGTATTTTTGAATTGTACAACATATATGTACCAATGTTTTTGACACATTCTACCTTTGACTTTTATATAATTAATATGTATGAATTATGTAGTTTTTGACACAAATGCAAATGGTTTAATAACAAAGTTTATATGGAATAAAATGCATATGGAATAAAAAGACTAACATCTCACGCAAAGCTAACACGCTCTTTTTTGTTTCTAAAAGGAATCAAAATCACTCTTTTTTATCTTCCCACAAATTGTATTAGTTTTATGATTGTACGTAATATTTTGTAAGTTGATGTTCGTAATTAATGGTTACCAACTTTTAATAGGAACAAAATATAAATAAGCTCAAACTTTGATCAAATATATTCAAGATAAGCTTTGAATGTGCAAATGACATATAACCGATGTGTCAAAAGTCTCTTGTTAATCAGTTACAGTCATATCTTCCATTTTTGGCTTAATAATTACAAATAGAGTGTCAAATTATAGTTGATAACAAAATGGAAACATGTCTGGCAAAGAAATTTGCTTATGATAATAGTAAGAGACTAATTAAATAGTATGTACACACTATATTTTGTTAAACTCTAGCTAGATAAAGTTGAAACGTAGTGCTTATTCTTTTCTTTTCTAGACTATAGTTGTTAGTTGATATTGTTATAGGCTATGTTAACATATCGATATTTGTTTACGGGCTTAATTCAAGTACATTATAACCTCTAAAATAATCTAATGTAATCTATATCAATTCTCATGTATTTGGTAATTCAATAATATGATGATAAATTTAGGGCAAATTCCCGGATCAGGACATTTATTTTTTGAGTTTATTTATTGAGTACAAAATCACCCCCTTTCCCAATTTAGTCAAGTGCGATCGTACGATCCCTTTAAATTTGTTACACGTGTCCCAGACAAAACAACATTGCAGCCCCACCCCACTTGCACTTGTCCACCACCCCACTTGCACTTGTCCCCCAAGTGGCATTTGACTTTAATTTTAGATTGTGCGAATTCTGATCGTGCGAAAGTCGGCTATCTCATGTGCAATATATCTTGGAAAAGACCACAAATCTTTTGGAAAGATTTTATTCATATGATTTGACTTGACATCTTTTTTTTAAATATTACTATTTTAATTTACTAAAATAACACTTAAATAAAAACATTATATATATATATATATATATATATATATATATATATATATATATATATATATATATATATATATATTAAAGATTGTCCCCTTTAGGAACAGTGCCTTGGGCACCCTTTTAACTCGCCCAAAACCCCGAACCCGGATCCATCAACACAAAAGCCTCACTATTACTTGCTCTCTCAATAAAGTAGGTAGGTAGGCTCCGGCACCGGTAAAGGCATGCACCGACCCACCCCAATCGGGGCATCTACAGTATTTCGTGTGAGTGTTGCTACAGAAAACTGATACAGTAACACATGTATAAAATGCTCCTCCTCTCCCCACAAATTCCAGAACCCTCCACAAATTGCCACAGCTTTCTTTCCCTCTTTTCTCCAAATAATAGTAATAATAATAATTAGATTCACAGACCGGGTTGTTTTAACACACATGAAGGATCAACACAAGTAGTTTATAAAAGGTAAAATTATGGTTTTTTTTTTTTTTTTTTTTTTTTTAATTTGGGGTTTTTGTTATTATTCTTTTTTTTTATTATTATTATCTCAGTTTTAGGTTTTGTCATTTTGATATTTTTGTGCTCTATAGTTTATAATATGAGTTGATCGGTGAGATGCTCAACGGAGCCAGTGATCCCAGCAAGTGTTCAAACCAATTGGTTTTGGGTGGTGATCGATTACAGTTATTTGTGGAAGTTTTGTGATATTGAAGTTGTCAAAATATGGTATATGCTTTACTTTTGTTAATATTTGAGTTGTTTGTAGGTTTTAAGGATTTGGGGTTGGTTATGAACTCTATTCACAACCTGTTTTTTGCGATCATACATGCCATCAATTATAATCGATATAGATATTTTGGTTGTCGATTGCGCGTTTCATACTTATTTTAAAGGGGAGAATACAACATTATTATTTGATGTAGGTTTTGCTATTTTGAGTTCTTTGGCAGTGACTTTAGGGTGCCCGCCATGTGTTTGGTAAAATGTCAATAGCTTAAGAGAGTGAAAAACTGTTACGTATTCCTTAACATCACATTATATGTTGCTGCAGTTTAGAGTTTAAGGATGTATATAAGTGATTATCATAAAAAAAAGTAAGTGCTCACTACTAGGCCATTTGGGATTAGCACCTTTACCAGTTGAAGGTCCTTCTTTCAGCTCAGGCGTGAGTGTAGGAACAGGAATATCAAAGTTGTGTACATGTCATAGCCAACATAAGCCGCATACCAAAAAGTTTAATAGACTTCAGTAAGATTAGGCGTTGACACTCGAAACTTATCCCAATCACAACTTAATGTTTTGAAAACCATTGTGTGTGCAAACGATATGAAGACGTTATATGTAAATTTTTACAGTTCTGTATTGCGTTATTCCACATTCTTTTATGTTGATATAAGATTGAAGCATAACTCGGTTGTGCCATTATTCTTTGACAGATTAGATCATCTCTAAAAATGCTCTTTAAAGATGGTGTGCTCAAGCGACAAGGAGATTCACAGTTCACTCTACACGTGGAGATTGTGAGTGAAAACTATGCGCCTTTGTGTGGATGTTGTAAGGGCATTGGCGCCTAAGTATGCTGTTGCGGCTGCAAGTGAGCTGAAAATGAACGGACAAGATTTGAAGGGGGAGGAGGAGAAGGTGGTGCCTGTTAAAATTGATGCTCAAGAAGAGAGTGAGTTGGCTGAGAGATATGAGGTGCGAGGGTTTCCAATTGTTTCATGGTTTGTGGATGGTGTTCATAAATCTTGGTCCACGCATTAAGTGAGTTTCACTATTAGCGTGTTTGTCATGGTTTTAGAGTTGCTCATCTTCGAATTGTGATATAAGGTACGTAACTGATGAAAATTTGTTCTATAACAGCTTATTCAAGGAAAGTGTGTCTTTGCATTATGATTTTATTAACGAAAGATGAGAAGCGAGGGAACAACAGCAAAAAACTATGGCAATATGCGTATCGTGAAGGTAAAAGCATGTTTTGACTAGACCTATTTTTTAGAATAAAACGTAGATATGAGTGTTTGAGTTACATACTAAGATATGAGCATTTTGCAGGCGTTGATCAGGCAATCATGGAACAAGCGGTGCGTGATTTGAGGAATGGCTAAAGAGGTTATGATTTGCCATGGGTTGTTTGTTCAAAAATTTGAGTATGAACTCTTTTTTTTTTTTTTTTTTTTTTTTTTTTTTTACTTTTTAAAAAAAATGGGGAATTGATATATGTGTGGTATATCGGCAGAATGAACACGCTGCAACCATAGAACCGTCTATTTAAAATAAAGTTTTCGAAAACGAGTATCAGACGTGTACAAACTCTTCTGCCTGAAGATGTTTTTTGCACCTTATTTTGATTTGTAACATCTATTCTAATGTTTATGCTCTTTAATTTTGTAGGCTTTTGTTTCCGTTGCAAAAATATATCATATCAGATGACAGATAATTTGATGTTGGTGAAGCTAAATTTATCAAGTGCTCCATGTGTATTGTTGCAGTCACATGCATTTTCCTGGTAAGGTTTTTTGCATCGATACTGTTTTTACATTATTGTTATAGTAATTTTACATACAAAAGTCGTCTAATTATTTTGTGGTATTTAAAAGGTTTAGATTTAGTTGCGTCTTTGCTCAGTTATGCAGCGTTATACCTTATCCCTAAGGATCATGATTCTAGACAGTTTATGGAGTACTTACAATATATACAGGCCGCTTTTTGTAATGTGGTACAGGGTTTGCCATGGGTACCGATATTTGGACAACCTATTCTGCAATGATAATGGTTGTATATATGCTTCCATTTATAGGTGTTCAATTCTCACAAATCCTTCATTCAACTTCTGGAAGACACACCACAGTTTTACTAGCCTCTATCCAATCAGTTTCACCACTTATTGCACACTGCCTTTATAAGGTAATAATCGATATCATGACATAAATGGGGTTTCTACACGATACATGTATTTTGAGAATATAAAGAACTAAAGATAATGTCTTTTAATATGCTGCAAGTGCTTATTATTATTATTATTTTTTGCGGAACGCAGGCCAAACTAGGCTCCTAGGCTGGATATAAATATCGAATGTAAGTTGAAGACAAGGACACAGGTATATTAGATTATTTGTAGTAGATTAGACGTGGCATTACAATTCATTTGTGTGAAAACTGATTAGTGTGGGCTATATTTGTTTAAAAACAGGTCAAATGGGTAAATAAATTGGCTAAGAGCGACACGGGTCAAACAGGTATGCCTTGAACATCACCTCGCATGTCCTAAATAAATTATATTTTCAGTTATAATTCATTACTTATAATAAAAAAAAACAAAAAAGTGTTCATGGTTTCACCCAACCTGATCCGTTAAATTTATGGATGAGGTATGTGGATCAGACTATTACATAAATGTGTTTGGACGGGACCAAGTTAATGAAGTAAGAGGATTTTTTGGACCAGAAAACTACTGAAATAAAGTGTACTCGAAGTTAATTAAGACGATTATCAATTCCAAAGATGATTTAAGCCCCAATTGGTTAGTATGGACACCATATATTTGCTTTTGTTCATTTCCTTGCGGTGTTTCGCTTTGCATTTTGACTCGAGTTCACTTGCGTCTGTTAATATTTATTCATTACATTAACGAAAGCTATGGAATTTGTTGACTTTTTCTTCTCATTTAATGCAGATCAAACGCGTAAAGGTTATTGTTGATGAGACTCGCTTATGACACGGTTTGCTTGCTGCAGTTACGCATGTTCATTAGACGGTTGCACCACTAATGTGCGACGTTCGCATTTGGCCAGTTATGATTCTTAACCTGAGATGAAATTTGTTGAAATATATGACTCTAAACTGAGTTATGAAGCTAAAAAATATATGAGCTATTGAAATTTATTTATGCTCTTTTTATCTTCTGTTGTTAATAGGCCAAATATTGAAGGAACACATGAATACGCTGTGAAAGCTAAAGGCTCAAATAACACAGGTCAAAGGGATTATGATTAGTAAGGTAAATATATATTTTTTGTTTATATAGTGTATATAAATGCACGTACGGTTGATGACGGAGTTAATGTCATAACTTTTGGATGCATGTACTTACCGCTGACACTTTAGATCACATTAGGTAGCAAAGTCGCTCTTCTAAACCCCTCTGTTCAGAATTATCAAGTGCATATTAGTTCAGTAGTGTGCTACTAACTTTAGGGGGCTTTGGATTAGCATATTTGTTGAGTTTATCGAGTTATTGATATTTGAAAAACAATAAGCTTACCTTTTGCAGCTTAAGAGCTTATTAGCTTACACTTATTGAGTATATTAGGTAAAAAAACTGAAGTTGATAATATCATTGAGTTTGTCCAGCCAAATTTACAGACTTTTTGACACATAAGGCGATTACTTTTTTTTTTTTTTTTGCCTATTAGGATAACATATGACGGGTAGTGGAAAAAGAGTTTCATCTGCTTTGTGCGTCAGCGGGGGTCTTCGGACACATATTTTACAGCTTCGTCTGTTGTTTAAGTGTACTTGACACATAACAGTTTGCTCGCCTAACTTGATGTTCTATTAAAAAAATTTTGGGCCTTTATAGGGGTATCCGAGCTGCTCACCGGGCAAGCAATCCTATCACATTACTTTTTTTTTTTTTTTTTTTTTTTTTTTTTGGGCATGGTGTTAGGTTTTTGAATACTTAGTTTTGCTTGACGGTTTGTGTGGTTTGGACACATTTATACAAGCTACAATGATAATATATGAAGCTGAAAAAACAGATTACTGACATTTATAATATTCATGGTGGTATTAATGTGCTATAATTCTGCTTTCAAGAGTATTTTTTAAGAAAGCGGATGACTCATGCTAATGAGGCGGTTAAGATGTTGAACGGGTTTGAAGCTATGGTAAAAAGTGAAGAGTGGGAATGCAATTGTTGAGTGTGCCGGAAGAAGTGCGATAAAGGGTTAGGCATATGTGTTTGACAAAAACCTTCGTCCACCCTTCTTCCTGGAAAAACTGAAAAGATATATACATGATCCCGGGCTCCTTTAGCAATTTCATGGATCAAAAGGAAATGATGATAGTTCATTTACAAAGACTTCTTGCCAACTGCAAACACATATAAATGTATAAAACCTAAAAGAGTTTATAAACATTTTAATTTTTGAATCTTTCATTTTAGATTCTTTAAATTCATAGGAGTTATCAATGAATCTGCAGTCTCAATAATATTACATGAAGATAATGTTATTCTAAAGGCTTGCCAAGTGAACAAGCTTCATCAAGTTGTTTGTGATCACTATTATGAAACTCTTATGTTGTTCCAGCTTTAAAATATTCTTGCCAGATCCCAGGAAATCATGAGTACAGGTTTAAATGCTTCTATAGCTAAATGACCCGCCGCGAGCGCGGGTTTACCACCTAGTTTTAATTATTCATAGTTGAAATGATAAGTTTTTCTCTTAATTTTAAAGAAACACAAATTCATTTTCATTTAGCCACCATCTCTTCGAAGCACAACAGCTCGTCGAGTATCTTCAAGAAAAGCTAGGAGTTACGGCGGCGTCGTTCGCTCCGATGGCGGTGGTGGCGGTGGAACAGACGCGCCGGCAGTGGTGAAGGTGTTTGTTTGGTGTTTGGTGGTTTTACTTTTAGCCATTTATGAATACATATTCAACCTTAATGGAAGGCCTATGTGAGAAAGGAAGACTCGAAGAATGGGTTTTGTAAAGAAGGAAATTTACAGGAGGCGAAAAGGGTTTTTAACGAAATGAAAGATGTCGTGTTAGATCTTGATAAGGTCGGCTAAACAACATTCATCGATTGCTTGTGTAGAGGTGGTAAAGTTGATGAAGCTATGGCTGTTCTAAAAGAAATGGAAGAAAAAGGTTGTAAATGTGACACTATAACTTTCAATATAATACATTACTTGTGGGGTTATGTATAGATGATAGAACATATGAAGCTTTTGAAATTCTTGAGAGGTTGTCTCACGAAGGTGTTTATTTGTATTAAATTGATTTGTGGTCTTTTCCAAAATATATTGCACATGGGGTAGCCGACTTTCGCACGATCGCACGATCAGAATTCGCACGATCTAAAATTAAAGTCAAAAGCCATGTGGGGGACAAGCGCAAGTGGGTTGGGTGTAAATGATTAGCAATGTTGTTTTGTCTGGGACACGTGTAACAAAGTTAAAGGGATCGCACGATCGCACTTGACTAAATTGGGAAATGAGGTTGGATTTGTACTCAATAAATAAACTCAAAAAATAAATGTCCTGATTTCAGAATTTGCCCATAAATTTACTTTCTTATATAGCATTAGAGCTTTGAAAGCGGGCACATGCATAAATGCAATCCTTGTCGGGTCCTGTTGATACGAAGTACAAGTTTGATTTTGATGGTGCTCCTGTTTCGGAACATACTTTATAGAGAAAATTACTAAAATAGTACAAAAGTACAAAGGGATGTCACTTTCTAGTCAATTTTCCATCTAATTCTCAAAAGAGTCATGCTCAACTGCTCGACTTCACCCTTTTTGTGACATGTGTCATTAGCAAGTACAATGTTAGGTAGATATATTTTATTGTTTTATTGTAAAAATACAACAACACCCTTGTGCTTTATTAATGACGCTTTTAAATTTATTTGTATCTTGTATTTTAATGTAAGTACTTTATGCACATTTGGTTGTACCATAATCCTCTACCCCACCTACCTCCACCATCTCTTTCATAATTTCACCACCACCATCTCCACATCTTCATCTTTTATATGTTCACACCCAGATTCCGACCACCACCATCTCCAAATTCCGGTCACCACCTTCGGCCAACCACTATTTCTGGCAATTTTTTCGTCAAACAAAACTCATATTCTTTAAATCTAACTTAATGACAACCATCCAAAAAGAGGAACTAATAACAATAATGTAAGAAAACAACAATTGCAATGTTTATTAAAATGCCTTTACAGTATTGCTAAACAACATTATATTACATCATTCTTAATTACAAACAACCAATGCACAACAATATAAAAAGTGTCGAAAGTTCCTTTCCTTGACCCATGTGGGATTATCAATGAACACAGCTACTTGCAAAATCACATGTCAAACTAAAGTCGTAATATCATAAAAGTCAAAACAAGTTTCATTCTCAAGTTAAACTTGCTGGAAGAAGCAGTTAAACAAACACAATTATACAAGCATCGTATATCCAAATATCTTGATAAATATAACATTAAAACAACTACTTCTAACCACGACAAGATCCGGCCATAAACGACCATAAGATGGTTAGATCTAGCAAGATCCGGCCATAAATGACCATAAGATTTTTAGATCCGCCAAGATCCGCCATAAATGACCATAAGATGGATAGTCGTCACCTCGTGGTGAAGATTCCCACATGAGTCGTCACCTCCGGATCTGTGACGGATCTGGTGAAGAAGATCCAAATCGTTAGCTTTGTGTTGCAAGGATGACGCCGGAGAATCACCGGATCTTTAGCGGATCTGGTCGCCGGAGATGGAGATGGAGATGGTCGCCGGATCTGGTCACCGGATCCAAATCGTTAGCTTTGTTTTGCAAGAAGATCCAAATCGTTAGCTTTGTGTTGCAAGGATGACGCCGGAGAATCACCGGATCTTTAGCGGATCTGCAAAGTGGTTTATTATTTTGATTGTTTGAGTTTCTTTGGCTACAATATCTTGGTTGTAGATGTTCTATGTTATGTATATTGAAGTTAGCTTTGAATACAGATTATCACTCATAAAGTACAATGACGTGATTTGTACAAAAGTGAGATAATAAAGTTAGTGGTTGAGATAATAATATAATATAGAAAGGTGTATTGGTAATTTTATATTAAAATAATAAAATAACTCACTTAACTCTTGTACTTGCAAGCGACACATGTCACAAAAGGGTTGGAGTTGAGCAGTCGAGCAGTTGAGCATGACTCTTTTGGGAAAAAGGTACAAAAGTGACCACAAAGTGACCTCCATTTGTACTTTTGTACTCCTTTTGTAATTTTCTCTACTTTATATTGCAGTCTGGTTGGAAGTTTGCAAGCATGATTTATCTTACAAAATACAACATATTTGTTTATATATGCATGTTTCGCGAGAACCGCATTTAGCATCCCTTAAATGTATCTTGCGTTATCTTAAGGGTACTTTGGAGTTTGGTTTACAACATTACGCCTCACTTACTACTTCTCTAAGTGATGGAGAGCTTGAACGACTTTGTTGGAAGGGCCGAAATAATGTTATTTCACTCTAGAGGGGCCGAGCTTTAAAATTGTTCTTATACCAATTTTTTTTTTTTTTTTTCATTTATTTATTTATTTATTTTAAACAAATCATACTAAAACTATATATGAAAGTCATTTATTTATTTATTTATTTATTTGGTGAGAACCCCTCCTTACCCGTGTTGTCCTCTGTCCATGACTTCTCTCATATGATGCGGGTTGAGTTGGCATGTCACGTATATTTCGACATGTGGCTGTGTTTTTTTTTTTTTTTGGATACCTTGCTTCACTGGTCATCTAAACGATAATACATGCTTTCTTGTTTTAGTAACCCAGGGTGTTGTTAATGGCACTGCTGATACTTCATGGATTAATAATCTACCATGTGTAATGTGATAATGCCAGTGTCAAATATTTGATTGCCAATCTATGCAATATCACCAAAATATATTTAAACTGATATTCATTTGGTTCCTGACATAGTTGCTATGCGTTGAGTTCGTGTTTCCATGTGCCACGACGTTAATAGTATAGTGAAATTTTTACCAAGAGGCTTCCTTCTTCGTTGTTTGAAGAATTTCAATCTCGTTTGATTGTTCATCTTTCCCCCTACTCAAACTATGAGAAAGTGTTAATTAATATTGTTGTAGGGCTACATGGCCATCCATGTTTTCTTACAGGCTTAATCCAAGTAGATTATCTCTAAATAACTCAAGAGGTGAGATCCATGACAATCCACCCTTTTCTAAAGTCATCCCAACCATTTATCCAAGTCATCCCAACCATTAACCATTTATCCACTTTTAATCCTACAGATGAGATCAAATCAAAAAATACAAAACAAGGGCAAATAAGTAATTCCATCTCTAACCTATAAAAGCAAAAAATATCTTCCATCTCTCTCATAAAAACACACACACCGGTACCTACTTCCTCTCTTATAAAACCAGCGCCGGAAAAATTAACATCGCCGGAAAATCACACACCGCCGTCGTTGTTTCACTCAATCACCGTCATTCACACCATAAAAACCGCCGTTATTATCAGATATACTTTCACACACCGCCGTCGTTGTTTCACACAACGCCGTCGTTGTCTCACTCAATCACCGTCATTCACCATAAAAACCGCCGGAAAATCACGGCCGTCGTTTAAAAATGGATGAAAATCGGAATTTAATCGATGTTATAGATGAGAATAAGCTGATCGAAGTTACAGTAGATGTTGCAGACACAAGAGATGTTGTAGATGATTTACAAGATCTAGAAGAAGTTTTACCAGAAGTTGATGTTGTAGATGTTCCAGTAGATGTTGTAGATGAAGTTGATGTTGAAAAGAAAATTAAACGTAAATCACGTGTGATTTGATCTTTTGGTATATTATACAATTTTTTTGTCAGTTGTTTTAGTGTTTTGATATTTTAGAATGTTAAATCACATGTGATTTAACTAGGTTATTTTAAAACATAGAAAGGAGTAAAAAAGATTTGAATAATTTGTAAATCACATGTGATTCTTTCATAAATCACATGTGATTCACAAAATGGTATTAAACTATGAATCACAATCTTTTTAATCTGAATCACATGTGATTCAAATTATTAGTTATCTTAAATCACATGTGATTTAGATTATTAGTTAACTTAAATCACATGTAATTCTGTGGCTATGCTGTTTTATTGTTTGAATAAGTTATAAAGTTAAATTACATGTGATTTATGAAAGAATCACATGTGTTTTTCAATAAATCACATGTAATTTCCCACGAATCACAAGTGATCTGTTTTTAATATGCAGATTCTATGAGATCACCCAGATCAACATTACATGAGCATTCTGAGACACCAGGTGGATCGATATATTGGGTGCCTCATGTAGATGAAGGCATTCCTATACCTGTTGAGGGAAGATACTATGATACTTTAGAGGAAGCTATAGAGATGTATAGTACTTACGCAGAAGCAGGAGGTTTTCAAATCAAAAAGTCAGGGCAACGATTAACAAAATCTGGTAAGGTACAACACAAATACATCATGTGTAACAAAGAAGGTCTTCCAAGAGGTATTAATATCGACAATTTGGATCCTCAAAATAGTGACAAACAAAAAAAATACAACTCTTCATGTAACAGGTTGTAAAGCTCGTATAAGGTTGGAATTGCATACAGTTTCTAGAAAATACAAGTTAGTTCAGTTTATTGATAAACACAACCATATGCTAATACCAAAAGAGTACAAACATTTTACAAAAAAACAAAGAAAAATGACTCAAGCACACAAAATGTTTATTGTAAAAGCAGCAACAAACAAGATTGGTGCAACACGGGCTCATAACTTGTTAACCAGTATGAAAGGTGGATATGAGTATGTTCATGGGACATCTAATGATTTTAAGAATCATCAAAGGGATATTAATGCTTTCATAGGGGAGAGTGATGCACAAATGCTTATAAACAAAATGGAAAATAGAAAGGATTATGTGCCGGACTTTACATTTCAATATAAGGTAAAAAACAATGAGTTAGAGGCAATGTTTTGGGCTGTTGAAGTTGCGAAATGCAACTACAAAGAGTTTGGAGACATAGTATCCTTTGATGCAACATTCAGGTGTAACAAGTAAGTTTTTTTTTTTTCTAATATATATATATATATATATATATATATATATATATATATATATATATATATATATATATATATATATATATATTTTAATATGATTTCCTTTTAAAACCAAAATCACATATGATTGATTTCAACAATCACATGTGATTATGTTATCAATCACATGTGATTTACTTTTGCATCACAGTATATTTATCTATATATGTTCCTAGGTACAACATGGTGTTTGTACCATTCACTGGCATCGATAATTATAGAAGGTGTGTCACATTTGGTTCGGGGATGCTTTTACATGAAGATACCGAATCATACACGTGGCTACTAAACGCATTTATGACTGCCTTCAAGAAAGAACCAACCATGGTTGTAACAGATCAAGATGGAGCAATGAAGAGAGCTATTGAAGCTGTTTTCACTTACTCAAAACACAGACTTTGCATGTGGCATATTGACCAAAAGATTCCAGCAAAGGTAAGAATATTCAATTAACTAATCTGTTTTTATTGATTTATGTGTGATTCACATGTGATTCAACTATAATATTAAATGAATCACATGTGATTCATGTGATTCATATGTAAATCACATGTGATTCAGATGTAAATCACATGTGATTAACATAATATTCACATGTGATTCACAGGTGATTCAACTTTAAAATTATATGATTCACATGTGATTCCTATGTATATATTATGTGCTTTATACTGAAAAATAAGCCACTAAAACTCAATTTTTCAATAAAACAGATTTGTAAGACAATATACAAAGAAACTTATTTCAAGAAGCGTTTTAAGAAGCTCATTTGAAATATGTTCATTGAACCCTTCCAATTTGAAGAGAGATGGGCCAAGTTGATTGAAGATTTTGGTTTGCAAAAACACAAATGGATGACAAAGATGTTTAATCTTAGAGAAATGTGGATTCCAGCTTATTTTATAGACTCTCCATTATTTGGATTGATGAGAACCACATCAAGGTCTGAGAGTGAAAACTCGTTCTTCAAAAGTTTCACAAGCCCAGGATCAATACTAGTTAGCTTCATGATGTCCTATGAATCAGCAATGGAAAGGCAACGTTATAGGCAAGAACATTTGGACTTCAAAACACTAGAGGCTGCACCAAAGTGTAAAACAATGTTAAAAATTGAACGTCATGCAGCAAGAGTTTATACTAGGACAATATTTTTGCTTGTTCAAACAAAAATAAATGAAGCATGCTGGACTTGTTCAATACAGGATTTAAAATTGAAAGAAGGCTGTGAGATTGTCGTAGTTAGAGACAAAAATGCAATGCCTTATAGAACACTTAACAAGAAAATTGAAGATGAAAGCGAAACAACAGCACAAAGAGTTATAGACTATAAGGTATGTGATTTATTAAAAATATTTGTTAGTTTCTTTACAAGAATTACATTTGATTCCTGAAATGACATTTGATCTCTTTAGAATCACATGTGATTTATACTATAATCACATGTGATATCTCTAGAATCACATGTGATTTGTCTTGTAATCACATGTGATTCGTATGTAAATCACATTCACAGAATATAATTCTTTTATTATTTTGTTTTGAAAAGGTACTTCGTAATATAAAAGATGAGTCGGTTGATGCTTCTGCAGACATTTTGCTCGATACGGTTTCCTGTGCCGACATATATTTTGTGTCTTCAAGAATCGTGATATTGAAGTCATTCCAAATCAATATATTTTGAGGCGGTGGACAAGGGATATAATTCCACCTGACTTGAGAAGAAAAAGAAACAGATATGGGGAAAAAATGTAGAAGTTGAAAGGCTTACAAATGAAGCAAATGTTATGGTGGATGATTGTTTATTTAGGTTGAGCAATAATGTAGAGAAGATGGGTGCTTTTGTAGAAAAGTTGAAGACATTGAAGACACAAGTAGATGCTGAGGTGCCAATTCCTCCTTCGGGAAAAACGGGAGATGTGATTGGTGAGCATTTTGCTATTTCAAAACCTGATAAACAGACACTTAACAATCCAACAAAGGTACCAACCAAAGGAAATATTACAGAAGCAGAACACAACAAAAGGCGAAAAAGTGAGAGAGAAAAAGCACTTGGAGTTAAAAAGAAGCAAATGAAACCTTGTGGCCATTGTGGAGAGAAGACCAATACGCATACGAAAACAACTTGTCCTAAGAACCCAAACGCAAAGCGAAAAGCACCAACAGTTGATAATTGAGCACTTTTAATACATTGAATTAATATGTTGAAGTATTCTTTAGAATGTTTACTTATGGAACTCTTGTTTATTGTTTACACATGGTACAACTCTTGTTTAATGTTTACTTATGGAACTCTTACATACTTGTGGCATATTTGCCAAAACATTGCTTGAATCACATTGAATTATTGTTTACTTTGTATATTGATTAAAATAAAATATACTTTGTGTTCAAAATCACATGTGATTTAGACAGAAAACACTTGTGATTTGAAGATAAATCACATTGGATTAGTCTTTAAGTGAAAGTAACATCTAAAACCAACATATTTTTAATAAACTAAAAAGAAGCAGTACATTTTTTAAATCAGTTACAACAAAAGACAGGATTTAATTACCAGGATTGACTTTCCCAAAACACAAAAAACATAAATCCTGCTTAATAAAGCATTCTAATCTACCATGGATATTCTGACTAGCATTCCATAATTAAACTACCATGGAAATTGTTTGACTTCACATACTTAACATAAAAAAAGCATACAATAACTAAACTAAAAATATTGTTCCCTGCACTTCACAAAACACTTCACAAACACACAAAAGACTGATTCTCCTAGCCTGGACGATCACTTGGCTTCAAGTTCGTTTGCATCTTTTCCTTCACGTTGTTTCCTGTTCATTCTTGCTTGAACAATAATCTGCATCTTCAATTCAGAATCTACTTTGTCAAACTCCTTAGCCTCTTCAAGCATCTTTTCCCGATGCACATTAAGCTCATGCAACAACATTTTGGTAGCAAACTTGAATTTGAGGCTCCTCAACATGTCAAACTGGTCCTTTTACTCAGCCACAAGCCCACAGTCCCATTTTGAAGGAGCTTCACCCATATAACTTTCCATGTGCAGCATGGCAAAAACACCACAATCTACGTAATTTGAGCCTGTACTCCATTTAAGCCTTGGGATATTTGGATTCAGTTTCTTAATGCTAGCATACCTTTTGTGACGATGCAATTTTAGATGACTGGCAAACATATCTTTCTGCACACAAAAAAAAAAAAAAAAAAAAAAAAAAAAAAAAAAAAAAAAATGAGATCAAAGGAAAAACACATGTGATTTACATACCATTTGTATGTAAATCACATGTGATCAGAGAGAAAACTAATACTTACAAGAACATCACATACTACTTTATACTTTCCATCGTACTTTGCCTCACTGTCAATGTTATCGAGTATTGTCATCGTCGTTGTTTTTAAAAAGCTGAAGACAACAACATAGAAATGCCCTTCATTGAGAATTGGAAAAAACACCTGAATTAACAAAAAAAAACAAACAAACAAACAAACTTAATAAAAACGGAAAACTATGAATATAACAAGTATAATTCTAAAAAGAAAATAATAACATTACCAAATCAATGCCTTTTAGATCAATGCCAGCAACATTTTGAAAATGTGCAAAAACTTGGGCATCAAAACTTTTCCATCGACCCTTTGAATCCAAACTTCCATCAATCATTTGCTTTGTCTGCAGAAAATAACAAACATAAAATCAAACAATATATAATTATATAATGAAATTCATAAAAATTAACAAAAACACTTACGATACAACCAGTTGGAAAGAAATGCCTCGACAGAGATCCAGCATCTTTGAAACTCTCTTCATGGTTAAGAATGGCACCCCAACAGTCAATGACATTTGCATCAAGACACAAACCAGGTGCTTACGTTTCCATGTTTAAACGAATTGATGAAACTTTGATGCCAGAATGAGTTTCAAAAACAGTTTCACTGCATGAACAAAAAAACAAATGTCATTAGCTGAAATATCATATAAATTCAATACTGAATCACATGTGCTTAGCTAAAACAATCACAAGTGATTCACTCAAAATCACATGTGATTTTGAGTGAATCACATGTGATTAGCTACACAATCACAGAAGTTCAAAAAACTTTAAATAAAATAAAACCTACATCTTGTCACCCTGCATAGAAAACAAGCTGTTTACAACCATAAATTCCACCTTCGTTATTCGAGGCACAACTTTAGTCTTTTTATTCATGTAGGCCGAGCAGAGGAAAGGAGACGGTTTCACAACTCGTTTTTCAGGAAGGATTATCTCAGGACTACCTTTAGAAGCACGAGTAACCACTCTTTTGGGAGTACCTGGACCTACATTCGTGAAAACCAATTCCTCACGCGTCCCTTTATCAAAGGTATCACCCTGAAATAAAACAAGATAATTTAATTAAAAAGAAAAAAAATATTTAAAAGAATAAAAAGATGTTTCTGTTAGAGTATTACGTATAGGTATTCGTCTACAATACAATCAATCACCTCATTTACGAGATCGGCATTGTTATTTAACCACTAGTATAAGTCTCGGGCGTACAGTTGATCTTCAGCGGGCTCAACAATACCAGCTTTACCCTGACACGGATCTTCAACACCAACCACATTTTCAGCCGGCTTCTCACTGTCAGCAAGTATATCAACTCCCTTCTCACCCTGAGAATTGACTTGCTTCTCTTCCTGAGATGAATCTTTTTCAAAATGATCTAAACTAATTTTACTAAAACCAAAGATATCTGCACCATCTAAACTTACCATTCTAATATCACGATCATTTCCACTGCCATCATTATTACTTCCACCATTTTCACCATCATTATCATCTGAACCAGGATCATCACCTCCCATTTCGCCTAAAGAGACAGGTTTTTTGAAAAGTTCAGAATATTTCTCATATAACTCACCAAACTTTTCATCACCAGCATACTTTTATATGCTTTTACAAGTTCGGCTTCATCAGAATGTCTTTCAGAATATATGATGGAAAGCTTTTCTTGAATTTTGTTAAACAAAACCTGTATTTAATAATAATGTCAAAGACAAGAAATATTGCAGTGAATCACATGTGATTCACGTCTGATTTGTGTGTAAATCACATGTGATTAGTGTGCAAATCACATGTGATTTGCACACTAATCACATGTGAATCACATTGATTAACTGCAATATTTCTTGTATTTGCAAAGAAATATTGCAGTTAATCACATGTGATTTGAACACATGTGATTCAATAAAAACTCACATTTAATGATCGAATATAACAAATAAACCAACCTCTTTAACAGAAGATTCAGACAAACCAGCATCAATAAAACCTTCCGACTATTTAACCTCTGCCTCGGTCCACTCAGGATTCAGCTGTAAACACCCCAACTTCCTCTCACCAAGTTCTAGTTCCATTCGTTGTCTCATCAAAGTTGTCGACCAGTTTAAGATGGCTGGACGCATACGAACAACGTGAAACTTTTCAAACTTGGTAGAATCTAGATACACAAGCTGGGAAAAAAAAGGAATAAAAGTTACATATGACAAACATGAACAATATTTAAAATTAACTAAATCTATAAACTTACCATGAGGACGGTTAATGGACCCGTGTAGTTGCATTGTCCTTGTGGATTGGTACTATACTGAAGGCAATTGTGTATGTAACCACACCAATCGATCTCAAATATTGGAAGATTTTTCAGAATATGTCTAACAACATCTAAACAAATTTGTCCATTCATGTTTTCACACCTTCCCATCGTGTTGGAAAACAGCATAAGGAAGTTAAGTTTGAAAAAATCATCAACTTTCTTCGCATTAACCAACGCTGCAGCAATATCACTGTTACGAATGTCTTTAAAAGATTTGGGATAAAATTGACTGATGACGTATAGTCTATATTTGGGCCACGAGCCCAAATGATAAACATTACTAAGGCCCAAATCCACCATGAGTGGGCTATTATAACAATGACTTGGGCTGCATTACCAAATGGATTGGGTTCACGTAGACCCAAGCCCAATCAAACTATTTATGGTCTAGATAAGGATCTTCTATTTACGGATAAGGATCCTTGGACCGGATAAGCACCATGCGTGTGAAACATAAGGAGCACGAAACCTACAAGGATTTTGCGCCTATATAAGGAATGACATAATTCTCATTAAAGGTACGATTCACAAATCCTAACTCTTTACAATAACCCTAAAACCGATTACTTACTCTCACGCCGGAGGATAATCATGGGAGACAATCCCACGATAAGCCTAACAGTGTTTGTTTACTTTCTTAGTGTGCAGGTTTCAAGCATTAAGAGCTAATTGGTACGAGAGCAAGAGCCCAAACTAGGAACGCCCAACTTTTGTATCAACAAGTGGCGCCATCCGTGGGACCAACACTAAGAACTAAGAACTAGAATGACGAAGAACAAAAACTCAAGCCAGCGGACTCCGCAGTTGGAGAAAACATGTGACCCCCAGAGGAAGAACTATCAAGATTCGACCTCTAGGCAGGCTTCTGGAACAACCAGTGCGCCTGGTCACCAAGAAACGGGACCAACCCTACCTCTCCCAACGGTAGAATTGCCTATAAGGACTACCCAAGCCACCACAGTAGTCTCAACCATTGAAGAACTTCAGCGCACCCTCTTCAATACTCCCCACCAAACGGCACCTATAGTGGACAACACTGTGCCACCTGTGCACCTAACCGAGATAGGGTGCCCAATGCTGAGGCAGATATTCTTGCAGTGGATGAGGACGCACCTAACCTAATATTGAGTAATTTTGTATCCCAAAATTACGAAACTCTAACCGCCCTCATGCAAGAAGAAGCGAGGAGAAGGTCAAGTACGAGCCTGCAAGCCCGGCTCAACTTTGGTCCTGAACGCGAAGTATCACCACCGCGCCATCAAAGAGGAAGACGCGAAAATAACGAAAGACGTACCACTATCCATGATAGACTTGGTACGGTATCTGACTCACAATATTCAGAGGAATATGAAGATGGCGAGAGGCGCACCGATGTTCATTCCAGACTTGGTAGTCGAAGGATACAAGACAGACTAGGACGTCAACATTCACCAAGCAAAGGCTCCTCCAGGTCTGGGAGCAAAAGAATTCACGACAAATTAGGGAGAAGAACACCCCCAAGTGAAAGCCCCTCAAGCTCTTCCTCTGAAGGAAGCCGGCGTAAGCGCCGCAAAAAAGATTACTCTTCCTCCAGTGACTCCTCGGACAACGAGGATAAGGAAACAGGACACTGGAAGTCCAGAGGAAGACGTCGCGAGGAAGAAGACGAAGACATATCTCTTCCGTGGCGTCGCCAGAAAGTTGATGCCTTTACAAGACGCATCAGCGACTACTCTGATCATAAAAAAAGGCGCATGCCCACTAATGTTAAAACATATGACGGGACGGGTGATCCTGATGATCACCTAAAAATTTTCGAATCTGCCGCTACTATCGAAAATTTGCTACAACCTGTGTGGTGCCATATGTTTAACTCCACGTTAGTAGGGAATGCGCGCACGTGGTTTAGCAAGCTTCCACGAAGGAGCATTGGCGGGTTTGAAGAGTTGCGAAAAGCATTCCGTTTAAACTTCACCCAAAGAAAGAAGTTGGCTAAAAACCCTGTTGAACTAGCCAGAGTAAAACAGCGTCAAGGGGAATCAACCAGTGCTTATATGGAACGCTTTAAAGATGAGTGTATACATGTAAAGGCGTGTCCTGAAGTTCTAAAAATCTAAGGGTTCATGAATGGGATCAATAACCCAGAACTCATTAGGAAGTTAAACGACAAGGTTCCCCAAACCTTCGATGAACTAATGAAGCGCACAAGATCCTTCATCCAAGGAGAAGCAGCTGTTGCGGACAGTAAAAAAGGCTACTCAAATTATAGGCAACAAGAACAGCCTAGGAGACAATCCAATGATCAGAGCAGCAACCGCAGCAAGAATTATCGCAGTCAGGGGAGTGGACGAGATAATGACAAGTATACCCCTCTCACAAAGACTCCGAGGGAAATATTTGTAACAGAAGGCGCAAACTTCCCAAAACCTCCACCAATGCGCACCCCAGAGGACAAGCGTATAGGGAATGGATACTGCGAATACCATGGCCAAAAGGGCCATACAACCAACGAGTGTGTCCAGCTACGACAACTAATTGAAAAATTAGTAAAGGAGGGTAGAATGGATCACCTTGTAAAGAACATTAAAGAAGGGAAGGACAAGCAATGGAATGGAGGCAAGAAAGAGCCTCCCAAAGATAAAGCAGACATCATCTACATGATACAGTCATGGCAACGCAAGACAAAGCAAAAAGTCAGTCAAAAGTTCTCTTCAGAAAAGGAGATATCCTTCCCCACTCTAGCTGCGGACAACGCAGTAATAGTGCCACTGACCATTAAGATACATACTGGGGGACATGACATCCGCCGCATGTATATCGATGGAGGAGCATCTGCAGATATTTTTTATGAACATTGCTTTAAAAGGCTACGACCTGAGATACAAAATCAGTTGATACCAGCCACGACGTCGCTGACTGGGTTCACAGGAGAAAAGATATGGCCTATGGGGCAGTTACGCTTGCTTGTAGTTGTGGGCGATGAACAACACTCTACAGCAACGTGGATAAATTTCATGATAATCAAGTCTCCTTCATCGTACAACGGCACCATTGGGAAACCTGGAATATCATCCATGCGCGCTGTACCATCCACAGCACATGGGATGCTCAAATTTCCAGTAGAAGGAGGGATTGTCACCCTCTACAACACCACAGTGCCACCTAAAGAATGCAACGCAGTAACCAGTGAGGTGGAGCATATTCCAGAACAGCGCGCAGCAAAAATCCTAAACTTAAAGGTCGCTATTCATCCTGATTACCCAGATCAACAAATATCGATTGGAGGATCTTTATCTGACAAAGGAAAAGCAGCTGTGTGCGCACTCTTGCAAAATAACATGAGTATCTTTGCGTGGGAACCAAAGCACATGACCAGAGTGCCACGCTCTATTACGGAGCACAAGCTACAAATCCGACAAGGATATCCCCCAATACGACAGAAGAAGCGCGGCCAGGCTCCAGATCACGCAAAAGCCATCCTAGAAGAAGTACACAAACTTGTAGACGCAGGCATTATGCGCGAAGTATACTATCATGACTGGCTCTCTAATCCAGTGATGGTAAAGAAGAGTGATGGCAGTTGGAGGATGTGCGTGGACTTCACGGACCTCAATAAAGCATGTCCACAGGACTGCTACCCACTGCCAAAGATAGACTGGAAAGTAGAATCCCTGTGTAGATATCCCTTTAAATGCTTCCTAGATGCATACAAAGGGTACCATAAAATCCAGATGGCAGTGGAGGATGAAGAAAAAACAACCTTCCACACAAGTCAAGGGGTCTACTGCTACAAAAAAATGCCTTTTGGCCTAAAGAACGCAGGCGCAACATACCAGCGATTGGTGGACATGGCTTTTGAAAAACAAGTAGGTCGCAACTTGGAAGTCTATGTTGATGACCTTGTCATCAAGAGCCACACAGAGGAAGAATTGGTGCGCGACATCGAGGAGACGTTCAAAACATTGGGAAAAATAAACATGAAGTTAAATCCCAAGAAGTGCACCTTTGGCGCGACAGAAGGCATGTTCCTTGGGTATTTAATAGAACCTGATGGTATCAAGCCTTGCCCAGAAAAAAAACAAAAGCTGTTATCGACCTCCCCTCACCGCGCACACTAAAAGAAGTCCAGTCATTAAACGGAAAGCTAGCTGGGCTAAACCGTTTCTTATCCAAGTCAGCAGACAAATCACTCCCTCTCTTTAAAACACTCACGAAGTACACAAAAAAGGGAGAGTTTCATGGGACTGAGGAAGCAGAGGAAGCCTTCCAACAGCTAAAACAGCACCTGGCATCACTCCCCAAACTTGTCGCACCGCGACCAGGGGAAGAGTTAATCATGTATTTATCTGCAACCCATGGAGCAGTTAGCGCAGTACTACTGACAGATAGGAACTCCATCCAAACACCCATATACTTTGTAAGCAAGGCACTAAAGAAAACAAAGACTAACTACAGCGCCATGGAAAAGCTGGTTTTAGCCTTAGTATTCGCAGCTAAAAGACTGCGCAGATACTTTCAGGCACACCCAATAGCTGTGATCACGGACCAGCCAATCAAACAAGTTATCTCTAAACCTGACGCATCAGGACGGCTACAAAGGTGGAGTGTGTTGTTGAGCGAGTATAACATCTCGTATAGACCACGCACTACAATCAAGGGGCAGATATTAGCTGACTTTATTGTTGAAAAGCCAGATACCGATACTCCAACTTCAACAAGCAAGACAGAGTTACAAGAACCTTGGATTCTATTCACAGACGGATCCTCATGCGTGGATGGATCAGGCGCAGGCCTTATCCTTACTAATCCAGAAGGAATGGAGTTCACCTATGCACTGCGCTACGAATTCACAGCCACAAACAATGAGGCAGAATACGAAGCCCCACTCGCAGGACTGCGTATCGCAATTCAAATGGGTGTACGCAACCTAGAGGCAAACGTGGATTCCAGGCTAGTAGCTAACCATGTGTTAGGTGAATATGAAGCCAAGGATGAACACATGATCCAATACCTTGAAAAAACAAAGTCTTTAATTCAGAGCTTTGATAGGTTCACAATCAAACAAGTACCTAGAGGAGACAACAGGAAAGCTGACGCGCTTAGCAAGATCGTATATACAAGCTTTGCGCACCTATCAAAACAGGTATTGGTAGAAACTCTAAAAAATAAGTCAATCTTGGAGATGGAAGTATCCACAGTGATAGAAGAACAGGATCCCACGTGGATGACACCTATCATCGAATTTATTAGCAAAGGAATCTTACCACAAGATCAAAAGGACGCTCGAAGAGTGCGGCGCACAGCGCAGAGATTTGAACTACGAGATGGCATCCTATATCGACGTTCATTCCTACAACCTTGGTTCCGATGTGTTGGACCTCTTCAAGCAGATTATGTACTCCGAGAAATTCACGCTGGATCATGTAGCATGCACTCGGGACCACGGTCCGTTGTGGCGCGCGCCCTGCGATCAGGATATTATTGGCCTACTATGACCCGCGACGTGCGAGTTATGATAAAAAAAATGCAGTAATTGCCAAGTACACAGGCCAATTCTGCGCCAACCACAACAAGACCTAACCCCCATCACCTCACTATGGCCATTCTATAAATGAGGCATCGACATCGCAGGCCCCTTCCCAGTTGCAGCGGGAGGGCTGAAATTCTTCATAGTAGTCATAGACTACTTTACAAAGTGGATTGAGGCAAAAGCAGTGGTAAGCATCACTGGCAACCAGGTAAAATGCTTCGTGTGGGACAATATTGTATGTCGCTTCGGGCTACCTGGAGAAATTATCTCAGATAATAGGAAACAATTCTGCGATAACCCATTCAAAGATTGGTGCGCGCAATTGAATATCACACAACACTTTGCTTCAGTGAAACACCCACAAACCAATGGTTTGGTTGAACACGCGAATCGCAGTTTAGGCGAAAGGATAAAAGCGCGCATTGACAGACACAAAGAAAAATGGGTGGACGAGTTATCACATGTTTTATGGGCGCATCGCACCACACTCAAAACCAGTACCGGAGACACACCATTTTCTATTTTCGATGGAACAGAAGCCGTCATACCAGCTGAAATTGGAAAGCCAACTATACGAATAGCGAAGATAAACGTCACAACAAATGACGAGGAGCGGCGCATAGACTTGGACTTGCTGGAAGAAAGGCGCGAACGCGTAGCTATACGCGAAGCAAAGGCTAAAGCAAAGATGAAGAAGTATTATGATGCAAAGGTCAAACACACTTCTTTCAGGCCAGGAGACTTTGTATACCGTGTTAACGATGCAAGCCACGCAGAAGACACAGGCAAGCTTGGACCCAAATGGGAAGGACCCTATGAGGTCACCGATGCGCTAGGTAATGGTGCATACAGGTTGCGCGATATGGAAGGTCACAAGCTGGCGGGCACTTGGAATATCTGCAATCTCAAAAGATGCTATCTTTAGGAAAGGCTACGGCCCAGAAACAGACAACTTTGCACTTTAGTATGTGCCCAATAATTGTTTGTCGTTGAACTTTCTTTTCTTTATTAGGAATTGTTTTTATTTTCCAAAAACTTGCAAGTATTAATAAAACGTTATGGTTTCTAGCTAACTCCATAACACATTTTACTTTATTGCGTACATTCTTATATGTTTCAATATTGTTATTTTATATTTTGCCTACATGGCGTGCATGCACTAATTAAGACCCACGATGGCAGAAAGGATGAGTAAACCTACTAACTAACTCGTTGAGTAAGAGGGTTGCTGTAAAACCTCGCAAAAATTCGTATAACTAACTTCAGTTAATTAAATAAATAATCTCTATCATTATTGTAATCACCATTTTTACGGGAAAATTTAAAATTTTCTTTGTTTATTAAAATGATCACGATTATGATATTGTAAAATTCATCAAACGACAAAACAAGTTCTCGACAAAATTAACAAAATATTAATAATACACTAATACTAATTAATATTTCCTAATCACTAAATTAATAAACCGGACCCTTAATACTCGGCCCAATCACTCGTTCACTATTCACCGACCCAATGCCACAAGCCCATTTTTTTGTTTTAATTCTTATTTGGTCGATTAACCATGCTCCAAATCACCTCGTTCATTCCTAATTTCTACACACGACATACTTATTTTATTGTCTCATTTAATTAACCTCCTAGCCAACTATTAGTGTGTCAAATCTCACGTTCATACGTTGAGTTTTGATACGTTTTTACGAGGCAAATCGTTTAGCCATCAACTAAACCAAACGTTTCATATTTAATTCAATTCTTAACCGTTTTGATTCCCGTTTGTTTCTAAATGATCCTAATAATATTTCTAAGATGATTTTATGTCCAAATGTCGATGATGATAAGTTATATGCAAGTGATAAACGATTTAATAAATCGTATGTATATATATATTGGTGTCGACATAGGAAATGAATCACCAGGACACATCCCATGAATTTAGCTCTCACATCTCATATTTTAACAATAAACTTTGTCCTAGGAAGCCAAGTATCACTAACATGCATAGTTCTTGTGTTTCTTTGGATGATTTCAAACCATTCGATTCATTCAAAGTGATACATATATACGTTCCATGCATGCACTAGCTTCTTATCATTCTCAAACACTTTCACATAGTAATTTTGTCCTATAAACTAATCCTAAAGACCAGAGGTCGATTGCTATATTGATTGGAAGCAAGGAAAAGGATATCGGGTTGATTTATATATATAACGATTGGGTTATATTTTGAAACGTGATTTCCTTGTGTTCCATACTGTTGGACTCGACTCTCCATCACTTCTAAGGGTGTTTGTAAGTCATTTTTACTTAGTTCCATTCCAAATCATACGTTAAAATATTATCATGCACTTTGTTTATCTTGTTTCGATCGTATATAGTATCATATATATATATATATATATATATATATATATATATATATATATATATATATATATATATATATATATATATATATATATATATATATATATATATATATATATTATGTACGTATATATTTATAGTACACAACGAGTGACTAGCCTCTATCTTGGAAGGCCTAGGAGTCACGTAACACACACACTTCACGTTTATTCTCACGTTACATGCATCAAATAAATCATTTTTGAAACATACTACATCGTATGAAAATTTGTCACAACACTTAGTAAATATTTCAAGTTTTTCAAAATAAGTAATCGGTTCATACATGCCACAAACCATACGTATAACTCAAAATTTCATTTAACAAGCGTACAATATTATTTCACGACTCCATAGACCACCTAGAAAACTATTAGTTTCGTTTACACAACTTATAAAAATAATCACGTTTTGACATACCAATCGAGCCAAATTGAATCGACATGAACCAGTTTTCAAATTCAAAATTTATATAAAAACTTTATATTTTGTCGAGTGGGCTTAACCAAGGCCCAATAAGATTTTACGATTTAACAGCCCACAGGGCCCATAAAATATATTTTTAGAATCACAAAAGAAGCCCAAGTTCAAGCCCAAAACAATTTTCATGCCCTCGCCTCTAAATTTTTAAATAGGCTTTTGTTTTAATTCGTTAAGGCCCATAAGCTAGAAAATTAAGCTTTTCATAAAATAAGCTGTTGAAATAAGCTTGGAATAAATAAAATAAGCTACGGAAATTTTTATAAAATTTTTATAATCATTTTTGTAAAATTGGACTAAAAATGTAACGCGACGACACCTAGAGGGACTAAAATTGTAAATATTGGAAAGAAAGGACTAAAACTATAAAAACAGAAAGTTTAGGATAAAAATTTATATTATATGATGTTACAAACTTAAATTGGAATATTGGACAAGTAGTGGACTATAAATGTAAATTAGATACGAAAAGGACTAACGGTGTGACGCTAACGCCGTTAGTATAAAAAGTGTAAAATTGGAAAAGGACAAGGACTAAACATAATCTATTTGACATTCTTATTTTCTTTTCTATTTTACGGCAACCATCACGTCATATGCATTTTATTACGTTTTATATATATATATATATATATATATATATATATATATATATATATATATATATATATATATATATATATATATATATATATATATATATATATATATATATATATATATATTTTATGTTAATAATATATATAACGATATCTAAAAAGTTAATATTTTTACTTATGATTAAAAAGGTAAAACTACGATGGATAATTAAAATAAAGTATTTTATTATATCATGCATGGCATAATAATTACACTGCACATCATCTATTCGTCATAACGAATAAATATTATTCGTTATTCTTTCGTATTTACCAAATAGTATTTGGTTATATTCTCAGATAAATTTATTTATCTGGTTCCGTATCAAAGACGTTTCCATAATCGTTCCCATAAATCTCATCCTACTTTACTTTTCATCATTTCCAAATCAATCCAGGTGAGTCATAGCCCCATTTTCAATCATTGTTTTTAACTCATTGGGGGAGATACATGCTTACATATACTTTGATAAATTGATAAGTATATGAAATAAAATACCTGATTCAAATCAATTTCCTAATTGATATAAAATTAATATGGTTTGTAATTTAAGATTGTGATATATACGATACTTGACAAAATACTTGATTGAAATACTGATATGATAATGCTTCCAATTTGATTATTGTGGTATGTGATATATATATTTTACTGATGAATTACTTGACTGAAATACTGATATTCTGATGATAATGTTTCCAATTCAATTATTGTGGTATGTGATATATATATGTTACTGGCGAAATACTTAAACTGAATTTCTTATACTCAAACGATAATATTTTCAAACTGATTTATGTGGTATGATACTTGATTACATGATGTTATTCTGAATGATCCCATTATTAACTTGATATTGCTTAAGTTAGCTTATCGCCATAAAGTCCCTCAATCATGAGCCATTAATCACATGTAAAGTGGGCGCGAATATAGTGAACAGCTTCGAAACCTGTTAAGGATTGACCTCCTGTCCACTAATACTTGACGGAATGCCAATTGCAATTGGTTAGTCGTATTAGTCGTGATACACTATATTTGTAGACAAATAGGAATTGGCAAATCACCTATTATTAGAGGGCAAAATCTATCATTGATTTGATAGAACACCTCTTTTGGTTAAGCTTGTGTGTCATGAGGCTTGGTGCAATATCTATAAAGGAAAAATGTATGTTTTCAACATATATTTAGATACAGCTGTATAGGAATTTGACCATACGTGAATTGTATGTCTGATTAAATTAGCATCATGAGTTTCCAGCTCATGTTAGAATTATTGATTTCTTATTTGAATGTGAGTGAATACTTATATGATTTATTTGTGATTATAGTTAATATACTCAATATTTGTTTCATTTCTGTTTGTATTTTATCAATACCAAATACTCCTGAAATCTAACAAAATAAAGGGTTTTCCATAAAACTCTATGAACTCACCAACCTTTGTGTTGACACTTTTAAGCATGTGTATCTCAGGTAATTTAACGGAGCAGGACAAGACACGGAGTGGCATTTATTACTCTAATAAATTAAAATGGTGTAAAAATCAAATTTGTCATTTTTACAAGCCTTTATATCTTTTAATAAGATTTTAAATCAATTGGTTTATCTTTTTATCAAAAATATTATTTGAATGACAAATAACTTTCAAAACGCTTCTTTTATGCCGTTTTATGAGATTAAAATTTCGATCCTCACCGTAACACCCAAATTACTTTTCCGCTGCGACAAACTTAAATTTGGGGGTGTTACACTTACTCTCACGTCGGAGGATAATCGTGGGAGACAATCCCACGATAAGCCTAACGGTGTTTGTTTACTTTCTTAGTGTGCAGGTTTCAAGCATTAAGAGCTAATTGGTACGAGAGCAAGAGCCCAAACTAGGAACACCCAACTTTTGTATCAACACTGATCAACCCAAGCTTTGACAAAATCATCTTTAACAGATCTTTGCTCAAACGAAAACAACGGAGTACCACCAAGCGGAATCCCTAACATATCATGAATTAATTCTGGAGTGACATGGATCGACAAACCATTCAACAAATTTAACTTATTAGTGGCTCTAACAAAATTCGCAGCCACAAACCTACCCAACTTGGAAGGAAGTTGATCAATGAAAATTCTAAGAAATGATTTAAAACCTATTTCGTGCAGAAACCGTTCCATGTTAACTTTTGATTGACGGATAAAAGAAAATAGAGAGCAAGGAGCATTCCTTACCCTAAGATTTGGAAATTTATCAAGATACTCTAACTGTTGTTGTTCCTCCACTAACAACAACATTCTATCATTTCCCAATTTTTTAAGCTTCCTAACATTAGCTTTATCATCACCTTCAAAATCATTTTCCTCTTTCTTCATCTTACGTTTTGATTTCTTAACTTCCATTTTAGACTTTCGTACAACCCCTTCGTCTTCAGAATCAGAAACCTCATTGATAACGCCTTTCAATTTCTTAAGCATAAGCTTAAGAGAATCGGCATCGTCAACATCACCCGTCAAAAGCTTTTTAAGCAATTTATTAGTCTTCACATTACTTTCATCAGAAACATTCTTTCTCTTGAGCCTTTTATTACTCTTAACATTCTTCATCAAACTAACACCTTCATCACAAGAATCCGAATTAACTTCATCAGTAGAAAGAGAAGATGAAAAAGATAAAACCCTCTTCCCTTTATTCACCTTATTATGCTTCAACTTCTTGGACAACTTAGGTTCACCACTATACTCTTTATCCGACGACTTCCTTTTTCGTTTAGAGAAAGACTTCTCGGCATCACGTTTCGGCAATGCAGCCTTGGAATTTGGCTTTTGAACATTTGGCATTGCCTTCAACACTTCTACCTTCAACACATCTGCAGCCTTAGACTTCTTCACATCACCAATTGCCTTATCCTTAGACTTCTTCACATCTGCAGCCTCAGACTTCTTCACATCACCAGTCGCCTTAGCCAAAACAATATCAGTTGCCTTATCCTTAGCCGAAACAACATCAGTTGCCTTCAACACATTTGCATCCTTAGACTTCTTCACATCACCAGTCGAAAAAACATCAATTGCCTTATCCTTAGACTTCGAGACCCCAGACTTCTCGGCATCAAGTTTCGGCAATGCAACCTTCAACACATCACCAGCCCTAGACTTCTGCACATCCCTAATCACCTTATCCTTAACTCTCTCTCATCAATCGCCTTATTATTCACACCAACAACCCTAGACTTGGCCGAAATAACATCAACCACCTTATCATTCGGAACAACAGACTCGGGATTAGCCTTACACTTATCACTCGACACTGTATTAGCCTGAGGATCTGTCTTCGAATTAGCCTTATCAACACTTGTATTAGGAAGCACAAAAGACACCGGAAGAGGCATAGGGATACTTGTTTTAGGAAGCGCATAAGACAACGGAAGAGGCATACGGATACTTGCATCATTCGGCTTAACACGAGATACAGGGGAATTCGACTTTTCTCGGACATTCTTCCGAGTCCTCCGAAAAGGAGAACCGGATTGAGAACTAGACTGAACACCAGCAACTTCAGTAACCGGCGGCTGTATAACAGAAGCACCTAACAAAACAAAAACATAAAAACACATAAATTATAGAGTAAACAAAAAAGAATCATATGTTCTAAGAAAATACACATATTCTAAGAAAATAAACATACAAAATCACATGTGATTCATGAACACTGTGGCACGACCACCACCACAATGAAACCACCAACTTCTTCCATCACCATTACTCTCACTAAAATCCCCATTACTCTCACTCAAACCCTAATCCCCAAATTCAAAACCCTAATCCCCAAATTCAAAACCCTAATCGGCTAATCCACAGATTATCAAAATACATAAAACTAAAAAAAAATAATAATAAAAAAAATAAAAATAATAATTACAAAAACAAAATTCCAATCTCGTTTTAATAGCTCTCACCTTCCCCAAAATCAAAACCCTAATACCCAAATTCAAACCCTAATCAACAAATTAGCAATCCCTAATCACTCAACTAAACAAATAATCATTATTAAAACTCGTTAAATACAAAAACAAAACAAAATTACATGAATCTAAACGAATAGAGCAACGAAATACCTTCAGATTGTGGTATCACTTCTTGTATCTGTGGTATCTCTTCTCGTATATCAGCCATTGAAAAGCATTAAGATAGGGTTTTGAATTTGGGGAAGGTGAGAGCAATTAGTGTGTGTGACTGTGTGAGAAATGAACGTGAGTGAGATAGTATCGGTTTTGAATTTGGGGAATGTGACTGAGGCGAGATATAAAACACGGGCAATAAATGACAAACTTACCCCTCTAGTTCACTTAATTATATTTGTTAGATTATATCCCAACCGTAGGATGATATAAGATCAATGGTTGTCATTGGCCGGTTTGATCTTTAGATAAATCATGTTCTGCATTGATCTTTTCTCATAACTCAATGCAATTCATATAATATGTTTGGTAAATCAGTAATAAATATGGCAAATTTACGTGCCGATGATAGTAAGAGTTGAGATTCATGAAGAACCCATACATGCCATAGAACCTATCAACCAATCATAGCCGCTCATTTATATTTTCCACTTTTTTTTTTTTTTTTTTTTTTTTTTTTTTTTTTCAAAACAACATATCTTGCAAACGGTAAATTTTCAAGCTACAAAAAAAATACCATCGCGACGAGAATTAAATGATCTTTCTATAGATATGCATTGTTATATACTTTCGACGATTTTTTTTTCGCCCAGAAAAAATCATATATGATTCGATTATTCGAATCATATATGATTCTTACGAATCATATATGATTCTTACGAATCATATATGATTTTTCTAGGCGAAAAAAAAGTTCGTCGAAAGTATATAACAATGCATATCTATAGAAAAATAATTTAATTCTCGTCGCAATGGTATTTTTTTTATAGTTTGACGATTTACGGTTTACGATATATTTAAGTTTTAAAAATAGGGTGGAAATTTATTTTTCTATTTTGATAAAAAAAAAAAAAAAAAAAAAAAAAAAAAAAAAAAAAAAAAATTGAGTGGCTAAGATTGTTTCATGAGTTTTATGGTAAAAGTTGGATCTATAAAGAACTTTTGGCATGATAGTAATATCCGTAACAAAATCAACCAACAAAAAGCGAAACTATTGGCCAGGCCAGTTTGGGCAAAGGTCCAGCCCGTTACGGGTTGTTAATGTAAAGACCCTTTAATATAATGGGCTTTTGATGGAAGATAGGCCCAACTAATGTGTGTCTTCACATGATGTACTTATTAATTTTTTATTAGTTTTGTTGTCGTGTTTGGGTTCACGTTGTTACTTCTTGGTTATCATTAGGTATCAACGTGTTTCAAATTTTACATCTAGTCACTTGTTTCGGATAAATAATTTTACAAAGTGAATAGAGAGAACCTTAATAAGTTACTATCCTAGTTTTATTTTTAGAGAATGTACACTACTCGTCAAAATCTTTGTGTGGGCAGCTGACCTTCAAGTTGAACTCGGACAGCTGCCCCGACCTAAGCTAATTTCACTCCCACTACAAACGATTTAATTTTTTTTTATGACCTAAGCTAATTTCACTCCCACTACAAAGGATTTAATTTTTTTTTTTTTTTTTTTTTATCTTAAATTAATTTTCTCGTCATGAGGAATCCAAGGAGAAAATGACAAATATTGAGTGAAATTTGCATGGAGACGAATATTATTGGCAGCTAAAGTTAGTGTGGGGTGAAACATAGTGACAGTTGTGGTCGTCAGTTTAGCTTTTAAAGTTTTAAGGCCACAAAACAAACCTTATTTCCATGTCATGTATTTGGCTTTTGGCCTACCTCTTCCCACTTGTAAATATTATGACCATACATACATCCACCATAGATATATCCCTTTTTACAAAACAGGTCCTCGTTGTTTACTCCCGTTCACAAAATACATGTTCATATTTATAGTTTTCTTTGTCTCAAAATAAATGTCCACTTAAATTTTAACAAACCAAAACGATTTTACACTCTGTTCCCGAGTTTATTTTTTGGAGTGAAAGGGAAAGGTTTGAGATGATAGTAAAAAAAAATTGTGTTCCTGAGATTTTTTAGCAGGAGAGAGGAAAGTAAAGGATAGTAAATTACATTCAAATTACTCTCCTAATTTACTTCCCAAATTGGGATGAAATGGAGTGGTGTTGATTTTAAAGCTATTTTTTTGTTACTTCCTTCTTTTTTTCTTTCCAACTTAAGAACACAAGATAAAAAAATAATTTCTTATTACTCTCCTCTTTACTTCACTCCTTTTTTCCTCTCCATCACTTTTCTTTCCGTTTTATACTCGGGAACAGAGTGTTAGTGAACACAGATGATATTTGATTGTTGGATAGTGTGTTTAGTGTGAAATCCTAAAACTTTATGCAAAATTAAAGTGAATATTTATTTTGAAACATATAGAAGTATTTTGTGTCTGTTAAATTCTCCAAATGAGATGTTTTCAGTTACTATGATAGTCATCCTAATTACTTGGAACTTAGAAGATACAAATTATGTTTAAGGTTTATTTTTATTTCATAAACATGTTGAATCATAGGACAATAAGGGCATTTATAATAGTAAAACTTTATATTTATGTCATGTCATATTATACACAAGTAAACTATAAATCTTTAGTGTTATAGACTTTTGTTCATTATGCATTATATTTTTCAAGCTTTATAATTTCTTCACATCACTCAGTTGCATTTAATTATGAAAAAGGTCAGGATCATGAAACTTTTCATAACATATAAGCATAATACATGACACACACCATAATTAAAATAGAGCATAAAGTTTTTAATGAATTTTAAACATTTTCTTAAAACTGTCGTGGATGCTAAAAGGTTAAATGTGTAACGCATGTCATTAGTTGTTGATACAAAAGTTGGGCGTACCTGATTATGGGCTTAGGCTCTCGTACCAATTCACTTCTTAGCACTTGTTACCTGCGTACTAAGAAAATAAGACAACACCGTTAGGCTTATCGAGGGATTGTCTCCCACGATTAGAGTCCGGCGTGAGAGTAAGTAATCGATTTAGGGTTCTCGTAAAGAGTTAGGGTTGAATATCGTACCTTGAATGAGAATCGTATGATTTTATATATAGGGGCTAAGAAACCGTGTTTCTTGCTCCTTACTCTTCGCACTCGTGGTGCTTATCCAAGGAAAGGATATCTATTCTACGAATAGATAATCCTTATTGTGTACCCGGTGGGTTTAGTTGCGCTTTGGGCCTCGTGGGCCCAAGGCGTTAATACTGCAGCCCGTACCATTGTCATGGTAGCCCACTCATGGTGGGCTTAGGTGCAAGTAATGTCTATCATTTGGGCTTGTGACCCAAATATAGGCTATACGTCATCATGTCCCCCCAGTCTAGTGTGCGCGGCGTGTAGCCGCGGATACTAGACTTATATTAACAGCGGTAAGCGTAGCGGGAAAACATTGAAATATTGCCGCCCATTTAAAGTGCAATGAACCTAGTCATAGGTATTTCAAATGTATACCTCGAAAATTGGGGGTAGTATCCACGTGGCCCTCGTAAATCGGGAAAAAGTGCGTGTACCGGTTCAGTTCCAGCCACACGCTTTCGTTAGTGGGATCCACGTGGAGAGAAATTAGGGTTTTTACCACCCTATATAAGAGTCACCGCCCCCCATTTTTACACACACACAGTAAAACACACACTTACTCACTATTCACCTTCTTCGAGAGTGTTTTTTGCAAATAAACTTACTTCACTTTCGTAGGTAATTTGTGTGTGTCCCATTTAGTTTTGCAAATGAAAATGGTTGCTCAATTGGAGGAGTTTCGCTCCGCGATGTCCATTGAGGACGTTACTCAGTTCACTTCCGACTATTTCGTGCCTTTGGATGTACATCCAGAGGCTCCAGATGTCGACGCGTGTATAGCTGACTTCCCCGAAGGGAAGATAGGGCTATACACGAAATTTTTCGAGTACGCGAATTACCGCGTACCCATATCTATTTTTCTGAGCGATTTGCTCAATCACTATCGTCTTCACATCTCTCAGCTGCACTGTATAGGTGCGGCGAAGGTGTCAAATTTTGAAATAAATTGCCGTTTACTTGCGATAGAACCGACCGTGGCCTTGTTCCGCTCCTTTTACCACACAACGTGGTCAAATGGTTGGGTTTCCTTTGCGAAGCGCCAGGGGGCGCTTCAGTGTTATACGGAAAAAGTTGATGCCCTCAAGAATTGGAGGGAGTTCTTCTTTTGGGTAGATGACGTAGTCTTTCCCTCTCCCTTTGAGTTTTATACTCAGGAATCCTTACCAAGGGATGGGCGCCCCGCACCCGGTTCCTACAGTCTTGCTGACGCGCAAACTTTAGATGCCAATCGACTGGCCATTAACCCCTATCCGGAGGAGTTTTTGGTACATGTGGGGTTGAGTCGCGCTTATTTTGGCGCTGCAGATGAGGTTCCTACTTTTTTAAGTGAGGATGGCCGGGGTGGGTGTTCATTCCTTATACTTCCTTCTTTGTAAGTCCTTTATTCTTGTCTTCGCACTTTTAATAACTAATCTCTTTTGTTTTTTCTTGCTTCGTTTAATGTGCGCAGAGATGGATTTGTTCGTGGTGGTCAAGCTGGACAAGCCAAAGTAGGTGACCATAGGGGTGCATCCTCTGAAGGAAGGAGAGCAGCCCTTGCTGGAGGCGACCGCGGGGCACATGACCGTTCTGCCTGCGACGGTCCCCGAGGACACGCCACCACTCCTAGTGACGCCCGTTCAGAGTATACCACCCAACGCGGAGGTGGCGCCCACTGTGGAGGCGGTGCCAGATGTGGAAGTGGCGCATGAGGAAGCGCGATCAGGGTCGTCTGACAGCATCCAGATCCTGAAACCTGAGGAGGTGCTGAGGGAGGAGGTTGCGCAGAATTCGAAGCGCAAGGGAGAGGCTGGAGCCAGTGGCACCAGGAAGAGGCGTCGACACGTCATCAGAGATGCAGAGTCGAACGCGGAAGAGACCTCTACCTCCAGCGCACGGTTGAAGGTTGATGATGTTTCTCCGTTTCTGTAAGTGTGCATTTCTCTCATCCTTTTTTTTATATCATATTACTTGTTGTAATATTTGTTGATTGCTTCTGTTGCATAGGGATGACACCGCGAAGGGTGATGGGGTCTTCGTGGATAAGGTTTCCTCTCCGCAGAATGAAAACAGGGAGGGGAAGACCAAGGTTGCTGATGGGGGTGAAGCGCAGCAGCTAATGGATGAGCTGGCTGTGACCACCGCGCGCCAAGCTGAACTTGTGGCTCAGCTGAAAGGGAGGTATGCTGGGGAGAGCCGTGCTCTTGCCCAAAAGGAGGAGGAGTTGGCGACCCTCCGTGCGCAGTTGGCTGATGCGCAAGTGGAGCTGGGGGCCTCAAAGGCGTATGCTGAAAAGATTGCTCAAGATAAGGTGAGCATGTTAGCTGACCTTAAATACGCGAGGTCTAAGCTTGAGCAAATAAAGGCTAAGACTTCCTGGTCGATGTCTTATCTTGAAGAGAAGAGGGCGGAGCATCATGTTAGCGTTCAGGAATTTCAGGGGCGCATCGAGAAGGCGATTGCGATGCAAGAGGAAAAACTGCGCGCCCTCAGCATAGAGTATGACGAGGAGTTGTACCCCCATCTGATGTCTACTATAGCCGAGCGCAGGTATTTTCGTTTACTTTGCCATTATAATTACTTTACCATCATGTTGTTAACTTACACAAATTTGCTTTTGTGAATGCAGATGGTTGATTAGCCATGGGCTGCGCCTGGCAGCCCTGAGCACACTAGAGTCCGCTGAGGTAGTGGAAGCTTTTGGAAAGGTTGTGCACTGCGCGATTGCGCGTGGTCGATCGCAGGCCATGGAGGACCTTCATGAGGCCAAGCTGCTGGAGAAGGACTTGGCGGAAGTCCCTGGTTACAGCCCTACGGCTTATGATGAGCTGATGCAGGCGATGGCGGGGCTGAAGGTTCTTGAGTTGCCGCATATAGGGAAGTTGGAGCGCGATCAAGATGACCCCATAGCTGTGCTGATGGCGGGTCTGACTTTGCAGCGCCATCTTGTGGAGAACGCGGAAGAGGAATTAGATTACTATCTAAAACCTGATGTCTCGCAGCTTCAAGTCCCTGTGTTCGCGCGGCCTCGCGATATCCTTAAGCCTTTTGCTCTTGAAAAGGAAATTCCTTTGAAAGAGGTGTTAGAGCGACATGAGCAGAGGGTTGCTGTGAAGAAGGGTATCAAGGGCAAGGCCGTAATGTGTGGCATTGGCGCTGCACACCTTCCTAGATCAGATGGCGTGGCTGTAAGCGTTCCGACCGTATCTATGCAGGATGCCATAACCTTGAGTAAGCTTAAGGAAGCGGGGAGTTCCGCCGCTCCAGAGGAGAATCCTGAGCATCGCCATAATATATAGGCTTTTTGTATATTTGTGTATCTTTCCTTGTAATTTATTAATAAATGTGGAATAAGATACATTTTTTGTTTTTAGTTCGTGACTTTGAGTATACTTGCATTGTTTGCTAAGTTTGCTTTTTTAACTAAGTCTTTTAAGTGCGTGACTTTGAAGAATTATACTTGCATTGTTTGCGAAGTTTTATTATTTGACCAAGTGTCTTGGCTCGTTATATTGCTAAGCTCGTACGGTGTACTTGGTATATGCGCATCCGTCGTGGGGTGCGCATGTGAAACTTACCTCGACGTCTCAAGAGTAAGGCGCTTAGCAAGGATACATGATCCAATGTTGATGGGTTTGCAACCCTCTTATTCAACGAGTAAATTAGTAGGTTAACTCATCTTTTATGCCTTCGTGGGTCTTTAAGTGGTGCATGCACGCCATGTAGGCAGAAATATAAGATAAACAATATTGACATATATGCAATAAAGTAAGATGCGCTATGGAGTTAGCTAGAAACCATAACATTTTATTAATACTTGCAAGTAATTAGAAAAAATAGAAAATACAATTCCTAGAAAAGAAAAGAAAGACAAACACTTATTGGGCACCTCGTAGGATGCAAGTGTGTTTGTGAAAGGGCCGTAGCCTAAAAGTAACATTTTTTGAGATTGCAAATGTTCCAGGTGCGCGCCAGGTCGTGACCTTCCATATCGCGCAGCCTGTATGCGCCATTGCCGAGCGCGTCTGTGACCTCGTAAGGTCCTTCCCATTTGGGTCCGAGCTTGCCCGTATCTTCTGCGTGGCTCGCATCGTTGGCGCGGTAAACAAAGTCTCCTGGTCTGAATGAAGTGTGTTTGACTTTTTCATCATAATATTTATTCATTTTTGCCTTAGCCTTTGCTTCGCGTATAGCTGCGCGTTCGCGTCTTTCTTCCAGTATGTCTAAGTCTATGCGCCGTTCCTCGTCATTTGTCGTGACGTTGACCTCTGCTGTGCGTATAGTTGGCATTCCTATCTCGGCTGGTATGACGGCTTCTGTTCCATAGACTAGGGAAAATGGCGTGTCGCCAGTACTGGTTTTGATTGTCGTGCGATGCGCCCACAAGACGTGCGAGAGCTCGTCTACCCACTTTCCTTTGTGTCTGTCAAGGCGCGCTTTTATTCCTTCGCCTAGACTGCGATTTGCGCGCTCAACTAGGCCATTGGTTTGTAGGTGTTTGACTGAAGCAAAGTGTTGTGTGATGTTCAATTGTGCGCACCAATCTTTGAATGGGTTATCACAGAATTGTTTTCTGTTGTCTGATATGATCTCGCCCGGTAGGCCGAAGCGACAGACAATGTTGTCCCAAACAAAGCGCTTGACTTGGTTTCCCGTGATGTTCACCACCGCTTTTGCTTCGATCCACTTTGTGAAGTAGTCTATGGCTACGATGAGGAATTTTACTCCTCCCGCTGCGACAGGGAATGGTCCTGCGATGTCAATACCCCATTTGTAAAATGGCCATGGTAAGGTAATTGGTGTCAGCTCTTGTTGTGGTCGGCGCGGAATTGGTCTATGTACTTGGCAATTATTGCATTTTCTTATCAGATCGCGTGCATCACGATGCATTGTTGGCCAATAATATCCTGACCTTAGAGCGCTTGCCACCACGGATCGTGGCCCTGAGTGCATACTACATGATCCAGCGTGAATTTCGCGGAGGACGTATTCTGCTTGAAGGGGTCCAACACATCTGAGCCATGGCTGTAAAAAAGATCGTCGATAGAGTACATTGTCGCGTAGTTCAAATCGTTGCGCTGCGCGGCGTATTCTTCGAGCGTCTTTATGATCTTGGGGTAGGACTCCCTTGCTAATAAATTCGATGATAGGTGTCATCCATGTAGGATCTTGTTCTACTATCACCGTTGATATCTCCTTCTCCAAGATTGACTTGTTTTTTAGGGTTTCTACCAATACCTATTTTGAGAGGTGTGCGAAGCTTGTGGATGCGATCTTGCTGAGTGCGTCCGCCTTCTTGTTATCTCCTCTAGGGACTTGTTTTATTGTGAACCTATCAAAGTTTTTGATCAAAGATTTTGTCTTTTCCAGGTATTGGGTCATGTGTTCATCCTTGGCCTCGTATTCACCTAGCACGTGGTTAGCGACCAGTCGCGAATCTACGTTTGCTTCTAGGTTGCGAACCCCCATTTGAATTGCAATACGTAGTCCAGCTAGTAGGGCTTCGTATTCTGCCTCATTGTTTGTGGCTGTGAATTCAAAGCGTAGCGCATAGGTGAATTCCATACCTTCTGGATTTGTGAGAATAAGGCCTGCGCCTGATCCTTCTACACACGAAGATCCATCTGTGAACAGAATCCAGGGTTCCTGTAAGTCTGTTTTAGCTGCAGATGTCGGGCTGTCGCTGTCTGGCTTTTCCACGATAAAATCGGCTAGGACTTGTCCTTTGATTGCAGTGCGCGGTCTGTATGAGATGTTATACTCACTTAACAGTACACTCCATTTTTGTAAGCGTCCTGATGCGTCAGGCTTAGAGATAACTTGTTTGATTGGCTGATCAGTGATTACAACTATTGGATGCGCTTGAAAGTATCTGCGCAACCTTTTGGCTGCGAACACTAGAGCTAAGACCAGCTTCTCCATAGCGCTGTAGTTAGTCTCTGTTTTCTTTAGGGCTTTACTTACAAAATATATGGGTGTCTGGACGGAGTTCCTGTCTGTCAATAGAACGGCGCTGACTGCTCCATGGGTTGCCGATAGGTACATGATTAGTTCTTCCCCTGGTCGCGGTGCGACAAGTTTGGGAAGAGATGCCAGATGGTTTTTGAGTTGTTGGAAAGCTTCTTCCGCTTCGGTAGTCCAGCAAAAGTCTCCCTTTTTTGTACACTTCGTGAGTGTTTTAAAGAGGGGAAGAGATTTGTCTGCTGACTTAGATAAGAAACGGTTTAGCCCCGCTAACTTTCCATTCAATGATTGGACTTCTTTGAGTGTGCGCGGTGAGGGGAGATCAATAACGGCCTTTGTCTTTTCTGGGCAAGGCTTGATTCCATCGGGTTCTATCAGGTATCCAAGGAACATCCCTTCGGTCGCGCCAAAGGTGCATTTTTTTGGATTTAACTTCATGTTGATCCGCCCCAACGTTCGGAATGTTTCCTCGATGTCGCGCACCAATTCGTCCTCTGTATGGCTTTTTATGACAAGGTCGTCAACATAGACTTCCAAGTTGCGGCCTACTTGTTTTTCGAAGGCTGTGTCCACCAGTCGTTGGTATGTCGCGCCTGCGTTCTTCAGGCCAAAAGGCATTTTGGTGTAGCAGTATACTCCTTGACTGGTGTGAAAAGCTGTTTTTTCTTCATCTTCCACTGCCATCTGGATCTGATGATACCCTTTATATGCATCTAGGAAGCATTTGAAGGGGTATCCGCATAAGGACTCGACCTTCCAGTCTATCTCTGGCAGTGGATAGCAGTCCTGCGGGCATGCTTTGTTGAGGTCCGTGAAGTCCACGCACATCCTCCAACTGCCATCGCTCTTCTTTACCATAACTGGGTTAGAGAGCCAGTCGTGATAGTATACTTCGCGCATGATGCCTGCGTCTACGAGCTTATGTACTTCTTCCAGAATAGCCTTTGCACGATCTGGGGCCTGGCCGCGCTTCTTTTGTCGTATTGGAGGGTATCCTTGTCGGATTTGTAGCTTATGTTCTGTGATAGAGCGTGGTACTCCCGTCATATGCTTTGGTTCCCATGCAAAGATGTCTAGGTTCTTTTGCAAGAGTGCGCATACGGCTGCTTTACCTTTGTCAGATAAAGATCCTCCAATCGAAACTTGTTGTTCCGGATAATCTGGGTGAATAACGACTTTTAAATTTGGCGTTTTTTCCGTGCGCTGTTCTGGAATAGTCTTCGCTTCAGTTGTTACTGCGATGCATTCTCTTGGTGGTACTGTCATGTTATAGAGAGTGACCACTCCTCCTTCCACTGGGAATTTAAGCATTCCGTGCGCTGTAGATGGTACCGCGCGCATGGATGATATTCCCGGTCTTCCAATGATACCATTGTATGGTGAAGGAGACCTTATTACCATAAAGTTTATCCATGTCGCGGTTGAGTGTTGTTCATCTCCTACGACCACCAATAAGCGTAACTGCCCCATGGGCCAAATCTTTTCTCCTGTGAATCCTGTTAATGACATTGTAGCTGGTATCAACTGACTTTGGATTTCAGGTCGCAGCCTTTTGAAACAGTGATCGTACAGGATGTCCGCGGATGCTCCACCATCAATGTACATGCGGTGGATGTCATGTCCCCCTGTATGTATCTCAATGGTTAGAGGCTCCACGACTGCGTTGTCCTCAGCTATAGTAGGGAAGGATATCTCTTTTTCTGGAGAGAATTTTTGGCTGACTTTTTGCTTTATCTTGCGTTGCCATGACTGTATCATGTATATAGTATCAGCTTTTTCCTTTGGGGGTTCTTTCTTACCCCCGTTTCTCTGTTTATCTTTTCCTTCCTTGATGTTTTTTACGAGGTGGTCCATCCTTCCTTCTCTAACTAGCTTTTCAATTAGTTGTTTTAGTTGGACGCACTCGTTGGTTGTATGGCCTTTTTGGCCGTGGTACTCGCAGTATCCACCACCTAGGCGCTTTTCTTCTGCAGTGCGCATCGGTGGTGGTTTTGGGAAGTTCGCACCTTCTGTTACAAATATCTCTCTCGGAGTCTTAGTGAGAGGAGTATATTTGTCGTTGTCTCTTCCACTGCGATAATTCCTGCTGCGGTTGTTATTCTGATCATTGGATTGTCTCCGCGGCTGTTCTTGTTGCCTATAGTTTGAATAACCTTTTTTGCTATCCGCAGCAGCTGCTTCTCCTTGTATAAAGGATCTAGTGCGCTTTGTTAACTCGTCAAAGGTTTGTGGAACTTTGTCGTTCAGTTTGCGGATGAGTTCTGGGTTATTGATCCCATTCATGAACCCTGAAATTTTTAGGATTTCAGGACATGCTTTAACTTGTATACACTCATCCTTGAAACGTTCCATAAAAGCACTGGTTGCTTCCCCTTGACACTGTTTCACTCTTGCTAGCTCCACAGGGTTTTTAGCGCACTTCTTTCGCTGGGTGAAGTTGAGGCGGAATGCTTTCCGTAGTTCCTCGAATCCCCCAATGCTCCTACGTGGGAGTTTGCTAAACCATGTGCGCGCGTTTCCCACTAACGTGGAATTAAACATATGGCACCACACAGGCTGTGGCCAATTTTCGATTGTTGCGGCTGATTCGAAAATTTTTAGGTGGTCGTCAGGATCACCTGTTCCATCGTATGTTTTCACATTAGCGGGCATGCGTCTGCGTTTGCGATCTGAGTAATCGCTGATGCGCCGTGTAAACGCATTAATTTTTTGGCGTCGCCATGGGAGGGACATATCTTCATTCTCTTCCTCACGACGTCTTCCTCTTGACTTCCAGTGTCCTGTTTCTTTGTCCTCGTTGTCCGAGGAGTCGCTGGAAGAAGGGTAGTCTCTTTTTCGGCGCTTGCGCCGGCTTCTTTCAGAAGAAGAGCTTGAGGGATCTCTGCTTGGGGATCTTCTTCCCCTCAATCTGTCTTGAACCCTCCTACTCCCAGGTTTGAAAGATCCTTGGCTTGGCGAATGTTGAGGCCCTAGTCGACCTTGTATTCCCCGACTGCCAAGTCTGGAGTGGACATTGGTGCGCCTCTCGCTGTCTCCTGAGTATTGTGAATCAGATATCGTACCCAACCTATCATGGATAGTGGTACGTTCTGCGCGTCTTCCTCGTGGGTGACGCAATGGTGATGGTTCGCGTTCAGGACCAAAATTGAGTCGGGCTTGTAGGCCCGCGCTTGTTCTTCTTGTTGCTTCTTCTTGCATGAGGGCAGTTAATGTTTCATAATTTTGGGATACAAAGTTTTCCAAAGTTAGATCCGGTGCGTCCTCAGTTGTTGCAAGAATTTCTGCCTCAGTGTTAGGCGCCCTGTTCCGTTCAGGCGCGCCTGGCGGCACAGTGTTGTTCACTGCGGGTGTAGCCTGATGAGGAGTGGTGAAGAGGGTGCGTTGGAGTTCCTCAACTCTTGGGACCACTGAAGAAATTATAGGTAGTTCCGTCGCTGGAAGAGGTTGGGTTGTCCCTGCCTCTTGGTGATCAGGTGCGCTGGTTGTCCCAGCAACCTGTCTAGAGGTTGAATCTTGTCGATTCTTCCTCTGATGGTCACGTTTTTCTGACTGCGGAGTCCGCTGACTTGAATTCTTATGCTTCGTCATTCTAGTGTTTGGTTCTTAGTAGGGTCCCACGGATGGCGCCACTTGTTGATACAAAAGTTGGGCGTACCTGGTTATGGGCTTAGGCTCTCGTACCAATTCACTTCTTAGCACTTGTTACCTGCGTACTAAGAAAATAAGACAACACCGTTAGGCTTATCGAGGGATTGTCTCCCCCGATTAGACTCCGGCGTGAGAGTAAGTAATCGATTTAGGGTTCTCGTAAAGAGTTAGGGTTGAATATCGTACCTTGAATGAGAATCGTATGATTCTATATATAGGGGCTAAGAAACCGTGTTTCTTGCTCCTTACTCTTCGCACTCGTGGTGCTTATCCAAGGAAAGGATATCTATTCTATGAATAGATAATCCTTATTGTGTACCCGGTGGGTTTAGTTGCGCTTTGGGCCTCGTGGGCCTAAGGCGTTAATACTGCAACCCGTACCATTGTCATGGTAGCCCACTCATAGTGGGCTTAGGTGCAAGTAATGTCTATCATTTGGGCTTGTGGCCCAAATATAGGCTATACGTCATCATTAGTCATCCTGTGTCCCATTATATCTACTCCTATGTCCCATTATATCCACCTAAGTCTATCATATTAGCACAAAATATTAAAGTGTTGCATAACAAAACAAATAATACCTAACATTTTATGATTAAGTTTATCAAATGGGTCCATTTTGGAAAAGAGCTTAGATTAGAAAGAAATAACAATTCACATTCTTATTTTCTAACACTCGATGTACTCTTTTTGTATGTATTTTCATTTGTTGTGTTCGAAAAGTTTTAGGTATTTTCTTTATTATTCTTTGACTTGATACATGAAATGAATGGAATACGTAGAATAAAATGATCTTGATTTAGTTGTTAAGATTTTTTTATAAATAAGATAATGTATGATAGCATTGGGATTCCACCTATAAGTATTATATTATGATTTACCTAATATACTTGAATTCAAACACAATGAAACTTCGACCCATTTTTTATAATTGTTCTTTCCTTTTTCTTTCAATATTTCTGCAACAAATTGTATATGTATACAATTACCACAGTGGTGTTGGTTACAGTTACCATTGGCAAATTGTTATGTAGATTATAACTTATGATCAAATAGTTTTATAATATACACTTTCATCCCAAAATGCCTTTTCTTTATAATTCATACATCTTTGGTTATTATACTATCCATATAAAAGGCAGGCGCTAAAGGGCAAAAAAAAATGAACAGTACTTGCTTACGGAAGTTGAACGGGCCACTTTGTGGTGCTCATTTGTTCTTTGTACAAGGTGGTACTACCCAACTGCTGGTAGTGGTCCGTGTGTTCAATGGGTATTGGCTACAAGTGAGTACCCCAACTGTAGATGTTCCTGTTGAACACCCTAATACGGGTGTAATTACCCCGTTATTTTTATTACTACTCCGTAATATATACTCCAATTCCGTCAACACTCTCACCGCCTTTCTCCCTTAGTAACTACTACCGTATATAATAAAACACACACCACAGGATTCCAGAACAATCATTCATCTTCTTCTTCCACCATCTCCCAATTCTAGATTCATCCATTTTTCCCACAGCCCCACTCATCAAACGCATATACAAAACGAAACCACAAAATCACTACCCATTTGATCGGACATGATAATGAGAGGACACAAAGCAAACGGGTGTTGAAGCTCCAAAAAAAAAGTTGATAAACTAACTAGGTTTAATTATGACCTTTTATTTTTTTATTTTTTTATTTTTTTAATTTGAACCATTTAATTGGGTTTTTTGTTTTCAGATTTTAGAGCGATATGGGTTCTTCGCAGCAGGTACCGATTCATGGATTTGGGGTCTCAATTGCAGTGGTAGTGTATTGGTGGTGTTCTTGCCTATGATCCATGGTATACACTTCCTCTTTTACAGCTTTCTCTTCATTTTCAATTAATGATCTAATCTTTTTGGTTACTTTACTGTTAGTAAAGAAGAGTCCCAGTGAGATTGAGGGTTAACAAAAAAAATACTGTATTTTTTTAATAAAAAACTTGGGTGTTGTTTCCTTGCACACCAAATGTCCGACAAAATGTTTTAAGTGAAAATTGCAATGAGAGTTTTGTTTCTTTTTTTATACTTACAGCTGGAAAATGAAGAGGCTATAAGTTGAAGCTGATACCACATAAGCCGACTAAAGTGAGCTTATGAGCTTTTTAGAACACAAATAAGCCCGGAAATCGATAAGAAAAGCTAATCAAAACACCCCCATGATATATTATATACATGACCATGTGAAATGATTAATCAGGTAGACATTTAATCCTAAATTGACTTTGGTTTGTTTTAGTAAAAATGTGATATACATGTATAGCTAGATGGTTAAGGTATACATGTATAAGTAGGTGAAATGAATGTGCTACATACGTATTCACTTTTTCACTTTATACATTTGGTTGTATGTAAATTTGTTAATGGCAAGAACTGAAATTTCCATTGATGTTTGCACTTATATTGAAGTCGTTTTTTGGCATGCCTTTTATGCTAAAGCAGCCATTTCGGTTTTTTCAGGCGATAGGCTGTGATCAATGTTTGCAGCCACAGCGGGCATGTCCTGTTTTTATGGTGCGTACTTATCTGAGCCTCATTGTTGCATGTGTTTTTTTTTTTGTTTTTTTTTTTTTTTTTTTTTTTTTTTTTTTTGTGGATATAATAAGTTGTGTTGAGACTTGGTGGGTTTGGCTAAACTTGAGACTGTCCATATCTCAACACATTCACATGTATGTTATACAGAATTGACCATTCATGTTATGCCTAACGCCTTTTTCAAAGGATTGTTTGGCTCAAAGATATCTGTAGATATTGGATACCATATTAGCCGAATAGGGGGTTCTATAAATTGCGTTTTTAATGTGATTATTTGATTTTTGGGATTTTGATGTCTTCGTTTCATTTCAGCCATGTAGGTATCGGTTGTGGTTTGCCCTCTCGCCTACCAAAAGCTGAGCAAGAAGTGTCTGAGGTACACTATTGGAATGCAACATGTGTTGCCATGATTTGTAATGTATAGAGGTTCGTCGTTGCCTGATATAAACTGAAGGGCAAGCCTTTGTGTAAAAGTTGTACTCTTTATAAAAACAATTAATAAACTTTATTAATGTTGTTCATTTGTGTAGGCTTGGAGCCATTGTTAAATATATTGCAGACGTAGGGTTGTATATATTTTTACTGGAAAGACCGGGCTTGGGGGTTGGTCTCAGTGGTCAACGAAAATAATAAATCAGGTTACATGGTCTATGCAATGAAAATCGAATGGCTTCATTAATACGCCATTTATGGCTTGCATTATATCGGGCAAGTGATGACAACTCGGTGCTATATGACCATGATCTAGAGAGGTAATTTTCTGCCTTCTTCTACCTATACTTTTTACGTTTTGCGACCCTTCTGTTTACCAACTAATGACATAACAAACTAAAATGATAATTTCTGTTTTGTACATCTATGTGCTATTTGACAAGGAAGGCCATCAAGTTCCTCAGAAAATAGTTATCAAAGTTGGAGAAGCATTTAAGAAAATCCTCAAGGAGGTTGGTACATATGTTTGCTGTTTTTTTTCTTTTCTAAAAGGATCATCTATTTCATGTTTCCGCTAAATGAGTTATTTCTTTTATTGACTCAAAAGGTGAGAGAAGAAAATCAACGTGATATTTCCGTTCTCCAGGCAATATCAGTGGTTTTGGAAAAACATCCATAATTAAGGTATATAAAATGCATTCCTAGAAATGTCTTAACATGAACATCCCATATATATATATACATGCATTTTTTAATGCAACTTACATTATATACATCCTCCTGCAGACAATAAGGAATAGCATACAAAGTTCTGAATTGGTATATTTGTAGAATGGAAGCTTGGTTTACTGCAGATTTAGATATTGTATCTCTAAAAAACTGGGATGAGGTGAGTCATCATATTTTTATATAAGTCCAGTATCATTTATTTTGGATGCAAACTGCGTGTTTGAAATATGGGAACCAAAGCTTTTGTATAAGAAGACGCACGAAACATGCAATTTACTTCAATCTAAGGGCTACTAATCTCGACAGGTTTGCGCCAGCATTTTAAACTGCAATTATGGTTAGTTTCCATCTAAATTTATGATCATTACGATATATACCTGTTAATACAAATATCGCATAAAAACGTTATTTATATTTTACGATCTTTGCTAAGTTTTGTTAATGACAAAGTATGAAGTTTAGCTATAAGTAAATCATCACTTTTAGTGTTTAAGTCTTGTTTAACTAAGGTTAACATTTCCTTTTAAACAAAACATTGTTTTTATTTCTTAAACTAAAATGAGTCTTGTCACATCATATTTATTTCTTAATATAGTAAGGTCACATCACATTTAGGGCAAGCTTTGTCATTATACATTTATGGTAAGAAGTGTGTTTGACTTACTAAGTGGTAGCTTGCAAGTTTAGTGTTTGACTTGATATTATGAGATGTGACATTGTTTGGTTTGCAAGAGTAATGAGATGTGACTTTGTTTGGTTTGCAAGATTTATTGCAAAAACCAACTGCAGCCCTGGCGGTACCCTGGGGGTACACGGGCGGAACCCTTTTGAGGGGTCCGCCTGATCCGCCAGACCTGCAGAGTTGTTTGATATAAATACCAAACCATTTGTTAGTTTTTGGGAACCCTTTTTAGGACATATTTTCACATACTCTCTCAACTAACTCAGTAACCTTTTGATTTGTGTGATTCTCTTATGTAGCAAAGGACTTCACAAGATCATTCAAGAAGTTACAAGCTTCAACTCTAAAGTTGCAAGTCTTGGTAGCTTGGTCATGTATAAGCTTTGGTTGTTTATACTTCGTGTGTGTCATGTATATAGAAGTAAGTGGTTAGTATTTTAGGCCTCAAAATACGTAGTGTGTCGGGAGTTGTTGTACCCTTGTAAAAGAACTAACAGGAGTGGTTGTACCCTTGGTAAAGAACTCGACATCTAGCTTAGTGTTGGTAAAAGTGTAAGCGACGAACGGGAGTGGTTGTACCCTTGTAAAAGAACTCAACATCTAGCTTAGTGTCGGTAAAAGTGTAAGTGACGTTGTAAAGGTTTTCTCCGCCTGTGAAAGGAGCTTGTTGATTAGTGCTTATAACTCTTGAGTTGGAAACTCGGGGCGTGGATGTAGGGCAAGGAAAAAGAGTCCTTGTAGCCGAACCACGATAAACAATCGTGTTGTGGTTTGATCGTTTCTTTCTTTATCTTTGCTTATTACATGTTGTTCTTTAGTTAAAATAGCTAGTTACATATAAAGCTTTTCAAAGAACTAAACAAGTAAAGATGTGTTTATATCTTCAAATAAAAGTAAAGCTTTTCAAAGAACTAAACAAGTAAAGTTAGGATCATCACAAGCTTTTCAAAGAACTAAACAAGTAAAGTTAGGATCATCACAAGCAAAACTTTTCAAAGTATGAAACTAGTAAAGTTAGAATTGTTATTCACATGAAAAGCTTTTCAAAGAATCAAACATATAATAATGTGTTTATATCTTTAAGCAAACGTAAATGTTTTTAAAGATATTCAAGTTAAAAGGAATTAAAAAGCGGTAAACTATTCAACCCCCCCCCCCCCTTCTAGTTTTCCACAATTGGCATCAAGAGCTACGTTACTCAAGATCTTTAAAATAGAATGTATTTTAAAACTTGGTTCGATCCATGGATTTTGAAAATCTCAAAGAAGGGCAACCTATTCAAAACCAACCGCTATTTGAAAAAGAAAACTTACTTGAATGGAAAAGTAATTTTGAAAACTATGTGAAATCAATTGATCAAGATCTTTGGCATATTATTTCTTTTGGTAATTTCAAACCAAAGAAAACAAGTTTTTGAAAACCAAGATAACTATCTTAAACTTGATAAAAATACTAAAGCTAAAACAATGCTTTACAAAGCTTTAGTACAAAATATGAAAGAATGTATTTTTGTCAAAAGGCTAATGATGTTTGGAAAAATATGGTAAACTTTTATCAAGGAATATGTCAAGTCAAAGATGATCAATTTGATCTTACATATGAATTAGAAGTTTTAGAAAAACTAATTGATAAACACTTAGTAGAAGTTAATACATGTGCTACTAGTTTAAATGTTTTAAATGAAGATACAAGTGAAGATGAGTACGTGTGTTTTGATGAACCTGCTTGTGTGTCTTGGATTGTAACGGATGTTGACGAAGACAATGATCCGGTAGTTAATTGTCAATTTATTGAAACAACAAGCAAGGTGTAAGTAAAGGTGATTACTCGTGTCAAGTTCGTAGTAGTCTTGCTTGCGATTCATGGAATAACTCGGATGAAGATGAAGTCAATCATCCGATTTGTGATTCTAAACTAGATAAAACATCAAGCAAGATACACTTTGAAACCAAACTCTTTTGCTTTGATTAATTTATCCTAGAGTTTCTAAACTAGAAAATGAGTCTAAACATTTATGCAACATGGACCTAAAAACTATCTTCAAGAATGAGTCTTCAAAATTTCTTAAGAATATCTTTGAAAAGAAAATCTTATTAGAAGATAAAATGTCTAGAATTGAGAGTAATGTTGAAATTAATATAGAATGTAAATTATGTCTAGATTACAAACATGAGATTAAAATGCAAAATGAGAAAGGAAAAATTATTAGTTAAATTTGATGAAAGCTCAAAATCTTTTGAAAAATTGTTGAGGAGTCAAAGGTTGTTTAAAGATAAAACCGAATTAGGATTTAACTCATAAGCATCATCAACTAATAAAACAAAGCATGTAAAATTTGTCAAACCTAGAAGAGAAATTTAGAGATAATTCAATCTCTAATAGAAACTCATGATAAAAGGATTAAGACTATCATTCTCTATGACTTTATATGATTATCTAACCTTCTAGGATACATGAGTTATTGAGTTTCAAAGCGTGTCGTCAAACCAAGTTTTTACACATAATGCTTATCCGCTTGATAGCATCTCTATGCAATTTAAAAGGTACGCATTACTTCAACTTGACTTTGATTGTATCTTGTTTCTAGCATTATGTGTTCAAATATGTGTTATTTGTAATACTCTAGAGTGTCTACCTGCTATTTGTAAATAACTAAGATTAGATTCTATGTAACAAGGAATTTAGTCTTTAGTACTAGTAGGAGATATAAGGTGTTTTGGTTCTTTAACCATCAAGAGATAAACACGAAAAACTCTTGAGTATGTCTCACTCAACTCTTGCTTACAAGTGAGCTAACTAAGAATTTCCTAAGTGTTAAAATGTCTAACACTTTTGTGATGCCTGCTGATGAGTGGGAATCGCACCAGGCTTTACCTCTCAAGGGATCTTGAGAAGCTTACAACCCCCACCAGGCAGTGTACCTGATCGTTGTAGTATAGTATAGTGACAAGTACCGGGGGATTGATCGTTCAGCTAGGAATAGTGTCGCTAGGATTAGAAAACCTAAATATCAGTTCTAAAGATGAAAGATGATTATTTTTGTATTTTTATATTTTTTAGAAAGCAAGTAAAATTCTCGGGTTTGAAGGATTTGGGCGGAATTAGTTGCTAGTCAACTAACCAAATACTAAAGATGCAATCAAAATAAAATACTAAAAATGAAAATAACTAAATTATACTAATGTTGTGAGCAATAAGTGGAGAAAATGTGTTTACTTAGATTTCACTACTCCCTAGACATCCTTTACATGTTAATTACTTGTTATAGTTGCATGGATGACGGATTGTATTCCTTAATACCATTCATGGGGTATCGCACATAACTCCCCAATTCTATGAGTTCTTATCTCCTCCTACACCATGCCCAGCACAACTATAGGGATTATAAATAGTGGCTCATGCATTAAATACAACCAATAAAGACCTTAGTGCAATAGGTTCATGTTTCCTAAGACGTTCAAGCATGTTACCATTCGGAGATCTGCCAGTTTTCTTAAGCCTAACATATATAAATCATTCATCCAAGACAATTATAAACAAGTAATCAACACATAATTAACCTCTAGGTTTCATTAGATCTAAGCAAACACAAGATAGATCTAGCCTAGCATGATGGAATTAAGACAAGAACAAGAGATAGACAACCAACACATATACATATTGATTGAATTAAAAGAACACTTATCTTAATTACACATGAGAGGTATCAAGGGTTTGGAACCCTTGAAAAACCTGTAAAATTCGTACCAAAGTCGGACCTAGGGTTTCTCCAAAACTTCTCTCTTTTAATGTGAAAAATTAGAAAACTATATATAGGAAAAGGGGTCTGACGGCGTCAAGACCAAACTTGTGACGCCGTCACCTCGCCGCCAAAACTCTTCTCGGACTGCCTTGATCTACTTCTGACGCCCTTCCTTCTGACGCCGTCAAATCTGCACTGGGTTGTCATGGAAATTACTCTTGACGCCGTCAGGATGTTGCTCTTGACGCCGTCACCTACTGTTCCCAACAAGAAAAATTAAGACTTTGGCGTTTTCTTCACTTTTATGCTCCAAAAACGTCCGAATTTCTTCCTTTTCCAGATTTCTATCCCAAAGTACCTAAAATCACAAAAGGAACGATTTAGGGCAATATTTGATCAAATAAATTCGAATTCTAGCTTAAATGACCCCCTAAAAGTGGTTCATTTTTCGCCTCATCATATACCCTTACACTTGAGATTTGCTTGTTCTCAAGCAAATGCGCTTTTATTCTACTCAAAATACAAGTTAGGGGTCATTTAACACTAATATAAAAGTAATTACAACAAATAATCGTTCCACTAAAGACCAATAGACAAGCACGGAGGTCATACACTAGCACCTCACAAATAGTGTTTAGATACTCACATCTCTCGGGTGTAATAAAGTATAGATGACAATATGGAAACGGAAGATATCTCTCACTACCTGTCATAGCAAAATAGATTACCATAAGCTTGGGAAAGGATCAAACCTCCACCACATGGCGTAAGCACCTAGGATAAACTATCAAAGAGGTCTTTTAAAGGGTTGTAACGTTAGGTGTAGGGATATGAAATACACGGTTTTGTTGGATAAAGGAAGTTTTTACTGGTGGCGAGTTAACAATCTTAGTCAATTACATGTACAATATGGTGTTGCTAAGCCAAGACTAGACTCGACTTAAGCTAATAAATGAAAAATAACAAAAATATAAAATGGACATAGAATAAAAAGGGATGGCAGTCCGTATGTTTTTTCTCTTTTTCCTTTTTCGATTTTTTTTTTTTTTTTTTTTTTTTTTTTTTTTTTTTTTTGCATACACTTTTACCCTACCATCCAAAATAATACATCATAGGGGATGAACATTCCCCTTACACTTGAATCTTTACATACTTTACATTAAACTAATCTAATGACTCGAATTAAGAAAATCAAAACACTTGAAGCACTTTTAAGATTAACGTACATATGGGGGTAATAAATGATGTTCTTCCCCATTACTCCATAAAATAAGTACTTACCCATGAGTCCCAATAGTCCCAAAACAATATGTACAAGGATATGACTCGACTTAGCAACCATGTAATTAATTTGATAGTTAACTTAGGGTTTAACAAATAACAATAATGCACTAAGAATGAGCGCATACACGGAAGGCTAAGGCGATTTGGTTGTACATTTAAGTGGGGTGTAACAAATTCTTCCTTTAAGTAAAATGCTTAAAGTTATAAACAAAAAGATAGGCTCGGAGGGGTGTACTAGGGGTTTCGTGTACTAAAAATGAGTACAACGCTAAGGGTGTGGGAAAAATTAATTGACTTGAGTAGTCAAGTAATATGACTTAAATGGTCAAGTAATTATAATACGGGTTTAACACAAGGGTGATCCTAATGCCTCTTATCATGTAGTAAATCCTACTACACGAAAGTAGTCTCACTAGCGGTCTCGGGATGCATCACTAACGCAAGTTCTAGAATCTAAATGCTACCGGTACACTCATAAGCACTAATAGTAAATGCTTTTCCTATCAAATCTAAATGCGAACCTCACATATTTGGGTGAAAATTTTTTCTGAAAGTACGGTTATGTGCTAGTCATACAATCTCCTATCCATGAGACGCTTGCTATGGATAAAGTTTCACTCCTAAATGTTGTAAAAAATTTTAAATTTGGCGCTAAAATTGCACTAACAAGTATTTCTCATAGTTTTATTACACATCTACCATTAAACAAAACAAACTCAAGCGAAAGTGCATATGTAAGGTATCATCTTTTTACCCTCCCCTTACACTTAAGATGAACATTGTCCCCAATGTTCAAGTAAAGAATGTAAAAGTGAAAAAGTAAAAAGAATGAAATCAAATACTCCCCTGATTCGCTCGGTATGGATAATAAGGTGGCCAGGTTAGATCTTCCTCCAAGAAAATGAACAATCAAAGCTTCCCTTCCAGAATATAAATCATCTTCTTGTCATACATAACCTGTAATTCCTGAGAAATAGACAAAACAACCTCGCGTAAAATCGGCGGCATCCTATATAAGTTACTAAATCCTAGAAAACAAGATAAGATATAATGCTTGTGGAATGAAGTTTGCAGATTTCCTGGAGATTATAAAACTTAATAATTCACAAAAACCATAAGACTCCGTTAGAAAAACAAAACCGGTAAAATTTCTAGATTTTTACACTTGACGCCGTCAGAAGTGACCTGCAGAAATTCTTATGTTAAGTTTCCGGAAAATTTCTGGAAAAACTTGGTCCTACTTCCTGGAAAATCCTGCAAAACTTCATTATGACTCAATACAAGCATTTGACTCTAACAAATACGAATACACATGTTCATTTAATATTGTGGAGAATCATGATCGGTTTGTTTCTTAAAAACATATTTGGGGTTTCCCCTTACACTTATCTTTGGCAAAAATACTTTTAGGTGGAGTTAAGACTAGGCCAAAACAACAAAGTAAAGTATTTCCACTTTTTAGTTTAGAAACATGATCAATCAACAATAAAAATAAAGCATGCATACGGAAGCAAATAACAAACAAACAAAAATAAAATCACACAAAGCATGGGTTGCCTCCCAAGAAGCGCTTTTCTTTATTTACGAGTCTTGTAGCTAGACTCAAGGTCATGGGTTACTACGTGATCTCATCATTGGTTCCACTCTCTAGGTCGTCTTCTAAACCAGTTTTGTATTCCGGACCTAGTTGCAAGCATTCTTTGTAGAAACCAAGCATCCTATTCTTTACATACTCTACTCCTCTACGTCTATCCTCCTCATTCCTATAATAAGCCGCTTGCTTGTGTTCCTTTTCAAAATTAGAGAGAAGACAGTATTGCTCAATCTTGTATGGCATTTGATAGGCAACCTCATCACTCTCTTTCTTGAATCTAACTATCCCTAAAGTCGGATCATAACTCATCCTAGTGGTCTCAACAAATGGCTTTCCAAATATTATTTGGCTTAGGCAAGCATCTATCACCGGATGAGTGTCTTCAACTATCATAAAATCGATCTCATAGGTGAGATTCCCTATAATCACATGCAATCCCTTCACTCTTCTTGCAAAATTACTTATTAGATTCTTATTAGGCATCATCCTAAAATTAAGTTGCTTCTTCATCACCCAATTGTAATAAGTCCTAGTCATGATGTTCACGGGGGATCTAGGGTCGATGTAAGCTTTCCATATATGCATGTGCCCGATATTGCATGGTATGTTAATGTTAGAGGGGTCTCCCATTTTGATAAGGGGGTTGCCAAGGATATATGGTCTCTCGGGACTATCGAATAAATCCTTATGGTATTCCCGTTCTTCCTTGGTGGGCAACTTATCAAAGTATTTTTCTATAGGCTCTACCTCCTCTAATTCCTCTCTCCTATTAACCTCAACTTCCCTACTCTCATCCTTAGTCTCGGCTTCTACTCTAACTTCATCCTTGTCACTCTCTTCTATCTCCTTATCTATTGGCTTAATGGTGACAACATTGACAAAGTGGACATGTTTAGATGATGAGGGATCCTTAATTTGGATTCCGTTATTGGTGTCCCTAGTGTCCTTCCTAGGTGTGACTAACGCTTGGTTGTTGAGGGCTTTCAACAAGTTGTCAATCTTGTTGGTCATCTCCGTTTGTTGTTGGTTGAATTCGGTTTCAAACCTAGCTATGCGAGCTTCTTGAGATGCCATAAACTTTGACCTCAATCCTTCAAGATTGTTGGTACTACCATAGTTGTTAGAAGGATTGTTGTTGAAGGTACGGTTGGAGGGTGGACCGTTTGGTTGATAACGATTAGGCGGATTGGAAGAATTGGGTTGATTTTGTTTCCACCTAAGGTTTGGGTGATTTTTCCAAGATGGGTTGTATGAATCACCGTAAGGGTTCGGCTCGGGCTTGAAAGTGTACCACTTATCTCCCACTTCGTCGGTACGCGTGGATGCGTAGTCCGCAAAAGCTGTTCCGGGGAGTTCCACACAATCACGAGTGTCATGGGGACCACTACATAATTCGCATGAAGAAGTGATTTTGTTCACTTGGCTTGAAGGTTTAGGAGCTTCGTAAGATTTCATGAGAAACTTGACTTGGTCCTCAAGTTCCATGATCCTACGGTCGGGAGTGCTCGAGTTGTTCGAAGGCAAAGATATTGCCTTGACCGTTTTGTTCAAATCACGGGGATCATTCCAACTTTCGTTGTCATAGAGAGCAAGATCTTTTATGATTTCCCATGATTGTTCCGCACTTAGATCACGTAGCTTACCACCGGCCGATTGATCAATGGCTCGCCTCGTGGAGAGATCGATATGGTCATAAAAAATTTGGACTTGGAGCCAAAGATCTATGCCATGATAAGGGACTTTTTGGAGTAAGTCCTTGAAACGAGTCCATGCTTCATAAAGAGATTCATTTTGACGTTGTTGGAACATCAAGATGTCATTTCTAAGCTTAGTAGTTCTCCCCGGTGGGAAAAATTGAGCAAGGAAACGAGTGGTGAGATCATCCCATGTGGTGATGGATCCCGCGGGTAAACGCTCAAGCCATTGACTAGCTTGATCCCGTAGAGAGAATTGGAATAGGCGTAATCGGGTTGTCTCTCTAGTTGCAACATCTAGGTCTATGGAATCTACGATTTTGAGGAAGTCCTTAAGATGTTGGTTTGGATCTTCGGAACGAAGTCCATGGAATGCACATCCGCTTTGCACCAACCGGATGGTGTCGGATCGCAAGGGGGTCACATTGGCTCCGGTGAGCTCAATGGTGTTTCGGTAGCCTTGGTGGCTAGGTCGGGAATACTCTCCTAAGGTTCGGGGCCTAAGGGGTCCTAGTGGTGGGTTTTGTTGTGGTGGGATGACGGGTTCAAAGATGTTCCCGTTGTCCATGATGTCGGGTGATGAAGAGTTACGAACAAAGACACAAAGAAATAAGATAGACTAAAGAAGACCTAAAAATAAAAATAAAATCTTACTAGAAAGGAATCTAGCAAGTAGACCTAATAAAAAGAGATTCTAACCTAGACAATAACTATTCCCCGGGCTGCGGCGCCAAAAACTTGATGAGTGGGAATCGCACCAGGCTTTACCTCTCAAGGGATCTTGAGAAGCTTACAACCCCCACCAGGCAGTGTACCTGATCGTTGTAGTATAGTATAGTGACAAGTACTGGGGGATTGATCGTTCAGCTAGGAATAGTGTCGCTAGGATTAGAAAACCTAAATACTAGTTCTAAAGATGAAAGATGATTATTTTTGTATTTTTATATTTTTTAGAAAGCAAGTAAAATTCTCGGGTTTGAAGGATTTGGGCGGAATTAGTTGCTAGTCAACTAACCCAATACTAAAGATGCAATCAAAATAAAATACTAAAAATGAAAATAACTAAATTATACTAATGTTGTGAGCAATAAGTGGAGAAAATGTGTTTACTTAGATTTCACTACTCCCTAGACATCTTTTACATGTTAATTACTTGTTATAGTTGCATGGATGACGGATTGTATTCCTTAATACCATTCATGGGGTATCGCACATAACTCCCCAATTCTATGAGCTCTTATCTCCTCCTACACCATGCCCAGCACAACTATAGGGATTATAAACAGTGGCTCATGCATTAAATACAACCAATAAAGACCTTAGTGCAATAGGTTCATGTTTCCTAAGACGTTCAAGCATGTTACCATTCGGAGATCTGTCAGTTTTCTTAAGCCTAACATATATAAATCATTCATCCAAGACAATTATAAACAAGTAATCAACACATAATTAACCTCTAGGTTTCATTAGATCCAAGCAAACACAAGATAGATCTAGCCTAGCATGATGGAATTAAGACAAGAACAAGAGATAGACAACCAACACATAGACATATTGATTAAATTAAAAGAACACTTATCTTAATTACACATGAGAGGTATCAAGGGTTTGGAACCCTTAAAAAACCTGTAAAATTCGTACCAAAGTCGGACCTAGGGTTTCTCCAAAACTTCTCTCTTTTAATGTGAAAAATTAGAAAACTATATATAGGAAAAGGGGTCTGACGGCGTCAAGACCAAACTTGTGACGCCGTCACCTCGCCGCCAAAACTCTTCTCGGATTGCCTTGATCTACTTCTGACGCCGTCATGTATTAAGCATTTCCAGGCCGTCATGACTTTCACTCTTGACGCCCTTCCTTCTGACGCCATCAAATCTGCACTGGGTCGTCATGGAAATTACTCTTGACGCCGTCAGGATGTTGCTCTTGACGCCCTCACCTACTGTTCCCAGCAAGGAAAATTAAGACTTTGACGTTTTCTTCACTTTTATGCTCCAAAAACGTCCGAATTGCTTCCTTTTCCAGATTTCTCTCCCAAAGTACCTAAAATCACAAAAGGAACGATTTAGGGCAATATTTGATCAAATAAATTCGAATTTCGGCTTAAATGACCCCCTAAAAGTGGTTCATTTTTGGCCTCATCACCTGAAAAACAAACCTTTGTTAAACAATTTTCTCAAACACCATACTTTGAGTCTTTAATTGTGTTTTTCTTAAATCATTCCTTTATGATAATCTCACATAAAACACACAAGGTGAAATAAATCACATTAGCATATATTAGGATGTGTGAAAGAAAATGAGTTTTCAACATCTAGGATTTACACATCAAATGTGACACATAGTCTCATGATGTTATACCTCTTGGACTTTTTAAAAATAAATAGAGTTCATAGTGTCTTAAGTAAGAAAACCCAAAGAGTCGAGGAGTCGTTGAATATGACATTTAACGAGTGATCTCCTCCTTCTATGATATCATCTTTGGTAGATGATAACTTAGTCGAAATTTAATGATGGCAAGGCAAGTATGTTGTGTAAAACATTAAGAATAAAAGTATAAAATAACATCTCCTCACCATGAGACAAACATTGAATCAAGCAAAATTGACATTAGTTGTAAAACTTGATTTATAGGTCATAGTTGTGTCTAAACAAATTCAACAAAAACAAATTTTGGAATTTAGAATAAAACAACTAATGAAACGAAATTGATTTTTCAAAGTAATCAAGTGAGTATAGTGTCAATATTTGAAAGACCTTTTGATAATAAAAGCAAGCCACAAAAGCAAGGGATTTTAACTTAAAGACATTCCTAGTTGCTCTCTTGTTCTCAATGGTTAAGTTATTGATGACTTATCAAGAATGAGATTAGTAAATCCGTAGGTAAAACTAAACGTAGAGAAATGTTTGGAAGACTACTTGTTCTCATAACAATTAGATTCAACATTATGTTTAGCTTTTGTCTATGTGCTCGTGTTAAAAAAGATCCTAAAACAACTCTTTAGTTGAGCCTATTTGAATACATCATAAGGTACTACACAACTAGGATTATGGTCTCCCAAAAGAACGGGAATAGAAACCATAGTGTATGCCAAATGGAATTATGTCGGTAATAAGTTGATAAGAAAAAGCACAAGTGGTACTTGCACTTTTATACTTACTTACCCAATGATTCTCCAAAACGCGTAAGATTCTCAAATTAGTATCGGATGGAGAAGCACATCAACAAGCTCCGCTTGAACAAGCAAATTCGTGTCAACAACGGAATTCATCTCATCAACATTGTTATCTCTTCAACAAAGGAAGCATCGACTTCAGCGACAATTCAATCCATTATGTTCTTAATAGACATATTGTGATCCATCATCATCGCCTTGGTAAGATTGTTCATTGAGGAACGTCTTATCTAAGAAAGTCTTCTACGTTAACTATTTCATCAACGCGTTAACAAAATCTCTTGAAAGTGAAGCATTCATAATTCCTAGGCTTAGTCAAAGACTCATAAGACCTAAAACCTTAAGTTTTGAACGTTAGGATAAAACCATAAAAATCAAGACAATTTATTTTTTAAGTTTCTCCCTGCAGAACCCACGGCACCTTCAGACCGTACGGGCGGAACCCATTTTTTGGTTCCGCCTGGTCCGCCAAAACCTCAGAGTGTTTTATTTGTAATTTCAAAACCAAACACCCTCTTAAATCTTAACAAAAACTTTCAAACAACATCACCCTCTCAAAAACACATATCCTCACGAAGTTTAGGGCTTCTAATCCAATCTCTTCCAATCCAACTAACTTTGAATCAACATGCCTCCCGCAAACAAATCCGATCACAAAGAAACCCTTAAATACATGCCCAAACACCATATGACCAAAGGTCTCAACTCGGTTCAAGTAGAAACCTTTAAGGCATTAGAAAAACGCTATGTTCACGAAGGTAGAACCATTGATCCATCCTTTCTAGAAGGAACATCTATTCGCCAAAACTTTGCCGCAATCAACTTTGATTGTCTCCTTGATATAGATGAGCCAATTTGTCCTAGGTTCATCTTAGAATTCTATGCAACCGTAAACCTTTCCACGTGTGCTGGTGGTAGGATATCATTAAACTTCACAACCAATCAAATACCACATGACATAGATTTAAAAGACTTAGCTATAATTCTTGGTGTACCAAATGAGGGAACTTGCCTCTACACGGATAAGTGGCCCATTTCAACTCTTGATTCTATTGATTGTTTTTATCCATACGATACACCTCTTGCTAACTATTAAGGAACACCTCTTTGTTAGAACCTCTACCACTAGGGTGAATCGTTCGGGGAATATTGTAGATAAGGATCCTTTTGGTATGGAGCTCAATGAGCTTAAACCACAATTTAAGAAGTGGGAAGAAATTCTTAGGGCTAACGTCATAAGTACCATAGGAAATAGAGATCACATCAACACATGCCTATGCTACATGCTATATAGCATTTCCACCGGTCAACCCTTCAACTTAGCCTACTACCTAGCCAAAAGAATGGCCGACATATCCTTAGTTGGAACAACCGCTCTTCCCTATGGCATGTTTCTTACCCGCCTCTTTAGAGCAATCTCACCCATTTCTCCTAACGAAAATGGAATACGCCTTGACTATTTTCTCGTTCCTCACACCTTCGTTCCTTTAAGTGATAAACGAGTTTTCAAAAATAAGGGCAAACGTACTCGATCACCTACACCATCATCATCATCATCCGGAATGAGCGAGGATGATAAACTTCCCAACTCTAAGTTGCCCCCTTTAGAATACCTTCAAGCTCTCCCCATCATTGACAATGCTTCCGAAGAATTCAAGCAAACCAAAGGAATGTTCAAGTGTTTTGGAAGGTACCTAAACAAGCTCAAAAAGAAGATAGACCGGTTGTGAGAAGATTAAGGAGTGTTTGGCTTAAGAATGCTTTAGAATCGTCTTTGTGTTAAAACTACGTGAATTATGTGTTTTTCACTTTCATGGTTTATTATGTTTGTTGGATTATGTTTGTATGAACTTTTATGCATAATGACAATGTTTAAGGTGTTTGTCATTTTTTTCTATACTTATGACAATTCTTACTAAGTATAGTGAAATCCTCGACCTCAAGGTCAAAGTCCCATGATATGTATGTTTACGTGTCTAATTTTTGCATTGCTTAACCAGAAATACCCTATCTTTTTTATTTTAGGAGTTTTCGAAAATTTTGAAAATCGTCTCGCGGGTCAAAAACGCGGACTGCCTAATTTTTTACCTCTGGCGGATCTGGCGGTACCCAAAATTGGGGTCCGCCAGTGTATTTTCTGGGAATTCCATAAATGGCCCAACGGACCAGGCAGTACCCTCAAATGGGTTCCGCCAGACACCTGCAGAAAAATTTTCCATTTTTCTTAAGTCCAAAATTTGTAATGTGTCAAAACCATTATCCTAAGTGAGAAACATCTTCCATTAACTCCAATAACCATATTAGAACAACTCTCACTCACTAAGGAAATTAGGAAGCCACTTCCCTCCAAAAATTCAAATTCAAACATAACCAACCCAAGGAACCCTTTTAAAGGATCCTTCAAAACCATTGAAACATTTTTAACCAAATCACATCCCATGATCACAAAGCATTGAGTGCTTTTGTTGGTCTTTCACTCCACCTTATTCTATTGGAATGACATGCATTGATTTGACATATTCATGAAAATTTTGTAAATCATTTGAAACCTCAATCTTTGAATGGTAGAACATTAAATCCAAACACCCTATTCAACATCTTCTTCATCCTATAAATTTGAAAGTTTGCAACAATTCAAATCACACCATCACCATAAAAACTTCTTCTCTCAAAACATCAAAACCACACCTTTGAAAAATGACCAAATCCAACACATCATCCGAGTCATCAAAATCCCTTTCAAGAATCACTAGGATTAGTGTTAAACCTTGTTGTTTTAACAAAACCGTCAAGTCAAGCTCATCCTCTTCAAGTGATGCTTCACTTAACATTTCTTCACCTATCCAAGATTTCCTTAATCTCACTACCTCAACACAATCCCCAACACATTGTAATACCAATGTTATGACCTTTCAAGAATTGCTTAATCTTGATACTCCAACACCCTCTCCAACACATTGCTACACAAACATGGCCACCATTCCTCCAACAACTAGACCTTCAAGTGATTCATCATCACCTTCTCAACAAACTCAACTATCAAAAACCTCATCACCTCAATCACCAACAATTTCACCAATGGAACTTTTCCATACACCACCAACATCACCACTACCTTATTTGGAAACTTTAGAAGACCTATCACCCAAATCATCAAATCCACCATCCTTGTCACTTTTTGACACCATTGCTCAAATGGAAACCCAACAACAACCTAGTGAGCAACAAGATGATGAACCCCATCAACCATCATTAGTAGAACGGTTGGCTTACCGTCATGCTAGACCATCCATTTTTCCAAATGATAAAGGTCATACCCACTCACAATCATTTGTGTTTCACCCAATTTACAAAGACCTTCATGGCAATTCTTCCGGCGAACCAAGCTTCCGCCATTTTGTTCAAAATCAACAACCACCACCACAACAACAACCATCACCACAAGAACCATCCCAACATCTTGAGTCTCTACTTTCTTCTTATAAGAAAATAGAAGCATCCATGTGGGAAAAACCTCCAAACCTTCATAATGAGATTGACACTCATTTAAACCACCTTCATGCCTTCAAACGTATGGTTGACTCTTAAATCAACCATATCATGGTTTTACAAACAACACTTCAATCAACAAGTGAAGGAAGCAAAAACACCACTCAACCTTCCACCTTTGCTCCTTCAAGTTCAAACCATCCACCACCAACATATCAAACCACCCTTCCACCAAACTTTCCCCGCCATGATTGCAATCATTGCGAAAGAACCGCTCACATTAGTGAAGGGTGTCAAAGGGAAATTCGTGAGCTATCCGAAGAAATGAGGTTTATACTAAACCACATTTTGGATCTTCTACAATCCTCGTCTCACACACCTTAACCCTAAAGTCTCCAAAATGAAACAAAACCGTTTCTTTTGGAAAATGTTTCCCATCTAAACCAACAAGCCAAAACCATGTCATCCTTTCAACCTTTAAAATAAAGCCCGCTACAACCACAACCCACATTTTCATCCTTAAACAACCTTAGCCTTGTTTTTGGAAAATGTTTCTCACAAAGGAAAATGATGATTTCCTTGTAGCTTTTTATGGTTGTAGCTTATTTGTAGTTTTCCTTTATTTTTAGAGGTAGGATAGTATAATCCAAATTTCTTGTCGTTGACTTTTTTTGAGTCTAAATTTTACATGAAATGAATTTCATTACACTACAAGGTTTTCATTGTTTGTTGACCATTTAGGTATAATAAGTGAAATATACCTTGCTATGGTACCATACATATATCTTGTGTTGTTTAAACTAACCTTTCTTTTTGTAGGACCTTCTTCCATGTTTTCCTTCCTTGATACTCCATTTAGGGGAGTAACATTCAAGGGGGAGCATGAGTGTTGTACTATTTCACTTCACAACTCTTAGTTGTGTTTAAACATGAAATACTTTCATGACTTATCTTGTGCAACAACTATCATTTTTCATGTAGGTTCAAAATCCATGTCTCCTCTCTTGGCACTCCATTTAGGGGGAGTATCGTCCAAGGGGGAGCAAGTGGTTACTTCCGCTTTGCTACTCTTCTTTTTGTTTCGACAAAAAGGGGGAGAATTTAGATATAAACTTGTTTCAAAAATTTTTTTTTTGTATATCACATCATCTTAGCAAAAACAAGTTTTTATACCTTACTTTATAAGACTTAATAATAAAACTATTGACTTACTTAAAAATAAAGTTTATGTTTTGTCATCAACAAAAAAGGGGGAGATTGTTAATACAAATATCGCCTAAAAACGTAATTTATATTTTACGATCCTTGCTAAGTTTTGTTAATGACAAAGTATGAAGTTTAGCTATAAGTAAATCATCACTTTTAGTGTTTAAGTCTTGTTTAACTAAGGTTAACATTTCCTTTTAAACAAAACATTGTTTTTATTTCTTAAACTAAAACGAGTCTTGTCACATCATATTTATTTCTTAATATAGTAAGGTCACATCACATTTAGGGCAAGTTTTGTCATTATACATTTATGGTAAGAAGTGTGTTTGACTTACTAAGTGGTAGCTTGCAAGTTTAGTGTTTGACTTGATATTATGAGATGTGACATTGTTTGGTTTGCAAGAGTAATGAGATGTGACTTTGTTTGGTTTGCAAGATTTATTGCAAAAACCAACTGCAGCCCTGGCGGTACCCTGGGGGTACACGGGCGGAACCCTTTTGAGGGGTCCGCCTGATCCGCCAGACCTGCAGAGTTGTTTGATATAAATACCAAACCATTTGTTAGTTTTTGGGAACCCTTTTTAGGACATATTTTCACATACTCTCTCAACTAACTCAGTAACCTTTTGATTTGTGTGATTCTCTTATGTAGCAAGGGACTTCACAAGATCATTCAAGAAGTTACAAGCTTCAACTCTAAAGTTGCAAGTCTTGGTAGCTTGGTCATGTATAAGCTTTGGTAGTTTATACTTCATGTGTGTCATGTATATAGAAGTAAGTGGTTAGTATTTTAGGCCTCAAAATACGTAGTGTGTCGGGAGTTGTTGTACCCTTGTAAAAGAACTAACGGGAGTGGTTGTACCCTTGGTAAAGAACTCGACATCTAGCTTAGTGTTGGTAAAAGTGTAAGCGACGAACGGGAGTGGTTGTACCCTTGTAAAAGAACTCAACATCTAGCTTAGTGTCGGTAAAAGTGTAAGCGACAAAGTGATTCAAACTTCATCCTCTCAAGTGCAAGAGAAGAATACTTCTATTCCCCAAGACAAGAAGTATTACAACTTGTTGTGACCTTCACATACAAGTTGTTTGTGCATCATCAAGATTATTTACATTACTCTTTGTGAAGATTGTTGTGTATATGTGATTGTAGATAGTTGTGCTAGGTATATTGGTTGTGTGATTAGTTAGTTGGTTGGTGTGAAGAAGAAAAGTTAGGAATTAGATTATAGTGAAGAAGCTAGGTGTGAAGTTGTTAGTTGCGAAGTTAATTGGTGTGAAAAAGATAGGCTTGAAGTAGATAGTTGTGAAGATAGATAGGTGTTAAGAAGTAGTGTTGTGATTAAGTAGTGACTAGGTGTGAAGAAGTTGTGTAGAAGGTGTGAATAAGTTGTGACGAAGTTGTGGTGTGTATATTGGTGTGTAAGGTTTCTCCGCCATAAGGAGCTTGTTGACATAGTGAAGAAAACTCTCGAGTAGGTGACTCGAGGAGTGGAGTAGGGCAAGGAAGGTGTCCTTGTAGCCGAACCACTATAAATCCTTTGTCTCGCGGTTAGATCTTTCCATATCTTACTTATTATCTTGCTTATCTTGTTATTACTTTTGTAGACGTAGACGTATATATATAGTTGCATATATAGTGGTAGTATTGATTTTACTTAAAGATCAAACGAAAGTTTCATTCACAAAACAAAGTTTTTAGAATCAAACTAAAAATGTTACATACATATAATTGATCATTTCGATCAAGTATAGTTTTCATACAAAATATAACTAAGGATTATAAAATAAACGATTACGTACTTATCTCTTATATATAGCTATAATTGTTTATGTTATGCATGTGTTGATTTTACATACTTAGTTTACATTATTATTATTGTTCATACTTAGATATACTTGTTCATATTGTTCAAGATTTGAGTTCACATAAGATTGAATCAAAGTTTTAAAAGCAAACAAGGTTTTAAAACTAAACTAAGTTTTCATAATAAAATTAAAAAGACGTAAAACTATTCAACCCCCCCTTCTAGTTTTCCACAATTGGTATCAGAGCCACGTCTAGCAAGATTTTTAAAATATATTGTATTTTAAAACTTGTAATGATCTATGGAATCTGGAAAATATTTAGAAGGACAATCTATGCAAAGACCACCACTATTTGAAAGTGATGGATTTTTGTATTGGAAATATAGATTCGAAACTTATGTGAAATCAAAAGATCTTGATCTTTGGCATGTCATTACCTTTGGTGATTTTCCCCCTATTCAATATAATTTTGAAACTAAAATGGACGAAATTGTATCTTTTGAAAAACAAAATGATGATTTGAAAAAGAAACTAGCAAAAAATAATGAGGCTAAAATGGTTATTTATAATGCCTTACCACGCAAAGAATATGAAAGAATTTTTATGTGTAAAACCGCAAAAGAAATTTGGGATTCTTTACTAATCACTCACCAAGATAATAGTCAAGTTAAAGAGAACAAAATAGATCTTCTTGTTCAACAATATGAACAATTTACAATTCCGGAGGAGGAATCAATAGATAATGCTTTTGCTAGGTTTAACACCATCATCACAAGTTTAAAAGCACTTGATGAGAATTTTTCTAGTAAGAATTTTGTTAGGAAATTTCTTAGGGCTCTTCATCCAAAATGGCGAGCTAAAGTTACGACGATTGAAGAATCGAAGAACTTGTCAACTCTTCAACTTGATGAGTTGATCGGCAACCTGAAAGTCTACGAAGCAATAATAAAGAAAGACTCCGAGATGGTCAATGGAAAAAGAGAGCAAAGCAAGTCAATTGCGTTGAAAGCTAGGAAGGAATCTAGTAACGAGGATAGCTCAACCTCCGAAAGTGATGACGAAGAATATGCGATGGCCGTAAGAGACTTCAAGAAATTCTTCAAAAGGCGAGGAAGATTCGTTAGACAACCGCATGATGAAAGGAAAGCAAACCAAAGAAATAAAGATGACAAAAATGGCAAAAGTGATAGGAAGTGCTTCAAATGTGGTGATCCAAATCATCTCATCGGAAAATGTCCAATGATGTCAAGAAATCAAAAGGCGTTTGTTGGAGGAGCTTGGAGTGATAGCGATGACGATGAGAAAGAAATCACAAATGAGGAGAAATGTCTTATGGCTAAGACATCAAGCGAGGTACGTTCCGAAACCAAATACTTTAGTGACAAAAATTTATCATTAGACGAAAAAGACCTAGATAGTGAATATAATAGGTTATGCAAATTAGGTCAAAAGGTTATAGCTAAAAATAAGTCACTAAAACATATTAATAATCTATTAGAAAATGAAGTACTCGAATTAAAAATTAGACTACAACATTTGGAAAAAGGAAAAGAAATTTTTATAGAATGTAAAACATGCATAGAGGTTAATAATGAAAATGAAAAACTTAAAGATGAAATTTTAAAACTTGACAAGTTTAAAAATAGTAGTAACCCACTTAAGAAAATAAAAAGTGTTCAAGAAACTTCGGGAGATAAAACCGGTCTAGGATTAACCTCAACTAATGTTTCAAGTAGTGAAAATAAAAGTATAAAGTTTGAATGTGAATCTAGTAAACAAAAATCATTAGAATCAAATCCTAAGTATATACTTACAAAAGATAGAAAAATACCCATTGCGAAAGATGAAAAAGTAAAAACTTCTTATAAACCATCCTTAAAAATCGAAGTAGGATTTTCTAAACCAAAATTAAGATCTAAAACTCCACCACCAAGAAAACCAAATAATTTTCATACTCGATCTAAAACACCTCAACCTAGAAGAAACCAAAATAAACAATACTACAATAATACTAGTCATCAAATGTGGAATTATCAACCAAGTTACAATCCTTGGGGAATATTACCACTATACATGCATCCTAGCCAAATGTTGAATATGTTTGGACCAAATAACTTTGGACCAATGAGACAATGGGGAGCAAGTGGCTAAGTTGTCATTCTTCGAAGAAGTTGGAATCTCATCTACTATGACTTCTATAAGTCAACATAGTCACTTGAAGTGCTTGAAGAAAATCCATCGAAGACTGAAAGGTACGCGTTTCTGTTAAGTTCATCGCTATAATTTGCATGCTTAGCTAAACATATATATTGTTTGTAACTCTTAAACATATATACGTACATAATAGCTTATATACTTATAACCTAGAAACATCATTAGTTGACTTTCCTAGGAATAAGATGAAATTGTTCATTGCCGAACATAATAGAAAATGGAAATCTTCTATATCCACTATTAGCAAACTCATTGTGATGAAGTGATATGAGTTAAGTGGATTAATCGTTAATATAGAAGTAGGATTAGATCCCTCGCGTAAGAAAACTATGGATGAAACAAGCTCTCGTAGACTATGGCATTAAGTTAGATAAGTATGCGAAAACAAAGGAACTATAGATGTTAGGTTATACCCCATTCAACACTCTCGCATCTATCATATAATTTATCGTCATCACTTCCTTTAGGATCATAGGATATGTAGATACGATAGCATGAGATAATAGTAGGCTTAACCAATCCTCTTGAGCATGAGATCTTTAATAAACATTTTTTAAAATATATGATTAATGATATTTGTTGTCAAAAATCTAATATCTTTAAAAATATGCAAAAACTTCACATTTTGGAAAATGGTTTTTCAAATAACTATCCCACTTTTAAATAACATGTTTTCACTATCAATATCCACAATTTTGTTTTGATCAAAACTAAAGATTGGGAAAATATTCTTTACCGTTCATTCACACATTTTGAAGTAAAATCCAACCTATTTTATTCAAATAACTCTCACATCTAAGTGAAAACCTACTTTCAAGCATTGTTGAATAATGCTAAAAACGTCTCTGTTAAATCATGCATGGTGATCTCATATTTGTCATCTATATTTATATAAATGACACTTATAAGTGAACTAAATCAAATCAAGAGGACCATGGTTTGTCTATTAAGACTTTGTTTGTAACAAGTCTAGAAATCCATGCTATCATAACTACCCACTTATTGCACATTGATACACATTAGGATTAAATCTCCCAGTTATGTAGTTATGAAATACTTGATGTTGCTTTATTGTTTCCTAGCACTTATATTTTACTTGCTTGATGAGTATGTTTGCATGCTAGATGAAATTGCTTGTTTACTTAATCTCTTTGGTTAACATGCTTTGACTACATTATTGCCTACATAATTAGTATATGATTAATTGCCTCAAAGAGTTGGACTTGTTTGAAACCAAAAACACAACCTTTCTGCAATTCACTACCAAAAACCTTTTTCTGGCAATCTGGGAATCACCAGATGGGCGGCCCCCTTAAATCATAAGGCGGCCCCCTTAATTATTAAGGGGACCGGCCTCCAATTAAGGGGACCGGCCATCTGATGGTCGAAAGTGTTGTTTCCTTTTTCTACTTTTTAGCCCATTTCATCCTACACTTCTCATAATACACAAACCTATTCTATCCTAAACCTTCCATCAAAGTTTATCCATCCTTGATCCCACCAATCCTACATTATAAACACTCTCATTCCTCTAAATCTCCACTCATCTCATCATGTCCTCTCCTATTAAACCAAAACCTTTACACACTTAAACCTCATAACCTTTACTCATCTCAACCTCAAATTTCATCTCCTAGTGCACCTAATGCACCATCTATAAGACTCTCCTACCAAGAAATCCCTTCCATGAACATCGCTCTTTCACTCTCACCAAGCACATCACTTGATACTCATTTTCCATCTTCACCAATAACTTCACCTAGTCATCCTCACAAAAAGATTCAACCATATAACCGTTTCCTAAACTCTACAAAGTGTGTCATCACCACTACAACTTAACCCATGATGGTCAAACCATATTTCATGATACACAAACCTCATGTTCACTCAAATGAACCCTTTCACAACTCAAGCGATGTTGTTCATAATCAACCAACACCTAAACCTCACTCTCACACAAATGATCCATTTAACAACAAATCATCCATTCGTACTTTCACTAATGCTCCTTCTTATGATGAGCATGCACAATCCCAAAATAATAATCCCAACCTCATTACCAACACTTTACATGTTGCTCACTCAACAAAAACACCATCCACTCATGAAGCATCTCTTCCACCCATATCATGTTTTCATGATTACCCAAGCTAAAACATGTCTCCACCAACTTCATATGCCATTCCTATGTTGCATGTTCAAACCCTCACCCAAGACAACTATCATGCTCCACCACCATCACCTTCCTTCGAACACTTGAAGTTCGTTGAGGAGCTACAAGAAGCCTGTGAGCTTAATGCTCTTTTAACCTTACATCTTGCTCAACACAATTTGGATCCACCTTCATCTAAGCTCACCCTCATCACCACACAACATAAATCAAGTTGAAAAACATGTCAACAATTGACCTTGTTGCATCTTTCTCCTAAAAACCATTGCATTCAATGAACACCTCACTTGGATTGAATGTCTTCTCACTAGATCACATCCAATACCCTCACTTGAACAACATCCAAAACCTTAATCAACCTCTTCCGCTACAAACTCTCCACCACCAAAATCTCCAACATTCATGACCCAAACATACCTCCATTAATCCAACAACCTTACCCTAACTCAACCATCTTCATTTCAAACACTCCATCATCAACCATCTAAGCATACTATATGCTTAAGATTTTCACTCTCAAATACGAATCAACCAACCTTTTGTTACAAGCAAGTCCGATGGCTCTCTTTGGCAAATTAGGATTTTTTTTAACATAATCACTTTAAATTAATTGTTATGTATCCTTATTATTTGTTTGATGTACTTGTTATTTGTATATTGCATATTCTTCTATATATGCTTGTTCTTCTAATATTTTTCTTGCGAGCATTCCATATCTCGTTCCCTTGGTGCTCTCAAATGAGGGGGAGCATACATCAAGGGGGAGCATTCTACCCGTTTAATCTTCCTTCGCGAAGCTTACTCGGCTTAATCTTTTTGATTTTACAAAAAGGGGGAGAAGAGAAATGTAAACTCTATAATACTTGTCTATAAACAAGTTTTAGATATATTGAGTTTAAGGTTTTGTAATAATCAAAAAGGGGGAGATTGTTGACATAAATAATGCCTAAAAACATTATTAACATATTATCAATATCTCTATGTTTTGATTATCACAAAATATAAACTCATAGAACTAAAACTTGTGACATAAACATTTATTTAGTGATTAACATTCTCTTTACATCCAAATCACTTAAGGTATGAATAAACAAAGTGTTTAGTGCAATTTATGATCAAAGGGGTATTTAATTAACTAACACAAAGTTTATTTAATTATATAAACATATTATATATTTTTGAAAAACACTTTTGGTAATTAAGAAAAATGTTTTATTCATACTAAATATATGAATTCAAATTTTTAACCAAAATCAGTTAGTTTTCCACCAAATAAACTTTCCCCACTAAAAGACAAGGATTCTGGCCGTTTCAGCTGGGCGGCCCCCTTAATTATAAGGGGCGGTCCCCTTAATTTTAAGGGGGTCGGCCTTGATTTAAGGGGACCAGCCACGCTCCTCTGTCAGAATCTTTTGCCTATAAATATCACCTTAAACCTGAATTTTTTCCTCACCTTTTGCACTCCTAAACTTTCTATTCTAGATCCACATCTCTATTCTCTTAATCCTTTGATCATAAGTGTATAATTCTTTGTTTCAAAGTGATTCAAACTTCATCATCTCAAGTGCAAGAGAAGAATACTTCTATTCCCCAAGACAAGAAGTATTACAACTTGTTGTGACCTTCACATACAAGTTGTTGGTGCATCATCAAGATTATTTACATTACTCTTTGTGAAGATTGTTGTGTATATGTGATTGTAGATAGTTGTGCTAGGTATATTGGTTGTGTGATTAGTTAGTTGGTTGGTGTGAAGAAGAAAAGTTAGGAATTAGATTATAGTGAAGAAGCTAGGTGTGAAGTTGTTAGTTGTGAAGTTAATTGGTGTGAAGAAGATAGGCTTGAAGTAGATAGTTGTGAAGATAGATAGGTGTGAAGAAGTAGTGTTGTGATTAAGTAGTGACTAGGTGTGAAGAAGTTGTGTAGAAGGTGTGAATAAGTTGTGACGAAGTTGTGGTGTGTATATTGGTGTGTAAGGTTTCTCCGCCATAAGGAGCTTGTTGACATAGTGAAGAAAACTCTCGAGTAGGTGACTCGAGGAGTGGAGTAGGACAAGGAAGGTGTCCTTGTAGCCGAACCACTATAAATCCTTTGTCTCGCTGTTAGATCTTTCCATATCTTACTTATTATCTTGCTTATCTTGTTATTACTTTTGTAGACGTAGACGTATATATATAGTTGCTCATATAGTGGTAGTATTGATTTTACTTAAAGATCAAACGAAAGTTTCATTCACAAAACAAAGTTTTTAGAATCAAACTAAAAAGGTTACATACATATAATTGATCATTTCGATCAAGTATAGTTTTCATACAAAATATAACTAAGGATTATAAAATAAACGATTACGTACTTATCTCTTATATATAGCTATAATTATTTATATTATGCATGTGTTGATTTTACATACTTAGTTTACATTATTATTATTGTTCATACTTAGATATACTTGTTCATATTGTTCAAGATTTGAGTTCACATAAGATTGAATCAAAGTTTTAAAAGCAAACAAGGTTTTAAAACTAAACTAAGTTTTCATAATAAAATTAAAAAGACGTAAAACTATTCAACCCCCCCTTCTAGTTTTCCACAGTTACAAGCTTCAACTCTAAAGTTGCAAGTCTTGGTAGCTTGGTCATGTATAAGCTTTGGTAGTTTATACTTCATGTGTGTCATGTATATAGAAGTAAGTGGTTAGTATTTTAGGCCTCAAAATACGTAGTGTGTCGGGAGTTGTTGTACCCTTGTAAAAGAACTAACGGGAGTGGTTGTACCCTTGGTAAAGAACTCGACATCTAGCTTAGTGTCGGTAAAAGTGTAAGCGACGAACGGGAGTGGTTGTACCCTTGTAAAAGAACTCGACATCTAGCTTAGTGTCGGTAAAAGTGTAAGCGACGTTGTAAAGGTTTTCTCCGCCGGTGAAAGGAGCTTGTTGATTAGTGCTTATAACTCTCGAGTTGGAAACTCGGGGCGTGGATGTAGGGTAAGGAAAAAGAGTCATTGTAGCCGAACCACGATAAACAATCGTGTTGTGGTTTGATCGTTTCTTTCTTTATCTTTGCTTATTACATGTTGTTCTTTAGTTAAATAGCTAGTTACATATAAAGCTTTTCAAAGAACTAAACAAGTAAAGATGTGTTTATATCTTCAAACAAAAGTAAAGCTTTTCAAAGAACTAAACAAGTAAAGTTAGGATCATCACAAGCAAAGCTTTTCAAAGTATGAAACTAGTAAAGTTAGAATTGTTATTCACATGAAAAGCTTTTCAAAGAATCAAACATATAACAATGTGTTTATATCTTTAAGCAAACGTAAATGTTTTTAAAGATATTCAAGTTAAAAGGAATTAAAAAGCGGTAAACTATTCAACCCCCCCCCCCTTCTAGTTTTCCACAATACCCTTGATACTTAATGGAGTGAATGGGAATCAAATTTGTGGACCTTTTTTGGTTGTAAAGTAAGAACACTGTTCGTTTCATTCATAGTATTTGTGTTTGTGATTGTTTTGGCTTTTACTTTGTGCTTAAATCTCTCATTAGCAAAATGTATGAGTGGAGAAAAACGGACGGGAACAGTTCCCATTAGATTGGTAAGCCAAATCAGGCTTTGCCTTTTATACCACTTTGTACTCTAATAACGCAATCCACCCTAATACTTTGAGTTAGGCTGCATAAGTTTTTTGATGGTGATGTTTGTTTTTATTCAGATGGGGTGGCATTTGAGCTTAGGTCGTTAGAACTGGCCCGTGCTTTGGAAACTGAACGTGCAGGAACGACTGACCCTCATTCTCATTATGAGTAACAGCTTCTTCTTAATAAATGTGAAATGGTTTCTTTATAAGCTACCATTCTATATTTGACATGTTAAAGATACAACACAATATGTTGAGAGTTCATGTTATCGAAAATTCCAATAAAACAATAACTTCTAGATGCATCACAGTTGAGTTTTGTTTTTTTTCTCATAATGTTTGATTACGTATGATAGAATCAGTTATCCTAACAACCCCTGATAACAACATCCTAAGCCTAATTACCTACTGAAATTAGCTATTAAACCAGGCGCTAATACGCATGCTTCAAGGTTAATTATTTGCTACAATAAGTTATCGAAACAGCCCCTACATCAAGGTATCATATATAACAAAAGCTACTGAACCTCGAAGAACCAGAGTGAACAAAAGCATAGATCAATTTTGTCATCTGGGATATTTGGTTATGCATTTTTTTTCCTATTTTGGACAAGCTTATTTATTTTTATTTTTTTATATATTTAGTCATTGTACTTATGATCATCTAATATTGTGATTCAATACAAGATTGTTGTATGTCCTGTTCAGTCATTTTGTAACAGATTAGTTTTAGTTGCTACATGGGTAATTGTTATAGTATATATTTAAAATCATGTTACGAACTTACGATGATGTCTATTGTGGTGGTGTATGCATGTTCTATAATGTGGACATCTGAATGAAAAGTTGATAACAATAAGAAATTGACTATAGAGAAAGATACCTTGCAGCCATGCTATGAAGCCATTTTACTTTGTTAACAAAAAACTATGATGACTGTGAGTTACTTAAGTGATCAATTCAAGGATGATGAAGCCATTTTACTTCCTAAAGTTTGTAACTTTGTGTGCCTCAAAGATGGAGATGAATAATGACCTTCCTTACCATATGCACCAGATTACAATCCTCACCAACCAGCATCTTCAAACAACCCTATTTTTTCAAGTAGCTATCCCTCTCTCTAAATCCATGGTAACATTTACCTCACTGGGCACAAGGATGATTTGACCTTTAAACTCACCAGTTTAAGTCTTATCTTTTCTATTATAACTTCCAATAAGTTTTCATAACTTTTGATCTCATTAGTGAATAGTCTTTTGTATTTCTCATGTGTTACCAAAAAATAAAATAAAATAAATTGTACCTTCTGTTATTTTTGGCCTAACATATATGGCAACAATACGATGTATGGAAATAGGAATGTGAAGCCGATGCAAAACATTAACATAACTTTAATAAACAGAAACACTGGCGCCCCGCAGCAACGCGCGCAGGCTTACCTGCTCGTTACTAGTAGAAATTTCAAAAAAAAATGATTAAAAAAAATCCATATTTTATATTTTAAAAATTAGACCGAGTTACATCTACATAAATCTCTATGCGTGTATATTCTTTAATAATAGTAACTATAATCTATTTGTGTTTACTTTATTATACTATCCGGTGTTGTAAAAAAGCCTTACAAAGTCGATTAATCACTGCTTAAGTGCTACTGGACCACTAATCTTTTTGATTTGTGTAAATCGGTCAACTGTAATCAACGGCGGTCAACTACTGTTAACGGTAGTTAAACTTGCTGGAAAATTGTAAATCTTGCAAGAAATATCCAAAATTCGTTGTAAACTAGTTTTAATCACTTATGGTCACTATTTTAATGAGAAAAGTTCTTTTGTAAACTAGTTTTTTTGTACATAGCAAGGGACAAATCCCCACCATCCATTTAGTTTGATCTAATGGTGGGGATTAACCTAAGATTAAACATGGAAACCTAAGTCCATGTCTTTTTCTTTCCTTTTTTTTTGTCTTTTTTATTATTTACTTTCTTTCTTTTTTTTTGGCTCTTTTTTCCATCTAACGTTACACCTTTTTTTTTTTTTTTTTTTTTAAATAAGTCAAGCTTTTCGTTTTTAAATAAATTCACGATTTTTTCTCATTTTATTACGTTTTCGTCTGTTTTCACATGATTATATACATTTTCAGACGTTTTTGTCTGTTTTCAGACGTTTTTTTACCGTTTTTATACGTTTTCATCCGTTTTTTTACGTTTTCGTCTGTTTCAGACGTTTTTGTTCGTTATTATACGTTTTCGTCCGTTTTTTTACGTTTTCGTCCGTTTTTTTACGTTTTCGTCTGTTTTCAGACGTTTTTATCCGTTTTCGTCAGTTTTCATACGTTTTCATCCGTTTTTATACGTTTTTGTCCGTTTTCAGACGTTTTCGTCCGTTTTTATACGTTTTTGTCCGTTTTTGTCCGTTTTCATACGTTTATATACGTTTTCGTCCGTTTTTATATGTTTTCATCCGTTTTTACACGATTTCATCCGTTTTTATACGTTTTCGTCCGGTTTCATATGTTTACATATGTTTTCGTCTGATTTTATACATTTTCCTCCATTATTTTATGTTTTCGTCCGTTTTTAGACGTTTTCGTCCTTTTTCCTACATATTCGTCTGTTTTCTTACATTTTCGTTCATTTTCATAGGTTTTCGTCCGTTTTTCAATTTTTTTGGGCCAATTTTAGACGTTTTCATACGTTTCTGAATATCACAAGTGATATTCGGTGATACTCATACGTTTTTGTCTGTTTTCATCCATTTTTTTACATTTTTGTCTGTTTTCAAACGTTTTCGTCTATTTTCATACGTTTCGGCAGTATTTATATGTTTTCAGACGTTTTTATCTGCTTTCAAACGTTTTCATCAATTTTTTACATTATCGTCTGTTTTCAGACGTTTTCGTCTGTTTTTATATTCTTTCATCCATTTTTATCTGTTTTCATACGTTTATAAACATTTTCGTCCGTTTTTATGTATTTTTGTCTGTTTTCAGACGCTTTCGTCTGTTTTCATACTTTTCAGCAGTTTTTATACGTTTTCGTCCGTTTTCATCAATTTTTCATACGTTTTTGTCCCTTTCCAGGCGTGTTTTTACGCTTTCATACGTATTCGTTCGTTTTTATATGTTTTCGTTCGTTTTCATACGTTTCTGAATATCACAATTGATATTCTTAATATCACAAGTGATTTTCTTTGATATTCAAAATATCACTTGTGATATTAATAATATCAATTGTGATATTCAGAAACGTATGAAAACGAAAGAAAACGTATGAAAACGAACAAAAACAGAAGAAAACGTAAGAAAGTGAAAAAAACATGAATTAAAAAAATGTGAAAATCACTTATAATATTCTGAATAACACTTGTAATTTTCTGAATATCACTTTTGATATTCAGAATATCACTTGTGATTTTCACGTTACAAAACATTAGTTGAACATCACTTGTGATATTCGGAATATCACTTGTGATATTCAGAATATCACTTGTGATTTTCTGAATATCACTTGTGTTTTTCTGAATATCACAAGTGATTTTCAACTAATGTTTTGTAACTTGAAAATCACAAGTGATAATCTGAATATCACAAGTGATATTCAGAAAATTACAAGTGATATTCATGTTACAAAACGTTAGCTGAAAATCACGTGTGATATTTTAGAATATCACTTGTGATTTTCATGTTACAAAATATTAGTTGAAAATCACTTGTGATATTCGGAATATCACTTGTAATATTTTAGAATATTACTTGTGATTTTCTGAGTATCACTTGTGAATTTCATGTTACAGAACAATTGTTGAAAATCACTTGTGATATTCAGAATATCACTTGTGATATTCAGAGTGATATTCAAAATATCACTTTTGAAAAAACGTGAATTAAAAAAAGCGTGAAATCACTTGTAATATTCTGAATATCACTTGTGATTTATATTCAGAATATCACTTTGATATTCAGAATATCACTTGCGATATTCTGAATATCACTTGCGATTTTCATGTCACAGAACATTTGTTGAAAATCACTTGTGATATTCAGAATATCACTTGCGATATTCAGATATAACTTGCAATATTTTGAATATCACTTGCGATATTCTGAATATCACTTGTGATTTTCATGTTACAAAATTTTAAAAATCACTTGTGATATTCAGAATATCACGAGTGATATTCAATATCACTCACGATATTCTGAATATCACAAGTGATATTCTGATAATCACAGTATATCACTTGTGATATTCAGAAAGGTATGAAAACGTTTGAAAACATTTAAAAACGAACTAAAATGAATGAAAACGGACGAAAACGTATAAAAACGGACGAAAATGAATTAAAACAGATTGAAACCATATGAAAACGTATAAAAATGGACGAAAACGTATAAAAATGGACGAAAACGGACGAAAACATATGAAAACGGACGAAAATGTATGAAAATAGACAAAAACGTAAGAAAACGGACGAATATATATGAAAACGGACGAAAACGTATGAAAACGGGCGAAAACGTAAGAAAACAGACGAAAACGTATGAAAAAAATTAAAAAACAGATGAAAACGTAAGAAAACGGACGAAAACGTATTAAAATGGACGAAACGTATGAAAACGAGCGAAAACGTAAGAAAACAAACGAAAACGTATGAAAACGGACGAAAATGTATGAAAACGAACGAAAACGTAAGAAAACTGACGAAAACGTAAAAACCGACGAATATGTATGAAAAACGAAAAAAAAAAAAAAAAATTATAGGAAAAACGTGAAGTTAGAAAAAAGAAAAGAAAAAAAAGAATAAAAAAAGAAAGAAAAGATGGCGTGTGGATAATGACGTTTGATTTGGTGGGGTAAGTTTGTTATATTTACAGTTTTAGTCCCTCCGTGTTTTTTTAATCATATGATATGTGTTTTTAATTCAATGAAACGGACGGCCCAGATTAGTCCGTGAGAATGTATGTTTTTTTTAGTTCGCAAAATAACTCGCCTCTATGTTACAAGATGTTTCTTTTTTAAGAAAAATCATGTCTGAAATATTCAAAACTCACTGTAAATACCCAAAATTTGTCAAAAATGTCAATTCGATAAATCACCGAATGATCCCGCCTAAACCAATTACAAGCTACAAAGAGGTAGATCGCCCGACTACCGATTCACGATTTTGCAACCTTGACAACAATTATAAGAGCATGCGGTATGATCACACCGAGTTAAGTTTTAACACATCGTAACGTCAGTGCCACATCAGCTTTAACCTTTTCCCCTTAACTCATAAAAAAAATACCCGTTACAATAACTCACCTTAACTCAACACCCTCTTTCAATTTACAAATTAACCCTTTAACTATTTCATTTATTCAACAACCTAATATTTCATTAATAAACTTAAAAATTACGATACAAAATAAAAAAAACGTTACGAATTAAAAAAAAAAAAAAAAAAAAAAAAAGGTGTAAAATGGCAACACCACAATACCACAGGGACTAAACTGCAAATTTGGAACATGTATCATCTTCCCCATTATGACACACCTGTACACACACACACAAACACACTCACAAAAACACAAATACATCACAAACAAAACACACAAACAATCATGGGGGCGAAAGTGTAAATTATTCTACACCCTTAATGCTGTTGCGTCAATTCCTTCACTCGCCACGTTAACGTGGCTTTAACGCAGAATCTCGGTATGGTATAACGCAACTTAACGCCTGAAAGTGAAGCAATAACGTGGTCTTGTAGTCATTATACCGTGTGCTCTAAGATAAGTTGAGTTGTTTGATGGATTTTTAAAAAATTTATTTTTCAGTCTCTAACTATACATTAATGGCGCATAGATGTCAGATACCTTTTTCATATAATAAAACAAAACCCCAAGTAAGGACTTTCGTATTTAATATATATATATATATATATATATATATATATATATATATATATATATATATATATATATATATATATATATATATATATATATATATATATATATATATATATATATTCTTATTAGATAATATTTTAATTATTATGTTTGAATTTATAAATTTATTTTGTTGATATACGTAAAAGATAAATACAAAAAATATAGATAAGATGCAACTAACAATAGGATTAAACTTTTTAAATTATTTTATTTAATAATAGAAAACTATAATTAAAAGTCATAAATAAAACAAAATAAAGCTTAAATTATTTGTTTTTTAATAAACAAAAGACTAAAATACACCGTTGGTCCCTAAACTTTCCACAAAACATCGCAATGCACCCTAACTTTCAAAATTCGTAGCCAGGCGTCCAAACCTTACGATTTTGAGTCTAATTGCGTCCCTTGACCCATTTGGGCTGGGTCAACGCACGTTTTATGTTCTAGTTTCAGGGGCATAATAGTCCAATCACTATTTAACTATAATCTAACTCAAGCTAAACCCGACAGTCAACTTGAGAGACCAAATGTGAACACTCAACTTAATAATTGGCGGGAGTTTTAACAATACCAACGGCAACATAGACAAATTGAGGGATCAACAGTATCTTCCCCGACACACTCTATTTACGTCTAAATGCTTGTATATTTTCAACAAATAATGGGGAATCGAAGAGTTCAAAAAATACTTCTAAAATTTAATACAGACTCTTCGTTTTTCCCATTATTTGTGTATATATTGGATACTTCCACATGTTGCTGCATACCAATATTATATCATCAACCTCAAACACATCTATCACATTCACTTGAAATCATGTTGTCCGGAAACAAACAACCAAAAGATGCGGATGCTACCCAAGACAAGGAATTGACCAAAAGACCAATTATTGAAGCAAATGTGGCAGCAGAAAACCCTGTATCTAACCAACAACAGTCGGCCAAAGTTGAAGGTGATGAAAGCTGGTACTATCAACTAGAAGCCGCGTTGGAACAGAAGGAAGATCAAAAGAAGAAGGAAGAAGCAAAGGAGCATGAAGAAGGAAAGGAGGAGGCAGAAGGAAGCCATGCTGAAGTGAAACAAGGAAGGCATTCTGCAACGGCAGATGAGCATTGGAAAGAGAAGGCTGCACTTAGGAAATTAGAACAAAAAAATGGATAAAAAAAATAAATGATGAAACTGAAGTAGATGAATGTTTAGAAACATTCAGTTATGATGATTTACATTTGGCATACGTCTCGGGTTAATGTTATTATGTAACGAAACATATTTTAAATGATAATTTTAAGACAATTTAATCTTGATTTTCCGAGTATTTTGCTTTCAATTGCATGTTTGCATCTGCATATGCAGTTTAGCGGGTGTTTAGATTTAACCAGTTTAACTTTCACAAGTCAACATACACCCAAAAATTGAATGACTATATAACCAACGGTGTATTTTAGTGACCAACGGTGTATTTTAGTCATGATATAATTTACTAACTTGCTACTTAACGAGATGTTAACAATACCCCATTTGAGGAAAGAACACACTAATATGGTGAATTTCCATGAAGACCGATGCTTACTAACTTCAGAGAAACAACTACTAAACCCAAAATGATGATGTTAAAGGAGTTTGGGTTAGATTTAACTTAGATATGGTTGAAAATGTGTTTGGGCTATTATACCTTTGATGTTATATCTAAAAATGGGCGTTGACCTTAGATTTCCAAGTCAAAGGATGCAATCGGCCTCAAAAAACTTGAGGAGGGACGCACGGAGACGTTTTTCAAAAGTTAAGGTGCATGGCGATGTTTCGTGAAAAGTTTAGGGATCAACGGTGTATTTTTGTCTAAATAAAAATATATAATTCAAAAAATTAAAAAAAAAAAAAACGCGTGTGCACGCATTGTAACTAGTTTAATTAACATTTATACTAATATGTTAACGTAATGCATTTTATGAGAGCTTAATATGTCGTCTTTTTATACTTTACTTTCACGTAACAATTTATTATTGACACGCCGTCACAATGTGCTATAACTTTTATACGCATACATTATACATAAATATTCCTAAATATTATGTAAGAGTATAAACCAAAATATTTAATAACTTTTAATTTATAGACTTTTTACACCTTTATTAGAATGTTAGCACTTGTTAATGTTATTGAAGATCAAACATGTTCTTAAACTCATCTGGTTACTTATGCTTTGAGCTCCACTATATATTATGGTTGTAAAGATAAATAAGTTACTAATAAGTGAACTAATTAATCAACTCGGCTAGATCAGTTGGCTACTAAGATTACTTAGGGGCTTGTGGATTGGAGGTTTGGCTAGGGGAGATCTCAAATTCGAGTTTCACCCGAGACTTTTACCCCTTCAGATGAAATAGGAGGAAGTACAAGTGGAGTTTAGGGTCAGCATACTGCCAAATTGGATGTTTGCTACATAAACCACTGACAATTAACAAGTCGTTCAAAAAAAAATGTACTAATTGATTCTTCTACTCGTAATTCTTTTCAAAAATAATCTTCATACTTTTGTAAAGAGGAAAAAAAGAAGAGCATTGATAGGCATGCCTAATTGATATGACTAATAGCATGTCTATTGTCTAATCTATGTGGAACATATTATTGGTGACTATAGAATCAATAAACCACTAACACATCAATATAGTCACAAATTTAGTCATATTTTTAGGCATCTAAATCATTTCTCAAAAAAGAAATAAAAAAACAAACTATATTTCACATATTTTCTCTTTTATCCATTTGATCAAATATATACTCACAAAATTGCTGAATACTAGCAACCAATCAACCATCAGAGACTTGCCCGGGGTTTATATTATGATTCGACTCTTAGTTGATTGAAAGCTTGATTATTACTCGTACTTATTAGAAACATGGCCTAATTTTAGCCTAATGAACTGAGTGGCACAGAGTTCAAGTCTAGATTGACACATGTGGGACGAGGTATTAGCCTGTTTATAGGTTTGTAATCAATCATTTGCATTGCTAACTGCTAACGTAATTGATGTGATGGTGAGTTACGAGGGAAAAGTCTCATTCACTGATGGGTGTTGATAAGGTTATCTCTAACCGTATCCTTCAATATCTTCATATTTGAAAGATAAAAAAACATCTTTTATGTAAATTCATTCTTCAAGAAAAATTCATCTCCAACCTTATATTACACACTTCAAATTCAAACATTTTTATATTTCATTAATTTAAGGTTTAAAATAGTTGTCCAATGAAGAATCAAATAGTATTAATAAAGTTTTGGAGGATGAAATCTTTAAATATGGGAGATGATTGGAGAAAAAAAAGAATGAAACATGTGGCTGCTGGGATTCGAGCCCAGGTCTCCACGGCCACAACGTGGAATTCTTACCACTAAACTACAGCCACATTTTGTTTGTCCTTGTCCACTTTGTTTATATCAACGTAAATTCCAGAAAGTTTCTAATATCGCTAAACAAATTAGAAAAGTGCATTTTACTACAAAGTGATCAAACAAATTAAAACTTCTAAAACAATAATGACGATCTAAGATGACGAAGCTGACATTTGAGAATTTTCACAATTAAATCTATAATCTATAGGTTGTGAACCAATTTTGAAAAGTTTAAAGATAATTTATCAATAAAAATAGGCCATTATTAATATTTAATAGTATCGTCTATTAGGGGCATCGTGCCGGAACCCGACCCATCTCGACGAAGCCCGAATCCTGACAAGCTTGAAAATCCTAACCGAATCTCGACCCGAGTCTAGCCCGAATCGTCTCGAGTCCCGAAACGAAACCAATTTGTATGGTTTTTCTTTGTAATCCTGACTTCGTCCCGACTCCCGACCCGAACCGAATCCCGACAAGCTGAAAAACTCAAACCGAGTCCCGACCCGAGTATGGTTGGTTCGGGATTCGGGACGATTCGAGACGTCGGGATCGGGACGGTTTTCGGGTGTCGGTCAGGTTTTGCTCAGCCCTATCATCTACATGGTTTGTCGTTTTTGAAAGCAACTTCTACAGATGTCCAGATGTCCACCTTACGAGAAATAATTTTATCACTTTCTCATTAGAGCACGCGGTAACGTGACTATTGTGCCCACGTTAAATGTTGACGAACCATGTTAACGCGGTGCATTAACTTACCGCGATACAAAGTCAAGAGGTGCGTTAAATTGCGTAGGCAAGAGCTTAACATGCGTTAAACGAGCATCTTCGTTAAAAAAAAAAAAAAAAAAAAAAAAAAAAAAAAAAAAAAAAACTTTTTCAAACCCATTTTATTACAACTATAAATACACCTTCACCCACACAATATTTTTTCACACTTTCACTGTTCTTTTCATCTACAATGCACTTCTATTAGCACAAAAAAAATTGTCGGGCGGCAACAACAACAACAACTCGTTTACGGATCTTCTCGGTGGTGGTTGGAATAACCTATACGCGGGTTCTTCCTCAAATCCAAACGAGGGTTCGTCAACACCGATTTGGGGTAACCCAAACGAATTCGGTTTGTCGAGTCAAGAAGCTTACACACAACATCAAGCCATGCAATATTGGAACGAAAGTCAACAAACCAACTTAAATTCCAATTTGCAAAATCTTCAATTCTCTCAACACTCACAACAATCCCAAACGGAAACATATGAAGTTCCGGAAACACCTACTTCTCCTGCTAAACCAAAAGGCCGTGTTAAGCGTAAGTCAAAAAATCCAAAGAACCTTGATGCACGTTTTACCGCCCAGGTTTTATTATTTATAATACTCGTTTTACCTAAGGTCTACCTATTTGCACTAACGGACAGAGAATCCGGTCGTGTGTAGGATAGTAATGGTAACTCCGATGTCGTCCCAAGAACTATGTGGTGCGGACAATGTCTAAGTCTACTAATTAAAAGTAATTAAAAGGAAATGATTGATTAAAAGTTGGAAACTAGAAAACAAAAGCAATTAAAGTAAAGGTTGTGAGCAGTGGGAGAAAAGTGTACTAGCCTAGTTACTCCTCCTACATCGTTTATGGTCATGTTCCCTATTAAACTAATCTTATGCTTTGGGTGGGGCGGACGTATATCACTAGGTGCATATGGTCAAGTTTCCTAGCCTATCTCCCCCGAATCTTGTCAGGAACCACAAGCATTATCCCATGCTAGTAAGCCGACGTATGGTAGACGGGTTTGAGTCATTAAGCGCCACTACATGTTAGACTTATCTTTAATGGCCCGTTGTCACGATCATAGGCCATTTCTCTAACTTCTTAAGTTCATCAAATACGGTAGGTGATCCTATGGTCAATTCGCACACGAGGCAATATGGTCAGTTGTCATCCCTCCCATTTCCTCGTAATCAATCAGGCTAGTGTCCTATGGTCAATTCTTCTAGCCTACTAACTCAATTGGGGTCTTAATTCAATTAAAGCTAGTGTAATGGATACAACCGCATATCAAAACTACCGAAATAAGAGGTTCTCAAGATAAACTAAGCATGCACACACGTAAAAGTATATAAGAAAAGTACGGAAACATGGTTAAAACAATATAGGAATCATAACTAGGCTAGCACCAGAGGTGCTTAGCCAATCATGTTAAATTCAACACTTGAAATAATGTTTACAAGATCCATGTATTCGAAATGTAAATGAAACAATGAAATGCTAAAACTGATGGTGATTGAAGTGTGATTTCTCCCTTGGAAAGCCTTCGTATGCTGCTGTAGAAGGGCCTCCTAAAAGCTCCTAACGATCTCTGACTTTGTGTGAGAGAAAGTTATTCTTAAAATGCAGAAATTAGGGTTGTATTTATAGGCCCGACGAGAGTTACGGTGTAACTATGAAATGTGTTACGCCGTAACTTGTGAAATCTTATCCAGATCTAGAGTTTACGACATAACTATGAAATGTTATGCCGTAACAATGATATTAGGGTTTCTTTTCCATCGTAATCTCCAAACGTGTTACGTAGTAGAATATTTATCGGATCTGAGATGACTCTTGTAGTCTTCATTACGCCGTAGCCCAAAAGGTGTGTTACGCCATAAGTTGATTTTTTGAGCTTGGACTACTCTCGTACTCGTTGATACGCCGTATTCCATAGTTGTGTTACGGCGTAGTCTTTAGATCTGAGGATTCTTCAAGACTTGTAAATGTTACGGCGTAAACAATGGAATTAGTTACGCCGTAACTCTTGGTCCGTGTTGACTTTGGTCTTCTTAGTAGAAATCCTAGCTACGGCGTAGTTGAGAGAATGAGTTACGCCGTAGCTTCTTCCAGCATTCTTGGATTTGTCTATCTTTGCACGTTCTTTCCAATTTCCTCATCCCTTTAGCGCCTATGCTTACTTGTGACCTGAATACAAAATATAAAGGAATAAAAACATATATCCACATAATCATTAATATAAATGAGCATAATAGGGGGAAATTGACACTTAAATATCAGGATTATTTTATGTTATCAAACCTGTACAAGTCGAGGCTGCAGTACTGAAAAAGCGAGGGTGGAACGTTGGACGCCAAGTGAGGAAAAGTTGCTTGCCAAGTGTTGGGTGGCATGTTCAGAGGATTCAACGGTGGGGAGTTCCCAACCTAAGGAAACGTTATGGCAACGAGTAAAAGCCGAGTTCAATAGAATAAGTCCAAAAGACCGCAACAAAGATATGCTACAATCTAAGTGGAAAACGTTGAACCGTTATTGCATGAAGTTCAACGCTTTTTATAAACGGGCGCAACGCAAGCAAAAAAGTGGGGAAAGTGAAGTGGATATCCTAACACAGGCTCACCAACTCTATTGTCAAGAAAACCCGACGTTCGTGAATGAAGAGGCTTGGAAGGTGTTGCGTAAACATCAAAAATGGAACGCGCCGGAAGCGGTTGATTTAACCGGCGACGTCCCAAGCCAAACAAACGAGGCTTTGTTTGGTCATGACGCAGAACCACGGCCCATTGGCAAAAAGCGGGCTTCCAAGAAACAAAAATCCGAGACAACGACAAGCACCGGAGGCACGGCTAGCACCGGTGGTTCCTTTTCTTCGTTCAATTTCGCAGAGATGATGCGCGAAGAGTACCAGTCAAAACGTGAAGAGGCGAGTAGGGCGTATCAGGCGACCGCAGAAAATCAAGCCGCACAACAAAGGTTGAGGGAGCTAGAATTTTTGATGCTCGACACTACCGGCAAAGATCCACATTGGGTGGCGTTCGTTAATGCGGAAAAGGATCGAATCGCCTTGAAACTTGGGTTGCCTCCTCGTCAATTATGAATAATTATGTGATGTAGTGTTTTATTTATTTCGTACTTTTTTTTAGTAGCGGCTTTTTTTTCGTAATGTAATGTTGTGTTTGAATTAATGTTATGTTTTAAATAAATAAAGTATTTGTTAAAATTTGGGGTTGAAATTGGAAATAATTGAGGTGGAGGTGAGTTATAGGTGAGTTATGCTACTGGGGTGAAAAGTCAAAAGTTAAGGTTAAAAGGTAAAAGTTGATGTGGCGCTGACGTGGCAGTGCGTTAACTTTTAACTTGCAGTCACCTTACCACATGCTCTTAGGTATGAAGTAAACTAACTTAAGTCAATTAGGGTTGGTAAAAGTACTAAATTGTCAAAATTTCATCAAAACGCTATTAAGTAATTGTGTATGCGTTTAGGCATGTAGCATGTGTTACACGTGACTCTGCCTAAGTTTGTAGTATAAATGTATATATATATAATTCATATATATACATCTAGGGGTGGAAACGAGCCGAGCCCGAGCTTGCCAGAGCTTGAGCTCGGCTCGTTTAAGTTTTAAAAGGCTCGAGTTCGAGCTCGGCTCGTTTCAAGCCTTAAATTTTAAGATCAAGCTCTAGCTTGTGATATGTTATATAGGCTCGAGTTCGGCCCAAGCTCAGCTCGTTTATACGATTTGGCAATAAAAAGTTAAAGCTTGGCTCGAGCTCGGCTCGTAATATATCTTTATTGAGCTCATTAATAAGCTTGAGCTTGGCTCGTATATATGTATAATGCTTAAAATATGATATTGTCGTTTAGGCTCGCGAGCCTAAACGAGCTTTGTATGTAAAGCTCGAGCTCGATTAATAAACGAGCTGCAACTTAGGCTTGAGCTCAGGATCGAGCTCATTTAGGCTCGGCTCGTTCGAGCTTTTTACCTATCCAATTTCGAGCTTTTCACGAGTGGCTCGGCTCATTTCTACCCCTATATATAATATTGGAGGGAAGAGATCCAATAAAAAGAATAGTTAAAATGAGAATGGTAAAAAGTAATTCTAGTCACACATTTTAATTTGAGAGGGAAAATTAGAATGAAGATGCATCCATTTTTGTAGGTGCATCTATAATGTGTGGTTGTGGTTTCTTTTTATTCTTCTCATTTTAATTTTTCTTCTTATTTGATCCTAACTCTAATATTGGATAGCAACAATGTTGATGACTTTTAGATGAAAAAGAGCGAGATAAACAACACGAACATAAGAGCTAACAAAAAACATTCACTATTGTGAATTTAGAATATGGCTATTCGCTACTGTATATATTAGTTTGTTGGGGTTTACATATCTAATTTCACCACATCGATAGTGTTTAATTGTTTAAGTATAGTACGTATTGGGGGTTTGGGCTGGTCGATCGCTTGGTTTCCAATGTTTGGTAAAGACCTCGAGGTGTAACTGGAGCCACGAGTTGGGTAACAGTCACCAGTCGACTCAGTCTTTCGAGTTGTGTGTGTGTCAATTATTCGTAAAAGAATAGTTGACCTAGGTGTAGTTTCGCCAGGGCTGGCTTGGCGTGAATTACCTGGGTCATTTCGGGGAAATGGCCAAGTATTTATTAAAGAACCTTTATGGTTGTGAAAACCCGTAAAAGTAATCTGATGGTCCTGAATGATCTACGCGGTAAATATCGGGGTAATGGATGAGGGAGGCATGCCATGCTTGCTCCAACGGCCCTAGTTGGATCGCCATGTGTGTTGCTTACCTGGACGTGCTTGTCATGCAGACATCCTGAGGTCGCCTTGGAAAGTATTTAAAGATAAATGAATTAAAAGAGTCTCACAAGGGGTTTTAATGGTCAAACTTAGCGTCTGTCTACTCAAAAGACTATGACTCTTAAGCGATTCAGAGTTGAGGACTATCTAAGTCGGCAAAAAAGTCAAAGGACTATATGTGAAAGTCAACGCAACCATAAGGACAATCCGTGTAGTTTACCCATGATTTTATAAACAAACCGAGTTCGCCACTACATCTGCATCTATCATTCTATTTTTAGTTTAGTTTCAAGTTTTCAAGTTTTTCGGTATTACCAGTTAGACCCTTTAATCGTACGTAAAACTAATGAGCAATACTTGGTCCCAAAGTTTTACATAAAAGCATAGGGCAAAGCATCGCTGCTGCAAATAGTAGCCAACATATCTGCGGCAAAACAAAAATAATTTTACAACTTGCATTTTTTATCCTTCATCATTTTTTACTTTGTGCCGGAGGTCTCGTTAGAAGCATTCTCTCTACTCTCGGGTTTATCCTGAAGTAAGGGTACGATCTGTCTACATTATACCTCCCCATACCTTGCCCCGACGGGGTTGGATTTGTTGTTGTATTATTATTTTTTACTTTGTATAATTGGTCATTCCTTAAAACCTTGAAGCATGTAACATCCATATAGCCAAGAGCATGAATGATTTCCCCAAAAGCATAATAAACGCTACAACAACATTTTTAGCACCAATTTTTGCACAACTATTTACCCTTTACTATTTTAGAGTTATTTGTAAAACATAAACATAAATATGTTTGAAAACTTAAGATATCTATGTAAAAGAATAATTACATATATGTTTTCTGGTCATAATTCTTCATGTGTTTCATATAGATTTGAGAGAACATATGAGAAAAGTTCAAATGCTTACTCTTATTTTGGTGTTTACCAAAGGACAAATTCTCACCCCATCTACTTTGTTCTAATTGTGGGGATTAACCTAAAATTTAATATGTAAACCTATGTCAATTTTTTTTTGTCATTTTGTCTTTCTTATTTATTCACTTTTTTTGTCCTTATTATTTTTTTAATTCACGTTTTTTGTATTTTTATTTATAATTCAGGTTTTTTTTTCAACTCAATTTTTTTTCAATTCACCATTTTTTTTACATTCACGTTTTTTCTTCGCTTTCATATGTTTTCGTCCGTTTACATACGTTTTCCTCCGTTTTCTTACTTTTTCACCCGCTTTCATACATTTTCGTTTGTTTTCTTACGTTTTCATTCGTTTTCATACAAGTTTTTATGTTTTCATCCGTTTTCTTACGTTTTCGTCTGTTTTCTAACGTCTTCGCCTATTTTCGTCTATTTTCTTACGTTTTCATCCATTTTAATGTAAACCAAAATGTTTTAGTTAACTAAAAGTAATATCATGTATGTCAATTTACATACAAATGATCATACAAGTCACTTACCATTGCCAAAATAGTGCAAACTCGGGCACTATGCAATGTGGCTCGGGACCTAATAAATATATATTTGGTGTCGAATAAGGTGTTAAACCTATCGAAACATGCACATTCTATCAATTAAGAAAAAAAATGCATTACAAATCTAACAAAAGCATGTTACAAGCTCAATGTCTCTTGTGATTTCTCATATCAACACAACATTCTTCACATTATTATAACAATCCCTCAATAACTATTAACTACCACACTATTATTGCTAATTTTTCGTGTATCTCATTCTCGTACTGTTCAACTTTTTGGAGGAGAATTTGATATTACAGGTGACATCACAGATGCGTCAACTTCTTCTATTTGTTGAATCACGTGTGATATTACAGGTGATATCACTTTGTGATATCACAGGTGATATCAATTGGTGATATCACCTCTATCACATGTGATATAAGATGTGTTTGAGCTTCTTCAGTTTATTTATTAAGATGTTGCGCTTTGTTTAACCATAGCTTCTTTAATTTGCTTATTCAACCATATATATTTTCAAATCCCATTGTAAAACCTATTGAAATACGCACAATATATCCATTAAATAGACAAATTCAATCACAAATTAAATAATAAGCAAAATCACACTAAATAACTATGTGTTTAAAGCAAAATCAACCTGTTTAAGCTATTTAATCTAACAACTTAGATAATAAGAAATATTGAACTACAATAAACAGCTTATCAGTAACTAAAATACAATTATCATCCATGAAAAGTAACATAAAACATCAAAATTATAATATAAAACAAAGGAGATAAAACACACAGTAAATAGTATATATATATATATATATATATATATATATATATATATATATATATATATATATATATATAAACACCTTTAACTATGATTATAAAACAATAACAATGAAATATTAAAAGTGATACTATACTGACATATAATAAAGTTTAACAAGTAAACAAAAAAACCTATCAAATAAATAAAATTTCACAAGTGATAATACAAATATCACTAGTGATACTACACATACACAGTTCAACTTCAAATATCTCTGGTAATACACACGTATGATACTTTTCATTAGCACATTTATCAAGCACTTGGCATGCATCCATGTATACAAAACTTTCTACTCAGAAACTCAACCAAATGTAAACACTAAAAAAAACAAAACCAAAAACATGTTATAGTCACAATAAAAAACATACCAAAACAAATTCATTTTTCTGTATATATTGATAAACAACTAAAATCAACAAAAAAATCACAACAAATTGTTAATAAATAACAAAATAATGAATTAGAAGCGCCGTACCATTTTTTCCCCTGGATATGGTTCTGATTGCCTCGATTCGTTCATTTTTATGTGTTTTCTTTGATTTTGAATGTTAAAGTTGGATAATTTGTTATGTTTTTGTTTTATTTTGAAGTTTTCATTTAGAAAAAGAAAGTGATTGTGAATTGTGATTCTGGAAAATGATCAGTTTAGGGTAAGGGTGGGGTGGGGGGCTAAGTTTGCAGAAGTTACATAAATAGTCTCTTTGTGTTTTTTATTTTTAGAACTAATTTTTTGATCGGACATTGTACAATTATCAATTAGTATGCAGCAATTTGAAAATATGTAAAATAAAACACCTCGAGAATAGATAAATAAATTTTGTTCTCTACTTTTGCAACGACCACAATAAAAAGGGTGTTGATTTGCACACTAAATTTTTTTATATTTATACCATTCTGTACAAATTGTATAGCATACTGTACAACATGCTAATGCACAAAGTGTGATGAAATTATAAAAAAATATGGTGTGCAAATATCCAATCAATAAAAAGCTAAAAACTAAGACAATACGTCACTTTTGACTTGAATAGCATCCAAATTTACCACCCGTATAAAGCAAAAAGTTTCGTAAAACATAATTGAAGCAACATTTAAAGTCAAAGGAACCCATCTTTAACGGTAAAACTCTTTAGACATCTTCACATTACTTTTTCTATTCACTTTTCTTATACCAAGTACATGTACATACATACATATAATTTGTATATGATCTGTATCTAATCACACCCTCTTTTTCATCAATCATACAAAAAAAATAAAGTCTTTCTTGTCATCATACAAATCAATTTCTCACGATATTTTGAAACCCCTCAATTCTTTCACGAGATTTTCAATTCCCCATTGATCATCATAATAAAGATTCATAATCTGAGGTGGGTTTTCCTTAATTTGTATTAAAAGTTTGAATCTTGATATGATCTTGCATAATTAAGAGTTAATTTTGATGATAATTGAGTTTTGGGTTTGTGTTGTTTTTATGTCTTGATTGTTAGAGTTTTGATCTTTATTGTTTTTGGTTGTTTTGAAAGATGTTGGTATTGTTTTTGTCTTTGTGTTATAAGGACCACAGTACTACTTCTGACAAAATTAAATGTTGGTAATCATTAGAAATGTGGATCTTTCTGGATCATCATTAATATGTGGAACCCTTGAAAAAAATTATTTTATATAAAGGTGAAGAATAGATAATGGGGAAGATAAATAAAAGGTTCTTATGATGAGGTAGTTTTGCTATGATGATCTTGTGAATTGATGTGTTTATTAAAGTGTTTGTAATGATCTTTTGTTACTGCTAGTTCTGCTTTCGTTATGAATGTTGTTTGGATTCTCTGTTGCGTGTATGATGGTCGAGTTAGGGTTTCTGCTCCTGTGTTTGTTTTCGTTAGGTGAAAAAGAATCAAACTTTCAGTATGCTTTGATTTCATGGATTTTGGGTTTTCGGAAAAATTGTTGTGTGTATGTGCCGGTTGCTTTTCTTGCATAAAAAAATAATAATAATAATAATAATAATAAAAAAAAAAAAGAAAAAAGAAAAAAGAAAAATGTTTTGTAGATGTGGTTTAAGTGAATTGTTGTTTGTTGGCTTCCATTAGTACTTTCATGCGTAGTGTATACATGAACATTAAACGTTCTTGTGTATCTAGTGTTAGCTGCTTAAACGAAGCCAAATGAGGCTTGCAAAATCCATGTCATGGGTAACTTCTTCAACTCTTCTGGTGTAGGAAATCCTTACAAGTGTTGCCACTTGTAAATAATATACCTAAAGTTTTCCAACCCATTACATCTTCATCACAAACATTGTCGATACACTTACATTGCCCATGTAAATTATTGATAATAATAATCAAGCATAATTGTTCACAGATAAGTTCGTATATTTAGACTTACTAGCCTATGTAGCTCATAATCCGCACATGATTAGAATGTGATTGTCTTGCATGTTTCCCATTTCTCTGTAAGTTCTACATGTTGAGCCTCTTCGATTTTCATTCTCTTATACGTATCATTATTTTCACGATCAATACTCTGTGATTTACCGAAGTAGGATTGTTGTAGACATTGCTGAAATATTATTTTAGGATAGAACTTGTAGAAGGTTAACACTTTCTAATGACCTTGAATGAATTATGTCTTGCAGATTACTCTATTGGCAGTCCATACTGCTTTCCAAGTGATTCTGTTCATCTTTTCGCTAACCCGGATTGCAGCCTGGTTTTAAGTCTTTTTCTTGGTTGATGGTATGTACCCGCTCCTGCTTAAATGATAGACATGCTATTTATATGATCTAACATATTGCCTACATCCGTGTAATCAAGGATAGGATTCTTGTTGTACATTCATTGAATTTGATACTGTCTAAAACATATATTAGATCAAAATTCCAGGTTATGTGCAGGTATCTTATAGAAATTGTTTGACTTGATTGTCTTGCAGGCGACCAATGAGAATCTTCCTCCAAATGTAATAAAGCAGCTTGCTAGGGAACTAAAAAATCTTGATGAAACCCCGCCAGAAGGAATTAAAGTAGGAATAAATGATGACGACTTTTCTACAATATATGCAGACATTGAAGGGCCAGGTATTGTTTTTGTTTATATAGGTTTCTGGGAATGTTATGTATGTAAGTCTGGCTGAATATCCCTGGTTTTCAGCTGGAACCCCATACGAGAATGGTGTCTTTCGCATGAAGCTGATTCTGTCTCGTGACTTTCTGCACTCACCACCTAAAGGTTTGGTCACTGTCTTCTATGCAACGGCCTTGTGATTATTGAATACTGCTTGTTACACGTTAAACTTGTACGCAGCATCTAAGCATTTAATATTTTTGGAGATAATCACATTGTGTATAGAATCTACAAATGCTAAATGTGGCAAATTTGGTGGGCAGGGCAACTAATTCAAATTGGATAATTTTTGGTAGAGTTAAAAAAAGGGTTGGTTGACCTGAAATAGTTATGAGTTATCCAAATTTATAATGTTTGTTTAGTAGTTAAGGTGTAAATATGATTATGAACATCATATTATCACGATATTAGATAAGTTTTTGCATAAACTGATTTAGGATGTTGTGTGCGTTACAAATGCACTCTTGGTAACTTTCAGCCCATTTTCGTTGTAACTAAACCTTTTAATATGGCTCTTCAGAGATAAAAACCTAATTCCTTAATAAATAGGTCAAAGTTGACATCTAATGCTCCATGGAAAAATTTCTTATTTAGTCACCAGAGTTAAATATCCGTAATTAAAATTGCTATCGTTTTCAATAATGATTATTTTGAATAATTTTGACTGAAATTCATTTAAAACCTGATAATGGTTGGTATAATAATTTTTACAAGTTGGGATGATTTTTGAAAGCCAGGGACTAAACTAAAAATGATATGAAAGGGTATTCCTGTTTATCACAATTTACTTGAGACAAATGTTAAAGCCTATCTTTTTCATATTAAAAAGTTTTTACACAACCTGAATTTTTTAATGTGAATGTTTTAGGTTATTTTCTGACCAAGATTTTCCATCCAAATATTGCAACTACTGGTGACATATGTGTCAACACATTGAAAAGAGATTGGAACCCAAGTCTTGGCTTACGCCATGTTCTGATTGTAAGTAATATATTCGTGTTTAAACATATAAATGGTGTTGAAAATCACAAAGTTCAGTGATTGACGTAAGTCGTATTGCAGGTAGTCAGATGTTTACTGATTGAGCCATTCCCAGAATCTGCATTAAACGAGCAGGCTGGTAAAATGCTACTTGATAATTATGAGGAGTATGCTAAACATGCAAGGTCAGTAGCTAAACTCTTGTCTTCTTTCACGTATCAACTATATTGAGCTTCATGAAATCTTGAATGCTGCCTTAAGGAAAATTTGAATATTGCCTTAAAGAATCTTGAAATGTTGAATTATAAGCATGATGTAGTGTTAGATATTTGCCATGAAAAATTATCAAGATCTTGAATAATTGCTTAAAGGGAAAATTGAAGAAAGTAGTTACCTTTATCAAGAGTCTTTGATTCAAGACTAGTGGTGGCAAAATGGGCGGGTTGGATGATTGGGTAATGGGTCAGATAGGATAATGTTTAGTGATTAGTACGAGTCTAAACGTGGGGTCTGGTGGGCGGATGCTAAAACATATATTTTGGATAGTTAATGTGTTATATACTTGAATATGTTTACAAATTTTTATTGTTTTTGATAATAAATCTGCAAAAAATCAAAGCAATTTAGAAGGTTTTATGGATGTGGATACATTTTGAGCACCTTTCAAGTTTTCTACTCTTCTGACTTCTCTACCCATTTTGCCCAGTAAAGATGATATATAACCCAAATCGACCGATGTATAACAGCATCGAAGTTGCTTCCTTTATCCAACACTAAAATTCTGGTTCATTAACAGATTATACACCGGAATTCATGCTTTGAAGCCAAAACCAAAGTTCAAGGCAGGGGCTATATCGGGGTCAACTGCTTCATTAAATGTTGACCAGACCTCTTCAGTTTGTAGCATTGACCCGAAAAATGCAGTATCAGGTGTGGTGGTCTCTACACCTTTGGCACCTACATTGAACACCAGGAAAGGACTGAGTGGTCAGGATCACCCAACAACCGCTGCCATTCTGACCCCGACGGTTGAGATTGGAGTTAGTAGTGGATCAAGTACTGCACCACCACCCATGGCTGCACATAAGAAAGAATGTGGGTTGGTTAAGGCTCAAACCGACAAAAAGAAGATAGATGCAAGAAAGAAAAGCTTGAAAAGATTGTAATAATTGATGTGTTTTGTTTTTATGAACAAATGTAGCTTGAACTTTCAACTGTCGCAAACAGGCTTTGGCTAATCTAAATCATGCTTCTGATACGTTGTCGGTTTTTTAGTTGATTGGTTTTTACCTATTTCTCACACAATCATGCATTTCTAATCATATGGTTTTTAGTTGACTGGATGCTTAAGTTTACAAAGTCATGAGTTATGTTTATCTTCAAATAATCAATAAAAAGCTAATTGACTAAACTGGAATGCTCAGGTTTGTAATTGTTAATTTGATGATACTCAAAATCTGCAGAAACCTCTTTGTAGTTGGTCTTGTAAATTCTGTCATATTTTCTCTCATAGCATGGTAAACCCTGTGTTTGCTTTAGTTCTGTGTCAAGTTCTTGAGGAATACTGTAGCTTGCAAACTCTGCTGCATCTTATAACCGCCCTCAGACTTATTGCTAGTTACGTAAAAAAAAAGATGAATGGTCAAAAGTAGTAAACTATGATGCGGGGTAATGAAAAAACTAGTACAAGTTTTTGTGGATACATTTGCGTTGCACTAAAATATGAAGATTTGTGATCAAAAGTTAAAACTGTAACGTCTATAAGGTAATGTTGTACGGCTATTGTTTGTTGCTCACCGGAGAAACTTGCTGAAAGAGTTTTGCTGGGTTTCAAGACATTTGCATGAGAATGCAAATGGTGTGAAATTTGTGGGTTGCCAGTGATGACATGGAACAAGTCCATGTAGAAAGAAACTATACATGAAATGGAAACATAGGAAAAGTTCTCATCTATCGATGGCCTTTTGATCTAGCCGTATACAAGGTGTATTGATAATAAGCTGTGCTAATTCCTACTATAATCAATGATGATGGTAGAGAAGTGGTGTTTTTTGGAGAGGAATTAGTGAATGAGGGAAGAAATGGCAGTTTACATTATGTGGGTACTTCATTGGGTATAAAATGTCATCTACTGAGATCAATTTGAGAAGAATGTGGGGAAAATTTGGATTGAAAGACATTAGCATGAATAACAATGGAGTATACTTTTTCAAATTTAAAAATGAAGAAGGGATGCAAAATGTATTAGAAGCTGGTACTTGGATGGTTAACAATAAACCATTGGTAGTGCAGAAGTGGGATGCTAGTGTCTCTGTTGAGAAAAATGAACCTGATAAATTGCCTTTATGGATCAAGCTGTACAATTTACCAATAGAAGCATGGAGTACTAAAGGCATTAGTGCAATTGCTAGTAGCTTAGGAACTCCTTTTATTATGGACAAAGTAACTACTAATGTGTCAAAAAGGAATTGGAAGAGTTGGATTTGCTAAAGCATTGGTAGAAGTTGATGCTAGGAAGGAGTTTAAAGATAAAGTGGAGATTTGCTACGTTGATAAAAAAAAAAAAAAAAAAAAAAAAAAAAAAAACCATTAGAACTAAATTTGTTAAGGTGGAATATGCCTGGAAACGACCCACTTGTACACACTGTAAGGTGTTTGGCATAATTGTAATATGAAGCTTAAAATGGAGGAAAATGTAGAGAAGCAAATGAATGATGTGGTGCATAATGAAGATGAACTTGGAGAAGGGAAGTTTTTTCCTGCTAAAACTAGTAAATGTAATACAAAAGGTGTTAGAAATAAGAAGCAGGGGCCAGGAGTTGTGCAGAACAGGATGGAATTTAGGCCAAAAGAGAAGAATATTGTTCAGAATACTCAGAATGCTGATAAAGAGGATACAAGGGAGCATAGTTCTGTTGATGTGGACAATAAAAATAGTACGAGTAAGAGAAACTCAAATGTTCAAAGCAGTGCCAAACAATGGTCAATTCAAAAGGAGATAATTGATGCAAATAAGACTAATGCTAATAAACATGCAGTGTTTGGGGAATATAATGGGAATGAGTTGGATGAAGTTGATCTGAATACTGGGCAGAATGAGAGTTCCTGAAATAGTTATACAATGGCAGAATGAGATGGAAATTGTTAAGTATGTGAATAATAAGAGGCAGCCTACTAATGAAGAATCAAAGCTATGGCCTCAAAGAATGTTTGAGTACTACAAAGAACAATGGGAAGCAAAATGGAATAATGATTTCCCCGGATGAGGAAGATGTATATGATGAAATTACGGGATTTGCAAAATGTATGACTGGATTGCAAAATTTATGAGGATTGTATGGTTCTTCTGATAGTTGAGTCTAGGCTTATTAGAGAATGCTTTTGTTATTCCAGATATGTATTAGTTTCTGTATTTGTATTCTAGTTATTGCAGTTGTATCATGGTTCTTGAACTTTCCCAAAAACCGTTTTCTTTTATTGCTGTATATGGTGTTTTGAGTTAATATATATTCACCGTTTAAAAAAAAAAAAAGGTGTATTGTATTCTCAACCAAGAAGTATACAAGTCACATTAGAACCTAGGTGTAGTGTATGTGATATGTGAGCACCATTTAATAAGAAGGATTATTTATTTGGTTGCAGTGACAGACGCATAAATTGATCGATCACAGAGTATGCACTTTCAAAAATTCTTTGAAGAAGATATGCACTTAGTACTAAATTATCAAAAATACTAATGAAGAAACAAAATTTACCCTACGGATGCTTTTCGGAAGGTCTGCACGTGCATACCCTCTGCCTTAGATATGTCCGCTGCTGTTGGGCTGATAGCTGAATTGAATTGTTGCTAGCACCTACAATGTATATGTTCAACCTTCAGAGGGTTGAGGTGAGGAATTTAAAAGACACGTTTAATCGGTGAAATGTAAAAAGGATTAAACTTGTTACTCCGTACTTCAATATTGTCTTTAGCCGTGGTTGTTATGTTGGTCCAATATTTATTAAGCTGTCGTTATTATTTTAGTCAACTGGTTCTTAAACGGGTTCATTCGATATATAACAGTTAACAAGCCAGTTGATAACTTGACATATTCGCAGTTTATAACATCATACTAGCTGCAAGTAACAAACTTTGCCAGTCCTAAAAAGAGTTTTTGAGAAAGAGATTCAAAAGGTATTGGAATTTATGTGCACATGCAATAAATTAATTTGTACTCTCTGTAGGTGAAGCCCAAATAAACAAAGAGTCAAGTCTTCCCATCCATATGGAAGGGTGTTTTATGTTGACTATGAAGTGCTAGATGAAATGTACCAAATCCAAAAAGATCTCAAAAAATTAAACAAGTTGAATAATAAACTTAGAGTAAATATCATTTTTCGTCCTGTGGTTTTCCGGGTCAATCAAGAATTGTCCCTACAGTTTATTTTCATCGGGTTTGGTCTCTGTGGTTTACAACCCATACGGGTTTGGTCCCTGAGACTAACTGTCATTAGTTATTTCCATTAACTAACGACCGTTTGCAACAAATATTTGCACCGTAGTCCTTTATACTAACGAGCGTTTATACTTAACTCAAAATTTTTTCCTTTTATAAAAATAAAAAAAATAATAAATAATAAAAATAATTAAAAAAACAAAAGATAGTAAAAAAAAAATTTTAAAATAAAAAATAAATTCTGGTTTTCTAATAATTTTTTTTCCCTAAATATCTTTAAAATTTATACACGTTTTTATACACGTTTTTATACACGTCTTTATACACACGTTTTTATACACGCTTTTTATACACACGTTTTTATACATACGTTTTTATACACATTCTAATACACATGTTTTAATACACACGCTTTTATACACGTTTTTGTACAAACGTTTTTTTACACATGTTTTTATACACACGTTTTTATACACGTTGTTGTACACACATTTTTATACACACTTTTATACACACGTTTTTATACATACCTTTTTATACATACATTTTTATACACTTTTTTATACACGTTTTTATACACATGTTTGTATGATAACGTATGTTTAAAAGGTGTGTATAAAAACTATACTAGCAGGAACTATATACCTGCCAGCAGAAACCAATATGTACTAACAACAAAAACTGTAGAAACAAAACTATCAGCAGGAACCAATATGTACTAACAACAGAAACCATAAAAGTACTATACCAGCAGGAACTATATACCTGCCAACAGAAACCAAAAATACTCTATCAGTAGCAATGTACTATTACAATTCAATAATTCCTAACAAAAACGTGTGTATAAACAGGTGTGTATAAAAACGTGTATAAAAATGTGTGTATAAAAAGGTGTTTATAAAAACGTGTGTATAAAAATGTGTGTATAAAAACATGTGTATAAAAACGTGTGTATAAAAACGTGTGTACAAAAAAGTGTATAAAAACGTGTGTATAAACGTGTGTATAAAAGCGTGTGTATTAGAGTGTGTATAAAAACATGTGTATAAACGTGTATAAAAAAACGTGTGTATAAAGATATGTATAAAAATGTGTATAAACGTGTGTATAAAAACGTGTTTATTAGAGTGTGTATAAAAACGTGTGTATAAAAACGTGTGTACAAAAACGTGTATAAAAACGTGTATAAACTTGTGTATAAAAACATGTATAAAAACGTGTGTATAAACGTATGTATAAAAACGTGTATAAATTTTAGAACAAAGATCATTTGAGGACTAAACATTCTTTACATACCAAGGGATCAATCCCCACCTTTCATTCATTTTGATCTAACGGCTTAGATTAGAGTTAATATTTACACTACAAGGGTATTTTAGGACTATTTAAATACTATTTTTTACTCTCATCTCAATTAATGCGTCATTTTTTTCACACATACAAAGTGTGTGTTTCTTTCTTCTCTCTCATCTAACCACCTCCTCTAACCAGCTCCTCTAACCACCTCCTTCATCGCGTTCATCAAAGAAACCCTAATTTTTTCTTCTAAATTCATTAATTGATCTCATTCTTCATCCCGTACATCACCTAACCCTAATTTTTTATCGTTTATTTTTATTTAAGCTTAATTTAAAGCTGAATTATAAGCTATCTGTTTCTATAAGCTGAATTATCAGCTAACTTACTTATTTTTTTCATATTATATGCAGGTTTTATGGATTCACTTCAAAGTTCTGTTTCTACTACTTCTGAAGAGATCGCTGTTAATGATTCTTCTACTGCTTTTGAAGAGATTGTTGTTAGTGATGATGTTTCAGCTAAGTATGCTGAGGAGATTGTTGCTTATGAACACGGTGATGAATCCGAAGCAATTAAGAGTAAGTTTTTTGATTATTTTAATTTTTTCTATAATCCGTTTGTTAGTGTTAATAAGCAATGTTATTTAGATGTTATAAGCTCTGAATATGTTATTAAGATGTTATAAGCTCTGAATAAGTAGTTTTAAGCTTTGAATTAGTAGCTGATTATATTTGTAGTTTGGATATCATATATGATATATTGTAACAATTCGCAATTTCAGGTTAATTTCTATTTTCGGAAAATTTTACTATTCATGTTACTATTCATTTCTTTCTGAAATTTTCCCGAAAGTTGATTTTTATTTCATATTCTCGAGTGATAAATCATTTCCATGGCAAATTAAATGTTTGACATTCGTCAGATCATTTTCGTGAAAGTTATTAAGGGATTACACAGAATTACCCGTTTTAGGGCAAAACGTCAATCAGAAATTCTACGCACAACGAAATTTGATCCCGTCAGGTGACCCCACATCAGAAAAATGTTTAACACACTTATGATTTATTTGAGAATAAATCATGACTGAGAAAAATCATGGCCCAAATAAACTTCGGCCGTGAAAAACTGGAATTTTCAGTTTTACGCGTTTTTACTCAGCCGTAACCCTAGCCTTTACCTGCACCGCATTTCTAAGATGATTTGAGCTTTCAACTTATTTAAATAAGTCAACATATTTTTCCCTCCTCCATTGACTAAAAATCATTCCTTGATTTTATAAATCATTCCTTGATTTTTAGGCTTCCGGTTTGATGTCTAAAAGACATTTAACACCAACCGACACCGGACTGAGCCCAGTCTAGACATTATAAATCATTTTAAATCATTTTTAGCATATTAGAAAAGTAACATTTTACTTTTCTCAGTTTTACGCAATATTCGTACATTTTACGTATTACGCGTTTTAGACCCGTGTTTCCAGCTTTTAGCAGGTTTTACCACCCAAATGGAACTTATCACCCATTTTATATTTTATTATGGGACTTATGAACATTTCTAACAATACTTTAAAGTTTCATAATTTTATGACACCCGGTTTTACGTTTTGAGGCCTAATCATTTACGGTTGGCATTTCCCGGAGTCAAAATGCATCTAATAACCAAGGATAATACCAAGCCAAGCCACCTCCCCTCCTTATCTGTTTTTGAACCGCCAATGGGGGGGGGGGGGTAGTCACACCCTTGGGTGGCTTGATCTCATGCCTTGTGATCTAGGATGCATACATGTGGATTTTTGGCAAAATATCTCATGAAAACTAACCTCCTCATTAGGGTATAAATACCCCTCTCCCTCTCTTCCCTTGGCCGGCCATCAAACACACCACAACACTCTCTCCTTAGCTTATTTCTTTCTAATTTGTTGCAAGGTTCAAGTGAAGTTCAAGTATAGAAACCCTAGATAGCTTATTTCTTACCAAAAATCTTCCAAACCCTAACATACTTGGTGTTTTCTCTTGAGTTTAAATCTACTCAATACACCTCAACCTTTATCATCTATCTTTCAAGAATACTAAGAGTAGAAAGGTTGCTTGAAGTGAAAAGGGTTGAAGCTTGTCAATCAAAGTCCATTTCCTTACTAGTTACTCCTTTCTTTAATTAGAAAGCCTAAAGTTGTAAGCCTAAACCTAACATGCTTCTTGTTTATTTATCATGTTCATCTCATTTATATGTTATTCTTGCTATATTATGTGTTGTAATTATGTCCATGATGAATCATGATGAGTAAAAGATGTTGTTGTAATGACTTATTGAAACAAGTTACTAAAACAAGCAAACTAGTGAATATCTTGGTATAACCTGATCAAAATGGTAAAAATTTTATATTGGATTATTACATATTACAGTAGAGGACTTAACGAGAAAACCATAGCAATTTGAACCACCTAAAAAGAGTAAACGAGTCAAAAGTTATGGCGATTTGAAGTTACCAAAGATTTCCGGCAAAACTGCCTAAATGTTTCTGTGATTTCTGTGACAGAACCTAAAACACGCAAAAAGAGGCCTTTCTGGTCCGATTCATGAAAAAGTTAAAACACGAAAGTTGTCCGGAATCATGTTTTCATTCAGGAACAAAGAGGCTCAAGCCTTGAAAACGCCTTCTGAGTGAGATATTTCTCAGTTTTCTTAACAGCTATTTACATATTTTAAGTTACTAAGTTATTGTCATACTTTCAAAGGAATAAAAGGTATTATGACCTATAACCAAGACCACCACCATGGCTAGAACCAAGGTAGTGTCTCATGACCATGGAACAAGGACCAAAGGTCATGGCTAGGCCATGACGAAATGACCAAACCAACTTACAAAGGCGTAAACATGAAACAATGAAATTGGCGATAACATGAACAAGCAATTTGTATCTACTTCACCTAAAAGGAAATCATGAGATTTTACCAAGACAAATGGTCACACAAGACTTATAAAACTACCCCTAATAACAATCTTCATGTACTATAAACTTTCCTAAGTTTATACAAATATCGGACATGTAACTTTTCCGGATCAAAACTTATATCTATATACTTTATCAACTACTACAATAGTAGGGAGCTTCATGTGAGGAGTTCATTACGTAAGCCGTCGAGATGAGTTGTGGATTTACGAGTTAAAGTGTCCTGGCTCCTCGAACGCTTACTAACATGACTTCTGAAATATGTTAGCCCGAACGGTAGTAAATGATATACCAAAACATACATGTTCATAAATCTTTCTTTCAAAGACTTACAAATATACATCATACATCATCATGGACTATAATGCAAGACATATATATAGGCACTCCGTTATATTCTTTACACAAATCCTAAGTCGCAACATTCTATTCTAGGTTGCTCGTAGAAACCTACACGATCCGATCATCACCTTCGTTATTTGCTATCGTACTTAAGGTGAGTTCATAGCCCCGCTTACATTACTTTAATGTTTTACAAACCCTTGGGGGAAATACATGCTACTTTTAAACCGAACACAATGCTTTGAAACTGTATGCTGCCTGATTGTTTTATTATTACTAAGTACCTACCTTGCCAATCCTAGGCCCCATCATGAACCATTTAATCACTAGTATTAGTGAGCGCGAGTATTGTGAATAGGCCTATTGGGATTGACGAATCCCATTTGTTTGAGCAGATTAGTTCAACAAATGCACTATATTTGAACATTTAAGTATGACGGCAAAGTACTTACCGGGGCAACATAACCGCCGATTGATATTGGTATCCGTTAACGTCTTGGTTGCATGAGCTTAGTACATAATAATAACTGTTTTGTTTTCTAACATGAGTATGAGTCTAATTAACTCATTACTACCAACATATTGTGTTCAACCGTTAAACAAACTCTATGAATATCACTCAACCTTTGTGTTGACCTCTTAAGCATGTATTTCAGGTCCATGATAATCAAGAATGGAGCGGGAAGGGCACGTACCGAAGGAAGAAGGCTATAAACTATTATGTCATTCGATAAAAACATCATAGACTTTATATTGATGTGTTTTGAAACAATGAATCATTTTGGGACCTTACTATGTAAACTTTGATACATTTGAATAATAAGAATGACAACTCTTTTTATTACGATTCGTTTAGAGATCGTTTTCTATTATTATGACTGTTGTGCCGTCGAGTAACACCCAAGTTGAATTCCGCTGCATCATGAATTGGGGGTGTTACATATATGACATGTGATATATCAATGTTTTTGTATCACATGATATATCACATGTGATATATCAAGCTCAGCTTTGAATAAGTAGTTTTAAGCTTGTCATATCATATATGATATAGCACATGTGATATATCAATGTTTTTGTCTTACATGTGTTATATCATATATGATATAATTAGAACATGTGTATGTGATTTCATTTTTAGTAAACCACTGTTTTTATTTTTTGTTTAATTATTTTTTTTTCTTCAGATTTGAATGCTTTGAAAACTCCTGAATCATTTGCTACTCACTCTAATTTTGATACTCCTGGTGGAACTGTTTATTATATTTCGAAAGTTCCTGTGGATGTGTTACTTGTTAAGGGCAAAGTTTATAAGTCGATTGATGAGTGCATTGCTGCTTATATGAAATATGCTGCTAAAGCAGGGTTTGTGGTTAGGAAGTCATGCCAGAAAAGGTTGAGGAATGGTACTGTGAAGCAAAAGTATTTAGTGTGTAATAGGTAAGGTTGTCCAAAGGGAATTCATGTGGACACGTTAGACTTGGAGAATAGTGACAAGTAGGTTAGAAGTTCGAACCTGCATATCACAGGGTGCAAAGCACGTATTATTTTTTATTTGATTTCTGGTACTTCTAAGTACAAGTTGAATGTCTTTGATAGTATTCATAATCACGAGCTTGAATGTGAAGAGTATAAGCATTTGTCAAAGACTGAGAGGCAGTTGACGTATGCTGAGCAATTGTTCATTGTTAAAGCTGCTAGCGTAAATATAGGCGCAACGAAAGCTCATCACATCTTAACTGGTTTGAAGGGTTCTTATTTGCTTGTTCATGGAACGACTGTTGATTTTAAGAACTTTTTTAAGGGTGTGAACTGCTATATAGGTGATAGTGATGCGCAGATGCTTATATCTAAGATGGAGAATAGAAAGAAGCATGTGCCGAATTTTTCATTTGATTATTTGGTCGAAAATGCTGAGCTTGCGGCTATTTTTTGGGCTGATGAAGTTTCTAAGTTCAACTATAAAGAGTTTTGTGATGTTGTTTCGTTTGATGCTACTTACAGAACAAACAAGTAAGTATTTGTATGTTCAGTATGATATTTTGATTAAATGATTTTCTATTTAATCTATTATTTTAAGTATTTTTGTTTTTTGTTTTTCAGGTACAAAATGGTGTTTGTTCCCTTTACAGCCATAGATAATCATCAGAGGTGTGTAAGGGGTTGTTTGATAAAACTGTATTATTTAGCGCTGAATAAATCAAAGCTGCTGAATAATTCAAATGTGCTGAACGATATGACTATGAATTAAAAAACTGTTTGATAAATGTTCTGAATAGTTTTTATGAGTAGATGAAAATTACCATTCTAACCTCGATTGTGATTAATTTAGATGAAAGTTGTTGATTAAAAATGTTCATTTGTTGAACTTATAATCTAAAAATTGAATGTATAACAAAGAATAAAATAATAATATAGATAAAAAAAAGTTAGTTTAACATAGATTTATTTTAATGATCAACGAAGTTCATAACTTCATATCAATTGACCAATATCAATTAACCAATGTATAGATAGGCAATCTTTGTTCAAAAAAAGAAAAAAGAGGGATAGGCAATCACTGGACACAGGCCGCACAGTTGTATACGTACTATTTAAGATTATAAAAGTGGTGTGATAATCTTCTTGGTGGCTGGTGCATCGATTGCATCACTTATTTTTAAATTTAATAACTGAAAAGTATGAGAGAGACTTGTAATATTAGGGGATATTTGGGTAAATACAAAACCCACTGAATCATTTTGTTTACTATAACACGCAAAATCGCTCAGCACCCAATTTATCATTCAGTTGCCTTTTTTAACTTACCAAACATGTTGTGCGATTAATTTTTAGATAGTCAGCGCTGAATTATCTCATTCAGCAGTAATCAAACACACCCTAACAGTCGCAGTAGGCTTGTTGAAGAACGAAACTACAGCTTCGTATATTTGGTTGCTGAAAGTGTTCATAAAGGCGTTTGGTAGGGCTCCAAATATTGTTGTTACTGATCAGGATGGGGCTATGAGAAATGCCATTGAAGCTGAGTTTGTGGGTTCTAAACACAGACTTTGCATGTGGCATATTACTCAAAAGCTCCCTGGAAAGGTATTTTTCTGCCTTTTTGTTTATCATATGTGATACTTGATTCTCTATGTATTTCTTATTGATTTATCACGTATGATAATTTGAACCTTTTTTCAAATAATATGTTAAATCATATGTGATACTTGATTTTATTTGTATTTATTATTGGTTTATCACATATGATAACACATATCTTTTTTCAAATCATTTGTTAAATCAAATGTTATTTGTTTTGTTTACAGATATGTTCAAAAATCTATGATGATACTGACTTTAAAAAGTAGTTTAATCAAATTGTATGGAATATGTATATCGGTCCGGAGGAGTTTGAGGATAAATGGTCAAAGTTATTGGAGGAGTTTAGTTTGCAGAATCATAAGTGGTTAACAAAGATGTTTAATATACGTTCGTGTTGGATTCCTGCTTATTTTATTGATTCCCCCTTGTGTGGTTTGATGAGGACGACGCCTAGATCTGAGAGTGAGAACTCCTTTTTCTCTTATTTTACGAATCAAGGTTCCACTCTGAATTGTTTTGAGACGGCAATGGAAAAGCAGAGGCATATACAAGAGAGGCTTGATCATAAAACTATTGATTCTGTTCCAAAGTTTAGAACCTATCTTAAGATTGAACGTCATGCTTCAAAGGTTTTTACTCGTCCTCTGTTCGAGCTGGTTCAAGCAGAGATATTTGCAGGCACATGGTATTGTCAAATAGAAACCAAAAGCTTGGTTAAAGGATCTGAGGTCTCTGTTATTAGAGAAACAAAATTTGTTGATGCACTAATGGAGAAGAAGAAAGCTAAGTTGAGAGAGAAAGCTAGGAAGAGAGTTAAGGATAAAGGTAAGGATAACGATAAAGCTGAAGAAGAAGAGCCAGTTAACCTGTTTTATAGAGTTGATGGATTATATAAGGTATGTTAGCTACTTAAAAAATATTGTTTATTTTTTTTTTTTATCATATATGATTTTTTACTACCTTATTTATGTTTTTTTTTATCATATATGATTTTTTACTATCTTCTTTCTTTTTTGCCCATTAAGGTGTTGCGTAACCAAGAGGATTGATCAGTTGTATGTTCCTGTCAGCTTTTTCTTCGAGTTGGAATATTATGCAGGCATGTTTTTTGTGTGTTTAAGAACGCCAATATTGAAGTAATTCCAAGTCAATACATATTGAGGCGTTGGACAAAGAACCTTATACCTGCTGCTTTGAGGAACAAAAGGAACAGATATGGTGAGAAGAATGAGATTGTTGAGAATTATGCAAATGAGGCAAGTTTCATTGTTGATCACTGTATCCATATGTTGAGTAAAGATGAGGCAAGGTTGTCTTCTTTTGTTGAAAAGTTGAGGTTGCTAAAGATTGATGTCGAGGCTGATTGCCCAAATCTTCCTTTTAAGAACAAGGCTGATAATTTGGAGGAACTTGTTGGAGTCCCGAAGCCAGCTAAAAAAACCATTAACAATCCAGCTCTTGGTAATCCTAAAGGCCGTAAAAAGTTGCGCATAAAAGGAGGGAAAGAGCAAGCTCTTGATAAGAATTCGAAGAACAGGAATGCATGTTCGTTATGTGGAGAGACAGATGGTCACAACAGGAGGACGTGCCCAAAAAAGTTTGCAGAAGAGGCCGAGTTGGATCAAGTTGAAGTTACAAGGGAAGGGGATTTGGATCAATCAGAAGTTACAAGAGGAGAGGTCTTGGATCAACCATGAATTTCAACATAAATCGTCCGCATATTTTTTTTAATTTCTTTGATTATTATTTGTTTTGTCGGATTGTGTTGAAGAAATTTGAATAACAGACCTAGACATGATTGTTTGATTATTACTGAGTTTTTATATGAAACTGATTGTTGCTGATTGTTTTCAAGAGTTTTGGTTACTTTCATTTCAGTTATCACATATGATAATTCAGAAGCAATTTTTTTATTATATGGCATACGATATTACATAATAAAGTCTAAAGAAATTAGATCTTAATCTACATTAGTGGCCCCAAAAAGATGTTGTACGCCCCCATCCTTCTATTCTTGTGTTGTCAGTCCTACTTCTGAATTTTCCACCACTAACCGCTAACCTTTTCTATCATATTGCACTTGCAACATGGTCCTTTGCCTGCTCTTCCTTCTTCTTTTCGATCTCTTTTCTTATCAACTTCTACAACTCTTCCTTGTTTGTGTATGTCTTTGCAAACTCAAATGCTTCTTCATTTATCATTTCTCGGTGATTGTTCAGTTCATGCGTTAACATCTTGGCTGCATACTTGATTCTCATTCTTATTATCTCCAACTCCTGTTCTTTTCCTTCTTTTGGAAATTCAAAGTTCAGTTCTTCAAAGCTTCTCCACCATAGTGCTCCATATGCATCATTACGAAAATACCACAATCAATGACATTCTGTTTTGTTCCCCACTTTAGCTTCATCACTGTTGTCTTTTTTTTTTTCGCTATGTCAGATGCTTTTTTATGCTTGTAGGATTCCAGATATCTTGAAAACAATTTTTTCTACACAAAATAGAAAATTCGTTTTAACAAAGACAATTCATTATCTCATATGCCGAAGGCGTTTTCTGCGGCTTTGCCGCAGAAGACGCCTTCGGCTACAGCTAAGCCGAAGGCTTAGCTGAATAAATTTATAATCTCTAATCACTTACCAGAACATCACATTTTTTTTTATTTTTTTATATCATATATGATACTTGATTTTCTTTTGTATTTTTTATAGGTTTATCATATATGATAATTCACATGTTTTTTCAAATTATTTGTTTAATCACATGTGATACTTTTTTTTCCATATATGTAATAGTGAAAACACAATAATAAATCAGTACGCATCATTACTTGAGCATAATCTCTAATTATTTACCAGAATGTCACATTCTTTCGAGTATTTTGATTCATAAGTCGCCCCTGAGTTGGAGTTGTCAATGATGACAGAAGTACCTTTGAGTAGATTGAAAACAACCAGATAAAAGTGTTCATGTGCAATTATTGGAAAGAATGCCTGTATAAATATAGTAAGAAAAATCAGATTCATTTTAATACAAGTAAAACTTTTTTCATAATAAGTCAAATTATTTCTTACCAATTCCACATTATCCATTGATGTTTCTTCTGGATTGGCTTTAAACACGGTTGTCAAGTTTGCACAAAACTCTTTATACTGCTTCTCTTCATCTTCCTTTTTTGCTTGCACTATTTGTGTTGTCTGTTTTTATAAATCAACATATGTTAAAGAAACAAATTTAAGATTTTAGCAATTAAGTTCTAATTTTTTAGGTAACTTATAAGTATTCCCGTATGAAAACTTAATCTTTTCTCCTCTGTTGTTGATTGTTTCTTCATAGCTTAAAACACAAGCAAAGTTATCGATTACACTAGAGTCCACTTTTAAATGTCGTGGTAGTGTTTGCATGTTGTCTCTGAGTGTTGCTGCGCCCCATGCCCATTCTTTTCAAACACAAATTCGCTACACAAATAGATAAAGCATAGTTAGATATATTTTTAGCACAATTTCACACTTTTTATTCATTTGATTCTTTAATAGTTTAAAGCATACTTACTATGGATTTCCTTGCATGGAGAATAGAGCATTGGTTACCATCATTTCATCTGGCTGAGATGGTGTATTTATGACAGTTTTCTTGTTCATATATGGTGAAACCAGATATCTTGAAGGCTTTTTTGCTCTTTTTACAAGTCGCTCTTCTTCCTCTTTAGCTTCTTCAGCAACTTGATTTCTCGTTCTTTTTGGAATCTTTGGTGTTTCAATTGCAGCCGTTTTTTCAATCTTTTGTGTTTCTGCTTTTGTCGCCGTGTCATCTTCTACTACATCCCTTTTTTCAATCATTGGTGTTTTTTCTTTTGCTACCGTATCAGTTTGAACTGCAGGTTTGCTGGTAACTGGGCTTATACCAAGACTGAAACTTGGTGGTGAAATCGATTTCATTCTTCTTGTTGTCATTTTTTGTTGTGGTGAGGTGGATTTTCTTGCTGTGGTTTTTGTCGATTTCTTTTGTGATTGATTAATATTTTTCAAATTTTCTTGTGCTTGACTCATAAAGGCTTCATAATTATCATCCACAACGAAATAGGCATCTAGTTCTTCTATTCCTGTCATAGATGGTTGTTCTTTTTCCGAAATCTTGTCTGGATTATCTTCATCGATGCCCTGTTTTTTTAGTGTCTCAAAAGAATGAATTGGACTTCCCTTTAACTTCTCAACTGGTTTTTCTTTCTCCTTTTCCACTTCTGTTTCCTTTTGCTTCTCGACTTCAATTTCTTTATCTTTTTCCTTCTCAACCGGAATTTGTTTTTCCGTCTCCAATTCTGTTTCCATCTTATCCTCTTCTTCCCTATGTTCTTTTTCCTCTTGTTTTTCTTGTTCAGCACCTGTTTTCATTTCATCTTCACTCTCACTCTCTTCTTCACTGCCACTCTCTTCTTCACTCTTTTCTTCCTTTTCCATTGTATTTTTCTTCTCACGTTCTTCATTTTCAATCCCACTCTCTTCTTCACTTCCATTCTCTTCGTCACTTCCATTCTCTTCTTCACTCCCACTTTCATCTGTATTATCACTGACATTTTCTTCTTTTTTATCTTTAGATTTATCTTCCTTATCTTTCTCATCGTCATCATCACTTCCATGATCACTTCTGATGCCCTATTTTTTTAGTGTCTCAAAAGAATCAAGGGATCTCGAGAAGCTTACAACCCCCACCAGGCAATGTACCTGATCGTTGTAGTATAGTATAGTGACAAGTACCGGGGGATTGATCGTTCAACTCAGGAATAGTGTCGTTAGGATTGAAATTAATCTAACTAGGTCTAAATGTGAAGGATGATTCTTTTTTATGTTTTTATATTGTATGAAAAGCAGGTAAAAATCTCGGGTATTGGAAGGATGGGCGGAATTAGTTGCTAATCAACTTACCCAAAAGCTACTAATTAAACTAATGTGCAAGAAAACTAAACTAAGGTTCTACAAGGGATGTGAAGCATGTCTACCAATGATATGTTACTCTTTGCTAGCTATCCAATTCTACCTATTGAATTGCCACACCTTGTTTTAATTGACGGGTTGTATTCCTTAATACCATTCGTGGGGTGGCGTACGTACTTCCCCAACTCTATAAGCTCCTACTTCACTCCTATGTCGAGCCTTCAAGAAGCTCCTAACATGGGATCATTAGAATTCGCTCATGCATTAAATACAACCATAATAACCTAGTACGCATTGGTTCATGTTTCTTAAGACGTTCAAGCATGTTACCCTATGGAAGTCTGCCAGTTTTCTTAAGCCTAACATCGAATACAATCAACCAAACAAGAGACAATAGGAATCAAGAATTATAAACTAAACCAATTAGATCGATCGAAGTGTCACACCCTAATTGATGAAGATAGACACAAACATCAACAAGGAATCAATAAGATCTAATTAATTATATACAAATTTCACACAATCATAAGTAGACACAAGGTGAATTAACCAAACATAATTAATAAAGAACAAGCAACAATAAGGATAATTGAAGACATGAATTAAGATAGAATCATCAAACCATTACAAGATGTTTATGGAGTGATTGAAACCCTCTAAGTTGCTGGAAAAACACCCACCTAAACCCAGGAATCAACCTTAGGGTTTAGGGCTTACAAAAAGTGAAGTTATGATGTTATATTTATAGGATGATTTTCTGTCGGCCCGATCATGACGGCATCAGACCAATCATGACGGCGTCACGACCAACTTTTCTTCACCAAATTGTAGATCTCTTCGTCCTCTTTGCGTGGGCTTTTGAATCACCTAAATCCGAGTTCATATGCAAAAGTTATGACCAAAACAATATCAGCTACTTCGCGCACAAGTTTTGACAAGTTAACACGTGACGGCCTACGTGACGCCTTCAGGAAATTTTCTAGGCCATCACTCTTTAATTTTACACGTGAAGGCCTTGGGTGACGCCGTCATCTCCAATGCACAAAACTTTCTGGACCGTCACGGACTTTATCCACTTCCACCTCTCGTATTACTCTTGACGCCGTCATGTAGAACCTTATGACGCCGTCAGGTACTGTTCCCAGCAAGGAAAATTAAGACTTTGCCGTTTTCTTCACTTTTATGTTCAAAAAACGTTCAAAATGCTTCCTTTTCCAGAATTCACTCCAAAAGTACCTAAAATCACAAAATGAACGATTTAGGGCAATATTTGATCAAATAAATTCAATTCCGGGCTTAAATGACCCCCTAAAAACGGCTCATTTTTCGCCTCATCAACTTCCATCATCACTTCTATCATCATCAGTGTCTCCATCATCATTGTTGCTTTCTTCACTATTTTTTTCTTTTCCTTCATCAATATAAATATCTATCTCTTTGAACATTGATTTGTATCTTTTACATAAGCTTAACAACTGCTTGTCTCCTTTGAACTTCATCATACCCTCCCTCATCGTCTCAGCTAGCTCTTTCCTTTCATTTATTATGATTTCAAACTTCTCTTCTATTCTTTCATAGAACTCCTGTAAAATTAGTAATATGTATTAGTTTTTTTAATCTATATTTAAAATCATATGTGATATTTTTTATTTTACAAAAACATTTGAAGTATCATATATGATTTTCAAAATTATCATATATGATTTTTCAAAGAAATTTAAATCTTATTTAAAATCATATATGATTTTTCAAAGGCTTAGCAACAGGCAATGCCTTTGGCTTTAGCCAAAGGCAATGACTGTAGCTAAGCCGCAGGCATAGCCTTCAGCTATAGCCGAAGGCTATGCTGCAATTTATAACACAATCAATTTATATAGCAATCAAAATAGAAGGTAAAAGTAACCTCTCTGGTTTCTGGTCTCTTTGGAGGCAATGGTTCATTGTACACATCATTTCCCTTGTATAAATTCAGACCAGTTTGCTCTTCGTCTGGTTCAAATTCTTCATGATGATCAAGCTTCCCCAAGCATTCTTCATTAATTTCCATTCCTATCCTCTTCCTCATCGCCTGAGTGTTCCAACTTCTCATTGTTGGACGATGACGCATAACTTGAAATGTTGGGAAGTTTGTTGAGTCCAAGTACAACAGCTTTTTCATACAAAAAATAAATTTGTGTTAGATTGTAATATTTGTATAGTATTGAATCACATTTGATAAATGTATAGAAACATGTAAAACAAATAACATTTGATAAATGTATAGAAACATGTAGAACAACTTACACATAAGAAGGTTGCTGGCCCATAATAGTAGTTGCCTATCTTCACCTTTTCCCAATTATGCTTACTTGTTTGTAAGCAATCCATTATGTATCCACACCAGTCAATATCCGAAATTTCATCACTTTCTTTGACATGTTTTAACACTGTCTTAAACACCTTTGCACCATTGTCTATTGTCCCCATGGTGCTAGCAAACAGTGTCAAGAAGTTTATTGTGAAGATGAAATTAGCATTGTATGTGCTAGATATCTCCGTTGATATTGCAGCTAGTGTGATTTTTTGTACTTGAGAGTATTGTTTTTCCCATTCTTTGATGAAAGGATCCTCATTATCTCTTTCTTCTAGCTCTTCCAATTTCTTTATTCCCATTGGCACACCTAGCATGTCATTAATTTTTTGTCTTGTTACCTTTATTGACCCTTTCTCTAATCTTAATTCCATGCTTGGTGGATGGAATTTATCAACCACGTGGTATATCAAAGCACTCGGAAGTTCAGTTATCGGGAAGTTTATGAATCTCTCGAAACCAATATCTCTCAGACATTTCTTTCTCATTTCTGTTAAACCAGCCATGGCATCAAACATAGCTTTTGGTGATGACCTTGTAATGCAGGTTGGGTATATCACCTTTTTGGTTGCTTTTTTTTTTTTGTTTTTCTTTTGTCGGTTTTTCTTTTTTGACCTTGACAACCTTGCGTTCCTTCTCCTCCTCGTCCTCGTCCTTCTCCTCTGTATCATCTTCTTTTTCTTTAATTTCTATTTTTCTCTTTTTTGTTTCCTTTTTCACTTCCTCCTCTGTTTCACTTCCTTCCTCCTCATCCTCTTCGTGCTCTTGACTACTTTCTGCTTCTTCATTTGTTTTTTTAGTGTTTTGCCTTGTCAATCTCTTAAAAGATGTAGCAGGTTTTGCTGCTTCTTTTTTTGTTTTCTGTGCACGCCCTCTTGTCGTACACTTTGTCTTGACATATCTCTTATTTTCTCTTTGAACAACTTCTCGTTCTTCTTTTTTAATTTCCTTCTTTTTTGGCTCTGGCTTCTTTTTGTTGTTATCATCTTCCTCCTTTTCTATTTCCATGTCATCAACATCTTCTATATGTACTACAAAAAAGATTAAAATTTTATCACATGTGATAAACCAATAACAAATACAACAAAAATCAAGTATCATATGTGTAAAACCCTGAAATCTGAAAACCTAAAATGAGGACTAATTTGAAATTTTCTAAAGTCAATGGACTACTTTGGTAACTAAACATTTAAATTATAGGTTATGTGAATAATAAGAGCTTAGAATCCCTAACTAATGTATAAATGTGTGACAATTCAAAAAAAAATTGACTAGGCCTTATCCTTTTAACCTTACACGCCTAAAACACTTGATAAGCACAATATTACAACCAAATCACACACTATGAATTAAAGATATGATTTTCCCTTGTTTCCTTTTTGATCACACGTTTTCTTGGGGATTAAAACACGGCACATTTATTTTGTTTCCTCCCTATGACATATACGTATCATCTCAAAGAAAGCAAAACTAAACCTAGAAACCCTACAAACACTAAAACATCAAATCGGCTGGTATTTTTTTCTCCATTCCTGATCGACCAAAAGGTGGTGCAAAGGAGTTTTTAGAAGCGGTATTTTAAACATAATCGAAGGTGTGTGGGCTCGTGTGTTTTTCTGGTTCTACAAGGTCCTTGGTTCATGGGTTTTTTGCGGATTTGAATGGGTTTAATTCTTACTCGTGATCGGTTGTGGGTAGTATTGGTTTCAAAACGGTTTCGATTCGTTGGTTCTTATGGCCTCGAAAATTTTGCCTTGAAGGTATCATTCACCTATTCTATTTTGAAACCCATTTGACACACTTATATATGAACCATAATCTGAAATTATAACATGTTATTCCAAACTTTCGAACCTTATTATCATGATATCACTTGTTTCATTAAATGACTGGAATAACATGTATATACATACGATGCATGAAAGCATGAGAATATGTAACTGGTGAGTGCTTATTCACTCACTATTTTATGACCAAATATCGACCCAATATGACTATTTGAGCTAACAAATGCCAAGAAAACACGTGTTTCTATGTTGTGAATATGCAGGTACGGATATTTAAGAAAATAACGAAAAATCACGAGAAAACAAAGAAACCGAGCACGAGAGTGGAAGACGGTCAATTAGTCAAAGCTGTGATCTTAAAAGTTAACCCTCAACTTTCATCAAATGCCATAAGTAGCCCTTGGATTAATTTTGCAAAGTTGGCAGAAATTGCCCCTGGATTTTAGCGTAATTCATAATTGGTCCTTGTAATGTCAAAGCTGAAATTATAATGACATGCTTGGTCCAATAATATTCACAAGCCCAAATTTAACTCAAAGCCCACATCACAAAATTTTACCCGAGCCCACTTTTTGGTCAAAGTAATAAAAATAAGTAAAAGGTCAAAAGTGGTCAAGTCAGATATTAAACAAATACACCGTTTCCCCCATTTTCCTCCCAAACCCAAAACATCACCCCCAAACATGAACCCTAAGTCATAATAATCAAAATTGGCTCGAACCACCTCACACCACACCAATTAACTAATAATTGCCAATCATTAGAGCTTCTAGAAGCCCCTCACGTGCACAGTACGTGTCAGAGAGATTGATTGGAGCTGTGTTGGCACTTGGCAGAGTGCTATTGGTCGAGACGCGTCACCAATACGCATTGGATTCTGTTTCTAGATGCTGACAAGTCAGAGAATGTATGCACACCAAGAGAGGACAGATGGCAAGAGTTTATTGGGCATGCCACGCACCAATTCATGATCCAAGGGCTACAATTTGATCAAAGAAGCACAAATAAAGATCAAAGGCTATGAGGTGATGATAACTAACACAAATGCACACGGATTGCCAGCTTGGCAATCCATAATCTCCCAAACCTCCTCAGCTATAAATAGGATGTAGTATTAGCTTATTGAGTAGTAGGTTTTTAGCATAGTGTTACTCTGTCAAATTTTATTCAGCCCTTTGTAATCTAGATTAGTGAATGTAATATTTCTTTTGAATCTTACTAAAAGTTCTATTTCAATTAATCTCAGCTTATTTTTCATCTTATTATAGCTTATTCTGCTTTTAATTCTTACATATTCTGCTTATATTAGTTTATTCAGCTTAATTTCATTCTTACTTATATCTTATTTTATAAAACATTTGCATAAGAATAAAAATAAAAAAAAAATCAGAAAAAAATGTCATAATTACTATTACAGCTTATCATAGAGCTTATTTTTCAGTTTTTCTACATTTCACTTTAGCTTCGTAGCTATTTGTGAAGTTAATTGAGTCTGAGTTTGTATTAGACAAGATCAGAAGCTGTTTATATCATTGATGCTGAGGTGTTTGGATATGCTGATACAGAAAGAAGTGACATCAACCTATCTTAGAGATAGGCAACTGTGAACTCCCTCTGTTCTTGCTGAGGGAGAGGTTGTGGTAATTACTATCTTGATTTCTATATTGTAGAATAAGTTTTAGATAAATAACTGTAATAGATACTGTTTCATTGTAGTCTAGTGAAGTTTAGTTGTTAGTTTGAGTGGATATTGATTGATCATTGATCTGTTTGAGTTGAATATGCTAGATTGATGATCAACTGTTTTTTGCATACATCTGATATCTGTCATTATGAGCATCTGTGATATGAGATTAGTAGATGATTATTGCTTATCTTATGTTGATCTAATGTTTTGAGACCTTGTGTGACTGATTTGGACTTTGTGGTGGTGATTTATTGCTAGAGTCTCACTAGTTGTAGTGCATTTAGTGAAATTAAGGACTGTTTGGTATAAGATAGTTAGTTGTGATAGCTTGAGTTGTAATAGGTAGAGATTGGTTAGATAATATACATTGAACATTTTTATCACTTCTATTTCATAAAATCAGTAGGTTGCTAGTTATATAGTCAAAATCAATGTCAAACTCATCTTATTTCATAACTGTTAGAATTATTAGTTGATTAATCATAAAGTTAGTTGAATAAGTAGTTCAGTTAGAGGTAATTAGTTGCATAGTAGTTCATTTCATCATATTAAGTAAATTCAGATCATTCAAATTTGAACTTAGTCAAAGTTTTCAGAAAAGTAAAAAAGCTTTGGTACTCATTTTTTGTCAGAACTTTGTGATAACTTGTAGGATTAATTATTCATTGGAAATATACTTGAAAAGTTGTTTTTAAAAGCTTGGTAGTAAGAGAATAAAAATCAAAAAGAAAATTTGGATTTGAAGCTTTTTAGCTTATTAGAATATAGATTGGAAGTTGACTGTTCAGGCACCTCATTCCCCTGCACCACAGGTGTAAGCCTACTTTCTAGGCATGATCTAGATAGGATTAGAAGATTAGAGATCCAATTTCTAGGTTATTTTGTAATCTCAGAATAGTAGGGTAACTTTTGCCCCCATTACTTTTAAATTTGGAGCTTATCTCAGTAGCTTATTGAGCCCTTGTAGTTACAAGGCTTTGACTGAGGTCTGATTGTAAATAGAGGCCTGCAAGTCAGTTTTTGGGCTTCTATTTGTGTTTAGTGTAGTGATTTGAGCTTCATTTGAGTAGTTCTAGAATTGTGTTTGATCATTTTGCTTCTGCTTATACTAGTGCTTATTCTGCATACACTTAGAGCTTATTTTTGAGCTTATTGCTTACATTTGAGTTTCTGTGGATATTTTTGAGCTAAAACTTGGTCATATTTTGTCATATCTGAGTATAGTACATCATTTTTAGTCTGTGTGACAAGTTTCATCAAGATTTGTTCACAAGTACTTATTATTAAGCACTTGTGATAAGCATTTTAGTCAGAAAAAGTACTAAATAAGCTGATTTTCATTTCAAAAAATTTCCTCAAGTTTCTTTTATTATTTTTGATTTTCTGGAATTTTTCCAGATTTTTCTAAGTCTTTTTACTATTTTTCTTATTTTCTTTTGATTTTATTCAATTTTTAATTAGTTTTTAATTACCAAAAATCCATAAAAAATTAGAAAAAGCTCTGAAAAATACAAAAATATTTTTAGAAATTCTTTCATAATATTTTAGAATTTAATTTTCATTTTTCCAAGTTATTTTTCTATTTTTCCTTATTTTTAATTCAATTTTAATTCCAAAAATTAATAAAAATTCATAGAAAATAATTAAAAACTAAAAAAAATATTTTTCTTTTTCTTAAAATTCTTTTTATTAGTTTAAGATTTTTAGAAAATATTTTCAAGTTCGTAGGATCATTTTTCGATATACGTTACGTTTTAAATTTTACGGCTGCATTTCTGTTTTCGCGTTTTTAACTTTGGTGCATAATTAGCTTGTACTTTCTGCATTTTTCATACTTGTTTGTGAATACGTGAACTATTTGATTGCTATTTTCATTTTCTCACATTTCAATTCACGATTTCACGAATCGATATTCTCGATTCCATTCGCCTTCATTGGGAAACGACTCGGGTGATCCGTATTTTACGCGGATCACTTCGATACTATACTATATTATATATAATTGGTTTTCATACGAATCAAATTTTTGGCGCCGTTTCCGGGGAAGGCCGAAGTGAATTTTTGAATATCTTTTTGAAAAATTGTGTTTTGTTAAGCCTTCCTCTACTTTGTATATATATCTCTATAAAAATTGAAAAATCAAAAACACTTTTCCTAAAGTGTTTTCAAAAATAAAAAAAAAAAAATAATAAAAGTTATAGCCTCGACTCGATCGAAAGAAAGGGCGTTGTAAACCAAAAAAAAGTCTCACAATATAACGAAAACGTAATTTAGTTGTTTATCGGACTATTTCAATTACTACAACCGAATAAGCGGGAAATACGGATAGCTAAGACATTAAATTGCTAGCTGAAGAGAGATCCATTGTTCTCTCCCGTCCCGTCGCGAGTGGTTTTGAAAGGAACGGTTTTCGATTAACGTTACATTTTAAGAAAAGAAAAACAAAAGAAATAAAAAGTTTTTGGAAAAAAAAAAATAAAACACAAAAAGATTTTCCTTTTTCTTTTTCTTTTCTTTTTAATTTTGCTTTTGGTGTATGCACACCCGCTCTTCTTTTGAGAGTCTTATATCACCTTTGTCAAATCCCGAAAGGGTAATACGACACACACACCGTGTCCATTTCCTTAACGTTGAGGAAATGGATATGAATAATCAACACCCTCCGGTGGGTGGTGATGAAAACCAACACATGACGGCTCCCGATCTCCGAACGATAGAGGAGCTGTGCCAACCCACGATGCATGGTAGGGGTGGCCCGATTGCCCCTCTAAATATTGAGGCCACGAATTTTGGACTTAAGCACCACATGATACAACAAGTCCAAAATTCGTGCCAATTTCACGGACTACCGGGTGACGATGCAAATAAGCATCTCGATAAGTTTCTAACCGTCACCCAAAATATGAAGCAAAACGGGGTCTCCGATGACGCCCTCCGTCTCTCTCTCTTCCCCTATTCTCTTACGCATCATGCCACCGCGTGGTTTGATCGCCTTCCCAGGAACTCGATTCATACTTTCAATGAAATGGTTTCCAAGTTCCTGGCGAAGTACTTTCCACCATCGATGGTGACGAAATTGAGGAATGATATTAGTAATTTTCGACAACTCCCCGATGAGTCTTTGTTTGAGGCTTGGGAGCGTTACAAGCTTGCCATTGATCGTTGTCCGAATCATAATATGCTTCTCGTCACAATAATTGATACGTTTTACAATGGATTGACTTTACGACATAGGGACACGATCAATGCTGCAGCTGGTGGTACTTGCATGAAACGTCGTCCCGAGGATTGTTACGAGCTTATCGAGAATATGACGGCCCATTACAACTATTGGGATTCCTCAGCCGAGAGGAATGAGCCAATAAGATCGACTGCGACTCTAAACTCTTCTTCTAACCCCGAGCTAGCCGTCTTGAATAAGAAAATTGACGATTTGTCGACGGCTATGCTAAGAATGTACCAAATGATGCCGAATCAAGTCAAAGACACACAAGTTAATATGGTCAATGTCGTTTGTGAAACTTGTGGTGGTCCACACCCGTATTATGAATGTCCGACGACCGGCTCTTTTGCTCCAGAGAACGTGTATGTTGCGAACATGGGTGGAAACGGTTGCCCACCTCTTCAAGGAGACCGTAATCTCCTCAGCTACCATTCGAGCCATTTTCAAGGACCACCCGGGTTTAATCAACCTAATCAAGTGAATCAGAATAACAATGTGCAAAACCGTAATCATCAATTCAATAACAATCAGAATCACAACCGTGGAAATAATGTTTTTCAAGGACAAAATCAGAATTTTCAACAAAATCAAAATCAGGGAAATTATCACCAAGGCCCGTCTCAAGGGAACAATTTTCAAAACAATGGGAATTTTCAGATTAATAATCATGGAAATCAGAATAATGGAAATTTTCAAAACCGTGGGCAAAGTTTCATTAATCAAAGTCAAGCTGCTATTCCAAATCTGTCGCCCACGGAAGAGTTGATTAAACAATTGATTCAAGGTCAACAAGCTTTAATTGCTAAACAATATGAAACAACGAAAATGTTTGCAACTCAAATCAATGATATCAACAAGCGTTTAAATGATCGACCCTCGGGCTCTGGAACGTTGCCAAGCAACACGATCGCTAACCCGAGGGGCGATGCAAAAGCGATCTTAACAAGGAGTGGTGTTACTTATGATGGACCGACGGCTCCGACTACCTCTTCTTCTCTACCTCCCAAGGTAGTCGCCCGTGAACCCGAGGTGACAACGGATACGGAAATTCCTATTAATAATGGAAGGACCGAAGACATCCAACCTCCGGTGGTCCCAACGTCTAAAGGAAAAGAAAAGGTTGTTAATGATAATGAAAATGAAACACCCGTTAAAAAAAAGTTGCCATATCTGTCACGCTTAAATGAACAAAAGCACCGCGAGAAGGATAAAAACCAAATGGAGAAATTTTATCAGATTTTTCAAGAGTTACACTTTGATATAAGTCTCGTGGATGCTATACTTTTGATGCCCAAATTTGCTTCGATGCTAAAAGGTATTTTGAATAATAAAGAAAAGCTTTTTGAAATGTCAAGGACTCAAATGAACGAGAATTGCTCAGCGGTTCTTCTTAAAAAGCTACCCAAAAAGCTTGAAGACCCTGGCAAGTTTCTTATACCGTGCAATTTTCCGGGTATGGTTCAATGCTTCGCCTTGGCCGATCTTGGTGCTAGCATTAACCTTATGCCATTGTCGATATGGAAAAAGTTGTCTCTTCCTAACTTGACACCGACGCTTATGACCCTCGAGCTTGCCGACCGATCTACGTCTCGTCCAATTGGCATACCTGAGGATATTTTTGTCAATGTTGGGAAATTTTATTTCCCTGCGGATTTTGTGGTTGTTGATTTCGATGCCGATCCACGGGTTCCTCTCATTCTCGGGAGAGGTTTCCTAAGTACCGGTCGTGCTTTAATTGATGTTTATGACGAGGAGATTACTTTACGTGTTGGAAACGAAGCCGTCACTTTTAACCTTGATCAAACCGCGAGATACTCCTCCGATTACGATGTTTCTTCCGTCAACCGTATTGATGTTATTGATGAACTTACGGAGGAGTATGCTCAAGAATTTCTTGGTTTCACCGATAATGCTTCGAATGGCAATCCCATTCCTTCTTTTGAACCGATCGTCTCCGATTTTTCCCTTTCCCTTACTCCGTTTGAGGGAAGTGATCTCGCTTGGGAAGAAATCAATGCTTGTCTTGTAAATGAATCATTTTCACCGGAAATTGATAATAATAACTTTGATCCGGAGGGGGACATTTTATTAATTGAAAAATTGTTAAACGAAAAACCGATTGTTTCTTCCCCTCCGGTTGACTTAAAAATGGCAGACGTAAAAGAAGTAAAGCCGTCTATTGAGAATCCTCCGGAGCTCGAGCTCGAGGATTTGCCTCCTCATCTCGAATACGCATATTTGGAAAAAATGATAAATTACCGGTTATAATATCAAAAGGCCTTAAAGATGAGGAGAAGACACGACTCTTAGATGTGCTTCGGAAGCATAAAAGTGCGATTGCTTAGCAAATATCCGACATTAAGGGAATCGACCCTCGATTTTGTACTCATAAGATTCTTCTTGAGGATAATCACAAAGCTTCCGTCCAGCAACAACGACGGGTTAATCCACAAATCCATGAAGTGATCAAAAAGGAAGTTATTAAACTCCTTGACGCTGGAATGATTTATCCGATCTTGGATAGTTCATGGGTTAGCCCGGTTCATTGTGTGCCAAAGAAGGGCGGAATCACTGTTGTGAAGAATGACGATAATGAGCTTATACCGACTCGACTTGTGACCGGATGGAGAGTTTGTATCGACTACCGCAAGTTGAATGATGCGACACGTAAAGACCATTTCCCGCTTCTTTTTATGGACCAAATGCTTGAACGTTTAGCGGGAAATGAGTTCTATTGTTTTCTGGATGGCTTTTCTGGGTACTTTCAAATTCCCATTGATCCCCAGGATCAAGAAAAGACCACTTTTACTTGCCCGTATGGAACGTTTGCCTATCGTAGAATGCCCTTTGGCTTATGTAACGCTCCAGGCACGTTTCAACGGTGTATGATGGCCATTTTCTCCGATATGATTGAAAAAACTATGGAAGTGTTCATGGACGATTTCTCCGTCTATGGAAATACTTTCGACTCTTGCCTTTCCCATTTGGAAAACATGCTAATTCGGTGTGAAAACACTAATTTAGTTCTAAATTGGGAGAAGTGTCACTTCATGGTTAAAGAGGGAATAGTCCTCGGCCATAAGATATCCAAATCTGGGATTGAGGTGGATCGGGCAAAAGTCGATGTTATTGCTAAATTACCACACCCGACTACCGTCAAAGGAATTCGAAGTTTCCTTGGTCATGCTGGCTTTTACCGACGTTTTATTCAAGACTTCTCTAAAATAGCCCGGCCTCTTACCCACCTTTTAGAAAAAGACGCTCCATTTAACTTCACGAATGAATGCATCGATGCATTTAATATTTTGAAGAAGAAGTTAACGGAGGCACCAATCTTAGTTGCCCCCGATTGGAACTTACCATTTGAGCTAATGTGTGATGCAAGTGATTATCCCATTGGTGCAGTTCTGGGGAAACGTAAGAACAAGTATTTTCAGCCTATACACTATGCAAGCAAGACCATGAATGACGCCCAACATCACTACACAACTACCGAAAAGGAAATGTCAGCGGTTGTCTATGCTTTTGAGAAATTTAGGTCTTATTTGCTACTTAAAAAATGCATAGTGTATACGGACCATTCCGCCCTAAAGTACTTAATGGCTAAACAAGATGCGAAGCCATGTTTAATGCGGTGGGTTCTTTTGCTCCAAGAATTTAATTTCGAAATACGAGACAAGAAAGGAGCTGAGAATCTTGCTGCCGATCACCTTTCACGACTTGAGAACCCCCATCAAAGTGTTCTCGAGAATAAGGAAATCAATGATGATTTTCCTCTCGAGACACTTGGGAGTTTGACCAAAATTGACCAAAGTACACCATGGTTCGCCGATTTTGCGAATTACCATGCGGGGAATTTCATTAGGAAAGGGATGTCGTCCCAGCAAAAGAAGAAATTCTTTAAAGATGTCCAACATTATTTTTGGGACGACCCCTACTTGTTCAAAGTCTGTGCAGATCAAGTGATCCGGCGGTGTGTTCACGGTACGGAAGCCGTTGAAATTTTAAAGGCATGTCATAGTGGACCCATGGGGGGACATCATGGTGCCAATTTCACCGCTAAGAAGGTTTTCGATTCCGGCTTTTATTGGCCGACAATATATCGGGATGCCCATGAATTGGTGAAAACATGTGATTCTTGCCAACGTCAAGGGAAAATTTCTCAAAAAGATGAAATGCTGCAAAATGCGATTCAAGTTTGTGAGATTTTTGACGTTTGGGGCATCGATTTCATGGGGCCATTCCCGTCGTCTAGGGGGAACAAGTACATTCTCGTGGCCGTCGATTACTTATCTAAATGGGTTGAAGCGAAGGCGCTCTCCACTAATGACGCCCGAGTGGTTGTTAAATTTTTAAAGAGTCTCTTTGCCCGATTTGGTGCACCTCGAGCCATCATAAGCGATCGTGGGACCCATTTTTGCAATGATCAATTTGCGAAAGTTATGCTTAAATATGGTGTCACACATCGTCTTTCCACGGCTTATCATCCACAAACGAGTGGTTAAGTGGAGGTCTCCAATCGTGGTTTAAAATGTATACTTGAAAGGACAGTAGGAGAGCACCGTGCCTCTTGGGCCGATAAATTAGAAGATGCATTATGGGCTTTCCGGACCGCTTACAAAACTCCCATTGGGTGTACACCATATAAGCTGGTTTACGGGAAAGCTTGTCATTTGCCCATTGAACTAGACCACAAGGCCTACTGGGCCTTAAAACATGCCAATTTTGACTTGAAAACCGCGGGTGATCACAGAAAAATTCAATTGAATAAGTTAGTAGAACTCCGTGATCAAGCTTACGAGAATTCTTTGATATATAAAGAGAAAACAAAAAGAATCCATGATGCCAAGATCAAAGACCGCGTTTTTAACGTTGGTGATCAAGTGCTACTTTTTAATTCTCGGTTAAAGATATTCTCGGGTAAGCTTAAAACCCGTTGGTCTGGACCATTCACAATAACCCAAGTTTTCCCTTATGGAGCCATTGAGTTAGCTCAACAAGATGGTCCCAATTTTAAGGTGAATGGTCACCGATTGAAACACTACTTTGGAGGGGATGTACCGACTATGGTAGTCCCGGATCTCCAGACTTTCCCCAAGGACAATTGAATTCGGGGATCGAGTCAAGCTCATGTGACTCGGTGAACAAAAACAAGCGCTTCGTGGGTGGCAACCCATGCTTATCCAATTTTAACTTCTTATTTTCTATTATCTAACAAATAACGTGAGGAGGGGGTGCCTCTTCTACTCTTGTGTTCCGTGGTTGTTTGTGATTTTTGTTAGGATTGTCCGCAATTTATGATGACTCTCGTGCTCGTTATCATCTCTCCGCTCGAGTTTCATTCATCGGTGCTACTTGGAAATCCTATATCCGTGAATCTTATCGACTAACGTTTTCTTTGGCATAATTAATAAACGGCCTAGAATTTTGTTAGGATTACCTTAACCCGTAAAACATTGAGGACAATGTTTCATTCTAGTCTGGGGGAGGGTGAATTTTCGATTCGATTTTAACCTTGCATATTTCACATGTCGTGCACTCTTGCAACTCCGTTTTTCCACCAAAAATAAAAAAAAAAATTGAAAATTTGAAAATTTCAAAAATTTTGATGAAAAAAGCAATGAAAAAGCACAAAAAATGAGAAAAAGTTGAAAATTTGTGAAAATATAATAAAGTTTGAATAAGTGTTTTGACACCTTGTTGACTTTCTTGCTGACGAGAGTAGGAATAAATATTTTGACTTGACCGGGCGTGTTGAGCCCTAGCTTGTTCCCTTAACCAATGATGATCACATAAGCTTGTGCTAGTTTTGTACACAAGGTGCTATAAAATGCGAATTCTTTCTTAAGAATCTGCAAGTTCCCGTACTTGACTTTATACATGCGCAGCTTAAAAGCTTTCGCTAGTCTTTTACATCAGGAGCTAGAAAACGCGAATTCTTCTTCTAGAATTTGCAAGTTTCCGTAACTGACTTTATATATGCGTGGCTGATTATCGGCTAAGTATTCGCGGGTTTCATTACTTGGAATCTTAAATTGCGAAGAGCGAGAAATGATAGAGTTTATTTAGAAATTAGATGCTAAACGTGGAGTAGTGGTTCTCTTTAGAGCTCATGAGAGGTACTTGTGGCATTTTACTCCCATCAGAAACGTCACCAATATATAATAGATGTTCTAGGTTAATTAGTGGTATTTCGGTTTGAATAATATTTAGTTCTTTGTTTTCTTAAGAGAATTTTTGCTTTAGAAGTTGGGTACATATCAAGGAACATCAAAAATAAGAGCAAAAAGTGAAAAAATCAAAAGTCAAAAGTTGATTATCTATGTGGTTTTGGAGCTACCCGATAAGCTTCCATTGTATTGAGAAAAGTCAAGAAAGAAAGAAAAAAGTGAAAAGTATGAAAAAAAAAAAAAAAAAAAAAAAAAAAAAAAAAAAAGTGAAATGAAGAAAAGTGAAAGTTTAAAGTTGTATCGAATAAGAGCTTATGTATAAATAAGTTGTTGGCGCGTGAGGTGCATGTTTTTTATTAGTAATCAATCACATGAGGTGCACGTGTAGTACTCCGCAACTTATATTTCTGATATTGTATGTACCCAAAATTCCTTGATGTGGACCGAATTTCTATTGCAGTAGTTCTTAAGAGAAAATGAATAACTACTTATCGTTTTAATTTAGGTATCACTATCGGACTAAAAATTATTGAAACAAGAAAATATGAAACAATTCATTTCTCAACAAAATAAAATATTAATATATAAAACCTAGGAAATGGGAGTAAAAAGTTTCCACAAGTAACTGTTATGAGTAGTGTTAGCATCTAATTTGTAGATAAGTTGTGATCTTGTTTGTACACTTAGTTTGGGGACTCGTGAAAAATCAAGGATGATGATTTTTATCCGTATGGTCGCATCTTATGAAGCCTATCTTTAGATAGGCCAAACTTCACTCCAATCTTGCTCCTTTTTGATCCTCAGTACCTGAAAACAAGTTAAGAACAAGACAGTTGACCAAATTTGACTTTTTTGCTTTTTGAGTATTTTTCTACTAAATTTGGATTTTAATTGTTTCAAAAGCTTTGATAAGCTTATTGGAACCTATATGAGCCTACTTCAGTCCATGATTCTTGCTTCTAATCAAAACTCAACTTATTTAGATTTTCTGATTTATGAATAAAAGACAATAACTTAAAACAGACTTAAAAGTGGAATTTTATTGCTTGAAAAGAGTTAAAGTACAACTAGGAAGGTGTTACAATACTTGAACTAAGAGGATTACACTGAATTTGAAAGCTAATTAAAAATCGACACTAAAATTTAACTAAAAAACTACACACTGGTCCCTTGCACTTCTTCTTCTATTTATAGCCCTCTCATAGGGTTTCTTGAGCATCTCTGAGTATTTCCCAATCAATCTTGGCCGTTGATTGACTCTGAATTGATCTCACCCTTTAAATCGATTTTTGGCGCCAAAATTGGGTAGGGAAGTTTTGGACTGAGATTACAACTAGGGGGGGGTTGCATTTAATGTGGATGTGAAAGTTGTTGTAGTGGGTTGGGCGGTGGCGTCTGATTGGGGTTGATGGGACCTGCAAGTGGTGGTGGTGGTGGGCAATACCAGGGGAAAAGGAAGGGGTGGTTTGGCGGTTTGGGTGGTTTGACTGGTATTTGACCAGGGTCAACGTTTGACCCTGGATTATTACTTTGGGTGTGGGCTGGTTGTATTTTTGGGCCCAAGTGATAAAAATGGGGATGGGCTTAGATGGACTTGGACTATTGGTTTAGGAGTAGTATTATTTAGTTGGTCTGGTTTGGTTTATGGTTTACACAAGGACCTTTTTTGCAATTTAACGAAAGTTGAGGGGTAGGAATTGGCATATTTCCAAATTGTTTCCAAGGGTGTAATTTGCCAATCCATGAATAGTGTAAGGTCCTTTGATGATTTTTCCAATTTATTTTCACCAGGGACTGAAACCGTCAAACTTTCAAACTTCAGGGACCATTTGTGTAATTTTCACCAAACTTTCCACCAAGGACCAATCCTATCACAAAAGGTTAGTGCAAGGACAAAATTTGTTTTCTCAAAGTTTTTCATATCCCAGGGACCATTTTTGACAATTTTCAAAGTTCAGGGACTAAACTTGACATTTTGTGAAACTTTTCACCAAAGGACTAATTATGTAACTTTTTGATTTATAAGGACCTTTGGTGACTTTTTCAAGTTTTTAGAATGACCAGGGACTAGATTTGACAACTTTTGAAAGTTGGGGGACTGAAACTGCCAATTTTGCAAACTTTGTGCGTTTTTCATCTGTTTTTGATATTTTTGCATTTGAAACATGTAAAACACTTTTCTGGGATATTTTCACTATTTTGATTCAATATTGAGTGTTTTTAGATGTTTTGGCAGCTCAAAAATGGTAAAAATGATAAGTATTTACACACTCATCAATCCCCCACACTAAAACATTGCTAGTCCCTAGCAATCTTTTTAAGAAAAACCTGATGGATTTGAAATTCTCTTTACCAAAAGCCATCACTTCTGGAGTAGCCAGGTGTAAGAACTGTGGCACACCTGATAACCGTGTGATTTTAAGCAAACCACCAGCTGTCAACGGATTTGATTAGTCTTTACGAAAAGTCGTTTGCTTCTGGACTAGCCAGCATCTTGATGGACTAAGTCAACATCTTGGTGAGCTGATTACCAATTATGGATTTTCCACGGCCTTTACCAGAAGCCATAATCTTGTGGGCTAGCCAACTCATTTGTTTTTGGGGAGCTGAGGAACCATACAATTTTTGGCAAATTGCAAGCCATCAACGGGTTTGAGATGTCTTTACCAAGAGCCGTTTGCTCCTGGACTAGCCAATCCATTTGTTATTTAGACTTTGGCGGACTGATTACCACAAAATTTTTGAAATAAAGTGAAAAATTTTTGAAAAAATTAGGCATAAAAATGGGGGTACTTAGAAAGTTTTGTGATAAAATTCGTAAGAATTCCCCCCCCCCCCCCCCCCCACACTAGAATTGAATATTGTCCTCAATATTCAAAGTCCCGGCTATTATGCCGAATCTCTGAATGAAAAAAGCTAATATTCGAATCTAACTGTGGAAATATCGATTTTATTTTTCACTTTATTTATCTGTACATACAATCTTTTTTTTTTTTTTTGAAACAAGACTTATATACATATTTACTTTTCAATAGGTGGGGGGACGGCCACTCCCCCACACTAGGGTGGCAGAAAGTAGAAAGAAGTCAGAAATACGGGTGAAAACCCATATATGTTGCTAATTTTTGTTCACCGAATCACTAGCTTGACTCGATCCCCGAATTCATTGGTCCATGGGGAAAGTTTGGAGATCCGGGACAACCATGGGTGGTATGTCCTCTCCAAAATAATGTTTCAATCTATGACCATTCACTTTGAAGTTGGGACCTTCGGGTTGAGATAACTCAACAGTCCCGTATGGATATACTTTAGCAATAGTGAATGGTCCAGTCCATCGGGTTTTTAATTTCCCCGAGAAGATCTTTAATCTTGAGTTGAAAAGAAGGACTCTATCACCGACGTTGAAAACGCGGTTCTTAATCTTAGAGTCGTGAATCTTCTTTGTCTTTTCTTTGTAGATCAAAGAGTTCTCGTAGGCTTGATCACGAAGTTCATTTAATTCATTGATTTGAACCTTACGGTGATCACCCGCTTTATGAAGGTCGTAGTTAGCATGTTTCAAGGCCCAGTAGGCTTTGTGCTCGAGCTCGATCGGTGAATGACACGCCTTCCCGTATACAAGCTTGTATGGAGTACACCCAATGGGTGTTTTGTAAGCTGTACGGAAGTCCCAGAGTGCATCATCTAGTTTATCTGACCAGGAAGCACGGTTTTCACCCACTGTCCTCTCAAGAATCCGTTTTATACCACGGTTGGAAACCTCCACCTGCCCACTTGTTTGGGGGTGATACGCGGCAGAAAGACGATGAGTAACACCGTACTTAAGCATGACTTTTGCAAATTGATCATTGCAAAAGTGAGTACCGCGATCACTAATGATGGCACGTAGAGTTCCAAAACGAGCAAAGAGGGATTTCAGAAATTTCACAACAACTCGGGCATCGTTAGTGGGTAAGGCCTTAGCCTCAACCCATTTTGACAAGTAGTCAACAGCCACGAGAATGTACTTGTTTCCACGAGAAGATGGGAATGGCCCCATAAAGTCAATGCCCCAGACGTCAAAGATTTCACAAACTTGAATGGCATTTTGTGGCATTTCGTTCTTTTGTGAAATATTCCCGTGACGCTGACAAGCATCACAGGCTTTGACTAACTCGTGGGCATCTTTATAGATCGTGGGCCAATAGAAACCGGAATCAAACACCTTTTTGGCGGTGTAGTTAGGACTATGGTGGCCCCTGGTGGGTCCAGCGTGGCAAGCCTTGAGAATATCAACGGCTTCCTGTCCGTATACACATCGCCTGATGACTTGATCAGCACAGATTTTGAAGAGATAGGGGTCATCCCAGAAGTAATGTTTAACGTCTTTGAAGAATTTTTTCTTCTGTTGGGACGTCAACCCCTTCACGATGAAGTTACCCGCATGGTAATTTGCAAAGTCAGCAAACCATGGGGTAGTAGAGTCACCACGAAAAGCAACCGCATTGAGCGTCTCGAGAGGAAATGTTTCATTTATTTCCTTTTTCTAGGACACATCCTGATGAGGGTTTTCTAATCGTGAGAGATGATCAGCAGCAAGGTTCTCAGCTCCTTTTTTATCACGGATAATGATATCAAATTCCTGAAGGAGAACCCAACGGAGAAGCCTCGGCTTTGCATCTTGCTTTGCAAATAGGTACTTCAAAGCCGAGTGATCCGTATACACCACGCATTTGGTCAGGATCAAGTATGGCCGGAATTTCTCAAAGGCATACACCACAGCTAGGAGTTCATTTTCAGTGGTGGTGTAATGACCTTGAGCCTCGGTCATAGTTTTACTTGCGTAGTGTATAGGCTGAAAGTATTTAGCTTTACGTTGCCCCAAGACCGCTCCTATGGCAAAATCACTAGCATCGCACATAAGCTCAAAAGGTAGGTCCCAATCGGGGGCAACAAGAATCGGTGCCTCGGTAAGCTTTTTCTTTAATGTTTCAAAAGCTTCGATTCACTCAGGAGAGAAGATGAAAGGAGCATCCTACTCGAGGAGATGAGTCATAGGCCGGGCAATCTTAGAAAAATCTTGGATAAACCTACGGTAGAAGCCGGCATGACCCAAAAAGCTCCTAACACCTTTTACGGTGGTGGGATGAGGTAATTTGGTAATGACATCGATTTTAGCTCTGTCAACCTCAATCCCGTTCTTTGAGATTTTATGGCCGAGGACTATGCCCTCTTTAACCATAAAATGACTTTTCTCCCAGTTGAGACTTAAATTCGTTTCTTTGCAACGTTTAAGCATCTGTTCCAAATGGGAGAGACAGGTCTGGAATGAATCCCCAATGACTGAAAAGTCATCCATGAATACCTCCATGGTTTTCCCAATCATGTCGGAAAAAATAGACATCATGCACCTCTGGAACGTGCTTGGAGCATTACATAAGCCGAAAGGCATACGTCTGTAAGCAAAAGTTCCGTAGGGGCATGTGAAAGTAGTCTTCTCTTGATCCTGGGGATCAATGGGGATTTGGAAGTAACCCGAGAAGCCATCGAGGAAGCAGTAGTATTCATTCCCCGCAAGTCTTTCGAGCATTTGGTCCATAAAAGGGAGAGGAAAATGGTCTTTACGGGTGGCTTCATTTAACTTTCGATAGTCAATACATACACGCCAACCCGTGACCAAACGAGTCGGAATCAACTCGTTATCCTCGTTTGTGACAACGGTAATGCCACCCTTTTTGGGAACACAATGAATTGGGCTAACCCAAGGACTGTCAGATATAGGGTAAATCAATCCCGCATCAAGAAGTTTAAGAACTTCTTGTTTGATAACTTCGTGGATTTTGGGATTTACCCTTCTCTGATGTTGTACTGCTGGCTTAAAGTCATCCTCTATTAAGATTTTATGAGTACAAAAGTTCGGGCTTATGCCCTTAATGTCGGAGAGTTTCCAAGCAATTGCTTGCTTGTTTGACTTAAGAACCTTTAGGAGTGCAGCCTTTTCCTCATCTTTCAAGTCTTTAGCAATAATGACGGGTAATTTATCATCACCCTCCAGAAATGCATATTCTAGATGAGGAGGCAAGTCCTTGAGCTCAACCTCGGGAAAGTCTTCAGTTATTTCAACATTTTTTACTTCCGCTTTATGAAGTATTTGTGGAGACGGAGAGGGTGAAGGATCGTCATTTAACAATCTTTCAAGGAGAAGAATGTCCCCCTCCGGGTCAAGATAGTTTTCATCAATCCCACTTGGGATTGAGCTATCTTGAGCAAGAAAAGCCTCGACCTCTTCCAGAAGGAAGTCACTTCCCTCAAACGGAGTGAGGGAAGGGGAAGAGTCGGAAATGATAGGGTCAGTGGAAAGACTGCCACTGGATGAGAAACCAAGGACCTCTTGAGAATACTCCTCAGACGTAACATCGATGACATCAATTCGGTTAACCGTTTCAGCATCATAGTTGGAGGAGTATCTTGAAGTCTGATCAAGATTGAATGTGATGGCTTCGCCACCAACACGTAGAGTGATTTCTTCTTCGAATACATCGATTAAAGCACGACCCGTTCTTAAGAATCCCCTCCCAAGAATGAGAGGAACTCTTGGGTCAGCATCGAAATCAACAATCACGAAATCTGCAATGCCGAGAGGACGAGATATGGAACTTTCCTACTTTCACGAAGATATCTTCGGCAATGCCGAGAGGACGAGATATGGTACGGTCTGCAAGCTCGAGAGTCATGCAGGTTGGAGTGAGAGCAGGAAGTGAGAGTCTTTTCCAGACTGTGTAAGGCATCAGGTTAATGCTTGCGCCAAGATCGGCCAAGGCAAAGCATTCAACCATCCCAGGGAAAATACAAGGAATGAGAAATTTCCCGGGATCTCCAAGCTTTTCGGGAAGCTTTTTCAGGAGCACTGCTGAGCAATGCTCATTGAGTGAAGTTTTTGCCATCTCACAGAGTTTTTCTTTGTTGCTTATCAGATTTTTGATTGTCGAAGCAAACTTAGGCATGAGAAGAAGAGCGTCCGTGAAGCTAATATCGAAGTGTAATTCTTGGAAATTTTGATAAAATTTTTCCATCTGATGATTAGCTCTTTCGCGGTTCTTTTGATCATTCAAACGTGAAGGATATGGAATTGAAGGCTTAGGATCATTCTTTGAAATTTCATCAGGACTCACAGGAGGATCAAATATAACTTTCGGCTTACGATCCGGGACCGGGACAACTTGAGGGTGGACGTTGTTGGTACCTCCGTTATTAGCAGGAAGTACCGTGTCCGTGGTAACCTCAGGTTCACGTTCCGCTACCTTAGGAGGAGAAGAAGAGGTAGAGGGAATCGCGGGTCCATTGTATGATACCCCACTTCGGGTAGTGATCGCTTTGACATCGCCCCTCGGGTTAGCGATCGTGTTGCTTGGTAGTGTACCCGAGCCCGAGGGTCGATCATTTAAAGACTTCTGAAGTTCAGAGATCTTGCCGATCAATAACCGATTCGTTTCCTCTTGTGCTTTCATGAATTGTTTTAGCATTTCTTCGGAGGAAGATGAGGGTGGAACAACGTTTTGATTTTGAACAGGAGGATTTTGAACACGGTTGTTTTGAAAATTCCCTTGATTTTGATTGTTGTTACCCTGAAAATTGTTTCTCTGATTGAAATTACCCTGATTGTAATTCCCTTGATTCTGGTTTCTTTGAAAATTTCCTTGAAAACCTTGGTTTTGATTGCCATTTTGAAATTTGTTTTGATTAAACTGGCCTTGATTTTGGTTCGGGTTTTGGAAATTTGAGCTTTGACCTTGGTTAAAATTCTGATTCGAGTTACAGTTTTGATTTTGGTTAAAACCGGGAGGTCCGAGAAAATTGTTGGAACGATAGCTTAAGAGATTACGGTCCCCTTGCGGTTGGTAAGAATTACCCCCCGTGTTGTAGGAACTATTAGCAGCATATACGTTCTCTTGAGGAAAGCCAGCAGTAGCTGGACACTCGGAATACAGATGAGGGCCCCCACAAGTTTCACAACTTCGGGCCACGGCTTTTACTTGCTGATTTTGAACCTGATTTTGCATCGTTTGGCTCATTCTCAACACAGCCGTAGAAATATCATCCATCTTTTTTGTAAGAGCCATTATTTCAGGAGATGATGATGAAGGAGTAACGGAATTACATGACGCATCTCTCTCCGCAGAGGAATCCCAAAAGTTATGGTGGGCAGTCATGTTCTCGATTAAGTCATAGCACTCCTCGGGACGCCTTTTCATAAAGGTCCCACCAGCAGCAGCATTGAGAATGTCTCGGTGCCTTAATGTCAGACCATTATAGAAGGTATCTATGATGGTAACTTGCAACATATTGTGGTTATGGCACCGATCAATAGCTAGCTTATAACGTTCCCAAGCCTCAAAAAGAGACTCATCGGGACGTTGTCGAAAGTTGCTGATATCATTTCGTAACTTGGTAACCATGGATGGTGGAAAATATTTTGCTAAAAACTTGGTTACCATTTCATCAAAGGTACGAATAGAATTCTTTGGAAGTCGGTCAAACAATGCAGTGGCATGATGAGTGAGAGAATAGGGGAAGAGGTACAGCCGGAGGGCATCATCGGTGACACCATGTTGTTTCATGCTTTGGGTGACCGTAAGATATTTGTCAAGATGCTTGTTAGCATCGTCACCCGGTAATCCGTGAAATTGACACGAATTCTGGACTTGTTGGATCATGTGATGCTTTAGGCCAAAGTCCGTAGCCCCAATAGTGAGTGGTGCAATAGGCCCACCCCGCCCTTGCATGGTAGGCTGGCACAGCTCCTCCATCGTTCGGAGATCGGAAGCTGGCACATCCCTAGGAGGGTCAGGGGGTGGTAATAGTGGTGGTGGTGGCCCAGCGGCCATTTCGGTTTTTGGTTCTTCTGTATCAGAACGTAGCTCGGGTACGTTTTTCTGATTTTTACGTTTTGTTTGTGACCGAGTGCGCATGCACTAAAAACAATTTTTCAACACAAGATCGAGGCAAAACCACAGTGAACTTAAACCAGAAATCACAAGTGAATGGCTTCTTTGAAAAAGGTACACCACTCACAGGGATATAAAGGCAAGTTTTAATCTTAAGTTTGGGAACTTATTATGGGTTTATTTATTAATTTGAAAAACTGCTTTAGGCTTATGGGTGTGTGTGCAGAAAACTTGGGAAATATTTTTGGAACTGATTCGTTAACCGAAATTGTCCCTTTAAGATTACTCGCAGGCTAGCGGGAGGAAGTAAATAGGTTTCCTCTTCAGTTCGCAATTTAATGTCAGAACTTACCTTAAACCAACTGTTTCAGGTTGTAATCTTAAAGAAAACGAAGTAATTTAACTTCACAGTTTGTTTTGTTGTTTTTAATTTTTTTTGGTGTTTTCAACAATTCAGGAGAAGTGTTAATGAACGTTTTTGATATGATTATGTTTTTACAAAAACTTTTTACAAATTTGTGTGAAATTTGTACAGGGAGGGTTTTGAAAACCACTAAACTTAAAACGATTTTTTTAAAACACGCAACAACCTCCCCGGCAGCGGCGCCAAATTTTGATTGGGTCTAAACTAGTCAATTCTCCGGTGATAGTATAGTGTGTCCCCGGGTCGTTAAAGTCCCAGCGAGATTGAAATGGTGTCGTTTGAAATCGTTTATGAGTGAGTGGCACTGAGGACAGTAGCCCAGATGATGTGGAATTGATTTTGCTACTGTTATTTTGGTATTGGTACACAGATATAATATTCACAAAAATCAGATACCAGATATATGCACAAATTCACAATTCAGGATTCACGTAACAGGAAAAGTGGGGTTTTTTGTATTTAACAAACTACAGGGGGTGCTTTTGAACTTTTTGAAACTTAAAAATTAAAAAGAAATTTTAAAATGAAAATGAAATTATGAAAATGTTTAAAATATTATTTAAATACTATTTAATTAATTAAACTAATTTAAATCTAATTTAAATTAACTAATAATTATAAGTATTACAAATTAAACTAAAAATTTGCAAAAACAATTTCTAAACTTAAATTAGAACTTGAAGAAAGTATAAAAAATAAAAATAAATATTTTTGTCTTTTTATGGATTTTTTTTATAAATTAAAAACTATTTAACTTAATTTAACTAATTAAACTACTTTTAATTACTATTAATACTAAATTAACTTAGAAAATTAAGAGAAAATTTATAAAATTACTTAAACATCACAGGAATCCTACAAAATTATAAAAACTTCTAAAAATTATGTTTAAGATTAATCCACTAATTAATTACCTTTTAATTAACTTAAATCTAATTTAAACAATTAAAAGAAGAAAAATGGAAAATGAACAGTAGAAATTCATAATATATTTTCTAAAAGTCTATTATACTATATTAGAGCTAGAAAAAATATAAAAACTAAGTTATGCTTTATAAAAACTAAATATGATATTTAATACTTAATATTAATTAATAATTAAGAAAACTAAAATTAAATCTAATAAATACTAAATGACAGAATAAAAATATAGAAAAATTACTAAATTTACTTTAATATAAGAGGTAATTAATAAAAATATAAAAATACTAAATACTTAATGAAAATTTAAAAATAAAAATTAAAATTAAATTGAATTAAATAGAAACTATCACTTAATTTAAACTTGATTTTTCTTGGATTTTCTTTTACAACTTTACTTTAATACTGAAAATGAAAAACTTTTGTGAAGACACTTTAGAAAATAGCTTATTTATAAGCTATAAGCACCCCCTTTGGCTTATCAGTTGACTTATGTTGACTGTGTGGGCAAATAAGCTCAAATGGGTGTAGGTGGGGTCCACAATGGTGGAAATGGGTACAAATAAGCTCAACAAACTTCAATAAGCCAGAAACAACAAAGATTGATCACAAATAAGCTGTTAAGGTCCAAATAAGCACTTATGCAAATTGAGTTTGAACACAGAAATGGGACAAACTTGATGATGAATTCCAGGTGGGGTCCACTTGGTCCTAGGTCAAACTAAGGGTCAATCCTTGTACCTTGGTAGGAGGAGGGTTGGAAAAAACCAATATGGGCCTCTGGGACCTACTGGGTTGGGCTACAACAACCACCAAAGTGGGCTGAGTGAGAATGGTCTGAGTGCACAGGGCAATGGCTTGCCCTGCAGTCCACTTCCAAGGGTATTTTAGTCCACAATGAATTTTACAAGATTCTAACAAAGGTGGAAATCAAAAGATCTACTGATAAATACTACACCCAACAAGTTTCAAGGTCTAATTAAATTCCTAAAAATCACAAATAATCTTTGAACTTTTGCAAAAATCTGAAAGGTGCAATTTGACTTTTTGAGAAAAACTTGAGCTTTTGATTTATTTGGATTTCTAATCACTATTACTGATTAAAAACTAAGTTATAAGCTATATTTAATCTAAATTACTCTGTATTAACAACTTATGTAGCTAATGAGAGGGATTTAAACATCCAAAACCTTCACAGTTAACTGTGAAGTGTAAATTTGTGAGATTTTGACTTTTAACCCAAACACTAACTGGTTTAAGACTTGTAACTATCAAATAGGACTTATGGTATGATATCTACACTATTTTTGCCCTCTGAGGTCTACAACAACACACCTAAACTTACAAATCCAAACACTCATAATGCTTGACTGTTTTGAGTTTTTCAAAGCAGATTATAACTAGGGTATGCAAACTTGATTTCTAGCTACTGATTATGAATGAGGAAACTTGTTTAAGCACTTGAAAATAGATTACCACTACAACAACACAAGTATACCACTTAAACTATTTTGGCAGACAAATATTGAAATTATAAGTAACTATATATTCTAACAAGCTAGTAATGATTACTAAGCTAAAAAACTACCAAAACACAATCAACTAGCACAGATTAACACAGATTAGCAATGAAAAAGCAATCAAACAGAAGCTACTCAGAACTAGAATTTTAGTGGAAAAATTAAATGAGCCAAATCTTACAAGGGTACCCTCAGCATGAACATAGGGTTTTCCTTATGAAGCCTATCTTTAGATAGGCCAAACTTCACTCCAATCTTGCTCCTTTTTGATCCTCAGTACCTGAAAACAAGTTAAGAACAAGACAGTTGACCAAATTTGACTTTTTTGCTTTTTGAGTATTTTTCTACTAAATCTGGATTTTAATTGTTTCAAAAGCTTTGATAAGCTTATTGGAACCTATATGAGCCTACTTCAGTCCATGATTCTTGCTTCTAATCACAACTCAGCTTATTTAGATTTTCAGATTTATGAATAAAAGACAATAACTTAAAACAGACTTTGTTGGCATGAATATTACGATATTTAATCTAAACATCCTCTTCATGTTTTGATGATGACAAAAATGTAAGTTACAACATATAACGTAAAGTGCTTAAGTTACTTGTGATCACAATTCATCTATGCATTCTTACGTCAACAAGCCTCGACATCTCAACGTCTCAAGTATGCTTCAACAATCACTTAAGGTATGGATAAACAAGTGTTTAATACATTTCATGATCAAAGGGGTATTTAATTAACTAATACAAAGTTTATTTAATTATATAAACTTATTATATGTTTTTGAAAAACACTTTTGGTAATAAAGAAAAATGTTTTAATCATACTAAATATATGATTTCAAACTTTTAACCAAAATTAGTTAGTTTTTCACCAAATAAACTTTTCCCACTAAAAGACAGAAAATTTGGCCGTTTCAGTAGGGCGGCCCCCTTAATTATAAGGGGCGGCCCCCTTAATTTTAAGGGGACCGGCACACAATTAAGGGGACCGGCCACGCTCCCCTGTCAGATTTTGTCAGAAATTTTTCCCTATAAATACCACCTCAAACCTGGAATTTTTCCAACCTTTTGCACAAATATTTTCAGATCCAATTCTCTCTAAACATCCTTCTAAAACCCTTTGATCATAAGATTATTAATCTTTGTTTCAAGTGATCCAATCTTTCATCACTTAAAGTGCAAGAGAAGTATCCTCCCTATCATAAACCCAAAGATGTATTAGGATCTAGTTAGTGCTTATGTGAAGTTGTGAAGACATTAGTGGCTTGAAGGTGTCAAGACATTAATGCATTGAAGTTGTGAAGACATTAGTGGCTTGAAGGTGTCAAGACATTAATGCATTGAAGTTGTGAAGACATTAGTGCCTTGAAGGTGTCAAGACATTAGTGCATTGAAGTTGTGAAGACATTAGTGGCTTGAAGGTGTCAAGACATTAGTGCCTTGAAGGTGTGAATATACTCTTGGTGTGAAGAAAGAGTTAGGAAGTATTAAGTTGTGAAGAAGTTAGGAGTGAAGAAGATAGGTGTGAAGAGTATAGAAGATTGGTGTGTAGAAGATTGGTGTGTAGATGATTGGTGTGTAGAATATTGGTGTGTAGAAGATAGGTGTGAAGAAGTGGTGTGATTAAGTAGTGAATTGGTGTGTAGTTGTTGTGATTAAGGTGTGAAGTTATTGTGGTGTGTAAATTGGTGTGTAAGGTTTTCTCCGCCAAAAGGGAGCTTGTTGAGTAGTGAAGAAAACTCTCGAGTAGGTGACTCGGGGAGTGGAGTAGGACCAAGGAAGGTGTCCTTGTAGCCGAACCACTATAAATCATCGTGTTCGGTTTGCATGTTCTTTCTCTCATCTCTTTTCATTCATTCTTGCATTTATCGCTTTATATCTATGCTTGCCTATATGTCTTAATTGTTGCTTATATTGTTGTGATGATTGAATGTGTTGTACATAGAAGTTAATAGTGTGATAGGACATATTATTGTATGTTATGGTCAAATGGACTAATATATATATTTAACACTTCTCATGTTGAGCTTAACTTAATCGATAATTTGATACAAAACGTTTTAAGATTTTAAAAGGAAAACTTATACACATAAAGTTTGATCTATGCTTCATTCATAAAACTAAGTTTTGAAAACTAATCTAAAAGTTCACATATATAATTGATCATATTGATTATATGTTGCTTTTATACTAAAATCTAATTGAAGGATTTTCAAACAAACAATTGAATAAATTCTAATCAACATTTTGAAACAAAGTTTTTATAAAACGAAAAAGAAGGGAAAACTATTCAACCCCCCCCCCCCCCCTTCTAGTTTTCCACAATTGGTACCAGAGCCACGTCGCTCAAATTTTCAAAACAAATGGTTTTAAAAATTGAGTACGATCCATGTATCAAATTACCCATTAAGGAGGATTTAATATGAAAAGTGTTTTGTTGATTAACTTGTATTAGTTTTGATATTATATACACTAATTATACTAGCTCGAGATAAGATTATACATAAAACAAGTGTTATATGTTCGTTTTTAAAATCAGAAAGTTACACACCTTTCCACAAAGTCAGAAAACAATTTTTAACAAAAATTGCATTTTTGAGTATCAGATGGGCGGCCCCTTTAATTGTCTGGGCGGCCCCCTTAAATACTGGGCGGCCCCCTTAAATTTAAGGGGTCCGCCTGTCTGTTTGACAGTTTTTCAAAAACTTTGAAATATCATATAAAATTAACCGTAACTCCGTAGAAGTCGTGCCACCCGGCGTTTTAAAGGTAATTGAGTCTACTTTCATTTAAAAATACTTACAAGTAACCATTACAAACTTAAATAAGTCAGAAAGTTAAAATACTACACAAAGGTAAAAAATTTGAGTCTTGTTTTAACATAAAACTTGTATTTCAACTTTTCCTTCGAGTCGGGCATTCCTAGTCGATATATCTTTGAAAAATTAAGTATTTATGTTTTCAAAATATTGATCTTTATTAAATTTTAAAATGGATAGGAAACTTTTTTTTTATTTTCAAATAAAATCGAGCTAAGTAAACATTGGTATATATAAAACACAAAACGACGACAAGTGTTTTATGTGCTATGTGAACTCATTTGTGATTTTACTTTGCTAATCGTTGCTATTTGTAATTTAGCTATTTGAATATCTTAGCATATGTGCCTTGTACTCTATTAGTTTATAGTTAGTTATCTAGCTTATACCTAACTTGATCTTATGCTAGATTTCTTGCGTTAGGATTGCATAATTATGCTTGCATTGCATATAGGAATAGATGGCTTAATGTTACTCAAACACCTTGTAAATGAGTTAAATCTAATCACCTAAATATTTCAATCAATTTAATCTATTCTTAACAACACACTTAAACATTTTCAACAAATTACCTTGTTTTACCTTAAGTTGTTTAATATGACAAATTGAATCTTTGTAAAACATTAGTAGTAATATAAAAGAAAAAGTATTTTCAAAATCTAAGTGTGTTCATTATAAGTAACAATGAAGAGTCTTTCACATAAACAAAACTTATAACAATCATGAAGTAATAAGTCAAATTTCAATCATTCACCAACCTCACTCATAAATAATCTTAGGATTAATGGAACACACTATCAAAATGCCTATTTATTTTAAATGAGTGTTTGTGAGGGTCAAGAAAGATCTTGATATTATATCAATTCATTATTCAAATTATGGTTGATATATTCATCAAATCTAATTGACATGTTTTTTAGTATGGACAAGAAATTGGATTGTTATTTGTTTAAGTTTCAAGATTACATCAAATGATATAGTCTTGAATCTACATACTCAATCACACTAGATTGATATAAAAATATTTACATCCTTTGTAGATGAAAAGAGTATGCATTGGATCATAACTCACACTTGTGTTGATAATGTCATATTGAATCTACTTGTCCAATAATTGTGTTCCAAATATTAGAATAACATTTTAAACACATTTATAAAATATACAATGAAGTAGGATTGACGACTTGGATGTTTCGTCCGAAATATTCAAGCAATTTACATTGCAATGCAATGGATAAATGTGTCATATCCGAAAAACCAAACATGAGCAAACTAACAACATATGTAAACTTTGCTCACACTACTTAAAATTATCACCACAAGATAAAATACATATTTAAGAACAATACACACTATATATTATATGTATTTCATTTTCTTTGTAGCATGAATGGTTGTGTTACAAGATAATGCACTACACTTTTCTTTTTGAAATAATTTAAGTTATTAGAATTGAAAAACAACTTGTCACAATGCATAAACAAGTAAACTTCATTTTGTTTCAAATACTAGTTAAATTATGATATATAACATTGGCAAAAATCATAGAAAATAATATTTGCTTTAGAATATATAAATGTCTAGTTTTGATATCATTTGTGAATCACAATCTCGTTTAAGATAAATAATCTTAATGAGATTCATTTTTCAAGATATGCTAAGGAGCATTCATAAATCAAAGCACATTTATTAAATCAAGTAATATGTCATCAAAACCAAATAACCGGTTAATCATGAACAAAAGATTAAAACTTTGCATTTACTCTTATCTTAACATCTAACACATCTCTATTGGGATAGTGAGTAAAATATATCATGTAGACTTACCTTCATAAAAACATGGTGTTTGAGTCACATTATGCCAAGTATTAGTGAATTAAGCAAACTTCATATTTGGTACTCTTCGATAGGTGAATTTAGGAACTCAATTTCTTCTAAAAAGAGAATGACTACTGGAGAATCTATTGACTAGAAACTCAATTTAACCTAACGGTTGGATTGCTTCTATGTGAGAAGTTGGGTGTGTGTAACCCGTAAAAATGGTCGTGTTTAGCCTGAATTGAGCACCACTAGTAATAGTCTCATACTCATTCTCCAACTTGATTAAATCGCTCTTCCTAAATGTACCTAACGCTAAGCTTACTTTTATGAACTTTGCTTCTCATTAGATGATTTCATTCCTAGATTTATGGCATATCGCATATATGTTATTTCTAGATGTTTATTTGCTCCTATGTGATTTGATTGTATGCCTTTACATGATTTACTCTATATGTATCATTCATCTAGGTATATTTTTATTTCTTTTAGATCCTACACCCTTATTTCATATGAACCTTAGTGTCGTTTTCCGATAGGTCATATTAGTCTCATAATATATCCGAATGAGCATGAATTTAATGGGAAGGGAAATGACACTCACTCACATATATCCTTCTACCTCACACCACCTAGAGTACCACCACCACTTCCTACAACCTCACATGCCACTCCCATGTTGCATGTGCAAACCTTCACCCAAGACAATTATCATGCTCCACCACCATCACCTTCCTCCGAACACTTGAAGTTCGTTGAGGAGCTAAAAGAGACTCATGAGCTTAGTGCTCTTTTAGCATTACATCTTGCTCAACGCAATTTGGATCCACCTCAATCAAGCTCACCATCATCACCACATAACATTAACCAAATTGAGAAGCATGTTAACAATTGCCCTTGTTGCATCTTCCTTCAACAACATACCATTGCTTTGAATGAGCACTTTACCTGGATTGAGTATCTTCTTACTAGATCTCAACAAACCCCATCACTTGAACAACATCAAAACTCTCAACCAACAAACCCCACTTCAAATCCACCACTCCATCCATCAAAGAATATATCAACTCACAACTATCACCACCTCATCCAAGTGAATTTCATTACGAAATGCGTCATTTCCACTTACTAGCAAGTGAAGAACACAATGAAGAAATCCAAGCTTCAAGTGTTGTCGACTCATGATCAAGTGTTGTCGACTCATCACCACCTCATTTCACATATCCACCTTCGGTCGTCAACCAACAAAACACCTAAAAATCCCATGATTCCCTATCATCCACCCTTGTCGAACGATATATTAATCCAAACCATAATTGTCAACCCTTTGTCATCACCTTCCCTTTACATTCACGCTCATCCCTCCTCATTCCCCTACATTTTCCTAGGTTCTAATCTTTGCATTAGATTCTAAATTTTCTTTTGGACTTAGGTTTTGTTTTAAAAACAATAATTGCATGAGTCATACTTTTAGTGCATATACCTAATATGTCCATATATTGTTCCCCTATTAGTTTCATGCATATATCCATTATCATCATTATATACATGTGCACTTGTCTACTAACTTTGTTTTGAAGGATTACTTCACCGCTCGATTCTTTGGTAGCCAAAACAAGTTTTGAGCATACACCAAGGGGGAGCATACACCAAGGGGGAGCATTGAGGTTGATAGGATCAAGGCTTCACTTACGATGATGCAAGCTCGCCTTTTATATTCTATCTCAAGAGTTCAAGCATTGTAGAAGTCTCATTTAGAGTCCACCTTTTTGCTTCGACAAAAGGGGGAGAAGAAGTGTAAACAAGTAACTTATACATTTTACTATAAGTTATAGTTTACATAGTTTGTCATCATCAAAAAGGGGGAGATTGTTGGCATGAATATTACGATATTTAATCTAAACATCCTCTTCATGTTTTGATGATGACAAAAATGTAAGTTACAACATATAACGTAAAGTGCTTAAGTTACTTGTGATCACAATTCATCTATGCATTCTTACGTCAACAAGCCTCGACATCTCAACGTCTCAAGTATGCTTCAACAATCACTTAAGGTATGGATAAACAAGTGTTTAATACATTTCATGATCAAAGGGGTATTTAATTAACTAATACAAAGTTTATTTAATTATATAAACTTATTATATATTTTTGAAAAACACTTTTGGTAATAAAGAAAAATGTTTTAATCATACTAAATATATGATTTCAAACTTTTAACCAAAATTAGTTAGTTTTTCACCAAATAAACTTTTCCCACTAAAAGACAGAAAATCTGGCCGTTTCAGTAGGGCGGCCCCCTTAATTATAAGGGGCGGCCCCCTTAATTTTAAGGGGACCGGCACACAATTAAGGGGACCGGCCACGCTCCCCTGTCAGATTTTGTCAGAAATTTTTCCCTATAAATACCACCTCAAACCTGGAATTTTTCCAACCTTTTGCACAAATATTTTCAGATCCAATTCTCTCTAAACATCCTTCTAAAACCCTTTGATCATAAGATTATTAATCTTTGTTTCAAGTGATCCAATCTTTCATCACTTAAAGTGCAAGAGAAGTATCCTCCCTATCATAAACCCAAAGATGTATTAGGATCTAGTTAGTGCTTATGTGAAGTTGTGAAGACATTAGTGGCTTGAAGGTGTCAAGACATTAATGCATTGAAGTTGTGAAGACATTAGTGGCTTGAAGGTGTCAAGACATTAATGCATTGAAGTTGTGAAGACATTAGTGCCTTGAAGGTGTCAAGACATTAGTGCATTGAAGTTGTGAAGACATTAGTGGCTTGAAGGTGTCAAGACATTAGTGCCTTGAAGGTGTGAATATACTCTTGGTGTGAAGAAAGAGTTAGGAAGTATTAAGTTGTGAAGAAGTTAGGAGTGAAGAAGATAGGTGTGAAGAGTATAGAAGATTGGTGTGTAGAAGATTGGTGTATAGATGATTGGTGTGTAGAATATTGGTGTGTAGAAGATAGGTGTGAAGAAGTGGTGTGATTAAGTAGTGAATTGGTGTGTAGTTGTTGTGATTAAGGTGTGAAGTTATTGTGGTGTGTAAATTGGTGTGTAAGGTTTTCTCCGCCAAAAGGGAGCTTGTTGAGTAGTGAAGAAAACTCTCGAGTAGGTGACTCGGGGAGTGGAGTAGGACCAAGGAAGGTGTCCTTGTAGCCGAACCACTATAAATCATCGTGTTCGGTTTGCATGTTCTTTCTCTCATCTCTTTTCATTCATTCTTGCATTTATCGCTTTATATCTATGCTTGCCTATATGTCTTAATTGTTGCTTATATTGTTGTGATGATTGAATGTGTTGTACATAGAAGTTAATAGTGTGATAGGACATATTATTGTATGTTATGGTCAAATGGACTAATATATATATTTAACACTTCTCATGTTGAGCTTAACTTAATCGATAATTTGATACAAAACGTTTTAAGATTTTAAAAGGAAAACTTATACACATAAAGTTTGATCTATGCTTCATTCATAAAACTAAGTTTTGAAAACTAATCTAAAAGTTCACATATATAATTGATCATATTGATTATATGTTGCTTTTATACTAAAATCTAATTGAAGGATTTTCAAACAAACAATTGAATAAATTCTAATCAACATTTTGAAACAAAGTTTTTATAAAACGAAAAAGAAGGGAAAACTATTCAACCCCCCCTTCTAGTTTTCCACAGACTTGAAAGTGGAATTTTATTGCTTGAAAAGAGTTAAAGTACAACTAGGAAGGTGTTAAAATACTTGAACTAAGAGGATTACACTGAATTTGAAAGCTAATTAAAAATCGACACTAAAATTTAACTAAAAAACTACACACTGGTTCCTTGCAATTCTTCTTCTATTTATAGCCCTCTCCTAGGGTTTCTTGAGCATCTCCGAGTATTTCCCAATCAATCTTGGCCGTTGATTGACTCTGAATTGATCTCACCCTTTAAATCGATTTTTGGCGCCAAAATTAGGTAGGGAAGTTTTGGACTGAGATTACAACTGGGGGGGTGGCATTTAATGTGGATGTGAAAGTTTTTTTAGTGGGTTGGGCGATGGCGTCTGATGGGGGTTGATGGGACCTGCAAGTGGTGGTGGTGGTGGGCAATACCAGGGGAGAAGGAAGGGGTGGTTTGGCGGTTTGGGTGGTTTGACTGGTATTTGACCAGGGTCAACGTTTGACCCTGGATTATTACTTTGGGTGTGGGCTGGTTGTATTTTTGGGCCCAAGTGATAAAAATGGGGATGGGCTTAGATGGACTTGGACTATTGGTTTAGGAGTAGTATTATTTAGTTGGTCCGGTTTGGTTTATGGTTTACACAAGGACCTTTTTTGCAATTTAACGAAAGTTGAGGGGTGGGAATTGGCATGTTTTCAAATCGTTTCCAAGGGTGTAATTTGCCAATCCATGAATAGTGTAAGATCCTTTGATGATTTTTCTAATTTATTTTCACCAGGGACTGAAACTGTCAAACTTTCAAACTTCAGGGACCATTTGTGTAATTTTCACCAAACTTTCCACCAAGGACCAATCCTGTCATAAAAGGTTAGTGCAAGGACAAAATTTGTTTTTCTCAAAGTTTTTCATATCCCAGGAACCATTTTTGACAATTTTCAAAGTTCAGGGACTAAACTTGACATTTTGTGAAACTTTTCACCAAAGGACTAATTATGTAACTTTTTTATTTATAAGGACCTTTGGTGACTTTTTCAAGTTTTTAGAATGACCAGGGACTAGATTTGACAACTTTTGAAAGTTGGGGGACTGAAACTGCCAATTTTGCAAACTTTGTGCGTTTTTCATCTGTTTTTGATATTTTTGCATTTGAAACATGTAAAACACTTTCCTGGGATATTTTCACTATTTTGATTCAATATTGAGTGTTTTTAGATGTTTTGGCAGCTCAGAAATGGTAAAAATGATAGGTATTTACACACTCAACAATATACATTGAATATTTTTATCACTTCTATTTCATAAAATCAGTAGGTTGCTAGTTATATAGTCAAAATCAATGTCAAACTCATCTTATTTCATAACTGTTATAATTATTAGCTGATTAATCATAAAGTTAGTTGAATAAGTAGTTCAGTTAGAGGTAATTAGTTGCATAGTAGTTCATTTCATCATATTAAGTAAATTCAGATCATTCAAATTTGAACTTAGTCAAAGTTTTCAAAAAAGCAAAAAGTCAAAAAGCTTTGGTACTCATATTTGGTCAGAACTTTGTGATAACTTGTAGGATTAATTATTCATTGGAAATATACTTGAAAAGTTGTTTTTAAAAGCTTGGTAGTAAGAGAATAAAAATCAAAAAGAAAATTTGGATTTGAAGCTTTTTAGCTTATTAGAATATAGATTGGAAGTTGACTGTTCAGGCACCTCATTCCCCTGCACCACAGGTGTAAGCCTACTTTCTAGGCATGATCTAGATAGGATTAGAAGATTAAAGATCCAATTTCTAGGTTATTTTGTAATCTCAGAATAGTAGGGTAACTTTTGCCCCCATTACTTTTAAATTTGGAACTTATCTCAGTAGCTTAATGAGCCCTTGTAGTTACAAGGCTTTGACTGAGGTCTGATTGTAAATAGAGGCCTGCAAGTTAGTGTTTGGGCTTCTATTTGTGTTTAGTGTAGTGATTTGAGCTTCATTTGAGTAGTTCCATAATTGTGTTTGATCATTTTGCTTCTGCTTATTCTTGTGCTTATTCTGCATACACTTAGAGCTTATTTTTGAGCTTATTGCTTACATTTGAGTTTCTGTGGATATTTTTGAGCTAAAACTTGGTCATATTTTGTCATATCTGAGTATAGTACATCATTTTTAGTCTGTGTGACAAGTTTCATCAAGATTTGTTCACAAATGCTTATTATTAAGCACTTGTGATAAGCATTTTAGTCAGAAAAAGCACTAAATAAGCTGATTTTCATTTCAAAAAATTTCCTCAAGTTTCTTTTATTATTTTTGATTTTCTAGAATTTTTCCAGATTTTTCCAAGTCTTTTTACTATTTTTCTTATTTTCTTTTGATTTTATACAATTTTTAATTAGTTTTTAATTACCAAAAATCCATAAAAAATTAGAAAAAACTCTGAAAAATACAAAAATATTTTTAGAAATTCTTTCATAATATTTTAGAATTTTTAGAATTTAATTTTCATTTTTCCAAGTTATTTTTCTATTTTTCTTTATTTTTAATTCAATTTTAATTCCAAAAATTAATAAAAATTCATAGAAAATAATTAAAAACTCAAAAAAATATTTTTCTTTTTCTTAAAATTCTTTTTATTAGTTTAAGATTTTTATAAAATATTTTCAAGTTCGTAGGATCATTTTTCGATATATGTTACGTTTTAAATTTTACGGTTGCATTTTCGTTTTCGCGTTTTTAACTTTGGTGCATAATTAGCTTGTACTTTCTGCATTTTTCATACTTGTTTGTGAATACATGAACTATTTGATTGCTATTTTCATTTTCTCACTTTTCAATTCACGATTTCACGAATCGATATTCTCGATTCCATTCGCCTTCTGATTGAGCCCGAACCACCCAACTTATATTGACCACGGATGGTCAACAAAGTCAAACAGCTCAGAGTCAATGCTCCGCGGAAGTATAAGGTTTCCTCGGGTCGTATGTCCCGACGAGGTGTGATGGTTAAGAAACGGTTTCGTGATCGGGTGAATCTGGATGAGAAAAAGGTTTGAGTGTGATTAAACTAAGGAATTTACAACGAAATGGCTTAAACAAGCTATATAAACAAGACTGGAAGGTTTGAAAACCCAGAAACGTTTAAAACTTAAAAACGCGTACGTTACGTTTAAATAAAACGTAAACGTACGAAATAAAACGCGAGTTTTAACAAAATAAAATACTTACAAAAGTGAAAATCACATTTTTACAATCCTAATAATAAAAGAAACTTTTTAGAAAATTAAAATTACTTTTTACACTATTTAATTATTTAATATTAATTAAAAACTATTTAATACTTATTATTAATATTTAAATAACTAAAATACACTTACAATATTATTTAAATACTAAAAAGGTGAAAATAAAATTTCTAAAATTATAAAATAACTAAAAATAAGTTTTAAAAATAAAAATAAGAGTTTTTGTCTTTTTGTGGATTTTCTTTTAATTAATTACTATTTAATTACTAATTAACTAATTAACTATTTTAAATTAAGAAAATTACTAAATGAACAGTAAAAATTCTAAGAAAATTTCTAAAATTATTTTACAACATATAAAAGCTATAAAAATATAAAAACTTGATTTTACTTAATAAAAACTAATTATGCTATTTTAAACTTAATATTAATTAATAATTAATAAAACTAAAATTAATTCTAATAAATACTAAATGAGAAAATAAAAATCTGAGAAAATTAATATAAATACTTTAATATAAGATATAATTAATAAAAATATAAAAATGACAAGTACTTAATAAAAATTTAAAAATGAAAATTAAAATTAAATTACATTAAATAGAAACTATCACTTAATTTTAAATTTGTTTTTCTTGATTTTTCTTTTACAAACCTATTTTATACTTAAAAACAATAAACTTTTACAAAAACAAACTTTTTAGAAATCAAAAATAAGCTGATATGAGAGTAAAAAGCCCAACAGTTGACTTAGTTTGACCAAAAGGCAAAATGGGCTAAAATGACCACAAGTGGGACCCACTCTGGTTGAAACAAGTTCCAATAAGCTATGTTAACTTATCAAAGCTGGAATAAGCCAAAAAGGACCACAAAATAAGCTATAAGCTATGAATAAGCACTTGGCTTATTATGTTGGGACTGAAAAGTGGGACAGGTTTAGGAGGTGATTTAAGTGGGACCCAGGGGGTATCTAGGTCAACCCAATGGTCAAAAACCCAACCCTGGTAGGAGGGGGTGGAAGTGAGCAATAATGGTGGTCTTGGGCCCACTGAGGTGGTCAGAACACCACCACAAAGTGGTGGTGGTGGGTGATGGTTCTGTGCAGCAGGGGCAACACTTGCCCTGTAGGTGTGTTTAGGGCAAGGTGGGGCCAAGGAAAAAAATCACAAAAATAAAAGGGGCATGGAAACTTGAAATCTAGCTGATAGACAACAATTAGAAACAGATTTCACATCATAAAAGCAAATACATAAATCAAATTAAATCTTTGAACTTTTGTGAAAATCTGAGCTTGTGCACAATTGACTTTTTGAAAACTTATAAAGGTTTGACTTTGGTGGATTTCTACTGAGTAAAGATGACTAATTGTGATATAAATAGCTATAATGCAACTGTCTCCAACTAAATTAACAACTTTTCAACTGATATGCATGATTTGGGGTCCTAATCTCTTAACAGTTAACTAGTGGTTGAGTTAAACCATGATTTTGACTTTTTTGAACTTAAACCTCCAATTTTCTTATCTAACTAACCTAAACTATACCAGAGAGATTTACTTATGCAATGAAATTAACAAATACACAACTAGAACTGTCAAAACACCTTAATGCCAAACAGTCCTTAATGGCCTAGATTACACTACATTTGTGACTTTTAGACTTGTACCTACTGATTTTATGGACTACACAGATCAACTGACTACTATGGAAGTTGGATGAACAAGAATTTTACACAGAAAGTCCAAGGAACATACAAATGCAGTTTGAGCAAAATTAAAGCAGTAGAAATGAAAATGCAAGCTAGAACATGTAACAGCTAAACATAAATACTCAAATAACTTTAATAAACAGTAACTAATAGTAATAAGCTAAAATTTACAATATATAAGCTGATATAGGTAGAATGCAGAATATAACAAGGTAACTCACTTGAAAATAAGGCAAAGGCAGTGGAAGTGAACTAGGGCATGAGATAAGCTCAGGAAAGTTATCAAGGAACTTTCTGAGCTTATCAAGAGGTGATTTGAGCTTATACAAGCTTATAACCTCAGCTTATTCTATTTTTTTGTTTTTGACTAATTTTCTTGTTTATTTTTGTGCTTTTCCAGATTTTGAAATAAGAGGGTTTATGAACCCTTAAGAACTATTAAATACAGTTAAATAAGCTTAACTGAGCTTACACAAACATTACACAAAAGCTTTTAACACTTAACAACAATTTTGGGAATTAAAAGAAATGCAAATTTGGAATTTAAATGACAAGATATGATATTAACTTCAAATGAGATTAAAATTATACAAAACAACTTGAACACAATTGAGTTTTAGCTAAAATTACAACAGAATCTGGAAATTAATTTAAAACATAAAAACTAAATTATACTAAAACTAAACTACACTAACTACTACTCCATCTTCTGTTTTTCTTTTTCTTTTATAGCCCCTGAGGTCTCTCATGACTTTCCCACTTCTTTCTTGGCCGTAGGATATCTTCTTTTGATCTCCACCCTTCAAATCAGATTTGGCGGGAAAATGCCAATTTGGCAGTTTGGGTGGATTAGGTGTGCATTTATTGAGGAGGGAGGTTTGGAGTGGGAGGTTAAGTGTTTGGTGGGATAGGAGAGGAGGTGGGGAGACATGATTACTGGTAATTAGGGGGTAATGGTGGGAGGTTAGGGAAGGGTGAACAGTACCCTGGTTAGTTTTGGGGGCGTTGACTGGGTCAAAGACGGGGGTGGGTTTTATTTTAAAATGGGTAGTGGGCCTGGTTAAGTTTGGGCTAAGAGGTGTTTAGTTGGATCAGGCCAAAAGGTGGTTTGGTTTGTTTGTTTGATAAATATAACCATAAGGACCAATCATGTAATTTTAGCAAACCATAGGGACTGATTTTGTAATTTTCCAAGAGTTATCATAAGGACAAAAATTGACAACTTTAATGACCTAGGGATCCAAAATGTATTTTTCCAATATTAAATTCCCCGGGGACTACTTTTGCAAATTTTTCAAACTCCGGGGACCAAAAGTGGAAAATTCTCAAAACTTTTACCCAAGTGTTATTTTTGATAACTTTTTATTTTGAAAGGACTTGGGTTGACTTTTCTTGCAAAATAATTGCACAGGGACTAGATTTGTAATTTTATGAAAGTTGGGGGACTGAAACTGCCAATTTTGCAAACTTTGTGCGTTTTTCATTTGTTTTTGCTCATTTTGCATCTAAAACATATAAAACACGATTTTGAAATATTTTTGGTATTTTGATGCATTACTGAGTGTTTTTGTATGTTTTGCAGTTCAGATTATACCAAAAATGATGAGTGTTTGAGCACTCATCAATCCCCCACACTAAACTATTGCTAGTCCCTAGCAATACTGTTTTGAAAACTTGATGGATTTGAAAAACTCTTTACCAAAAGCCATCACTTCTGGAGTAGCCAGGTGTAAGAACTGTGGCACACCTGATAACCGTGTGATTTTGAGCAAACCACCAGCTGTCAACGGATTTGAGAAGTCTTTACCAAAAGCCGTTTGCTTCTGGACTAGCCAGCTCTTGATGGAATAGTCAACATCTTGGTGAGCTGATTACCAATTATGGATTTTTCCACGGCCTTTACCACAAGCCATAATCTTGCGGGCTAGCCAACTCATTTGTTTTCGGGGAGTTGATGAACCACACAATTTTGGGCAAATTGCCAGCCGTCAACGGATTTGAGTTGTCTTTACCAAGAGCCGTTTGCTCCTGGACTAGCCAATCCCTTTTGTCGTTTAGACAAGGCGGACTGATTACCAAAAATTTTGAAGCACCAGTGAAAAATTTTTGAAAATTTTTTTGAAATTTTGGCTAAAAACGGGGGTATTATATAGTAAAATGTGATAAAATTCGCTAGAATAGCGAATACCCCCCCACACTTATCATGAATATTGTCCTCAATATTCAAAATCCCGGCTATTATGCCGACATTTTGAACGTAAAAGGACAACATTACAAGCTAAGCGTGGAAAACGCCATTTTGTATTTTCACTTCTGTAATCATAGCATGGGGGACTCCCCCACACTTAGGGTGAAAACCCTATAAACATGCTCTGTTTTTGTTTACCGAGTCGCTAGCGTGACTCGACCCCGAATTTATTAGTCCTTGGGGAAGCATGATGTGGAAGAAACAATCTCAATCGGACTTTCATTCAAGATGTTTGGACAAACATTTGAAGCATGTGAAAGTTCCACACCGATGAGATAAGTATCCGGCTCAAGATAATGATACATGAAAATGCCGGGATCAAATATGGTGTCTTCATTCCCGAAGGAGTGAAGAACAGGAGAAGTCACCCTGTAGGTGAAGAACAGGAAGAAAACCATGATGAAAATCTTTATAAGATTTTCTTCCTCGAGATCAGGCTCCGTAGCCTGAGTTTGGATTTCAAAGGGTAAGCTCGTAAACAACCCAGGAGGGTGGGTGGGAATTTGCAAATTCTCATAATTGAGAGCATCTCCCCCCGGGCTACCTAACTCCGGAGGAGTCATGACATGATGAGTGAGTTCACCGGAGAACTCCTCATGAAGAGAATTATTCACAAGATGTGAATATGTGAACTCATGTTCCATTGTGGACTCATCACAATCCTCGTCAAAGATTGGATTGTTAGAAATCATAGTGAATTCAGAATCGAATTCAAATAGAGGATTGGTGAGAGTCGTATCGAATGTTTCGGGAACAAAGTGAATAACATTCTCTATTGGATTGTTGGGAAAAGAAGTGAGTGACGGATCATGATATAGGAGACTTTCAATTTCTCCCAGATCGGTTTGGAAATCGAGGAGACCATCATCACTTTCCAAGGAAAGTGGATCGATGTGAGCAAGTTCATCAGCGAACCCCTCAAGAAGATGATCAACATCAGTTTGTGGAACTGATGCCTCAACATACTCGATGTCTCCATAAGATATACAATCATCGCTATAATCTGAGAAAGTCTCAAATTTATCTTTAGGACACTCAATAGGGGAAGGAATATCACACATATCATCCAAAGTTCCCTGTGACTCTCTCGGGATTGGGACAAGGTTCTCAACACTAGACTTTATGAATTCGTCCAATTCCTTTGCAGGAATAGTATCAAGATGCTCATCCCCCATGTTCAGAGAGTGAGTGTGAACTTCGGGTGTGATAACAACAGACTGAGGGAGATGAGAGGAGCTAACATTCATGGAATTTTCAAGTTCCATTTGTTCAACGGTTAGTAATTTCCCCGTCTCATTATTTTCTCCCTGATTTTCCGAGGGAGGAATCACAATTGATAAATCTGATGAACCCTTATAAAATTGAAGGATATCAAGGGTGTCGTCATTATCACTATCATCATCACAGTCTAGAAGAGCAGCTTGACGAAATTTGGCACGTGTTATAGCTGCTTGCTCTAAGACAAGTAATTCCTCCATACTCAATTCGTTTCTAGCCTCTCGTTCTTCAGCAAGTAATTCTGCCATAGATTTCTCACGAGAGTCTTGAAACGGTGTGGTAACCAACTCCTCCTTAAGTTCTTTTAAAATATCAAGAGCCTTTAGTAAAAGGTCTTGCTCGGTTTCTTGAGGAGTTGTGTGAATCATATCGTACTGTGGAGGTAGGTCTGAAAACGAATAGTCGTAATTGTTACAAGGAAATGGATTCCTTGTTTGACAATCCGAGCTAGAGTGTGGACCTCCACAGTAATCACAACAGTAATACTGATGTGGCTGTGGGTTGTATGTGCTAGAATTACAATTGCTATCAGGAGACTGCTCATAGACAAGCGTGTTTCCCGATTGACAATCATAACTGTAGTGTGAACCACCACAGTACTCACAACAGTAAAACTGCTGAGACTGATGGTGTGGTAACTGATGGAATGAATCAGTCGTGTCATGGTAGGAATAGGGATCTTGGTTATAGACAGACCCGTTTCCTGACTCTACCATGCCACAACTGGGGCAATTGCCACCATTATGAGGATTACCACACCATTGGCAAACCAGAAGGTGTGGGTGAGACATAGAAAGAATCAAATGGTTTGGGAGGGGTAGGGATGAAGAATCAAAGATGTGAGAGGGTAAAGGTGAATATTTTTGTGTTTTTGGAAAGACATTTTGTACAAATGAGAAAAATGTTTTTGTGTTTTTTTTTTTTTGTGTTCATTGAAAACTGAGTTTAAAATGTTTTCGGGAACGGTTTTGTTTTGAAAATAGGAAAATATGAACAAGGGATGGATAAATGTACAATGGAACGAATTCCAAAGACACTAATCAGAAAAAAACGTTTAGAATAGCGCGCACACCTCCCCGGCAGCGGCGCCAAATTTTGATTGAGCCCGAACCACCCAACTTATATTGACCACGGATGGTCAACAAAGTCAAACAGCTCAGAGTCAATGCTCCGCGGAAGTATAAGGTTTCCCCGGGTCGTATGTCCCGACGAGGTGTGATGGTTAAGAAACGGTTTCGTGATCGGGTGAATCTGGATGAGAAAAAGGTTTGAGTGTGATTAAACTAAGGAATTTACAACGAAATGGCTTAAACAAGCTATATAAACAAGACTGGAAGGTTTGAAAACCCAGAAACGTTTAAAACTTAAAAACGCGTACGTTACGTTTAAATAAAACGTAAACGTACGAAATAAAACGCGAGTTTTAACAAAATAAAATACTTACAAAAGTGAAAATCACATTTTTACAATCCTAATAATAAAAGAAACTTTTTAGAAAATTAAAATTACTTTTTACACTATTTAATTATTTAATATTAATTAAAAACTATTTAATACTTATTATTAATATTTAAATAACTAAAATACACTTACAATATTATTTAAATACTAAAAAGGTGAAAATAAAATTTATAAAATTATAAAATAACTAAAAATAAGTTTTGAAAATAAAAATAAGAGTTTTTGTCTTTTTGTGGATTTTTTTTAATTAATTACTATTTAATTACTAATTAACTAATTAACTATTTTAAATTAAGAAAATTACTAAATGAACAGTAAAAATTCTAAGAAAATTTCTAAAATTATTTTACAACATATAAAAGCTATAAAAAATATAAAAACTTGATTTTACTTAATAAAAACTAATTATGCTATTTTAAACTTAATATTAATTAATAACTAATAAAACTAAAATTAATTCTAATAAATACTAAATGAGAAAATAAAAATCTGAGAAAATTAATATAAATACTTTAATATAAGATATAATTAATAAAAATATAAAAATGACAAGTACTTAATAAAAATTTAAAAATGAAAATTAAAATTAAATTACATTAAATAGAAACTATCACTTAATTTTAAATTTGTTTTTCTTGATTTTTCTTTTACAAACCTATTTTATACTTAAAACCAAAAAACTTTTACAAAAACAAACTTTTTAGAAATCAAAAATAAGCTGATATGAGAGTAAAAAGCCCAACAGTTGACTTAGTTTGACCAAAAGGCAAAATGGGCTAAAATGACCACAAGTGGGACCCACTCTGGTTGAAACAAGTTCCAATAAGCTATGTTAACTTATCAAAGCTGGAATAAGCCAAAAAGGACCACAAAATAAGCTATAAGCTATGAATAAGCACTTGGCTTATTATGTTGGGACTGAAAAGTGGGACAGGTTTAGGAGGTGATTTAAGTGGGACCCAGGGGGTATCTAGGTTAACCCAATGGTCAAAAACCCAACCCTGGTAGGAGGGGGTGGAAGTGAGCAATAATGGTGGTCTTGGGCCCACTGAGGTGGTCAGAACACCACCACAAAGTGGTGGTGGTGGGTGATGGTTCTGTGCAGCAAGGGCAACACTTGCCCTGCAGGTGTGTTTAGGGCAAGGTGGGGCCAAGGAAAAAAATCACAAAAATAAAAGGGGCATGGAAACTTGAAATCTAGCTGATAGACAACAATTAGAAACAGATTTCACATCATAAAAGCAAATACATAAATCAAATTAAATCTTTGAACTTTTGTGAAAATCTGAGCTTGTGCACAATTGACTTTTTGAAAACTTATAAAGGTTTGACTTTGGTGGATTTCTACTGAGTAAAGATGACTAATTGTGATATAAATAGCTATAATGCAACTGTCTCCAACTAAATTAACAACTTTTCAACTGATATGCATGATTTGGGGTCCTAATCTCTTAACAGTTAACTAGTGGTTGAGTTAAGCCATGATTTTGACTTTTTTGAACTTAAACCTCCAATTTTCTTATCTAACTAACCTAAACTATACCAGAGAGATTTACTTATGCAATGAAATTAACAAATACACAACTAGAACTGTCAAAACACCTTAATGCCAAACAGTCCTTAATGGCCTAGATTACACTACATCTGTGACTTTTAGACTTGTACCTACTGATTTTATGGACTACACAGATCAACTGACTACTATGGAAGTTGGATGAACAAGAATTTTACACAGAAAGTCCAAGGAACATACAAATGCAGTTTGAGCAAAATTAAAGCAGTAGAAATGAAAATGCAAGCTAGAACATGTAACAGCTAAACATAAATACTCAAATAACTTTAATAAACAGTAACTAATAGTAATAAGCTAAAATTTACAATATATAAGCTGATATAGGTAGAATGCAGAATATAACAAGGTAACTCACTTGAAAATAAGGCAAAGGCAGTGGAAGTGAACTAGGGCATGAGATAAGCTCAGGAAAGTTATCAAGGAACTTTCTGAGCTTATCAAGAGGTGATTTGAGCTTATACAAGCTTATAACCTCAGCTTATTCTATTTTTTTTTGTTTTTGACTAATTTTCTTGTTTATTTTTGTGCTTTTCCAGATTTTGAAATAAGAGGGTTTATGAACCCTTAAGAACTATTAAATACAGTTAAATAAGCTTAACTGAGCTTACACAAACATTACACAAAAGCTTTTAACACTTAACAACAATTTTGGGAATTAAAAGAAATGCAAATTTGGAATTTAAATGACAAGATATGATATTAACTTCAAATGAGATTAAAATTATACAAAACAACTTGAACACAATTGAGTTTTAGCTAAAATTACAACAGAATCTGGAAATTAATTTAAAACATAAAAACTAAATTATACTAAAACTAAACTACACTAACTACTACTCCATCTTCTGTTTTTCTTTTTCTTTTATAGCCCCTGAGGTCTCTCATGACTTTCCCACTTCTTTCTTGGCCGTAGGATATCTTCTTTTGATCTCCACCCTTCAAATCAGATTTGGCGGGAAAATGCCAATTTGGCAGTTTGGGTGGATTAGGTGTGCATTTATTGAGGAGGGAGGTTTGGAGTGGGAGGTTGAGTGTTTGGTGGGATAGGAGAGGAGGTGGGGAGACATGATTACTGGTAATTAGGGGGTAATGGTGGGAGGTTAGGGAAGGGTGAACAGTACCCTGGTTAGTTTTGGGGGCGTTGACTGGGTCAAAGACGGGGGTGGGTTTTATTTTAAAATGGGTAGTGGGCCTGGTTAAGTTTGGGCTAAGAGGTGTTTAGTTGGATCAGGCCAAAAGGTGGTTTGGTTTGTTTGTTTGATAAATATAACCATAAGGACCAATCATGTAATTTTAGCAAACCATAGGGACTGATTTTGTAATTTTCCAAGAGTTATCATAAGGACAAAAATTGACAACTTTAATGACCTAGGGATCCAAAATGTATTTTTCCAATATTAAATTCCCCGGGGACTACTTTTGCAAATTTTTTAAACTCCGGGGACCAAAAGTGAAAAATTCTCAAAACTTTTACCCAAGTGTTATTTTTGATAACTTTTTATTTTGAAAGGACTTGGGTTGACTTTTCTTGCAAAATAATTGCACAGGGACTAGATTTGTAATTTTATGAAAGTTGGGGGACTGAAACTGCCAATTTTGCAAACTTTGTGCGTTTTTCATTTGTTTTTGCTCATTTTGCATCTAAAACATATAAAACACGATTTTGAAATATTTTTGGTATTTTGATGCATTACTGAGTGTTTTTGTATGTTTTGCAGTTCAGATTATACCAAAAATGATGAGTGTTTGAGCACTCATCACCTTCGTTGGTAAACGACTAGGGTGATCCGTATTTTACACGAATAATTGGTTTCACACGAATCAGTAACTTATAAGGGTCGACTTTTTTTTCACTTTCAAATGTTCGTATCCATTTGTCATGCAAGTCTTTTATCTGGTCTTTAGACACTAATTCTGATATTTATATACGACTAATAAGACCTGGAAAAGAAGCTTAGATAATCAACATGGGGAGTATATGTTATTTCACATGGATATGGTCTGGTCATAACTCGTTTAATTTCGTGTTTATGTTTCATGGGTTAAAGATCATAAAGGGCTGTTTGTTGTGGCGTATGGTACTCGCTGAGTTGTGTCCGTATGTGATCGTGTAGGGCTGTGTAACATGCTTGTATTGTGGCGTGTGTGTATGTTCATAAGGGCTGCTAAACACATGTGATTATGTCGAACTAAAACCATAATAGGAGACTATGTCGAGACCTGGTCTTTTGTTTCAGTCGACTTGAGAAAGTATAGCCCATAATTCTGTCATAAACATCATTTTTAAAGAGATAGCAACATCATGTAGGATACTAGGCTTTTAAGTTACAGGTCTCCGTATTTTAATGCTTTCTCCTAGGTTAAAATGAATTTTGCACATATTTAAAAATGAAATTTATTACTTTTTAAGTTTGAATAATGTTAGTATAAGAATAAGTTATTTAAAAAGGAATTTGGGTTTGATGTCGTTATATTTTGTGCATGGTTATGCTGTGTGGGTCGTGAGGGTTATTAAACAAAAAGTAAAACATTATTGTGTGTCTAAGGAACTGATTTTAAATTCAAGAATAAAGAATAGTGTGCTTGTGGTATACATGAATGAAAGGGAGTGGCTATAAATAATCGGTTGAGCTTGGTTCCTGTGAGAATACGTATGAGTCATTAAAAGGTAAAATGTTAGGGTCTGTTGGTCTCGCTAATTATTATGTTGGTGTCGAATGGTGTGCATGTGAGTAAGATGAAATGGTCATAAAACAAGTTTGCAAACCGAAAGTTTAAAAGGGAAAAAGATGTATTTGGCAATGAGTAAAAAGGATGTCTTGACGTTATTTTGAGTTCAAGAGTGTACTAGTAGAGTGTGTCTCAGTTTATCGAGTAAGAGTGCATGCATATATCGTGGGGGTTAAAAAGCGGAATGAAATACATGTGTGTAAAAATGTGTATATGAGTAAGTAGTTAAATCGGTGAAACCTTAAGTGGTCATTTATTTGAATTATTTATACATTTAACCCCAAACTTTAATAAATGGCATATTAAACCCTAATCTTTGGAAATTGTCAAAATAAACCCTAAACTATGATAAATATCATTATTAATCTTTAAGTTTACTTAATAGTTATTTGTAACCCTAAAGTACTGAAAATTACTAATTCGAGAAACTTACTAAATTTGGAAAGTTACTAAAAATGGAAAGCCAACTAAAACAAGTAATCTGATATAAAACAAGCTATAAAAAGTAAGCTGATCATTAATTCGTGTAGATTCACTGAAGGAGTGATTCTCTATTTATACCATGATGAGTTTTCGTTGGCGGTTTAAGGTACAGATATTCTAACCTTTCAGTAAGGTTTCTTATGACTCATGATTCGTTCCTTTGCCACTATTATGATTTCTAACCTTTATACGCCTGATATCCTTGGTTCATTTGATAGTATAAGGTCGTCTGAAGACCCTTTTAAAAATAAAACCTAATGACTTTTGAGAAAAACTATTTTTGAAATGATTTGTGTGATTACGATACGATGCCAGTTTTAAATGAAGGTTTTATGACTTTTACGAAATGTGTTTTTAAAGGAATAGTTTTACGATAAAAAGGTTTTAAATAATTTTCTAAATTCCTTAATCTGTTTTATTCTCTAAGATTTCTCATGACTTTCTTTAACATCTTTTGATTATTTAACTTCAAATTTTGAACATTTGCTATGAACCCTTTTGCTATTATGAACCTTTGATTTGAACCTTATGATATGAATCTTTGATTTGGACCTTGACTTGAACCATTGATATGATCCCTTTGTATGATCTATATTTGATCGATACATTTCTGTTATGATTTGCTTGATATTTGTTGCATGCTATAGTTCTTATTCTTATTGCATTCCTATGCCCTATTTGTTGCCCATTATTTGATTAATTTGTAGCCAGTCATTTGGGGTCCATGGCCTTGCCATTGATGCACCAGTGGTATTGACACTATCTGTGGAGGTGGGTTTTTGTCCACAGCGTTCCATATTATGCTATAGCTATTCATGCCTATATTTATTATTGTATATGTTTACTTAACCTAGAGCTTTATGCATATATATCTGTTTTGCAGGGAGCGTATGGATGCATCCTAGGTAATTTGTTTAGTATTATTTGGTGAATGTTGGTGTGTGTGCAATACACCCCTTTCACATAGTACATTTGGAGATGATCACTCCTATGTGCGCATTAGTATTTGTTGGGCATTTCTGTTAGTTCTACTTTATATAATCCTTATTATCTTGTCTTCTCTATTGTGATTAACTTATGTTTGTTTTCTTTGCAATTGCTTACACTTATGATTTCGTTTAATTTTCATTTGATTCGTTTGATATTCCATATTCGTATTTCCTTTGATTATATTATGTTAGTCCTACTATATGTTCCATATTCCTTGACCTTTGTCTCAACAGGTTTGCTTGGACTCATTTCTCATTCGCTTTCGTTTCCCTTTGTTTATTAGTTTTCATTCGTTTATATCTGTTCACTGGGCTTTTTAAGCTCAGCCGCATTTCTTTTCCTGCGGCAGATTTTAGAAGGAAGATGGGTTGGGTGAAGAGTGCTTAGGAGCTCTTAATGGACTACACTGTTGATAGCTCCCCATGGATTAGAGTTAGACTTAGAGATTTCCTCTTGGTTCTTAACTTGTAATTAATTTGGAAGTTGAAATGCTTAGAATTAGTCCTTTATATTTTTTTAGAATGGTTTTGTGAACCTTGTATTATTAATGTAATCCGCTTGCTTATGTTCTGATTTGACCCCATAATGTTAAACTTTAGCCCTTTTTGGGTTGGGGTGTTACAATTTTGGTATCAGAGACAGGTTTGACAGCGGATTCAAAACCCGTAGAGCTTAGGCTATGACTTGTGAGTATTAGGACCTCTAAGTTTTGCACCATAAGAGTTAGGGAACAACCGTTGAGAACTTGCTTTAGGATTGCCACTCTGAAACTTAAGTTATGACCGGTGAGGATTGGGTAGACTATAGGGCATTTGTTAAGTATCCTTGCTTCCGCATTCACTCTGATTCGTGCTTTGCTCTTAGTTAAGCTCTTTTAAGATTTTCCCTTCTGTAGATTTGAAACTTATAAGTCTACACAACATGAGATTAGTGACCATGTAAGTTTAGAATGTGTTAAGAATTCTATAGTAGTGTTTGACATTACACAAGCATTGTTTACTTTTGATTCAAACCTCTGATTCATTTGTTAACCATTTAGATGCCTCTTCGGGCATTCTAAGAATTCGTATGACCATAGTGTGTTTGACACATTCTGTGAAATCTCTTGCTTTTGACAAGCATATTTAAGTTTCCCTACACCATTAGATTTTGCCTTATCCAGTTTTATTCCTATGAAAAGTCTTGTGGTGATCGACCACAAGTATAGGAATGTTATCCCTCACTTCTGAATGATAAGATTTGCTATGCTGATCTGTCTTTCCTTGGAAAGTTAAATTCGATGTCATTCTGATATGGACTGGTGGACTAAGCATCAAGATACTAACTACTATCATACTACGTCTCTCCTTTGACATTTTGAACCACTCTGATTTATTTTGCCATGATTTCTGATTGTTAACTTTGTTATCCCTACTACCCTGGAAACTCGTACGTTACTTTCGCAGTTGTGAACTTTTCCTAGCATATATTCCTGTACACCATGGGAGGAATCTCAATTTGAGAGTCATTTATAATCTAAATTTTTCCGATGTAATCCCGGAATGAACCACCAAGATTTACACCAGATTGTGAATTTGCTTTGACCTAACACTGAGAGATGGTTTAGTCACGACTCGAGGTTGAATATGATTGTCATAAAGGCATGTTTATATGGTGCAAGTATTATGACACCTGGCCAATGTGATAATAATTACATCATATAACTTGAACTTATGGGGATCATAGTATGTCTTTGAGAAGTGTCTGAGAACAGTAAGGTTCGATGAGACAAAAACCAATCTGTATAGAGCGAAGTTTTGCCTAATTTTGATACTCTGTATTAAACAGCACCAATTAAATTGAGAGAACTGGAGCAGCAACCAAACACTATGAAGTGGTTTATTTGTCTTAGTGTATCTCTTGAGAGTGCCTTAGTTTTATTCGCGATGAAGAAGGATTAGAGCAGGAGAATTGTAGTGACCTCTGGGAGCTGAACTATATCATTATTAGAAATCATTGTCCCCTACCTCGAATCGACAATGTATCTGATTAGTCTCAGTACGTAGAGTTTTCTTTAGATGGAGTTATGGTTGGAAGTTATTTCTGGAATTGCCTTTTGTATTCGTAACAACCCTTATGACTGTTAGTGATGCCAATTGTATTGGCTAATGCTTGACTGTTTTATGGACTTAATGAATCGTGTTTTCATGAGTACTTAGACAAAGTCGTCATAGTATGACATCTTAATACGTTCAGAGAGGAAGAAGGAACATAAGAATCATTTTCGTATTATGTTGAAAATATGAGGATCATTTGTGTATTCTAGAAGCATGACATTGGTCGAAAGATGTTCACGACTTGCGTTGCCATAGACGAATTTTATAAGTAAGGAAGAGAAGCTTAGCTTGGATGAGGAACAGAGTTATGGAAGAGCTAAAATAGACATTAGCTACCATAACTTCCGATGAGTATCAATTTTGAGACGTTTCGCGAAGAGACTTGATTATGCCCTTATACAACGCGGAGGAGTTATTGCTTATGCATCAAGACAGCTAGAACCGTTGAGGAGAATTATTCAATGCATGACCTGGAGTTGGAGGCAGTGGGGTTTGCTCTCAAGATTTGAAATCATATCTTTCATGAAGATGAAATCCAATTACAGATTTTAGGAAGCTCAGGAGCAAGATGACGAAGCTATGATCTGTGAAGACTGGGAAGAAAATTTTACAATGGGGATACAGTCCTACTTTTCTATCCCTCTTGGTTGTACTAAGATGTGTAAGGGATCTAAAGCAGGATTTGAATTTTCATGAATCTGGAATGAAATCTCCACGCACACTTAAGAAGGTTGACAAAATTTGAGTTATGGTGGATCGTTTGATTTAGTCAGCTCGCTTTTACCTATTAGGATGGGTATTCAAGTTTGCATAAACCCTTTGACAAGAAGATTAGTCAACTACATGGCGCACTCGAAGTGATCGTTACAGAGATTTGCATTTTACCTCTCAGTCCCAAGAAGAACTACTGAAGTCTTGAGGGACCAGACTCAAGTATAGTAACTCTTTTCACCTACAAACTAAGGGATAAGCATAACAACCATTCGAACTTGGAAGAAGTGTTAAGCAGGAAGTTGACAAGTGTGTAGTCTGATTGTGTTTGCTCATTGAGATTGATGGCATACAAGTGACAAAGTTTGTCCTTTCGTATTTGATATGAATAGGGATGTAGAACACTTTCTTAATTTGGAAAGTTGCTCATTGAATGCTTGGAGTTAATTACAATGACTAATGGGTCAGATTCATTGTGGAAGAAGAAGCTTGAAAGTTAGACAGGAAATTGTGTGTCCCGTATGATGTTTTCCGTACAAAAGATTTAGACGTTTTGGCATGTAAGGAAGATTTGATTCGTGATACGTTAGTCCTTAGATTTGTTTTTATCCGTGTAGTTATCCTATCTATCTCGTTGTGTACTCTGATACGATTCGATAATTCGATATGTTCTTAGTTAATCGTCAGTACAAATAGGTCACCAACCTCGTTAGGAAACTTTGGTAGGTCTGATAATTCAATGTATGTCTATCTGATTCCTTTGCAAGTCCCTTAGTACGTTCATCACCTAATGTGATTCGTGAAGTTTTCTGCCATCTAGCATCACTTCAGTACTTATTCCAAATTCATATGATGTTCATGTATCTCCTTGTGAGATTTCGACTATCATCTGTTTCATATTCATTTCGTATTCAATGGATCAGATATGTAACCTATGGAGAGCCCGGGGCTATCCTTTTTAGTCAGGTTGAGTCATGAGGAACTTTTCTGTTTGTTAAATTTCTTTTGAGAAACTATTTCGAGCAAGATAATCACTTTCTTTTCATATCATGAATTGTTACGTTTTCGTCTGGTCTCTTCACTTCAATTTCGCGGACGAAATTTTCTTTCTAGAAGGGAAGAGTTGTAAAACCCTGAAATCTGAAAACCTAAAATGAGGACTAATTTGAAAATTTCTAAAGTCAATGGACTACTTTGGTAACTAAACATTTAAATTATAGGTTATGTGAATAATAAGAGCTTAGAATCCCTAACTAATGTATAAATGTGTGACAATTCAAAAAAAAAAATTGACTAGGCCTTATCCTTTTAACCTTACACGCCTAAAACACTTGATAAGCACAATATTACAACCAAATCACACACTATGAATTAAAGATATGATTTTCCCTTGTTTCCTTTTTGATCACACGTTTTCTTGGGGATTAAAACATGGCACATTTATTTTGTTTCCACCCTATGACATATACGTATCATCTCAAAGAAAGCAAAACTAAACCTAGAAACCCTACAAACACTAAAACATCAAATCGGCTGGCATTTTTTTCTCCATTACTGATCGGCCAAAAGGTGGTGCAAAGGAGTTTTTAGAAGCAGTATTTTAAACATAATCGAAGGTGTGTGGGCTCGTGTGTTTTTCTGGTTCTACAAGGTCCTTGGTTTGTGGGTTTGTTGCGGATTCGAAGGGGTTTAATTCTTACTCGTGATCGGTTGTGGGTAGTATTGGTTTCAACGGTTTCGATTCGTTGGTTCTTATGGTCTCGAAAACTTTGCCTTGAAGGTATCATTCACCTATTCTATTTTGAAACCCATTTGACACACTTATATATGAACCATAATCTGAAATTATAACATGTTATTCTAAACTTTCGAACCTTATTATCATGATATCACTTGTTTCATTAAATGACTGGAATAACATGTATATACATACGATGCATGAAAGCATGAGAATATGTAACTTATAAGGTTCGACTTTTTTTTTAGTTTCAACTGTTCGTATCCATTTGTCATGCAAGTCTTTTATCTGGTCTTTAGCACTAATTCTGATCTTTATATATGACTAATAAGACCTGGAAAAGAAACTTAGATAATCAACATGGGGAGTATATGTTATTTCACATGGATATGGTCTGGTCATAACTCGTTTAATTTCGTGTTTATGTGTCATGGGTTAAATATCATAACGGGCTGTTTGTTGTGACGTATGGTACTCGTTGAGTTGTGTCCGTATGTGATCGTGTAGGGCTGTGTAACATGCTTGTATTGTGGCGTGTGTGTGTGTGTTCATAAGAGCTGCTAAACACATGTGATTATGTCGAACTAAAACCATAATAGGAAACTATGTCGAGACCTGGTCTTTTGTTTCAGTCGACTTGAGAAAGTATAGCCCAAATTCTGTCATAAACATCATTTTTAAAGAGATAGCAACATCATGTAGGATACTAGGCTTTTAAGTTACAGGTGTCCGTATTTTAATGCTTTCTCCTAGGTTAAAATGAATTTTGCACATATTGTAAAATGAAATTTATTACTTTTTAAGTTTGAATAATGTTAGTATAAGAATAAGTTATTTAAAAAGGAATTTGGGTTTGATGTCGTTATATTTTGTGCATGGTTATGCTGTGTGGGTCGTGAGGGTTATTAAACAAAAAGTAAAACATTATTGTGTGTCTAAGGAACTGATTTTAAATTCAAGAATAAAGAATAGTGTGCTTGTGGTATACATGAATGAAAGGGCTGCCATATGAGTGGTTATAAATAATCGGTTGAGCTTGGTTCCTGTGAGAATACGTATGAGTCATTAAAAGGTAGAATGTTAGGGTCTTTTGGTCTCGCTAATTATTATGTTGGTGTCGAATGGTGTGCATGTGAGTAAGATGAAATGGTCATAAAACAAGTTTGCAAACCGAAAGTTTAAAAGGGAAAAAGGTGTATTTGGCAATGAGTAAAAAGGATGTCTTGACGTTATTTTGAGTTCAAGAGCGTACTAGTAGAGTGTGTCTCAGTTTATCAAGTAAGAGTGCATGCATATATCGTGGGGGTTAAAAAGCGGAATGAAATACATGTATGTAAAAATGTGTATATGAGTAAGTAGTTAAATCGGTGAAACCTTAAGTGGTCATTTATTTGAATTATTTACACATTTAACCCCAAACTTTAATAAATGGCATATTAAACCCTAAACTATGATAAATATCATTATTAATCTTTAAGTTTACTTAATAGTTATTTGTAACCCTAAAGTACTGAAAATTACTAATTCGAGAAACTTACTAAATTTGGAAAGTTACTAAAAATGGAAAGCCGACTAAAACAAGTAATCTGATATAAAACAAGTTATTAATAATAAGCCGATCATTAATTCGTGTAGATTCACTGAAGAAGGAGTGATTCTCTGTTTATACCATGATGAGTTTTCGTTGGCGGTTTAAGGTACAGATATTCTAACCTTTCAGTAAGGTTTCTTATGACTCATGATTCGTTCCTTTGCCACTATTATGATTTCTAACCTTTATACGCCTGATATCCTTGGTTCATTAGATAGTATAAGTTCGTCTGAAGACCCTTTTAAAAATATAACCTGATGACTTTTGAGAAAAACTATTTTTGAAATGATTTGTGTGATTACGATACGATGCCAGTTTTATATGAAGGTTTTATGACTTTTATGAAGTGTGTTTTTAAAGGAATACTTTTACGATAAAAAGGTTTTAAATAATTTTCTAAATTCCTTAATCTGTTTTATTCTCTAAGATTTCTCATGACTTTCTTTAACATCTTTTGATTATTTAACTTCAAATTTTGAATATTTGCTATGAACCCTTCTGCTAGTATGAACCTTTGATTTGAACCTTATGATATGAATCTTTGATTTGGACCTTGACTTGAACCATTGATATGATCCCTTTGTATGATCTATATTTGATCGATACATTTCTGTTATGATTTGCTTGATATTTGTTGCATGCTATAGTTCTCATTCTTATAGCATTCCTATGCCCTATTTGTTGCCCATTATTTGATTAATTTGTAGCCAGTCATGGGGAGTCCATGGCCTTGCCACTGATGCACCAGTGGTATTGACACTATCTGTGGAGGTGAGTTTTTGTCCACAGCGTTCCCTATTATGCTATAGCTATTCAGGCCTATATTTATTATTGTATATGTTTACTTAGCCTAGAGCTTTGTGCATATATATATGTTTTGCAGGGAGCGTATGGATGCATCCTAGGTACTTTGTTTAGTATTCTTTGGTGAATGTTGGTGTGTGTGCAATACACCCCTTTCACATGGTACATTTGGAGATGATCACTCATATGTGCGCATTAGTATTTGTTGGGCATTTCTGTTAGTTCTACTTTATATAATCCTTATTATCTTGTCTTCTCTATTGTGATTAACTTATGTTTGTTTTCTTTGCAATTGCTTACGCTTATGATTCCGTTTAATTTTCATTTGATTCGTTTGATATTCCATATTCGTATTTCCTTTGATTATATTCTGTTAGTCCTACTATATGTTCCATATTCATTGACCTTTGTCTCAACAAGTTTGCTTGGACTCATTTCTCATTCGCTTTCGTTTCCCTTTGTTTATTAGTTTTCATTCGTTTATATCTGTTCACTGGGCTTTTTAAGTTCAGCCGCATTTCTTTTCATGCGGCAGATTTTAGAAGGAAGCTGGGTTGGGTGAAGCGTGCTTAGGAGCTCTTAGTGGACTACACTGTTGATAGCTCCCCATGGATTAGAGTTAGACTTAGAGATTTCCTCTTGGTTCTTAACTTGTAATTAATTTGGAAGTTGAAATGCTTAGAATTAGTCCTTTATATTTTTTTAGAACGGTTTTGTGAACCTTTTATTATTAATGTAATCCGCTTGCTTATGTTCTGATTTGACCCCATAATGTTACACTTTAGCCCTTTTTGGGTTGGGGTGTTACAATATGTGATAAAACATGTTATTTGAAAAAAAATATGAAATATCATATATGATAAAGCATTTAAAATATACCTTTTGCAGCTTGTCTTCTTTTTGTGGATGACTTTAAGAACGGCAATGTTGTTATTACTTTTTCCACATCGTCAGTTTCCTTTTCTTTACCTTTATGTACATTTTTAAAACACGTATGTTTAGTAATTATGTTCAAGCAGACCAATTAACATACATCATCAATTTTTTTTTCGAAAGCTTAGCTGCATTGATAGCCTTCGGCTCACTGCAGTTAAGATAAGTGTTTTTTTTCAATATCATATGTGATAAAATACAGTCAATACTTAATCTATCTATAGGTGAATATTTTTGATATATCATATGTGATAAAATACAGACTAAGCAGCATCCTACGGCTTTTTCTATTCTAAAGGCGTAGTATTTGTGTATGCCAAAGGCATTTACATATATGCCGCATCCTATGCCTTTGTATATGCCAAATGTGTCTTCATTTAAGCCGAAGGCGTCTTCTGCGGCTTAGCCGCAGCCAACACCTTTGGCAAAGCCGAAGGCGTCTTCTGCGGCTTAGCCGCAACCAATGCCTTCTTCTGTGGCTTAGCCGCAACGAACGCCTTTGGCATAGCCGAAGGCGTCTTCTGCGACTTAGCCGTAGAAGATGCCTTCGACTTTTCCTTCTTCTGCGGCTTAGCCGCATCCGACGCCTTGAATAAATGCTTCTAATCTGTGTTTTTTATTTCAACATCAACTGATTTAGTCTGTTAACTTTGAAAACTTAATTTCTAGTTACTTATTTTTTCACAAAATCACAATAACTTGCATAAACATTCAATAATCAATGTAAATTCATAACATCTTCAGTATACTCTCTATACATAGTACGCATCAATATTTAAAACACATATGATAGTAAGAGATAGTAAATTTGTTGTTTAAAATGTATAAGTATACCTTTAATCGGTTTTTTAACCGTATTTTTGTTCTTCTTTTTCTCCGGAGATGGGTATGGTTTCAGTGCTATATCATCTCCGCCACTTTCCGTCATTTTTTCCGGTGAGATTGGTAGATCTGGTGTGTTTCTGGGGTTTGGATTTTGATCGGTTTATTTTCCGTGAGTAGTGTATGTTTTTAGTGTGTGTTTGGTGAGGGAATTGTGATGAAATGAAAATGCGATAGTGGTGTTTGTTGGAAGTGTAATTTTACTCAATTGCTCCTCCGTGTATTTTATTAGTAGTAACTGTTTTGATCTCAACCGTTGATCAAAGTTAAATCAATAGTCCATATATTTCCCTTGGTATGTGAGTAATGTATGGTATTTGAAATAACTCAACTCTAAATTTTAAAGATATTTAGGAAAAAAAATTTAGTAGAAAACCAAAATTTATTTTTTATTTTATTATTTTTTTAATGTTTTTTACTATTTTTTATTTTTTTAATTATTTTAATTATATTGTTATTTATTTTTATTATTTTTATTTTTATAAAAGGAAAAAAATTTTGAGTTAAGTATAAACGCTCGTTAGTATAAAGGACTAACGGTGCAAATATTTGTTGCAAACGGTCGTTAGCTAACGGAAAAAACTAACAACAATTAGTCTCATGGACAAACCCGTATCGGTTGTAAACCACGGGGACCAAACCCGATGAAAATAAACTGTAGGGATGATTCTTGATTGACCCGGAAAACCACAAGGACGAAAAATGATATTTACTCATAAACTTATTTCCAATATTTCCATTATTAATTTCCATAAACCACATGGGGAACCTCTGCTTCTACCATTTTACATCAAATCTTTGGAAAACCATAACAAGTTAACCAACTCCCTAACAAGCAAAGAGGTCCCCCAACTAGACAGTATTTACACTTTTTGCACACTCGACAAGTTGTCCTTGCAAAATTCATCCTTTTTGTCCCGCTAATTATACTTCATAATGGATCCAGCTGGTGACTTGAGCCGAGTTTCGGTATCTACTAACCCTTGTCCAACATAAGCTTTGAATCTCCTCTTCAACTCTTTCATCATGAGTTGTCTGTCAAGATTCGAAGATGACAATAACCCTTTATTCTCTTCTGCTCGTCGTAAAAGATAAGGCATGATTTGATCAACAGGCCCAAAGGGTAGATACTTGCTAACACCAAACCCTGCGTTCCTTAACCCGAATGTCATTGCTTCTGACATTCCATAAAGAGAAGCAAACTCGAGCTTTTCACTGTCTTTGCCAATGCCTAATTCCCGCGCCTTTAGTGCAGCAATTTTGGCTGTAATATCATTCAAAAGACAAAGTTAGAGTAAATTCATATTGCATTAAAGCTCTTTAACTTCGTCTCAAGAAATACCTCGCTTTCGAAATATTTGTTTTCAACGGATGGATTTTCAAGAAACCAAATCATTTACAACCCTGATTCAGAATACATTTATCAAATTTGGTGCACTGAACTACATTTATCTTTTAATTATCTTTTTATACCAAACTTAAACAAACATTACCAATCAATAAAAACCAAAGTAACGAAAACACAAAAGTTGCAAGCTTTTACCTGATTCAAGATTATGGGTTGCAAGAATGAGACCCCCCGGACCGTTAGAGACCTCATCCAGCATAAATGAAGCACATCCATTGTAACAATCATGTGTCTCACTAATACTATTATGAATTGGTGACTCGACTCCAAGCGAATTGGCCAACTTGCTTTCACTCCACATATAAGCACCTCTTACCAACTTAAAACCAACAGGCAACCCCATTTTATCAGCAGCTTTCTTAGTCTCATACAATCTTTCACCAGCATCTTTCAAATATGCTTGAATAGTCCCAGAAACCAAAGGCTTTTCGCCTTTGTTGTACATGACCGCAGCCGAATATGTAAAGTAGTCAATACCAGGCTGAATAGAAGTATCTTCTGCATCAATAACTACAGGCACATTGCATTCGATACTTTTGTTACAAATATTTACTAGTCTTTGATGGGCTAATTCTAGATCATGTTGTTCTTCTGAAGTCAAAGGTGAGGGTTCGACTAAAGTGTGGTAAAATGGGCTTGTTTCTGCAAAGATTGGGAGTGTTTTAAGCTTCCATGGTAGCTTTGTAGATGATGGATTCTTGTACTCCCATCTTAGAAGATCACTCACTCTTTTGAGTAGTGAGATTGGACAGATTGCTGTGATCTTCACAACCACAAAACTTACCTGTTATAAAAGATAAGATTTTATTAGCTTACAAAGATTCAAGTATATCAAGAATCAAATAGTAGCAATCAAATCTTTCCAAAAGATAGAAAACTCAAATATGCTAATTTAAATTATTATTTTTTTGTACAGAAGACATGCAACTCTAAATTATTGAATCAATCTAAATAGCTTAGAAAATAAATTTTTAAAACAAGTTTAAATATGTTCAAAAATAAATTTTAGATCAACAAACAGAATAAACATGAACAGAGCAACCATGCAAGTACATATCCGTACCTAAGTCAATAAAAATCGAAACCAATTTTTTTTTTTTTTTTTTTTTTTTTAATATATATAATATACTATAAAAGTATTATCAAGAAATAGTTTTATAAAAAAGAACTCACAGAAGTAGGTGGCAAAGATTGAGTAGCTTCAACAGTATTCACAAACTGGTCAGCATTCAAATCACATGACTCATTATCTACAGCATGTTCCAACCCATAATCCAACATCCCCCTCAACCCAGACTCCCAAAGCTTTTTCACAGTTTGACCCGTTTCTTCCATGTCAGCACCAGCAACAAAATGTTCATAAGACGTATGTTTTATGGTACCCAACACAACATCCCTAAACAATCCAACTTCCATTGCCTTTGACCTCATAACCCACATGCCTAAATCCACCACTGGCTCAACTGCTGCCAAGTTAAGGTTAGCAGCTGACCTTAAAAGCTTCCCTGTTGTAACTGAGGAGAACAGCCCTTTTGTGTCCTCGAAATCAAATATTGTGTCATTTGGTTCCTCGTTTGTAACGTTGTTGTTGTTGTTGTTTGTAATGGTTTGTAACGGTTTAGGTGTTTGTGGCGCGAATATTGTTGTTGTTTGGTTTTTTTGGGTGGTTTGGTATCTTGGTGGGGTCGGTGAGTGGGTTGGTGAGTTGACACGTCGGATGAATGAGCGGATTATTTTGTTGGACAGGCCATTTGTGGTCATGGCCATCAATATCTTTACGGTTTTCTGGTCGGGGTTAAAGATTAAGATTTATGTATAATGGTTAACGAACGATTTTTTTATAATGGATGATAGTTTGTTTTTTGGTTTATGATGGTTTATGGTGATGAATGACGATTTTCGACTAGGGAAAAATAGTAATAAGAGAAGGAAAAAAGAGAAGTGTTTTTTTGTTTGTTGGAATAAGCGAGTTTTAAGGCTAGTTGTAAGCGAAAAAAGTTTGTTTGTGAGGAGGATGTTTAAACCAACAAGGGGTATATATAGGGGGGAACAAGGATTTGTCAAGTGTAAATATGGTAAGATTTGATGACCCGACCCGAGTGAGAAGAGTAAAAATGTGGAGAAGTAGTAAAATATGGAAATTTAATTGGAGGTGGGTGGGGTCCACGTGGATCTGGTGTGGACCAAATGTCATTGAGGGAGTAATGCTAAAGTAACGGCGTTGATACGGGGATCAACTTGAGATTCTTTTACGTCGGCGCTTTAAGGTTCAAAGATTCCGTGTAAGAAAGTTCAACGGAATCTTCGGTTTTCTTTCTAATTAAAGACATTACTACATTTTATTGGAGAATTGTCATCATATAGAAAAATTTTAGATAGTTTTTCTCGAATGGCTAAGATCAACTCTCGTATATCTTTCTTGAGTGTCAACAGTTTTACTTAAAAGGTTATTGTTTTAAAAACAAATATGTGTTTCAGTGAATATGGTCAAAAGTCAAGATTTGAACTTATTGTCTACTGGTATTATCTATGTCCCCATATGCCTCATTTTTAAACGTCATATGTGTGTTAGGCGTGACAAAATGATTTTAATTACTAGGTCGATGCCTCAATGGTTTTGGTCATATCTATTAAGATGACTGATTACGTCATTGCTTATTCAATTCATGCCATACTTTTGGTATTATCTTTTTTGAACAAATTTTGGTATTAGAGTAAAACCTCTAGTAAAATCTTTGAAAATCAATACTCAATAAAATTAATAATTTATGTAGGCCAAACTTGAGACAAATAAAAATTTAAACACCAATTAATAAAACTATCAGGGTACCCGCGTGATGCAGCTGCGGACACCCTGTAATTTAATTTTTTCGATTAATAATTTATTTTATTTGTACGATTTTTGTCAATAGCATTACTGATTAGTTTTTTATGGCAAAAGTTTGATGAAATTTTGTTTTGTTTGTATTATTTTATTTATTTATTTTATGTTTTTGTTTAGTAGTTTGCTTGGTTTGTACAATATGTGAACATATTTTAGTTTATTATATTTTTTTTAACAATAAATTTACGGATATCAAAAATTTCATTTAGCTCGTGTCCGTTCGGGCTCAAGCCCGTTTGACCCGTGCCCATTCGGGCTCGAGCCCATTTGGTCCATTGCCTGTTCGGGCTTAAAAATTTGTATAATATGTTTTATTATTTGCATTAGTGACATTTAATATAGGAATTGTGTTTAAGTTGGTTGTACAATATGCTTGATAATTTGTATTTCTTATGTAAGGGGTATTTTAATAAATGTATTAATTGTATTTATTGACCACTTAATTAATTGTATTTAATATACATAATGATCAATTTTAAGTCATTAATTTTCAATTTTAAGTCATTAATTTTAAACTTTAATGATAAAAAATGTCTAATTTTAAACAAATCATATATTCTCTTACACAAATCTCTTACAAAATCCGTTACAACATCACATCCCTTACACAATACAACTCATTCCTTACACATTTCACATCTCAACCATCCATCCTCTTACAACACATCTCAACCATTCACTCACTCTCCTCTCTATTCCATCACATGTGTTTAATCCATGCCATCCATTTCAAACCAAAACCATCTCAACCATTGATTCACCCTTTTCCCCCAAGCAAAGCATATTCCATTGGAATATCCTTTCTTAATCCAAACATAGGCTCCCTTTGATCCTAGCCATCCATTTCAAATAAACACATCTCAACCCTCCATATTTCCCACATGCCAAATAATTTGAAAATCATAGGAGGCTCCCTTTGATCTCCACCATGCATTTCAAACCATCTCATCTCAACCCTCCATCTCATTCTTTCCCCTCAAGCAAAGGAATATACTTTGGCATATTCTTTCTCTCTTTTCTATGCCATGTGAGGAATAACATCTCTACCCCTTCCAAATTACCCTATCTACACTTTATACCATTGGTAATTTGGTTTTCTTATAAACACTTCAAAAAACATTTTCCAAATTGGCTATTTGAGTTGGTATACCTTAGATTGATTAATGTTAAGATTTTGTGTGAAGTACGATTGGGAGTTTAGCAAGGTAAGGTATTTATAAAGCCAACACCCAAAGCTTTGAGAAAATTTTCTCTTGGTGTCTGGAGCGCCGGCCTCGGTAAAATTTCCCAAGTTTGGGTTCTTGGCCTATAAATACATACATTGCCTCTTGTATTTCTCACCTCTTGCAATTATTCTTTCTTTCTACATTCTTTCTATCTAAACATTCTCAAATCTCTCTATATCTAATCTTGTGTTCTTGATTCTCACTCTAACATCTTTGAAAGAACACATCTCCTTGCAAGGGAAGAATCACAAGAACCTAATCCACTCTTGTGATTGTGTCGAGGGTCTTCTTACCTATACCCTTTCTACTAGAATCGAGTCTCTAGGTTAAGTTAGGGCTTGATTGAACAAACACTTATTCATTCATTCAATTGTTTGTAAGGGAAGTCTTGTGTTTTAGTGACCAAGCCTAGATCATTGAGGATCTAGTTGGGGTTTGATACTTCTGGTGGGAAGTCTTGGTAGTGATCTTTGTGATCCTTAGGAGAAGTCGAATCGTGAGATTCTTTTGGGTGGTTTCCGAGGGCGGAATACCGTGGGAGTAACTCTTTCTTTGTGAGCATCAATATTGGTGAATATTGGTGGAGTGAATTGTAACGGTTTGTAGTCCACCGAAAGGATTATACTAGTGAATAGTATCGGAGTCGCGGATTCGCAACTGGACGTACGGATGGTATAAACCCCCCATCCCGAACCAGTATATATCATTGTGTTCTTACTTGCTTTATATACTTTGGTTGCGTTAGTGGTTGTTGGATTATTGTACAACCACTTGATGTTCTCTTTAGCTTAAAGTTTTTAAACATCTAAAAAGCCGAAGAAACTGTATTCACCCCCCCTACGGTTCTACAAAGAAGGCAAAGTGTTTTTGCATAAAACCACCGTTAGTCATTTTAAGGTTTTGAGTGTTAAACTATAAGGGATACCCAACGGTAAAAATAACAGTCTTTCAAAGAGGAGGTCCAGAGTTCGAATCAACAAGTAGAAGACGAGTCCCCTTGTGACCGTGGAAGTTCACTTGCGCTGACTCCGGGCTATTCAAAAAGGTAGTCTTCCTAGGATTACTCGACTTGTAATGTCTAGTCGAAAACCCAGATTAAAAAAAAAAGAATACAAAATAAAAAAAATTTGGTGTTTGAGAATAAAGGCAAGCATCTTACCTCTTTATTCGAGTCAATTTCTCGTATATCACTATAGATAAAATATTCCAAACAAAATATGAATAAGTATTTTAAAGATTCATAAAATTGGCTTGTGCAGGAGGGACAAATCCAACATACCCGACAGATCCAGAATGGATCCATGCATCATTTGAGATACGTACCCCACGAATTCAAATTTCAATTTTCCTATTTAAACAACCTTTTAGTCCACATTAAACCAAGCTTTTGTAATGTAACTTGCATTCTCTAGTCTTCAAACCCCTTTTTAACCCTTAATTATAATGCTTATAACTGTCATTTGTTTAAAGTACATTATTACTTAAACATCCTTCAAAACAAGCTTATAATTCTTGTCATCCTCCTCCATCAAAAGTACACTTGCATATAAGATCCAACACAAAAAGATTACAGCTCTTTTCATTTTCATAAATTGAAGACTTCTTATCAAGAGAAGATCAACCATATCAAGCTTAGATTTTTTTATGTTTAGATTAATTATTTATAACAATTAGACAACCATGTATTAGATCATCATTATACAACACCATGTATCACCATTATACAACACCTTGTATCACCAATTATATTCCAAACTATAGGTTAGATGATTTATGTGTTTAGGCCTTAGAGACACAAGGGTAATGTTTATGCTTTAAAACATAAGAGTAATAGTTTTGTTATGTTTGGGCTATAAGACATAACGGGCTTGGTTGTACCCAAAGAAGAACTCGATATCTAGCTTAGTATCCGTAAACTTGTAAGCGACGTTGTAAGGTTTTTTCAGGCGATAAGGGAGCTTGCTGACTTAGTCAAGTAACTCTCGAGTTGGAAACTCGAGGAGTGGAGTAGGCGAATAGGAGATTCGTGACCGAACCACTATAAATCATCTTGTCTGGTTTGATCCTACTTTTACTTATTGTTTTGTGTTTATATTTGCGCTGTGTTGATATGTTTTGTTTCATGCTTTCTACGATCATTATAGTTTTACAATTATTATTGTTACTTTAGAATGTTTGATCGGTTATTACGAGAAACTTAAGTTTTTGAACCGGAACGTATCCACCCCTTATGTTTACCACAATTTCAATATTTGATCATCAGTATTTGGACTTGTTACTTTAATAAGTAAGCATATAAAATTTATACGCCAATTTTTATAGAAAGAACATCACGTTATAACTAATAGTGGAACTGAACTAGATAACGTGTAGAAGTGTGTTAAAGCATTTCAAAGATGGAAAATTTATTTGCATTGCCTAACTTAACTACTTAAGGAGATATAGCTTACACCTATGATTAAGGTAATACAATATGTTTCCATATAGGGTTTATTACTCCAATTGCATTTTGTGATTCAATAAAATAACCACATAAAGAAATCGATTACTATAAAATAGCAAGTGGGAAGACTCCCGAATGGAATCTGTTAATAGTTGCAACTCTGCTAGCTAGTAGCAAAGAGCCAAAGACCACTAGGGGAGAGTGTGGGGTCAGATACTTCACGCTTGGTCCCACCTGTTTGGCTGCTGCTTCTTTTAACATTTAATTTCGTCTGTTTTTATGCTACCAGAGTTTTTGTCATATTTTATATATTTTGAAATCATCTTGTAAAAAGTTTATATATGTTTAACATGTTTTTTTTTTAAACAAATTATTTTTTTCTCTAAATAATTATTTAGAAATAAAGAAAAATATTATTAGAAGCAGATGTGTTGTTTCCAAGAGGTTAATTTGTTATAATTCTAAACTATTTATAATTCGAGCTACCATGCCACACCCGATCGTTTGTTAGTCCCTACACTTTTAATGTTCTTTCAACAATAATGTACCAATGACATCAACGTGCTATAAACACTCAGGCAGGAATTTCAATCACCGTCGACAAACTCGTAATGCATTGCCGTTAACTCCTCATATTCCTTCTCCAAGTGTATATTTTGTCATCTTTAATAAAAAAAGAAATGATGTTACATTTGGAAAATTGCACCAATTTTTGTCAGTTTTGCAACTTTCATGAAACATAGTGTTCTTTAATGGACACATGTTTTTGTTAAAAAGAATGGACCTTCGTTGCTTAGAGGCTTCCTAGTTCGAACTTTGAAGTATGGCTTTGGCTGTCTCTATTTGCTTTGGATTTTTGTATACTCGCCTACTCGGTATAATGTAATAGTTTCATTTGACAATAACAATTAATCATTACTTTGACATATTTTGTTGGACGCTTGATAAATGGTTCATGTTTATTTTACATTTTTGTGCATATCAATTTGTCTATGTTGTTGTTGTTTAGAAGTGGCCTGTAAATACATGATTGTAAGAATAAATTTTCGAAGGTAACATATTTCAAAAAATATTTTTAAAAGTACATATTTTTGCTAAATTAATTTTGAAAACTCAATGCTCATTTAAAAAAATCGACATTTGTGAGATTTCTTTCATTAATATAAGTGAGGTGATTTACACACTCACATTTTTTATTTTCATACATCAGTTTATGCAATAGACAGTTATATATTTATTATATAATACTTCACCAAATTATACATTTAAATATACAAATAAAAAATAAGTGTGCGAATTAACTCCATTCATATAAATATCTTCACATATGAAGCACGATAAAGCAAAATATAAAGGATTTCCTTAATTTGTGACCAAGAAGCACAAGTTAAGTACACTAAAAGACATTGGGATTTCACAGAAAAGGACATGAGATCCACAGAAAAGTACAGTTTATATGGATCCCTATATCATTTTCTGTAAGGTCTCGATGTCTTTTAGTGTGCTTAAGTTATGCCTCTAGGGCACAGACAAACTCAAATACAAAATATGCTAAAGAAACAAAAAGTAATTAATTTAAATACTGTATTAAATAATGAATCTGGGATGACTGTAGGAGTAATAAATAGTTTGGTTGAGTAGAGTGAGCTGTTTCATTAAAGTTAATAGGTTGTCGGTCTATCTGGCAAGCTGTCAAACACTCATTACTGAGTCATACACACAACATAAACGTTATTGACTCTCAAATGTCAAAACTATGATGCCCATATGATGTGGAGTACATATCCCCATTTATTTTCTTCTACACCTTGGAAAGGAAATTAGTGTATCTAGATGAGGGTAAACTCGTAATATTCAATGTCGACAGGATTACAAACACGTGTTGTAACATTTCATATACGTGTTTTTTGATAAGCATACACTGTACATCACCGTATAGGCCTTCAAAGATAAGTCCTGTGTAGACATGTGGGCTCATTTGTTTGATTCTAACAAAAAAAAAAAAAAAAAAAAAAAAAAAAAAAAAAAAAAAAGTCGTACAAGTTTATCAGTATGTAGATTTCAGTTCCCGGCCCGGTGAACATTTCAGGCACGTCGGTCATGTCCGATACTACATTTGACCCAACCTTTCAAGTTTCTAGTATATTACTATTGTCATATGATTCATCCAACAATGTCTATATCAAACTAATAACTAGTGGACAATAACATAAAGATAAATAAGTGCTAACTTATCAACATATAAAAAAAAAGTTTATAAAAGGAAAATAGCTTCTTTCAATTTCTTTGAATAAAAAAAGGAAGTGCGGGACATAGCCATGATGGAATGACGTGTAAATGACTAGGAGTATTCTCTATTTGACAAAATATAAGCTATCCTTTCTATTTTCTTTGAGATTGTTACAATTTTGATAATAATTTAAAGTCATGCTTACCTAAATTCCGCAATTACGCAAACCGCCCAAACTCTTATAACGTGCGAACTAAGGTTGAAAAGTACGTTTATAGGGAGGCAGCAGTTAATGATCGCTAACTGTTGTCTGGTCAAAATCGACCTACTCTTAAAAGTTGAAAAGTAAACTTATCAGTTATTACTATAGCGAAATTATAGCCTCAAATGTTGCTTAAACTTCAAATATTGGGCCGAGATATTACATTTGTGCTTTTGATATTATTCAGAAATTTGGTAGTAGGGTGTTCATGGTCGGGTAATAAACCGAATAAACTGAAACCAAACCGAAAAAAAATCGAACCGAACATATAACCGAACCAAACTTGTTAAAACCGAATTGAATTAAAAATTCGGTTTTAGATTTGTATATGAGTTTGACTATTTGAACCGAAAACCGAATATATATATATATATATATATATATATATATATATATATATATATATATATATATATATATATATATATATATATATATATATATATATATTTTATATTTATATCATTTTATATGTAACAAATGTACATTAAAATTTTATACTAATGTAAAAATCACTTTTTTATGTTTGAAAATTTTTTTTGCCAAATATATATATATATATATATATATATATATATATATATACTAGCAGGGTATCCGCGCGTTGCAGCGGCGGGTACCCTAAAATAAATTTTTCGGTGAATCATGTATTTTAGTTTTTATGTTATTTTTGACAACAAATTTACGGATATCAAGAATTTCGTTTAGCCCGTGCCCATTCGGGCTCAAGCCCATTTGGCCCGTTGCCCGTTCGGGCTTGAATATTTGTATAATGTGTTTTAGTATTTGTATTAGTTACATTTAATGCAGGATTTGCGTTTAATTTGGTTGTACAATATGCTTGATAATTTATATTTCTTATGTAAGAGGTGTTTTCATAACTGTATTAATTGTATTTATTGACCATTTAATTAATTGACTACATTAAATAGCATTAATGTGGTGTTTTGTTTTGTTTTTTTTAATATGTGCATAAAAGTGGTGTACACTATGTTTTCTTGTCTTGTAAGTCTGAAAATTATGTGCATTAAAGTGGTGTACACTATGCTTCTTTTCTTGTAAGTCTTAAAAAATTACAAGCATTCAAAGCTATACTTGTAACAACCCAATCTTTTTAAAGACAATTAAATTTCTAGACTTTTAATTATATGTGTATGCATCTTTCTTATTAAAGCAATGTTTTTGGTCTTAAACATTTTAAGACTTCTAAATATAGATGTCCTAAATACATTATAAGGTAGTATATATATATATATATATATATATATATATATATATATATATATATATATATATATGTATATATATATATATATATATATATATAGGGACTTTCTTACGAGAACCATTTTATCTGCGAGAACTGAGAAAACCACCAAAAACATGCGTGCACGCCTTTTAAAATAAAATAAAAATATATGCAAATCATCAATAATCGTAAGCATCCACCTATGTTCTTCAATATCATTATGAACTCATCATCTTTTTTCACAAAAACCTTACCCACGGCCGCAATATTGTCGTTGCACGTCTTATAAGAACATACATGCACACCTTCAAAGAAAAATTTTGTATTTTCAATTTTCTTATCAAATTCTTTAGAACAACTATGTTTTTTTTAAAACATATTTGCAAAAATACAATTATTGAAGGCGTGCATGTATGTTTTTTGTGGTTCTCTCAGTTCTCGCAGTTAAAATGGTTCTCGTTTGAAAGTTATACTATATATATATATATATATATATATATATATATATATATATATATATATATATATATATATATATATATATATATATATATATATATATATATATATATATTAGCTACAACTGCATTGTAGCCAACTCCCTACAATTTGTGTTATAAATTGTGGGTCCCTGAGTTCTTTTGTGGGTCCCTGAATTCTTTCTGTGGGTCCCTTATTCATATTCTTGTGTATTTTAGTAGAAAATTGTAGCCAATTGGCTACAAAAATTGTAGCCAAGTTATCCCCATATATATATATATATATATATATGATCAAATAGAAAGAATAATTAAAATAGAAAAGATAAGAAGTAACCACAACCACACATTCTAGATGCACCTATAAAAATGGACGCATAATGTATGGCTAGAATTACTTCTTACTCTTCGCATTTTAATTATTCTTCTTATTAGATCATTACCCTATATATATATATATATATATATATATATATATATATATATATATATATATATATATATATATATAGTGTAATTCAAGAAAAATTTTCGGTATTCGGTTTTGACTCATAACCGAACCGAACTTCGGTTCGGTTCGGTTATAGATATTTTTGGTTCGGTTCGATTTTCAGTTATGACCCAAAATTTTCTTTTAACCGAATAACCCAAACCGAATAAATCGATTAACCGAGAACCGAACCGATGAACAACCCCTATTTGGTAGAGTTAACAAACTAAAGAAATTCTAGGATATTATATTTCAAATAAAAGGGACAATTTTAAAATGATATGCATATCTATACTACCTATAATGGAAAAGAGGAATGCTAGGCTCACTCAAACTTTACAAAATAATTCACACACGTACACATGTCGTCTAACTATTGGGAGTAAAAGTAAGAAAGAGAAAATGCAAAAAAATTTAATTGGTCCACCTCATTTGCCACATGTGCATGTGGGAGTTTTTTTGTAAAATTAGTGTGAGTTTAGAATTACTCAATGGAAAAATGGTCAAAAGTGAAATGTTGAGTTTTCAACAATGGTCAAATGAGAGAGAAAGTGAAATGTAATTAATACTCTTATTAAAACACCCCAATACTTAAAAGTACAATTATTTATTCATATTGTACAACCAATTGACCCGGTTTAATTTTACCCGTTTTCGACCCAACCTAGCAAGTTGACCCGGTTTAAATCGACCCATTTTTCGACCGGAACGGTTCAACCGGTTGAACCACCTGGGTCGAACCGGGTTTCAAAACATTATCCATTATTTAAAAGTACAATGATTTATTCACATTGTACAACCAATTAAAAACATATCTACCAAATTAAATACAACCAATTAAAACACAAACCGGGTTGACTCGGGACGCTTCAAACCCGTTTTTCAACCGGAACTGTTCAACCTGTTGAACCACCCGGGTCGAACCGGGTTTCAAAACATTATGTTTAATTCCCAAATCTTCAAACTTTTATTATTTTTCGCTTATAACCTATAAACTTTTTTTATCAATAAACTATTTGTCGCTATAAAATCCCGTTGCTATGCACGGGTAGTCGTCTAGTATTTTTATAAGGAGATGCATTTTAGTTTTTCTTATTATTTGATTCCAACTCTATTTTATTTTGCCTTTATACTTTGGATCTTAGTTGTGATCTTACTCAAGGCTAGAGTTTATTTTCTTTTACCTTGTACTGCGAAGTTTTTACGGATAGGATTTTTGAAGCAAAAAATTCATACGATTCACATGCATCTTCGACAAGAAAAGAAAAGAGCTAATTACTTATCAAACTTGACATTTTTTTCCCATAATATGTGACTAGACTTTCGAATTTGGTACATTATGTGTATTTTGTGAATATTTTATCTTTACTTTTTTCAAATTTTAAAGGTAAAATGGTCATTTTATCTTTACTCACACATTAGAAGGAAAAAAAACATGACTACATACTACGGTAAAAGTATCAAGTTTGATGCATTTTTGGATAATTAGCCCAAAAGAAAAAGAACGAACAGAACCTTGAGCTTCACATCAACAACGGCATGAACAATCTTGTTCCTCCACTATTTGAATATGTTAATTTTTTATTTTTAGTTTTATATAATGTGATGATCAATTAATGATTCAAGAAGAATTTGGATGCAAATGACTACAATTGAAATTATGGCACTCTATTTTCATTTTCTCAAATTTGGATGGTAGGTTAAGCGTCGCAAAACAGAAAATATTACATACATGAAACATCTCATAATTATAAATATGGTTTTGCTAATGACAACCCTTAAGGTTGTCGTTAAGAGGGATATTTTTACTACAATTTTATGAAAGATATGAAATCATCCAATCAGAATCAAATGTTTGTTGTGCATTCAGATTTTTAGAGATTGTATCCATATATTCCGGAATTGACATCCAATCACAGTGATTTATAGATAACTTTGTAATAAAACTCATAATCTTACCGAAAACCCTAAGGGTTGTTATTAGCAAGAAAAAAATAAAAGGCTAAATCCAAATATAAGCATGAAACTTGTAGCGATGAATTCTAAGAACACATGAATCATGTCAATAACGACTTGAGTAATAAAAAATGGAAATGATTTGTGCATCATTTATTTTTGGCTATACACCACTAAATTATACTAGTGATACATACAGTACAATACCGCTATGCATAATTTAGTAGTGAATGACAAAAAAAAAATAATGTATAAATCACATCACATAAAATAATCGCAATGAAACTGACAAAATGATTGTCAAACTATAAAACAGTAAAAAGTAATTTAACACATGAAAAGTGTTATAAAGTAATTAAAATAAATTAATACGGAATATAACTAGTTTCATGCAAAACATGAATATGTGGTGCTAAAAAGATCCAAGATACTGGGAGGAGTTGGGTGGCATCCACCAATTTTCCAACTTTAATTTAATAAAACCAAAACTTACTTTATTCTCTGAAAACGCTTCTTTGATTATTTTAAATTGACTCAAAAAAATATAATTTTCAATTGAGTAAATTGCATTTTTGGTCCCTATAATTTAGAAAAATTGCACGTATGGTCCCTATTTTTTCTAATATGCAGCAATAGTCTTTATTTTGAAGTTTAGATTGAAAATACATACCCCTAATCAATGTAAAATGATCAAATTACCCTTGTATTCTTCTTTATAAATAAAGAGTATTTTAGTCATAAACTTGAAAATGAAGACTAACGCTGCACATTCTTTCATAGACACCAAACATGCAATTTGGCCAAACCACAGGGACAAAAAATGCAAGTTACTGTTTTAAATTTTAACAAACAAAATTGCTAGTGATATTTGATACGTATAAGTACAAAATATGGCTAAAGGATTCACGTGATAACAGCATTCGAATTTTGCGATTTGGTGGTTGTCTTTTGTTTTCAAATAAGATTTGTTATTAGTGATGGTTCTTGATATCTACCTTTCCATACGACCATATAGCTGTAAACCAACTTTCTTAGTATGTATAAACATATCCAATTGAGATTGTTATAAAACATGTCCATTTCGGGTTACAATAATTTGACACGCATTGCAATTCAACATATGTTAACATGGAACCAGGGCGGAGACAATAAGGGGGAACATCTGACTTCGTAGGAAAAGATGTATATACAACAAATATATCAATATATACATCTTTTCCTAAAAGGTGGACCTTATTGCTATATTTGTAGTTTGTCCTCCTAAATAAAATTTGTAATGTAACGTTAAGCAAAAATTATATTTTGACACCTTAACAATAAATTTTTGGCTCCCTTTTTGCATAGAGCCGATTATTTCATTGTGTATCTTTGTCTGCTTGTTTCGTATATGCTCTATTGCTTCCGTTGGGTGAAAAAAAAGACCGTAACCAATAAACTTTTAGAGTTTTGAATTTTTTTGATTGAGCTAAATTGGTGCACTTTAGATTTAGGACCAAATAAGTATTCAGATACAGATATTTGGTTTTATACCATGAAATATATTTGGAGTTTATTTATTTAAGTTGTTTTTCTATTATTTAGAAGATTTACATATTTTTAGTATACCCATTTACCTTCGACGGGATTGAGTTTGTTGTTTGTGTACATATTTTTAGTATAGTCATATTTAATCTATTTGTTTATTTAATATTTAGTTATATAAACCACCTTTATGTTACTACATCCGTCTCAAAATTATAGTCCCCTTTTGATTTTTTCGGTCTTTATTTCTCAACTTTGACTTTAAATATTTTTGTTTGTGTTATACAATAGTTGATGAAAATTATACCAATGAAAAATACATTTAAAACTCAATCCATTCATATATTTTGCATCAAGTATTATGTAATATAAACAAAAATATTTAAGGTCAAAGTTGAGAAAGAAAGACCGAAAAAGTCAAAAGAGGACTATAATTTTGGGACGGAGGGAGTATTTATTTTGCATTTGACCTTAGGCTAGAGTCTGGTGCAACCATGACCAAACATTCTGTAACCTTAGTTTTTTACTTCACCATTAAACATGTATAATAAGACTAACAACTTTATCATTAAAAATACTCTAATTTAACACAAGTATAACACACAGTACATTTACACACAAAATTATTATTTTTTTCTCTCTAAACAACTTGGTGGTATGCAAACCACAAGGGGTGACCCAACGGTAAGAATACCAGTCTTTCAAAGAGGAGGTCAAGGGTTCGAATTCAATGGGGAGAAAATTAATCCCCTTGTGGCCACGGAGGTTCACCTGCGCCGACTCCGGGCTATCCAAAAGGATAGTCGCTGTGGGATTAGTCGGCTCGCAATATCCAGTCGGAAACCCATGTTACAAAAAAAAAAAAAAAAAAAAAAAAAAAAAAAAAACTTGGTGGTATGCACCACCTAGTTCTCATAGAAAAGGTGAGGGAACAACGCGCCAACAAGTTGTTTTCGTCGATTACCACAAGGATGTAAAAGAGCGTAGACATATTGTACATCACATATTTGTTTGAGTAAACTTGACTCAGATTTGTTGGCAAGTCCAAGACATATTAAACGAAAAACGTTAGGAAAATGATATGTACATGTTCATTTCATTGCGTAAATAGCAAACAAATTATCTTTTTATTTAGGGTTTTTCTAATGTGTGCCCTGGGGGCACACGTTAAGAACACCAAAAGGACATCCGGACCTACGAAAAAATACATCCGGACTTTTCTGTGGGTCCGGATGTACTTTTTCTGTGGGTCCGGATGTCCTTTAGAAAAACCCTTTTATTTATTGCTTTAAATTGTAGTAGTAAAATTAACGGCTGAGAAATAATGTCCAATTTAAAATTAGGTTGGAGAAACGAGGATAGTGGGGACAGAGGCCATGAGCGTATGATGTGTAAATGGGTAGATTCATATTCATTATTCATGAGAGGCCTAGGTACCCTGCGTTATTAGTGGCGTTTTCCCCCAAAACGCAACGCGACGGCGCCACCACAGTACCGTGGCTCGCGTTTTCGCGTCTTGAGCCGTCGTGACCAGCCGAGATGGTCCCGGAAAACGCAACGCGATGACGCCACCTGCACACCGTGGCTCGTGTTTTCCCGTCAAATGGTCCCGTCTTTCACTTTTTTTTTCTTTTACTCTTTTTTGTGATCATCTGGTGGTTTGAAACAATGAAGGAGTCAAAAGGATGGATGCCACGTTTTGGGAGGAAGTAAGTGAAGATTTTTTTTGGGGGAGGCTGCGTTATGTTTTGAGTTTTGTGAAAGGGAAGGGATGTGGCATATACAAATTACAAAGTGAGATAAATTAGGGTAAAAGTGGTTATGTTGGTTTTGGAAGTGGGCTGTTTTCTTCATTTAAGATTGGGCTGAAATTTTTTTTATAAAATTTACATGTGCTGAAATTTTGTTAACAAATTATATGAAATTTTCTTAACTAAATTTCGGGTTATTGATAAATTTGGATTAATTTTTTTAAGTGGTACAAGGTTGTATTTTTAGATGTGATATTTAAAAATGTGGGGTCCAGGAGTGTACGACGGCACCAAAAACTGGTGTTATAGGAGGGAGAGGTGTTTTTGGTGTTGTAGTGAATTATGGTGTTATGAGAAAAAGTGCTGATGTGGCAGCACTTTTTCCCATGACACCAACGGGACGGCTTTGGGGTACCTAGTGCTCTGAGAGTAGGTGATTTATTTATGACTCGTACGCCAGCTGCAATCGTACTAAAAGTAAGTTCATGGTCAAACGTACACCCGTATCTATGATATTTGTCCGTATTTTTCAAAAGGTATAGTTGTGAGGATCCCGATCCTAATCTTATGATCTTACGATTTTACGATACTAAAAAACAAAAACGATCCGGATCCTACATAGGATCTTTGCAAGTTTAAAATCTTATAAGATCCCGATTTTGACCATACAATCTTAAGATCTAATCCGATCCGATCTTACTTTTCTCGGATTACAAACTAAGAAACTATAAATTATTGGGTTTTTTTTTTTTTAGAATTCAAAAAATAATATGTTAATTTTTTTAAACATTTAATAATCATAATTTAAAACAATATTTCTATGAAATATTCAAAATATTTTGTGTTTATAATGTATAATAACTAGTTGGAAAACCGGGCGTTGCCGTGGGGTGTTTTCCGAATAGGGAAAGTGTAAAAACGGCCGGTAGCTAGTTAACGTCAATTTAGTGACTAATGACTGACTTTGCAATTGACGTATAACATGAAGGACCAATTATGTAAATTATGAGAGGACTAAATATACAACGAACTTCTGAGATGAAGGACCAATTTCGTACGAATTTGTAAAGAAAATGTTAAAGATAACGTTCGTTAGCTAACAGCCGTTAAATATCTAACGATCGTTAGTTATAACGCTACAGTAACTAACGATCGTTAGTTACTGTAGCTGGGAATAAAAAATATTAAATGCACTGTAGTTGTGCAAAGTTTTTTGTCTTAACATCCCAACAAATAGTATATATAGATAATTTGTAGATTTATATAATATTACAAAAACTATTAGTAATAAATAACGATAGAGTAGGATCTTAAGATCCTGATCCGATCTTACGATCACGATCTTGCAAAGACGAAAACGATCCTAGGCAGGATCCCGATCTTGAAAACCTTGACATAAATAGTTTAACTAGATTATTGGAAATTACAACCAACTAGATTAAGGTGTGATGTTCAAACCGTTGTAATCTCAATCTTGATTGGAACTTTTGGATAAATGTTTTAGTTCCATGACTTTATAATTCTTTCAAGCATCTTGTTAGTTTAATAAATTTGTCATTTTAAAAAAAATGTGCTTTCTGTTTAAAACTTTAAGACTTACGGCCAAACAACTAAAACACGACGATAGTGTTGAAGTTTTGGCTTAGTTTGGTTTGATTTGATTTTGCGCATTTTATTCACGACGATAGAATTCTAGACGTGAATAGACAAAAAATGACAATTATTCAGTTAAAGTGCGCAAAATAGGATAGAATTCTTGTCCACTCGTTTATGTCAAAATTTAGCTACTTTTTTTTGTTTCAAAGCTGGGACAGAATATTCAGCATTATGTTAAATGTGATAGAGAATTGTGGCCCTTTGGATAGCAAATAAAGGGGAAAAGTGATATAAAAGCGTTTGGGACCTTAACCACGAATAGAGGGGTGGTGGCCCTTGTGATAGAACATCCAAAGATAATGATCATATAGTTGAAAATATCCAATAACATACAATATTTTTGTTTTTTGTTTTGGTTTCTTTTCTTTTGTAATTGTTAGTTGATAACGCACAGTTAAAAAGTTGAGAATAAAAGTGAACTCGTTTTGCTTATACAAAGGAAAACCTCGTGCCAACTTCAGGCTTGTAGGTAAACTCAAACTCTTTGCGTTTTAAATAAAGGTAAAAAGATTTTTCTACGTCCTTTGTGTTAAAAGAAAAATCATAACGATATTTATTTAACAAATTAAAATAAAATAAATAATCAAGTGTCTAATTTACAATTGGTTAATCAATAAACTAGTTTCTCCTAACTTGGAAAAATTAACTAACTATGTTTAGAAGAAATTATGCTATTGGTCACTGTTTTAGCTATGATCATTTTTTTTTTCTTTTTTGTTTTTGTTTTTATTTTCTTTTTCTATTAGTCATTGTTTAGCTATAATCATTCTTTCTTTTGTTTGCTTTTTGTCTAGTTTCTTTCTATTAGTCATTGTTTTAACTATAATCGTTCTTTCTTTTGCTTTTTCATTTTCTAATTTCTTTCTATTAGTCGTTGTTTCAGATATAATCATTTATTATTATTATTATTATTATTATTATTATTATTATTATTATTATTATTATTTTATTTTTTTTCTAATTTCTTTATGTTAATAATTTCTCAAACCAAGTTCAAACAGAAAATAAATAAGAATGAATTGATTAAATGGGTAATTTTTATTATAGCTTTCCTTAATTTAGGGGCTTGGCAGTGGGTGCGGAGAGGCACGGCACGGTGCCCTTCCTCTGCGGGAACACCGCCGCCGGTGCTCCGCCACCGCACGGTAAGGTTGAAATGCGGTAAGCTTTACCGCACGAGAAGCTTGGAATTTTCAAACGTTGGATTGGAATTTTTGACCGTTGTGTGTGTTTGCAAACAGCCAAGGAAGAAGACAACCATATATATATATATATATATATATATATATATATATATATATATATATATATATATATATTTGAAATGGGCTTTGTGAAAGAGTTTTTTTTTTTTTTTTTTTTTTTTTTTGAAATAGAGACTTTGGGCTATTGGACTTGTAAAGATTGGGCTAGTGAAAGAGTTTAAAAAAGAAATTTTTTTAAACTATAGTGAAAAGTATAACTTTTATGTTTTTTAATAATATTATGTAATATTTTTTTAATTTTAATGAAATTTTAGTCTTTTAATAGAATTTAAAAAAGAAAAAAAAAGAAGTGAGTGAAGAGTGAGTGATGTGATGCCAACAAAAAGTGAGTGAGTGAAGAAAAAAGTGGGAGGGTGATGCGGCATAATGGGATTGATTGTTTGTGAGTGTAGGGTGATGGTGTGAGTGATGCATTGCCAACGCCCTTAGTTTACGTTTGAGTATTTTGTCAACATAAGTTCCTATATTGTCCTTTTTGCTAACAAATTACGCGAGTATTTGTATAACTTAAATTGAATTAATTAGTAAATTACGCACGTACTTGCATAACTTAAATTGAATTAATTTCATACTTAAATTGAATTAGTTTAATCTTTACTACCTATAAAGCAAAAATGGTCAAAGGGGAATGTGAAAAACTGAACTTTCGGTCAATCCCGAAATTGCCCCTGTGTTAATTAGGAAATTATGAAATGTAATTAATACTCTTATTAAAACACCCTATTAGTTAAAAGTACAATGATTTATTCACATTGTACAACCAATTAAAAACATATCTACCAAATTAAATACAACCAATTAAAACAATTAATACAAATCACAAACCGGTTTGACCCGGGACGCTTCAAACCCGACGGGTTGAACCGGTTTAATTTGACTCATTTTCGACCCAACATAGCAAGTTGACCCGGTTTAAATCGACCAATTTTTCGACCTGAATGGTTCAACCGGTTGAACCACCCGGGTCGAACCGGGTTTCAAAACATTATGTTTAATTCTCAAATCTTCAAATTTTTATTAATTTTCATTTATAACATATAAACTTTTTTTAACAATAAACTATCTATCGCTATAAAATCTCGTTGCTATGCACGGGTACTCGTCTAGTACAATTAATTAGCAATCACATGAGTATTTGTATAACTTAAATTGACTTAATTTGAAAATCACACGAGTATTTGTATAACTTAAATTGAATTAATTAGCAAATCACGCGTATATTTATATAACTTAAATTGAATTAATTTAATACAATTAATTAGCAAATCACACGAGTATTTGTGTAACTTAAATCTAATTAATTAGCAAAGCACACAAGTATTTTTATAACTTAAATTGAATTAATTAGCAAATCACGCGTGTATTTATATAACTTAAATTGAATTAATTTAATACAATTAATTAGCAAATCACACGAGTATTTGTGTAACTTAAATCTAATTAATTAGCAAAGCACACAAGTATTTTTATAACTTAAATTGAATTAATTAGCAAATCACGTGTGTATTTATATAACTTAAATTGAATTAATTTAATACAATTAATTAGCAAATCACACGAGTATTTGTATAACTTAAATCTAATTAATTAGCAAAGCACACAAGTATTTTTATAACTTAAATTGAATTAATTTAATACGATTAATAAGCATATCACGCGAGTATATTAATTTAATACGTTTGTTCCAAGAAACTTGGAGTGTGTTGGCAGAGAGGTTCCACATGGGGTACGAAGTCTCCAGAGGTCTACCTTCACTTTTCACCGCTAATTTTTTATCTCTACCTTTTTTTTAATACAACAAAATCTATCAAAATATCCCTCCAACATTTTTATTTTTAAAAAACCTTTGAATAAGCGCAATAGTCATGCAACTCGATCAATTCTTATATTATATGAAATTACTCGTAAGTCGTAACATACTTCTGAACTATTACTATATTGTAGCAACTAGTAAGGCCATCTTATGCATAATATGCAAGATAATCAGAGCGAAGCTAGTAAGGTCACTAGTAGGTGCTGATTCATTAATAATTAACTCATTTAATTTATTATTTATTAAAATATAAGTCGTCTTTTTTATTAGTTTTTTTTACATTCAATCTCTCTTATTCGATAAGTATGTCTACACTTTACATAATTAAAAAAAAAAAAAAAAAAAAAAAAAAAAAAAAAAAAAAACATCATTATAGACAGGGCCGTCTCATGAATTTTAGAGGCCCTGTGCCACAATTACTACATGGGCCCTTGAACTCGAATTTTTTTATTTTTTAAAAGGTTCGAAAACAATTTAGATGGATAAAAGAATTTGTAAATATTGCGCAATATAAAAAAATCCACAACACTTATAAACATAAAAACAATGGTTGCCGTCAAATGTATGAGAGTAATATTGTTAAATTCCTTTGTAACCTCTTAGATAATACGTAGTAACATACTTATATGTATATATTTTAATGCGTTTCGAGTGACTTTGACCATTCATAGTAATGTTTATTTCTTTTGGGTTAAGAGTGATAATTTTGTAAACCTTTTCACTTTTTTGAAACTAAAGCTAAAAATGTAAGACATATATGTAAAAGTTGTTAACTCTAGGGGCCAAACATGTAGATGACTCAAAGTCTCAAACTAGTCATCTTCTCCACCCAAAGACATATATCACTGCAAACAACACTCTGTATACCTCACTTCATTCAAATTTGATTATTACCTTATTTTTTCTCTAAAATTAAGTAGTTTTTCATTCCCGAACACATAGCTATCAATTTTATGCTTGAACCATTATGTCTATAATCGTGGGGCCCCGGGCCCCTGCAAACTCGAAGACCCTGTGCTTTCGAGCACCCTACACATGCTCAAATCCGGCCATGATTATAGATTAATGTTTAAAGCGGTATCTATTACTCTGACTTTTTACGTTAAACCTTATTTAACTAAAAATTCTGCCTCCGTCCAAATATAATGTTGATGAATTATGGTATTCTTAATGCAAAATAATATGATGGTATTCAAAATGTATCATATACTCCGTGTGTATCGACAATTAAATTATCGTTGGTTTAAATCTAAACTGGAAATACTACAACAATAATACAAAATACATGAAGTTTTGCCTAACTTTTAGTAGATGTATTAGGCTACTTTATTTGTAAGGCTGAGCTTTGTTGTTTTATTTCACACGTAGATAGAATTAATGATAGATATGTCTAACCTCATCAAGATTCAACAAATAAGAAAGTATCACTTTTTTGAGAGCATGTCATTTGACAATCACTTGTTTGCAAGTGGTTTGGAAATTAACTATTATGATTTGAAAGAATTCTAACTATATCAAGATTAGTAAACACAACAAAAGATCGAGCTAAAGCTATGAACTATCAGCATATAATCTTACCAACTTTTCGATTTTTTTTCCATTACAACTTGACATACAAAAATCTTTTAACATAATTTAAGTTTGTAGTGTATATAGCCTCTTTCCTTAACCACTTGACTTCAGAAAGTCTTTATATGGTTTAAATATCAATCACTTAAACTTGTTTTATTCTAATTTTTTTAGAATAAGTGGACTGCGATATACAATATACTTTCTTTCTTTTCTTTTGATAATATTGTTTTATGCCAATATTAAATTCTGATTATGCAGCCCCTACATCCCAAACTCCAACTTGTGACTTGTCTTTTTTCTATCAAAAAATATTCACTTCTGATTGTGTCCAAAAATAGCTGTCAAGCACTCTTAAAACTTAACTACCCAAGTAAACAACGATCCATAAATCCGGGACACATGTCTTGTAAAAAAAAATTACTGTGATTGATTATACCATGACCAAAACTTTTAACCGATCAAATTTCCTCAACTGGTTAATAAGTATTTATTGATAGAAGTCTAGTTAATTGTACTATCTTTTACTACTATTTGATGAGCTTCGGTATAAAAACTAAAGCGCTAATGTTATATTACTTAGCAAAGCAACCTTTCGCGCAAGGCGCTCACTTTTTTTGTCTGCATGGAAGCCAGCGGCGGGGCTTGCTTAACCGGATACCCGGAATTGGGATCTCTGTCACAAGATAAGTAAGAAAGCGTTTGTGGGATCAGAGGGATGATAGTGCTTATATATATATATATATATATATACTAGAACGGTACCCATGCAATGCGGCAACGGGTATCTTGTGATTATATTTTGCGTTATTTGGTTACACGTTTAGTTGTCTTCATGCTTTATAAGTAGAGATATTAGAGATGGTTAAGCCAATTAATTTTAGTTTGAACAACCAACAGCTTCCTAACAAACTTCCTAACCAACCTGCTTCTTAACAAATTAATTTTGAAATCTTTCCATAATAAGCAAGAAAAAAGTCTGAATTTAAAGCCTTTCTAATTATAGAATAGTCCCAAATGCAGACATTCAAACGCGCATCTATAATAAATACATTCTCATACACTACAACAAATCTCTTGAACCTAAAATATTTTGGACAGGATATTACCATTTCAAGGATAACACTAGACAAAAGAAGGCCGGTTGGTTCAATGAATTCTAGTTTAATTTAGCATCAGCATAAATAAGTCTAAAGAATTTGATGAATAGGTCTTAGCTGCAAATGATTTCGAAACTCGTTGATTTTGACAGTAGAAATTCAAAACATAAGGGTCTTCACGGGTTTAAAAGTCTTTTAAGATGGCCGGTAGAAAATTTGCTATAAGTCAAGCTTGTCGACTATCAAAGGAGAGGCTGGGTTTTGATTCTTGAAATCACAATAATCACTTTACAGATGCATGTCCAAACATACCCGAACCACACAATATCAAAAAGTATAAAGAATCACAGAGCATTTATATGGTACAACAATTTGGTTTCATTCATGTAATGAGCAGCTATTGATACAGCTGCAAATGCTGGTTTTTGAGCATCACGTGTAACTTGAGACCCCCAAAAGTTTTTTTGGTTCAACAACCATAAAGTTTGGCCCTTAGAAGTCAAAAGGAAATCCTATTCTAAAGACGAAAATACCCTCAAAGATATAAGAAATTGATAGGCATGTATGAGAAAAAGCTCAATGAGAAAGAGAAATGTACTCTTATCAGCTTAAAGTCTGGTAACCGCCGAGAGAAGGAGACCCATCATTCCTTGAATCGTATCGTGACTTAAACGTCGGCATCCATGGGAACATCTTCCCAATTTCCTTGGTTAAGTTAGACGGACTCATTTGTCTATCATTTATCCCGAATTTTGCCCTTTCTATAGCTTCCATTATATCTTCTCTTGCCACAGATTCACCACCTAAACCATATCAAAGAAATCAGTCATTATGATCACATCATATGATGTAGCAACAGTTCGTGAGCATATTCCTACAAAACAATTTTACCGTAATCTGCGCGTTACCGGGGGAGATATTAGGCGTAAAGTTGTAAATTACTACCTCTCTGGTTCCCTTCTCATTCTAAGGACAAAAAGGAAGTCAAACTGTATCAATTAAACTTTAAAGTACTTGTAGAATCTGCACATATGTGCTACCAAATTCTTGGTCCACTACAATATTAACCAGAATCAATTTCAATTCTATACTTATCTTGCTTCACTTTTCAGAACTTGTTTAGGAGAGATTGTGGAAGACTTGGTCACTATGCAAGAATATGTGCAAGCTTCTGCTAATATTTTATTTGCCTTGCACAAATACACGCCATGGGTAGAGGTGCACTTGAAAAGTACATTAAAGTGCCTTGCACAAATAACTACTAACTAGCCGTTCTATTTTTATTTTTATTTTTAAAAAGTGTCTTGTGAATTTTGATACAACAGAACAACAACAAACCCAATCCCCCCGGGGCAGGGTATGGGGGAGGCAGAAATGTTGACCGATCCTACTCCTACCCCAAGATAACCCGGGGGTAGAGAGACTGTTTCCAATGAGACCCTCCGGCAAGTGCAGGTGTGCAGGTGCAAAAGAGTCCGAGAACAATGTTAGTGCAAATATTACGATAGTTAAACTAAACGGTTTCTTCGGTTTTAATGATGACAAACATGTATAGGGCCGAATCCCGACCCGACCCGACTAATCCCGATCCCGAAAGTCGCCTAAATCGTAAACCGAATACCAACCCAAAAGTAGTCGGTTTTTTGGCTCGTCCCGTCCCGAAAGTAGTCGGTTTTTGCTTGGATTTTGTCGGTTTTTGGCCCGTCCCGAATCCCGAAAATGCTAAAAATCCATCCCGACTCCCGACCCAAGAAGCTATTATTCGGTTTCGGGACTATCAGTTTATGTCAGGATCGGGTCGGTTGTCAGGACTTGGGCAGTTTTGCTCACCCCTAAACATGTAACTTGTAATGCATAACGTAAAATGTGCAAGTTACTTGTATACACAAATCATCAATGCATACTTACATCAACATCTCTCGACGTCTCAAGTATGCTTCAACAAATTCGTAGATTTCCATCCCGACGTAAATCACTCAAGGTATGAACAAACAAATCTACAACTTGACTAATGATCAAGGGATTATATTTTTCTCTAAACATTTTTTTCAAAAATATATTTTACAAATTATTTTTGAATTAAAAATAAATGTTTTAATTTGAAAAATAAGTTTAAAATCACCAACAACTATTTTCCCCCCAAAACATATCCAAACTTCCCCAAATAAATCTTCCCCACTAAAGACAAACGGAGGAGCGTCTTTGTGACCCACGGTACCACTAAAGACCCACGACACCACTAAATTTAGTGGTGCCGTCCAAACTTTAACGGTGCCGTATGTCTGTAACGGTCAAATTTTTCTTCCTCTATAAATAGTGGACCATTTTACACATTTTGGTAAGCTTTTTCACACAGAACTTTCAGTTCTTTATCCACTCACTCCAATCCACTTTCTTTGATAATGTAGTTAGTTTATCTTTGTTTTAGAGTGATCCAACCATCCATTCAAGTGATCACCATAATTCCTCTTCTAGTCCAAGAGAAGAACATAAAGTATCAAGAAGATACGAAGTGTTGGAGTCATTGAGTAGTGCACTTGCATTACTTGTTGTAAGCTTGTTGTATCTTGGTATACATCAAGTAGTCATCATCTCTTGTTTAGTCTTGTGAGTGTGGATCATTGTGATCTTGCTGAGATCTCAGAGATCTCTTGTAGCTAGTGAGCTTATGTGTTGATCAAGTGGATCAATGGAAGGTCGGGTAGATCATGTATGGTGTGTTGATTGTGTGATTAGTATGGATCGGGTAGATCGTGAGTAGATCATGTGGATCTTGTAGCTTGTGTGATTTTTGAGGATCGGGTGGATCGTCGTAGATTGGTACTAGCTAAGATTAGTACTCGACATTTAGCTTAGTGTCGGAAAATAATGTAAGCGATGTTGTATGGTTTTCTCCCCCGAGAATGGAGCTTGTTGATTAGTGAAGTAACTCTCGAGTTGGGTACTCGGGGAGTGGAGTAGGGCGAAGAGGAGCTTTGTGACCGAACCACTATAAATCGCCGTGTCCAGGTTTGCATTTTCTTTACTTATCTCTTTACGTTTATTTTTACACTTACCGCTTTACATTTATATTTTGCATTTCACTTATATTTGTGTGGTTTGTTGCTTTTATTGTGGTAGTTGTGTTTGTGTGATAAGTATGTCTAAGTTTGTGTTATTGTGGTATGCCTTATTCGTTGCCTTATACTCTAGGTCTCGTAGGTTGCCCTGCTTTGCTATGTGTTGCTCCCTTAGGTTTGCCTGCTTTTCTTCGTGCTTTGGTTTTTTGTATTTTTTGCGTTTGTGCTTCTTTGCTTATGCAGAAACAAAACAAGGGACCCGAAGAAAGGCAAAGAGGCAAGGGGGCACGGGCAAAAGCACAAGCAAAGAAGCACAAAAGCAAAAACGCAAACAATACAAAGAACCAAAGCACCAAGAAAAGCAGGCAAACCTAAAGGAGCAACACAGAGCAAAGCAGGGCAACACACGGGGCCTAAAGCTAAGGCAAAGCAAAAACGGGGCACCAAAAACCAAAACACAGGGTCAAGGCAACAAAGAGACGCCTAAAAAGCCTAACACCAAAACTACCTAAACCCACAAGACACCTAGCCGGAGCTACCCGCAGATCCTAATTTTATCTCTCCACGCCTTCCTATATGAGATCATGTCCTCGGACAAGAGAAGCTCCTCCATGTCGAGCTTAAGTCTATCCTCCCACGTGAGTTTGGGTCTACCCCTCCTTCTCACACCATCTACTACTAGCGCTTCGACTCTTCTAAAATAAAATAAAATAAAATACGTTACAGTTGGGTGCATCCAGTGAGAAGAAATTGTTATGAAAATACATATAGCCTGTCAGGGAATGCCACTCATAAGTCATAACTCGCACATCCTAGCAATGTAAATACTGAAAAGGTCAAAAGAGCCTAAACTTCCTTTATCGTGGAGTCTATCTTCTGTCATGTACAGTAGTACATAGTTATGTTTAGTTTCGCTCTAAGAACAACAGAAGAACAAGAGATTAACTTCTCCTACCATTGTTCTTATTTTTCTATACTCTCTCTGCCCCAAATTGAATGTGCTTTTTCAAAATGCAAACATGTTTAGAAAAGTGCAATCATTGCACTTTGTATCAATAGAATGCCATATTTACCTTTTAATGACGTTTTGATCGGATGGATTTTGGGATAAACCAAAATAAAAAGGTGGATATAATTTAATTTCGGATGGAGGGAGTAATTATGTTGAAATGCAAGAAGACAGTTACATGCTAGTATGAACAGACAATGTTCAATATATTTTTAAAAGTTGAATGCCAAAAAGGTATAATAAACATATATTGCTTGGCATTTTTGTCCAAAATGACGCGTTCCTAAGAAGTGTTGTTTTTTTCTCCATTTTCATTGTTGTGAAGAACACACCGGTTGGAAAGGTACTTAAGAAAGATAATATTAAATGTATGAATTTTGCCCTGGGGAAACTTAAAATGCAAAGTAGATTAGAAAAATTGAGATGAAAACCTCTTCTAGCAGCAAGCAAAGCAGCTTCATTGACGATGTTAGCCAAATCAGCACCCACAAAGCCTTGAGTAAGAGACGCAACGAGGTTGCAGATAATGGCAGAGTCTTCCTCGAGAGGGATTCCTCTGAGATGTACAGCTAATATCTTTCTTCTTCCAGCTTCATCAGGTTCTCCCACAAAGACTTTCCTTGAAAACCGACCAGGACGGCAAAGAGCAGGATCTAGTGCTTCAGGCCGATTAGTTGCTGCTATAACAATCACATTTACATCTGACTCGAACCCATCCATTTCTGTCAGTAGCTAAACAAAGCATGAAACACAGCTAATCAGAGATATGATTGGCTTCAACATGATGAAAGTGTTACACCATAGAATAAAATATTTTAATTCATGTGTTAATTTTCAATAGAACTTCTTCTTGTAACTTATGTTTAGAGAATAAACAAACATATGAAAGGATGAAGTTTTATTCAAAAAAATTTATTCAAAAAAATACGTATGAAAGGATGAAGTTTTACCTGGTTTAGTGTTTGGTCTCTTTCATCATTAAAACTTCTACCACGTTTCCCCCCAACAGCATCTAGTTCATCTATAAAAATGATTGATGGTGCATTCTTTCTTGCGACACTGAAAAGATCCCTAATGCGAGCTGCTCCTCTTCCAACAAACATCTCCACAAATTCACTTGCAGAAACAGAGAAAAATGGCACCCCGGCTTCTCCAGCCACTGCACGGGCTAATAATGTTTTCCCGGTACCTGGGGGACCCACTAGTAGCACTCCTCTAGGTAACTTTGCTCCAAGCTTGTTGTAGTTTATAGATCCTTGGAGGCACAGCACGATCTATAAACATGTAAAATAATATAAGCATCCACTCAAAGTATTACTTGACGAACCGGTAGACTATCTTAACTAGCATACAAAACAGAAATCATGTTCTGTTGACTTCATATTACGGGTTTTAACCATAGTTGTCAAATTGCGCCTAAGGCGCGCCTAGGCGCAAGGCTCTAGCCTTTGGGCTTTTTTCAGATCGAGGCTCACGACATGCATGAATCCCATAAAAAGCGCGCGCCTTGGGGGCTTTTTGCACCTAGGAGATGTAACCGTTTTATATATATATATATATATATATATATATATATATATATATATATATATATATATATATATATATATATATATATATATATATATATTAAGATAAGATACATGGGCCTTTTAAGTCATAGGGTGAGTATTTGTATGACTTGTAAATTTGAATCAATTTTGTGTTTAATTTATTGGTTGAAATTTTCTTTAAGAAGTTACTTTGTTTCATTAAGTATTTTCTTTACGACATATTATCATGAAAATATGGTATTGTGCCTTGAAAATTAATATGTTGCTTCCTTGATATTTTGGGTTAAATTGTGAGCTTTGTTAGATGTAAGCTACAAGTGTAGGACACAAGCATATTTAGTCTGATATGGATTTTAATATCTATATAGGTCATCAAGCCAAAGAGTTGATCCGTTTTAGAAGTGACAACTGATCCATTTTAATATTTATAATGGCAATATGTGTCATGCATTAAGTATTTTAATGTTATTTTGTGTAATTTAAGCTACATAAATGGTCATATATGTTATAAAAAACTTAATGTTTTTAGTGCGCCTTGCATTCATGAATCCCGCGCCTTGGAATGCACCTCGACTCGAGGCTCTTTGCCCCCGTTTGCGCCTTAGTGCGCCTTGAGCCTTTCAGAAACTGGTTTTAACTATTTTGATAGTTTTATACCTCAATGGATCTTTTATCTTTAGTTGTAAGCAATGTTGTAAATATGCGCCTTGCATTCATGAATCCCGCGCCTTGGAATGCACCTCGACTCGAGGCTCTTTGCCCCCGTTTGCGCCTTAGTGCGCCTTGAGCCTTTCAGAAACTGGTTTTAACTATTTTGATAGTTTTATACCTCAATGGATCTTTTATCTTTAGTTGTAAGCAATGTTGTAAATATCGGTCTTGGCGGCCGATATATCGGTGATATATCGCTTATCGATGGTCGACCGATACGATATTTCACTTATCAGTTTGGTCAAAATTGGTCAAACTCGGTCAAAAAACGGTCAAACTCGGATTTTTTTTTTTTTTTTTTTTTTTTTTTTTTTTTTTTTAACTGATAAATAATTAAGGACTTGTGGCTTTTATTTTACAAGAATGTTAAAACTTTTTAGTTTTTTATGGTTATTGACCTATTTTGTTATGATATTGCTAATATATTTTTTTTTTTAAATAAAGTCCTTTATAATTTATGGACTCCGATATATCACTGATATATCACCGCCAAGACCGATATGGCGCTTGGCGGGGATCGACCGCTGAGCGATATTTACAATCATGGTTGCAAGATTATTGTTTACTTCCATCATGAATTTAGTGATTACAGAAACAGGCACATATATTGGTTGGGGGTAAATCAAGCATTTTCCATATTGGTGCCTCAGACCCTCAGACCTCAGTATGCCCGATTAATCACCACATAGATAGGATTTCATGTTCATTGACCGCCACCTCTCCCACGACAACACAATGCATGCAGTATTAAAGAGCTTATATAGCAACAATAGTGATCCACTACAGTATCAACAATGAAGCTTATCAGTAAGAGCACTATATGCTACATGCTTAGATGTTACTACCTAAATGTAGGTATAAGGCAATAAACAAGACAATATGCTTGGATTTTTATGGGATTTAGGCACACAGATAACTGCTGGCTTAATTTCTTCCGTGTGCCACAAAGGTTGCTAGACAAAGTGGTGAATGGTTGGAAAGGATATGACAAATTCTTAATCCTTGGCCTAAGACCTATCACTACATGTGCAACTGTGCAAGTATGAGCCACATATCTACTGTAGTTGGCATAAAAGTGAGCACCAGAACGAACTCTAGAAGTAGTTTCTAGGTTGCCCTAAAATTTCTTGGCTCTAAGATTGTGTAGTAAGTTAAATGAGGGTTTTCACTTTTTTAAGATGAATAACTAGTTACGCCTTCATTACCTTTATTATGAGATAAATATGTTTGAAATATTGGACCCTCAAGATGGTCACGGTAACAAGAATCCTAACTTCCTGATGAATTCATTTTTCAGAGTATAAAATAGTTACAAGGCCAAGTTGACGTCGAGCTATAAGTCTATAACACTACTTGCAATATGCCCTTATGAGAATGTACCACTAATTAGTTAAAAAGCAACCATAACCTATCTCTGCTAAACAAAAATGCAACTAACCACTGCAACTTAGAATACTCATATAAAACAATTTATTTGTCTTCACCGATACCATCAAAGACATTTCTCTGCAACCCGCTCAAAACTGCTGTGCAGCTCCATTGCCTGTGTTTGCTACTAGAAACAAACTCAAAAGGTAATTGCTCAGTAACATCTACATTAAGTGTTCAATTTCATATTAGTTGTTGAACCATAAGTTAATTTCCTAGGTTATGACCTGCTTGGTATTTTATAAAGGCATTCCAGCATGTCGTTACTTGAGAATAGGATATTTGATGTCCTCATGTCCATATAAACACAAATGTTACTAACACCAAGGCACTAACTTAAACTAACACAAAAACAGCAAATGCGAAGTAAATATAGATGGTTACCTCCATAAGCTCTACTTTTGCAGTATCAACACCCTCTACATCTTCAAAGTTAACCACTTGATTGCTAGGCCGCCGCTTCTTTGCAGGGCTATTCGCAGCCGAAAGTTGACGATACAAAATCCACATCAATGGAGTTAAAGGAATCCAAAGTGACAGTATAGTAATCAATGTATTCCTCATCGACATCAATACTGATTGTGGAGACGAACTATACGTAATTCCTTTCTCTCTCATCAAACCAAGAAGATAACTCTCATCATGATCAATCTTTCTTGTCGAGAACTGCCATTCAGGCACTGAACTTTTCGTCTTTGTAGATTTCCTCATCACATTCGGACTCGTAATCTGACTATTCTTCACTAAATCACTCTTAACAATATTTTCGTCATTATCACTTATATCCACTTTCTTACCCTCCAAATTTTGCATATCCTCAACACCAAATGTGCCCGTATTATAATATATCCTCCGTGACCCCTCCTCAAACAAAACTTTCATAACCGACCCACTCTGAATACTTGTTACCAAATCCGAATAGGGTACAACTTTAGGAGTCGGCATTGCAGTCAACTTCAAAAACAAATAACACAACCCCAGCACAACACTAATCGCACCCGACAAAGTCACTTTCCTCATATTCTTCCTCAAAAAAGTACTGATATCATTCAAAATCGCTTTAACCGACACCCTTTTCAACTTCAAACCCAATAACCTTAACCTAGGCTGCAACCTAAGCTTAAACCCCTTCCTTAAAAAACCACTATCCCTCTTCCCTAACTGGTTCCCTTTACTCCCATTATTATCATTTAACACTGCCTTAATACAACACAACCTATTTTGGGACTTATAACATACTAAAGGCAATGAATTTGAACAAGATAAAACATGGCATTTCATTAAACAGTTGGTGGGCATAACTCGAAGTTTCGAAAACTCGAAACTATTTAATGATCTACTATTGTTTATATAAACAGGAACTGCAGACATTTCTACAGACATAACATTCAATTTTCCCATGAATTTGTGAAAACTAACATAGACCCACTTCAGATTTTGCTACAAAGATTATATATTTGTAAGGAATTTACCTGAACCCATGAAATGAAGACTATGCAAACCAGTTATTGTATAAAAATACCCTTTTTAATGTTGAAGTTACAAAATCTTTGATGATGTTTGGGTATGTAGGCTTATCTTACCAATTTTTGAGGAAATAATATCTCAAGGGGTCTGGTTATTTTATTGGATAAAAATATATGAACTGATGAAATTACAATTTAACCCTTGTACTATTGATTTGGGATAGTTTAATTCCTTGTAAACATCTTTGGCTTGTTTTTAAGTTCTTGCCAAATTAGTGATGCATATTGGACTAGTTTTATACAGTTGTAAAGAGAAATGATTGCATTAATGGGTGTGTTTCTTTTTTCCCCTTAGCTAAGAGCATCCACAATGGGTAAAGCTTTTAAAAGCTTTTTACTATTTCAAAAAGTCATTTTATGAGGTTTTTTGCATTGCTTCAAAAGCTTTTCGAAAAGCTTTTCTTCAAAGACTTGGTGAACCTCAAGTCTTTGCTCAAAGCTTTAGTCATTAAATGCATTTTGCATTAAATGCATTAAATGCAAAAAGTCTTTAAAGGTTTTTCCATTGTAGATGCTCTAAAGGATGCAATTTAATATTATTACTTTTTTATGGGGCCCATAAAATTCCTTTGTTTCATCTATATCCACAAGGTTTAATTTATCAACCCTTCCCCATTAAGATGCTTATATGGTAGTAGGACTCACATACACCCTTAGCTAAGAAAAAAAAGAAACACCCCTAGTGTTGTTTGTAGGTGAAGTTACCTTTTGAGCAACTTGATACAAAGACTACAATCCGGTTAGAGCGATGTATTGTGGATGTAAGATGTAGACAATTACAAATCTACCAGATGGTTAAGGGATTGTTTTCAGAAAAACTTTCGGCAATAATATGGTCATGCGAACATAAAGTGTGTGTATGCTAAATTCTCCTAAGATGTTGTGATACGAACCATGAGACCAAAGACCAAGTCTCAATTGAACTAGTCGGGTCAAGAGACTTTTTACAAGATCCTGAAGACCTTGTATTGAGGAAGACCAAAAGTCATTCTATTGATAGACTTGCAATGCGTCCTAACTTGGCTGCTCGTGGTGTAGTCCTCCCATCTCATAATTGCCCCTTTTGTGACTCAGATATTGAAGATATTGATCACATTCTGGTAATATGCCACATTGTTAGTATGATTTGGAGAAAGATTTGGAGCTGGTGGAACCTCCCCTCTCAAATATATTTTCCATCGTTCTCTATTCGGGATGTTGCAAAAGGGAATCTCAATGTTCATTGTTGTCCAAATCTGGTATAAGTCATAAATGGGGTCTTTCAAATTAGTTTATGGACTATTTAGAACTGGGGAAACCATCTTAGTCATGCCTCGGGGGATGACATTGACTCGATTAAGAATGATGACATTTTGCCGAGTATTCAACGAATGGCTAAGCTGTGGAATGTGGATGTCTGTCCGTATTCACTCGGAGTTGTAAGTTAGGTGGCCAAGCCTTTTGATGTAGCTTTTGTTTGCTTTATTTTGGGTTGTGGTTGTTTTATCTTTCTGGTTTGTTTGTATAGTTATCGTTTGGTTTTGTGAGGTCTCGAGTTGGGCTCCTTTGTTAATAATATCTAGCCTTTCATATTTAAAAAAAAAAAAAAAAAAAAAAAAAAAAAAAAAAAAAAAAGGTATCTTGCTTTTTGGAGATTGACCATCTCAAATTGGTCTTGACAAAAATGGGAGAAGATTCTTGAACGCTGAAAAAATCCAATAACTTCATAGCAAACTCTCATAAACTACTAACCCACCACGAGTGGGTTGCGAGAAGTGGAGCGCATGAAGAATAATTAGAAAGCACATACTCACACATAAGAAGAGTTTTGGCAAAGATTTCAGTGTGGAGGATTCAAAAGTTGTGGTAAAATTCATGTTAAAGTGGTTACCCTAGTCTGAAGATAATTGCAAGAATCGTCCAGTTCAGCTTCAAGGATGGGTCATTGAGGGGATAAAATTGTTTCTTTTTCTGTAAAGCTTTTATATAATTAATTAAAGTTGACATGAAATGGATCACGAAAAAATACATAAAAGATGAATGAATGATTTCAATCCGAGAAACTCGCTCCTCGTATTGTTAAGGTGCCCTCAATCTATTTTTATATATATAGAGTTGCGTTTTCAACACTTGAACAATAACTCAAATATCAAACTAAAAGTAAAACATATTAAAATGAGAGTAATCCAGCTCTAAACACATTGCCTAACCTACAAAATCAACCAACGATCATTTTGATATTTTTATATCTATTGGTCTCACAACATCAAACCAAACATGAAATATACAAAAACAAAAACAAAATTGACAAAAAATAGAGTAAAAGTCAAACAAGTCCGTCACCCACTCGTCACCCCTTACGAACAAGAAAGAAGACCGCCTCAGAATCACGACGTAGTATTTATACTCGTTTTCCTCCCCTGCTCCCTCCTATTATTTCACAAAAAAAGTTCACCTGCAAGGATACTGGTACGTTTTCTTTCACTTTTTTTATTCTATCTGTTTGCTGAATGATAAAATTCGGTTAATTTTTTTTATTCATCATTTGCTATTTATAAACTACATATAACAAGATATAAAATTTTGATGGACACTAGCATAATCGTATTTTACTTCTTACATGCCGTTGAGAATTATTATAAACAACCTTTATTTGTGCTACTTTTGCATAAGGTTGAAGATATTTACGATTATATTATATGATTGATATATATTTTTCGAAATTTGAGCCTGTTTGATTATCTATAAATTTATTATCTAAAGAAATTAAAATTTTAAAATTAGGTATATGCATAATTGAGTAATAATGAAAATGATCATGCTGGATCATAAACTTAGGGGGGTGTTTGGCTAAGCTTATTAAAGGTGCTTATTAGCTTATTAGATCAAATACGATAAGTTTACCCAACACCAACAAAGTGCATATTAATTAGCTGTATGGAAAGCCAAAAACGGATTTATGCTTCAACTGTTAAGATATGGCTTTTTTGCTAAAGCTATAAGCTTAGCCAAACACCCCCTTTTTTAACGGTTTGCCATTGCCATGTTAGTAAAATATAAACTTGTTTCATGAACCATTTTTACTGTCCATAATGTTTATAGAATTATAGATACACAAATTGCCTCAACTGATGCTTTCGAATCTTTTCGAGATTTTAAGGATAAAAGAAATCTTAGCGCTTTAAGACCTTTTCGTAACGCATAACATAAACATTACACGTTTTTTATTTTTTGTGAATCTTTTCTTGGTACTTGCATAGGGGTACTCTTAGAAAGTAAGAAAATTTCATTATAATGCGACTTGATATTCACATGTTTTTCGCTTACTTTTGTTGGCAGAAATGGCTATACAATCAGGAATGTTTCCGGTACACCAAACCGTAGGTAGTGTATTATGTTGCAAATGTGGCATTCTAATGGCCCCAAATGCCGCCAATATGTGTGTCAAATGTCTACGTTCTGAAGTAGATATAACCGAAGGTCTACAAAAACACGCCATCATCATTCACTGCCCTGAATGCGACAGCTACTTGCAGCCACCACGAACGTGGCTTAAAGCTCAACTAGAATCTAAAGAACTTTTAACTTATTGCGTTAAGAGGTTAAAAAATCTGAGTAAAGTAAGGTTGATTCACGCAGAGTTTATCTGGACTGAACCTCACTCCAAGAGGATTAAGGTCAAACTCTGGATTCAAAAAGAGGTTCTTAATGGTGCAGTTCTTGAACAAGCTTATACGGTTGAGTATGTAGTTCAGGATCAAATGTGTGAGTCGTGTTCACGAGTTCAAGCTAACCCTGATCAGTGGGTGGCTGCTGTGCAGCTAAGACAACACGTTTCTCATAGACGAACTTTCTTTTATTTGGAGCAACTTATACTTAAACATGATGCTGCTGTTAAAGCTATCAGAATTAAACAGACGGAGCGAGGGATTGATTTCTTTTTTGGTAACCGTAGTCATGCTGTTAAGTTTGTTGAGTTTGTGCAGAAAGTTGTCCCAATCAAGAGCCGCAGCGACAAGAAGCTTGTGTCCCATGATACTAAAAGCAATAACTATAACTATAAGTATACTTTCTCTGTTGAGATATGTCCGGTTTGTCGTGAGGATCTTATTTGTCTACCTCCAAAACTTGCTGTTAGTTTAGGAAACATTGGCCCACTTGTTTTATGCACAAAAATTAGTAATAGTATCGCGTTACTTGATCCATTAACTCTCAGGCACTGTTTTCTTGATGCTGAACAATATTGGAGGACCTCATTTACATCAATTCTTACCTCTAAGCAGCTCGTGGAGTATGTGGTACTGGATGTTGATCCTATTTCAACTGAGGTTAATGTTGGTGGTTCAAGGTACATGATGGCTGATGTTCAGGTGGCTCGTGTATCTGATTTTGGGAAGAATGATACCATGTTCTTTGTAAGGACTCATTTGGGACATTTGCTAAATGTTGGTGATTATGCTCTTGGTTATGATTTACATGCTGCAAATAGTAACGATATGGAGCTTGATAAGTATAAAGGTCTTGTGCTCCCTGAAGTTATTCTGGTTAAGAAGAGTTATGAGGAAAAAAGGCAAAAGAAGCGTGGAAAGCCTCGTTCTTGGAAGCTTAAGTCGCTTAACATGGAGGTTGATGTGAGTGAAACCAGGGGTAAAGCGGATGAAGAAAAGATGAATAAGGATTATGAACAGTTTATTAGAGATATTGAAGAGAACCCTGAGATGAGATTTAACATTTCATTGTATCGAGATAAAGATTATCAACCATCGGAAATGGGGTCTATGACTGATGGCGAGGGTGCCCCAGAGGTACCGTTGGATGAACTGTTCGATGATCTTGAATTAAGCGATGAAGATGGCAACATTGAAGGAATGAGGGACTGATTAGATTTGAATGTTCATCACGTTTTTGGTGTTTTATATGATGTTGATTTGCTCTTTGTTTTGAAAAATTGTAAGACCTATGGCCAGTTTTGAAATCATATTTAATTTTGTATTTGGTCTTACGAAAAATAATTATGCTTACAAGTGCAATCCTTTATTGTAACAACCGAGTCTCATACCAATAAATTACAAAGATACTGTTAAATTTTCCAGAAAGAGATGTACAGTCTGCACAAATTCGAAACACAGCCTGTTGTGATTTCGTTTTATGGGACAGCAGGCAACGGGTGGAGGATGGGTTTAAGTTTCCCCTTGATTCTCACAGATGGGGAAAGGCTTTTGGTTACAACAGTTTTTGTACTTCTTAGATGTTGAACTACCGATTGCTTGTTACTAGCTACCCCCTGGCTCTTTGTTGTATGCACATTTTTCAATGGGTCAATATCCGAACAGAAAGACTTCTATTTAACCCACAGGTTATCAATAGTTGGTTTCCTTTTGTTAATATGCATAACTTCTTTGTGTCAAACATATCAGTCAACAGTAACTTGTACTTGATAAATTTGTTGCTAGTTACTATAGTGACCTCAACTGACAATAATCGGTTTTGACTGGTTGGCAAAAGGTAATTCTGCTGCGATTCTATTATTAGAATAATCAAATTTGTAGAAGTATGTAAGACGTTTATTGTTAATTGAGATAGCTGTATGATAATGATTTAAGCTACAAAGACAGCAATTCTATAGTTATCTCAATAATCATTCTTTTGGTTACATGAACTTTAGATGAGAATTCAGCTTCAGATGTTAATAGCAATTAGGGCTGGTCTTTCTCTTGGGATAGCCCGCTTCGTATAATACGTGTCTTTCATGTGTTTCTTTCATACATCTACTTTACTTCCAGCAGAGACATGGATCTGGTCAAACGTCATTTACAGCATTTGACAAACATGTCAGATATGTACAAGTAAGTTCCACTTCTCTTGAATCAGGTTGGATCTTTTAAAGATCTTTAGAAAGATTAGCAGTTCCAGAGGTGGTAATTTCGACCCATTTCTTATAATGGGTCAATTCAGGTTCTGTAATCATATTTAGCACAGTCAGTAGTCTGTAACTGTATTTAAGACACTAATAACTATAACACCTTGATCTGTACAAAAATTGTTTGTTTTGACCCGTTACCTGATCTCATTTGACCATCTCTACTCGGTTGTTGTTAGATGGTATTCAACTTCAGGCAATATGGATTTTTAGCGAGTCTTTTGCTTCTTTACATGACTAAAGGACATGCCTTCAGGTTATTGGTGGCTTTCCTAGTGGGAGCTTTCCTTTCTCCAACTAAAAGACTAACATAAAAGGATTATATTTGGTAACTTCTTGTATAAGTCCCCAAAATAAAATTATTTCTCTACTCTTTGTTAAGAGACTAGACTGTGGAAAACTAGAAGGGGGTTGAATAGTTTTACGTCTTTTTAATTTTATGAAAACTTAGTTGTTTAAAACAAAACTTTGTTTCTAGTTTATGTGAGATCAATGCATGTATACTTATAAGTACTTATATCTACGCAAGTAAATAATAACAATATGGATGAGTATAACTTAAGAGAATTAATATCTACGCAAGTAAACAACAACAATATAGACAAGTATTTTTACGTCATTTTTATTTATGAAAACTTAGTTTAGTTTTAAAGTCTTGTTTACTCTTAAAACTTTGATTCGATCTTATGTGAATTCAAGTCATGAACAATATGAACAACTATATCGAGGTATGAAAAGTAATAACGAAGTAAGCTAAATATGTACAATCAATACATGCATAATATGGACAATTATAGCTATATACGAGATGTAAGTAAGTAAGCTAAGTAATAAGTTAGAGTTGGAAAGATCTAACCGCGAGACAAAGGATTTATAGTGGTTCGGCTACAAGGACACCTTCATTGCCCTACTCCACTCCTCGAGTCACCTACTCGAGAGTTTTCTTCACTATGTCAACAAGCTCCCTTATGGCGGAGAAAACCTTACACACCAATGTACACACCACAACTTTGTCACAACTTAATCACAACTTCTACACAACTTCTTCACACCAATCTACTTCACACCAATTCTACTTCACACTTTTCTACTTCACACCTATCTACTTCATACCAATCTTCTTCACACCAATCTTCTTCACAACTACACTACTTCACTACTAAACAACTTCTTCTCCCTACACAACTTCTATTCCTAGATCTATCTAGTTACACTACTATCACACCTTTACAATGAATGTACACAACAACTAGACTATATACACAAATCTACAATACTTCACAACGTGATGTTGAAGGAGTATTCTTCTCTTGCACTTTGAGAGATGAGAGGTGAGGGAATGAATCACTTGAAACAAGGATTAACAATTATATGATCAAAGGGTTTTTAGGAAGATGTTTAGAGAGATTTGGATCTGAAAATTTTCGTGCAAGAGGTAGGAAAAATTCCAGATTTAAGGTGGTATTTATAGGGAAAAATTTCTGACAGAATCTGACAGGGGAGCGTGGCCGGTCCCCTTAATTGTGTGCCGACCCCCTTAAAATTAAGGGGGCCGCCCAGACAAAAACTGCAGTTTTCTTGTCTTTTTCTGGGGAAAGTTTATTTGGTGAAAAACTAACTGATTTTGGTTAAAATTTTGAATTCATATATTTATTATGAATAAAACATTTTCCTTTATTACCAAAAATGTTTTTCAAAAATATATAATAAGTTTATTTAATTTTATAAACTTTGTATTATTTAATAAACATCCCTTTGATCATAAAATGTATTAGTCACTTGTTTATTCATACCTTAAGTGATTATGTTGGATGAGATGATATAAACTTGCTTAAAACTTGTTTATGTATCAACTTTGCGTTTAATGTTCTTATATTTTGTGATCGTCAAAACTTAAGGATATCGAAAGATATTAATAACATTTTTATACATTATTTATATCAACAATCTCCCCCTTTTTGATGATTACAAAATCTAAACTCATTAAACTAAAAATTAATATATATGCAAGTTTTTAGTGTGAGTTTATATCACTTCTCCCCCTTTTTGTTAGCATAAAAAAAGGTTATCCCGATGAATGTATAGCTCCCCCTTGAAGTATACCCCCCCTCGTTTTGAGGTCATAAGAGATCGAGATATGGAATGCTTGCAAAAATATTTAGAGCACAAGCAACATATATATATGCATGCAATAAATATGAAGTAACTAACAAGAATGCATGGTAAAAAAAACACAAGAAACATTCATTAATAATTATGTTGAAAACATAATCATTAATACATAAGCATATAGATATATGTTTTTTTTTTTTTTTTTTTTTTTTTTTTTTTTTTTTTTTTTTTAGCAAATTACACTAGATAATACTAAGTTGCCAACTTGAGGTCTCTTGGACTTGCTTAGAACACAAAAGGTTTGAAATGATTTTATTTTTGGAGATGGGAAACATGGTAGTTGGATTTAGGAAAGGTAGACTTTTGTGGGAATGGTGTTTGTAGAATTTGGAGAGTTTGGTGGTGAGTTTGGAGCGGAGGGATTTGCTTGAGGGTTGGTGTTTAGTGTTATGGATGATGTTGGAGAAGACCTAGTGAGGAGATACTCAATCCAAGTGAGGTGTTCATTTATGGCCATGTTTTGTTTTTGGAAAAAAATGCAACAAGAACAATTGTTGACATGATTATAAGATGGATCAAGTTGTTGGGTGGTGATGAGTTGGTGGATGAAGGTTGTTGATCCAAATTGCTTTAAGCAAGAAGAGCACTAAGCTCATGTGCTTCTTTAAGTTCTTCAACGAACTTTTCATGTTCGGAAGATGGTGGAGTTGGATTGTGATTATTGATTGTGAATTAAACATGGAACATAGGTTTCTGTAGGACCGAAAGTATTGTGATTTATGTAATTCGGGAGGTCGAGGTTGATCAAAGATGATGAAAGTATTCATCTTTTTAGAGAGAGAAAGTAGAGAGAGGGTGGAGAAAAATGATAACTTTATTAATGAAACAATGAATGAACAAAACCCTAATGATTTCCCACACCCCTCATGGAGAGTCATGAGGGGTATTTATAGGCTCATAACAACACTCCTATGCCTAGTGTACAATAATAGTCCCTAAAGGTACTACTTGTTACTGATCTAGTCCATTTCACGTATGTGACGTTATCTTTATAAAAGAGCGAGGCTAACAATCTCCCTCCAAGATATTGTCACACGTGAATGGTTACAATGAGACCTATAAATACATAAAAATGTAAATAACAACAATAGTAAACTATGTTGACATTGTTGAAGCGCAGAGTCTCTGTTGTCTAGATACTGAGGCAGACTTGAAGTTCTCTCTTCCGACGAACTCGGCGTATTTGATCTTTGGCACTGACGGCACAGATCTTTGTAGCTCTGAACTTCAACTGTAATGGTCTAGTTAGGTTATTACTCCCTCCTAACTAGTGAGCCTTTATTCTTTTTCCTGCTCCCTCCTGAACCGACAACTCTCTTTTCATCACGCAGCGGATAAAGTAGATTCATAAGTGTAGGCACATGGTTGTCGTTCAGGGAGCATCATGACAATATAACTCACATAACATTGCACAGAAGGTTGGTAATACGCTCCGATGTACACATCATTAGTACTTCTTCGGTTCCAGTGTAAGCACAATTCCCTCGAACAACCAACGTACTAGAGATGAAACACTACTTCTTTTGGCATGTTCTTCTCCCTCCTGATGGTTGCGATGTATCGAAATCATCATACTATTGTGTGTACATGCCAAAATTACCCGTACTTTACACTTCTGATGCAATATAGATAGACCGTGTAAGCACAATTTGTGAGTATATGTCGCAAAAATATACTCTCAATACATTTCTCTCAAATCAACCTGTAATCGAACCTCCTTGTAATTCACCGGCTACTAGTAATGACCACATATGGAGATAACCCGATATGACCAGCTTGAAAACGAAGTAAACATTCCATCTTGTGACTTAATGCTTGTACGATAGATGTGACTTAATACCTATACTGAGCACTACAATGTAACTCCTTTAAGTATGAGGTTGCACGAAATATTCGCCACTTGAACAATCCACTACTTCGTGTGACACTGAGTACTACAACGTAACTCCTTTAAGTGATAGCTATACTGTGAGCACTACAACGTAACTCCTTACATCAGTAATAACTAGATTGTCAAGACTGAATTTTTTAATTTGCGCAGACAAGTTATCTTCAAAAGTCGTGCATCCAACCACCCCTAGACTTTGAGATAAATAAGTACACTTTTTGAAACGTCACTTCAAAGTCAAATCAATAATACCGTACAAAAACCCCGTAGTCATTTTGTTGAACAAAACAATTCTAGCCGTGAACAATGTATCCCCGTGAAAATTTATAAACCAAAGTACCACTCATTTACCAAATTATCAATAATGTTATATCTAAAAAAATTAGATGAACATTTTGATAGTCCATGTATGCGCATGTTCAGCCCAATCTATATTAACATCATGTCAGCCCAAATCATTGTGATATACTCTTTTTAGCCCAACATCATATGAAACCCAATCCAATTCACTTCATAATACACGGTTATAGTAATATAACTTGAAACACAGTTACATTACCCAAACCCTAGAACTCATACATCTAAATCCATCCGCCCCCATCCTCACCTTTTTCTCTACGCAGTCCACCAAACCTTCATCTCAACATTTCATACACTTAACTTTTTATCTACCAAATCTCATCTTAAATCTTCCAAACCAAATGACCCACGAATGCAATCTCACATCAACAAATCTGTTTTAATTCTCTATGCTCAAAACCACAAACACTTTTTGGTTTCTCATTGCAACAAACGTACAAGAGATTCGACTTCAAGATCATAAGAATGGTCTTGGGTAGGTGTTAATGTGACTTGTGTTTTTCGTTTTTGATTCTTTACCGAACTGAAGAGGGAATATAACACATTTGTTATAGATCTTTTCTTTACTTTCGGATAGGCTTCACTACGGATCTGTGATGATTATGATTTCAAACTAAAAAAAAATCCTTTAAAAGATTGGTAACAAAGTTTGAATCGTTTCTGAGATCACTCGTATATATATTTTTTAAGTATAAGTTTTGGAAGATTGAAGGTGGGATCAGCTTTGGTGAAGTTGTTAGTTGTGAGAAGATGGTGTAAGGTTTAGAGTTGTTGGATGAATCAGGGTTGATGTAGATCTTGGTTTTGATTTTGACAGGCTGACTTCTTTGTCCCTCAATTTGTTTTCTTTTTGCATACAATCTAGGACCGATGATGTAATAAACTGAGGTCGAGAATGAGTCTTGGTAATTGGTATGTGGTCGTGGTCTATTCTTCTGCATCATCTTTTCTTTCTGTCATGTTTTCGAAAATATGTCAACTTGCAAAAAGATTTTGATAAGTTTTTCAAAAAGATTTCGATAATTTGTGAAACTTATCGAGAAATTATTTAACTTATCGAGAAGATGGTTAATCCAACTTATCGAAAACATGATTTGTCAAAAACATGACTTGTCGAGAACATGTCTTGTCGAGAACCTAATTTAATGTTCACGATAGATTAGGGTATTAGGTTCTCGAAAACAAGTACATATCGAGATTTCTTATACAAGAAACTCCGATGAAATTCCGGCGACCATTTCCCAGTTTCCGATGAATATTCCGATGAGACTCGACCACATTTCACGGTTGGTACAAAAACAGTCATAAAAATGACATCTTTAATATAAAACTGTTATGTAATAAAAGGAATTACACAATAACAGCTTTTGTAAAGCAGATGATAAAGCACAGGGGACTGCTTTTTTTTTTTTTTTTTTTTTTAACCAAAAAGATACATGAATACTTGTGTAGAAAACTGTTATAACTAAAGATAAGGAAAAAAAATTTTCTAAATCTATAAAAGTGCATAAAAACAGCTTCAAGCACAATTCGAACCACAAAAAATCGACAAACAAAACACCATGAGCTCCGATACCAATTGTAGGACCGAAAGTATTGTGATTTATGTGATTCGGGAGGTCGAGGTTGATCAAAGATGATGAAAGTATTCATCTTTTTAGAGAGAGAAAGTAGAGAGAGGGTGGAGAAAAAGGATAACTTTATTAATGAAACAATGAATGAACAAAACCCTAATGATTTCCCACACCCCTCATGGAGAGTCATGAGGGGTATTTATAGGCTCATAACAACACTACTATGCCTAGTGTACAATAATAGTCCCTAAAGGTACTACTTGTTACTGATCTAGTCCATTTCACGTATGTGACGTTATCTTTATAAAAGAGCGAGGCTAACAGTTTCATGTATGGATGAGTTTTGATGGTTGTTGTTTAAAGATTGAGTATGTTCCTCACAAGGGTCATTTGGAAGAAATGTGTTGGGTGACTGTGGAATTTCATTAGTGAGGATGATTGTGAGATTGTCTTGTTGAGACAAAAGAGAGGTTTCATTTGGGTAATCATGAATGGATGAGGATGAATGTATGGTAGAATGGGATGTTTCATGAGTGGAGGATGCTTTGTATAGTGGATTGGTAGTTTGACCAAAGTGTGAGGTGTTGGGAGTGAGATTGGGATTGTTGTTTTGAGATTGAGCATGCTCTTCATATGAATTATATGGGTGAGATGAAAGTGTGTTTTTGGGAGTAAGGATGGAAATGAATGTGGATGGAGTAATTGTGTGAGGATGAGTGAGGTAAGTAATTTGAGTATGGTGAGGAAGGTGTGTGATGCAAATTGCGTTGTGCAAGGTGCATAATATTGAGATCACGAAGATCATGGAGTTGGTCAAGTTCTTCACGAAACTTCAAGGTTTACAAGGAAGATGATGATGAAGGAATGTTGTAATGTTGGTGGAAAAGAGAGTGATGTGTAATGTTGATTATTGTTTGGAGGTTGATATTTTTCAATAAAAGGATTGTTTCGAGGAGATAGATGAAATGTAGGTATGTAGATGGGAGCATAGGTAGATGCTTGACCATTATGAGGACTGAGAAAGGGTTCTTTTGAGTGTGCTTGAGGGTTGTGTGTATAGTTGGAGATATAAGAGGAATTTGGTGTTGGATGTTTGACAACATCATTTGGTTCGATGGGCTTTTTATGGAAGGATAATATGTGTTGTATTGGCTAGGTAAAATGTGTTTGTGTATTTGGGAAGTGGAAAATCAAAATAGGGTGAAATGGGCTAAAGAGCAGAAAGCAATCTGTGAGCCTCGTGCTTCAGGTGGCCGGCCCCTTAATCATAGGCCGGTCCCCTTAATTTTAAGGGGGCCGCCCTTGATCTTTAAGGGGGCCGCCCAGGGCCAGGTTCACAGAATGCCAGAGAAGTGTTTTTGGCAAGAGATTTTCAGATAAGGGTTTGTTTAGAGGTTTGGTTTTAGGCAAGTCCAACTCTTTAGGCAACAAGGAAAGTATTATCTTAATGAAATATGCATGAAAAGTATATAGGCAAGCAAGTAAGCACATAAAATAGTCATAACTAAGCATGCATGCATAACCAATAAGACAAATAAGCAATTTAGCAAATCATTCAACCTAAAACTCCTATCTTAGTGTAAGGCAACTAGTTAGTGAGAAACTAGTGATGGAACAAATGTGATAGTGTAATTCTTGGTTTTGTTCTAGTGTATGCCTATATGAAACAATTGTGGAGTTAAGATCGTTTTGACTCCTAAGCAAATATTCCTAAGTGGTATGTGTTAATTCACATACCATTTTATGGCCAAATACCGACCCAAATTGACTAAATGTACTAACAAATGCCTAAGAAATGTATGTTTTATGTTTGTGAATATGCAGACACGGATTTATCACAAAAAGACGAAAAATCAAGCAAATACCGAAAAAACGGGCACGAGAGTAGAAGATGGTCAAATAGTCAAAGCTGGGATCCAAAAGTCAACTTCAGTCCTTCATATATTCAAGATTGGCAGAATTAGTCCTTGGAAATTATTTTGAGAAAGTGACATTTTCAGTCCTTGAAGTATTGGCAAATTACAAATTGGTCCTTGGATTCTAAATATCACAAATCTGAAAAATAACTCATAAAGCTTAGCCTATATTTTTAGTACAATCCACAAAGCCCAAATATCCCAATCATAATATCCAAGCCCATCACTATGATCAAAGTCCAATAACTTTCGGTCAAGGGTCAAGATCTTGGTCAAAACTATAATAAATAAACAAACGTACCCTTTTTTCCCCCAAATTCCCCAATACCCCAGAAATCCCAAACCACTTATGAACCCTAACTCACCAGCCTAGTTTAATTGACCACATCCACTTCAAATTAACCATGATTGATCAATCATTGGGACTTCTAGAAGCCCACCTCACGTGCAGAATTCATGTCAGAGAGAATATGAATGCTTGAGGGACACTTGGCTGCTCACCATTGGTTAGAACGCGTCACATTCCTCCTTGGATTCTGCTGACAATGACAGAGAATGTAGCACACGCATTTGGGACAAATGTCAGAAGTAGATTGGCCAAGCCACATCACGAATTATGATCCAAGTGCTCTGAGGAGATTGAAGAAACACAAAAGCAATCCAAGGGTTAAGATAAGATTGAAGAAGCACAGAGTTGTGAGGATTGCCAGCATGGCATTCAGACCCCAAACCCTTCACCTCTCCTATAAATAGTGGTCTGTTTTAGTTCATTTGATGTAGTTTTTTAGTGTAAAGTTATGCTGTTAAATTGTAGTTTGAATTGTACTCTAGTTTAGTTTCTATAATTTTACTCTTTATTCCTAATAAAAGTGCTTTTTCATTAATATTCAGCTTATTATTCATCTTAATGTTTGCTTATTATGTTTTATTATCTTCTATTACTGCTATTTCTAGTTTCATTCAACTCAAAACCATTACTCTTAATCAGTTCTATAAATCATTTGCATAAAAAGAAGAAAATAAAAAAAAAATCAGAAAAATATAAAAAATTAAAAAATGTTTACATAATGATTAGTATAGCTTACAGTAGAGCTTATTTTCATTTTATACATTCCATTTTAGCTTAATAGCTTTTAGTGGAGTGTTTTGAGTCTATATTCATCATAAGTCAAAAATCAGAATTAAGAACCTGAGTTACTGAGGTGTGATGGATAAGCTAAGACAAACAGGGAAGGTCTTGGCCTATCTTAAAGATAGGCTTGCTTAGTGAGCCCCCTCTGTTCTTGCTGAGGGGGATTTCTTTGGTAATATCTTATTTGAATTCTTATATAGTAGTATCTTGTTTGAATTGTGAGTTAGCTTAGTGTTACTGTTACATTGGTGCATTTAGTTGATTGTTGATAGTATAGTTTCTGGAATTCAGTTTGTTTAATCCATTTTTATATATGTTTTATTTGATCTAAGTTGAATAGCTTGTTTTATATAGCTGATATTGGTGAGTTTAGTTTTGGATATTGATTAATTCACTGTTTCATTGAGTTTATTACTGAATTGAGGCTTAGTTGAGATCTGTACTACATTTGATCTCTGATTTGTGAAGTTTGTTGCTCTATCTTAGTGATTGTTGCATATCTGTTTAGAATATGGATCTGATGTGTTGAGTTTTGATAGAATTTCTGAGTTACTTGTATCTGTTTTACTGGTGGTTATTGATTGCTGATAGTGATTAATCTAGTAGAATATAATTGTTTGAAGTTGTGATAGTGATATTTGTGGAGTTGAGTAGAGTTTGGAATTGAACCAGGTAATTAGGTAGTGTTTGGACCAATGAGTAGTTGTATTTAGTGGTTGTCATTCTACTGTTTCAGCTTTATAAATAGATTACATTAGAATAATAGTTAACTAATATTGAATAAAAAGGTGGTGTAGTTTAGTAATAAGTCAAAATAGAATTTCAATTCTAGTTAACTGCAAGCTAAATAGAAATCAGATTGTGAAATTGAAGTTTTAGTTGCATTATAGTTATAGATAGCTTAATATAGCTTAATTGTAACTTAGTATTTCATAGTTAAGTAGAATTGGTAATTGAAATCTAGAATAAGTCAAAGTAGTTAGAATTCAAATTGTCAACTGTTACATTGCATTTTAGTGTTATAGCTGCTGAGTTGGTTTGAATTTAGGTTAGCATACATAAGTTTTTGGACTTTTAGTTGTGTGAAATTGAATCTCAGTATATCAGTTGAGTTTTTGCCCCTTAAGCTGTTGCTTGATAGCTTATCTGAGAGCTTATTGCATCTGTGTTTCAGCAAGGTTTAGACTAGTTAACTGATTTTGAACATAGGCCTGCAGTTGAGTTTATGATCTTACATCTGTGATATTTTGATTGTATCTGATTCATTGGTGGTTTATTATAATTGAACATCTGTTTTGTGCCTCTGGATAAGTCTGTGCTTTATCTGTTTGGATCAAAAGTGCTTATAATTTGAGCTTATTGCTTCATAATTGAACTTCTGTGGATTTGTGTGCTTGTGATTGTTCCATCTCTACATATCTGAGCATATTAGTTCATTTTTAGCATGAGTTCAAAGTTTCAGTCAGTTTGTGTCACAAGTGCTTAAAAATAAGCACTTGTGAATAAGAAGTTTACCTAAATAAGCAGTTTTTTCTATTCATTTTCAAAATTTTTATCCAAGTTCTTTTTAATATTTTAGATTTTCTGGAATTTTTCCAGATTTTTCTGAGCATTTTTACTATTTTTCTCAATTTCTTTTTGATTTTATTCAATTTTAAATAGATTTTAAATACCAAAAATCCATAAAAATTCAGAAAAGGTTGTGAAAATACAAAAATATTTTTAGAAATTCTTTTATAATATTTTAGAATTTTTAGAATTAAATTTTCAATTTTCCACTTTATATTTCTATTTTTCTTTATTTTAATTCATTTAAAATTACAAAAATCAATATAAATTCATAGAAAATAAAAGAAAAGTCAAAAAAATATTTTTCTTTTTCTGGAAACTCATTTCATTAGTTAAAGATTTTTAGAAAATATTTTCACGTTTGTGGTATCATTTTTAAATAAAAGTCGCGTTTTAAGTAACGCGGTTGCATTTCCGTTTTTACGTTTTAGACTTTGGTACATATATAGCTTGTACTCTTTGCATATTTCATGATTGTTTGTGATTACTTGAATATATTGATTGATATTTTTACTTTTTCACTTCTCAATTCACGGTTTCACGAATCAATATTCTTGATTCCATTCGCCTTCACTTGGATCCGACTCGGGTGATCCGTATGTTACGCGGATCACTTCGATATACTACTATATAATATATAAGTTGGTTTTCACACAAATCACTAAGAAACGATCCTTGATCTCCTTGATTTATCTTTGCTCACTTCTAAGTGTCATGTATATATATATATATATATATATATATATATATATATATATATATATATATATATATATATATATATATATATATAGACAACGAGAGTGAGACTATTGTGCATGATTTGAGAAAAACGTTTTTATCATTATTCAACAATGAGTATTCTAAACGTGAGAATAATTTCAAAATGAATTGAGATTTTATTTGAGAATATATTTATGCAAAACAAAATATCTCAATTCTTGATTTTGTACAAAATAGAATCCTAGACTAAGATTTGAGAAGAAAGAAAACTTAAAATTTTATGCTCAAATAGCCGACCCCCTTAAAGTGAGGCCGGTCCCCTTAATTTTAAGGGGGGCCGCCCTTATAAATTAAGGGATCCACCCATCTGATTTTTTTTTTTTTTTTTTTTTTTTTTTTTTTTTTTTTTTTTTTTTTCAGAACTTTGATTTTTCAGAAGATGTTAAGTATTACAAGAATTTAATCAATTTGCTCCATCATTCCTAATCCTAAACGTAAGTAGTTAAGTAAATCACGCTTAAGTGGCTTAGTGACTATATCGGCAATGTTACCTTTCGAAGCTACCTTCTCTATTGTTATATTTTCTTTTTGTATAATGTCCCTAAGAAAGTCATGACGTATTTCTATAGCACCTTTGTTATTGCACATAATAGGAATATTTTCTAACCTAATGCCATAGTCTTCGAGAGCTTGTTTCATCCATAGTTTTCTTACGCGAGGGATCTAGTCTTACTTCTATATTAACGATTAATCCACTTAACTCATTTCACTTCATCACCATGAGTTTTCTACTAGTGGACATAGAAGATTTCCATTTTCTATGTTGTTCGACAACGAACAATTTTAATTTAAATCCTAGGAAAGCCAACTAAGAGGGGTTCATAATGCGTGAGTAAGTAAGTATAACTAGCTATATAACTAAGCATTAATCTAACTAGTTGTTAATCTAAGAATATAAATTTTAACGATGAACTTAACAGAAACGCGTACCTTTTAGTCTTCAATAAATTTTCTTCAAACACTTCAAGATGCCATGTTGACTTATAGAAGCCATTTGTAGATGAGATACCAATATTTTCTAAAGTGACAACTTAGCCACTTGGTTCCCATGGTCTCATTGGTCCAAAGTTGTTTGAACCAAACATGATTTGCAATTGACTAGGATGCATGTATGGTGGAAGTATTCCCCATGGGCTAAAGCTTGGTTGATGTGGATAAATCCACATTGGGTGACTATTATTAGAAAAGTTTTGTCTACCTTGATTTCTCCTATGTTGAGGGGTTTTAGACCGAGGATAAGGATTATTTGGTCTATTTGGAGGTGGAGTTTTAGATCTTAATTTTAGTTTAGAAAATTCGGTTTTGGCTTTTAATGATGGTTTATAAAAACTTTTTACTTCCTCATCACTCGCAATAGGTATTTTTCTATCTTTTATAGGTACATACTTAGATTTTGAGTCTAATGGTTTTTCGTTTTCATTTTTAACCTCTATGCATGTTTTACATTCTATAAAAACTTCTTTTCCTTTTTCCAAATGTTGTAGTCTAATTTTTAATTCGAGTACTTCATTTTCTAATAGGTTATTAATATGTTTTAGTGACTTATTTTTAGCTATAATCTTTTGACCTAGTTTGCATAACCTATTATATTCACTATCTAGGTCTTTTTCGTCTAATGATAAATTTTCGTCACTAAAGTATTCGGTTTTGGAATGTACCTCGCTTGATGTCTTAGCCATAAGACACTTCTCCTCATTTGTGATTTCTTTCTCATTGTCATCGCTATCACTCCAAGCTCCTCCAACAAACGCCTTTTGATTTTGACTTCTTGACATCATTGGACATTTTCCGATGAGATGATTTGGATCACCACATTTGAAGCACTTCCTATCACTTTTGCCATTTTTGTCATCTTTATTTCTTTGGTTTGCTTTTCTTTCATCATGTGGTTGTCTAACGAATCTTCCTCGCCTTTTGAAGAATTTCTTGAAGTCTCTTACAGCCATCGCATATTCTTCATCATCACTTTCGGAGGTTGAGCTATCCTCGTTACTAGATTCCTTCCTAATTGACTTGCTTTGCTCTCTTTTTCCATTGACCATCTCAGAGTCTTTCTTTATTATTGCTTCGTAGACTTTTAGGTTGCCGATCAACTCATTAAGTTGAAGATTTGACAAGTTCTTCGATTCTTCAATTGCCGTAACTTTAGCTCGCCATTTTGGATGAAGAGCCCTAAGAAATTTCCTAACAAAATTCTTACTAGAAAAATTCTCATCAAGTGCTTTTAAACTTGTGATAATAGTGTTAAACCTAGCAAAAGCATTATCTATTGATTCCTCCTCCGGAATCGTAAATTGTTCATATTGTTGAACAAAAAGATCTATTTTATTATCTTTAACTTGACTATTACTTTGGTGAGTGATTAGCAAAGAATTTCAAATTTCTTTTGTGGTTTTACACATAAAAATTCTTTCATATTCTTTTCGTGGTAACGCATTATAAATAACCATTTTAGCCTCATTATTTTTTGCTAGTTTCCTTTTCAAATCATCATTTTGTTTTTCAAAATATACAATTTCATCCATTTTAGTTTCAAAATTATATTGAATAAGGGGAAAATCACCAAAGGTAATGACATGCCAAAGATCAAGATCTTTCAATTTCACATAAGTTTCGAATCTATTTTTCCAATATAAAAATCCATCATTTTTAAATAGTGGTGGTCTTTGCATAGATTGCCCTTCTAAATATTTTTCCGATTCCATAGATCGATACAAGTTTAAAATACAGTATATTTTAAAAATCTTGTTTAACGTAGCTCTGATACCAATTGTTAAAAACTAGAAGGGGGTTGAATAGTTTTACGTCCTTTTAATTTTATGAAAACTTAGTTGTTTAAAACAAAACTTTGTTTCTAGTTTATGTGAGATCAATGCATGTATACTTATAAGTACTTATATCTACGCAAGTAAATAATAACAATATGGATGAGTATGACTTAAGAGAATTAATATCTACGCAAGTAAACAATAACAATATAGACAAGTATTTTTACGTCCCTTTTATTTATTAAAACTTAGTTTAGTTTTAAAGTCTTGTTTACTCTTAAAACTTTGATTCCATCTTATGTGAATTCAAGTCTTGAACAATATGAACAACTATATCGAGGTATGAAAAGTAATAACGAAGTAAGCTAAATATGTACAATTAATACATGCATAATATGGACAATTATAGCTATATACGAGATGTAAGTAAGTAAGCTAAGTAATAAGTTAGAGTTGGAAAGATCTAACCGCGAGATAAAGGATTTATAGTGGTTCGGCTACAAGGACACCTTCCTTGCCCTACTCCACTCCCTGAGTCACCTACTCGAGAGTTTTCTTCACTATGTCAACAAGCTCCCTTATGGCGGAGAAAACCTTACACACCAATGTACACACCACAACTTCGTTACAACTTAATCACAACTTCTACACAACTTCTTCACACCAATCTACTTCACACCAATTCTACTTCACACCTTTCTACTTCACACCTATCTACTTCACACCAATCTTCTTCACACCAATCTTATTCACAACTACACTACTTCACTACTAAACAACTTCTTCTCCCTACACAACTTCTATTCCTAGATCTATCTAGTTACACTACTATCACACCTTTACAATGAATGTACACAACAACTAGACTATATACACAAATCTACAATACTTCACAACGTGATGTTGAAGGAGTATTCTTCTCTTGCACTTTGAGAGATGAGAGGTGAGGGAATGAATCACTTGAAACAAGGATTAACAATTATATGATCAAAGGGTTTTTAGGAGGATGTTTAGAGAGATTTGGATCTGAAAATTTTCGTACAAGAGGTAGGAAAAATTCCAGATTTAAGGTGGTATTTATAAGAAAAAATTTCTGACAGAATCTGACAGGGGAGCGTGGCCGGTCCCCTTAATTGTGTGCCGGCCCCCTTAAAATTAAGGGGGCCGCCCAGACGAAAACTGCAGTTTTATTGTCTTTTCTGGGGAAAGTTTATTTGGTGAAAAACTAACTGATTTTGGTTAAAATTTTGAATTCATATATTTATTATGAATAAAACATTTTCCTTTATTACCAAAAATGTTTTACAAAAATATATAATAAGTTTATTTAATTTTATAAACTTTGTATTATTTAAATAAACATCCCTTTGATCATAAAAAGTATTAGTCACTTGTTTATTCATACCTTAAGTGATTATGTTGGATGAGATGATATAAACTTGCTTAAAACTTGTTTACGTATTAACTTTGCGTTTAATGTTCTTATATTTTGTGATCGTCAAAACTTAAGGATATCGAAAGATATTAATAACGTTTTTTATACATTATTTATATCAACATAGACGGCTGATGCTGCCTGCTTCTGCTGCTTGAATGTAATAGTTACTTATAATGGCCTCGAGTTCCTGTCATATTCTGATTAATGAAGGAAGCACATCAGTTCTTGGTCATTTGGCTATTCATGGAATGAACCGTTAGAATTTGACAATCAAAGTACACGTATATGCGGAAGCTAGATCAAGTATAACACGTAAATATTAACCAAAACATAATAGGAACGTATCGTGGTGATTCTAGCCCGAACAAGAATCAAATATGCAAATCTTGAATTAATTGATGAACCCTAATTAGGGTTTGTTAATCAATGATCAATCCCTTACCGTTTTATTGATCGATTCCTTCATAACAACTATAGTGAGTTGTTACCTCGTTCTTGTACACACAAACTAATATCGAATCAAATTAATTGCAAGATTAAACACAAGAATTGTTTTGAAAAAAAAAACAAAATCGAAATCCCTAGGGTTTAGGGATGTTCGATCGGCTAGGAGAAAACCAAGAGAGAAAACAAGCCTTAGGGTATTGTGTGTGCACAAAAGGTGTGAATGAATGACCCTAAGGTTTGCTTATATACTAGAGTAAACTTGGGGAGCAAGCAAGGCATGGGTCGACCCCCCTTGGGCTTGATCGACCGGCCATACACCCAAGAGAGTGTTCCGGATCCTTCTTGCTATCCAAATTACATTCTAGTCCTTTCCGTTTCCTTTTAACGATAATTAGTCCATACATTTAATAACTAACGATCATTAATCCTTGAACTTGTGTTATTAATAAATATAACTAACAATTAATATTTATTAATCTTTGATTCTCGTTTGTATTGTGTGCAATCCCGAGGTCTCAGGTTCGATACTAGTCATTTACATATTAATATTTATACGTAACTTTTTACAGCTCCCACTCGTATATCTATTAATAGTAAAATGACATTGGTTGGCGTCTTGGAACACTCCAATGCCCCCAGCACGACTCGAGCTAGGTTTCCTGGAAAAACCTTTAATGATTCATCATTATAATTATCCTTTTGTTTAAAATATTGCATTTAATAAAGATGTGAGTTTCTTTATTAATATTATGTTTCTCGTCTCTTTATGATTGAACAAAATTACCAAACCATCTGAACGTATTCCAGATAGACTTTGGGCGTGGCCACGCAAACATTTTGTTAACCCTACGAGGGGCCCAGCAGTATTAAACTTCTGAACAAATCAGAAGGAATAAATTCTCTCTTGACTACAAGAATAACCCATGAACTTTGCAACACTTCTAAAAACAACCCTTATGACTCCCAATTACGGTGAGCGGTAGATTGCTTCACAAAAATGCACTACATCCATGACACTTATCTGATATCTCAAGTCTGAGGATAACTTTAAATATGATTCTCACATTAAATATTAAATCATATTGTTGGGATAAGTCCAATACTCAATTCATTGAATATCATGTGAAATTGGTATGACTATGCATGAATATACTTTCAAGTATATCCTTAACCAATACTAAAAATTGTCTTAGTTTAATGATATTCCCATATCATTAATCGACAACGGACAATTTAGAATAATAATTTATTCATGGATTTAAACATGCAAATATAGGATATATTATTAAGACAATGAATAAATAAACATAAACAATATTTTATTTCATTAAAATAATAATTGTACATTACATCTCTTATCCAAATACTAATCACAAATGGGCATGAAACTTTTAGCTAACTTAAGTCCTATTCCTTCGGCATGCTTGCAAAGCTTGGTGCCAGGTAAAGGCTTTGTAAACTGATCTGCTAAGTTTTCATCTGTGTGAACTTTGAGCATTTCGATTTCACCTATTTCGACTTGTTCTCGAACATAGTGATGCTTAATTGGGAAATGTCTGGTGCCTTTCATGATTCCAGGTTCATTGGCGAATGTAATTGCAGCTGAGTTGTCACAATACATTTTTATAGGTCGTCGAATCGAAGGTATAACCCCAAGCCCTGAAACAAACTTCCTAATCCAAACAGCTTCCATTGCAGCTTCTGAAGCAGCTATATACTCACTTTCTGTAGCAGACATCGCTAGTACACTCTGCTTTCTGCTCCTCCAATCCACAGCTCCTCCATTAATGACAAAGACATAACCCGTCTGAGACTTCGTATCATCCTTATCACCTTTCCAAGAAGCATCGCAGTAACCTATAACATCAAGTTCTGCAGATGGAGTACCCCCATAAACTAAGAACATCTCTTTAGTAGCCCTAAGGTACTTAAGAATATTCTTAACAGCAGTCCAGTGTTTTTCACCTGGATTCTGCTGATATCGACTGGTTAAGTTCTGAGCAAACGCCACATCAGGCCTTGTGCTTTTCACCGCATACATTATAGATCCCACAGCCGAAGCATAAGGGACTCTCTTCATGCGTTGCACCTCTTCAGGTGTTGAAGCACAAACTTTTTCGCTCAAGCCATGTTGCTCTTGCATCGGCAAATATCATTTCTTGGAATTTTGCATATTGAATCTCTTCAATATTTTATCAATGTAAGCACTTTGGCTTAATCCAATTAATCGCTGAGATCTATCTCTATATATCTTGATTCCTAGAATAAATGCAGCTTCCCCTAAATCTTTCATAGAAAAGCAACTTCCAAGATATGCCTTAACCTTTTGCAAACTTGGAATGTCATTTCCCATGATCAATATGTCATCAACATATAAAATAAGGAAAATTACATTACTCCCACTAGCTTTGTGATATACACATGGCTCATTAAGATTTTGAGTGAATCCATACTTTTTAATCTCACTATCAAATCTCTTATTCCATTGTCGTGATGCTTGCTTCAATCCATAAATGGATCTTTTAAGCTTGCATACACGATTTAAGAATTCTGGATTCACAAACCCCTCAGGCTGCGCCATATAGATGTCTTCATCTAGGCGACCATTTAAGAAGGCGGTTTTGACATCCATTTGCCAAATCTCATAGTCATAGTAAGCGGCTATGGCTATAAGAATCCTAATAGCCCTAATGTCAGCTACAGGAGAAAAGGTCTCCTCATAGTCAACACCAAAAGTTTGAGTATAGCCTTTAGCTACTGAACGGGCCTTATAGGTGTGTACAATGCCATCCATATCTGTCTTTTTCTTGTAGAGCCATTTACTCCCAACTAACTTGGCACCCGGAGGTAGGTCTACTTCTTCCCAGATTTCATTGTCTTCCATGGATTGCATTTCCCCATTCATAGCAACCTGCCATTTTTCCTTTTCAGGACTATTCATGAAAGCTTTGTAACTTGTAGGTTCATCAAGATCCCCTATCAAGTTTTCATCACACTCTACATTGAGACATAGACGTGTAGGAGCTTTCACAGGTCTAGATGACCTACGAATGAGAACCACTTCAACTTCAGGTGGAGGACCTAAACTTTCAGGTTCCACATGAAGTTGGCTAGTGTTTTTCAGAAGGTGCTACATCTTCATGATCGTCTTCCAGATCATATACTCTCCCACTGAATTCTTGAGATATGAGCTCCTTTTCCAAGAAGTCTCCATACCTTGCAACAAAAACTTTGTTTTCAGGTGGGTAATAAAAGTAGTATCCCATAGTTTCCTTAGGGTATCCTACGAAGATGCACTTCACAGATCTTTGTTGGAGTTTATCTGTTGAGTCACGTTTAACATACGGCTCACAACCCCAGACCTTAAGATAAGACAAGTTAGGAGCTTTTCCAGTCCATAACTCATATGGAGTCTTATCAACCTTCTTTGTTAGAACCATATTAAGAATGCGAACAGCAGATTCTAAGGCATAATCCCAAAACGAGTAAGGAAGAGTTGTTAGATTAAACATAGATTGTATCATGTCTTGCAATGTACGATTCCTTCTTTCAGATACACCATTTTGTTGTGGAGTATATGGAGAAGTAAGGTGCTGGACAATTTCCTCCTTTGCTAAGTAATCTATGAACTCCTGACTCAGGTATTCACCACCTCTATCGGATCGAAGAGCTTTAATCTTCTTTCCAAGTTGCAACTCTACTTCTGCTTTAAACACTTTGAATGTTTCAAACACCTCATGTTTATGTTTAAGTAAATAAACATAACCATAACGGCTGTAATCATCCGTAAATGTTAAGAAGTAGCTAGCACCCTTCCTTGACATATGTCTAAGTGGTCCACACACATCTGTGTGAATAAGATCAAGTAGATCATTAGCCCTTTCAATCCTATTTTTAAAGGGTTTATTTGTCATCTTCCCAGCAATGCAAGATTCGCACTTATCAAATGATTCATCATTGATCTTTTCTAAAAGCCCATCATGTTGCAGCTTTTTCATGCGAGCCTTGCCAATGTGAGCAAGTCGACAATGCCAAAGATAAGACGAATCCAGACCTTTCTTGATTCTCTTATTATTGATGTTATACATTGAATTATTATTAACAAAAGCATTATCATTATCATTCACATCAATTTCAAAGACACCATTCACAGCAATAACATTAAAATAAAAAACACCATTTAAAGAAACTGAAATTCCATTGCTAGAAATTGTATGCTCAAAACAAAGGTTCAACAAACATGAAAATGAAATTACACCTCTAACAATTGACGGTGCATAATGACAATTATTTAAAGATAGTACTAAGCCCGAAGGCAACACTAAATTAAAAACTCCTATAGCTTCAACTCCTGCATGCGCTCCGTTACCCACGTGCAAGACTTGTTGTCCATAGGCCAACTTTCTCTCAACTCTAAACCCCTGCTAGGTATTGCAAATATGAGTGCCACATTCTGTATCATATACCCATGAATTCAATTTAGGAGTAAGAGTGAATAATTAAAAAAATGGTATTTGGCGGAACCATCTCAAGTCCGTGTACCTTTTTGGTACCGAGCCCCCCACCCAACAAGGAAGGCATATCCCGGTAAATTACCTTTTTGGTACTGGCTGACCAAGTTGGAGTCCGGATTCGAACCCCCGCCTTTAAGCTTTGACTTGGTCAACTGCGCGCTTTTGCGGTAGTTGGTGGCCAACTGCCCTAAGGCAGCTGGTTAGTAAGAGTGAATAATTCAATCATAAAGAACGCACCTGATGAACTGGGATTACCAGCTTTATTACCCTGCTTCTTCTGTCGCAAGTCATGAATGTAGAGAGGACAATTGCGCTTCCAATGGCCATTTTCATGACAATGGTGACAAGCCTGATCCTTCTTGTTTGGCGGATTCACCTTGTTCTGCTTAGGCTGATACTGCTTCATCTTGGGTTGAGGTTGATAGGCCATGACCTGCTTGTCTTTATCACCTTTCCCATTGCCTTTGTTCACATGCGATTTCTTCTAGATTCTCCCCCCATGAATCGTCAACACTTGCGGGGTAGGAGCCTTGACCTTGGCTGGTAGACTTTTCTCATAATCAACAAGCAATGCGAGTAATTCTGATACTATCTTCCCCGAGCAGTGTATGTTGAAATTCTTCACAAAACCATCAAAATCCTTGTTAAGGGACCTGTTGATCAAGTGCACTTGCACATTTTCGGGGTAACCAAATCCAATTCTGTGAAGCTGATCAAAATATTCCTTCATCTCAGTCACATAATCTTCAACTGGTTTACCATCACCATGCTTGCAGTTGTGTAGCTTGTCAAGTTCATCATACAATTCAACTGCAGGAGATTTTTCATAAGACTGCTTAAGCACTTCAAGCATGTCCTTAGGAAAAAAGTACTCAAACTTCTTTTGTAACTGAGCACTCATGCTAGTGAGCATTAAACAAGCAATCTCATTAAACTTAGCATGCTCCACCCTCCAAGCTGCCATAACATCTTCTGGTTCAGATATTGCAGGCTCAGCTGGGCATTCTTCAGTCAAGTATTTTAGCTTACCAGCCGCCCTCAAGACAATTCTGAGCGAACGGTGCCAATCATTGAAATTCTTTCCAGTCAATTTTTCTCTTTCAAGATGACTCTTGAAAGCAGAAATCACAGTTGGGTTATCGGGTTGAGCCATATCTACAGATAAAAGTTCAAACATTAGTATTTTCGATAATAAATATCTTCAAGAAAATAAAATACCCATAGGCTATATTCATATAACCACCAAAATTTTCTTGAAAATCTAGGATCCAACTTTACATAGATTCCACCACATCAGTTGATCTGCTAGTGGTGAAAGTATAAAAGATGGTAATCTGTCGAACAATAATTGGCAAACAAGATTTCCAATTCCTAGATCATTATGGGATTTACATCAAATTGATTCATCAATTTGCCTTGTAAGCATGTTTCATCCCATCTCATGCCTTAAGTTCTAGGTCTCACGCACAACTTAATTAAGTCGTCTACCTTAGAAACTGTAAAATTACTATCTATGGTCTCACGCATTAACAGAATTTTACCTTGTTATAATAATTTAGCCTAGGTCTCACGTTTACTAAATTAAAATTCCAAGTGTTCCTTATAGATAGATGACATGTAACTTAAATTTTAAGGGTATTCAATTTTGATATGTCAATCAAAATATGTATAAAGATGCATGAACTCATCTTTATAGCATAAGTTTTCATAAAAACTTTTTATTACCAATTCGTGAAATTAATACACAAAGTTTTACTTGAGGTTTAAAACCCTAAGATGACTTTCTACAAGAATGATTTTAAAATAAATTCGTTTAAGACGTTTTCAAGATTGTGATAACCAAGGCAGACTCTAAGGCTCTTTTCTAAGCCTTCATATCACGATTATGAATTTGTCTTAAAAGAGTTACTTTTAAAAGCATGTTGTACAAAACATCAATCAAGCAAAAGTTTATGGATTCAATCTCAAAACATGTAATAAAGTATGAATCTTGCTAGTCTCGCCTTGGAGTGAATTACCGTGCGAAGCGAACCGTTGTTGGCACATAAGACTCCGCAAGATTCAATCTTTATCACTTACACTCTGTTCCCGGATTTTTATTTGGAGAGAAAAGAAGAGAGGGGGAGAGGAAATAACAAAATATTTATATTCCCGAGTTTTTTTTGGAGAGAAGAGAAGAGAAGAGGAGAGGAAATTATGCCAAAACTTCTCTCCTAATCTTCTTCCCAAATTGGGATGATTTGGAGAGAAGATGATTTTTGTGCATAATTTTATTGAATCTCTCTTCTTTTCTCTCTAACTTGGGAACACAAACAAAAAATCAATATTTTTTCCTCTTCTCTTCTTTTCTCTCATTTTTAACCTCTTCATTTCTCTTCTTTCCATTTTATATCTCGGGAACACAGTGTTAGGGTTTCACCATTATTAGTCCGTATTATTTTCTTTATGAAAAATTACCCTTTTTATAGCTTACATACAAGTCAAACAATTAAGAAACAATAAAAACAAGTAATTCAAAGAAAAACAAACAACTAATAATAATAAAGTGAAACAATTAGCCACATGCAATCCTTATTAGAAAAGATCCTAATAAAATCAAGTCTAGGTATAATCATGCATGTAATCAACTAAGGCCTTCTCCTCTTAATGGAAGAGAGTCACATACATTGACGAATCAATTGCGTAGGCTAAAGCTAATATACACACCACATAGCATATAAATTGATTTTAATACATATTGGAGTCTTCCCCGATTTTAGATCTATCTAAAACATGTGATAAATAAAAGACAACAAGATCCATGACTAACATGCATGTTTCGTCACGGATTAAACCTAACAATTAACACATAAGTCACAAGATACGTTCACATAACCGGTTAATGACCTAGGGTTTCTAGTGATTACATATAATCCAAGAAAACCACAAAACCCTAATTAGGGTTTCATGGAAAATCGACCCTCCCCCCCAAAATTAGGGTTAGGGTTTCGAATTTTTATAAAAAAAATTTAAAGAAAAACCCTAGATCAAAAACATGTATCTAAAACAATTAAAGATCCGATTTTTATTGCGTTTTAGTAATCAATTACATGTTATACATGGCTCGTGATGCCACTATTAGAATTTGACAATCAAAGTACACGTATATGCGGAAGCTAGATCAAGTTTAACACGTAAATATTAACTAAAACATAATAGGAACGTGCCGTGGTGATTCTAGCCCGAACAAGAATCAAATATGCAAATCTTGAATTAATTGATGAACCCTAATTAGGGTTTATGAATCAATGATCAATCTCTTACCGTTTTATTGATCGATTCCTTGATAACAACTATAGTGAGTTGTTACCTCGTTCTTGTACACACAAACTAATACCGAATCAAATTAATTGCAAGATTAAACACAAGAATTGTTTTGAAAAAAAAAACAAAATCGAAATCCCTAGGGTTTAGGGATGTTCGATTGGCTAGGAGAAAACCAAGAGAGAAAACAAGCCTTAGGGTATTGTGTGTGCACAAAAGGTGTGAATGAATGACCCTAAGGTTTGCTTATATACTAGAGTAAACTTGGGGAGCAAGCAAGGCATGGGTCGACCCCCCTTGGGCTTGATCGACCGGCCATACACCCAAGAGGGTGTTCCGGATCCTTCTTGCTATCCAAATTACATTCTAGTCATTTCCGTTTCCTTTTAACGATAATTAGTCCATACATTTAATAACTAACGATCATTAATCCTTGACTTGTGTTATTAATAAATATAACTAACAATTAATATTTATTAATCTTTGATTCTCGTTTGTATTGTGTGCAATCCCGAAGTCTCGGGTTTGATACTAGTCATTTACATATTAATATTTATACGTAACTTTTAACATGAACAACTATACGGGTTTGACATATATGCAACATGTCTTTGACTTTGCTCTTTCCGGTTATTTGTGTTTATTCCACGCTCATTTGCCATTTTCTTGCAAAAGTATGCTAGTTTGTGGTAAAATTTGCATGTCCAGCGATCCTTATTTCAGCTTGAGAGTCCAATGAGGGAGAACATTAATTTGCGAAAGTTGGGAAACATCTACAGGAAGTAAAGTTGAATTTTAGGTGTCCAAACATTTGGCACAACTTAAACAGGACAAAAGCTAGCAGAATAACAGGTGAAGTAGCCATATTGAGCGCCTGGACAGGTGTCATTTGCTCATAACAGATGCTTAGGTACACAGAATTCGGTTCCTTTGCGTGCTCTTGAGAAATTATCAAATAACATATATTCTCCTTGTTGTTAGTGATAAGAATCTTGAAGTGTTTTGTTGATATGTGGACCATGTAGTTGGTTCTTGATTCCCATTGTTTCGCAAGTTTGGAATACTTTCAAGTGGGGGATAGAAAGAAATGGGAATAACCAATGTCATACCACTTTGCCGATGGAATTTATATCTAACGATGTATACTGTTATAAAGTTGTATCTTATACCGTTAATGTTATATGCCATCTTATCCATTCATTTGCAAAATTCTGAAAAAGATCATAGTGTTCATTCGTTGGTAAAGTAAAAGTTCCATACCATCATACTCAAGTTGGCATGATAACATTGAATCCAAGGCAAAATAAAAACTTTCACTATAAAGATACTTAATTTGCAAATTCTAAAGTTTACTGGAACTGAACTTACGCGCAAGAAGGTCTACTTGTCACTTCCACTTCACTTCTATTAACTTTTATGTTTAAGTTTCTATACTTTTGTGAGGAATATTGATTGAACAAATGCTTTTGTGGTTGTGGCTGAAGAGTTGATTAAATGTTTTAAAAAGCTTGAGGTGCATGGTTCAATTTTCATCAACAATAGATTTGTTTTACTAGCATAGTACCCGCGCGTTGCAGCGGCGGGTACCTAAAATAAAAATTTTCAATGGATTAATATAAATGTCACGGGAAGTCATTCCGACACCTAAATTTGCTTGGTCACAGCCTTGTGTATCGAGTCGAGTTTTATTGAGTCGAGTCTTGGTCACAGTTTCAAGTCTAGGTTAAGATATAGGGTTGTATATTGTGTTTAAATGATTGTAATATTGGGTGTATGAGTGTTTTTAATGCTATTAATGTAGAATGAGGGTTGTACATTGTGTTTAATTGATTGTAATATCGGGTGTAGGGTGTTTTTAATGCTATTAATGTAGAATTCTAAGGAAAGTGGCCTGAATTTCGATTCATGCTAGTTTTTGTTGTACACAATGCTTTGGTTGTTGTAATTATGAAAATTGCTTACTTTAAAGTGTTGTAAACCATGCATCATTTTTTGTACATGTAAATTTTGTTTTATTACTATATGTAAATTGATTCGTGGTAAACACAATATCAATATTATAGTATAGATATAAGCTCAAGAGATCCGCAAAGAAATACGGATAACCCGAGGTCGTAGTCCGTGTGAAGGGTGAATGGAATTTCGAATTCCCGATTCGTAAAACGTGTCGTGAAAGTGGTAAAAAAGTGATTTGAATAAGATTACACTAATGAAATAGTAAATGAAGCACAAATAATCAACTAAACACGTAATTCAAGTAAGGCAACTAGAAACACAACTTAGAATTGAAAACGTAAGCTAAAACGGAAAATAAACGTTAACGAACGAAATAAAACACGACTTTTAAGCTACGCTACTCCTACGGACTTGGAAATAATTTTCAAAAGTTAAAAATGATAAAAGAAAATTTTCAGAAAAAGAAAAATATTTTTTTGGCTTTTTATTTATTTTTTATGAATTAAAAAATAATTAACTAATTAAAAATTAAAAGAAAATACAAATAAAGTGAGAAAAATGAAAAATAAATTTTGAAAATTATAAAATAACTAAAAAGTAATTTTAAAACTAAAAACTAATTTTTTTTGGCTTTTTGTGGAATTTTTGAGAATTAAAAAGTATTAAAACTAATTGAAAATTCAAAATAAATGAGAAAAATGCAAAATAAATTTCTAAAATTCTAAAATAACTAAAAATAATTTTCTAATATTTTTTTGGATTTTTCTAGGGTTTTTCTGATTTTTTTGTAATTAAAAAGTGATTAAAAATGATTAAAAATGAAAATTAAATAGGAAAAATAGTAAATGAGCTCAGAAAAATATGAAAATTTCAGGGAAAATCTAAAATAATATTCTGAATCTAGGAAAAATATAAAAATTGAAAATTAATCACTGTAAGTGCTGATTAGCCCCAAACTGCTTATTGATAAGCAAAAGTTGACCCAGTTGACCTAAACTTTGACAAATGACTTTTATGACCTTAATAAGCTTATAGAAACAGAATGAAACCAAAATGATGCTCAGGAACACATGTAAGGCACAAACAGGTTCAAATAAGCAAAAATTAAAAGCAAATTAGCACAACAGAATAAGCAATTGGTCAAACCTCAACTGAAACAACAACTAGTAGCACCAATGAACTTATGTGAACAATCAAACTCAGAATTCCACGACCAATAGACACTTGCAGCCCTACTCTAAAGTCAGACCTACTAGTTCAACACACTCAATAAGGCATACCAAATAAGCAGTTTAATAAGCTAATGAGTGTGAGCTTGTGGGAGCAAACATCCAACTAACCACCAGAGATCTCAATTCCACCAATAAAACAGACTATAGAACCAATTTATTGAATCTCAAGCTGCTTAGAAATAGCCCTAAGAGTTGATGTGCAGGGGAGAAATAGTTCAAACAGTCTACTTCCAACAGCTTTTCTAATAAGCTAATGAATTCCAAACAACAATTTTTTTTTTGATAATTGTTTACTTACTACCAAACTTTGAAAATCAGCAATCCACAATTATTTCCAATAAAAATTGAATACTAGAACACTTCACAAAAATCTGACCAAAACCTGAGTTCACAAACTTTTTGACTTCTTGTTTTTGAAGAAACTTTGACCAAAGTGAGTTTTGATTACACTTAGATGATCACTGAAATGTTATTAAACTATATTATAATTACTTTAAGCTATTATTAACTAATTTGCAATTACCTATAAGCTTAACTAACCTAAATACCTTCTTATACTAACTGTATTGAGATTTAGCTAGTTTATTTGACTTTTAACAAGTGACCTACTTATTTTATGTTATACTAACTCTAGTTTCAACCTAAGTGACTAACTAAAACCAAAAGCAACCTTTGAAACACAACCTATATCAGCAAACTCCTCAATCCCAAACACCACTTATGTGACTGTTATAACTCAAATACCACCACAAATCAATTAGTACCAATCCAAAACTCAATCCAACCCTCAATTATCAATTCACGAATGATCAATGATTCAGAAATAAATCAAAGCACAGATCTCAGATGTATTAATGTTCAAACAAATAGATCCACAAATTACAAGTACAATGAGATGAAACAGTAACACCAGAAGGAATCAAACTTAATATAACAACTTATGACCAAGCAACAATTAACAAACAAAATTAAACTATAGAAACAGTAAGTAAACTAATTAATGTCTAATCAAAACTACTTTTTAAACTGTTAAGCTAAAACAGAAATGGAAATGGAAATGACTTACAACTCAACTTCCCCCTCAGCTCAAATAGAGGGGGTTCACTACGCTTGCCTGTCTTTTGACAGGCCAAGTGGACCTCCTTGGCTGCCTTAACTCCAATTAAGCTCAGCTTATTATCAATAAGCCCTCACAGTTGACTAGTGTTTGACTTTGATCAATGGAACAGTACAATTCTATCTTACTCACAATAAGCTATGATATAGCTTATATGAGTTTAGAAAAACAGAAGAGAAGCTAATTGAAGTTTGTGTTTGAAATTGAAAACATATTTTTTTTTTTTGCTTTTTTTAGAGTTTTTCTGAATTTTTTGGTTTTTTTCAATATAAGGTGATTAAACTGAAATGAGAACTTGAAACAAACTAATAATGATTATATTATTCTAAAAAACAGTAAGTAAGATTAAAACTAAATAAGGAATTCAGACAATAAGCTAAATAATAAAAACTAAATTATATTAATGGAGAAAATCTGATTACAATACTTGAAATGAAATTACAAATGATTTAATAAAACAGACAAATAAGCTAACTCTTACATAAAAACCTACACACTTCAACACTGAAGAGGGGGGTATATATAGGAGCTGAGAGGGCTTGGCCTTGTGAAGGTTCTAGGCTGCCACGTCAATGATCCACATGATGTTGTGTTTCTTTGGAGTCCCTCTAATCCATTAGATAACACTTGGTCCCCAATCTATTCTTCTCAGCCGTTAGATTGATTGATGTGATTTGATGCATCCTCCGTATGTGCTTCTATTGGTCCACGCGTCCTGACATGCTTCTGTCATGCCTGACCCTTCTAGAAACAATCAATCATGAGGTAATAATTGGTTTAAGTGGGGTAATTGGGACGTGGTGAAATTAGGGTTTATGGCTACAGTGATTTCTGGGTTTGTGGTAAAAAGGGGGGCGGGAAAGAATTGGGGGTTTGTTTTTATTATTTAAGGGTTGACCGGGTATTTGAAGGTGGGGTTGACCGGGTATAGGTTAGCAGGCCGGGTTGGGGTGATGGGCTTAGGTGTTCATTGGGTTTGGTTATTGGATTTATTTATCCGGATGTGTAATGGTTTAGGATTAGTGGTAGTAAAATCACAAGGACCTATTGTGTAATTCTGAAAAACCTTAGGGACCAAATCTGTAAATCATTGAAACTTTCTCCCAAGGGTATTTCTTGCCATATTCTAAATAACGCTCCGTTTTCCGATTTCCATGAATAACAACTACAACTACTATTTTTGTACTTTTTCATTTATATATGTGACGGTTTGCCTTGACTTTCATTATCAATTCTTATCTGTTGATAATTTTCAGGGTCAACGAGTAGAAACACTTCTCACAGAGAAGAGACCGTACGGATAAAAATCGTCATCCTTGATTTTTCACAAGCTCCCAAACTAAGCGTAAAATCGAGATCATTGTTTATCAGAAGTTAGATGCTAACACTGCCCACAAAAGTTACTTGTGTATTACCTCTTGTCCCCAGGTCCTAAGTTTTGTATCTAAAGATTTTATTTTGTGAGAAATGAATTGCTTCATATTTTCTCGTTTCGATATTTGTTAGTCCGATAGTGATACCTAAGTTAAAACGATAAGTAGTTATTCATTTTCTCTTAAGAACCACTGCAATAGAAATTCAGTCCACATCAAGGAATTTGGGGTACATACAATATCAAAGATATAAGTTGCGGAGTACAATCACGTGCACCTCATGTGACTGATTACTAATCACTTATCACATGCACCTCACGCGCCAACAACTTATTTACATACATAAGCTCTTATTCGATACAACTTCAACTTTCATTTTTTTTTTCTTTTTCACTTTTTTCTTTCTTTCTTGATTTTTTCTCTCATAACATCAATGGAAGCTTATTGGGTAGCTCCAAAACCACATAGATAATCAACTTTTAACTTTTGATTTTTTCACTTTTTGCTCTTATTTTTTATGTTCCTTGATATGTACCCAACTTCTAAAGCAAAAATTCTCTTAAGAAAACAAAGAACTAAATATTATTCAAACCGAAATACCACTAATTAACCTAGAACATCTATTATATATGGGTGACGTTTCTGATGGGAACAAGGAGGCCACAAGTACCTCTCGTGGGTTTTTTAAATCCCAGTAATGCGATCCGTGTATAGCACGAAACTTCTAAATAAACTCTATCATTCCTCGATCTCCGCAAATTTAAAATCCTAAATAATGAGATCCGCGGATGCTTAGCCATAATCTTTTGATTATTTTGGTTAAGGGAGACGAGCTAGGGCTCAACACGCCCGGTCAAGTCGGAACATTTATTTCTACTCTCGCCGGTAGGAAAGTCAAAACAAGATGTCAAATCTTATTATTCATATCATATATATATATATATATATATATATATATATATATATATATATATATATATATATATATATATTCATTTTTTTCATTTCATTTTTTTTTTTTTTTTTTGCATAATAAAGCGGTGACAAAAATTAAAATTTTGGGTGGAAAACGGAGTTGCGTAAGTTAAACAGCTCAGACGATGGTACAGGTCAAATCGAATCGAAGATTCACCCCCCCAGACTAAAGTGAAACATTGTCCTCAATGTTTTAAGGGTACGGTTAATCCTACGTAAAATCTAAGGCTGTTTATTAATTATGCCAAGAGATAAACGTTAGTCGATAAGATTTTGGATATGGCGAATTTCCGAAAGAGCAGCGAAGGATGAGACTCGAGTGGAGAGAACGACAAACCACGAGCACGAGAGTCCTCAAACTTCGGGGAAATTCCTGAACATTCATAAACAACCACAAAAACACGAGTTTGGAAAGGGTCGCCCCCCTCACGTCATGTTATTAAAAAATAGAAAATTAAGAAGATGAAATTGGATAAGCATGGGGTGCCTCCCACGAAGCGCTTGTTTTTGTTCACCGAGTCACATGAGCTTGACTCGATCCCCGAATTAATTCGTCCTTGGGGAGAGCAGATGGAAAAATTAATCTCTCTCGGGCTTTCATTCAAAACATTTTGAAAAACATAAGACTTAATTGAAAGTTCCATCCCGAAGAGATAACCACTGGTATTTGAATGTTGAAAATGTTTAGAAACGATACTAGGATCAAATACAACATCCTCACTCCCACCGGAGTGACGGATAAGAGAAATCACACCAAATATTACAAATGGCAAGAAAATCATGATAACAATCTTAAAAAAACTCATCATTATCAAAAGACAACTTCATAATTGTGAAATTATGAATTTTATCATTTAAACTCCTTTTAAAATCCATTCCGGGTGGGAGGGTTGGGAAAAACTTTTCATTCAAATTCTCATTTTTAAGCACACCACCCGGATCATGATTAATTTCAAGATCAAAACTGAAACTTTCATATTCAGGTTTAGAAAACTTTTCCATTTCAAATTTATCAAAACGAAATGATTCAAACTCCGGAAGAGAGATAAAAGCATGAGAAGTGGTACTGCCACGACTCGTCTCTTCCGAGTGATCGAAATGAAAAGCTTCAAACGTCGGATCAGAAAAATCAAGATGATAAGTGGGATTGCCACTTATTTCCTCAGTCGTATCGAAGGTAAAACTCTCAAAGTCTGGTAAAAATTCCTCAAGCTCGGGCTCCAGAGGATCGTCAATTATAAGCTCAATCTTCGTCTTAACTTTATCCGGAGGGATTAACGGTTCATCGTTCAACAAATTGTTAAGAAAAATAGTATCCCCCTCCGAATCAAAGTAAAAATCATCAATCTCAGAAAACGGAATCGTATCAATAGCAAGAAATTCATCGACCTCTTCCCAAAAAGAATCATGTTCCTTAGTTGGAGGAAATGATGGGGAAGAGTCGGAGACGAATGTTTTCACAAAATCATCAAAGGAATAATCGCAAACATCAACACTTTTGACGGAGTACTTATTCAATTTCGAAGCATCGGCTTTAAAAATCATAATATCGTCATCATGTCGTAAAGTTAGAGTATCCTAAAAATGGTCTACTAGGGCTTTAGCGGTTCGTAAAAACGGTTGCCCTAGTATTAGAGGAACTCTCGGATCAGCTTCAAAATTGACAACAACAAAATCTGCCGAAAAAGTACACGAATTCACACGAACAAAAACGTCCTCAACAATTCCAACTGGATGAGTGATCGATCGATTAGCAAGCTCCAAAGTCATTCTCGTCGGTTTAAGAGCCCCCATTCCAAGTTGTTCGTAGATTGGTAATGGCATGAGGTTAATACTCGCACCTGAATCGGCCAGGGCGTTACAAACTTCTTGATCTTTCAATGAACATGGAATGAGAAACTTTCCCGAGTCACCAAGCTTTTCGGGAAGCTTCTTGAGAAGAATCGCGGAACATTGAGTATTTATCGGCGTTTTGGCTAATTCAAGCAATTTCTCTTTATTACTTATGAGGTTTTTGAACGTGGAAGCAAATTTTGGCATGTACACGAGAGCATCCATAAAACTTATATCAAAGTGCAATTTTTGAAAATATCCAGAAATTTTTCCATTTGTTTTTTAGATTTTTCACGGAGCTCTTCATCGTTAAATCGTGACGGATATGGCAATTTAGACTTGTATTTCACATTATTCTCAAAAACGGCTTTTTCTTTATCTTTTGACTTTTGGACAACCGGAGGTTGGACGTTTTCAGCTCCTCCATTATTAATAGGAGGAACCGGGTCCTTTGTCGCCTCGGTCTCACAGTCCACTACCTTAGGCGGAGACGAAGAAGAAGAGGTAGTCGGCACTGTGGGTTCATATAAAGCACCACTGCGAGTCGTGATCGCCTTGATCTCGCCCCTCGAGTTAGCGATCGTGTTGCTTGGAAGAGTACCCGAACCCGAGGGTCGATCATTTAAAGACTTTTTCAATTCAGCCATTTGATTAATAAACATTTTATTCATTTCCTCTTGACTTTTCATAAACTGCTTAAGTAATTCATCCGAAGACGACTGATTCACAACTGGATTTTGAAAATTTTGACCACGATAGTTATTATTGAAACCTTGATTCTGAAAATTTTGATTTCCATGATTAAAATTCCCATGATTAGCATTTCCTTGAAAATTCCCTTGATTTGGGCCTTGATTATAATTTCCCCGATTTTGATTTTGAAAACCATGATTTTGATTCTGAAAACCATTGTTCATCCGATTTTGATTAGCATTTTGATTAAATTGATGGTTTCGGTTTTGCACGTTTTGATTTACTTGATTGACTTGATTAACTGGATTGACTTGATTCGGTTGATTGAAACCGGGTGGTCCAACATAATGGTTCGAACGGTAGCTAAGAAGATTTCGGTCACCCGGTGGTTGGTATCCGTTACCGCCCATATTGTAGGTTCCCGAAGTAGCATACACATTCTCGTGAGTGTAGCCACCGGTGGCTGGGCACTCAAAATACGAATGAGGACCACCACAAGTCTCACAAACATTGTTGACCATATTGACTTGATGGTTTTTGACTTGATTTTGATTCTGAGACGTTAGGTGCATTCGTAAAACAGCAGTCGACAAATCATCGAGTTTCTTAGTAATTGCGGCTATTTCAGAATTAGACGTAGAAGAATTGTGAGCAACGGTTGTTCTTGACTCATTCCTCTCGGCAGAGGAATCCCAGTAATTGTAATGAGCAGTCATATTCTCAATAAGTTCGTAGCAATCTTCAGGACGTCGTTTCATAAAAGTTCCACCCGCAGCTGCATTGATCGTGTCCCGATGTCGCAAAGTCAAACCATTGTAAAACGTATCAATTATCGTAACAAGAAGCATGTTATGGTTTGGACACCGATCAATAGCAAGCTTATAGCGTTCCCAAGCTTCGAATAAAGATTCGTCGGGAAGCTGACGGAAATTGCTAATATCGTTTCGAAGTTTCGTCACCATCGATGGTGGAAAATATTTCGCCAAGAACTTCGATACCATTTCTTCGAAGTTATGAATCGAGTTCTTGGGAAGACGATCAAACCAAGCGGTGGCATGATGTGTAAGAGAATAGGGGAAGAGAGAAAGACGAAGGGCGTCATCGGAGACCCCATGTTGTTTCATACTTTGGGTGACGGTTAAAAATTTGTCGAGATGCTTGTTAGCATCGTCACCCGGTAATCCGTGAAATTGGCATGAATTCTGGACTTGTTGAATCATGTGGTGCTTAAGTCTAAAATCCGTAGCCTCAATATTGAGAGGGGCAATCGGACAGCCTCTACCGTGCATTGTCGGTTGACACAGCTCCTCCATCGTTCGGAGATCGGGAGCTGGTGCATTTTGAACAACACCCACCGGAGGGTGTTGATTGTTGTGGTTGTTTTGTTCCATTTCCGTAATGTTAGGGAAACGAACTTTGTGTGTGTGACGTATCAAACTCTCGGGGTTCGATAATGGAGAAATAAGACGTTTAGAAGATGAACGGGTGTTCATACACCACAAAAACTCAAATTTTGAAAAATAAAAGGAAAATCAAATTTGAAAAGGAAAATCTTTTTGTATTTTTGTTTTTATAAAGCAAAATTCAAAAACTTATACTTTTGTTTTTTTTTCTTTTTCAAACGTTACGTTAATCGTAAACCGTTTCCCTTAATCTACTCGCGACGGAACGAGAGAGAAGAATGAATCTCTCTTCAGCTTGCAATTTAATGTCAAAGCTTCCGTATTTTCCGCTTATTCGGTTGTAGAATAAAAGTAATCCGTCTAGCAACTAATTTCACGCGTAGGTATATTGAGAAGCTTATTTGGTTTACAACGCCCTTCCTTTCGGTCGAGTCGAGGCTGTAACTTTATTATTTTTTTGGAGTTTTTGAAAACACTTTAGGAAAAATGTTTTTGATTTTTCAATTTTTATGGTTTTTATAGAAAATATATACAAGGAAGGTTTTCAAAACACAATTTCGAAAAACGAAAACGAAAAATTCACTTCAACCTTCCCCGGCAGAGGCGCCAAAATTGATTCATGGTAAACACAATATCAATATTATAGTATAGATATAAGCTCAAGAGATCCGCAAAGAAATACGGATAACCCGAGGTCGTAGTCCGTGTGAAGGGTGAATGGAATTTCGAATTCCCGATTCGTGAAACGTGTCGTGAAAGTGGTAAAAAAGTGATTTGAATGAGATTACACTAATGAAATAGTAAATGAAGCACAAATAATCAACTAAACACGTAATTCAAGTAAGGCAACTAGAAACGCAACTTAGAATTGAAAACGTAAGCTAAAACGGAAAATAAACGTTAACGAACGAAATAAAACGCGACTTTTAAGCTACGCTACTCCTACGGACTTGGAAATAATTTTCAAAAGTTAAAAATGATAAAAGAAAATTTTCAGACAAAAGAAAAATATTTTTTTGACTTTTTATTTATTTTTTATGAATTAAAAACTAATTAACTAATTAAAAATTAAAAGAAAATACAAATAAAGTGAGAAAAATGAAAAATAAATTTTGAAAATTATAAAATAACTAAAAAGTAATTTTAAAACTAAAAACTAATTTTTTTTTTGACTTTTTGTGGAATTTTTGAGAATTAAAAAGTATTAAAACTAATTGAAAATTCAAAATAAATGAGAAAAATGCAAAATAAATTTCTAAAATTCTAAAATAACTAAAAATAATTTTCTAATATTTTTTTGGATTTTTCTGGGGTTTTTCTGATTTTTTTGTAATTAAAAAGTGATTCAAAATGATTAAAAATGAAAATTAAATAGGAAAAATAGTAAATGAGCTCAGAAAAATATGAAAATTTCAGGGAAAATCTAAAATAATATTCTGAATCTAGGAAAAATATAAAAATTGAAAATTAATCACTGTAAGTGCTGATTAGCCCCAAACTGCTTATTAAAAAGTGCTTATTGATAAGCAAAAGTTGACCCAGTTGACCTAAACTTTGACAAATGACTTTTATGACCTTAATAAGCTTATAGAAACAGAATGAAACCAAAATGATGCTCAGGAACACATGTAAGGCACAAACAGGTTCAAATAAGCAAAAATTAAAAGCAAATTAGCACAACAGAATAAGCAATTGGTCAAACCTCAACTGAAACAACAACTAGAAGCACCAATGAACTTATATGAACAATCAAACTCAGAATTCCACCACCAATAGACACTTGCAGCCCTACTCTAAATTCAGACCTACTAGTTCAACACACTCAATAAGGCAGACCAAATAAGCAGTTTAATAAGCTAATGAGTGTGAGCTTGTGGGAGCAAACATCCAACTAACCACCAGAGATCTCAATTCCACCAATAAAACAGACTATAGAACCAATTTATTGAATCTCAAGCTGCTTAGAAATAGCCCTAATTGCTGATGTGCAGGGGAGAAATAGTTCAAACAGTCTACTTCCAACAGCTTTTATAATAAGCTAATGAATTCCAAACAACAATTTTCTTTTTGATAATTGTTTACTTACTACCAAACTTTGAAAATCAGCAATCCACAATTATTTCCAATAAAAATTGAATACTAGAACACTTCACAAAAATCTGACCAAAACCTGAGTTCACAAACTTTTTGACTTCTTGTTTTTGAAGAAACTTTGACCAAAGTGAGTTTTGATTACACTTAGATGATCACCGAAATGTTATTAAACTATATTATAATTACTTTAAGCTATTATTAACTAATTTGCAATTACCTATAAGCTTAACTAACCTAAATACCTTCTTATACTAACTGTATTGAGATTTAGCTAGTTTATTTGACTTTTAACAAGTGACCTACTTATTTTATGTTATACTAACTCTTGTTTCAACCTAAGTGACTAACTAAAACCAAAAGCAACCTCTGAAACACAACCTATATCAGCAAACTCCTTAATCCCAAACACCACTTATGTGACTGTTATAACTCAAATACCACCACAGATCAATCAGTACCAATCCAAAACTCAATCTAACCCTCAATTATCAATTCACGAATGATCAATGATTCAGAAATAAATCAAAGCACAGATCTCAGATGTATTAATGTTCAAACAAATAGATCCACAAATTACAAGTACAATGAGATGAAACAGTAACACTAGAAGGAATCAAACTTAATATAACAACTTATGACCAAGCAACAATTAACAAACAAAATTAAACTATAGAAACAGTAAGTAAACTAATTAATGTCTAATCATAACTACTTTTTAAACTGTTAAGCTAAAACAGAAATGGAAATGGAAATGACTTACAACTCAACTTCCCCCTCAGCTCAAATAGAGGGGGTTCACTATGCTTGCCTGTCTTTTGACAGGCCAAGTGGACCTCCTTGGCTGCCTTAACTCCAATTAAGCTCAGCTTATTATCAATAAGCCCTCACATTTGACTAGTGTTTGACTTTGATCAATGGAACAGTACAATTCTATCTTACTCACAATAAGATATGATAAAGCTTATATGAGTTTAGAAAAACAGAAGAGAAGCTAATTGAAGTTTGTGTTTGAAATTGAAAACATATATATATATATATTTTTTTTTGCTTTTTTTAGAGTTTTTCTGAATTTTTTGGTTTTTTTCAATATAAGGTGATTAAACTGAAATGAGAACTTGAAACAAACTAACAATGATTATATTATTCTAAAAAACAGTAAGTAAGATTAAAACTAAATAAGGAATTCAGACAATAAGCTAAATAATAAAAACTAAATTATATTAATGGAGAAAATCTGATTACAATACTTGAAATGAAATTACAAATGATTTAATAAAACAGACAAATAAGCTAACTCTTACATAAAAACCTACACACTTCAACACTGAAGAGGGGGGTATATATAGGAGCTGAGAGGGCTTGGCCTTGTGAAGGTTCTAGGCTGCCACGTCAATGATCCACATGATGTTGTGTTTCTTTGGAGTCCCTCTAATCCGTTAGATAACACTTGGTCCCCAATCTATTCTTCTCAGCCGTTGGATTGATTGATGTGATTTGATGCATCCTCCGTGTGTGCTTCTATTGGTCCACGCATCCTGACATGCTTCTGTCATGCCTGACCCTTCTAGAAACAATCAATCATGAGGTAATAATTGGTTTAAGTGGGGTAATTGGGACGTGGTGAAATTAGGGTTTATGGCTACAGTGATTTCTGGGTTTGTGGTAAAAAGGGGGGCGGGAAAGAATTGGGGGTTTGTTTTTATTATTTAAGGGTTGACCGGGTATTTGAAGGTGGGGTTGACCGGGTATAGGTTAGCAGGCCGGGTTGGGGTGATGGGCTTAGGTGTTCATTGGGTTTGGTTATTGGATTTATTTATCCGGATGTGTAATGGTTTAGGATTAGTAGTAGTAAAATCACAAGGACCTATTGTGTAATTCTGAAAAACCTTAGGGACCAAATATGTAAATCATTGAAACTTTCTCCCAAGGGTATTTCTTGCCATATTCTAAATAATGGAGGACCACATATGCCTTTTCTTCAAATTTTGCTTTAAGGACCATATTTGCCAAAATTTGTAACTGTAGGGACTAAAACTGCTAATCTCTCCAAATTTTATCTAGGGACCAATATTGAAACTTTGATGAATCTCTGAGGACTTTTAATGATATTTTGAGCTTGCTTTGATTATTTTGCTTCCCCGGCTCCTGCTTTTGACCTTTTTCCAATCTCGTGCTCGTTTTTGTCGGTTTTGCTTTGTTTTTGTCCATTTTTCACATATCCGTTCCTGCACAACACAAATACAAAAACATGCATTCTCTTGGCATTTTTGGTTAGTATTCGGTAATTTTGGTCTGAAATAAAGCCTAAAAATGATGAGTGATTAAGCACTCATCATAAATCATTCGAGAAGCGCATTGCTAATGAACAGTGATGTATAACACACCATTATACGTAATTATATGTCTAAACTATCCATTTTTTGGCGCAAATCTTAGCAGTTTTCTCTTTTCTCATTTCTACTTTTGATGTCGTTACCTATCGCATCTCTTGTTTAGAAATAAAATTAGCCATATGAAGTCAAGACTTCAGTTGTAGATGGCTAACTTTCATATTTGAGTCATTAATTCTTTGATGTTTGATGTCTTAGCCATATATTCTTAATGTAGAAGCTATCACATGCAAATATGCAATGGCTATGTGAGCGACACAAGTTCAATGCATTTAGCCATACATTGAATCATCTAAGAAATTTCAAATACGAAATTCCATTTTGGTTTCTTTGTTTGTTTGACGATCAAGTAAATGACACGTGTTAATGGGAAAACAACTCATTTTTCCATTTGCAACAGAAAAAAGTAGTGAGTGAGACTTGTCACTCATATTAGGCATTCGACATATAATATTTTGTTTTATATATTGCATTTCTCTTGATGTATCACATTTGACATGTTATTTGAGTTAGCTTTTGTGGCTGAAATACCAAACTACTTGATCTATACTTGAACATTCTAACTGGAGAAAGTTAAACTAGAAACTAGAAATCCGTGTTTATACACCCATGCAATATGTACAAAGACATTATTGTAAGAAGAATAATGTGTCGACACTCAATCTAAGGCCACAAAAATAGCATGTGTGATGTATGAAATTCCCCAACAACATGCCATTTGTGCGGTCCAAAATGCGTGCTAGTACAAACCTCTATGGTTGGAATAAGATTCCAAACTCTTTTTGAGGTGGAGTTCATTAAGTCACACTAATGCCATTTGTTACGACTTACGACTTTCCACTATGTTAGGACTTTTCTTTTTTTAAACAAAATTAGGACTTTTCTTGGTAACCACGTTTTTAACTTTTTAGTATAAAGTTCAAATCTATCGTCACACAATTTTAAACCGAATAAAACTCTCATTTTTCAAAGGTTAACGTAACCGTTTTATTTCGGGCTTGTTTGCACCTAATAGAAATTAAACTTAAAACATCTCATATTTTAATTATGATAGTTACAAAACCAATCTTTTGGTATCGATTATTGATGTTACGTGAATAGCAAGAACTTGACTTAAAATTTACTAAAAGCATAACAAGATGAGTAATATTAAAAATAATAAATTATTTATACTCACCGGTTTTACAAGCATAAAATTGTAAACATCATGTACATTTAGGGATGAGCCAGGGATGAGCACGAGTCCAAAACCGGACTCGTTGGGTCTGGGAACCGAATTTTGTTAAAAGTAAAAATTGAGAACCGAAACGAATATAATTCTTCAAATCTACCTGGTTAAGAATCAATTTTCTAAAATATAAAATAAAAAATCTTATGAACAAATGAATATGGCTAAAAAAAAAAAAAAAAAAAATTGAATTTTTGTAACGTTTGCAACTATTTACGTTTAAATCAATAACGTTTAACAACTAGCATAAACCCAAACAAACAATAATTTTATAGTTTCACATTGTCAAATGTTTAACAAAACAATGATATATAACAATTTGAAAAACAAAATAAAACAACTTTAAACTTTGTTCAACGAAATAACCAAAACCGTTTATGGATCCATCATTTGTTTCCCTTTATCTCTGTCGGTTAATTTATCTACTTGTTCTTACATATCTTTCACAATCATACCGTCTTTAATAGAGAAGAGCAAAAGAACACGAGAACTGGACCAAAACTGAGTTGCGGTTTTGTTAGAAGAAGAGTCAATGACTTGCTCATGGTTTTCGAAAGAAATGTATTTCATGAAAGTTTTTGAAGAAAATTCCATTTTTTTTTTATAATTATTGATATTTGGTTTCAGCAGACCTGAACAACCGGCCCAAAAATTAATTAAAAAATCTCAAATTCAGAAACCAGAACCGGAACTATCGGGCATGCTTAAAAATCGAACATTCAGTCTATTTGGACCGAGATCGGACCGGACCGACCACATTTAGTCTGGTCTCGGTCTAAGGTTTTTGTTGAATTCGATCTTGATCCGGTCCGATTTTTCTCGGTTAGGTGTGGTTTTGGACCGATGAGCATCCTTATTCGTTTGTGTGTGTGATTGTTGTTTTGTTATGAAATGAGGATTGCCACGAATAAAAATACGTCACGGGAGACTTATCCAATGAGGTTAAAAAGCGTAACTTACACGCGGCATAACCTACACACACGGGTGACTCAACTACTTTGCCTATATATATTCCCCCATTTTCCCCATTATTTGTTAGCAACACAAGACACAAAAATAAAAATAAAAAATTCAATCAAGCTTTATATATACTTGCGTCAATCGTTACTTAATCTCATCCACATTTATCTAATCGGTACGTTGTTTGATTTATTAATTATTTTTTTTATTATTATTGTTAGATTGATTGATTAATTAATGGTTTGGATTTCACAGGTTTTTCAAGGTTTTCAGTCGCTGATCCTTTGTTTCGTTAATTGAATTTTTACTTGTGAGTTATCTCTCTTTTTTTATTTATTATTATTATACCTTGTATTCATTGTTTATTTTTTTATAACGTGATTTGTTTAAGATGATCTATTGCATATTGTTTGTTTGTTCATTGTTGATGATTAAAATTATTTTTCTAACTTAAAGCCTTTTATATACTTGTTACAGTTTTTGTTTAATTATGTGTTACATCTGATTCTTTAAAATTTATGTTTTACCCCAAATTTCTGTCTTTAAGGTTAATAATGTTTGGAGGGTTGTGCGATTAATTTTGTTACATGTCAAATATATAAATACAACAACTACTGAACTACATTACCAATCCTGCTGGAACTTGTTATGGAGAATTTAAAATATTAAATAAAAAATTATCGCCAATCAGTCGCTAGTTATGTGCTATACAATGGGGGTGTTTGTTTAAGCTTATTTGATTTCAGCTTCTATTCTTGAAGCCCAATTTTTAGACTTATGAGCTTTTATAAACTTACTATGATATAATCAACTTTTATTATAAGTCCCAAAATAAAGCTATAAAACAGACTTATGAAGTAGAATCCGAAATCAGACAAGCTTAAACAAACATGCCCTATATGTGAAGATGCCAACGATAAATTTATTGCGGGTACTGGCCTACTGGGTAGAGCTTGTATAGTACTTACAACGATAACAAATGTTTCTGTGGTACTGTTGTAGAGTGAACATATAAGTATAGTTTTACTTTATGTTTTGCCTTTTTACATATGTTTTTACTAACCCATCCTTTTATAAATTATTGCAGGGCAATCGAATGATCTAATGGACTCAGAAGCAGGCAAAAAGAAGTCTAGTAGTAGTAAATCATTATTTTACGAAGCTCCTCTTGGTTACGGAATTGAAGACGTGCGACCAAACGGTGGAATCAAGAAATTCAAATCTGCTGCTTACTCCAACGTAATATATTTATCTGCACTTTATGCAATTTTTACTTACTAGTTCTTTATGTTCATCCACTGACCATCATATTTGTTTTTTTTTTTTGTATGTTACAGTGTGCTCGGAAACCATCCTGAGTTGTTCTGATCTGCGCGCGCATAACACCTTTAGATAGCACATTTAATTTAATCGTTCTTCTTTTAATCGTTTCTTTTTCCCTCCTTTTCTCGTTCTCGTTTTTCTTATTCTCTCTTCGCAACAACAATTTCTATAACAAGCAAAATGACAATGGAAGTATCTGCCATCGGATTCGAAGGCTACGAAAAGAGGCTCGAAATTACTTTCTTCGAACCTGGCCTATTTGCTGACCCTGAAGGCAAAGGCCTCCGTTCCTTGACAAAGGAACAACTTGATGAAATACTGACACCGGCTCAGTGCACCATTGTTGATTCTCTATCAAACGATCAATTGGACTCGTATGTCCTTTCGGAATCCAGCCTTTTTGTATACCCGTTTAAGATTATCATCAAGACATGCGGAACAACAAAGTTGCTCCTTTCTATCCCACCTATACTCGAGTTGTCTTCCCAACTTTCCCTCACTGTTAAATCTGTCAGATACACTCGTGGGAGCTTTATATTTCCTGGAGCACAGCCGTTTCCTCACCGCAGCTTCACCGAAGAAGTAGCGGTCCTCGATAGTTACTTTGGAAAGCTTGGTTCGGGTAGCAAAGCCTACGTTATGGGTGGTGAAGACAAGAGTCAACAATGGCATGTCTATTCTGCATCTGCTAAAGCAGCCGAACAACCAGTTTATACTCTCGAGATGTGTATGACTGGTTTGGATAAGAAGAGTGCAGCAGTGTTTTTCAAGACTCCATCAAGCTCTGCAGCTTTGATGACTGACGTCTCTGGTATAAGAAAGATTTTACCTGAGTCCCAAATTTGCGATTTTGACTTTGACCCATGTGGGTACTCCATGAATGCTATCGAAGAGGACGCTATTTCTACCATCCACGTAACACCTGAAGATGGATTCAGTTATGCTAGCTTTGAAGCTGCAGGTTACACATTCCAATCATCCATGGATCTGACCCTTTTGCTGGAAAGGGTCTTGGCTTGCTTCCAGCCATCTGAGTTTTCTGTATCGGTCCATGGAACTGACTTGAAGTATCTCAGCAATTTGAATGTCGAGGCATATACTCCGAAAGAATCAAGCTTTGAAGATCTGGCTGAAGGTGGTTCAATGATGTATTACGGCTTCACTAAGGGAGGTAGCTGCTGTGGCTCTCCCAGGTCAATCCTGAATGGCTGCTGGAATGAGAGTGAAGACGAAGAACTCACTAAGAAATAAGCTTGCAGAGAATTGTTGCTACCAGACGATCATATTTTCTATTTGCTGTTGTTATTGTCGTTGCTTTTATGGGGGCTTGGTGTCTTCCCTTGCCCGTTTACTGTTCGTGTTTATATTGTTTACTGTGTTGTGTGAACCTTATTTGCAGCATTAATAAAGTCTGGGTTGATGTTTATAATATGGTGTATTGTGTATGCATATTTATGTTGCCATTAGCTGTGGTTCGAATTCAAATTGTATAAAGTTTCAGTAACACCAAAGATTACTTTATTCTTGCAGTTTATTTCTGATGTGGTTGGGAATTACTATCTTTTTACAGAAAGTGCATAGTATGTTGTAGCAAACAATGGCACTCCACAATCCTCAGCTGTTGAGAAAATTACAGTGGGAGGCTCTGCACTGCGTGTCGGCGTGGTTTTGAACATGCTAAATTGCTAAAATTACTACCCACAGACCTAAGATATGCAAACTGGATTGTTAAGCTCTAATTAAAAATGATCCGGTATGAAGTACAAGTGTTCAAGCACATGATAGTTTATGCCTAACTGTAGATAGATGCAATCTTAAAGTTCTGCAAGAAACCAAAACACAAACTCGTAATGCCTATATAAAGAACGCTTTCAACACACGAATAGGAAATAGGCTTTAAAGATTCCGATTAGCTGAATAGGAAATAGGCTTTAAAGATTCCGATTAGCTGGGATTGTTTCAAGTAATATTTGGAAAGCTGTCAAAATACAATTAGAGCAAATATGATTGCGAAACAATGAAATACATGAAATTGAAATAATTGAATTGGATTTATAAAAAGATGTTTAATATCTTCTACACATTCTTATAATGGGCTGATTCAAGGAACAAGCAACAAAATCCAAGCTTTGAATGGATAATATGGGCAATAGAACCGAAACATCGATTACTCTTCACATACACTATCTCTATGTTTATTGCAGAATGTAAATCAGTAAATGTATAACCACTAAAAATAGAAACCACAAAAGATGCCAACAAGTGTAAACTTGTCCTTGTCTTTCTCTAACACAAAATTGGTCATATTCAAACATCCGAAAAAACCTGGAGAAATTTATGGAGAATGAAATTTAAATGCCATATATAATCCTATCTCTACCTCATACATTTTCAACAAAACAAGCCCTGTTCGTATCAACACATTTTGAATCACACCAATCTCAAAACAAAAACCATGAACAACAACCAAAGCGCAAGTTACCAAGCCGGCCAAGCCAAGGGCCAAGCTGAGGTGACTAACTATCTCTCTACATTCATATTCATGTTTTGTTATTCGCTTTAACATATTGCCATTTTCATATCCATGGTCTGTTTACGCTTGTTGACTGCCTTAGCAGGTCGAGATCATGTGCACAATAGATGAGTGTGGTTCATTGCCCATCATCTTTACATACATTGAATAAAAGACCCTTTGAAATTTTAACACTTTATTAAATATGTCATAAGAAAGCATCATATTTATTTATTTTGAGACCAAAACAGAAGATCAAGAGAAAAAAATTTCAAGCATGTTTATAACATTTGGTATTTATTTTGTTATATGCAGGAGAAGGGCAACCAGTTGTTGGATAAAGCTGGCCAAGCTGCTCAATCTGCTCAGGATTCAGCCCAACAGGTCCATTTTTAGTTTTAAAATATCCATCTTTGATTTACAACGTCGAAAGTAATACTTTCTAAATTCTAGATTACAGCCATTGATCTGATACAAATATCATATATCTTTTAAAACTTTTTCCATACCCCAAACAAATATCATCTAAGTTGCTATTAAACATCCACAATGTTTGACTAAAAATATAACAATGCAGGCTGGACAGCAGATGAAGGCTGGTGCACAAGGAGCTGCTGATGCAGTCAAGGATGCCACCGGCATGAACAAATGAACCTCGAGGGACCATTTCATCAGCCATCATAACAATCTATTCAATTAATTTTCATTTTTTTTTTCTTTTCATTTTTGTTTTTATCATTCCCTCAAACAAAAAAAGGAGAGTTCCTATGTACTTGAGGTCTTACATTTGTTCTAATAAAAATTAAAAAGCTGTATGAGGTGGTCATTTAGCACTTGTTCTATTATTTTATATATACATCTGTATGTCGATCTTTAAAAGTTCTGGGTATTGTGGCTCAAATTGCATGCCAATCCGACTTGGCACCCCTTTTGGTGCCGCCACCCTCAAAGCCATGGTACCCACGCCTCCCTTGAACCATTTCATACACCACTTATTTGGCTAACGCCAATTCTTACCCCTTTTTATTTACTGTATTTATTATTATTATTATTATTTTTTTGGGTGTGTGAATGTTGTGTTTTAATTCTGTATGGTGGGTCCCAAAAGGGGTGTTTTGCCTTAAATTACGAGGGAGGGGTATTTTGGTGTGCGAGTGTTAAAAATGAGATGGTGAGTTGGCGCTGAGGTGGCTATTTGGCTTGAGCCACGGTACCCTTTGCTCTGCCCGTCCCATGTCATGGACAAGTCTTTGTACACATAGGAAGTGACAAGCATTTGTGCTCCATTATGGTGGATTGATGGATGGCTTGAAAAGGACATATGATAAGCAAACCGCAACTAAAATGGCCAAACATGTTTAATTGTTCTTGTATTTTCTCATGTCGATTCTCAGGTTTGTGAGAATATGGACAAGACAATAAGAAAACAAAAGTTTCGACACTTGATATGACAATATCCTAATCATCTTGTGATCATTATATCAATGCAAAAACATGATACATGTTTTTCTTGTAATAACATTAGATTCAGGTCAAGGTTAAGGTTTTGTCTCATTCATCAACCGAAAAATACGTACATTAAATAGAGTACATTAGAGGTGATTAGTTCAAGTCATGCATATTGAGAAAAAAAAAAAAAAAAAAAAAAAAAAAAAAAAAAAAGTGGATTTAAGCTGTATTTTATTGATAACGAGTCAAGAAGATAAAATGAAAATGGTCCGTTGTTGTGATCAAATGCTTTACATTATCCTTAATCGTATGAAAATGGTCCATTGTTGTGATCAAATGCTTTACATTATCCTTAATCGTTTTAGTCTAAGAAAGTAGCCGGCTATTTTTGTAGTACAGTTTTTGTAACTATCGTTAATCTCTTAAGCCCAACTTGGCCGGTTTTGAACTGCAACATTACCTGTTTCTACATATTAACTTGCCCATTTTTTTGGCAGTTCATGGTTAAATGATAAGTGAGTTTTTATGGTCGTCTCATTATCTATCGAGAAGAAAATAGTTTTTGATCACATACTTGAAATTCGTATTAATTTACCTAAATCGGTATAATTTTGAAATGATTATTTTTTATTCAAAAGACCCGTGAAAACAAATGAGGCTAAAAAGCTTAAAAGAACGAAAGATTGTAAGATTAAAGAAACAAGTGTTCGAAAGAACCTTTGCCTTTCATGAGTAACTGCTTGTCTGCTTGAAACTAACTACGATAACATGCAAATATTACATTTATATATAAATTTCTAATTATAATTACAGCATACAATCCTGGAGTGTCTAGATGACAGTTGTTCTCAAAAGAAACCACTAGCCATGGCTTGGTTGATTATAATTTTGGTAAACTCTCAAATTAAACTTGGCCAGATTACTATGTTTAAATCGAACCGTCGTGCTAAGTGCTAACATTAGTGTCTTACCAATCAGGCAATCAGATACTAAGTTAAAAGAACCAACTTGTATATGTTTGACTACTTTAGTACATCAACGTCTAAGGTTTCAAATTTCTAATGGAAACTTGGAAAAAGCAATTTGCCATCTTTTTTGACACAAAATCATGAGGATTAACATCTTTGGATCCCATCCAAAGGACCACATGATTGTATAGCAAATTAGATCACACAATTGGACCCTATAAACCACAAAAGGAGACCAAAAGATGTGTTTCTTTATAAAAGAAACATAGAAAAATAAGAAGCATGTGAACTTTGTTCTAGTGGAGTTGGGGCCTTTCCATAAAGAATGCTTAAAATCCATCTTTCTAATTTGGTAACTATTTCTATTATAGTAGATAAAATGTAAGATACAAAATGTTATCAACTGTTGGTACTTGGTAGGGTATATGGGTGCATACCCATATGGTTCTATAGATTTAGCTGAGGGAGAAACATTTTCTTCTTTTCTTTCATGTGTTCCTACTTTACAAATATGTCTTTTATCTTATAAAAGTAACATTGACATTAGGTGAGTAACATGGTAGGTTTAATAGAACTTGAGTTATTATGTGCACCTCCAAGCCAAGTTCAAGATATGCAAGATCGCCGAGACACTAGGGGGCAGGATGGGGATTTACCCCTAGCCAAAATAAAAAATTGTAGTGTAACCTTTTAAAATATACGGTTATTTGCCCCTTAGAGCGTTGGGTAAGGTAACGCACGCCCTGCGTTAACTTTTAACGCACCTCTATTTTGGGGTGTGTTACCTTACCGTCGAGTGAGTTAAGAGGACAAGTTAACCTCCACGTTAAACTCTTGACCCGCGTTAACTTCCATTTCATGCGTAAAAAAAAAAAAAAAAAAAAAAAAAAAAAAAAAAAAGTTACATGAACGCCCCCAGCCAAACGGCAATATTACCGTTTATTTCACAAAAAAAAAAAAAAAAAAAAAAAAAAAAAAAAAAAAAAAAACACTTTTCCAAACCCTTTTTATTACAACTATAAATACCTATTCACCCACACAATATTTTTTCACACTTTAACTTCTCTTTTCGTCTACAATACACTTCTACTAGCTAAAAAAAAAATAATGTCGGGTAGCAACAACAACCAAGACTCGTTTATGAATCTTCTCGGTGGTTCGTGGAATAACCCATACGCGGGTTCTTCCTCAAATCCAAACGCCGGTTCGTCACCACCGATTTGGGGTAACCCAAACGAATTGGGTTTGTCGAGTGAAGAAATGTACGCACAACATCAAACCTTGCAATATTGGAAGGAAAGTCAACAATCCAATTTAAATTCCAATTTCCAAAATCTTCAATTCTCTCAACACTTACAACATTCCCAAACGGAAACAAATGAAGTTCCGAAAACACCTACTTCTCCTCAAAAACCAAAAAGTCATGGAAAACGTAAGGCAAAAAAATCCAAAGAACCTGTCGAGGAAAATGATGCTAAAAAAGCGAAGGAACGTTGGATACCACTTGAGGAAAGATTACTTGCCAAGTGTTGGGTGGCATGTTCAGATGATCCTAAGGTCGGGAGATCCTAATCTAAGGATACATTATGGCAACGGATACTAGCTGAGTTCAATAGAATAAATCTAAAAGATCGCAACAAGGATATGCTGCAAGGAAAGTGGAAAACGTTGAACCGTGATTGCAATAAGTTCAACGCTTGCTACAAAAAGGCGCAACAGGAGGTGAAAAGTGGTGAAAGTGAAGTTGATATCCTAACACGTGCTAACCTACTGTATCGTCAAGAAAACCCGTCGTTCACGAATGAAGAGGCTTGGAGCGTGTTGCGTACACATCGAAAATGGGACGCGCCAGTGGCGGTTGATTTAACCGGCGATGTCCCAAGCCAAACCAACGAGGATTTGTTTGGTCATGACGCAGAACCACGACCCATTGAAAAAAAGCGGGCTACCAAGAAACAAAAATCTGAGACAATGACAACCACCGGAGGCACGGCTAGCACCGGTGGTTCCTTTTCTTCGTTCAATTTTGCGGAAATGATGCGCGAAGAGTACTGGTCAAAACGTGAAGAGGCGAGTAGGGCGTACCAGGCGACAACATAAAATCAAGGTACCCAATAAAGGTTGAAGGAGCTAGAATTTTTGATGCTCGACACTACTAGGAAAGATCCACATTGGGTGGCTTTCGTTAATGCGGAAAAGGATCGAATCGCCATGAAACTTAGGTTGCCTCCTCGTCAATTATGAATAATTATCTCATACTTTTTTTTATGTGATATGTTTTATTTATCTCGTATTTTTTTATGTGATGTGTTTTATTTCGTAATGTAATGTTGTGTTTTAATAATGTTTTAAATAAATGAAGTGTTTGTAAATATTTAGGATGGAAGTGAGTTAAGGTGAGTTAAATGTAAGTTATGTTACCGGTGTGAAAAGTCAAGAGTTAATGTTAAAAGGTAAAAGCTGATGTGGCGCTGAGTTGGCGGTGTGTTAACTTTTGACATTGAGTGATCTTACCGCATGCTCTTAGCAATAACATTTGTAGCGTGTGTTTTTCTTTTATTATTATTATTATTATTATTATTTAAATATAATAGTTGTCTTTTCGACAATAAGCTTCTGGCTCCGCCTCTGTAATTATGCAAGTACTCCGTATTTATCTAAAATAGACTTAATGACACATTATACGAAAAATGCGAACTTGCCCTTGATGGTTTGTTGTATGTTTAAACGAGAGGGCATGATGAAAGACTAACCACTTCACCATGGCCAGGATCATCCACTTCTAACAAAATGGTCCCAACCATATTATATATTAATTTTATATATTTTGAAAAGGAAGAGACAATTTTGCCCACCTATTCTTGCCACATGATGAAGCCAAGTCCTTGGGGGACACTTTTGTCATCTTTTTATTTTCTTGTTTTCTTCCTTATGTTTGGTCTATTTAATTTTGTTTTAGAGATGACCCTTTATTTTCTTAAAATCATTCTTTCTAAAAATGTTGGAAATCATTTATATCCATAAAAAGTACTAATATTTATGTTATTAATAGTTCATAGATAGTCGAACGAAATTCAACTTTAGCATGACACGCATAAATCACTTTCTAGTTGAACAACTCGAATGGTATGTTCACGATCATTATTAAAATTTGTTTACAGAATAATCATTACACGTATGGTTAACATTACATCATTTCATAACATGATATATCAAATCAAATTCGTTAAAAGTACAATTTAAGATGGATCATGGGTGAGCGCCAAAGCACATGATTAGTTTTTACACGTCTATGAAGAGAGCAAATCAAACACATCGTTTGAATCATATTACAAGTTTAATTTAATCATGAAGATTGAAGAGTACCAAAAATTTAAATAATTGCATCGAATCCGATTTTCCACCAATAGAAAGAGACGTTTCGAAAGTTTTTGTTGAGAGAAATTGTTTGGTAAAGTATGTTAAAAACATCAGATTCAAGTCATTCCTTATTCAGCAACTACATTCTCTCAATGATATCACTCTGCACCTAACATGATCATACTTATCATTGAAATCATTAGTATTGTTCAATTAATCTACCTATAAACTTAAAGATATAGTTCATGATATGGTTACATCACTTACATGTCTGTATATAACGATCTTGAAAGACTCTATAAAGGCATTAAAGCACTTCTTACATTGTACTCCTACATGCTTTTTATTTTCTTTTTGTAACATGTATAACGCATGCTATTTTTATATATGTTCACATCAACATGGTTTTCAATATCTCAGAGTATGTTCATGCGTGCTTATAACAATAATAATCCATGTGGGTGACTATATTACTTGCATCGACAACCTACGCTTTATTTTCTTTTACTTAAAAACACATGGTAACTTACTTTTTGGAAAGCACTATGTTCAAATAGGTACATTACTAGATGTGACAATTTCAAGTTATTTACCGAAATCTAGGTCGTTTTGGGTTCAGGGACGGACCTACATTGATGCTGGTTGTGGCATGTGCTACACCCGAGTTTAAGTCACGAAGAGCAAGTTTTTTTTTTTTTTTTTTTTTTTTTTTTTTTTTTTTTTTTTTTTTTTTAAATACCGTCAGTTTTTGGTATGGCAACTACGATATATATATATATATATATATATATATATATATATATATATATATATATATATATATATATATATATATATATATATATATGAACTTTATTTTCAGAACCCTGTTAAGTGCGGGAACTGCGAGAACTCCAATTTTGCATTAGAAAACATGTATGTTCATATAAAACATGTATGTTTTCTTACATACAACTTAATACACATACCTGCGTAACATACATGTTCATATAAAACCATTTTGCATTGATATGTTGCACTTAAGGGTTTTATATGAACATGTATGTTACGCAGGTATATGTATTAAGGTGTATGTAAGAAAACATACATGTTTTATATGAACATGCATGTTTTCTAATGCAAAATTGGAGTTCTCGCAGTTCCCGCACTTAACAGAGTTCTGAAAATATATATATATATATATATATATATATATATATATATATATATATATATATATATATATATATATATATATATATATATATATATATATATTTTGCTACTTTCGGTTTTTTTTCAACTTTAGATAATCCAAATGGCAATTGTGTAACACTTTCTTAAAAATCCTGAGTCTATTATTGTTTGAGTTAACTAGATTTCCAATGGGTTATCCACTGTTAATACTAGTTTGCATCATTATTGACTTTATTTTTTATACTGAATCGACGATTTCATTAAACGAGACATAGCAGGAAGCTAGCTAGTAAACACAGAGAACACATGCATATTGTACAATCGTATAAGACGACAATGAATCGTTTTGCCAATCAATCAAATTTGGATTCAATTTTTTGTTCGTGTAAAGCATTAATGGAAAATAAAAACGTCTTGATTTCATTACATAAGATGTCGTTTTTGGGACGTTAATATAATGCATCACTATTTACTAGTAGATTGCAGTAAGAGACTGAAAGTTCTTACAACAAAACAAAGACTAAAAATAAAAATAAATAAATAAAAAGATTTAGTTAGGGGAGTTAATTTGTATACCACTAAAATTGGTGTGCACATCATTAAATTGTGTTGATAATGCATATAATACAACTATATACTTCATATTTATTAGTGTACACACCAATTTTAATGATGTACAAATCACCTCCCGTTAGTTAGCGATCTAAAAATGAAAAATAAACTGGGAATAATTTGGTGGTAATGATGTGAGAATCATCCGTCACACTCTTGTAGACTAGAAACAGACTACTTTTGACTGTCAGCCTACGTGGCATTAACAGACCAATTACCTTTTTAGAAAATAAAACATTTTTTTGTTTTATTCTATTCTCTTACGTAGTACTTATTTTTAACGTCTTAGGTTAGTTTTAGAAAGAAAGAAATTTTTTATTCGGCTCAAACGGCATGATATTGTTGATGAATGTTTTAGGAAAATTTTCTAAATCTGACTCTATTATATTCATCCATGTCACACGAGGGGCAAAAACTTGTCTAGTGCATTTTACATATACTAAAACTAAAAGAAACCAAAAGAAGAATAATGAGTGTCATTAAATAACTGGAAGCAACCTATTTACTTTTGGTAGAGGTAGGGTTTTTTACATCTTAACCTTTCTCATATTTGGTTACTTTACCTAATTTTATTTTTATGAGAAGTGACATTTGAGTCTACTTCTTCATTCCTACAAGAAAAAAGATGAAGCAATATCCATAAAAACACAATAATAATTGCAAATGCATGCCAAATTTAACTTTGAAAATCAGAGTGACTACTGTTGGAAGGTACAGTAGTAATCGTGCAACATAAATGAACAAACCACAAAGCATTCAGTTTTAGAGAGCACTATCTGTTTGGTTCCAAAACTAGCTTGTACTCTCAACCATCCTGTAATTTTGGATGATTATGCTTTGTTTCTTTTACCCACAGCTTCACCTGCCCCCACTTAATCACAAGCATCCCGCTTTTATCCATTGTCACACACAAAGGGTATGTTAGATATTTTGTAAATGATTTGATGCTTTTATCAAGGAGATATGAAGTTTTATACTTAGCCAAATACGAGTAGCAATCTTTAAAAAAAAATGAATTCATATATGTAAAAATGATATTTATTTCTAGTTTATCAATTAATGTAATCTTGTAACTTCGAAAGAGTTATTAGTGGATGACACACGTGATAAGGTAATACCGTAATATGATAAATTTGTAGAATAAAAAAAATGATATAATTATGCTCGCATTTTATATGTGATCAACACGTTCGATGGTTAAAAAATAGTTAATGTGGTCAATGATAATCAAATTGCATTTGATCTAGCAGTACGTGAGTGACTCACCAACTTTAAGTTTAATGTTTTAAGTCTCAACTAAGACATTTGTGATGTTTATGTTAGATAGTAGGTTGTTTATGTGTATGAATAATGTCCTATTAATAAAAATAATAATATGTAAAATTTTGTCATTAATAAATGTTAGTATTAGCATGCACATTAGTCAAATTTATAAAGGTCTCTTAAAAGTATGAAAGTTATGTTTTTGCCTTGCATGACAAGCTCATGCCTATAAAACAACCGACTTCTTCTGTGTTTTCTTTAGTTTCTAGCTCATGTCTATCCTATTTAGAATAGGTCCCCCTCTAAATCTTTATAAAAAGTGGTGAGGGGTGAGGGTAAAAAAATCAAGTGTATAACTTCGAAGGTTGTTTGACTTATTAATTGTGGGAAGTCAAGGCATTAAAAAATATTTGATTTTAAACAAAAGGTTACTTGGAAGTGTATTTTTTGCACAAGGTACTTTGTTTGAATCGGTGGTGTGAGGTTCATATCACAAGCTTATCAGAATAAACAAAGGGTCGTAGAAAAGAAAGTCTAACACTTGTTGAGGTTGCAAGAGTTCTTAGGTTACAAGAAATATGATTTGCAAAAATAAAGTATGACAAAGGTTACTTCAAAAAGTGTAGGGTACTTTCTTGATCCAAGGGTTGCCAATTTGTTGGAGAGTTTGATTTCCAAGGTTCAATCGATATTTGAGCAAGGAATAGTTCATTTTTGAAGGGTGTCTTGGTTTGGTCGATTTCTAAGAAGGTCTATTCTTATGGATATATCAATAAAGCAAGGGTTTTTACACTAGTAAATTTGCTAGATTGTGGTTTTTGTGTAAGAAAATTCGCAAAAGGGTATGTGTTGGATAAACGTCATGTATGTTCCAGATTTAAGACGAAAGTTCATATCGTTGGACACTCTTGAAAAAGAGGGTTATACCTTGAGGATGCAATCGTGCAACATCAAGGTTATAGAGGGTTCGCTAGTGGTACAATCAGGAACGTGGAGGAGTAACTGCGTATATACCATGGATGGTCTGGCAATGACCTGGAAGACATTGAAGTAGTTAGGAGAATCTCAAACTGGAAGGAAGATCAAGAAAGTTAATTTTCCTTAGTCTTGTAATCAGATGTCTATACAACAATGTACGAAGAGTGTTGGTTGCCAGAAATTTGGGTGTGACAAGGATACATCAGCATAATTGTTACACCCAAAAACCGGATTTTAAGTACTAAATAAGGAGAATGCCATTGGGATAGTTTGAATATGACTTTTATAAGTTTGAATGCTTCACGTGATTGGCTAGTCAAACCATAAGTCAATATATTATGTAAATGGTTTTAGAACGTATTATGTCACAAATATGAAAGAATAAGACTTGAAGGACCATAGTTGCCAACTAGGCAAACTTATAACTAATTCTAAAATAAATCCTGGACTTTTCTACACTCTTCTCATTTATTCTGGAAAGTGTGTGTGTTCCATGAGGGTAAATAGGCTTTTCCTCATATAAGAAGTCCCATCATTTTACTTTTTTTGTTATTTAACTTTTCTTGCATTTTTAGGTTAGTTATTAGTTTAAAATACAACTCTCTCAAAAACCAGATTTCACTTGCTTTCATAGAACATAAAAAGACCAAATATAATCTTCCCTCAACCTCTACACTTATCCCAGAATACACTTCGAGCCTACTTCACTATTCCTCTAGAGAACAATCAACCCTTTGAACTTATCTATACTACACTACAACGATTATGTACACTGCCTAGGAGGGTTGTAAAACTTTGTGTGTGGTAAACCGACGTCACATATAAATCATCCACAATACAACCAAAATAAATATAACAATCATGTGATTAAAGTGAATAGAGTCATAACAAGGTAAGCACTAAAGGCTTAGTTTTCCATTACAAATGGTAAGCAAAGATAACTTGGTTTTGAAAGATTAAGAAAAGACATAACGATCAAACCGAAAATAAACAATTTTTATGATGTGTCATTCTTTGATCTTCTGATGTTTCTAGCATTGGAAGTCGTGTCGCAGCCTCTGAGATTCGTCCTCTGGAAAATAGGAATCTAAGCAGGACTTGAATTGTGATAGGTCGGGGTATTTATGTTGATAGCACTGGGATACGTCATCGATCTTCAGTTCCATACTACGTGTGGTTTAATAGGGGAATACGTCGTATGGTCTTCAACACTTAGATATTTTCTTTGAAGTAAAATTGTGTACGCTGTATGCAAGAGTATGGGCATACGACACATGTCTTGGCTGGAATATCAACTTTTTCACTTTTTCTCGTTTTTCGATCTTTTTATCGATAATTGCTCCAACGCTCCAAATAAACACTATAATATAACTTTATAGCAAAACATCATTTTTTATATATAAATGCTATAAAAAGGAGCAATATTCATGAGATAATGATGCTAAAAATATGTTCTTATTTGATGTCATTAGTTACAGCCAGATTTACAGGTTTTTGTGGGTTTTGACTACACTATGTGTAGATCGATCACTGCCATGAATAGTTAAAATCACAGGGTATGGGTTTTTGATACAAGAATGTGTAGTGAGTTGGGAAGCTATGTTGAAGTTTATGTGTAGTGAGTTTGGGTCTTGTCAGTTTTACCTTTTTTCTGACACATTTAAATATGCTTACTTGTTCGTCTTCACATTATCTAGTTATAGGCTCTAGATTTTAAAGTTTGTTGTAGGTCCTTACAACAATAAAGTTTCAACTCACATGTAAACGAACAATTGAACATCCACACACTCCCTTTACAAGGTGGATGTAAAGTTGTTGGAGTCATGGGAGGTGAAGTTTGCTTATTTGGTCATGTAGTTCTTTACGTATAGATTAGAGTAAGCCGCAAAATACATCAATGTAGTCTGTCAAGTTTTACACTAAAATATTTGTCAAAAACGTTAAACAATCATCATCCCTTCATTAGTAAAAGTTAGACGCATTATGTCTCTTGAGACCAACGATGTACTTTTTTCTCCGTTATCTACTAAAACTAAAATACCACTCTTGGACATCTCCAATCCAACTACCACAAATCCAACCACAATGTTAGTTAGGGGAGGTAGACGTGGCGATGATGGTGGAGTTGGAGGTTTAGGTGGCAGACGATGGTGGTGGAGGTAGCAGATGGTGGTGGTCACAATCCAGCCACCACACATCCAACAGATGGTGGTGGTCACATATCCATTCACCATTAATTTAAAGGAAAATTCAAAAAATGGTGGTAGTGAAGGTGGCAGATGGTGGTGAAGGCGGTGAAAAGAATATGATGATAGGTTTAATTATTGTGTGGTAGTTGGGGGGGTGATATTATGGTGACTTTATTAAGAAGTGTGTTTGACTTTTAAAGGATAACATAAAAAAAATACATCGTTAGACCTTCAGAATAATGTGTCTAACTTTTATGAATGGAGGGATGTTGATACCTAAATGTCTCTAACATGGATTTTTGGTGAGAAAAGTGTCACAAAAATGTATTTTGCATTTTACCTTAAGTTATATTAAATGTACTGCATTAGTTCCAAGTAGGCTGTCAAGATCGTGATCTCGCACAGGATCATTTTTGTCTTTGCAAGATCGAGATTGTAGGATCGGATCGCGATCCTACGAGTAATAGTAAAACACAAAAAGTCAAGTTTCAATCGTTACATTAACGATTTAGTGAAATAATATTACGTAACATAGGTCCTAAATGTCTCAAAACATACGAGCCATCAAAATGATTTCAAGAAAACAAACGTTTCATAAATGGCATTTCAAAACATACCATTTGATTAGTTTAATCACAATGAAGTAAAGTAAATTAAACTATTGAATACTTTTAGACTATAATCTATTTAAAAAAGTAGAAAACTATGTATAAACTATATCTATTTAGAAAATGAAACAATAGTGGTTTACTCATTAGACATTAGTAAAACACACGTTTGTTTTTTTGGCCTAAGCAAGTGGATGGACTTAAAAGATAAAAAAAAAAAAAAAAAAAAAAAGTGAACTCGGATCGCATGTCGATCTTACGATCTTACATGCGATCATACGATCTTACTTACAATCCTACCTCAGATGCAATCCTACCACGATCCTACACGATTTTGACTGGTGTGCACGTAAGATCGTACGATCTTACGTGTAAACTCGCGAGTTTGACAACCTACTCAAACCATTATTTTGAAAAATATGCTAGCTTGCCAAAAGATCCGTGTAGAACCAATTTTTACCATAGAACCAATCAAGCAATATTAGCCACTATTTTTTTTTATCAAAATAAAAAATTAAACTTTCACCCTTTTTTAAAAATTAAATATCTCGCAAACCGTAAATCGTTACGTGAAAAAAAAATACCATCGCGACGAAAATTAAATTATCTTTCTATAGATATGCATTGTTATATACTTTCGACGAATTTTTTTTTTCAATGAACTTTTTCTTTTTCAAAATTTCCGCCCAAAAAAATCATATATGATTTATACAAATCATATGTGATTCATTAAAATTAAATCATATATGATCTTTACGAATCATATATGATTTTTACAAATCATATATGATTCGTAAGAATCATACGTGATTTGTAAAAATAAAATCATATGTGATTTTACGACTCATATATGATTTTCTGGGTGAAAATTTGAAAAAAAAAATAAATAAATAAAATAAAATAAAAAAATAAATTGGTCCAAAAAAAAGTTCGTCGAAAGTATATAACAATGCATATCAAAGATGATTTAATTCTTGTTGCGATGATATTTTTTTGTAGCTTGAATATTTACTGTTTGCAAGATACTATGTTGTTTTTCTTTAAAAAAAAGTGAAAAATATAAATGGGTGACTATGATTGATTGATAGGTTATATGACATGTCTGAGTTTTTCTTCATGGATCTTAACTCATGCTAGCTTAGTACTGCACATTTTTTTTTTCTCAAGTTGTTAACTTATTCAACCTCATAATTTATATGTTTGTTGACTTCGTTGTCCGATTTTCCCTTTCAAGTTAACTTATTCAACTTCAATGCTGGTCATAGTAAAGACTACATCTACTACTCTTATTTCAGCGTCGTTTCATCTTTTTACAATACTAGACGAGTACCCATGCATAATAACGAGATTTTATACCTGTAGATAATTTTAGTGATAAAAAAAAAATTATGGGTTATAAATGAAAAATAATAAAAGTTTGAGGATTTGGGGATTAAATATAATGTTTTGAAATCCGGTTTGACCGGGAGGTTCAACCAGTTGAACCGCTCCGGTCAAAAAATGGGTCAATATAAACCGGGTCAACCAGACGGGTAGGTCAAAAAAACCGGTCAAACTAAACCGGGTCAACCCGTCGGGTTTGAAGCGTCCCGAGTCAACCTGGTTTTCGATATGTATTAATAATTTCTTTTTGAAACATATATATATATATATATATATATATATGTATATATATATATATATATATATATATATATATATATATATATATATATATATATATATATGATTGGCTCCAAACGGTCAACTTATATTGACCAAGGAATGGTCAACAAAGTCAAACCGCCTAAAAGTCAATCTCCGCGGAAGTATAGGGTTTCCCCGGGTCGTTATGTCCCGACGAGGTGTGGATGGTATAAAAACGGGTTTGTGATCGGGTGAATTTGGACAGAAAAGGGGATTGAGGGGTTTGTATGATTACACTAAGATATGAGGAATGAAAATAACTTAGAAATAATATATAAACAATTACTGATGATTAGATATACTAAAAACGTGAGCTAAGTCTGAAAACGCGTTCGTTTGACTTAAAGTTACGTTAGCGTACAAAATAAAACCCGAGTTTTGTAAAATAAAATACCTACGGATATGAAAATTACATTTTTACAATCCTAATGATAAAAGAAAATTTTTAGGAAAAGAAAAATAATTTTTACACTATTTAATTAATTACTATTAATTAATTACTAATTATTAATTACTAAATTTCACTAATTATTAATTAATTATGAAAATTAACTAGAAAAATGAAAATTAAATTTAGAAAAATCTAATATTATAAAACTAATTTTAAAACAGAAAATCTATTTTTTAGACTTTTTAAATAATTATTACTAAATAAAAACTATTTATTAATTAATTTAAACTAAGATTAATTATAAAAATACTAAATGGAATGAGAAAAATCTGAAAAAACTCATTAAAATACTACAGGATGTCAATAACCTAGGAAAATTATAAAAATGAAAAGTGCTTTTTGAAAAAGCTGAAAATAAGCCAAATGGCTTAAATAGAAGCTATCACTTATTTTATTTTTGTCTTTTTGGAATTTTCTTTTACAAACCTAATTAACTACTGATAATAACTAACTTTTATGAAGATACATTTGGTGGAACTAAAAAATAAGCACAATGCACTTGATCAAGCTCAACAATTGACTTTTTTGGATAAATAAGCTTTTGAAAGCTTAGCATAAGCTGCTAGGTGAGAACCAAGGGTGAACTAAAATGTAAACAAGTAAAATGCACTGAAAATAAGTTTGATCAACCAAAAAAAAAACACAGAACAAGCTTAAAATTGCGAATAAGCTATTCAAAATCCCAACTAGCCAAACAGGCCTTGGGAGGCAACTGCAGCCCAAGGTGGGGCCCACCTGGGTGATCAAGGGACAAAAGCAAGGCTTAGTCCAAGAAGTAGGGGTGGTAGGCTTTCAAATGAACCAAGTTGCAGGCCTTGGGATCCACAGATTAGCTCAAATTTAGTTTGTGAAACCAGCTTAATCACACTGATGAATCAGTGGACCAAGCTTAACTAAGCTGCAAGCAAGCCTCCAAAACAATGCAAGGATGGTCAACTTGAGCCAGGTACTGAGATTCTAATAAACGATGTGGAAAACTAGAAGGGGGGGGGGTGATTGGTCCTAAACCACCTAACTTAAATTAACCAAAGAATGGTCAACTAAGTCAAATAGCCTAGATCAATACTCCGGGTAATATAATGTATCACCGGGTCGTTAAATCCCGTTGAGGTGTGAAATGTGACTTTAGCGTATTCGTAATCGGGTGTTATTCACAGAAAAGGGTTATGATCACAATTATTTGGAAATTATTAACAAAAATAGCTTAGGAAAGCTATGTGATTTATTACGGGAATTTGGATTACGAAGATTTGAGCTAAAACCTAAAAACGTACGTTTTTAATTTAAAAACGTATACAGACGAACAAAACAAAAAGTACAACTGATGGACTGGAAGGGTTAAAAGTGTAAATTTGGTATTTTTACAATCCTATTAATTAAAGACAATTTTAAGAAAATTAAAAACTATTTTTACACTATTTAATTATTTATTATTAATTATTTACTAATTATCTATTTATTACTAATTAAATTAATTGGAATTACTAAAAATACTAAAAAGGCTTAAAAAATTAAGAAAAATTTTATAAATCTAATTAACCATCATAGGAATCCTAAAAAATTATAAAAAGTTTATTTTATGTATTTTTAAACTAATTCACTAATTATTAACTTAATTACTTATTAATTTCTAATTAAACTAATTATATTATAAAAAATGGAAAATGAACAGTAAAAATTCTAGAAAAATTTATAAAAATGTTTTAACTAAAATAGAAGCTAGAAAAATTATAAAAACTATGTTATACTATATAAAATCTAATTATGCTATTTAATTGATTAATATTAATTAAAACTAAATTAAACTAAAATTAATTAGAAAAACCACTAAAAGACAAAATAAAAATCTGGAAAAATTTGTAAAATTATTTTAACCTAAAATAGAATTTCTAAAAATATAAAAGTGATATATTACTTTTAAATAAGCTAAAAAGAAAAATAAAATTGATAAATCCTATTAAATAGAAGCTATCACTAATATTAAAGTTGGTTTTTTGGTTTTTTTCTTTTTCTAAACTGATTAAATACTAAAAATGAAGACTTTTAATGAAAACACTTATCACACAATCCAGAAATAAGCACTTTGAGTGCTTATTTGTTCACTCAGTTGACTTTTGTTGACTGAGGTTGAAAATAAGCTCAAATGAAGAGTGTGGGGTCCACAATGATAATCTTTGGTTTCTCTGAGTTAGTATAACTTGAATAAGCAAGAATAAGCAAAGAAAGTGGCTTCAATAAGCCAAAAAGCACCAATAAGAAGTGTAACACCCCCAATTCATGGTTGCAGCGGAATTCGAACTGGGTGTTACTTGACGGCACAATAGTCACAATAATAGAAAACGAACTCCAATTGAGTCGTTTTAAGAGATTTATCATTCAAATTGTATAAATATCAGAGGTTACAAAATGAGGTCCCAAATGGTTCCATGTTTACAATGTATAATAAAGGAGTTTTTGAATGATAATAAAATTTATAGCCCTCTTGAGTATCCGTGCCCTTCCGTGCCATCCTTGATCGTCATGAACCTGAAATACATGCTTGAGAGGTCAACACAAAGGTTGAGTGATATTCATAGAGTTTGTTTAATGTTTGAACACAATATGTTGGTAGTGTGAGCTATAGACTCACACCAATGTTTGGAAAACAAATATGGGCCACGTTGTTACACGCCCGGAACAGTTATTATCAAATACTAAGCTTATGACACCAAAACGTTAACGTGTACCAATATCAATCGGCGGAGTTATCCCGGTAGGTACTTTGCCGTCATACCTAATGTCTCAAATATTAATGCATTTGTTTGAACTTAGTCAATACAAATGGGATTCGTCAATCCCAATAGGCCTATTCACAATATTCGCGCTCACTTGCAAGTAACCCTCGCAAGTGATTAAATGGTTCATAATATGGGATCTCGGTTTGGCAAGGATGGTACTTAGTGATAATAAAACAATCAGGCAAGCATACAATTTAAAAACATTGTGCTCGGTTAAAAATAGCATGTATTCCCCCCAAGGGTTTGCAAAACAATGAAGTAATGTAAAGTGGGGCTATGAACTCACCTTGAGTTGGATGATGTATAATGAGAATGATGGATATGCCGTAAGAACTTCTACGAGCAACCTAGAATAATTGTTGCAACTTAGGTTTGGAATAATGTCTAAGGAAACATAAACATGCCAATATATGTATGTCTTGCACTTAGTCCATGATGTGGTATGATGTATAATGTAAGTCGTTGAAAGAAATGATTCATGAAACATGTATGTCTTGTATATCGTTTACTACCGTTCGGGCCGACATAATTCAGAAGTCATGTTAGTAAGCGTTCGAGGAGCCAGGACACTTTAACTCGTAAATCCACAACTCAACTCGACGGCTTACATAATGAACTCCTCACATGAGGCTCCCTACTATTGTAGTAGTTGATGAAATATATAGATATAAGTTTTGATCCGAAAGGTTACATGTCCGATATTTGAATAAACTTAGGAAAGTTTATTTGTACATGAAGATTGTTATTAGGGATGGTTTCATAAGTCTTGAATAACCATTTTCTCTTGGTAATATCTCATGGTTTCCTTTTAAGTGAAGTAGATCCAAATTGCTTGTTCATGTTATCGCCTAATTCATTGTTTCATGTTTACGCCTATGTAAGTTGTTATGGTCATTTCGTCATGGCCTAGCCATGACCTTTAGTCCTTGTTTCAAGGTCATGAGACACAACCTTGGCTCTAGCTATGGTGGTGGTCTTGTTTATAGGTCATAATAACTCTTGTTCCTTTTAAAGTATAACCATAACTTAGTGACTTATTATATGTAAATAGCTGTTAAGAAATTGTGAAATATCTTACTCAGAAAGTGTTTTCAAGGCTCGAGCCTCTTTGTTCCTGAACGAAAACGTCGTTCCGGACAACTTTCGTGTTTTAACTTTTTGATGAATCGGAAAAGAAGTGGGACTTTCAAAAAGTCAGAATGCGATTCAGGAAGGTTTAGGCAGTTTTGCCGGAAATCTTTGGTAACTTCAAATCGCCATAACTTTTGACTCGTATACTCGTTTTAGGTGGTTCAAATTGCTATGGTTTCCTTGTTAAGTCCTCTACTGTAATATGTAATAATCCAATATAAAATTTTTACCATTTTGATCAGGTTATACCAACAAAGTCACTAGTTTACTTGTTTTATGAACTTGTCTTATCAATCAATAACAATAACTTGTTTTGGTCATTTTTATACATCATGGACATGATAACAAGACAATATATAGCACAAATAATATGTAAATAACATGAACATGATTATTTAACAAGAATCAAGTTAGGGTTTGGCTCACAACTTTTGGCTTTCAAAGATGAAAGGAAGTTAACATGTAAGGATAGGACATTGATAGACTTGCTTCAACCCACTTCACTTCATGCAATCTTTCTACCCTTGTAATCTTGAAAGATGGATGATGAAAGTTGAGGTGACTTGAGTGGATTCAAACTCAAGAGAAATCACCAAGTATATGAGGTTATGGAAGTGTTTGATGAATCAAAACCAAACTAGGGTTTCTATGTTGTTTAAGCTCTTGATTCTCTTGGATAATACTTGGAGTGAATTAGCAAATGGAATGGTGTTTGTGTGTGTGTTGTGGACGTTCAAGGAGAGGCAAGGAGGCTTTATATGGCCTTGAGGAGGTTAGAAGTGTTGACTTGTCAACACTTGATCACCAAGTTTAACACATGGATGCAATCTAAGAGTACTTAGCATGAGATCATGCCACAAGTGTGAATCCTCCCCCCTAGAGGCGGTTCACAACCCTTGGAGAACAAGTGTGGACTTTTGATGGTATTATCCAAGATACATGGTTAGTTTTGACTCCGGGAAAAGCCAATCGTAAATGATTAAGCCTCAAAACGTAAAACCGGGTATCGTAAAAATACGAAACTTGAAAGAATGATTAAACTTGTCAAAATACTCCATAATAAAATATAAAATGAGTGGTAAGTTCCATTTGGGTGTAAAACCCTGCTAAAAACTGGAAATACGGGTCTAAAACGCGTAATACGTAAAATGTACGAATATTGCGTAAAATTGAGAAAAGTAAAATGTTACTTTTCTAATAGGATAAAAATGATTTAAAATGACTTATAATGTCTAGACTGGGCTCAGTCTAGTGTCGGTTGGTATTAAATGTCTTTTAGACATCAAACCGTAAGCCTAAAAATCACGAAATGACTTATAACATCAAAGGATGATTTTTGGTCAATGGAGGAGGGAAAAATATGTTGACTTTTTCTAAGAAGTTGAAAACTCAAATAGTCTTAGAAACGCGTTTTGTGGTCTAACGGTTAATCGCCCAAACGGTTAAGCGTGCTCATGTGAGATTAGTACAGGCTTGGGTGACCTGCCGGGAAGTCTTTGGTCATATTTTTCTCAGTCACGATTAATTCTCAAATAAATCATGAGTGTGTCAAACATTTTTCTGATGCGCGGTCACTTAACGCGGTCGAGTTTCGTTGTACGTAGAATTTCTGAATGTCGTTTTACCCTAAAACGTGTAATTCCTTAATAACTTTTATGAAAATGATCTGACGAATGTCAAACATTTAATTTGCCATGGAAATGATTTATCACTTGAGAATATCAAATAAAAATCAACTTTCGAGAAAATTTTCGGAAAAATGAATAGTAAAAGTGAATAGTGAAATTTTCCAGGAATAGTAATTATCCTGAAAATGCGAATTGTTACAGTCTCTACCCCTTACGGGGAACTTCGTCCCGAAGTTCTTTGTGTGTCATATGTTGGAGTGGTGTCGATAAAGATGTGTGGTTACTTATGAGGACCAAAGTCTGGAATTACTAGTGATGTAGTTTGATTTGTCTCAGAATATGGTGTGTTAATAGAGATTGATAACATGGTTGAATATCAGTGGAGATCCATATAATAGTCGAATATCAAAGAAAATTGATATAGTAGTCGATTATTAATAGAAATTGATATAGTAGTTGTACAGAAATTGATATAGTTAAATATAAAAATGGAAATTGATATAGTTGTCAAGTATCAATAGCAATTGATATAACAGTTGAACAACAATAGCAATTTACATAGGAATCCAATAAATGGAAATTGATACAGTAGTGGAATATCAATGGAAATTAGGATAGTAGTCGCAATCATTGTCTAGTAGGTAATCGATTGTTGTACCTAGTGTTTATGTCATGGTTTGAAGCGATGTCGGTGAAAAGATAGGATTTCTTGTGGCGAATATAATGTAGGTATCATGCCATACCCGAGCAATGTAATGTAGGTATCAAGCCATACCCGAGCAATGTAATGTAGGTATCAAGCCATACCCGAGCAATGTAATGTAGGTTGACTTCATACTTATGTTATTTCGGATATAAATAAGCCCACTTGTTTATAATTCTTTATTTACATAGAGAGGCATCCCAAACAAGGTAACTAAAGGAATATAAACTTATGGTTCGATGATTTATAATTTCTTTATTTAAATGAAAAGGCATCCCAATCCATTCAAATAAGGACATTATAAATCATCCTACTCAAGAATTCCCGACACAACATTCATACTTAGCCGGTGAGTTACAAGGTAGTGTATTACGAGATGATACTGGTGTTCCAAATGTACAAGATGAATATTCAAACTTGTAAAGCTGATGAGGGTACTTGTGGTGTAACTAAGGATGATTTGAGCTTTAAAAGTGCATCAAAATCTGTTAATGAGCTTGTGGTTCCAACGGTTGTGAAGATAATGTTATGATATGTTGATGAACAAAAGTGTGTAGTGTATGCTTAACATTAATACCCTTAGGTATAGATGTTGAGTTTGCTTTAAAAATCTTTAAGAGATTTTAAAAGTTTATGTTGGAATGATATCCTTAGGACCTAAACAGGATAGTACTTCTACAGGATGAAGAGAATAATTGATAACTATCCCAAGATAGTAGTTCGGATTATCTTATAAATGAAAAATTTCAAGAATGAAATTAGGTAACACAAATAAGGTGTTAAGATTTCGCTGAGTGGTAAGACATTATCGTGTCTCTAGATTGTTTTAATGTATTCTGGTGGTTTATCGAGTTCATGTAGGAAATCAACCTAAACATAACCCTAGTACAACTACTCTCAGTATTTGAAAATTCTAAGTCGAATATAGTTAGTCAGACTATATTCCACTGTCCCTAGGTTAAATATAGGTGACTAGTCTATATTTAGCCAAGGTTCGATAAAATTTTCAAATACCTAAATTAGGTATACTTGTGATATGTCCGTTGGTTTTGGGAAACTGTTCACTAAACAAAGGCGATGTCAACCCTTAAGTTGCAAGTCCCGTCCATACAAGACTTGTAACGTATGTTTTCATATTCCATTGCATAGAAGGTAGTAAGGGTAGATACGTATGGAAAGGAAGTTTTAAGTAGTTCTAAAATAGAACATACTTGGCCAGGATCACGAACTTTTAATAATGAAGGTTTCATAAGAAAACTTTGATGAATGTAGAGAAAGTTCAGCTTTTGTCGATGATGGATTAGTTTGTCCTTTAGAAATCTCATATTTCTTGTTTTGAAATCGATAGATTGTGACGGGTTTTTGATATCATAAGAAATGATATTGATGATGTGATGGAATAATTCTAGAGACCATTTGCACAAAACACAATGTCTCGGAAGTAGGTTAGACCATTGTGCAATTCACAATGTCTGGGAAGTAGGTTAGGTCATTGTGTGACTCAAAACATTTGAGAAATGATTAAGACCATTGTATCATACAATGTCTTGGAAAATGAATGAGACCATTGTATCTCACAATGTCTTGGAAAATGAATGAGGCCATTGTATCTCACAATGTCTTGAAAAATGAATGAGACCATTGTATCTCACAATGTCTTGGAAAATGAATGAGACCATTGTATCTCACAATGTCTTGAAAAATGAATGAGACCATTGTATCTCACAATGTCTTGGAAAATGAATGAGACCATTGTATCTCACAATGTCTTGGAAAATGAATGAGACCATTGTATCCCACAATGTCTTGAAAAATGAATGAGACCATTGCAATCAGTTACAATGTCTTGGACATATAATGTTGGAGTAGGAACATGATTGGGAGAGTGTGGCTGTGCCGAAATGCCTTAGAATAGGCATACACAGATATGTTTAGTCCATTGTTTAGATAAATGATTGAAAATAAACCGAGTTTATATATCAATATACTAATATGTTCATGTAGCATAAAATGCCTAGTGTGTATATATCAATATACTTATATGTGTTCATGTAGCATAAAATGCTTAGTGTGTATATATCAATATACTTATATGTGTTCATGTAGCATAAAATGCTTAGTGTGTATATATCAATATACTTATATGTGTTCATGTAGCATAAAATGCTTACGGGGAAATGCTCAATTATGTTAAGGGTACATATATCAATATGCAATTATGTTTGTGTAGCATAAAATATCTACGGGGAAATGCTCAAAAGGGGTATATATATGAATATACTAATATGTTTGTGTAGCATAACATGCTTACTAAGTCCATAATCGTCTGGAGGATGGAAGACACGGAGAGCGGAAGGCTATAAAAATGGTTTTGCTTGTAGTTGTAGTTATAGTTTAGGTCTCAATTAGATCCGTTTCTCTATAACCACGGCTCTGATACCAATCTGTAACACCCCCAATTCATGGTTGCAGCGGAATTCGAACTGGGTGTTACTTGACGGCACAATAGTCACAATAATAGAAAACGAACTCCAATTGAGTCGTTTTAAGAGATTTATCATTCAAATTGTATAAATATCAGAGGTTACAAAATGAGGTCCCAAATGGTTCCATGTTTACAATGTATAATAAAGGAGTTTTTGAATGATAATAAAATTTATAGCCCTCTTGAGTATCCGTGCCCTTCCGTGCCATCCTTGATCGTCATGAACCTGAAATACATGCTTGAGAGGTCAACACAAAGGTTGAGTGATATTCATAGAGTTTGTTTAATGTTTGAACACAATATGTTGGTAGTGTGAGCTATAGACTCACACCAATGTTTGGAAAACAAATATGGGCCACGTTGTTACACGCCCGGAACAGTTATTATCAAATACTAAGCTTATGACACCAAAACGTTAACGTGTACCAATATCAATCGGCGGAGTTATCCCGGTAGGTACTTTGCCGTCATACCTAATGTCTCAAATATTAATGCATTTGTTTGAACTTAGTCAATACAAATGGGATTCGTCAATCCCAATAGGCCTATTCACAATATTCGCGCTCACTTGCAAGTAACCCTCGCAAGTGATTAAATGGTTCATAATATGGGATCTCGGTTTGGCAAGGATGGTACTTAGTGATAATAAAACAATCAGGCAAGCATACAATTTAAAAACATTGTGCTCGGTTAAAAATAGCATGTATTCCCCCCAAGGGTTTGCAAAACAATGAATTAATGTAAAGTGGGGCTATGAACTCACCTTGAGTTGGATGATGTATAATGAGAATGATGGATATGCCGTAAGAACTTCTACGAGCAACCTAGAATAATTGTTGCAACTTAGGTTTGGAATAATGTCTAAGGAAACATAAACATGCCAATATATGTATGTCTTGCACTTAGTCCATGATGTGGTATGATGTATAATGTAAGTCGTTGAAAGAAATGATTCATGAAACATGTATGTCTTGTATATCGTTTACTACTGTTCGGGCCGACATAATTCAGAAGTCATGTTAGTAAGCGTTCGAGGAGCCAGGACACTTTAACTCGTAAATCCACAACTCAACTCGACGGCTTACATAATGAACTCCTCACATGAGGCTCCCTACTATTGTAGTAGTTGATGAAATATATAGATATAAGTTTTGATCCGAAAGGTTACATGTCCGATATTTGAATAAACTTAGGAAAGTTTATTTGTACATGAAGATTGTTATTAGGGATGGTTTCATAAGTCTTGAATAACCATTTTCTCTTGGTAATATCTCATGGTTTCCTTTTAAGTGAAGTAGATCCAAATTGCTTGTTCATGTTATCGCCTAATTCATTGTTTCATGTTTACGCCTATGTAAGTTGTTATGGTCATTTCGTCATGGCCTAGCCATGACCTTTAGTCCTTGTTTCAAGGTCATGAGACACAACCTTGGCTCTAGCTATGGTGGTGGTCTTGTTTATAGGTCATAATAACTCTTGTTCCTTTTAAAGTATAACCATAACTTAGTGACTTATTATATGTAAATAGCTGTTAAGAAATTGTGAAATATCTTACTCAGAAAGTGTTTTCAAGGCTCGAGCCTCTTTGTTCCTGAACGAAAAAGTCGTTCCGGACAACTTTCGTGTTTTAACTTTTTGATGAATCGGACAAGAAGTGGGACTTTCAAAAAGTCAGAATGCGATTCAGGAAGGTTTAGGCAGTTTTGCCGGAAATCTTTGGTAACTTCAAATCGCCATAACTTTTGACTCGTATACTCGTTTTAGGTGGTTCAAATTGCTATGGTTTCCTTGTTAAGTCCTCTACTGTAATATGTAATAATCCAATATAAAATTTTTACCATTTTGATCAGGTTATACCAACAAAGTCACTAGTTTACTTGTTTTATGAACTTGTCTTATCAATCAATAACAATAACTTGTTTTGGTCATTTTTATACATCATGGACATGATAACAAGACAATATATAGCACAAATAATATGTAAATAACATGAACATGATTATTTAACAAGAATCAAGTTAGGGTTTGGCTCACAACTTTTGGCTTTCAAAGATGAAAGGAAGTTAACATGTAAGGATAGGACATTGATAGACTTGCTTCAACCCACTTCACTTCATGCAATCTTTCTACCCTTGTAATCTTGAAAGATGGATGATGAAAGTTGAGGTGACTTGAGTGGATTCAAACTCAAGAGAAATCACCAAGTATATGAGGTTATGGAAGTGTTTGATGAATCAAAACCAAACTAGGGTTTCTATGTTGTTTAAGCTCTTGATTCTCTTGGATAATACTTGGAGTGAATTAGCAAATGGAATGGTGTTTGTGTGTGTGTTGTGGACGTTCAAGGAGAGGCAAGGAGGCTTTATATGGCCTTGAGGAGGTTAGAAGTGTTGACTTGTCAACACTTGATCACCAAGTTTAACACATGGATGCAATCTAAGAGTACTTAGCATGAGATCATGCCACAAGTGTGAATCCTCCCCCCTAGAGGCGGTTCACAACCCTTGGAGAACAAGTGTGGACTTTTGATGGTATTATCCAAGATACATGGTTAGTTTTGACTCCGGGAAAAGCCAATCGTAAATGATTAAGCCTCAAAACGTAAAACCGGGTATCGTAAAAATACGAAACTTGGAAGAATGATTAAACTTGTCAAAATACTCCATAATAAAATATAAAATGAGTGGTAAGTTCCATTTGGGTGTAAAACCCTGCTAAAAACTGGAAATACGGGTCTAAAACGCGTAATACGTAAAATGTACGAATATTGCGTAAAATTGAGAAAAGTAAAATGTTACTTTTCTAATAGGATAAAAATGATTTAAAATGACTTATAATGTCTAGACTGGGCTCAGTCTAGTATCGGTTGGTATTAAATGTCTTTTAGACATCAAACCGTAAGCCTAAAAATCACGAAATGACTTATAACATCAAAGGATGATTTTTGGTCAATGGAGGAGGGAAAAATATGTTGACTTTTTCTAAGAAGTTGAAAACTCAAATAGTCTTAGAAACGCGTTTTGTGGTCTAACGGTTAATCGCCCAAACGGTTAAGCGTGCTCATGTGAGATTAGTACAGGCTTGGGTGACCTGCCGGGAAGTCTTTGGTCATATTTTTCTCAGTCACGATTAATTCTCAAATAAATCATGAGTGTGTCAAACATTTTTCTGATGCGTGGTCACTTAACGCGGTCGAGTTTCGTTGTACGTAGAATTTCTGAATGTCGTTTTACCCTAAAACGTGTAATTCCTTAATAACTTTTATGAAAATGATCTGACGAATGTCAAACATTTAATTTGCCATGGAAATGATTTATCACTTGAGAATATCAAATAAAAATCAACTTTCGGGAAAATTTTCAGAAAAATGAATAGTAAAAGTGAATAGTGAAATTTTCCAGGAATAGTAATTATCCTGAAAATGCGAATTGTTACAAGAAGTTTGCTCAATTGGTATCTGGGACAGTTATGGGACAAGCTTTTGGAGTCAAACAAAGTGGGGTCCACTGATCTTATGGTCAAATAAGTGGTCAACCCTTGATCCTGGGTAGGAGGGGGGTTGAATGGTGCAAAGTAGGAGCTGTGGGACCCACTGGGTTAGCCACAATCTACCACCAAAGGGTGGTGAGTGAACTGAGTAGCTGATATGCAGGGCACTACTTTGCCCTGCAAGTGTCTTCCAAGGGCATTTTTGCCATTAAGAAAAATTCACAAAAATGTAACCAACTTGAAAATAAAAAATACTACTGGTAGAGTTAAAGCACAACAATTTTTAGACCCCCAATCCCAACACTAAAATCAAATTAATTCTCCCAAGTTTTGCAAAAATCTGAGTTATGTATTTTTTTTTACTTTTGAGGAAAACTTAAGTTTTGACTTTTATGAACTTCAATCACTGATTTAGTGATAAAATGTGTTGTGATGAGCTATATGAAAACTATTTTAAGTAAAAACATCCATTTATAACAAGAGTTGATGGGTTTGGACTTTAAAAATTCACCACAGTTGACTGTGGTGATTACTTCTTAGTGATTTTGACTTATGTGACTATTACTACCAAATGTTTTGGTTGTTTTGATCTATTTGAGTACTGAGTATGAGGTATGAATCACAAATGAGCAATGACACCACCTACAATACACTAACACAGTCACAACCAAACACTCCTTATCTCACAGATTATTATGAGACTTGATTCAAATAAGACAAAACTACAAACTACTGATCACTACTAATCTAATAAGTGATAAATAAGCAATTTAAACAGTAATAAGCAACAAGTTCCACTAGTACACTTAAAAGAGTAAAAATCAAAAATTGAAGCTTACAAGAGCCATCCTGCCAAAACAAGTGAACCATGCATCAAGGATCATTCCTATTGGTTCCCATGAACCACTAACCCACAGCCATCCCTAATGTACTGTGCTCCATGCTTCTTCACCATGTAATATGCTTTTTATAATTTATTTTTATTTTTCTTTTATTTTCTTAATAATTTTCTAAAACTTGGTTTTTGATTGATATAGAAGCTCACTGAGCTTCTACAAGTTTTCTGTATGAGCTTATAATAGTTTACAAACAACCATTGATCATTAACAAACCTTGAACTATAACTTTGAAAATTTTATGAAACTTGGAATTTGAGAATAAGAGATAAACTTAGAACTGCACTTTCATTAATTGAAAACAGATTACATTACATAAAATAAACATAAAAAAGACTAGATTAAAGTTATACATGCCTCATATGGCTTCTATCCCTTACTACTTATACTACGACATTAAAACAAGTCCTCCTAGCTTCCATGTGCATCCCAGCTCTCTTTTTAGAGTTCCACGTGTCTCCTTGTTGACCAAGGACCAAATCCCCATCGTCCAATTATGCTAAGATGATTCTGAGCCCTAGATTGCCATTTTCCCGCCCAATTTTATATGGGGTAAGTTTCAGTGGTATTGGTGGGGGGTTGGTGAGGAGAGTTATTGTGGTGGGTTAGTTAGGTGAGGGAATTTATTGTGGGTGGCTTTTGGTTGGAAAAAGGTGAGGAGGGGGGATGGATTAGTCCCTGGTTTTGCGCGGCTTGGTTGGGGGGGGGGGGGAAGAAAGAGTTGACCGGGGTTTGACCCGGTTGACTGTTTGACCGGCTATTATATTAAAAAGGGTTGGGGTTGGGCCGGTTATGGTGTGGGATGGGGATTGTGTTACTGGATCAGACCATGGTGTTGGATTGGGTTGTTGGGGTTTTGGGTAGTAATAACAAACAAGGGGTCCGGTTGGTTTGTTTTAGTGCACAAGGACCATTTTTGTAATTCCTCCAAAGTTGAGGGGCTGATGTTGTCATATTCCCAAAGTAACCATAAGGACCAATATTTCCAATAACCATAACTCCAAGAACCATTTTTGTATTTTTCCAATTTTCAAAATTCCAAAACTTCCCAAGGACTTATTTTGCCATATTTGGATTTTCAGGGACTAAATTTGTAATTTTAGAAAACTTGCAACCCAAATGTAATATTTTGTGAAATTGACTTTCAAAATCTTGGGTTGACTTTTTCTTTCAAAATAAATGCTTAGGGACTAAATTTGACAAGTTTTGAAACTTGGGGGACTGAAACTGCCAATACTGCAAACTTTGTACGTTTTTTCTTTGTTTTTGCACATTTTGCTTTTAAAACACATAAAACACAATCCCTGGGATAATTTAAGTATTTTGATATCTTTTTGTGCGTTTTGGCAGTTTAAATATATCAAAAACGATGAGTGTTTGAGCACTCATCAATCCCCCACACTGAACTATTGCTAGTCCCTAGCAATCTCTTTAGAAAACTTGATGGATTTTAAACTCTTTACCAAAAGCCATCACTTCTGGAGTAGCCAGGTGTAAGAACTGTGGCACACCTGATAACGGTGTGATTTTGAGCAAACCACCAGCTTTCAACGGATTTGTTAAGTCTTTACCAAGAGCCGTTTGCTCCTGGACTAGCCAGCATCTTGATGGACAACGTCAACATCTTGGTGAGCTGATTACCAATTATTGATTTTCCACGGCCTTTACCACAAGCTATAATTTTGCGGGCTAGCCAACTCATTTGTTTTCGGGGAGTTGAGGAACCATACAATTTTGGGCAAATTGCCAGCCGTCAACGGATTTGATTTTTCTTTACCAAGAGCCGTTTGCTCCTGGATTAGCCAATCCCTTTTGTTGCTTAGACAAGGCGGACTGATTACCACAAAAATTTTTGAAATAAAGTGAAAATTTTGGCCAAAAACGGGGGTACTTGAAAGATATTTGATAAAATTCGTTAGAATTTCCCCCCCACACTTAGAAATGAATATTGTCCTCAATATTCAAAGTCCCGGCTATGATGCCGAAGCTATAAATGTAAAAAGCGAAGATTCGAATCTAACTGCGGAAATACCAATTTTCACTTTATTTCTATATATATACAACCTTTTTTTTTTTTTTTTTTTTTTTTTTTTTTTTTTTTTTTTTTACTTTGAGAATTTTATATACATATATACATTTTTTCAAACAGCGGGGGGTTGGCCATTCCCCCACACTAGGTGGTAGAAAATAGAAAGAATCAGAGATACGGGTGAAAACCCGTATTGTTGCTAGTTTTTGATCATCGAGTCGCTAGCTTGACTCTATCCCCGAATTCAATTGTCCTTGGGGAAAGTTTGGAGATCCAGGACGACCATGGATGGTACGTCCTCTCCAAAGTAGTGCTTTAACCGATGTCCATTCACTTTGAAGTTAGGACCGTCATTTTGAGATAATTCGACGGTACCATAAGGATAAACTTTTGTGATAGTGAATGGACCAGTCCATCGGGTTTTGAGCTTTCCCGAGAAGATCTTGAGTCTAGAGTTGAAAAGAAGGACTCGATCACCAACGTTAAAAACGCGGTTTTTGATTTTTGAGTCATGAATCTTCTTTATCTTTTGTTTATAGATCAAAGAGTTCTCGTAAGCTTGATCACGAAGTTCGTTTAATTCATTTAGTTGAACTTTTCTGTGATCACCCGCCGTTCTGAGGTCGAAATTGGCATGCTTGAGGGCCCAATAGGCTTTATGCTCAAGCTCGATCGGAAGATGGCACGCTTTTCCGTACACAAGTTTATAAGGCGTACACCCAATGGGTGTTTTGTAAGCCGTACGGAAAGCCCAAAGTGCATCATCTAATTTGTCCGACCACGATGCACGATTCTCACCTACAGTTCTTTCCAAGATTCTTTTAATGCCCCGATTGGACACTTCGACTTGTCCACTCGTTTGAGGGTGGTACGCAGTAGAAAGACGGTGAGTCACACCGTACTTTTGTATGACTTTGTCGAATTTGTCATTACAGAAGTGCGTACCACGATCACTAATAATAGCACGTGGAGTTCCGAATCGGGCAAAAAGAGCTTTTAAAAATTTCACAACTACTCGGGCATCATTTGTGGGTAAAGCTTTCGCTTCAACCCATTTTGACAAATAGTCAACTGCCACGAGTATGTATTTGTTACCGTGAGAGGATGGAAATGGTCCCATAAAGTCGATGCCCCAGATATCAAAGATTTCACAAACTTGAATTGCATTCTGAGGCATTTCATTCTTTTGTGAAATATTCCCGTGACGCTGACAAGCGTCACAGGACTTGACCAAATCTTGGGCATCCTTGTAGATCGAGGGCCAATAAAAGCCGGAATCAAACACCTTTTTGGCGGTGTAGTTGGGATTGTGGTGGCCCCCCGTGGGACCAGCATGGCAAGCCTTTAAAATTTCAGCGGCTTCCTGACCATATACACATCGCCGGATGACTTGATCCGCGCATATCTTGAACAAGTAGGGGTCGTCCCAAAAGTAATGTTTTACATCTTTGAAAAATTTATTTTTTTGTTGGGACGACATCCCTTTCACAATAAAGTTACCCGCAAGATAGTTTGCAAAGTCGGCAAACCATGGGGTAATCGAGTTTCCACGAAATGAAACCACATTGAGGGTTTCGAGAGGAAATGTTTCATTTATTTCCTTTTTCTCGAAAGCATTTTGGTGAGGGTTTTCAAGATGGGAGAGATGATCAGCAGCTAGGTTCTCAGCTCCTTTTTTATCACGAATAATGATATCAAATTCCTGAAGGAGGAGAACCCATCGGAGGAGTCTCGGCTTTGCATCTTGTTTTTTGCAAATAGATACTTCAAAGCCGAATGATCCGTATACACTATGCTTTTAGTCAGAATCAAGTATGGCCGGAATTTTTCAAAAGCATACACCACAGCTAATAATTCTTTTTCAGTGGTGGTGTAATGACTTTGAGCCTCGGTCATAGTCTTGCTGGCATAGTGTATAGGCTGAAAATGTTTTGTTGTGCGTTGCCCCAAGACTGCCCCTATAGCATAATCACTAGCATCACACATGAGCTCGAAGGGCAAGTCCCAATCGGGGGCAACAAGAATCGGTGCCTCGGTAAGCCTTTTCTTTAATGTTTCAAAGGCTTCGATGCACTCAGGGGAGAAGATAAAAGGAGCATCCTTCTCGAGGAGATGGGTTATGGGCCGGGCGATTTTAGAAAAATCTTGAATAAACCTACTATAGAAACCGACGTGACCCAAAAAGCTCCTAACACCTTTCACAGTCGTGGGATGAGGCAATTTTGCAATGACGTCCACTTTGGCACGGTCAACCTCAATCCCATTTTTTGAAATTTTATGGCCGAGGACAATGCCCTCTTTGACCATAAAGTGACTTTTCTCCCAATTTAGACATAACTTTGTGTCTTCACAACGTTTTAGCATGCTGTCTAAATGGGTGAGACATGTTTTAAACGAATCCCCAATGACCGAAAAATCGTCCATGAAGACCTCCATACTTTTTCCGATCATGTCGGAAAAAATGGCCATCATACATCTTTGAAACGTGCCCGGAGCATTACATAGGCCAAATGGCATACGTTTATATGCGAAGGTTCCATAGGGGCACGTAAAAGTGGTCTTTTCTTGGTCTTGCGGGTCAATGGGAATCTGAAAGTAACCCGAGAAACCATCAAGGAAGCAATAGTACTCATTCCCCGCTAATCTCTCGAGCATCTGATCCATAAAGGGCAGAGGAAAATGATCCTTACGGGTGGCGTCATTCAATTTACGATAATCAATGCAAACGCGCCAACCCGTAACCAAACGAGTTGGAATTAACTCATTTTCCTCATTTGTGACAACAATAATGCCACCCTTTTTTGGAACATAGTGAACTGGGCTGACCCAAGGACTGTCCGAGATAGGGTAAATCAATCCGGCATCAAGAAGTTTTAAAACCTCTTGTTTGATTACCTCGTGAATTTTTGGATTCACCCTTCTTTGATGTTGGACCGCAGGTTTGAAGTCATCCTCCATTAGTATCTTGTGAGTACAAAACTCAGGGTCGATGCCCTTGATATCGGAGAGACGCCAAGCAATTGCTCATTTATGAGACTTTAAAACCTGTATAAGAGCAGCCTTTTCCTCAACACTTAAGTCTTTAGCAATTATGACGGGCAATTTATCATCACCCTCCAGAAATGCATATTCAAGATGAGGCGGCAAGTCCTTAAGTTCAACCGCGGGAAAGTCATCAGTTTTCTCAACATTTTTGACTTCCTCCTTATGAAGTGTTTGTGGTAGAACAGGAAGATGAGAGGGATCTTCGTTTAATAACTTTTCAAGCGTGAGAATATCCCCCTCGAGGTTAATCTCTTGGTTATCGACTCCATCGGGAGTCGAATCACTGTTGAGATAGGCCTCAATTTCTTCTAAGATGAAGTCACTTCCCTCAAACGGAGTGAGGGAAGGAGAAGAATTGGCAATAATGGGGTGAGAAGATGGAGTGAAGTTTTCACTCGGAGAATCATCGACAAAACCTAAAACCTCTTGAGCGTACTCCTCAGACGCAACATCAATGACATCAATTCGGTTAACCGTTTCGGCGTCATAATTAGAGGAGTACCTTGATGTTTGATCGAGGTTGAGGGTTACAGCTTCATTACCAACACGAAGAGTTATTTCCTCTTCGTGCACATCAATTAAAGCACGACCCGTCCTTAAGAATCCTCTCCCAAGAATGAGAGGAACTCGTGGGTCAGCATCGAACTTAACAACAACGAAGTCAGCGGGGAAATGGAACTTTCCTACTTTCACGAATACATCTTCGGCAATGCCGAGAGGATGAGAGATTGAACGGTCGGCAAGCTCGAGAGTCATGCACGTAGGAGTGAGTTGAGGAAGAGAGAGTTTCTCCCACACTGAGTAAGGCATCAGGCTGATGCTAGCGCCAAGATCAGCTAAGGCAAAGCACTCAACCATCCCAGGGAAGACACATGGAATGAGAAATCTCCCAGGGTCTCCAAGCTTCTTAGGAAGCTTCTTTAAGATAACTGTGGAGCAGTTTTCGTTCAATGGAGTCTTTGCCATTTCGTACAATTTTTCCTTGTTGCTTAACAAGTTCTTGATCATCGATGCGAATTTGGGCATCAGGATGATAGCATCCGCAAGGCTAACGTCAAAATGCAAATCTTGAAAGATTTGATAAAACTTATCCATTTGGTGACTAGCCTTTTCGCGGAGCTTTTGCTCATTAAGTCTTGACGGGTATGGTAGTGAAGGTTTGGATTTAGGGTTCACTCCAGGAGTTGTTGATGGTTCAAATAAAATTCCCGGTTTTGGTACAAGTCTAGATTTTGGTACTATTTCTGGAACAACCTGAGGGTGGACGTGTGCGGTAATTCGTGGGCTAGTAAATTGCACCTTGTCCGTGGTTGCCTCAGGCTCAATTTCAACTTCCTCGGGGTAAAGAGGAGGAGGAATAGGAGGAACTGGCGGCTCTTCATAAGCTTTACCACTTCGTGTAGTAATAGCTTTGAGTTCACCCTTGGGGTAAACAACTGTATTAGCCGGGAGACCTCCTGATGTAGAGGGTGGAGTGAGATGATTCATAAGATTGGCAAGCATATTTTCAATCTTGCCTTGATTTTGATCAATTTTGTTGTTTGTTTGCATCAACTCACTCTTCAGCTCTTGACCCTGTTTGGTTATTGATGATTGGAAATCATTTTTCAAATTTGAGATTTGATTTTGCATTGCCCTCATTTTGGTCTCATTAACTTTGATGTAGTTATTGAGCTCGTTTGGGAGGGGATCTTGATAATTTGGAGCTGAATACCCTTGATTACCCCTTTGGGGTGGGTACTGATTGACGGGGGCAGGATTTTGATTTTGCAAATTAGGCCCCCTTGGTGGATTAGGATTAAACCTATTTGGATTTTGAGGAAAACCGGGTGGTCCACCCTGGTTGCTAGCCCGTTAATTTGGCTCCACTTGAGGACGGTATTGGTTACCTCCTTGGTTGGAATTGCCGGCTATTGCATTTACTTCGAATGGATTGCCTTCAGTGGCAGTGCAATTATAATATGAATGTGGACCACCACAAGTGACACAAACTTCTATCTTTTTGATTTCAGCTTGTGGAGAAGGAGAAGAATCTTTCTTGCTTTGGGCGAGAACAAATGCATGGACAGCTTCCGTGAGTTTGTCGAGTCTAGCATCGGTGCTAGACTGAGCCACGGGCGATGAGGAAGAAGGAACAACATCCCTTTGGGAAACAACCGATCTGCTTCGGGGAATGCGGACCTTAGATTTATTCTCAATGATCGCTAAAGCTTCCTTTGTGGTGCGATTCAAGAAGTTACCTCCAGCGGAGGCATTTAGAGAGTCTTGATCGGATTGGCTTACACCATTGTAGAAAGTATCAAGTGTCATGAGATCAGAGAAACCGTGGTGAGGGCATTTTCGGAGCAATTCCTTGTAACGATCCCATGCCTCACTAAAGGATTCATCAAATTTCTGCGTGAATTTCATGATCTCGTTCTTGAGACTTGTGGTTTTGGAAGGAGGAAAGAATTCATTCACGAACTTTTTCACAAGATCTTCCCATGTCTCAATAGATCGTGGAGGTTGTTTTTCAAGCCAAATCCAGGCTTGTCCCTCCAAGGAGAATGGGAAGTTTGATTGCATCACATGGGACATCTTTGCATTTGATGGTGTATGTGATTTTATTGAACCATCGAATGTGATCTTGAGGATCGTCCCTCTCATAACCGTAGAATTGACGTGATGTGGCCAGATTTATTAATCATGTTTTAAGCTCAAAATTATCAGCCATGATTGTTGGAACAACGATAGCATCTCCGTAACCCTCGACGGGTGCTTGGAGAAGCTCGTTCATAGTGGGCTCAGCCGCCATGATGACAGCTGGAGGTGGAACAGCACGGATCTCAGATCCGACTGTTGGTGCAGAACGTCTACGAGGTCTTCGAGGTTTCCGAACCAGCTCACGTAATGGGCTAGTGGACCTTGAAGAACGAGTGCGCATGCACTAGGGATAAAAACTTTTTGGACAATATTTTTGTTATCGTCCCGTAATCCAGATTCGTTTCTCTTCCAGAATCACCTTAAAAGAAAACCGAATCAGAAAACGTTACGATATGGTTTTGTTGTTTTTTAGTTTTTTCGGTGTTTTAACACTTTAGGAAAAGTGTCAATGACATTTTTATGTGTTTTGATTTTGAAAATATTCACAAGTGATTGTATTTGTACAATGAGTGAGGTGAGATAACACTAATCTCGAAAAACGCTACAGAAACGCGCACACCTCCCCGACAGCGGCGCCATAAATTGATTGGTCCTAAACCACCTAACTTAAATTAACCAAAGAATGGTCAACTAAGTCAAATAGCCTAGATCAATACTCCGGGTAATATAATGTATCACCGGGTCGTTAAATCCCGTTGAGGTGTGAAATGTGACTTTAGCGTATTTGTAATCGGGTGTTATTCACAGAAAAGGGTTATGATCGCAATTATTTGGAAATTATTAACAAAAATAGCTTAGGAAAGCTATGTGATTGATTACGGGAATTTGGATTACGAAGATTTGAGCTAAAACCTTAAAACGTACGTTTTTAATTTAAAAACGTATACAGACGAACAAAACAAAAAGTACAACTAATGGACTGGAAGGGTTAAAAGTGTAAATTTGGTATTTTTACAATCCTATTAATTAAAGACAATTTTAAGAAAATTAAAAACTATTTTTACACTATTTAATTATTTATTATTAATTATTTACTAATTATCTATTTATTACTAATTAAATTAATTGGAATTACTAAAAATACTAAAAAGGCTTAAAAAATTAAGAAATTTTTTATAAATCTAATTAACCATCATAGGAATCCTAAAAAATTATAAAAAGTTTATTTTATGTATTTTTAAACTAATTCACTAATTATTAACTTAATTACTTATTAATTTCTAATTAAACTAATTATATTATAAAAAATGGAAAATGAACAGTAAAAAATCTAGAAAAATTTATAAAACTGTTTTAACTAAAATAGAAGCTATAAAAATTATAAAAACTATGTTATACTATATAAAATCTAATTATGCTATTTAATTGATTAATATTAATTAAAACTAAATTAAACTAAAATTAATTAGAAAAACCACTAAAAGACAAAATAAAAATCTGGAAAAATTTGTAAAATTATTTTAACCTAAAATAGAATTTCTAAAAATATAAAAGTGATATATTACTTTTAAATAAGCTAAAAAGAAAAATAAAATTGATAAATCCTATTAAATAGAAGCTATCACTAATATTAAAGTTGGTTTTTTGGTTTTTTTCTTTTTCTAAACTGATTAAATACTAAAAATGAAGACTTTTAATGAAAACACTTATCACACAATCCAGAAATAAGCACTTTGAGTGCTTATTTGTTCACTTAGTTGACTTTTGTTGACTGAGGTTGAAAATAAGCTCAAATGAAGAGTGTGGGGTCCACAATGATAATCTTTGGTTTCTCTGAGTTAGTATAACTTGAATAAGCAAGAATAAGCCAAGAAAGTGGCTTCAATAAGCCAAAAAGCACCAATAAGAAGTTTGCTCAATTGGTATCTGGGACAGTTGTGGGACAAGCTTTTGGAGTCAAACAAAGTGGGGTCCACTGATCTTATGGTCAAATAAGTGGTCAACCCTTGATCCTGGGTAGGAGGGGGGTTGAATGGTGCAAAGTAGGAGCTGTGGGACCCACTGGGTTAGCCACAATCTACCACCAAAGGGTGGTGAGTGAACTGAGTAGCTGATATGCAGGGCACTACTTTGCCCTGCAAGTGTCTTCCAAGGGCATTTTTGCCATTAAGAAAAATTCACAAAAATGTAACCAACTTGAAAATAAAAAATACTACTGGTAGAGTTAAAGCACAACAATTTTCAGACCCCCAATCCCAACACTAAAATCAAATTAATTCTCCCAAGTTTTGCAAAAATCTGAGTTATGTATTTTTTTTTTACTTTTGAGGAAAACTTAAGTTTTGACTTTTATGAACTTCAATCACTGATTTAGTGATAAAATGTGTTGTGATGAGCTATATGAAAACTATTTTAAGTAAAAACATCCATTTATAACAAGAGTTGATGGGTTTGGACTTTAAAAATTCACCACAGTTGACTGTGGTGATTACTTCTTAGTGATTTTGACTTATGTGACTATTACTACCAAATGTTTTGGTTGTTTTGATCTATTTGAGTACTGAGTATGAGGTATGAATCACAAATGAGCAATGACACCACCTACAATACACTAACACAGTCACAACCAAACACTCCTTATCTCACAGATTATTATGAGACTTGATTCAAATAAGACAAAACTACAAACTACTGATCACTACTAATCTAATAAGTGATAAATAAGCAATTTAAACAGTAATAAGCAACAAGTTCCACTAGTACACTTAAAAGAGTAAAAATCAAAAATTGAAGCTTACAAGAGCCATCCTGCCAAAACAAGTGAACCATGCACCAAGGATCATTCCTATTGGTTCCCATGAACCACTAACCCACAACCATCCCTAATGTACTGTGCTCCATGCTTCTTCACCATGTAATATGCTTTTTATAATTTATTTTTATTTTTCTTTTATTTTCTTAATAATTTTCTAAAACTTGGTTTTTGATTGATATAGAAGCTCACTGAGCTTCTACAAGCTTTCTGTATGAGCTTATAATAGTTTACAAACAACCATTGATCATTAACAAACCTTGAACTATAACTTTGAAAATTTTATGAAACTTGGAATTTGAGAATAAGAGATAAACTTAGAACTGCACTTTCATTAATTGAAAACAGATTACATTACATAAAATAAACATAAAAAAGACTAGATTAAAGTTATACATGCCTCATATGGCTTCTATCCCTTACTACTTATACTACGACATTAAAACAAGTCCTCCTAGCTTCCATGTGCATCCCAGCTCTCTTTTTAGAGTTCCACGTGTCTCCTTGTTGACCAAGGACCAAATCCCCATCGTCCAATTATGCTAAGATGATTCTGAGCCCTAGATTGCCATTTTCCCGCCCAATTTTATACGGGGTAAGTTTCAGTGGTATTAGTGGGGGGTTGGTGAGGAGAGTTATTGTGGTGGGTTAGTTAGGTGAGGGAATTTATTGTGGATGGCTTTTGGTTGGAAAAAGGTGAGGAGGGGGGATGGATTAGTCCCTGGTTTTGCGCGGCTTGGTTGGGGGGGAAGAAAGAGTTGACCGGGGTTTGACCCGGTTGACTGTTTGACCGGCTATTATATTAAAAAGGGTTGGGGTTGGGCCGGTTATGGTGTGGGCTGGGGATTGTGTTACTGGATCAGACCATGGTGTTGGATTGGGTTGTTGGGGTTTTGGGTAGTAATAACAAACAAGGGGTCCGGTTGGTTTGTTTTAGTGCACAAAGACGATTTTTGTAATTCCTCCAAAGTTGAGGGGCTGATGTTGTCATATTCCCAAAGTAACCATAAGGACCAATATTGCCAATAACCATAACTCCAAGAACCATTTTTGTATTTTTCCAATTTTCAAAATTCCAAAACTTCCCAGGGACTTATTTTGCCATATTTGGATTTTCAGGGACTAAATTTGTAATTTTAGAAAACTTGCAACCAAAATGTAATATTTTGTGAAATTGACTTTCAAAATCTTGGGTTGACTTTTTCTTTCAAAATAAATGCTTAGGGACTAAATTTGACAAGTTTTGAAACTTGGGGGACTGAAACTGCCAATACTGCAAACTTTGTACGTTTTTTCTTTGTTTTTGCACATTTTGCTTTTAAAACACATAGAACACAATCCCTGTGATAATTTAAGTATTTTGATATCTTTTTGATTATTTTTGTGCGTTTTGGCAGTTTAAATATATCAAAAACGATGAGTGTTTGAGCACTCATCAGGGGGTTGAATAGTTTTACGTCCTTTTAAAAGTTTATTACCAAAATATTTTATAGCTTATTAAAAACTTTCGATTCGATCTCAAGTGAATTCAAATGACAACTAATATAAGCAATTCTAATGTAATAATGAAAGTATTGAAATGTAATGAAGAAAAGATAGAGTTAGAAAGATCAAACCACAACACACGAATTTATAGTGGTTCGGCTACAAGGACACCTTCCTTTCCCTACTCCACTCCCCGAGTACCACACTCGAGAGTTTTCTTCACTATGTCAACAAACTCCTTATGGTGGAGAAACCTTACACACCTTGGCTTACACGAGTTAACGACACTAAGCTAAATGTCGAGTTCTAATCGTAGCTAGAACCAATCTCACGACTTCTTCAAGGCTTCACACCTTCTTCAAAACTTTACGACTTCTTCAAGGCTTCACACCTTCACAACTTCACACCTTCTTCTATGCACAACTAATTCACAACTACTAAAGAACTTTACAACACACCTAGTTTCTACGATCAACAAATTTACACAACACTTTTACAAATATCTAACACAACTACAATATGAAACTAACTATTCACAACACTACTACAATTTGATGGATGTAGAGAAGTGTTCTTCTTCTTGCACTTGAATGGATGAAGCTTTGGATCACTTGGAAACAAAGACTTATGAATTATATGATCAAAGGATTTTAGATCTAGAAATGGAAGTTGGATCAGAAACTTTATAGTGCAAAAAGGTGAGGAAAATGTGTGAAATGATCCGATATTTATAGGGCCAGATTTTACTGTTCGGGAGCGTGCCGATCCCCTTAATTAGAGGCCGGTCCCCTTAATCATTAAGGGGGCCGCCTAGTAAAATTAAGGGGGCTGCCCTCCTAAACGTTGGAAAAGTTTTTCTGGATAAAATTTGCCCTTTTTGGTTGGAAATTTGAAATCATATCTTTGTGGTTTAATATAGCATTACGAAAAATGATTTACAAATATATATAAAATGTTTATATCATTTTATAAGATGTTATGTCTTAAGACAAAATTTCCTTTGATCATTTAATGCATAAGATACTTAGTTTATGCATACCTTAAGTGATATTAGATGTAGAAGTAGATATTTGTTACCAAATACTTGTTTACTTCTTAATATTGACTTAATTTGATTTAAGTTTTGTGATTATCAAAACATAGGTTTATTGAGAGATATTAATAACCTTTTTAAGCATTATTTATATCAACAATCTCCCCCTTTTTGATGATTACAAAACTTAAACTCATTAACTCAAAAATTAATTTTTAAACAAGTATTTTAGTGAGTTTATATTTACTTCTCCCCCTTTTTGTAGAATCAAAAAGGTTTTGCCGACAATCTTCAAACGTGAAAAATTGACGGGTAGAAACTCCCCTTGATGTGTACTCCCCCTCGTTTGGGGGCACCAAGAGAACGAGCTATGGAATGCTTTGCAAAAAAATATTAGAAGCACAAGTATATGCATGCAAACATGTAGAAGGTGATAAAAAAAATAAAGCATGTTTGAAAAGAAAGCATTCATATTAAATAAGTGGTTGTGTCAAGACACAACATACAACTAGCAATTTGAATAACAAGTAGAAGAGCTAGTTTACAAATAAGCAACAAGGAAATACATCATCATGCAAAAAGTACATGGTCTTCATAGAGCTTGCAAGCAAAAGGGTGGTAGAGGCTTTATTTATTAAGCATATGAGATGCTTAATTAGAAGAGCATGACAGTGATGGTGAAGGAATGGGTGAGAATTGTGGTGGAGGAATGATTGAAGAGGATGGTGGAGTTGGTGGTGGTGGTGGGTTGGTAAGCAAATGTTCAATATATGAAAACATATATTGAATTTCATCTCTAAGGCCAAAGATGACTGTGCGGTTGTGGATGCAACAAAGACAAGTATCCCCATGGGATTCAAGTAGCCTCCAAGGCACGGGATTGGCAAAGAATGGTGGTGTAATTGGTGGTGATGAGAGATGAGCATCAAGTGGTGTTATTGGTGAAAGTGAGATGGTAAGATGGGTGGACATGGGTTCTTGTGTAGGAGGTGGTGATGATACTTGTGGTGACAAGTGTGAGTTGATGTAGTCATTGATTGATGAGGTTGAGGGTATGGAGGATGAGGAAGTTCCATGAGTGGAAGGTGTTTTAGATGGTGCATTGGGTGCACTTGGGGATGAGCATTTGGGTGGAGGTGATGGTATTTTGTTGTTTTCATTTGTTAAGTCAATGAAGAGTTGTTTTGGGGGAATGACCACAAGTTTTTGTTTCTTGGAGGTTTTGGAGTGTGAGGTGCTTGGTGGAGTCATGATGATTAAGATGGTGAGTGATGAGATGAAGAATGGTGATTGTGGAGGGACTTTATAGTATGGAATTGGTTGATTTAGGTATGTATTTGAAATGGTTGAATGAGATTCTAAAATCAGTTGGGTTAAAATGGGAAATGGTAGCTGAAACTAGAGAAAGGGTTCACAAGATGCAAAAGAAAACAGTGAATCCAGTTCCAGATGGCCGGTCCCCTTAATTGTATGCCGGCCCCCTTAATAATTAAGGGGACCGCCTAGGGAATTAAAGGGGCCGCCCATCTGGTGTTTTCCCAGACGACCAGAAACCCAAAATTTGCAAAATTTGGTGATTTTTCAAGTGTGTTTTTCCAGCAAACTCTATTAGAAGTACATACTCTAGGAATGATGATATATATATATATATATATATATATATATATATATATATATATATATATATATATATATATATATATATATATATATATATATATATATATATATATATATATATATATAAAATCAAATTTTGCATGGAAATTAACATATTAAAATCTATCTTGAAAAGAAGCATGGCATAATATTATGATAGAAGCATGATAATAATAAAAGTCTAAACATCATTCCAAATAACATAAGTATTTCCGAATAAATCGGACAAATAACAAACCATACAAATGTCTAAAATAAACAAGCAATAGCAAGTAGCAACATGTCAATATCTTCTACTTCTTTTTCTTTCCAAGCATCTTCCTAAACATCTTCCCAACGGATTTGAATCCTCCTTGAAGTTCTTCATGCATTTGTTTTTGACTGTTGATGATAGACGTTTGACGAGTGAAGAGAAGCTCATCGGTACGTTCATGAGGAAGAGGAATTTGATACTCGGTATCATCAATATCGGAAAGATCTTCAACAAAGGTCGTGGGGGGTGGAGTACTAACACGTGAGGTGTTTTCCTCCTCATCATCATCGTCATCACGATGAGATGTAGAACCACGAGCCCTAGAGTACAAAGGAACACGAGATTTTCCTTTGTCACTACGAGGACGACGAGTACAAACACGAGTAAGTTGGTTCAAAGTAGGAAGGATATGAACGTAGTAGTCTCTTTGAAGATGTGGGTAATGTTCCATCACATAACGATAAAGTCGTGTGAGAAACATACCGTAAGGAAGATTGGCATTTGGGGTGTTTTTGGCGGACATGATTCGATGAACAAAAAGATAAGCCAAATTGTATTGCTCTTGAGCAATAACACAATAAAGCATGTGGGCAATGCTCGCCGACATGATCATGGTGACCACCGGTACCAAACGCATTCTCTCGAATGAGTTCTTCCCACTTCTTCATATCTTGGCTTAGCTCTTTGAGGAGGATTTGATTGGCATGAATATCGACATTCTTCGACTTGATTACTCGACTAGTCGTACGACGTTCTAGTTCAAGCATTCGACGAATATCTTCAGGACTAGGAATCTCAGAATAGTAGGGGCCATCCTGAGGACGATTTCTTTCAAGAGTTGAGAGATCCCATTCATTTGAGAAAACGGCTTGGCCGTTGAATGGGATTCTAAGAATTTGTCCAAATTGAGCAAGAGTAAGAGTAATGAATTGATTTTGAATCATGAAGGAAATGAGGAGATGACCATTGGGATCGGTTTGCACCGTCACTTGGCTATAGAAGTCGAGGATAAAACGAGGAATAATAGGTTCGTTGATTTGGAAAAGACATTCAAAGCGAATATTGGAGAACATTCGTTCGGTGTCATCAGATTCATAGAAAGATGGATCGACAATTCTTCCTTCGTGAATGTTTCTATTTTCAATAGGACGATAGAAACATGCAACTGAAGGAGACATGCCGGGAGTAGAAGAGACATTTGGAATGTATTGTTTGGATTTGGATACATCACCAACCGTGGTCTTAGGCATTTTCTCCTAAACAATATAACAACAAAAATAGAACTAATATAAAAACAACTATCATGCATATGTTATATATATATATATGTATATATAATTATATGCAAATTATGTGGAACGAAATTCTACTTCGACACAAAAAAATATTCAATGAAGTAGTTTCATAATGTTCCTTTTATTTTGATTTTAAACTCGTTTAGAATATATAATATCAAGGAGTATGATATCATAATCCATTTCGAAATACGGCTAGATATATATTAGATTATATATCTTCCATTTCGTAAGAGTTTGACACAACATAAGCTTGTTTAAAAGATTAAAATGCGAATTTTAGTTTTCAAAAATATCATTTTCGAGATAAACCAAACGCTTCCTTAACTAGATAAAAACATCCTAAAACATCAATATGTATATATTGATTATATATCTTGATGACGTCTATTGATTTTAGTAGTATTAACAAGTTTTATGAACAAGTTTTAAGTTTCAAATAACTACATATAGTTATAGTTTGTTCATGAACCAAACGCCCATGTTGTCTTCATGATCCATTTTCTAACAAATTGAAAAGTATGTTTTGATTGTTTAGGACGTTAAAACAATGTAATGTAGTAAGTTTTAAGTGGTTTTTGAGAGTTATATCAACAATGTGCCTCTTGAAAAATAAAATTTAACAAGGGTTTATGGGCGATTAATGATTTTGACAAAATGATATGTTATAATAAATTTGAGTTGCAATACATCATTGTAATCCTATGGGAAGCATTTGGTAATTCAATTTCTAGCTTCTATTGCACTTAAATTCGAATTAAAATAAATTTTAATAAAATGCATAATAATTGATTAAACACTAAATCGAATGAAATGTGATGAAATGCATGTTGGAAAACTTACAAAAGATGTTGTTATATGTTTGGTTGATGTTTGCCCCTTGCGAAACAACCCCGGATAGGTGATATGATGAAGGATTTTGATGTTTTTGGGTGTTTTGGTTCGTACTCAGCAGCAGTGGGGAAGAACAAATGAGTAAATGGAGTGTTTGGGAATGGAATTAAGGAGGAGAAACGGATTAAGAAGTGTCAGATGGCCGGTCCCTTTAAACATTAAGGGGATCACCCTCGATAACGAGCCGGTCCCCTTAATTATTAAGGGGGCCGCCTTTGAAATTTTCCAAATTTCACGAAATTAGTTTCTGGAACAAAAATATTTATACGTATATAATTAGATTTATAATATATCAAAAATACGTAAACGTTTATTGGCACGATGATAAAATTCTTAACAATTTTTAATTACCGTTTCGATAATTAAAATATACCTTTGACAATTTTGGATAAAATGATCAAAGTGTTAAGTTGATGAAGGGTTTGAGGTATGTTCGGGAATATGTGAATAAGTGTATATATATATATATATATATATATATATATATATATATATATATATATATATATATAAGTATAAGTGTGAGTGAAAAATGGGTTGATGTAGATGGGTTGAAAGATAGTAGCGGAGATGGGATAACGTCGGCGAGAGGAGTTTGTTTCATCCATAGTGTTCGCGTGCGAAGGCGTTCTTGCATGATAAAAGTCCACTTTGACTCATATCCCTTCATCATCATGAGTCTCCTAAAAGAGGACTTAATAGACTAACGCGAGGGGGAAAGGAAAGGGTTCGATAAAGAACAATTTCCTGGAGTTCTAGAAAGTCAACTAATGACGTATCTAGGTTATGTGCAAGCAATTTTATATATATATATATATATGTATATATGTATATATATATATTTTTTATATGTATTAAGTATAAGAGTATATATATGATCGAACAAGTAGAGAGAAGAAAGCAAACTATATCTATGCAAACAATGTAATCAACTAAAGCATATTTATCTAAGCATGGCAATGAGTTATGAAAGAATGGATTACCCGGTGGTCTTGAAAAAAAATCTTCAAAATCATCAATATGACATAAAGACTTTGAAGAAGTCTATGTTGAGAGAAACTTCAAGATTGCCTCAAGGAAAGTTCATCTAGCCATTCGATCCCCATTGTCTCTTTGGTCCAAAGTTGTTTGGTCCAAACATGTTTAACATTTGACTAGGATGCATGAAAGGTGGTAGTATACCCCAAGGATTGTAGCTTTGTTGGTAGTTCCGCATTTGATTACTATTGTTATTATAGTTTTGCCTATTTTGGTTTCTTCTTGGTTGAGGTGTTTTAGACCTAGGTTTAGAATTATTTGATTTTCTAGGTGGTGGTGTTTTAGATCTTGTCTTAGATTTAGAAGATCCTACCTCATTTTTTAAAGACGGTTTATAAAAAGCTTTTACTTCTTCATTGTTGGCAAGAGGTATTTTTCTATCATTTACAAGTATATACTTAGGATTTAGAGATTTTTGTTCGTTAGGTTATTTTCGAATTTGACATTTTTAATCTCGCTTGTTGAAGCTTCATTTGAGTTGAATCCTAAACCGGTTTTATCTCCGGATGTTCTTTGAACACTTATTATTTTATTAAGTGAGCGACTACTATTTTCAAATTTATTAAGTTTGTGAATTTCTTCCCTAAGTATTTCGTTTTCATCTTTAAGCATTTGACATGACTTGCATTCTTCAAAAATTTCTTTACCTTTTTCAAGTTGATGTATTTTAATTTTTAGTTCAAGTACTTCACTTTCCAATTGATTGTTTATGTATTTTAGTGATTTGTTTTTAGCCATTACTAGTTGTCCTAATTTGCATAGCCTATTATATTCATTATCTAGATCTTTTTCATCTAATGATAAACTTTCATTACTAAAATATTCGGTTTCGGAACGTACCTCATTTGATGTATTCGCCATAAGACACTTTTCTTCTTTTGTCGTTTCTTTCTCATCTTCATCACTATCACTCCAAGCACCTCCAACAAAGGCTCTTTGATTTTGATCTCTTGTCATCATTGGACATTTTCCGATGAGGTGATTTGGATCACCACACTTGAAACACTTTCTTTCAATCTTGTTGTTCTTGTCATCTTTACTCTTTTGAAATGTTTTCTTTTCATCATACGGTTGTCTTACGAATCTTCCTCGCCTTTTGAAGAATTTCTTGAAGTCTCTTACGGCCATGGCGTATTCTTCGTCATCACTTTCGGAAGATGAGCTATCTTTGATACTAGATTCCTTTCTAGCTTTCAAGGCGATTGACTTGCTTTGCTCTCGTTTTTCTTTGACCATTTCGGAGTCCTTCTTAATGACGACTTCGTAAACTTTTAGATTTCCAATTAATTCATCAAGTTGCAATGTTGACAAATTCTTCGATTCTTCAATAGCCGTCACTTTAGCTCGCCATTTTGGATGAAGAGCCCTAAGAAACTTCCTAACAAAATTCATACTAGAAAAATTCTCATCAAGTGCTTTTAAACTTGTGATGATAGTGTTAAATCTAGCAAAAGCATTATCAATTGATTCCTCTTCCGGAATCGTGAATTGCTCATATTGTTAAACAAGTAGATCAATCTTATTATCTTTGACTTGACTATTACCTTGGTGAGTTATTAGTAAAGAGTTCCAAATTTCTTTTGCGGTTTCACACATAAAGATCCTTTCGTATTCTTTACGTGGTATCGCATTATAAATAACCATTTTTGCTTCATTATTTTTAGCAAGTTTTCTTTTTAAATCATCATTTTGTTTTTTAAAAGGTACGATTTCATCTTTCTTAGTTTCAGGGTTATTTTGAATAGGTAAAAAATCACCATTAGTAACAACATGCCAAAGATCTAGATCTTTTGACTTCACATAAGTTTCGAATCGATTTTTCCAATATAAAAATCCATCACTTTCAAATAGTGGTGGTCTTTGCATAGATTGCCATTCTAAATATTTTTCAGATTCCATAGATCGTTACAAGTTTTAAAATACAATATATTTTAAAGATCTTGCTAGACGTGGCTCCTGATGCCAATTGTGGAAAACTAGAAGGGGGGGGGGGGTTGAATAGTTTTACGTCCTTTTAAAAGTTTATTACCAAAATATTTTATAGCTTATTAAAAACTTTCGATTCGATCTCAAGTGAATTCAAATGACAACTAATATAAGCAATTCTAATGTAATAATGAAAGTATTGAAATGTAATGAAGAAAGTATAGAGTTAGAAAGATCAAACCACAACACATGAATTTATAGTGGTTCGGCTACAAGGACACCTTCCTTGCCCTACTCCACTCCCCGAGTACCATACTCGAGAGTTTTCTTCACTATGTCAACAAACTCCTTATGGTGGAGAAACCTTACACACCTTGGCTTACACGAGTTAACGACACTAAGCTAAATGTCGAGTTCTAATCGTAGCTTGTAAAACAAACATAAAATTAACTAGTATGGTTCTTGTGTTTATGATTGAATGAATGGAAGAAAGTTTAGAGAGAGGAAGAGAGTTGGGAGGATTTCCTAGAGAGAGAAAGAGATAAGAGAAAATGTAAAAGATTAGATTGAAAAGAAATGGAAGCTCCAACCCTCTCCACATGTGGAGAGGGGTATTTATAGTTACAATATTACGCCCACTCCCGGGCTGTGGATCAGGCATACAGTGGGTAAAGACCCGTTCCTTCTTCCACGGTGTTACTTAATCTAATACTAATTAACTAATAAACAAACTAACTACGAGCTAACTTAATGCTATTACAATCATTAGGTGACCGAGACTTTTATAGGAATATTTGTATTCCTAACAATCTCCCCCTAAGCGAGGTCACCTTTGAAATTAAGATCTTTGGTCTTTAAGCATTCTTTAGTCTTTGTAGCTCGTAGGATCTGATTCTTCTCTTTTCAGCACACTTCGTACTTCAAGCAAGCGAACTTGTGATTAGAGTTCCTTTGTGATGTGTGATCTTTGAGCTTCCTTTGAGATCATCAGCCAAAGTAAATCTCCAAGCTCATCCATAGTTGTATTGCCTTCATGTGATGTAGTGACTAAGGACTATCATGCTCACACTCTTCTGTAACTGGAGACGTTGCATTGGAGTTATGGATCAGGAGACTTTTTCATCAGAGTTGAGGAAGCGTTGTTGGTAGTCTCTCAACATTTGTTGTAGCAAGTCTCTCATCTTCATTGATAGTGTGGAGGATGTGTGAGCATGAGGTATGGATTGACCCGATTCAGCTGGAAACTGGAGCCATCAACGCCATCTTTATATGTGTCCCTGAAATAAAACAGTTAGCACTAAAGATAGAGAACGAATATGGCTTTGTCATTCGTTCTGCGAGGACAGACTACCCTCCGGTTTTGTGAGAACCGACCTGTGATCAGGTAGAGTCTCTTTTAAAGAAGACTCTCCTTGACAGGAATTTCCAGCTTGTAGTAATGAATTTTCCAAAGAATCCACTTCGGAATCTTCATACTTAGCATGTTCTCATACCGGAACGTCTCAAAGCAGACAGCACGATAGAGTGAATCGATGAATAGATATTCACGGATTGATGAGAAATTGATTTATAGAAATCACTCACGTGTCATATGATAAACATTTTTGAGACACGACGAGAGTTTTATACTTTGAATCACATTTCCATCAAAAATACTTTTGTTTGAAAGATATTACACAATCAATGTGCTCGAAAGATAAGTTGGTGAGCACATTGAGAGGTTTTGGCAAAAGTATCCGTCAATCCATATCCTGGAACAAGTTTGATTCAAATTTGAATCGCACCATTGTTGCTTTCCAGTTGTTACTTGATCATTGATCCAAGATGGATCTCACATGTCACCTACCAAGAGCTTGAGTGATGTTCGCTCTAGAAGGATTTCCATCGTCATTGTGAATATTTTCATATCACTCGGATGTTCTGGCAATACCACAAGGATAATGCGTAGGACTCTAAATGTTTTATCTTATTTTCCACATTGTGTGAAACAATAAGCATATTTGGAATGTGTCCTAATGAGATTTATGGATGATCTCATGGCTCTAGACTCAATAGTGCATTTTGATCCGCTCCTGGAGACTGGGGAGGCGTCTCCTGTTTTAGGTATCAACATAGCTCGCAATGAGCGGTCGATACATTGCACAGGGTTCCCCGTGAGAATGAAACAAGCTCTTTTAAGAGAACTTGAGTGGTTGGGAAGTTTAGTGCAGTGCGTCACTGGGTCCATGACGTCTTGTCTTCAATACTAGTGTTACCTTAGTAACTGCCAGTAGATTATGAATTGAACCCGGTTTCTGCCCTAAGGTTGAATATATGGAGGGCTATTTCTTTTCACCCTTTCTCATTTCATTTCTTTTTCATTCTTCAACCCCTTCAGTGCTTACCGAGACTTCATCACTAGAACCTTGTTGGGTTTGTTCCAGTCCTAGCTCTATCTCAGTCCGCACTCTTCCCTTTCTCACTTTACTCCTTTTTTCAATCATTCCTAAGGACTTCTAATCTATCTATGGATTGTCCCTGGGAAGATCCTTCCGGTTCTGGTGGATCATGGGAACTTATACCTAACCTTAACCAACCTTATAACTCCGTGCATTAAAGTAAATGGTCGGTCTTAGGTATTATTTCCACAAACGCCTTTCGCTCCCCCTCAATATGTGCATCGATATTCGAAAGTGTTTAGCACATATGTGGGAGCATATTATTGAGTCGAAAAGATCACATTTGATATCAGATTGCATATTTAAATCACATTCTCTCCCCCGATCAAAAATTTCAAATCTTTCGAGATTTTTGATCTCAATTGATTTAAATAATTTAGAAAGCGTTTTGGGAGAGAAATGCGGTCAATTTTAATATTTTCTGATAAAAAGGAACTTTTTCTAGCTCCCCCTCAAACTGTGAGGGAGGTTGTTATGTGTCAGATTTGAAGAGTTTGTAAAAGATTCGAAGTTTTAGTGAAAACTCTTTGAAAATTTACTCATTCTGACACATCACAAAACATTTGTTGCAAGGTTTTATGTGCGAAGTGTGGGGAGTTTTGATGATATATAAAATTTTGAGAAATCACTCTCCCCCTCAATCAATGACGGATGTTAAAGCATAAATATTTTCATAAACTATTAACGTCATTGATTGAGTGAAAATTTTATCAAACTTTTGAGTTCAATTCGATTTTCATTCAAAATTTCATGGTACCACCAAGTTTTGCACAAACATTTTCCGGAAAAATCATAGAAGGGAAAGTATTTGGCGGTAAAAAGAAGATTTCTCTTCTTTATCCAGAAATAATGCACTGAAGCGTACATTAGATCGAGGGTGCATGAATATAAAGTAATTCACGCTCGGATGAACGGCACCCTTTGTTAGGAACAACCGTCTTTTTGGCGACGTGTTTTCCGTAATTTTGAAAACCGGGTTGCTATCTGAAGTAATAGCAAACCATATTTTTGAAGTCCGGGTTACAGCCTGAAATGACTGTAAGCCATTTAGGCATGTTTTGAAAAACCTTTTGAACTTCTGTTCGAACTTCATTTAAAGACCCGTGTCATTATTGAATGACATTTCTAGAACCGTAAATGTTATCGATGCCAGAAGACATGCCTTAAAAAACTATTTTTGGTATTTTCTAATTTTCTGATTTTTTTTTTCTTTTTTTTTTCTTTCTTTTTTTTTTATGGGTTTTTGTTGGTTTTATATATCTATATACATTTAGGTATAATATATCTACAAAGGATACTATTAAGTTTAAGAAGATGTTGACATGAATACCGAAATGAGGATTACGTTCGGCTTGTTGTAGAAATCAGTAGTCAACATCTCTTAAACTTTCACCATCAAAGCTTTCGAGGCTCCTGAATAATTGTCTGAATCCGTAGATGCCATGATATAATCTTAAACGGGATTTTACTACTCTTGTGACTTAAACCGAGAGATCGATTCTCTCCCGGGATTTTACTAAAGTCAACAAAAGAAACCGAAAGATCTAATATGCAAGTTAGACTTAGAGAGAGAACTTGGATAAGTAACAATTAGCATTAAGTGTCAAGTCGCGACAAGTCAAGTTGCAATAGATCCGATCGTAATAAGTCAAGTCGTAAAGATTAACTCACAACGTCAAATTACAATCAGACTAATGGAAACGACTTAAGTCACAACAATTCACCAAATACAAGTAGTTAACAAATCACTAGAATCTCACAACTGAGTTAATCGATAGACACCCACCAAATTTCTGAAAGTTTTTATTGCCTCCTCATTGTGGAGCTTTGGTAGCTTCCCCCCAAACCGACAATCACCTACACGAGACCACTTCCCCAAGAGCTCGAGAACCTAAAGAGAACGATAACACCGAAGTAACAGGGTGAACCATGGATCATCTCTGCGGTTATCAATCCCGGAATGTATGATGAAGCCCGATCACATGACCTTGTTGTACGTCCCCAATGTATACATTACTTTCTGGTTTGGAGCAGTCGTCTTATTCAGGGGAATAATATATCGACATCTTCATTTCACCGATTGCTTTCCAGTTATCTTACATATACCAACTCAATCCATATTGTACGCATGTATCCAACACAAGAGGAAATGATGACACCAAAGTAACAGGTTGAAGCACTGATCATCTCTGCGGATATCACCTCCGGAATATATGATTAAGCACGATCATGTGAACCTGTTGCGCGTCCTTGATGTACATAAATCTCTCCCCTGATGGTTGCGATCTCATCAGAATCAGCATAACATTGTGTACATGAAGCATTAACTAGAAGCACTTTACCATACATCGTATCAGCTCATATGAAGATGTTGATAAGCAATATCATCTCACTCTCCAGTTGTTCTTCTCATATTTCTTCCCACTGAAAGCTGAAGTAATACATACCACAAGTATCAAGAGACCACTTCCTCCACGTAGTTGGAATAATACACCAAACGCTGCGAGTTAAGACACTGAGTTTCTCTACGGTTATGACATATGTCTTCCCGGGATAACTTCAATTAAGAAGAAGTATTATGTTCATCACGTGTACTCGTTATGCATTCGGATGTATGTCTCCTTCCCCCTTGCTGGTTTTGATACATCAGAATCAGCAACAACTTATAGGCACATCTACTTGAAATCATGAGAGGAGAACAAGCTTGGCTCAAATAAATCTTGTGAGAATCAACTGCTACATAAACTCTCTGACTATCATTATTAACCCTTGTGTAGACTGTTTGAAATAACCACTGAAGAACCAAATCCAATAAACCAAACTTGAAACTGAAGAAGAATTCCCCGTTCTTGTGACTTAAACTTGCACTAATGTGTGACAAAGAGCGGTGTAGAGAGTTCGTACAACATCGAATCCCTAAGTACTCTATACTCTTCAACCAACCAACCATCAAGTATAAGACGTACATCACCTCTTGACTACCGACAACTTCGTGTAAGTTGTGACACTCCTTGAAGTGATAGTTATTTTGTGGTAATAAAAATGAATAATTACCAAAATAACTAGATATCCAAGTCTTCGTCATTGTAAAGGTAAAAGCTCAAGCAAGGATCTCGAAGAGTCTTCATCCAACCAACCCCGACTTCAAGATAAAATAAGATCACTCATTTGTGAAAGTCAACTTCAGTCTCAAATAAGGGATACCAAATGAACTCCGTGATTACTTGACATTCCATGTCCAAATTCTTAGTCGTTTCGACATTTTCTATAATGTCCTTCGGGTTGATTTACAAAGTGCACATTGGTAGGAACAACAATCCTTGATTATAGAACAAAACGACGAATCATTATTCATGTGTGCAACTTCACAATCATGATAGTCAACATCAACACCTTGAGGAATAACTGGAGATTGGGTTACTTGAGTTGTCTGAGTAATACTTCTAAATGGTGCATCTTGATCAATGGAGATTGAGGAAGGTGAACCAGTTGAGACAGCAGGAGCCGGAGCAACAGCTTCAGGAACTACATGATCAACATTCGTTGAAGCTTGGAAGTGTTCATCAAACATAATCCCAGTCATCCTTAGTACATAGAACATTAGGTGTTGGAGGAGAGTCGTATGATGAGTCGTATGACCATTCTTCAATCGTCAATCACCATGTGGTATATTCACACTTCTCCCCCTCAAAAATTGCAAGCGAGGTTTGCCATTTTTGATTGAGCAAGTGAATAAGAATACAATTAATCATGTATTTTATTCACACTTCTCCCCCTCAAAAATTGCATACGAGGTTGCCATTTTTGATTGAGCATGTGAATAAGAATACACTCAATCATGTAGTTTATTCACTTTTCTCCCCCTTAAAAATTGCAAGCGAGGTTTGCCATTTTTGATTGAGTAAGTGAATATGAATACAAGCAAAGATGAGTAGATTCACTTGATGACTGAGAGAACATAGAGGATGCATGAACCGTATTGTTGAGAATGGTCAAAACTAAGAAGATTTCTCTTCTTCCGAAGATAAGGCGCACTGAATCGTACACCTTTCTTTTCTTTCATGAACGGGGCCTGAAGTGTTGTCAGCAGACACCATAATGATGACATTGAGGAACGAGGCTTGAACAGAATTGTTCAAACGTCATAGTCGTTGAAGAACGAGGCCTGAACTGAACTGAACAGACGTCATAGTCGCTGAAGAACGAGGCCTGAACTGATGTGAACAGACGTCATAGTCGTTGAAGAGCGAGGCCTGAACTGAAGTATTCAGACGTCATAGTCGTTGAAGAACGAGGCCTGAACTGAAGTGAACAGACGTCATTATGCACATACATCAGCATCGACATTCTAGAACTCCTGAAGCTGGGGAAATGATTGCTTTAGGTCTCCAGACTTTGAGTTTTCTCATATAGTGAATGGTTGATGTACCTGCAACTGAGTAAGGACTACCTGCACTAACATCACAAACTTGATTGCACATATATAGGTTAGTGACAACAGTATCCAAACCCTTGGGGGTTTCATGGTTAACCATGGCATTGCCATCAGTAAGCACCTTTCCGGTAGGTATCCACTTAAGTCTAATGTCCTTAAAAATTCTACCAGTTGGAATCCACTTATAGCAAGGTCTAGGATTACTAAGCTTCTTATGCATAGTGGAAGGCTTACTGTAGTTCCTAGACTTAACAGGTTAAACCTTAGCATTGTACCTCAATATCCTACGAGGGATCATACAAGGTTGAGAACCTAAGATTCCATCCTTATGAAGCAGTGCCCTTTTCCTAGCCTTTTCTAGATCATAGTTCTTGTGCAGGTCATTTATAACATAAGTGTTTTGAGCCTTAGTGCTAGGTTTCGACACTGTTTTCGAACTAATCCTAGAGGAGCTGGGTGTAGGAGTAACTACTTGTTGAGGCTTAGAAGAACTAGAGGCAATAATCTTGGGCTAATAATGTGTAGTGACTGGTTTTGTCAAAACTTGTTCCGCATCAACTTGGGAGGCAAACCGTGTTTTTGAAAATTTTGGTCTCTCAGATCTAAACGCAGTCAATTGTCTAACAACTGATTGGTTTCTATTCGATTGAAAAACTGGTTTCCCCAAGATTGATGGTTTTGCAAACTTAGTGTTCACACTATTCCCTGTTGCTTTTCTTAGCTCGTTCTTTAATGCTGTTATTGTGAAACCCTTTTCCTGAACTTGAGCTTTGAGTTCATCAATTTTTGCAATCAAAGACGTTGTTTGCTCAACAGTTTTAGTATTCGTTTCTTTGATTGAATCACACAGTTCATTGCAATGAATTTTCAAAGACTCATTTTCATCACGTAATTTAGCCACATTATGTTCCAATTCAATAACATTGCAGTCATGTTTAGCTTTAACTTCATTACACATATCACATAGCTCAGTAATACGTTTTTTCAGGTTGTTGATTGTCAAGTTCTTGGTTTCTAGCTGAGCTTTCAAATCATTAATCAAAAAGAATTCGCGGAAATCAGGAAGTTCCGGATCTTTACATGGTTGGTTAGTTTGAAGACTTTCTTCCTTTTGTTGCATTGCGATTTCAAGTGAAATACAATGTTTTTCAAGTTGTAAGAATCTCTTTGAAAGTTCATTAAACGTTTCTTTATCAACCATATCATTTGATTTAAAAGACTCAGCTGTAAACAAAGAACTTGACTCATCATCACGTTCAGCATCCTGATCATTTTCTCCCCCTTTATGATTCATATTTGTTAAATCAGAAATGGTATTGCTATCAGTCTTTTTCAACAAATATGTGTCATAACTGGGCATAACTTGATCAGTATGCAGTCGTTCATCAAAAAGCACATTATGATGTACAGTTAGGGGTACCTCAGCACATGACACTTGTTCTTTTAGTGGTCTGAAATCTGCATCCATGTCATGTGTAATAAGAGTCACTGAACTGCTGGTAGTGTCAGGCTTATCAGTCACTGACCCATTGCATATCATGACAACTGACCCAACATCCGATGATAAACCCGAATCGCCAATACCATCACAAGATTGCACCCTACATGCCTTCACCTTGTCATCATATGCAGGTATATGCTGTGCTTTTTCTTCAATGAATCTTTTCACTTTATCCATAAGTTGGATGAGTGTGTCTCTGAACGTATCAACCTCTATTCCTGTGTGATCAGCAAAACACTTTTTCGTCATCTGACTATAATGGTCATTCCAAAGTGAATTTCGAATCAAAGAACACTTGGAGTTGTTTGTTGATCACACAAAGGGCAGCCATGGATCCCATCTTGGAAAATTCTCCTCGGTCAAGTTGTTGTTGTAGTTGATCTAAGTTAAGAATCATTGTGCATGTGAAAGTGTGAACATCTTGACCAAAGAGAGTTACAAATGCACGTTCGAATCCCATCTTGAATCCAGTTCCCTCTAAAAGTACCGAGAGGTGTGAATGAAGTTGTCGAAAACAGTCTATCCAGATTTTCTCTGCGTTATTGAACAATTTTTGTGGCTGAAGAAACTCTTTCTCTTGAGAATTCGAGCATGACAATTCCATCTCAGTATGATCTGACTCGAAAATGGTAGTCTAATCAGAAGCGTTTGTCAGTTGTACTTTGTTGTGAATCTTAAGTTCATCGTCCATGTCGTACAACTTGAGTATCTCCGATATGACAAAATCTCTGAAGAAATGATTTGGTTTGGTTGAAATGAGTTGGAGTGTTGAAGTAGACAAGTCACACTGAATTACAGACAAAGCTCGTGTCTTTGAGATCCGAATAACCCCGTAATAAATCCAATAAACCCGAAGAATATCACAACTCAAAACTCGATCTCAAAATAACACTCAGTCTCGGATTATCGAAGCTCACAAAAAAAAGTGGTCCAAAATTTAACACTCAAAAATTAAATCACTTAAGCTCAAGTTAACCAACATTGTATAACAATTTGTACATGGATCGTCCTTTGATGGTAAACCAGACCACACGACAATTAATTCAAGCCCAAGAAAAATCCAGTCCAACACAAACTTAATAGAACAAATCGGCCCAAGACCAATACCTTATACCAACCATCCTAGAATTTAGTCTACCCTAATGACTTTCAACAAAGATACGCAGCCTCCAATACTTCCAAAATATACGCTGTCAACCAAAAGAAATTACGCTTCATACACTTTCCCAAACCAAACGTTTATCTCAAAAACTTATCACCAAGAATAAATCATCCTTTGTTTTGATGAGTCAGATCTAAATATAGACACAACCAATTCTCAAAGAATGATATTTTCAGTCACAAGATTCCACTTGAATAACAAACCCACCACTTGAATGATACTTGTTTCTATTTACCCACAAATATGCTTTGATCTTTTAAGCTCTGAAGATAAGCAGAACCACGGCATCAAGATGACAGGTAGGTTACAATTGTTTTCGTGTCTTTTACGAATAGACGAATTAAAGAGATAATCTAAACGATTATGTTTATGGTTATTTCTTCAAAAGATTCGTATATTATCACAAGGGAGATCAATGATGGTTTATTTTCGTGTTGTTTGAATCAGAAAACGGTCTTGAAATAATCATGTTAAACACGAGATACAACAGAGATCTTTGTCCTAGTTAATCTGAGATCCGTTTGTTTTGTTGTTGCTTGTTATGGTTACCCGAATGAAAGTAAGGATGGAGACACGAGTTGTTTTAGTTCTTTCTTTTAACGTTTCGGAAATTATCAAAGGAGGTTTAAACTTCTTCCACGGATCAGTGATGATATAAGTCTCATGATGTTCTGTTCTTATGAACTAATCTTGTAATGGACAAAGAGATGATCTGAGATCCTGTGATTCGTATAGTTTCTGTGTTTCCATTATGTATGTGTCATGTTGTTGGCTGTGATGGGTTTAGGATAGAGAAACTGGATTTGATTAGTATCTTGTGGATGAGATGAGTAGGGACTAGAGCTAATCACAGGAAGGAAATAGAGGTAACCGCAACCTATGACTAAACAAGGTAACCGCAAGACTAGGAGATGACCACAAATAAAGGACTTAACCGCAATCGAAAGTTAAACGCAGGAACAGTAATTAAACGCAGTACCAACAGTTAACCGCAATCTCGAGTGAACCGCAAGTTTATAAGGTAACCGCAGGTTTTGAGATAACCATAGTTTACAACAATACAAACCAATCACTATCTATTATTGTTGTCCTTTTCCAGTATTGATAATGAGCCAAAACAAGGTACAAAACACAGCAAACCACTCCTAAGAACAGTAGGAAACCGCAACTAAGAACAACACACCAATGAGGAAACCGCAACTAAGAAAATGAGCCAAAATAACATCAAACAAGAAACTGTTGATCAATGCCACCTATCCAAATGATAAATTAAGAATCTCTAATACCATTATACTTGAGAGTACAATAAAATCACAAAAGTTGTAACACCCCCAAAAGTCGTTATTAACAGCGGAAGACTTAACATGTCAGCGGAAGACTTTCGGGGTATTACTTCGAGGATCTTTGTAGATATCACAAAGTGAAGTATTAAAAATTTATTTTATTTCAAAATACCAAATATCAGGAATACAAAACATTATTAAGTTAAGAACGTGTTTTATTCTGAAGGAAAGTAAGTAGTTTATTATGGTTCTTGTCATGCTTTTGCCCACTCCGTGCCATCCAGATCCGTCTTGTTTAGTTACCTGAGATAAACATGCTAAAGTCAACATAAAGTTGAGTGATATTCATAGGTTTGAGTTTAAGAGTTTAATCACAAGTTACGAATGTATTGTAATCACATACAATCAATATGTTAAAAAAATCAGTGTTCCTGTTATTGCTTTAAGCTCATGATACTCAACGATTAACAGCCAATCATAAATATGAATTATGATGGTAAGTAATAGGCCCCCAAAGATAGGTATTTGTCAATAACCTATTTATAAGAACAATAAAGTGCGCCTGGTGTTTTCTCCAACAACCAAACGAGGATTGTTAATCACTAATAGTACTATCCACAATTATTTACGTTCACCCTTCAGGTGATTAAGGTTCATGATAGAGGGACTTCTGACAATAGTAACTTAAGCAAATAACATTGGCCTGACGGTATTTCAATACCCGGTATAAAAGACTTGTGATCGAGTTTTAAGCATGTATCTCCCCACGGGAAAATAGTTAAAGAGTGGGCTATGAAATCACCTTAGTAGTACAGTGGTATCGTAGTCTCAACAAAGCAAGGAAACGGCTTCACACAACACAACCTAAAAGATAATGCAAGTTTCAGTTAATAGTCTAAATCTGGTTTTATCGCGAATGTTTGTCATGTTTTCAATATATATCGAAGTATAAAATGGTAAGTCATGATAAAAGTTAATAATCATATCGTATAGTTAACTTTTATTTATTACGACGAGGATTATATATATAACGTATATATAATTAAAAATTTCAAAGTTTTATATCAATTATCATAATATTTATATAAAACCTTATAAATGTAATAAGAAATATTTATTTCAATAAAGTCCTTCAAGTTTCACAAGTTTTACAAATTTGACCCTGACGGTATAACATTTTCACCGTTAGTCCAATATATACATATTTTATATTTTTGGTCCAATATATAACAATATTTACCTTTTATGACTCCAAGTTTCAGTATTTACAGTTTATACCCTTTAGAAAAATAGTTTTTATACTTTTCACCTAAGTTTACAATTTTGGCAATTTTAGTCCCTACTTCTCGTACATTTGCAAAAATGGTCCAAGTTTTACCAATTTCAAAACTTAACATTTTTATTAGTTCATTAAGCTCAAAATATTTAGAAAAGTTTAGTTTGATAGCTTATTAGCTTATAATTAGCTTATTTTTATGTTTGGGCCTTAACGAGCTAAAATCAAGGTCCATTAACGTTTAACGATCCACTAAGCTTTCAAAACCTTTGGGCCTGAGTTTGTACTTATATTTTGAGTATAAAAACACTGGAGAAAAGCTTGTGGCATCAGCTTATTTGAAAAGCTTATTGGACCTAAACGGCCCAAGTGCTTATTTTCGTTCAAAATACTAGTTGGTAAGTCGATTCACTTTGGCTCTAGCAAACGGCTTATACGAGCTTATAAGGTTGGATAAAAAGTGTTTTCTAATTGTCTACTAGGTCGTTAGTGAGGTCGAGTAATAAAAACAACATGTTATTAATCTAGATTCGAAGAAAAAGGGTCAAAGTAAACGTATCAACTCATGACTGAAAGCAGTCCAATGACTTAGAAAATATTCTAAGTGTTGGGTTTGTGAATCGAAGGGTCAAGTGACCTTTTAAACGTGTCTAAATAAATATGTAAACGATATTATTAGCTTCGAATCTTTATTATACGTGATTGCTAGCATGGTCAAAAATGAAAAGAAAGGAAAACATATACATGTTACGTTTATATTTTTACGATAAAATTAGGCAAAGTAAATGTGTAAAGACTAAAATTTCGAAATGAAAATATAACCAAGGGAACTCCGTGTCTCACCTCACCACTTGGGGTGGAGTTCTCGTACGTATGGTTCGAAATGGGTACGTGAGATCAAGGTACTATGGTTCACTCCTAGCAAGGTTCACAACGAGCTATGGTGGTACTCCTTGGATCACTTCTATGCTTCGTTCTTGTTCCAAACTTCTTGTCCCAAACTTGACACTAGTACTTCATGAATATGTAGCTATGGTATGTTTTAGGGTGTGGTTTCAACTGAGCTTGCATGGTGAGGTTTATATAGGAAGTTTTGAGGGCATGATAAGTGTTAAGGTAACATGGGAGGGGTTCGTTGGTTTGTAAACGTGTGTAGCACCTTCCTTATTGCCCAATCGATCATTAGCCATCAAGGAGAATGTGTCATACAATCTACTATACATTCCTGACATGAACATAGATAGTATTGTTGTCATTGGGGATCATGGGGGGTTTGTGAAGAGTTTGTGATACGTTTTGGTTTTATGTGTCACATGGTTTTGGGAGTTTACTTGAGACAGATTCGAAGCAGTAAACGAGTGAATGAGTGAATAATATTTATCATTCACGAATCTATGTAAGGTGGTAAAACAAGTTAAGTGATAATATACATATGTTGTGTGTCGAATTTGAAAGAAACTAGGGGTGTTCTTGGCTTCGTTCGCGACTGGAAACAAAGAAAGAAAGAAAAAAAAAAAATAACAAGTGTTCGTTTGGGCTTATAAGCCTGTTGGGCTTGTGTTTGGTTTCGGTCCAGCAGAGAAAAAAAAGAAAAATGAAAAAGGGGTCCGTTTGGTATTAGTGCTAGAAAGTGGGGCCCATTTAAGATGTGGGGTCCACATAGAAATTTAGGGAGTCGGGATAAGTTAAAGTAACGATAGTGAGCAATCTCGGGAATTTTCGTAGGATTTGGAATATATAAATATTGTACGTAAAAAGGTGTCGTATAATATATAATTATTAATATATACGTTTAATAATTATCATTACAAATGTTAAAATGTATTCGCGATAATTTAGACTATCTAGGTTTGTGTGCAAGCGATGTCTCTAAGCAAATAATATATCACAACATTCCGTTTGTGATTCACATAATAAGTCATAAAAAAAAAATTTTGTCACACGTAATAATGGGAAATTAAATAGTGCAAGTGTTTACTAACCGTTGGGAAAAATTACGAGATGCTACAAAAGTAAACCACAAAAGAGATCAAACCAAGAAGGTAACAGCCTATATCATTCGAACCATAAAACACCCATAAAAGCAAGTACAAATTCGAGAACACACGATCCCAAAGATGTAACCTTGGCTCTTGATACCAATTGTAAAACAAACATAAAATTAACTAGTATGGTTCTTGTGTTTATGATTGAATGAATGGAAGAAAGTTTAGAGAGAGGAAGAGAGTTGGGAGGATTTCCTAGAGAGAGAAAGAGATAAGAGAAAATGTAAAAGATTAGATTGAAAAGAAATGGAAGCTCCAACCCTCTCCACATGTGGAGAGGGGTATTTATAGTTACAATATTACGCCCACTCCCGGGCTGTGGATCAGGCATACAGTGGGTAAAGACCCGTTCCTTCTTCCACGGTGTTACTTAATCTAATACTAATTAACTAATAAACAAACTAACTACGAGCTAACTTAATGCTATTACAATCATTAGGTGACCGAGACTTTTATAGGAATATTTGTATTCCAAACATAGCTAGAACCAATCTCAAGACTTCTTCAAGGCTTCACAACTTCACGACTTCTTCAAGGCTTCACACCTTCACAACTTCACACCTTCTTCTATGCACAACTAATTCACAACTACTAAACTACTTTACAACACACCTAGTTTCTACAATCAACAAATTTACACAACACTTTTACAAATATCTAACACAACTACAATATGAAACTAACTATTCACAACACTACTACAATTTGATGGATGTAGAGAAGTGTTCTTCTTCTTGCACTTGAATGGATGAAGCTTTGGATCACTTGGAAACAAAGACTTATGAATTATATGACCAAAGGATTTTAGATCTAGAAATGGAAGTTGGATCAGAAAGTTTATAGTGCAAAAAGGTGAGGAAAATGTGTGAAATGATCCAATATTTATAGGGCCAGATTTTACTGTTCGGGAGCGTGCCGGTCCCCTTAATTAGAGGCCGGTCCCTTTAATCATTAAGGGGGCCGCCTAGTAAAATTAAGGGGGCCGCCCTCCTAAACGTTGGAAAAGTTTTTCTGGATAAAATTTGCCCTTTTTGGTTGGAAATTTGAAATCATATCTTTGTGGTTTAATATAGTGATGAGTGTGTAAATACTCATCATTTTTATCGTATCTGAACTGCCAAAACATACAAAAACACCCAATAATGCATCAAAATACTGAAATTATCTTAAAAGTGTGTTTTATATGTTTTAGATGCAAAATGTTTAAAAACAAATGAAAAACGAACAAAGTTTGCACAATTGGCAGTTTCAGTCCCTCAAGTTTCAAAAATTGACAAAACTAGTCCCTAAAGGTTTAAAATGAAAGAAAAGTCAACCCAAGTCCTTTGGAATTTAAAAGTTGTCAAAACAAGTCCTTGGGAAAAAGTTTGAGAAAATTACACTTTTGGTCCCTCAGGTTTCAATATTGGCAGAAAAGGACCCTAAACTTTTGAAATTTACATAATAGGTCCTTGGGATTCACAAGTTGTCAAAAAATTAGTCATTTAAAATTCAAGTTTCAAAAATGGCAACTTTAGTCCCTACAGTTTGGAAAATTGCATAAATAGTCCCCGAGAATTTTCAAAATGGAAATTTATCAACAAAAGTCCTCGGGAAATTAAAAGATAACAAAATATTACCCTTGGATTAACTTTGAATATTTGGCAGAATTAACCCTCATGTTTCCTGAAATTACAAAAATGGTCCCTATGTTTACTATCTAACCATTTGGACCCTTGGTGTTATTTCAATCCTAAACCTAAACCCAAAACCTGATAATAAACTAACCCAAATAACAAATCCAATCCCAAAGCCCATTACCCCTACAACAACCCAACTCACCCCCGTTTTATTTGTAGCAGTCAACAAGTCAAAACCAAAAAAAATAAATAAATAAAACAAACACAACCTGACTTATCCCTCCCCCTTGCCCTGCTCCTAGCCTGCAACCTACACCCAACACCATCATCACATCCCTCCTGCCACACTCAACACCAGCCACCCTCTTTCACCTTTCCACCACTCCCATCCAAAACTTGCCCCCCATGCCAAAAGCTATCTGCCAAAAATTGGAATAATCCATTTTCCCGCCAAGCTGATTTCAACGGCCAAGATGAAGGCCACTAAACCAAAGGCCAAGATTGAAGTGGGATTGCTCAGTGGGTCTCAAAAACCCTAAAAAGGCCACTATAAAAGGAAGAAGATGGTGCAGTGATGAGAGAGTGAGTTTTTTTAAGGTTTTTTAGTAGTTAATTAGGTAATTTAATTAGTTTTAATGTAATGCTTAATTATTGTTAAGATTTTAAGTTCAGTTGTACTCTTTTCATAAAAATTAATGAAAGTTTGAATCTTTTTATGTATTAAGGTAGCATTTGTTTATTTGAAATTGCTTATTTAATTAGCTCATCACCACTGCTTATTTATAGTTTGTTTCAGTTTAGTTCAGTTATTAGTAGGCTTATTTCAATATTCATGTTGGTCTGAATCATTCAAATGCTTTGCACACTAAAAAAAATATTAAGCCTGAAGGAGTGTTTGGATTTGTTGACTTGCTGTGGTCAAACTAGGATTTAGCTATTAGTTAAGTTTGATTTAGTTCTAATTCATCCTATTTAGTTGTTTTCAGTTGATCTTAATCACTTTAGAATAGTAGTTAAGGTGTTGCATCAGTTGGTAAAATTTTTAGGTGTGAAACAGCTTGAGTTTGATTTCATTGAAGGAAATGGATTAGGGTAGTTTGAAGTAGTAATACTAGTTCAATATAAGTTAGCATACATTGTCAATATCTGTTTCTTAGGTACTTGTAGTCAAGGCTCTCAAAACTCACCATTTCTCACCCACTTTGACCCTGCATCAACCCCCATCAGGCCTGCTATTACAGCAGGTCCACTCACCCATTTGATCCAAGTTTTATGAAGATTGGAGTAGGATTTAGAGGGAAATAGGTCTTACATATTGTCAGTTGTGTAGGGGTGAAGACAGTTGAGCTCATTCGGCATTTCAAAGCTCATTAGGTTGGTTTATTTTTAGCATGCTACTCCATTTTGACCAATTCACCCACATAGCCTTCTGTAACATTCCCTTTTTATTCTCACATCTAGGTTAGCTTACATAAATTTTAGTGTGTAATTTTAGTTTTATTAATCATTAGTCATGTGAACTTTAGTTATTTAAGCTTGTTGTAGATTGTGGAGCTAAGTTGTTGGCTTATCTTTGGCCTGCCATCTTGCCCTTTAGGCTGCTGCATCAGTCAAACTTGTCCCACATAAATTTGGTGCTTGATTTTTCATGACGTCTTTTCAAACCCTCAAAAGCTCAGTTCTGTCCCAACCCTGCTCTATTTGTTCTGTAAGAGTTCATGTTAATTGTTTTGAGCTTATTTGGAAATTTGGAAGTTATTTACTTGTTCATTTTATGCCCTGAATTGCCTACTTTCAGCTGCTTTTATGCATTAAGATTCCTACGGATCATTTGACTTAAGTTGTTTTCTTGCTTTTTAGTTTGCTTATTTCCAGTCCCTTTAGGCTTAATCTTTGCTTATTTATCTGTTCACTATAGCTTTTTAGGATTTCTAGCTTTTTAGTAAGATTTTAAACATCACACCAGGCCTGCACTTCCATAATCCCTATTCAGCAGCCCATTGCAGTATTTTATTGCTTTTTGTTGTGTTTTATCTTGCTTAAACTGCTTCTTGATATTTCCTTTTAACTTTTTAGGATTCCCCTAGAAAACCTGTAGCTTAGTTCTCCCCTTGGTGGCTTCTTATCAGCTTTTGATAAGATGAAATTACCCATTTAAGCCATTTGAGCCTACCTCAAAAGTTTCATAAGTGGCTTATCTGTCAGAATAGATCAGCCACTTATCCAGCTTATTGCTCACCCTAATCCCTCCATATTAGGTTTATAAGTAGTTTTCTAGGTCTAGTTTTACTGTTTTGACTTGTGGTAGCATTAGCTTATCTCCATACAACTTATTTCTGCCCCCCAAGACAGCTCATTGCTGCCCTGGTCTGCTGCTCACATCAGCAGCTCATATGAGCTTGTTGATCTTGTCGTCTTATTGATTGTTATTATTGTTATGCCTGTTTTTGTTGTTGTTTATTCTTGTTGTTGTTGCTACATTACTTGTTAAAGCTCATTTGAGTTGATAAGCTTGTTTTGATTTATTTGGTTTACTTGTTTCAGAAAAAGAAAAGAAAAGTTTTGAACAAAAATTTCATCTGTTTTGATCTTTTGATTTGGAATGAAGTTTGTTTGAGTTAGATTCGTACATAATCTGTTTCTCATAAAGTTATTTGAGTTTTTGTTGTAAGGTTTGATAAAGAAAAGAAAAAAAAAATGAAAATAAAATAGTTGCAAAAAGGTGGGGTTTGTAGGAGTCGAACCTGGGACCTTAGCTCATCACAGACACACACCACACACAACAAATACCAACTGCCCTAGGGTCTTTAATCATTCCTTTCTTTCTTTCCTTTTTATTTAAATACACTTTGTTCTATAAAGCTTATATAAGCTGTTTTGCTTATTTTCCAGCTTATTTATAAGCTTTTGTCAACTTTTTTATTTTTCTTAGCTTTATGTTATTATAAAGTAATTTTAGACAAAGTTTCGTAATTTTTATAATTAGTTTAATATTTTTAATAATTAATTTTAGTTAAATTAGTATTTAATTAATAATAAATAATTAAAAAGTCAAAAAAATAATTTTCTTTTTTCTAAAATTTTCTTTTATCGTTAGGTTCGTAAAAATATAATTTTCATGTTCGTAGGATTAGCGTAGCTCAAAATTCACTTTTTATTTCGCGCACTCGCGTTTATTTTGATTTTAACTCGCGTTTTATTTAAATAACTTTCACGTTTTTAAATTTAGGTTACGTAGTTTGTAAAATTAGAAAAACCAAAAACATAAATAAAGTGATAGCTTCTATTTAAGCCATTTGGCTTATTTTTCTGCTTACGTATAAGCAATTTCTGATTTTAAGTTTTTTTTAGTTTACGTTTTAGGTTAATTAGGTTTCGCGTTATTTTTAATATAGTTTGTTTACATCGTTTTCATTCATGTTCCCTTAGTGTAATCACATCACTCACTCAAACCCTTATTCCTGTCCAAATTCACCCGATCACGAAACCCGTTTGATTACAATTCACACCTCGTCGGGACATAACGACCCGGGGAAACCCTATATTCCACGGAGCATTGAGCCTTAGGAGTTTGACTTGTTTGACCACATCCGTGGTGGAATTTAGTTGACTGCTTTTGCCTCAATCAACTTTTGGCGCCGCTGCCGGGGAGGTTGTGTGCGTGTTCTAAACGGTTTTACAGATTAGTGAATCTGGATATACACTCATTGTATATTTACCATCCCTTGTTCATATTTTCCTATTTTCAAAACAAAACCGTTCCCGAAAACTTTTTAAATCAAGTTTTCAACGAACACAAAAAACACAAAAACATTTTCTTTATCATTTGTACAAAATGACTTTCCAAAAATCCAAAAATATTCACCTTAACCCTCTCACATCTTTGATTCTTCATCCCTACCCCTCCCAAACCTTTTGATTCTTTCTATGTCTCATCCACACTTTCTGGTTTGCCATTGGTGTGGTAATCCTTATAATGGTGGCAATTGCCCCAGTTGTGGCATGGTAGAATCAGGAAACGGGTCTGTCTATAACCAAGATCCTTACTCCTACCATGACATGACTGATTCATTCCATCAGTTACCACACCATCAGTCTCAGCAGTTTTACTGTTGTGAGTACTGTGGTGGTTCACACTATAGTTCTGATTGTCAATCGGGAAACACGCTTGTCTATGAGCAGTTTCCTGATAACAATTTAGACTTTAGCACATACGACTCACAGCCTCAACAGTTTTACTGTTGTGATTACTGTGGAGGTCCACACTTTAGCTCAGATTGTCAAACGGGTAATCCATATCCTTGTGACAATTTTGATACACCTTGTTATGACCAACCTCCACAGTACGATATGAATCAAGCACTTCTTCCAGAAATGCAAAATATGATCAAAATCGTTGATGAGCTTAAGGGTTTAGTTCAAGACTTTGCCCAAAGACACACTCATCAAAAATCCATGGAAGAATTACTTGCTGAAGAGCAGGCTGCTAGAATAAATTCCCAAGATGCCTATGAAAAATCTGTGAGGGAATCCATTGCAAGAGAAAAAGCAGCCAAGTCTAGCTCTTTGTTCCGTTTTATCCCTGATGACAGTGATGATGAGGATACACTTGACATCCTTGAATTTTATAAAACTTCAAGTTCATCAGTTGATACCCCAGCAGTTGAGATTCCATCTCAAACAACTGCTATCACACCCGAGGTTCCCACTCACTCTTTGATCATGAGGGACGAGCATCTTGACACTGTTCCTGAAAGGGAATCGGACGAATTCATAAAGTCTAGTGTTGAGAACCTTGTTCCAATCCCGAGAGAGTCACAGGGAACTCTTGATCATATGTGTGATATTCCTTCACCCATTGAGTGTCCTAAAGATCAATTTGAGACTTTCTCAGATTTTAGCGATGATTGCACATCTTATGGAGACATCGAGTATGTTGAGGCATCAGTTCCACAAACTGATGCTGATCATCTTCTTGAGGAGTTCGCTGATGAACTTGCTCACATCGATCCACTTTCATTGGAAGGTGATGATGGTCTCCTCGATTTCCAAGCCGATCTGGGAGAAATTGAAAGTCTCCTATCTCATGATCCACCACTCACTTCTTATCCCAGCAGTCCAACAGAGAATAATATTCACTTTGTTCCCGAAACATTCAATACCACTCTCACCAATCCTCTATTTGAATTCGAATCTGAATTCACTTCGATTTCTGATAATCCACTCTTTGGTACTCAGATTGAGGATTGTGATGAGTCTATTCCGGAACATGAGTTCCCTGATTCACATCTTGTGAATGATTCTATTCATGAGGAGTTCTCCGGTGAACTCGCTCATCAGTTTGATATCCCGGAGGGAGATACTCTCAATTATGAGAATTTGCAAATTCCCACCCACCCTCCCGGGTTGTTTACGAGCTTACCCTTTGAAATCCAAACTCAGGCTATTGAGCCTCCTCTTGAGGAAGAAGATCAAATCATGCTTTTTATCATGATTTTCTTCCTTTTCTTCACCTACAGGGTGACTTCTTCTCTCCTTTACTCCTTCGGGAGTGAGGACACTATATTTGATCCCGGCATTTTCATGTATCATTATCTTGAGCCGGATACATATCTCATCGGTGTGGAACTTTCACGTACTTCAAATGTTTGTCCAAACATCCTGAATGAAAGTCCGATTGAGATTGTCTTTTCCACATCATGCTTCCCCAAGGACAAATGAATTCGGGGTCGAGTCAAGCTAGCGACTCGGTAAACAAAAACAATAGCATGCTTATAGGGTTTTCACCCTAAGTGTGGGGGAGTCCCCCATGCTATGGTTACAAAAGTGAAATACAAAATGGTGTTTTCCACGCTTAGCTTGTAATGTTGCCCTTTTACGTTCAAAATGTCGGCATAATAGCCGGGACTTTGAATATTGAGGACAATATTCATGCTTAGTGTGGGGGGGTATTCGCTATTCTAGCGAATTTTATCACATTTTACTATATAATGCCCCCGTTTTGACCAAAATTTTCAAAATTTTTTGTGGTAATCAGTCCGCCTTGTCTAAACGACAAAAGGGATTGGCTAGTCCAAGAGCAAACGGCTCTTGGTAAAGACATCTCAAATCCGTTTATGGCTGGCAATTTGCCCAAAATTGTATGGTTCCTCAACTCCCCGAAAACAAATGAGTTGGCTAGCCCACAAGATTATGGCTTGTGGTAAAGGCCGTGGAAAAACCATAATTGGTAATCAGCTCACCAAGATGTTGACTATTCCATCAAGAGTTGGCTAGTCCAGAAGCAAACGGCTTTTGGTAAAGACGAATCAAATCCGTTGACAGCTGGTGGTTTGCTCAAAATCACACGGTTATCAGGTGTGCCAGAGTTCTTACACCTGGCTACTCCAGAAGTGATGGCTTTTGGTAAAGAGTTTTTCAAATCCATCAAGTTTTTCTCAAAAGATTGCTAGGGACTAGCAATAGTTTAGTGTGGGGGATTGATGAGTGTGTAAATACTCATCATTTTTATCGTATCTGAACTGCCAAAACATACAAAAACACCCAATAATGCATCAAAATACTGAAATTATCTTAAAAGTGTGTTTTATATGTTTTAGATGCAAAATGTTTAAAAACAAATGAAAAACGAACAAAGTTTGCACAATTGGCAGTTTCAGTCCCTCAAGTTTCAAAAATTGACAAAACTAGTCCCTAAAGGTTTAAAATGAAAGAAAAGTCAACCCAAGTCCTTTGGAATTTAAAAGTTGTCAAAACAAGTCCTTGGGAAAAAGTTTGAGAAAATTACACTTTTGGTCCCTCAGGTTTCAATATTGGCAGAAAAGGACCCTAAACTTTTGAAATTTACATAATAGGTCCTTGGGATTCACAAGTTGTCAAAAAATTAGTCATTTAAAATTCAAGTTTCAAAAATGGCAACTTTAGTCCCTACAGTTTGGAAAATTGCATAAATAGTCCCCGAGAATTTTCAAAATGGAAATTTATCAACAAAAGTCCTCGGGAAATTAAAAGATAACAAAATATTACCCTTGGATTAACTTTGAATATTTGGCAGAATTAACCCTCATGTTTCCTGAAATTACAAAAATGGTCCCTATGTTTACTATCTAACCATTTGGACCCTTGGTGTTATTTCAATCCTAAACCTAAACCCAAAACCTGATAATAAACTAACCCAAATAACAAATCCAATCCCAAAGCCCATTACCCCTACAACAACCCAACTCACCCCCGTTTTATTTGTAGCAGTCAACAAGTCAAAACCAAAAAAAATAAATAAATAAAACAAACACAACCTGACTTATCCCTCCCCCTTGCCCTGCTCCTAGCCTGCAACCTACACCCAACACCATCATCACATCCCTCCTGCCACACTCAACACCAGCCACCCTCTTTCACCTTTCCACCACTCCCATCCAAAACTTGCCCCCCATGCCAAAAGCTATCTGCCAAAAATTGGAATAATCCATTTTCCCGCCAAGCTGATTTCAACGGCCAAGATGAAGGCCACTAAACCAAAGGCCAAGATTGAAGTGGGATTGCTCAGTGGGTCTCAAAAACCCTAAAAAGGCCACTATAAAAGGAAGAAGATGGTGCAGTGATGAGAGAGTGAGTTTTTTTAAGGTTTTTTAGTAGTTAATTAGGTAATTTAATTAGTTTTAATGTAATGCTTAATTATTGTTAAGATTTTAAGTTCAGTTGTACTCTTTTCATAAAAATTAATGAAAGTTTGAATCTTTTTATGTATTAAGGTAGCATTTGTTTATTTGAAATTGCTTATTTAATTAGCTCATCACCACTGCTTATTTATAGTTTGTTTCAGTTTAGTTCAGTTATTAGTAGGCTTATTTCAATATTCATGTTGGTCTGAATCATTCAAATGCTTTGCACACTAAAAAAAATATTAAGCCTGAAGGAGTGTTTGGATTTGTTGACTTGCTGTGGTCAAACTAGGATTAGCTATTAGTTAAGTTTGATTTAGTTCTAATTCATCCTATTTAGTTGTTTTCAGTTGATCTTAATCACTTTAGAATAGTAGTTAAGGTGTTGCATCAGTTGGTAAAATTTTTAGGTGTGAAACAGCTTGAGTTTGATTTCATTGAAGGAAATGGATTAGGGTAGTTTGAAGTAGTAATACTAGTTCAATATAAGTTAGCATACATTGTCAATATCTGTTTCTTAGGTACTTGTAGTCAAGGCTCTCAAAACTCACCATTTCTCACCCACTTTGACCCTGCATCAACCCCCATCAGGCCTGCTATTACAGCAGGTCCACTCACCCATTTGATCCAAGTTTTATGAAGATTGGAGTAGGATTTAGAGGGAAATAGGTCTTACATATTGTCAGTTGTGTAGGGGTGAAGACAGTTGAGCTCATTCGGCATTTCAAAGCTCATTAGGTTGGTTTATTTTTAGCATGCTACTCCATTTTGACCAATTCACCCACATAGCCTTCTGTAACATTCTCTTTTTATTCTCACATCTAGGTTAGCTTACATAAATTTTAGTGTGTAATTTTAGTTTTATTAATCATTAGTCGTGTGAACTTTAGTTATTTAAGCTTGTTGTAGATTGTGGAGCTAAGTTGTTGGCTTATCTTTGGCCTGCCATCTTGCCCTTTAGGCTGCTGCATCAGTCAAACTTGTCCCACATAAATTTGGTGCTTGATTTTTCATGACGTCTTTTCAAACCCTCAAAAGCTCAGTTCTGTCCCAACCCTGCTCTATTTGTTCTGTAAGAGTTCATGTTAATTGTTTTGAGCTTATTTGGAAATTTGGAAGTTATTTACTTGTTCATTTTATGCCCTGAATTGCCTACTTTCAGCTGCTTTTATGCATTAAGATTCCTACGGATCATTTGACTTAAGTTGTTTTCTTGCTTTTTAGTTTGCTTATTTCCAGTCCCTTTAGGCTTAATCTTTGCTTATTTATCTGTTCACTATAGCTTTTTAGGATTTCTAGCTTTTTAGTAAGATTTTAAACATCACACCAGGCCTGCACTTCCATAATCCCTATTCAGCAGCCCATTGCAGTATTTTATTGCTTTTTGTTGTGTTTTATCTTGCTTAAACTGCTTCTTGATATTTCCTTTTAACTTTTTAGGATTCCCCTAGAAAACCTGTAGCTTAGTTCTCCCCTTGGTGGCTTCTTATCAGCTTTTGATAAGATGAAATTACCCATTTAAGCCATTTGAGCCTACCTCAAAAGTTTCATAAGTGGCTTATCTGTCAGAATAGATCAGCCACTTATCCAGCTTATTGCTCACCCTAATCCCTCCATATTAGGTTTATAAGTAGTTTTCTAGGTCTAGTTTTACTGTTTTGACTTGTGGTAGCATTAGCTTATCTCCATACAACTTACTTCTGCCCCCCAAGACAGCTCATTGCTGCCCTGGTCTGCTGCTCACATCAGCAGCTCATATGAGCTTGTTGATCTTGTCGTCTTATTGATTGTTCTAATTGTTATGCCTGTTTTTGTTGTTGTTTATTCTTGTTGTTGTTGCTACATTACTTGTTAAAGCTCATTTGAGTTGATAAGCTTGTTTGGATTTATTTGGTTTACTTGTTTCAGAAAAAGAAAAGAAAAGTTTTGAACAAAAATTTCATCTGTTTTGATCTTTTGATTTGGAATGAAGTTTGTTTGAGTTAGATTCGTACATAATCTATTTCTCATAAAGTTATTTGAGTTTTTGTTGTAAGGTTTGATAAAGAAAAGAAAAAAAAAATGAAAATAAAATAGTTGCAAAAAGGTGGGGTTTGTAGGAGTCGAACCTGGGACCTTAGCTCATCACAGACACACACCACACACAACAAATACCAACTGCCCTAGGGTCTTTAATCATTCCTTTCTTTCTTTCCTTTTTATTTAAATACACTTTGTTCTATAAAGCTTATATAAGCTGTTTTGCTTATTTTCCAGCTTATTTATAAGCTTTTGTCAACTTTTTTATTTTTCTTAGCTTTATGTTATTATAAAGTAATTTTAGACAAAGTTTCGTAATTTTTATAATTAGTTTAATATTTTTAATAATTAATTTTAGTTAAATTAGTATTTAATTAATAATAAATAATTAAAAAGTCAAAAAAATAATTTTCTTTTTTCTAAAATTTTCTTTTATCGTTAGGTTCGTAAAAATATAATTTTCATGTTCGTAGGATTAGCGTAGCTCAAAATTCACTTTTTATTTCGCGCACTCGCGTTTATTTTGATTTTAACTCGCGTTTTATTTAAATAACTTTCACGTTTTTAAATTTAGGTTACGTAGTTTGTAAAATTAGAAAAACCAAAAACATAAATAAAGTGATAGCTTCTATTTAAGCCATTTGGCTTATTTTTCTGCTTACGTATAAGCAATTTCTGATTTTAAGTTTTTTTTAGTTTACGTTTTAGGTTAATTAGGTTTCGCGTTATTTTTAATATAGTTTGTTTACATCGTTTTCATTCATGTTCCCTTAGTGTAATCACATCACTCACTCAAACCCTTATTCCTGTCCAAATTCACCCGATCACGAAACCCGTTTGATTACAATTCACACCTCGTCGGGACATAACGACCCGGGGAAACCCTATATTCCACGGAGCATTGAGCCTTAGGAGTTTGACTTGTTTGACCACATCCGTGGTGGAATTTAGTTGACTGCTTTTGCCTCAATCATATAGCATTACCAAAAATGATTTACAAATATATATAAAATGTTTATATCATTTTATAAGATGTTATGTCTTAAGACAAAATTTCCTTTGATCATTTAATGCATAAGATACTTAGTTTATGCATACCTTAAGTGATATTAGATGTAGAAGTAGATATTTGTTACCAAATACTTGTTTACTTCTTAATCTTGATTTAATTTGATTTAAGTTTTGTGATTATCAAAACATAGGTTTATTGAGAGATATTAATAACCTTTTTAAGCATTATTTATATCAACAAATGAGCTTCTAAAAAAGATCCAAGAACTCAAGAGAAGCTCAAGATCTAAGCAAGAAAAAAAGCTTATGGGGTGAGCTTGAAGCACACTGAAGGTGTAACCATTCAGTGTGAGCTTAAAAGCTCAGAAGCTCACAAAGGCTTAAATGAACTTAAACTACTAATTGAAAGGTACAATTATCTTATAAGACAGAGAAATAAGCTTCAAGTTACAAAACTCAAATGCTTATACAAGCTTATTGTCACAAACAGTCGTGAGATTGTTTGGGTTAAGAGAATTCATGGAGATAAGCAGTTAGACAAGTAAGCCCATAAGAATAAGCTAAAAGCAAAAACAAGCATACACAAACTCAATCACCCCTAATAAGTTAGAAACAACCATTAACAACCTAGGATCACAAAGAAATCAACAAGCTCACTCAACGTACTCCCCTGGTGCAGGGCAAGGTCTGACCCTGCAAGCCTAATTAAGCCCTCCTAAAAGCTAACATAAAAATTCCTAAAAATAATATTATGAAGGATTCTTGTAGTCTAGGTGGGGTACTTCAAGCACAAAAATTTTCAAGTTTCAATTCAAACCACAAAATTCATGAAAAATCTCACAAAAAGTGAGATTCTGCACTTTTGAGCAATCTTGACTTTTTGAAATTTTGCAAAGCTTGACTAATTTGAACTTTGGACTTGATTTGCTAATTGATTATGGTATAAGAAGCTATAATCTAATCTATTTAAGCTATGATTACCATTTATGCATCAGTATGAACAATCTTAAAGCTAAACACCTTATCAGTTAACATAAACTAGGAGTTGAAAAGAGTTTTGACTATTTTTACCAATGACTATCTGATTTTATGACCAAACTGAGATGTTATTACCTAATTGAGTTTACAAAAGCCAAAACAACAACACACAATCAACAAGAATACAGGGAACTGACTCAAACCAAACATTCCTTAATAGACAGATTAGGGCAAATAATGAAACAATCTAAAAGACTTAAGCCATGAAACACTAAACCTACTTAAATTAACAGTAATTAAGCATAATTAAGCTCAAATAAACAACAATCAATAACAATCAACAAGGTTTGCAGAATTAAAAAAAAAAAATGTAAACTCAGGCTTACAATTTCTTCCAGAAGCAAGTAAGGCAGACAAGGATCAAACACATCAACCTAACACCTCCCTGAGGTACTACAACCATAACAATCCATAATGACCAATGCTCCAAGCCTGTATCACCTTCTTCATGCCATTTTTTGAATTTAACTCTATTTTTTGGAATTTTTATGTATTTTAGTTTCTAAACTAGAGCTGTCTTAAGTGCTTAGGAAGGACTCAAAAGAGTTTATTAGTGACTTGTATGAGCTTAAAACAACCAATGAATCATAGCTTTCAACACTTTAAAGGCAATTTGGACATTTCAATGAGGAATTACATAAACTGAATTAGGAGTAAAAAAAAAGATTGAGAATTATAATAGCAAAGACTCAAATTACACTAAGAATAATTAAAACATACTTTTTAAATTGAAGACAACATCTGAAAATGTCAATTACAATAAGAATTACATGCTTAAACTAAGCTAAAACTACACTACTACTACTTAAGCTAGCTCTTTCTCTGCTTCCCTCTCTTCTCTTTTATATTTCAAAATTAGGGTTTAGGAAGTCCCTTGTCTCTTTCCCAATCACCAATATTGACCCTTGGATGCATTTCAATCAATCTTGGCCATTTAAAGAATTTGGCGCCAAAACGTTTTTTGGCTCTTTGTCTCTGATAATTGATGTCAGGGATGTAGTTTGGAGTTTAGTTGTTGTTTGGTATGTAGGAGGGGGTGGGATGTTGAGTGTTGCAGGGTGGTAGCAGGTTTAGGGTGATGATGGGAGGTTCGGAGGGTAGCAGATGGTGGAAGGGTGATGTGGAAGAGGTGGGTCAAAGTTAGGGTTTGACTGAGGATATATAAAAAAACGGGGATTGGGTATTTTGGTGTGGAGTGGGCTTTGGGTGGATTTATTATTGGATTGGATGGGAGTAGTAAATTTGAGGGATCCGTTTGGTTTGTATTCAAAATAACACAAGGACCTTTTTTGTAAAATCTGCCAAGTTGAAGGGTCAATTCTGCCATTCATCCAAAGTTGTTACAAAAACCAATTTTGCCAATGTTTGATAATCCAAGGACCATTATTGCATATTTTCCAAGATTGAAATTTCCGGGGACTTGTTTTGCTAAATTTCAAAGTTGAGGGGCCGTTTTTGCCATTTTGTGAAAACTTTACTCCAAGGACCGTTTGTGATAAATTGTGATTTCCCAAGGACCAATATTGACTTTCTTTCAAAAATATTTCACCAGGGACTGATTTTGTCAAGTTTTGAAAGTTTAGGGACATTTTATGCCAATTTTGGATTTTGAGGGGTAAAAGTTGCCAGTTTGTTAAAACTTTCATCCAGAGATTAATATTGAACAAATTTTATTTCCCAAAGACCAAAGTTGACTTTTCTTTCATTTTAAACCTTCATGGACTAGTTTTGTCAATTTTTGAAACTTGAGGGACTAAAACTGCCAATTGTGCAAACTTTGTTCATTTTTCATTTGTTTTTAAACATTTTGCATCTAAGACATATAAAACACACTTTTGGGAAAATTTCTGTATTTTGATGCATTTCTGAGTGTTTTTGGATGTTTTGGCAGTTCAGATACGATAAAAATGATGAGTATTTACACACTCATCAATCCCCCACACTAAACTATTGCTAGTCCCTAGCAATCTTTTGAGAAAAACTTAATGGATTTGAAACTCTTTACCAAAAGCCATTACTTCTGGAGTAGCCAAATGTATCAGTTCGAGTAAGAACTGTGGTCCACTTGATAACCATGTGATTTTGAGCAAACCACCAGCTGTCAACGGATTTGATTAGTCTTTACCAAAAGCCGTTTGCTTCTGGACTAGCCAGCTCTTGATGGAACAGTCAACATCTTGGTGAGCTGATTACCAATTATGGATTTTCCATGGCCTTTACCACAAGCGATAATCTTGCTGGCTAGCCAACTCATTCACTTTTTATGGATATGGCTAGTTGATTTACCATACAATTTTGGGCAAATTGCAAGCCATCAACGGGTTTGAGATGTCTTTACCAAGAGCCGTTTGCTCCTGGACTAGCCAATCCTTTTGTCGGTTAGACATGGCGGACTGATAACCACAAAAAATTTTAAACTTTAGTGAAAAAATTTTGAAAATTTTGGCCAAAAATGGGGGTACTAGATGGTAAAATGTGATAAAATTCGCTAGAATTTCCCCCCCACACTTAGAATTGAATATTGTCCTCAATATTCAAAGTCCCGGCTATTATGCCGACTCTTTGAACGTAAAAGGGCAACATTACAAGCTAAATGTGGAAACACCATTTTTTTTGTTTTCACTTTATTTTGTAACCACGGCAGGGGTAATTCCCCCACACTTAGGGTGAGAACCCTAAGTACATGCTACTATTTTTGTTTACCGAGTCGCTAGCTTGACTCGACCCCGAATTCATTTGTCCTTGGGGAAGCATGATGTGGAAGAGACAATCTCCATCAGACTTTCATTCAAGATGTTTGGACAAACATTTGAAGCACATGAAAGTTCCACACCGATGAGATATACGGACCCTTGCTTGAAATAGTATAAACTATAAGCGGTGATGCCGGGGTCAAAGATAATGTCTTCATTCCCGAAGGAGTGAAGAACAGGAGAAGTCACCCGGTAGGTGAAGAAAAGGAAGAAAACCATGATGAAAATCATGATTTGATCTTCTTCCTCGAAAACAGGCTCATTAGCCTGATTTTGGATTTCAAGGGTTAAGCTCGTTTGGTTTGAAAACATCCCGGGCGGGAGGGTGGGAATTTGTAAATTCTCATGATTGAGTGCATCCCCCCCGGGCTATCATACTTCGGAGGAGTCATGATATGAGTGAGTTCACCGGAGAACTCCTCAAAGGTGAATAAATCATATTCGGGGAGAGAAATTTGAGAATGATAAGTGGTACTGCAACTAATCTTCTCTCCCATATGATCAAAAGTAAAGGCTTCAAACTCCGGAATAGGATCGTCGGAGAAAATGTCACTATCCTTAATCGGGATAGGAGATGAAATAGGTTTCATATTGAAAGCCTCAATTTTTGAGATGAGGAGATTGACATTCAATAATTTTGCACGAAGTGCTTCATCCTTGATTTTAGTGTCAGTCTCATCATTCACTTCTTCTAAGCTGACTAGCTCAGAAGGTAATCCTTCCACATGACTGATGTCTCTAGAAGATAAAGAATTTTCATCAACATGTGAAATACTAAGCTCGATGTTAGGATTAGGGTTTAAAAGATTTTCAGTTTCTCCCTGATGAGTGCTCAAACACTCATCATTTTTGGTCTAATCTGAACTGCAAAACATACAAAAACACTCAGAAATGCATCAAAATGCTAAAAATATTTCAAAATTGTGTTTTATATGTTTTAGATGCAAAACGAGTAAAAACAGATGAAAAACGTACAAAGTTTGCAAAATTGGCAGTTTCAGTCCCCCAACTTTCATAAAATGACAAAACTAGTCCCTGGATATTCAAAATAGGGAAAATTATCACCAAAGGTCCTTTTACAATCATAAGTTGTCATATTTTGGCCTTTGGTGAAAAATTGGAAATGTTTTGAGAATTTACAGTTTGGTCCCTAGAGTTTCAGATTTTGGCAGATTTGGTCCCTGGTGGGATATTTTTGAAAGAAAAATCATTCTTGGACATTGGGAAATCAAAAGTTATCAAAATGGGTCCCTGGGTGAAAGTTTTGAAAAGTTTACATGTTTGGTCCCTGGACTTTGCAAGTTTGGCAGAATTGGTCCCTGGAAATTTTAAAATGGAAAATTAACTTTCATGGTCCTTGAATTATTAATACATGGCAGGAATAATCCTTGGAACAATTTGGGAAAATTACATTTCAGGTCCCTCAAATTTGCAGATTTACATTATTGGTCCTTGTGTTTTTATACTTTACCCAATGGACCCTTAAAGTTAATAAAAGTCCAACAACCAAACCCAAATACATGCCTGATCCATGAACACCCCTTACCCAGCCCATTACCAAACCTCAGCCCACCACTAATAAAATACTTTCCCCCGTTTTATTATTAAACCCGGTCAAACATCAAAGTCAAACACCTTCCTTCCCCACCCACTTGGCTGCAAACAACCTGCACACTCAACCCCCCTCCTCACCTCCACCTCAGCTACCCATCCTTTGTCCCCCTTCCAAACCACAAACAACCAAACCCCATTTAATTCCCACAAAACCCTCACAAATAACCATAATCTGCCAAAAAGTCTTTTCGCGCCAAAATATTTTTGAACGGCTCAGATGAGTTCAAGCCATCCAACGGCTGTTATTGATGGTGGGAAAGAGAAAGAAAGTCCCCAAGGTCCATTTAAATAAAGAAAGAAGCAGAAAGATGGAGCAGTTAGTTTTAAGTAGAGTAGTTTAGTGTTAGGTTGTCGTTCTAGCTTAATACTCAGTTTCATTTGTAATTTTTAGTTTCATTAAGTTGTATTCAGTTAATTTAGTGTAATAAAAACTCTTTTGAACCTTTAATTCCAGTATTGTTCCTTAAATTCATATTTAGCAATTTTTTTGAGAAATTGACAACTTCCCTTAACATTGTTAAATATAGTTGTTTTGTGTTCCTTTGAGCTTATCTTAGCTTATTAATAAGTTTTTTAAAGGTTTACAGAGAATTTAAATTAGTGTTAGCTTAAATTTTGAAAAATACCAAAAATACAATAAAAATAAATAGAAAATCAAAAAGAAGGATGGAAGAAAAGAGAAGTGAAGCAGTTGAAGAAATATTTGGTTTAGTGACCTCAGGGAGGTGTTAGGATGAGTTTTGCACCCTGGGTACTTGGTCTACTCAAATTCCAACTTGTAAGCTAAAGTTCCATTTTTAGCTTATTAACTATAGTTAAGATTTTCATCTGTTTATTTCTGTGTTTGTTGGCTTACTTAATGTTCTTTAGTTAAAATATTACTTATAATCTAGTTCTTGCTTATTAAAATCTCTTGTTGCATTAAATCTTACTCTCACTGTCAAAATATAGGAAACTGCATAAGTTAATATATATAGTAGATTGTTAAGAATCTTGGTGTAAGATTAGTTAGAATAATATAACATCACCTTTGGATTTAGTTTGGCAGTTTTAATCACTCATATCCTTGGAAAATCAACAAAACTGCCATTTAAGGGTGTGTTTGGATCAGTTGAGTTCCCTGTGATTCAGGGTGTGCTTGTTGTTGTTTACCATTTCTACATGCTTCTATATGTTCTAATAACTCAGACTTAGCATAAAAAGTTAGTGTAATTTAGGTAAAAGTCAAAATCCTAGTTTAGGTTTACTAAATCCTTAACTGTTAGGATTTGTAACCTCAGTTCCTTCAATTCCATTCACACATAGTTAATTTAGCCTTCCTAAGTCTTATTATAGCCTATATTAACATATTCAGCCAGTAGATTAAGCCCAAAATGCAAAAAAGTCAACAATCCAAGTTTTATTCAAAAGTCAAATTGTGTTGTTTTAGATTTTTCCAAAAAGTGCATGAATTTTGTAGAATTTTCAGATGAGTTTTAGGATTTGAAACTTTCTGGGATTGAAGTCCCCCACCTCATCTCCAAAATCCCATCATCCCTTTATTTTTGCAATTTTTTTCCTAGGCTCCACAGCCCCCCAAAGTAGGTTGCAGGGGAGCTGTGTGCCCTGCACCAGCAGCCACAGTCCCACCACCACCACCACTTGGTGGTGGTTTTCCAGCCACTACAGTGGTCCACAACCTCACCTTTTTGTTCATTTCAAACCCCCCCCTGGTGGGCTTCAAACATTGACCAAATCTTTGACCTAAAACCCTGTGGACCCCACTTGGATTTGGCCTTAAAAATCTGTCCCAGTTCTGAGTTCATAGAAAATTATAAGTGCTTATTTTGTGCTTATTGCTTATTCTGTGGTCAATTTATGCTTTTTCCAGCTTATTCATGTTTCCTTAACTTATTGGGACCAGACTTAACCAAAGTGGGTCCCACCTAAGCTGATTTTAGCTCATTTTCCCCCTTGGTCAAACTTAGTCAACTGTCACCCTTTTTAAGTTGTATTCTGCTTATTTTTAAGTTCTAAAAAAGTTGTTTTTACAAAAAGTGTTTGTTTTTAAGTATTAAATAGATTGGTAAAAGAAAAATCCAGAAGAAACAAAGTAATTTTAAGTGATAATTTCTATTTAATTTTATTTAAATTTTATTTTTTCATTTTTAGATTTTTGTTAAGTACTTGTCATTTTTATATTTTTATTAATTACCTATTATATTAAAGTATTTATAGTAATTTTCTCAGATTTTTATTTTGTAATTAAGTATTTATTAGAATTAATCTTAGTTTTATTAATAATTAATTAATATTAAGTTTAAAATAGCATAATTAGTTTTTATTAAGTAAAACTTATTTTTTATATTTTTTTTAGCTTTTATATGTTATAAAGTAATTTTAGAAATTTTCTTATAATTTTTACTGTTCATTTAGTATTTTTCTTAATTTAAAATAGTTTAATTAGTTAATTAGTAATTAATTAGTTATTAATTAATAGAAAATCCACAAAAAGACAAAAATACTTATTTTTATTTTTAAAACTTGTTTTTAGTTATTTTATAATTTTAGGAATTTTATTTTCACCTTTTTAGTATTTAATTAGTATTAAATTGTATTTAAGTATTTTAACTATTAATAATTAGTAATAATTAGTAATTAATTAATATTAAATAATTAATTAGGGTTAAAATTTATTTTTTTTTCTAAAAATTTTCTTTTACCTTTAAGTTTGTAAAAAAGTCATTTTCACCCCCTGGGTGTTTTCAGATTTCCGTTTTTACTTTTAATTTTGTGCATTTACGTTTTATTCAAACGTGAACGTACGCGTTTTAAGTTTTAAATCATTTATGGGTTTTCAAACTTTCCCGTCTTATTCAGATAGCTTATTTAAGCTATTCTCTTGTAGATTCCTTAGTTAAATCAAACTCAAACCCCTTTTCATCCAAATTCACCCGATCACGAAGCCGTTTGATAACCATTCACACCTCGTCGGGACATAACGACCCGGGGAAACACTATATTCCGCGGAGCATTGGTTTTAGACGTTTGACCTTGTTGACCATTCCCTAGTCAGTTTAAGTTGACCGTTTGGGGCCAATCACTCCCATATCAGCTTCAAGGTTAAATAGATCATCATCACTTCCCAATGGAAGTGGATTGATGTGAGTAAGTTCATCTGTGAACTCCTCAATAAGAGGGGCAACATCAGAATGAGGCAGTGGTGCCTCTTCATACTCAACTTCTCCATAAGATGTACAATCATCATTAAAATCGGAGAAAGTCTCAAAATGATCTTTTGGATTTTCAGGGGGAGAAGGTAAATCACACACATGATCAAAAGTTCCCTGTGACTCTCCTGGGATTGGGACAAGGTTCTCAACACTAGACTTTATGAATTCGTCCGGTTCCATTTCAGGAACAGTGCTAAGATGCTCATCCCCCATATTTGGAGAGTGAGTGTGAACTTTGGGTGTGATATCAATAAACTGAGGGAGTTGAGGAGTATTATCAATTATGGATTCTTCAAGTTTCATTTGATCAATGGCTAGTGACTCTGTCACATCATTTTCTCCCAGATTATCCATGGAAGGAATCACAATTGATGAATCTGATGAATCTTTTTGAATAATAACAATGTTATCTTCATCATCATCACTGTCATCATCGTCATCATATAGAGCAGCATAGCGAAGATTGGCACGTATTTTAGCCGCTCTTTGCTCAACAAGTAATTCTTCCATGCTCATTTCGTTTCTAGCATCTCGTTCTTCAGCAAGCAATTCTGCCATTGATTTTTCACGAGAATCTTGAAATGATGTAGTAGCTAACCCCTCCTTAAATTTTTTAAATGCTTCAAGAACCTCATGACAAAGGTCTTGCGGGAATTGAGGAGTTGCTTGGGTAATTGGGTACTGTGGAGGTTGGTCTTGAAACGAATAGTTGTAATTGTTGCAAGGAAATGGATTTCCTGTTTGACAATTCGAGCTAAAGTGAGGACCTCCACAGTAATCACAACAGTAATATTGATGTGGCTGTGAGTCGTATGTGCTAGAGTCATAATTGTTATAAGGAAACTGCTCATAGACAAGCGTGTTGCCCGATTGACAATCAGAACTGTAGTGTGGGCCACTACAGTACTCACAACAGTTAAACTGTTGAGTCTGGTTTGGTGAATTGTATGGATACTGGTCGTAACCAAAATTTTGATTATTTTGACAATCAAAACCTTGGTGAGGACCTCCACAATATTCACACGAAAAGTTCGGTGTATTTTGATACGAAGCACCATTGTGATTTGGATAATATGATTCTTGCTCGTATGAATGTGATGGGTAATTGGAAAAATTTGGAGAGTCGTTGAATGAGTTCTGATTAGGATCATAAACAAATGAATTCCTTGAACCACAAAACAAACAACTCCCGTCTCGAATATCATTATCACATTTTTCACATGTACACCAACGACATGGTAAACCAAAAAGCGGCTCACCACAACCAACACAAGGGATAAAATCCGGAGGTGGAACAAGTGGTGTGCTCTTAGAGCTAGGAATTTCCACCACTTCCGTTATGGTCTTGGGTTTTTGTTCTTGATAAACGTGAAGATTGGGTAAGTCGTTCTTTTCAGTCACTGTCCTAAGCTCTGTACGTTTGCTTGACAAACTTTTGACCGTAAACCGTGAAAGGTTAGGATCAATTCTTGACGGTTTAGGAGCAATTGTGAGCCTAGGTTTTTGGACAACCGTAGGTTGGACGTATTTAGCACTTCTATCGTCAGAGGAAAGTACAGGGTCCTTTGTCACCCCGGTTTCTTGTTCCATTTCCCTCACCAAAGAGAGAATATGAATCGATGGTCCATCATAATCAACATGACATCTCGATATCTTTGACAAGGCCGTAAGTTTTTCAATGTTGCTCTCATAGGCCCTTTGTTCAAAGAAATCGTCATCGAGAGATGCCATTAGAATCAATTATGGGACAAGTGGAAGAAGGTAGAATCAAAAGGATAGAGGGTAAAGGGATGAAGAATCAAAAAGGTAGGAGGGTAAAGATGGATATTTTTGGGTTTTTTGATAAACATTTTATAAGAAGGAAAATCTTTTTGTGTTTTTGTGTTTGTTGAAAACTAACTTTAAAAAGTTTTCGGGAACCGTTTTTATGAAAATATACACAAGGATGGTAAATATACAATGGATGTATACCCAGATTCACTAATCTGAAAACCGTTTTAGAATAACGCGCACGACCTCCCCGGCAGCGGCGCCAAAAATTGATTGGCTCTAAACGGTCAACTTATATTGACCAAGGAATGGTCAACAAAGTCAAACCGCCTAAGAGTCAATCTCCGCGGAAGTATAGGGTTTCCCCGGGTCGTTATGTCCCGACGAGGTGTGGATGGTATAAAAACGGGTTTGTGATCGGGTGAATTTGGACAGAAAAGGGGATTGAGGGGTTTGTATGATTACACTAAGATATGAGGATTGAAAATAACTTAGAAATAATATATAAACAATTACTGATGATTAGATATACTAAAAACGTGACCTAAGTCTGAAAATGCGTTCGTTTGATTTAAAGTTACGTTAGCGTACGAAATAAAACGCGAGTTTTGTAAAATAAAATACCTACGGATATGAAAATTACATTTTTACAATCCTAATGATAAAATAAAATTTTAGGAAAAGAAAAATAATTTTTACACTATTTAATTAATTACTATTAATTAATTACTAATTATTAATTACTTTTTAATTACTAAATTTCACTAATTATTAATTAATTATGAAAATTAACTAGAAAAATGAAAATTAAATTTAGAAAAATCTAAAATATTATAAAACTAATTTTAAAACAGAAAATCTACTTTTTAGACTTTTTAAATAATTATTACTAAATAAAAACTATTTATTAATTAGTTTAAACTCAGATTAATTATAAAAAATACTAAATGGAATGAGAAAAATCTAAAAAAATTCATAAAAATACTACAGGATGTCAGTAACCTAGGAAAATTATAAAAATGAAAAGTGCTTTTTGAAAAAGCTGAAAATAAACCAAATGGCTTAAATAGAAGCTATCACTTATTTTATTTTTGTCTTTTTTGGAATTTTCTTTTACAAACCTAATTAACTACTGATAATAACTAACTTTTATGAAGATACATTTGGTGGAACAAAAAAATAAGCACAATGCACTTGATCAAGCTCAACAGTTGACTTTTTTTGGTCAAATAAGCTTATGAAAGCTTAGCATAAGCTGCTAGGTGAGAACCAAGGGTGAACTAAAATGTAAACAAGTAAAATGCACTGAAAATAAGTTTGATCAACCAAAAAAAACACAGAACAAGCTTAAAATTGCAAATAAGCTATTCAAAATCCCAACTAGCCAAACAGGCCTTGGGAGGCAACTGCAGCCCAAGGTGGGGCCCACCTGGGTGATCAAGGGACAAAAGCAAGGCTTAGTCCAAGAAGTAGGGGTGGTAGGCTTTCAAATGAACCAAGTTGCAGGCCTTGGGATCCACATATTAGCTCAAATTTAGCTTGTGAAACCAGCTTAATCACACTGATGAATCAGTGGACCAAGCTTAACTAAGCTGCAAGCAGGCCTCCAAAACAATGCAAGGATGGTCAACTTGAGCCAGGTACTGAGATTCTAATAAATGAGCTTCTCAAAAAGATCCAAGAACTCAAGAGAAGCTCAAGATCTAAGCAAGAAAAAGAGCTTATGGGGTGAGCTTGAAGCACACTGAAGGTGTAACCATTCAGTGTGAGCTTAAAAGCTCAGAAGCTCACAAAGGCTTAAATGAACTTAAACTACTAATTGAAAGGTACAATTATCTTATAAGACAGAGAAATAAGATTCAAGTTACAAAACTCAAAAGCTTAAACAAGCTTATTGTCACAAACAGTGGTGAGATTGTTTGGGTTAAGAGAATTCATGGAGATAAGCAGTTAGACAAGTAAGCCCATAAGCATAAGCTAAAAGCAAAAACAAGCATACACAAACTCAATCACCCCTAATAAGTTAGAAACAACCATTAACAACCTAGGATCACAAAGAAATCAACAAGCTCACTGAACATACTCCCCTGGTGCAGGGCAAGGTCTGACCCTGCAAGCCTAATTAAGCCCTCCTAAAAGCTAACATAAAAATTCCTAAAAATAATCTTATGAAGGATTCTTGTAGTATAGGTGGGGTACTTCAAGCACAACAATTTTCAAGTTTCAATTGAAACCACAAAATTCATGAAAAATCTCACAAAAAGTGAGATTCTGCACTTTTGAGCAATCTTGACTTTTTGAAATTTTGCAAAGCTTGGCTAATTTGAACTTTGGACTTGATTTGCTAATTGATTATGGTATAAGAAGCTATAATCTAATCTATTTAAGCTATGATTACCATTTATGCATCAGTATGAACAATCTTAAAGCTAAACACCTTATCAGTTAACATAAACTAGGAGTTGAAAAGAGTTTTGACTATTTTTACCAATGACTATCTGATTTTATGACCAAACTGAGATGTTATTACCTAATTGAGTTTACAAAAGCCAAAACAACAACACACAATCAACAAGAATACAGGGAACTGACTCAAGCCAAACACTCCTTAATAGATAGATTAGGGCAAATAATGAAACAATCTAAAAGACTTAAGCCATGAAACACTAAACCTACTTAAATTAACAGTAATTAAGCATAATTAAGCTCAAATAAACAACAATCAATAACAATCAACAAGGTTTGCAGAATTAAAAAAAAAAAAAATGTAAACTCAGGCTTACAATTTCTTCCAGAAGCAAGTAAGGCAGACAAGGATCAAACACATCAACCTAACACCTCCCTGAGGTACTACAACCGTAACAATCCATAATGACCAATGCTCCAAGCCTGTATCACCTTCTTCATGCCCTTTTTTGAATTTAACTCTATTTTTTGGAATTTTTATTTATTTTAGTTTCTAAACCAGAGCTGTCTTAAGTGCTTAGGAAGGACTCAAAAGAGTTTATTAGTGACTTGTATGAGCTTAAAACAACCAATGAATCATAGCTTTCAACACTTTAAAGGCAATTTGGACATTTCAATGAGGAATTACATAAACTGAATTAGGAGTAAAAAAAAAGATTGAGAATTATAATAGCAAAGACTCAAATTACACTAAGAATAATTAAAACATACTTTTTAAATTGAAGACAACATCTGAAAATGTCAATTACAATAAGAATTACATGCTTAAACTAAGCTAAAACTACACTACTACTACTTAAGCTAGCTCTTTCTCTGCTTCCCTCTCTTCTCTTTTATATTTCAAAATTAGGGTTTAGGAAGTCCCTTGTCTCTTTCCCAATCACCAATATTGACCCTTGGATGCATTTCAATCAATCTCGGCCATTTAAAGAATTTGGCGCCAAAATGTTTTTTGGCTCTTTCTCTCTGATAATTGATGCCAGGGATGTAGTTTGGAGTTTAGTTGTTGTTTGGTGTGTAGGAGGGGGTGGGATGTTGAGTGTTGAAGGGTGGTAGCAGGTTTAGGGTGATGATGGGTGGTTTGGAGGGTAGCAGATGGTGGAAGGGTGACGTGGAATAGGTGGGTCAAAGTTAGGGTTTGACTGAGGATATATAAAAAAACGGGGATTGGGTATTTTGGTGTGGAGTGGGCTTTGGGTGGATTTATTATTGGATTGGATGGGAGTAGTAAATTTGAGGGATCCGTTTGGTTTGTATTCAAAATAACACAAGGACCTTTTTTGTAAAATCTGCCAAGTTGAAGGGTCAATTCTGCCATTCATCCAAAGTTGTTACAAGAACCAATTTTGCCAATGTTTGATAATCCAAGGACCATTATTGCATATTTTCCAAAATTGAATTTTCTGGGGACTTGTTTTGCCAAATTTCAAAGTTGAGGGGCCGTTTTTGCCATTTTGTGAAATTTTACTCCAAGGACCGTTTGTGATAAATTGTGATTTCCCAAGGACCAATATTGACTTTCTTTCAAAAATATTTCACCAGGGACTGATTTTGTCAAGTTTTGAAAGTTCAGGGACCTTTTATGCCAATTTTGGATTTTGAGGGGTAAAAGTTGCTAGTTTGTTAAAACTTTCATCCAGGGATTAATATTGAACAAATATGATTTCCCAAAGACCAAATTTGACTTTTCTTTCATTTTAAACCTTCAGGGACTAGTTTTGTCAATTTTTGAAACTTGAAGGACTGAAACTGCCAATTGTGCAAACTTTGTTCCTTTTTCATTTGTTTTTAAACATTTTGCATCTAAAACATATAAAACACACTTTTGGGATAATTTCTGTATTTTGATGCATTTATGAGTGTTTTTGGATGTTTTGGCAGTTCAGATACGATAAAAATGATTAGTATTTACACACTCATTAATATATATATATATATATATATATATATATATATATATATATATATATATATATATACATACATATATATATATATATATATATATGTACGTATATATATATGTATGTATATATATATATATATATATATATATATATATATATATATATATATACATACATATATATATATATATACATACGTATATATATATATATATACATATATATATATATATATATATATATATATACGATAAAAATAATTAGTATTTACACACTCATATATATATATATATATATATATATATATATATATATATATATATATATATATATATATATATATATATATAGGGTGGGTTTAAAATAAAAAGGGGGTTAAAATAAAAAGGGTAGGAAGGAATCCTAGCCATTGGATCAAATTTGGTGATGTCAAAACTGACGGTGGCATTTTTGTAAATATGTAAAACTTTTGGGTCGATTGTAAACGAACCAAAATCCATATCCGTGTCTTTTCTCTTCCCAAATACTTTTCGATCATTTTTCATTTCAAACAAAATAATCTCTCTTCAAAAACACACACTAACTACACACACAAAAACCTAATTTTTTCGATCAGATCTATCGACTCCATGATAGTTAGAACAAATCTACCAAATCTACTAGATCTTACACCACCTCAGAAGTTAATCTTACTACATCTATTTGTTAATATTTTACTGCAACGATTGTTTATCAGATCTATTGAATCCATGATGGTTAGAGCAAATCTACCAGATCTTACACCACCTTATAAGTTAATCTTACTGTATTTCTTTGTTAATATTTTACTGCATCGATTATTTATCATATTTATCAAATCCATGATGGTTAGAACAAATCTACCAGAACTTACACCACCTTGTAAGTTAATTAATCTTAGTGCATCTATTTGTTAATATTTTACTGCATCTATTGCTTATTCATTTTTTCCTTAAATCGTGTTTTTGTTTAATTATTAGCAAATACGAGTAAAAAAATTAAAAATTTTGAACGGGAAAAGCGAAAACCATCTCAACAAGTAAGTATTTAATTTTGTTTTTAATTTTAGTTGAGATGGAGTAGGTTTTAATTTTAAGTCGGATGTAGTAGGTTATGTTAAATTAAGATGAAGTATGGGTGAAGATGATTGTGTGTGTGATGTACTAGAATGTGAACTGAAATGCAGTAGATTTATATAAAAATAGATGCAGTAGGTTTATTTGAATATATAATGCAACTAATGCAGTAGGTTTATTTAAATACTAATGCAGTAGGTTTATTTGAATTTATAATGCAGCTGGTGTAGTAGTTTTATTTGAATGTTTGATGCAGCTGATACAGTAGGTTTATTTAAATACTAATGCAATAGGTTTATATAAAGAGCGATGCAGTAGGTTTATTTGAATGTATAATGCAGCTGATGCAGTAGGTTTTTCTAAATACGATGCAGTAGGTTTATATAAAGACTAATGTAGTAGGTTTATTTGAATGTATAATGCAGCTAATGCAGTAGGTTTATGTAAATACTGATGCGGTAGGTTTTTATAAAGACTGATGCAGTAGGTTTATTAGAATATTGATGCATTAGGTTTAAAATTAGATTGTGTTATATATGAAAATGTGTCTATATGCCTAGATATATGTGAGATGCAATTTATTTTGAACTATGATGCACTAGGTTCTAAATTGTCATGTATGTGTGTATATGCAATGCACTGAAAATGACTCAAGATGCAGTAGATATGAGTTGTCGCTTGTAAGGATGAAATAGGCTAAGCTTATGTTGCATCATGTGTGTAAATGTGTTTGTTTGATTGGTTGTATGTATGATACACTTAACTCTGAACTCTGTGTCATATTTGTAATGAGGAATATGAAAACATTTTGTATGCTAGGTTGTTTGTATGATGCATTTGCATTTGTAATGAGATGCAGTAGGTGATCAATTGTCGCATATAAGCATGAGTTAGGTTAAGCGTAGGTCGTGGCGTGTGCATAAATTTGTTTGTATGTTTGATTGTTTATCTGATGCACTTGTACTTGAACTAAGATGCAGTAGGTGTTTAGTTGTCGCTTATGATCGTGAGTTAGGTTCAATGTAGGTTACGTTATGTGCGTAACTCTGTTTGTATGTTTGACTGTTTATTTTATGCACTTGTATTTGAATTGAGGTGCAGTAGATATTCAGTTGTTACGTATGAGCAACTGTTAAGTTAAACGTAGATTGCATTATGCGCGTAAATGAGTTTGTCTGCTTGATTGTTTGTATGATGCACTTGTTTTTCCACTTTTATGCAGTAGGATATTGATGATATAGCTGTAAATATGGTGATTATCCAATGGCTCTCTTAAGTATAATTGAAATACATACACTTGTTTTTTTACTGCACGATATGTTTGGATGCAGTTATATACATTAGGATTCACTGAGTTTTTGCTAAAGTTGAAGAAAGAAAGCCTGGATCTAAAAGATGAAGTTGTTGCACGTCAAATACTTAGCAAAGATGATACTTATCAGTTGCAATGAGGAAAAGGCAAAGTTAATAAAAGAAGCAGAAGAATGCGTGAAGAGTCAACCAAAGAGTTCTAAAATTTTAACAGATAATGATGTTAAAGTGGATCAAGATTGTTGAAAGAGTTTACCGAAAGCATATACACGACCACCGAATGATGACTGGGGGATAACTGAACAACTTTAATTTCGAGTCTTTTGTATGTTTAAAATGTTTTTTTAATACTTTTGATTAGTGTTGTTGAATACTAAGTACTGTACTTCTTAATGATCATATTTGTTTATTACTAAGTACTTTTGATTATTGTGGATTAACGAATCATAAATTGTGATGCACGAAATTGTTAACTATGATGCAATAAATTTTTAACTTTGATCTACTAAATTTAATAGTGCATCATAGTGTATACAACTAGTGCATCATAGTCTTTATATCTAGTGCATCATAGTGAAAATTATGATGTTTATAAATCATGATGCACTAAATTATAAACTGCGATGCACTAGATTGTTAATTGTGATCCATTACAAATGCTAGTTAATCATAGTGTATACAGGTAGTACACCATAGTGTGTACAACTCGTTCATTATAATGTTTATATCTAGTACATCATAGTGTAAAACGAAACACAAAGAAGCACTGGATATAAAACTATGAGGTACTAGATATAAAATTACTGACACTTAGATGTACTTGATTTTGAATTGTGATGTAGTAACATTATAACTATGATACACTGTTTATATGAAACTAATACACAAATGCACTATATATAAAATTATGATGCACTAAAAAAAGTGAATACAAAAAACATTGTAACTAATATGATATTCCATTGAACATGTATACTACAGCTATTTTTTAGAATTGAACCAGTGTTTTGTAAAGAACATGTTTCTGTACAAAAATAACTCAACCTCAAACTTAATGGTAAAAGAATGGAAAAAATAGAAAATAATATTCATTTTGGCATGTAGATTCTTTCAAACCAAGCATCGAACTCATCACAATTGTCCCATTCAGTTTTGGAACTTTTGGAATATCAGTTTCAGCTTTATTCAACAACTCTTTCATCTTGTCATTGTAGACATGCATCTTGCTCAAGTCATGTACCAAACAATCAATAGTAGATTCAGAAATCTTGTACAAATGCAGAACTTCATTCTACACTTCATCTGATGTATCAATGATTATGGGAAGAGCATATTTTGAAGGTTTCTCATTCTTCAACCATCATTTGTGTAAGTAGTTCTTAGGAAACTACTTTACATTGTTCATCCTTTGAACATAAAATGGTGACGACATAAAAGCCCATATGACTCGTACCGATTATAGCTGCATTGAACCTTCATCTCAGACTTATAACATTCAACCTACAGAAATTAAATTAAACAAACATTGCATATTAAAACATTGATGCACCGGATATAGAACTATTATGCAATACATTTATACAATAATGATGCACTAAAAGAAAATAAAAGTTATTGACTCAAAATAACTCTGTGATGCAGTAAGATAATATATTATAAATTACGATTAATGATTACTAAATGATCATAAATACTACATTATAAATTATAATGCACTAGATTATTAACTCTAATTCATTAAACTGTTAACTATGATGCACTAAATTGTTAACTGTGATATATACTAGTGCATCATATTGTATAAAATACAGCATCACAGAGTAAACACCTGGTGCATGATGATGTTTATTTCTAGCGCATCACAGTGTAAACTCTAGTGCATCATAGTGTATTAAAAATTAAAAAGATAATAATAATAAAAAAAACACCTAAAATGAGCTTTTATCTAAATCAATATCACTAAAAGTAACACAATATATATCATATACAAACCAGCACATATACACAAAACTAACAACCATGAGCGCGTATGCTTTATTCGTCGGCATCAAAACGAAATTACAAACACACTGGATAAAAATGCCACCTAAAAATGCCTCTATGTTGACTAATTCAATAAAAACCTAAAACTAGCTAAACTTATCCAACCTAACAAGTCACAATTAATCACAACGGTGTCTAATAGTGTAAAATGTAATTGCATCACCATTTTAAATACATTGCATAGCAGTTTAATTTATATTAGTGCATCACAATTATAGTAACAAGTGCATCACAATGTTATCTATTTAGCAACAAGTTGACCACAAAGGTATATGAACAACTGGTGCATCACAGTACAAAATTAGTGCATCACAGTTATAGAATATCATGTAGACATTCTATCAAACACCTGGTAGGCGTCTTCCATATACACATTTTTCATCTAGTTTTTTTTTTTCGCAAATTCGTTTCAGATCTAATGAAAAACTTGATATACTCCAAATCTAACTCCTAAAGTTTGTGTAAGTGATTCAACAAATAACAAATTAAGTCAAACTTTCATCAAAATCAATTTATCAAAAGTAATACTTCAAGCAACAATTAGGAACACCACAAAAATGGACAAATTCATTATATTCGCATAATAAAACACACACAAACAAATAAAAAGCAATAGCTATTGAATAAGATTCTTACTATCATCATCCTTGGATGAATTACACTCGGTGTTGTTTGATCATTGAATAAACATCTTCAAAAAATCATTGCAGAGTTAGGATTACGAAATCAAATAGTTGAATTAGTATATAGAATTGATAAACGTGGGTTAACGGTGTAGAAGGTGGTGGTAAACGGTGGGGAAGACAGTGGGGAACGATAGGGAAGACGACGGAGAAGACGGTGGAGATTGGTGGTGATTTGGGAGGAAGGAGAAACCTGTGGGGAAGAGAGTGCATAGCTATGTGTGAAGAAAGAAGAAGAACGTGAGAAAAAAAAAGAAAAGAAAAAGGTTTATCTTTGGTTATATATGAAATGACAAAAATACCCCAACGGGTTTAATCTTAGTGGAGGGTTAATTAGGGACACTTGGCACGTTGTGGTGGCTTCACACCCTTTTTATTTTAACCCCCTTTTTATTATAACTCAAACCTATATATATATATATATATATATATATATATATATATATATATATATATATATATATATATATATATAGTGAGACTTTCTTGCGAGAATCATCTTATCTGCAAAAACTGAGAGAACCACAAAAAACATACATGTACGCCTTCAATAATTGTATTTTTGCACATATGTTCTAAAAACAACATTCAAATTAAAAAAAAAAAAAAAAAAAAAAAAAGAAAAGAAAAAAAAAAAAAAAAAAAAAAAAACATATTTGTTCTAAATAATTTGATAAGAAATTGGAAATATAAAATTTTTCTTTCAAGGTGTGCATGTATATTCTTATAAGGCGTGCAACGACAATATTGCGGCCGTGTGTAAGGTTTTTGTGAAAAAAGAGGGTGATTTCATGATGATATTAAAGAACATTGGTGGATACTTACTATTATTGATGATTTGCATGTATTTTTATTTTATTTTAAAAGACGTGCATGTATGTTTTTGGTGGTTCTCTCAGTTCTCGCAGATAAAATGGTTCTCGCAAGAAAGTCTCCCTACACACACACACACACACACACACACACACACACACATATATATATATATATATAGTTGAAATTGCTCATAATTAATTGTGTCAACATTTCATTTTTAATTGTAACACTTTTCTCTTTTACCAAATCCAAATCTTTTTATTTTAAATCAGAATTACTAAAATTAAAATTTCAATAATTAAAAAACATTCCATTTAAAAATAATTAAACTTAGTAAACTGAAACAACAAAATATCAAACATAAAAGCAAAAATAAAGTAAAATTACAATTTGTTTTGTATTTGCTCGACGTGCAATGTGTTCTAACAAATCGGCACGAAGGTGTATATGAGTTTGGTCATCAACCAATTCTCTAATAACTTGTAACGTTTGTTTGTTAGTTCATACGAGATCATCCTAAGGATGTTGTTCATTTGGTAGAAAGACATAAGATACTGCCTTTTTTTTTTTTTTTTTTTTTTTTTTTTTTTTTTTTTTAATCTTTTGTAGTTATATTATGTAACTAGAAGGGTACCCGCGCAATGCGATTGCGGTACCCTGTGACAATTCTTATGGCGAAATACATATTTTTTTAAACCATTACATAATAATTTAAATACATTTAAAAACATTACAAATAAAACTTGAAATAAAATGACTAAACTACTAATCAATCAACACATTTACTATAACTTTTTAGGACTAAACTACCAGCCCATGTATATTCGGATAAGCTCATTAATGGTTTATGTTTTTGGACAGTCCAACTACTAATCCATCAACACATTTACTATAATTTTTAGGGATATATATAACCCCCAACCCCAAATTTAAGCAACCCTAATCAAATTTCTAAAACATCACGCGCCTCCTTGTCTCTACAATCAAACAAACGCATACTTCCAACCTTATAACTCCTTAACAACATAAGCACACAACAAATCAACCTTCCTTATTACTCCACAAACAAAAACGCAACAACCAATTAATACATTTCTTCTTTGAAACCGCAACAAAACTATAAACTGAAGCTCCTTTGTTTTCTTTATGTTCAAGCATGAATCTTTAGAAGACACAAAAGCTAACAAAACCTTATTTGCTTTTCATAGACCCGCGAAAGAAAAGAGTTTCGGCTTCACAATCTTAATATAAGGCTTAGGTAGGTGATGTATGTTGTTGGTTTTTGTCAAAGATCACAAAAGTTCTCGTTTAGTTCTTCACTACTCTTACAGAAAGGACTCTCTTTTTATCTGGAGGGAATTCAAAAAAAAAAAAAAAAAAAAAAAAAAAAGTAAATTACATCGTTCGTCCTTGTGGTTTGCGTTGACTGGCGTCGTTAGTCCCTTGACCAAAAAAACTACATCGTTCGTCCTTAACGGGCAAACATTTGGCGTCGTTAGTCCCTCCCCCACTAACGCTTGTTAAGTGTTGTTACACCTGAAGTCCCATGAGGGTATACTAGTTATTTCGCAAACCAAAAGGACGAACGGTGCAATTTTTTTAAATACGTTCGTAAGTTCTGTTTTGTTACGTTTTCGTCTATTTTTTTACGTTTTTGTCCGTTATTTTCGTTTTCGTCTCTTTTTTTTACGTTTTCCTCCATTTTTTATCGTTTTTGTCTGTTTTTTACGTTTTCCTCCGTTTTTTATCCATTCTTAACCCTTTTTTTCGGTTACATCTGTATTTTTACGTTTTCCTCCGTTTTTTATGTTATCATCCGTTTTTTTTGTTTTCGTCTGTATTTTTACATTTACCTTCGTTTTTTTACTTTTTCATCCGTTTTTTTGTTTTCGTCTTTTTTTTACGTTTTCCTCCGTTTTTTACGTTTTCATCCGTTTTTTTTTGTTTTCGTCTGTATTTTTACATTTTCCTCCGTTTTTTTACGTTTTCATCCGTTTTTTTCGGTTTCGTCTATATTTTTACATTCTCCTTTGTTTTTTTTTACATTTTCATCCATTTTTTTTCGTTTTTGTCTGTTTTTTTACGTTTTCCTCCGGTTTTTTTACGTTTTTATCCGTTTTTTTTCGTTTTCGTCTGTTCTTTTACTTTTTTTCATTCTCGTATATTTTTTTTACGTTTTCGTTCGTTTTTTTACACTTTCATCAGTTTTTTTGTTTTTAACTTTTTTTTACAAATGAAAATGTAAAAAATGAACGAAAATGTATGAAAGCGTAATACAAAAGACAAAAACTTAAAAGAATGGGCGAAAACGTAAAAAACGAAAGAAAACTTAAAAAAAGACAAAAACAATAAAACGATGAAAATGTAAATAAATGAACGAAAAGGTAAAAAGACAGACAAAAATGTAAAAAAAAGGGACGAAAACAAAAAAAAAACGGATGAAAACGTAAAAAAAAAGAGGAAAACGTAAAAAAATAAACGAAAACGAAAAAAAGGGAAAACAAAAAAAAAAACGGATGAAAACGTAAAAAAACGGAGGAAAATGTGAAAATACAGACGAAACCGAAAAAAATGGATGAAAACGTAAAAAAAAGGAGGAAAATGTAAAAATACAGACGAAAATGAAAAAAAACGGATGAAAACGTAAAAAGCGAAGGAAAACGTAAAAAAACGAACAAAAACCTAAAAAACAGACGAAAACAAAAAAAACGAACAATAATGTAAAAAAAAGACTAAAACGAAAAAAAATGGAACTTACGAACGTATTAAAAATTTTTGCACCGTTCGTCCTTTTGGTTTGCGAAATGACTAGTATACCCTCATGGGACTTCAGGTGTAACAACACTTAACAAGCGTTAGTGGGGGAGGGACTAACGATGCCAAACGTTTGCCCGTTAAGGACGAACGGTGCAGTTTTTTTGGTCAAGGGACTAACGACGCCAGTCAACGCAAACCACAAGGACGAATGGTGTAATTTACTCAAAAAAAGATGGAAGATGTGTGTTTGTAAGATCTTATAAAGATCGTTTATTTTGAACTATGAGAAAAAACTGAGATCTTTTTATTTCTTTGTTCTTGACGTGGGGTGTTGTAGTTTAGTCGTGTACGAGCATGGTAGCTCGTGCGTTGCCGCGGGAGTGCATTGTCCCATACATTTTGCAATTTGTTTTGTTGTTTCATGGTTTTCGATGTAAAAATGGAAAAGATTTCTTTTTGTGTAAGTCTTGTAGATTTTTTTCCTTTTTAATATTGAATTGTTATATATGTTTAGACAAAATAACCGATTTGCCGGCACGTTGCTGCGGAGACCTTTTTTTATGCATAAAAGAAATTTGTGCTTAATTAGAGTAGTTTTTTTTTTTATTTTAGTTTAATTAGTTATTTCGTTTAACATTGTGGAATAGCTAACATATGCATATTTATATTCGTTTTTATTGGAAAAATTGTTTCAAGAACAATGACGCAAGTTTCATAATTTTTCGAGTCCATTTCGTAAATGAGCCCCACAATGATTTTGTGAAAAGTTTAGCCAGTTTGGCAGGAATAGCCCCTCCGCCCCACAATTACACCACTCCCCCTACACTTTTTCTTTTGACCACCTTTAGTCCCTCCCTTAGTATATAAACCCATTTTTTTATTTAACTCATTTTTAACACACACCCCACTATTTCACTCTCTCTCTCTCTCTCTCTTCTCTCTCTCTACCACACACCGCCGGCCACCCTCACCGCCTTCTTCTCTAGCGAGCACCACTGCTCTCTGGCTACTGGAAAACTTTTCTGGCCAACTTTTCCGGCCAAAACCTTTTCTTCTCCAAAACTATAGATCGGGCTATCCCGAACCCGATTTCACCACCCACTCGCCTTGCACCACCCTCACCCGACACCACGCGCCACCATCGCCACATCCACAGCCTCCCGCTGCGTTTATAAAGTTGCTATTTTATTTTTTGTGATATGTGAATTGTATGTGTTGCAAATTTGTACAAAACATATTTGCTAGATTTGATAAAATGAAATTTTTTAAAAGTTTTTGTGAGAATTTTTTTGTGTAAACTCCCTAAAATTTTTGACGTTTTGCATTGTTAGTCCCCGAAGGACCTAGCTTGCAAACACATTTACACCTTAGGGACTAAAGTGCACATGGCTACTGTTTTGTCAACTGTAGCATGAACAGTTCTACAGTAATTGTTTCTGCCTTTTAGTATATATAGATAATATGTGAGATGGGGAGTGGCAGAGAGTTGATATTTTTTTGGCATCTTGTGGATTACAAAATCGGTCGAGGGGACGACCGTTGCGGGTAGCCTTAGGTTAATGAGAGATGATAGTAGATTTATCTACTTATCTGTGTGTGTTTTTATTAGTGCTGGGAAAAAGAAGGGAGTGTGTGTTTAGTATTGGTGTTTGAGTTTTTAGGTTTGCTTATATACGATTGAGGTTTGGTTGTTACAAGTTTAGTTGAAATGGACAGTATAAATATTCGAAGGCAGTTACAAGTCGACACTTAAATACATTTAATTTTCAGGATGTTACAAGTCTGAATTTTTAATAACAAAATTAATACATTTAACTTTAGGTTGAAATCTCTTTATATGTAACTTTCTTTTTGCAGAAATATTTTTGGTCTTATTTTTTTTAAGACCTCTAAATTTAGATGTCGTAAATACATTATAATATAGTAAAGATATGATTCATGCATACATCATATTCATTATTTTTCTAAAAGACATCGGCCGTGCGAGGTTTTTATTTTTTATTTTTTATTTTTTAATTTTTATTTTTTAATTTATTTTTTATTATTATTTATTATTTATTTTTTTTAACCCACTTTTTCTTTAGCAAATCAAATACTCTTTCCGCATTTTTCTTGCTGCTTCATGCGCATTTTTTTCTTTTTCGCCAATTTTCACTTTATTTATTCACAAAAATCAACGCCGTTTTTTTTAAAAACTTCATATTACTACTACTAAATTCATCTTTATCCGAGAAGCATGTTAAAATGAACTCACTGGAATCAATTTGGACAAAAGTGGAAATTGAGAAATGTGTACTTGAACGATGAGAAAGAATGTTTTTAAAAATGTGAATGCAAATGAAATGATATTAGGGTATTTAACTAATTATAAGTAAATTAATATATTAACAATATTTTTTTCATGAATGTAGCTAGCTGTTACATTTTGTTACTGTTAGAATTATGATATCATGACAATCATATAAAATAAACCAAACACATTAAGTAAACATATGCGGAAGCGTTAAAACAAGATCATATAACATGTAATTAATTAATCAATAAGAAATAGTAAACATACCTTTGTGATTCTAGCCCCAACAAGAATCAAATGCAATCTTCAACTTATGAACCCTAATTAGGGTTTATGTGGATTGTAAGAATTACCCCTTACCTCTTTTGTAATTCAATCCAAGAATCAAACAATAGTGTGTTTGAATCGCGTTCTTGTACACACGTATTAATTCAAGTAAAAATTTATGCAAGTAAATTAAACACAAAACTTTTGAGCTTATGAAAATCGAATCCCTTAAAGGGTTTTAAAGATGGATCGATTTTGAGGACAAGAGAAGAGAAAGAAAACACCTATTATGTGTGTACAAGTTATGAGAAAACAATAACCCATGAGGTGTTTATATACTAGTGAATACTTGAAGCACAAGGCAAAGAGGAGGTGGAAACTACCCCTTGGCCAATCGGTCTAGGCTTCCCCCAAGGGATTCCTGAACCTTCTCTTGTTTCCAATTATTTACAAGTATTACTTTCCTAATCTTCGTCTAACGGTCGTTAGTCATTCTCCGTTAAATACTAACGGTCGTTACTAGTTTTGTGTTTATTAATAATTATATATAACATTTATAAATAATTATTCTTTTACTCTTCATACGTAAAGTGTGCAATCCCACAATCTCGAGTTCGATCCTAACATACGACTACTAAAATAATGTCCATAATCTAACAGCTCCCACTTGGACATATTTTAATAGTGTAATCACATCGGTTAGCGTCTTGCAACACGCTGATGCCTCTAGTACGATCTCGAGTAAGGCTCCTGGACAAACCTTTTAATGATTTCTCATTATTATTATCCTTTTGTTTCTAATACCACGTTAATAAGGATATGGATTAAAGTCATTCCTTAATTAACCATTCTGTTTCTCATTGTTTGTGATTGAGCAAGATTACCAAATCTTCTGAACATATTCAGGGGAGATCTTGGGTGCGGCCGCACATGCATCTTACCAACCCTACGAGGGGTCCAGCAGTATTAAACTCCAAAAAATAAATTTGAAGGAACAAATTCTATCTTGACTACAAGCAAAACCCACAAACTTTGTAACACTTTCTAAAACAACCCTTATGACTACCAGTTACGTATAGCGTTAAGTTGTTCCACAAAAATGTACTACATTCATGACACTTATCTTGTATCTCAAGTCTGAGGATAACTTCTCATGATTTACTTAATGACAAGATCCATAAAGTAACATCATGTAGTTGGGATAAGTCCTATATTCGGTATCATTGAATATCATCTGAAATGGCATGACTATGCATCAACATACTTCAAGTATATTATACCAACCTTCAGATTTGTCTTGATTTAATAATATTCCCATATTATTAACTGACAACGGACAATTTAGAATAACATTTATTCATGGATTAAACATACAAATATAGGATACAATATATTATAATTTAAACATACCATGTATTTTATTATAATAATTGTTTAACATCCCTTATCCAAATACTAAATAGATCAATGCATGATAACTATTGTTGATGAATTATGTCTCAAGTAATGACATTCATACTTGTTGACAAGACATAAACCATCCAACTTTGATCTATTGGAATTTTAACAATACTTATTTCAAGAATTCAACTATTGAAGTTCTTGTATATGCATACTCAACTATTTTGATAATGCCATATATCATAAATGTGTGACATCCTTAACCACAAATTTATGATAATCAAACTTCTAAACATTTTAAAGTTTAAAGTATTCTTATTCTCTTAATGTATAATGCAACTATGCTCTTATTAAGCACAACTAGTACATATAGCCAAGGATGAAATCCTTACCATAACTAGTATTGAGTGTCATCTCAATTTCATTAGCATTATTGTAAACAACAATATGCTTTTAAAACCTTCCCGTAAACATTAATATCTATTGTGTAATGTTTGATGCCCTTCAAACTTTCAAGTTTGTTGGCTATGACAATTTTGACAACAATTGAAAAATTGTCCATCTATAGAATTTGGAAGCTGTTCCAGATTTAGGATGTGATTCTATAATCAAACATATTCCTTCTTAGAATATTACGCAAGTTATCTAATAACCTTTTAATTAGATATTATTATTGCTAAATCATCTTGTAATCAAGCATGATACAACAAAACATGATGTGCATGAAAAATCTTTGAGTCATACTTAGATTTTATTCATGTTATGCGTATACATTTAGACTTTCTAAATGATATATCATGTTATATTAGATTCATTTACCGCACATGTTTCAACAATAAACATTTATTCCAAGATTGTATGTCTTATTTCCTAAATCTTATAAGTAAAGTTTTATTCCAAACTAATAGTTAACTTTTAACTTATATGAAATGTTACTTTTATATGTTCCACAACATATACGATTTAAGAATTTAAACATAATACTCCCACTGGCTTTTAGGAATACTTAGAAATTATCTTATTTCCTTATTTCAATTATAAATCAAAACATGAATTTAATAATTAAACATAAGAGTAATCTTCTAGATGCATGCATTTATCCATCCATGAATTATTGCACTTTGTACATTTTTAAAGATTTATTGGAATTCATAAACTCCTTTTGATTACTTATCGTCCTCGCTCAAGTGATTACTCAAGAAAAGTTTCGATGTTCCATTGTCAATTTCATAAATATGTCAATCATAATCTTTATATATTTAATGTATTTAGAAAAGAATATTCAATCACAGTTAATCGCTTAAATGTGATTAATAATCTTGTCATAAAACATGCATTAAATACGTGCACAATATTGTCCATATGATTTCTATACAAAGATTTAAACCACAAGGGTTACCTAATCTTTGAAGAAACTCATCTTCATTTTCTAGTCTAACTATTAAGATAAACCACATTTCTAAAATTGATTATCTTTATGGACAACATCTTATTAATTCATATCATGTATACTTTACCCAATTACATATTTGATCATAATGATTATCAGGTTTACAATAATCCTGTAAATCATAGCCCTCGGCATACTAATCAAATATCTTAGATATATTGCTATTTTATGAATGATAATTCTATCATCTTGAGATTTAACATTTAAATGTCAAACTTCATCATGATATTTACTAGTGTATTTCAGAAGATTATGTATCTTGTAATTTTATCTTTTAAAGATCAAAACTCCCACTTGCTTTTAGTAATTTAAAGACTATCTTTAAATACTTAGCAAATAAATAAACAATACAATGTTCTCTTTTGGGATATTACAAATACTTATTGATAGTTTCTGACTTTACTTTGTTAATAACCTCTTCATAAGCAGTTAAACAAATTTAGAACTTCAATTTAAGACTTAATGTAATTCATCACATTCATCACATTCCATCATATAATGATGTCTTATTAATCTTCTAGGTTGTAGTTTTATTAAATATGTCCAAGCCATACTCAATATTCTAACCTTGATAACTTTTGGAAGGAAAAAAGTCATAGTTATCTTTAATCAAACAATATAACAAAAGTTTGATTTCCTAACTGAACATACCATAAACATTTGGTATTTCATTAGTATTAATATTGTAAGACAATCTAACAATATTTAAGATAACTGATGAGTGCTCAAACACTCATCATTTTTGGTCAAATCTGAACTGCAAAACATACAAAAACACTCAGAAATGCATCAAAATACTGAAAATATTTCAAAATTGTGTTTTATATGTTTTAGATGCAAAATGAGCAAAAATAGACGAAAAACGCACAAAGTTTGCAAAATTGGCAGTTTCAATCCCCCAACTTTCATAAAATTACAAAATTAGTCCCTGGTCATTCAAAATATGGAAAATTATCACCAAAGGTCCTTTTGAAATCATAAATTGTCATATTTAGTCCTTTGGTGAAAAATTGGAAAGTTTTGGAAATTTACAGTTTTGGTCCCTGGAGTTTCAGATTTTGGCAGATTCAGTCCCTGGTGGGATATTTTTGGAAGGAAAATCATTTTTTATCCTTGGAAAATCAAAATGTGTCAAAAAATGGTCCTTGGGTAAAAAGTTTTAGGAAATGTCATGTTTGGTGTCACAACTCGTAATTTCCGGTCATTTTCCAAACTTCGACAATTTACTATTCATAAGTTACTATTCATCATTTACTATTCATCGATCACTATTCATCGTTTTTAAGGTCAATTTGACATTCTGAGAAGCGTTCAGAAATTTTACTATTCACGTGCATTACTCATGTCATTGTAAATTTAGTTTACGAGTATTTAAATTCGCGTAACCGTTTTGGTTCAGGAGCGAATCCATGCATTATCATTTGGGACATCTCATACAGACTAGAAGTAGTCTGCATATCATCATTAGGGCACTTGCATACTATTCCACTCGTAGGGTATTCAAATTATATTTTTAATATAATTAACGAATTTCGTATGTTTATTTTTAAATAAACACTAATACGCGAACTATAAATGTGACTAACACGTCCGACACTCCCAACTATGATCCCAATATATTTTTATGCTCATTTTTATAATATAAAAATTATAATATTAATTTACCCGGTATTTTGGAAATTTATTTATTTCGTATCGTACGTCTAATTTAATTTCGACGGTTTTCATAAAAATTAAACAATAATTATCTAAACACTTAATATTTGTACCCAACCTATTTTTATAATTTTTATAACTTTATTTTATCCCGGTTAACTCCGTTAAAATTTATTTTTAGTTAACCCGGTACTCCTTAAAAACTACAAATAACACACAATAATGCAAAATCACCAAAAGTCTTACATTCATTCCCCCCCCCCTCCTTTTCCGCCCCCCCCCCCCCCCCCCCTTGCCAATTTTCTTACAAAAGCTACTTACTCACTCTTTCTCATTAATACCTATTACTAACTAAATAAAATAATAATAATATCAATAATACTTATAACCTATACTAGATTTTCTACCTCATTTTACAACTAGCAACTTTCACATTTTCTCTCTTTTCTCTCTACTCACTCACGGCAACAAGGAGAAGACAAGCAAGACCAAAAATATTTTTCTCAAAGATCAAGTGTAATCTTGTTAATATAGTATCCTTGTTAGAGTTTTGGAATAAAAACTCAAGGATTGTTAGGTTTTCACCATCCAAACTTCATTAATCTTCAAAGTAAGTTTACAAAGTTTATTTTCATTATTTCTTCAAGTATTTATATTTATCATATGGTTTCATACAAGATCTTAAGCATTTGTTACCTTATACCACTTCATTTTTATAAACTATTAACTTATAAATTCTAGAAATGTTTATTTTGGATTTCTTTGGTAGATCCTTGTTAGATCTACTTGGTTTTGATGTTTAGGAACCCATGGCACCCAAAGAAGGTGTATGGTAGGATTAGACTAGTTTTGTGGTGATTGAAAGTGGTTTGATTGAAGATGGAACTAGATTAGAACCCTAGAAACGATTTTTGAAACATTTGAAATACCTACTGTCCCTATTTCTATTTCGTGGGAAAATCAGTGGTTAGTGGTTAATTTTTGACCAAAGATTTAGAAAATACTTTTAAAAACGAAACTTTAGGCGAAAGAATGGATTAAAACGAGCTTATAACGAAGGAGATATGATTTTTGCAAATTTAACGACGAAAACTATTTTTGTAAAAACTACTTGCTGTTTGGCAGATTTCAATGGGTAAAAAGAGGTATTAAACGTAACCTAGGGGAGCCGAGTTATCAAAAATATACTAGTATATACAAAAACGAATCCGTGGACATAAAGAACAAGGAAAACGAGCCTAAAACGACCAAGTTATACCCATTCTAACATCGTCAAACTATATATATATATATATATATATATATATATATATATATATATATATATATATATATATATATATATATATATATATATATATATATATATATATGGACACAAATAAAAATAATAACGTACGCACTAAATGGTATATTTTCTAGAAATGTTGCTAACGACTATTTTCTTATCAAATGAATACGTACGACCCAAGAGAATATTTATACGACTTAACGACGTTATTTTAAGGTTTTCGATACAAGGATTATAACGCTAACATTTTCGTACGAGATAATACGACAAGTTATATACTTCTCTAAATGGACCTATTTTTCCTAAGTATGGAAACTATTTTACTATGACGATAACTAGTATTTCCAAATTACGAGTGGTATAGGTATCATGTGCATGTGCATTCATTACATTACTGCTTGATCTTAATTAGATCACGATTATTCATTTAGGTTGCGGCTAGTGTTCGCGCCTCATTGTCCCGACTACTTTACTATCGTTGTACCATCTTTGTACTATTACTCCAGGTGAGTCTTCATAGCCCCGTTTTTAGTACTTATTTGATTTTAAATCCCACGGGGGAGAATACATTGCACAATTATTTTTGTACATGCCCAAGTATTAAATTCCGTACATTGCTTAAGTTGCCTTATTACCACGTCTTGACAAGTCCCCTTTTTATCATGGACCGTTAATTTCTAGTACTAAGCGAGAGTGAGTGGATAGATCTATCGAGGGTGACTCCTCCATTCGTGTTTGGGTTGCTCCATAAGGAAAACGAATGCATTTCATGTCTAAATTACTGTGTGACTGGTAACCACTCCTTTGGGGCATATTGTAGTACGTCTAGCTTCGGTGCCATGAGCTTAAGAGACAATGTAGCTTTTTGACATTTTGTCACTTTACTTTATACTTGTGGGCTTATGTACTTACGAAGTACTTATAAACCTATGATTATTCACCAACATTCGTGTTGACCGTTTTTCGCAATGTATTTCTGATGAGTGTGTAAATACTCATCATTTTTGTCTTATATGAACTGCCAAAACATCCGAAAACGCTCAGAAATGCATCAAAATACTAAAAATATCTCAGGGATTGTATTTTATACGTTTCAGATGCAAAATGAGCAAAAACAATGAAAAACGAACAAAGTTTACACAATTGGCAGTTTTAGTCCCCCGACTTTTAAAAATTTACAAAACTAGTCCCTGAGCATTTGTTTTGAAAGGAAAGTCAACCTAAGGCATTTAAAAGTCAAAATTTATCAAATATTGTCCTTAGGTAAAAACTTTGGAAAAATTACACTTTTGGTCCCTGCAGTTTGGAAATTGGCAAATTCAGTCCCTGGGAATTTTTAAAAGTGAAAAATATCATTATTGGTCCTTGTGGAATTATAATATGACAGGTTTGGTCCTGGTAATATTTTGGCAGGTTGGCAATTTTAACCCTTCAAATTCAGAAAAATTACATTAGTGGTCCTTATGTTCATTTAAAGTACAAAACCAAACGGATCCTAAAACTAATCCCACCCTTTTTACTAAACCTAATCTAATCCACCAACACTAAATACCCAATCCACCCTAATCTACCCAAGCCCAGCCCACTTCCTAAACCCATCCAGCCCACCTAATAAACTAAACCCGTTTATTTTTAATACCACCCAAACCCTTGACCTGGTCAAACTTGACCCCTCCTCCACCTCCCTCCAAAAACCTGCAACCCTACCCCTGCCTACACCCAAACACAATCATCACCTTCCACCCCCTCCTCTGCAACACTCAACCTATCCACTTTCTACCACTCCCCTCCAAACACTAGAAACCAAAACCCACAAGTTATCAGTGCCAAGTTATATCACCCTTTTTCCCGCCAAGATTGATTGAAGGGCCAAGATTACTCAGAGACAATCCAAGGGATGGGATTGAAGCACAAGAAACAAGATGGAACCCTAATGTATTTTTTATGAGTATAAATAGTTTAGTTGTAGCCATTTTCATGGCAGTTAGGTTTTAATAGTAGGAAGTAGATTAATTTTAGTATAGAATGGGTTAGTTTATGTATTAGTTATTTAAGTTTATCAATCTAGTATTGTACTCTGCATTTCCAGTTAATAAAATTTCAAAGTTTTTGAAATTACTTTTCTTAATCACTATTTCATGCTTATTTGCTTAATGTAACTGCTTATTTAATTTTGCTTGTTTGATGCTGCTTATTGATACATGAACCTCACTTCTTTAGTGTTCGACCAACCTTTGTAAACTCTAGATACTAATTTTATTTCAAAAATCAGTTAGTGGTAGTATAAAATCCCATTAGTTAGTGCATTAGGGAGTGTTTGGCACAAAGCAATCCCCAGCCCCAAAATAGTTTTTGTCCAAATTTTCTAGTTTAACTAGTATTCATATCATATTAGGAGTTAATTCTAAGTGAGTTTATTTAGTAACTAGTTATTTTGAAGCCTTTAGTTAGTTTCTAAAAATTTCTTTTACTTTAACTGTTTTACAAAACTCAGTAGGGGAGAATTCTTAGTTTAAGCATTTTAGTAACTGTTATTTGTTGTTTTTAGTTCACAACTGAGTAGTACTAGTTTCCATAACCTGTACTTGACTTTCCAAGTCTAAAACCCCACCAATTGACCCATTTTAGCCCACTGCATCAGCAGTTTCAAGCCAACTGTCCCAATCCCCATTTTTCATGTCAAATACTAGTGAGGTTGCTTGATTTAGGTGCCTTTAGGGTGAGTCTAGCCTATTTAATGATTTAGGATCCAAGAAAGTTCACCAAAGTCAATTTGAGTTCAAGTTTTGAAAAGTCAAAGATTAGCATACTCAGTTTTTTATCAGGATTCAAATCAATTTCTAGGATGTGTTTGTTAATGCAAATAGATAAGTTTTGTTAATTTGTGTTCACTACCAGCTTGTGTATCAATTTCAAAAAGAAAATCATGTTTTGAAACATATTTAATCAAAGAAAATTGGTTGGGAAGTTTGGTGATTGACTGAGAGGATGCCCTGCACCCTCAGTTTTTGACCATTTTCATAAGATTGTAGATGGTTCATTAGTTAGCACTAGGGTTTGATTCTTGCTAATTTAGGAAGCCACCTAGGTGGAGTTTAAGAAGCTGCTTTTAGTTTAGGGTTTATTGCTTATTCAATGCTTAATAATTAGTCATCATTGGGCCTGTTTGGTAATGAATGTTGCTTAAACTAAGCTTGTTCTGAGTTTGCTTGAATCTGGTTAAGTTTCTTGAATTTTGTTGTGTTTCTGGCTATAGTTGTTATTGGTAGTTATATTTAAGGTTATATATTAGTTTGCTTAAGTTCTTGAGAGCTTATTAGAGCTTATTAAGCTTAAGTGCTTAACTACTTATTGCTTGATCTTGCTGTTGCTCTTGTTGATTGTTCTTGTAGGTTTTCTTGTTGATTTTGATCCTACTGTGTTTTAGTTGTAGCTTTTCATGTTGATATTATTGTTGTTTATTAGCTTGTTTAAGCTTTTGAAGGCTTAATTGCTTATTCGAGCTTGTTGAGCTCTGCTGCCCTGCACCATAGGGATCTGTCCCAATCACCCAAGTTAAGCCCTCCCCACTGACCTCATCAGTGGGACCCACAAGGTATCCCTTAGCTCTTTTGGAAGCTTGTTATGCCAGCTTATTGGTTCCAAGTCTCTTTTGAGCTTATTAGATAAGCTCAAATTGGCTTGCTATTCAGCCCTGTGGACTGCTTGGTTTTTAGCATTTTGATTTTGCTTATTTTCTTGTTATTGCTGATTCTTAGTGCTTTTATGGGTGATTTGAGTTGTTTTAAGCTCACTTAAGTTGTTGGAACTGTTTCTGAGCTTTTGGCCGCTTTTCTTGCAAAGTGCTTATTTTTAAGTGCTTATTTCCTATTGCTTTTTACCCATTCTGCTTATTTTAGCTTCTTTTTCAGTATATTTTATTTTTCTTAAGTTCCTAATTGTATTTTAGAATTTTCCTAAAAATTTCAGATTTTTCTTTGCCTTTTTAGTATTTTTAATAAATCAAAAGTAGTTTTAGTAATTAATAAATAGTTATTAATTAATAATAATTAGATAAAAAGTAGGAAAAATATATTTTTAATTTTAAAATTACTTTTATATTATTTAAGAATTTTTAGAATTAAATTTTCATTTTTCTAGCTTAATCTCATAATTAGTGTAATTTAAATATTATTAATTAGTAATTAAATCGTAATTAATTAATAGTAATTAATTAATTAGTGTAAAAATTAATTTTCTTTTTCTTAAAATTTTCTTTCATCGTTAGGATCGTAAAAATATAATTTTCATGTTCGTAGGGTTAACGTAGCTTAAATTTCACTTTTTATTTCGCGCACTCGCGTTTATTTTAATTTTAGCTCGCGTTTTATTTAAATAACTTTTACGTTTTTAAATTTAGGTTACGTTTTTAAAAGTAGTTTGTTAAAACAAGAAAAACCAAAAACATAAATAAAGTGATAGCTTCTATTTAAGCCATTTGGCTTATTTTTCTGCTTACGTATAAGCAAATTCTGATTTTAAATTCTTAGATTACGTTTTAGGTTAATTAGGTTTCGCGTAATTGTTAATATAGTTTGTTTAAATCGTTTTCATTCGTTTTCCCTTAGCATAATCATTCAAAACCCTTATAATCCCTTTCCTGTCCAAATTCACCCGATCACAAAACCGTTTGTTTACAATTCACACCTCGTCGGGACATACGACCCGGGGAAACCCTATACTTCCACGGAGCATTGACTCTAGGCTGTTTGACCTAGTTGACCATCACCTGGTCAATTTAGGTTGACGGTTTCGAGCCAATCAACTTTTGGCGCCGCTGCCGGGGAGGTTGTGTGCGTATCTAAACGGTTTTTCTGATTAGTGTCTTTGGAATTCGTTCCATTGTACATTTATCCATCCTTTGTTCATATTTTCCCATTATCAAAACAAAAACCGTTCCCGAAAACTTTTTAAACTCAGTTTTCAACGAACACAAAAAACACAAAAAGATTTTCTTTATCCTTTGTACAAAATGTCTTTCCAAAAACCCAAAAATATCCTTCTTCACCCTCCTACCCTTTTGATTCTCATTTCCTCACCCTCTATACACATTTGATTCTTTCTATGTCTCATCCACACTTTCTGGTTTACCAATGGTGTGGTAATCCTCATAATGGTGGCAATTGCCCCAGTTGTGGCATGGTAGAATCAGGAAACGGGTCTGTCTATAACCCAGATCCTTACTCCTACCATGACACGACTGATTCATTCCATCAGTTACCACACCATCAGTCTCAGCAGTTTTACTGTTGTGAGTACTGTGGTGGTTCACACTACTGTTCTGATTGTCAATCAGGAAACACGCTTGTCTATGAGCAGTTTCCTGATAACAGTTATGACTCTAGCACATACGACTCACAACCTCAACAGTTTTACTGTTGTGATTTCTGTGGAGGTCCACACTTCAGCTCAGATTGTCAAACGAGTAATCCATACCCTTGTGACAATTTTGACACACCTTATTATGACCAACCTCCACAGTACGATATGAATCAAGCACTTCTTCCAGAAATGCAAAATATGATGAAAATCGTTGATGAGCTTAAGGGTTTAGTTCAAGACTTTGCCCAAAGACACACTCATCAAAAATCCATGGAAGAATTGCTTGCTGAAGAGCAGGCTGCTAGAATAAATTCCCAAGATGCCTATGAAAAATCTGTGAGGGAATCCATTGCAAGAGAAAAAGCAGCCAAATCTAGCTCTTTGTTCCGTTTCATTCATGATGACGATGATGATGAGGATTCTATTCAAATGAAGGAATATTACAAAGATTCATCAAGTTCATCAGTTGAGATTCCTTACGTGGAAGCACAGGGAGATAAGAGTATGCAAGAATTGCTAGCAGAAGAACACATGAAAAACATAGAATCTATGTGTGCTAGTCTTTTGTATCTCCCTCAGTCTGCTATTATCACACCCGAGGTTCACACTCACTCTCCGATCATGGGGGATGAGCATCTTAGCACTGTTCCTGATAAGGAATCGGACGAATTAATAAAATCTTGTGTTGAGATCCTTGTCCCAATCCCAGGAGAGTCACAGGGAACTTTGGATGATATGTGTGATATTCCTTCCCTCATTGAGTGTCCTAAAGATCAATTTGAGACTTTCTCAGATTATAGCGATGATTGTATATCTCATGGAGACATTGAGTATATTGAGGCACCACTGCCTCAGTCTGATGTTGATCCTCTTCTTGAGGAGTTCGCTGATGAACTTGCTCACATCGATCCACTTTCTTTGGAAAGTGATGATGGTCTCCTTGACTTCCAAGCCGATCTGGGAGAAATTGAAAGTCTCCTATATCATGATCCGTCACTCACTTCTGACCCCAACAGTCCAACAGAGAATAATATTCACTTTGTTCCCGAAACATTCGATACGACTCTCACCAATCCTCTATTTGAATTCGAATCTGAATTCACTATGATTTCTAATAATCCAATCTTTGACGAGGATTGTGATGAGTCCACAACGGAACATGAGTTTCCAGATTCACATCTTGTGAATGATTCTCTTCATGAGGAGTTCTCCGGTGAACTCGCTCATCAGTTTGATATCCCGGGGGGAGATGCTCTCAATTATGAGAATTTGCAAATTCCCACCCACCCTCCCGGGTTGTTTACGAGCTTACCCTTTGAAATCCAAACTCAGGCTATTGAGCCTCCTCTCGAGGAAGAAGATCAAATCATGCTTTTTATCATGATTTTCTTCCTTTTCTTCACCTATAAGGTGACTTCTCTTGTTCTTCACTCCTTCGGGAATGAAGACACCATATTTGATCCCGGCATTTTCATGTATCATTATCTTGAGCCGGATACTTATCTCATCGGTGTGGAACTTTCACGTGCTTCATATGTTTGTCCAAACATCTTGAATGAAAGTCCGATGGAGATCACTTCTTCCACATTCCCCAAGGACAAATGAATTCGGGGTCGAGTCAAGCTAGCGACTCGGTAAACAAAAACAATAGCATGCTTAAAGGGTTTTCACCCTAAGTGTGGGGGAGTCCCCCATGCTATGGTTACAAGAGTGAAAAAAAAAAAAAACAAAATGGTGTTTTCCACGCTTAGCTTGTAATGTTGCCCTTTTCCGTTCAAAATGTCGGCATAATAGCCGGGATTTTGAATATTGAGGACAATATTCATGCTTAGTGTGGGGGGGTATTCGCTATTCTAGCGAATTTTATCACATTTTACTATATAATACCCCCGTTTTGACCAAAATTTTTCAAAAATTTTTCACTGGAGCTCAAAATTTTTTGTGGTAATCAGTCCGCCTTGTCTAACCGACAAAAGGGATTGGCTAGTCCAGGAGCAAACGGCTCTTGGTAAAGACATCTCAAATCCGTTTACGGCTTGCAATTTGCCCAAAATTGTGTGGTTCCTCAACTCCCCAAAAACAAATGAGTTGGCTAGCCCACAAGATTATGGCTTGTGGTAAAGGCCGTGGAAAATCCATAATTGGTAATCAGCTCACCAAGATGTTGACTATTCCATCAAGAGCTGGCTAGTCCAGAAGCAAACGGCTTTTGGTAAAGACTACTCAAATCCGTTGACAGCTGGTGGTTTGCTCAAAATCACACGGTTATCAGGTGTGCCACAGTTCTTACACCTGGCTACTCCAGAAGTGATGGCTTTTGGTAAAGAGTTTGAAATCCATTTAGTTTTTCTCAAAATATTGCTAGGGACTAGCAATAGTTTAGTGTGGGGGATTGATGAGTGTGTAAATACTCATCATTTTTGTCTTATATGAACTGCCAAAACATCCGAAAACGCTCAGAAATGCATCAAAATACTAAAAATATCTCAGGGATTGTATTTTATACGTTTCAGATGCAAAATGAGCAAAAACAATGAAAAATGAACAAAGTTTACACAATTGGCAGTTTTAGTCCCCCGACTTTTAAAAATTTACAAAACTAGTCCCTGAGCATTTGTTTTGAAAGGAAAGTCAACCTAAGGCATTTAAAAGTCAAAATTTATCAAATATTGTCCTTAGGTAAAAACTTTGGAAAAATTACACTTTTGGTCCCTGCAGTTTGGAAATTGGCAAATTCAGTCCCTGGGAATTTTTAAAAGTGAAAAATATCATTATTGGTCCTTGTGGAATTATAATATGACAGGTTTGGTCCTGGTAATATTTTGGCAGGTTGGCAATTTTAACCCTTCAAATTCAGAAAAATTACATTAGTGGTCCTTATGTTCATTTAAAGTACAAAACCAAACGGATCCTAAAACTAATCCCACCCTTTTTACTAAACCTAATCTAATCCACCAACACTAAATACCCAATCCACCCTAATCTACCCAAGCCCAGCCCACTTCTTAAACCCATCCAGCCCACCTAATAAACTAAACCCGTTTATTTTTAATACCACCCAAACCCTTGACCTGGTCAAACTTGACCCCTCCTCCACCTCCCTCCAAAAACCTGCAACCCTACCCCTGCCTACACCCAAACACAATCATCACCTTCCACCCCCTCCTCTGCAACACTCAACCTATCCACTTTCTACCACTCCCCTCCAAACACTAGAAACCAAAACCCACAAGTTATCAGTGCCAAGTTGTATCACCCTTTTTCCCGCCAAGATTGATTGAAGGGCCAAGATTACTCAGAGACAATCCAAGGGATGGGATTGAAGCACAAGAAACAAGATGGAACCCTAATGTATTTTTTATGAGTATAAATAGTTTAGTTGTAGCCATTTTCATGGCAGTTAGGTTTTAATAGTAGGAAGTAGATTAATTTTAGTATAGAATGGGTTAGTTTATGTATTAGTTATTTAAGTTTATCAATCTAGTATTGTACTCTGCATTTCCAGTTAATAAAATTTCAAAGTTTTTGAAATTACTTTTCTTAATCACTATTTAATGCTTATTTGCTTAATGTAACTGCTTATTTAATTTTGCTTGTTTGATGCTGCTTATTGATACATGAACCTCACTTCTTTAGTGTTCGACCAACCTTTGTAAACTCTAGATACTAATTTTATTTCAAAAATCAGTTAGTGGTAGTATAAAATCCCATTAGTTAGTGCATTAGGGAGTGTTTGGCACAAAGCAATCCCCAGCCCCAAAATAGTTTTTGTCCAAATTTTCTAGTTTAACTAGTATTCATATCATATTAGGAGTTAATTCTAAGTGAGTTTATTTAGTAACTAGTTATTTTGAAGCCTTTAGTTAGTTTCTAAAAATTTCTTTTACTTTAACTGTTTTACAAAACTCAGTAGGGGAGAATTCTTAGTTTAAGCATTTTAGTAACTGTTATTTGTTGTTTTTAGTTCACAACTGAGTAGTACTAGTTTCCATAACCTGTACTTGACTTTCCAAGTCTAAAACCCCACCAATTGACCCATTTTAGCCCACTGCATCAGCAGTTTCAAGCCAACTGTCCCAATCCCCATTTTTCATGTCAAATACTAGTGAGGTTGCTTGATTTAGGTGCCTTTAGGGTGAGTCTAGCCTATTTAATGATTTAGGATCCAAGAAAGTTCACCAAAGTCAATTTGAGTTCAAGTTTTGAAAAGTCAAAGATTAGCATACTCAGTTTTTTATCAGGATTCAAATCAATTTCTAGGATGTGTTTGTTAATGCAAATAGATAAGTTTTGTTAATTTGTGTTCACTACCAGCTTGTGTATCAATTTCAAAAAGAAAATCATGTTTTGAAACATATTTAATCAAAGAAAATTGGTTGGGAAGTTTGGTGATTGACTGAGAGGATGCCCTGCACCCTCAGTTTTTGACCATTTTCATAAGATTGTAGATGGTTCATTAGTTAGCACTAGGGTTTGATTCTTGCTAATTTAGGAAGCCACCTAGGTGGAGTTTAAGAAGCTGCTTTTAGTTTAGGGTTTATTGCTTATTCAATGCTTAATAATTAGTCATCATTGGGCCTGTTTGGTAATGAATGTTGCTTAAACTAAGCTTGTTCTGAGTTTGCTTGAATCTGGTTAAGTTTCTTGAATTTTGTTGTGTTTCTGGCTATAGTTGTTATTGGTAGTTATATTTAAGGTTATATATTAGTTTGCTTAAGTTCTTGAGAGCTTATTAGAGCTTATTAAGCTTAAGTGCTTAACTACTTATTGCTTGATCTTGCTGTTGCTCTTGTTGATTGTTCTTGTAGGTTTTCTTGTTGATTTTGATCCTACTGTGTTTTAGTTGTAGCTTTTCATGTTGATATTATTGTTGTTTATTAGCTTGTTTAAGCTTTTGAAGGCTTAATTGCTTATTCGAGCTTGTTGAGCTCTGCTGCCCTGCACCATAGGGATCTGTCCCAATCACCCAAGTTAAGCCCTCCCCACTGACCTCATCAGTGGGACCCACAAGGTATCCCTTAGCTCTTTTGGAAGCTTGTTATGCCAGCTTATTGGTTCCAAGTCTCTTTTGAGCTTATTAGATAAGCTCAAATTGGCTTGCTATTCAGCCCTGTGGACTGCTTGGTTTTTAGCATTTTGATTTTGCTTATTTTCTTGTTATTGCTGATTCTTAGTGCTTTTATGGGTGATTTGAGTTGTTTTAAGCTCACTTAAGTTGTTGGAACTGTTTCTGAGCTTTTGGCCGCTTTTCTTGCAAAGTGCTTATTTTTAAGTGCTTATTTCCTATTGCTTTTTACCCATTCTGCTTATTTTAGCTTCTTTTTCAGTATATTTTATTTTTCTTAAGTTCCTAATTGTATTTTAGAATTTTCCTAAAAATTTCAGATTTTTCTTTGCCTTTTTAGTATTTTTAATAAATCAAAAGTAGTTTTAGTAATTAATAAATAGTTATTAATTAATAATAATTAGATAAAAAGTAGGAAAAATATATTTTTAATTTTAAAATTACTTTTATATTATTTAAGAATTTTTAGAATTAAATTTTCATTTTTCTAGCTTAATCTCATAATTAGTGTAATTTAAATATTATTAATTAGTAATTAAATCGTAATTAATTAATAGTAATTAATTAATTAGTGTAAAAATTAATTTTCTTTTTCTTAAAATTTTCTTTCATCGTTAGGATCGTAAAAATATAATTTTCATGTTCGTAGGGTTAACGTAGCTTAAATTTCACTTTTTATTTCGCGCACTCGCGTTTATTTTAATTTTAGCTCGCGTTTTATTTAAATAACTTTTACGTTTTTAAATTTAGGTTACGTTTTTAAAAGTAGTTTGTTAAAACAAGAAAAACCAAAAACATAAATAAAGTGATAGCTTCTATTTAAGCCATTTGGCTTATTTTTCTGCTTACGTATAAGCAAATTCTGATTTTAAATTCTTAGATTACGTTTTAGGTTAATTAGGTTTCGCGTAATTGTTAATATAGTTTGTTTAAATCGTTTTCATTCGTTTTCCCTTAGCATAATCATTCAAAACCCTTATAATCCCTTTCCTGTCCAAATTCACCCGATCACAAAACCGTTTGTTTACAATTCACACCTCGTCGGGACATACGACCCGGGGAAACCCTATACTTCCACGGAGCATTGACTCTAGGCTGTTTGACCTAGTTGACCATCACCTGGTCAATTTAGGTTGACGGTTTCGAGCCAATCAATTTCTCAGGTTATTAAGGTAGCTCATGTTGCATACATTTGGACCTTCATGAAGTCGCGGAGTCGACGCGTCTCACCATATTTTCTGCACTTATGAAACGTTTGATCTTGTTGAACTTATTTTAACAATATTGGCAAACTCTTTTGGGACCTAAGCTTTGTAAACTCTGAATGTTTTAATGATCAAACGCTGTATTTTCTAAACAACACTTTAGGTCGTTCAATATAACTGTAATTATGGTGCTATGACAGTCACCCCCAGGTATTCCATTCCGCTGCCATTCAGGTATTTTGGGGGTGTGATAGATTGGCATCAGAGCTAAGGTTATAGCGAACTAGGATGTATCTTGGACCCTAGACTATAACCACATCATCATAGCATCTCATCATTTCATCATAAGTGCATATTCACTATACATGTTGTTTTACGCACACACTGTACGAGTTACTTATACCCATACTCCTATATATATATATATATATATATATATATATATATATATATATATATATATATATATATATATATATATATATATATATATATATATATGATTATATTGACCTGGTTCACAAGTGACATGTCTTCAGATACCCACGCCGTTATCCTTTCGTCGGATTCCGACATTGAAGATGCCTTGTCATCTTCCACTACCATTATACTACCAGCTGTACTTACACCACTATTAGCACTATTGAATTGTCATAAGAGCAAGGTTCTCATTCAGCCTATACATAGAATGCCGTTTGGTAGAGTATTCAGACTTAATTCTAATGGACTTATTAGGATGCTTATTACAAGGGAGATAGCATGTTTTCTTTCCTCCACTAGTAGGACGCTTACTACTCAGGTACTACCACCACCGTCAGTTACTTATTTCACTATTGGTCGTCCCATAGTGCGTACTTCAACTTTACCTCTTGGATGTCGCGAGATAGCGCGAAAGAGGGTAGTATCCCATTCACTATTATCACCATTATCTCCTAACTCATCACTAGGATCTCATTGTCATCAATGTTATTCTCATCCTTTGGAATACCACTATTGTCATTTCCCTTTTTCCATTTCCACTTGCCACGAATTAGATAACACCTTGTGGATAATACCAAGATTACGGACTCAACAGGAACATCTGCAGGTTCCTCAAGAATGGCTTAGAATCTACACTATCTAGGACTTGATCGATGCACAACTACAGACACCACTTCAGGACTATCTCGACCTTATGATGCCATAAACCTGATTTCACTTAGAGGGACTACAGGAAATCCCTAGACTAGACTTATATCTTTACTAGCTTTTACTAATATCCTAGCCACGGGAGGTGTGGCATAGTTCAAAGAAACTTGTAGTATTTTGATTTTTGTACAAATGGAATCACCAAGTATTGACTCTACTATAGGGGAATGGTTGTGCTATCTATGATATTGGTCCATATAGACCGAAACCTTCATGTATTATATTCATGTGTTATGAATAGGATGATCCTTATTACCCATAGATTCTCATGGACTCTTATGATTTGATGGAGATAGATTTAAGCAAACCACTCCAAGCATGACGCAAGCTGCTATTGGACAATTCATTGCCAGGAACGTAACTACCGCCCTCACCAAGGAACTTACTCACGTGGAATTTATGGGTTGTAATCCCTCCTCCTTTAGCGGAAATATAGACACAAAAGAATTTCTCAAATGGTTCGAAGAATTAGAAACAATCTTTCAAAGTGGTGACTGCCGTAAGGAAGACAAAGTTAAGTTCGCCACTTGCACTTTTCAGAAGCATGCCCAGAAATGGTGGACTAAGTATGTCCAGGTAGTAGGAGTTGATGCTGCTTACTTACACTCTTGGGAGAAACTAAAAAGGATGATGAGTTTGAAGTTCTGTGTGAAAAGCGAATTATAAGAAATCGAACAGGAAACACTAAACCTTACCATGGTAGGGGATGATGTTGTTAAGTATACTGCTTCTTTTTATGATTTCGCTCGACTAGGCTCTGCAATGGATGAACCAGAAAGCAAGAAACTTGAAAGGTACATCGGAGGACTTTCTCCTGAAATTCGTATGTTGGTCAACTCATTGGAACCCGATACCATGCCTGAAGCTATCAGGATGGCGATCGAAGCAAAGGAACGCATAGCTCACCCCAAGATCTTAGGAAGAAAAAGTGACAATAAAAGGAAGTGGAACAACAACCGAGGTGAGAATGCCACACAAGTACCACCCAATAGACAAAGAGTTGCTAAACCTAATGCTACAGGTCTAAAGGAAAAGAATGATTACCTTGGTATTTTACCTAAGTGTGAAGAGTGCCAACATCATCATAACCCAGGACGTTGCCCGGAACCATGTGGATACTGTAAGAAGGTTAACCACAAAACCAGGGACTGCAGGTTTCCAACTGAGGGTGATAATCAGAAACCATCAATAACATGTTTTGGCTGTGGTGTAGTGGGACACTTCAAGAGTGAATGCCCAGAGTTGGGAAGCCAGAATTGGAAGAAGAAGTTTATGTTTTAGTTATGTGAACCATAGTTTGAGCCCTCTAGGGTTGTACTTTCTTTTGGTACTTTCCATAAGTACGTTGGTGTAACCTAGTAGTATTAAGCACTTTCCTATCTAATGTAATGACTATCTTTTGTTACCTCTGTGATAACCGTAGCCTTTGTTTATTCCATTTTCTATTGCAATGGCGCAATTTTCAATCGTTTAGCAACATTATACCATTGTCTTATTAAGGATTTGACCGATTTCGTAATTGACGGATTAGTAGATTATTACCAATCCATAGTATTTACCCATGTATCCAACAAACCATTCAACGAGTTTTATTTCAAACTATTTTACTACCTTATGGGGAAATTGTTTTTACCGAATTTCTAAAATAAGTCGTTTTGTTACCGTACTATAAACTGATTATCCAATATTAAGCCAAATATTTACTATTATTACGCGAAACAATTTTTATATTACTTTGGAAGGAAATAATTAGTATACCATTTTTAATAACAATGCGTTGAACACCATCTAAAGCTTTTGAGAAAAAGTAATACTATTTTGACTAAATCAAGCATCGCATCATTAGTCCTCAACTATACATAGCCTGATCACCTATGTATACTTCAGGAAGGATTATGTCATGAAGGAAATAGTTACTTTATAAAGTATTGTTAATAACAATCTTCATCCAAAAGCGTTTTAAACAAATAAACTCTTTTATAAATATTTCTTTCTGACAAATTCTCCCTGGATACTTACCCCACCTGTCACACACTTAGTCATTAAGTTGGACTTTCCATTGACTTCTTTAGGAGAGACTTCCCATATCAAGTACTAGGAGGATTCCTCGATACAAGAAAAACAATAAAAGGGTTACGAAACTACTAACCTAGACTAGAAGTATACACCAAGACAATTTATGACTCAACAACAATTCTAAAATGCCACTGGACCATCCGACCCACCATCTCTGACCTAGTTGTCCAATTTATTATTCAAAGGTACTAGCTAGACTGATCTACAGGATCAAACACATTGTGAAGGTACGCTAAGCAACACCATGGGAATAAACCAAGCCTCCTAACCGATACTGTAAAGTGTTTTGAGTTAACATGGTCTCATCCATACGCAAACTTCCCTGCAGTGAGTTTACGACAAGAATGATTGATTCGAATTATGGATATCGATATAGATTCCCCTAAAGCATTATGTTCTCTAGAACTTCTGGATAACCTCACCTATACATCGAGAAAGGCATCAGACTCAAGAATATCTCCCCAGCTACATGTGAAGACAATACGGAAATTCATCGACATAGTATCAATTGAAACCCTCATATTGCCAACATGATGGCAATTTCAACGATAAACCATCTCAAGACTTAAGTTGGTTGAATACCTAGGCTTGTAGTTTTGCCAGATAACCACCAATAGGTACCGTCCAATATCAGAAACCGAACGTTAGACATCTATGCATTTATGCGAGCATTTCCTAGCCTACCATTTTATCCTTGTTAGTGTTTTCACTTTTAAATAAAGTTGATTTAAAATTTTGTTTATACAAAACACATATCTTGTATAAGATAATTTTTGAATTGCCTATTTTGAATAAATACGATCCTTTTTAGTCAATATTTAGCAAAACCATTGTACAATGGGAAATATATAAACATCACACTTTGGTAAACAGTCCTATTCACAACCTATTTGAAAACCGCGTCACATTTCCTAACTATTGAAATTTTGAATCATCAAGAAGGATATTATTTAGTAAACCAGTTGCTCCATTTTCTAAGTTCGTTTATTCAGAAAAAGATTTCGACCAAAACCTCAAAAATCGCGAGATAAATTTTGAAAACCAATCACCATGCTACATCGCTTATGCATTTAGGGCTTTGTGACTTGACAATAAGGAATATTGGAATATGTGACGAAGGAAATTAGGAGGAACACCATAGAACGATTACAAACGACAGTAATGGAGACCAAGCACAGTAGGCAAAGAATGACACATGTCTTAGCAATCCATTAGACCAAAACACAAAGAATCAAACATTGTTACCCATATTCAATCTTCTTCGTATAACGCCGTGTTCGAAAGACGTAACGTTGAGGAATTAGTCACAAGATTTATTGTACCTATTTCAATTGTTCCTGATAAAGGTGATCGAATCACCTCAGACTTCTAACAATCATTCTAAGATTTCCTTCGGAACCCCATTTAGATGTAAACACCGCCTACTATCCTCAGACCGATGGTCAGAACGAGAGAACAATTCAAACATAGGAAAGTTATGCTCAAAGCATAAGTGATTGACTCTAGAAATGGTTGGACTAACCTTTTATCATAAATCAGATTCGTTTACAACGATAGTTGTCGCACGAACGTAGAGACTACACCATTTGAGGCACTTTATGGTCGAAGTACCAATTACCCATTTACGGAACGAAATCGGAAAGTTAAATTCACTGGTCTAGAACTAAACTATGGAACAACAAAGGAAATCTCACAAGTCGAGAACCAGTTACAAGCAACGAGAAACTGGTAGAAGTAGGTTGGTACATGACACACATCATACGGATTGGGTATCCTTGAATAGCAAACTAACCAGGTTCACGTGAAAGAACGAGCTAAGTTGAAAGCTTTGCCTTGGAGAGGCATGATACGATTTTGGTAACACGAGAGATTGAACCTTTAAGTATATTGGACCATTTCAGATTCATGTTAGAATCGACCAGCTGACATATAAGATTTGAGTTCTGACAGAGTTCATCAACATATATTACCCATATTACATTATAAACCTGAAGAAACACTGATCATCTATTGACGAACCAAACTCGGAAAAAGCCAAACTCACTATTCCAATAGGCATTCATGAAATAACCAAAAATTTCCTACAAGTCGAGAATCAATTACAAATTCTATAAGTTGTAAACCATTAAAACTTCAAGTTGGTAGCTAGATCACGTTGAAAGTTCTGCCTAGGAAAGGCATGATATTATTCGGAAAGATTTGGAAAGTTAAAACCGATATACACTGGACCATGTAATAATTCAGACAGAGTAGGCCTAGTAGCCTTCAGACTTGAGCCTTGTTAAAGAACAGCCGGATTACACAACTATGTTTCACCTATTTGAATCCAGGAAATGACTTTCAGATTAGTCAATCATAATCCCATTTGGAAGGGAATCCAACCCTGAGACAAACGTAAACTTGGTAAGAGAACCAGTAGAAAGCATGGACCATGAGGTCAAACGGTTGAAGCAAAGTCAAAATTCCTATCGTGAAAGTTCGCTGGAATTCTTGAAGAGGTCCCGAATTTACTTGGGAACGGGAAGACCAAATGCAACTCAAGTATCCACGTCTATTTACCAAATATACTTCAGAGACCAACCAAAACTGAACTTCGGGACGAAGTTCCTGTTAGAAGGGAAGACTGTCACAACTCGTAATTTTCGGTCATTTTCCAAACTTCGACAATTTACTATTCATAAGTTACTATTCATCATTTACTATTCATCGATCACTATTCATCATTTTTAAGGTCAATTTGACATTCTGAGAAGCGTTCAGAAATTTTACTATTCACGTGCATTACTCATGTCATCGTAAATTTAGTTTATGAGTATTTAAATTCGCGTAACCGTTTTGGTTCAGGAGCGAATCCATGCATTATCATTTGGGACATCTCATACAGACTAGAAGTAGTCTGCATATCATCATTAGGGCAGTTACATACTATTCCACTCGTAGGGTATTCAAATTATATTTTTAATATAATTAACGAATTTCGTATGTTTATTTTTAAATAAACACTAATACGCGAACTATAAATGTGACTAACACGTCCGACACTCCCAACTATGATCCCAATATATTTTTATACTCATTTTTATAATATAAAAATTATAATATTAATTTACCCGGTATTTTGGAAATTTATTTATTTCGTATCGTACGTCTAATTTAATTTCGACGGTTTTCATAAAAATTAAACAATAATTATCTAAACACTTAATATTTGTACCCAACCTATTTTTATAATTTTTATAACTTTATTTTATCCCGGTTAACTCCGTTAAAATTTATTTTTAGTTAACCCGGTACCCGGTACACCTTAAAAACTACAAATAACACACAATAATGCAAAATCACCAAAAGTCTTACATTCATTCCCCCCCCCCCTCCTTTTTCGCCCCCCCCCCCCCCCCCTTGCCAATTTTCTTACAAAAGCTACTTACTCACTCTTTCTCATTAATACCTATTACTAACTAAATAAAATAATAATAATATCAATAATACTTATAACCTATACTAGATTTTCTACCTCATTTTACAACTAGCAACTTTCACATTTTCTCTCTTTTCTCTCTACTCACTCACGGCAACAAGGAGAAGACAAGCAAGACCAAAAATATTTTTCTCAAAGATCAAGTGTAATCTTGTTAATATAGTATCCTTGTTAGAGTTTTGGAATAAAAACTCAAGGATTGTTAGGTTTTCACCATCCAAACTTCATTAATCTTCAAAGTAAGTTTACAAAGTTTATTTTCATTATTTCTTCAAGTATTTATATTTATCATATGGTTTCATACAAGATCTTAAGCATTTGTTACCTTATACCACTTCATTTTTATAAACTATTAACTTATAAATTCTAGAAATGTTTATTTTGGATTTCTTTGGTAGATCCTTGTTAGATCTACTTGGTTTTGATGTTTAGGAACCCATGGCACCCTAAGAAGGTGTATGGTAGGATTAGACTAGTTTTGTGGTGATTGAAAGTGGTTTGATTGAAGATGGAACTAGATTAGAACCCTAGAAACGATTTTTGAAACATTTGAAATACCTACTGTCCCTATTTCTATTTCGTGGGAAAATCAGTGGTTAGTGGTTAATTTTTGACCAAAGATTTAGAAAATACTTTTAAAAACGAAACTTTAGGCGAAAGAACGGATTAAAACGAGCTTATAACGAAGGAGATATGATTTTTGCAAATTTAACGACGAAAACTATTTTTGTAAAAACTGCTTGCTGTTTGGCAGATTTCAATGGGTAAAAAGACGTATTAAACGTAACCTAGGGGAGCCGAGTTATCAAAAATATACTAGTATATACAAAAACGAATCCGTGGACATAAAGAACAAGGAAAACGAGCCTAAAACGACCAAGTTATACCCATTCTAACATCGTCAAACTATATATATATATATATATATATATATATATATATATATATATATATATATATATATATATATATATATATATATATATATATGGACACAAATAAAAATAATAACGTACGCACTAAATGGTATATTTTCTAGAAATGTTGCTAACGACTATTTTCTTATCAAATGAATACGTACGACCCAAGAGAATATTTATACGACTTAACGACGTTATTTTAAGGTTTTCGATACAAGGATTATAACGCTAACATTTTCGTACGAGATAATACGACAAGTTATATACTTCTCTAAATGGACCTATTTTTCCTAAGTATGGAAACTATTTTACTATGACGATAACTAGTATTTCCAAATTACGAGTGGTATAGGTATCATGTGCATGTGCATTCATTACATTACGGCTTGATCTTAATTAGATCACGATTATTCATTTAGGTTGCGGCTAGTGTTCGCGCCTCATTGTCCCGACTACTTTACTATCGTTGTACCATCTTCGTACTATTACTCCAGGTGAGTCTTCATAGCCCCGTTTTTAGTACTTATTTGATTTTAAATCCCACGGGGGAGAATACATTGCACAATTATTTTTGTACATGCCCAAGTATTAAATTCCGTATATTGCTTAAGTTGCCTTATTACCACGTCTTGACAAGTCCCCTTTTTATCATGGACCGTTAATTTCTAGTACTAAGCGAGAGTGAGTGGATAGATCTATCGAGGGTGACTCCTCCATTCGTGTTTGGGTTGCTCCATAAGGAAAACGAATGCATTTCATGTCTAAATTACTGAGTGACTAGTAACCACTCCTTTGGGGCATATTGTAGTACGTCTAGCTTCGGTGCCATGAGCTTAAGAGACAATGTAGCTTTTTGACATTTTGTCACTTTACTTTATACTTGTGGGCTTATGTACTTACGAATTACTTATAAACCTATGATTATTCACCAACATTCGTGTTGACCGTTTTTCGCAATGTATTTCTCAGGTTATTAAGGTAGCTCATGTTGCATACATTTGGACCTTCATGGAGTCGCGGAGTCGACGCGTCTCACCATATTTTCTGCACTTATGAAACGTTTGATCTTGTTGAACTTATTTTAACAATATTGGCAAACTCTTTTGGGACCTAAGCTTTGTAAACTCTGAATGTTTTAATGATCAAACGCTGTATTTTCTAAACGACACTTTAGGTCGTTCAATATAACTGTAATTATGGTGCTATGACAGTCACCCCCAGGTATTCCATTCCGCTGCCATTCAGGTATTTTGGGGGTGTGACATTTGGTCTTTTAAGTTTGACAATTTGTCAGTTTTGGTCCCCGGGAATTTGAAAAATGGTAAAATTATAATTTTGGTCCTTATGTTATTCACATATGACAATTATAGTCCTTGTGATTAAATTTGGAAAACACCATTTCAGTCCCTAAACTTTTGGTAAATTACAATAATGGTCCTTGTGATGTTTTGCAAATTAACCAAATGGACCCTTGAAATATTATTACCCAAAAAACCAAACCTGCCAAGCCCTTACCCCCTTATACCATCCAGCCCAACTGCTTCCCTTGGCCCAACATTCAAAACAGCCCACCAACTAAACTAATACCACTCCCCCGTTTTTAATATAAACCGCCCCTTGGTCAAACCCCTTCGTTGACCACCCTTAACCTCACCACTTGCCTGCTACACCCACTGCTACACTCAACCTCCCCCTCCTCTTCTCAGCAAAACCCACTCCATGTTCCCTTCCAAACCACAACACTCCAAGACTCATTTAATTCCCATAATTCTATCCAAGCAACACCAACTGTCCCAAATCCTTTTTCCCGCCAAACTCAATTTAAACGGCCATGATCATTTGAAGCAATCCTACGGCTCAGAGTGAATTGGCAAAGTCAACAAAGACCTCCAGGAGTTATAAAAATGAAGAAAAGTGAAGAAAAGAGTAGTAGATAATGTAGAATAGATTAGAGTAGTTTTAGTTGATGTAAGTTAGCTTAATCATCTGTCTTAATTGTAATTTTTAGTTCGAAATCTATGTATTCACTAATCTCAGTGTGTTAGAAACTCATTTCATCTTTAAATTTCAAAGTTTCAGTTTTAATTTTCCAAGTTGTGTTTTAAGTAAAATTTCAATTTGTTGGTAAGATAATATAAGCTGTTACTCCTTGTTAGTATAAGCTCACAGAGGCTTTATTGTGAGCTTTTGAAGTTTGTGGGTGGTTTAGTATAGTGGAATTCACAAAAAGAAAAATCAAAAATAAATAAAAAATAAAAAGAAAATTAGCAATAAGCTGAGGGAATAAGCTTGTATAAGCTGTAACATCCTCTGGATAAGCTCATTAAGCTGCTCCATAGCTTGAATGAACCTATCTCACAGCCTAGTTCATTTACAAGTCCATATGCCTTTCATCAAGTAAGTTCCATTTCCAATCCTGCTTTCTCTTTTAGAATAACTAGTTTAGTGTAAGATACTGCTTATTCAGGCTCTATATTGCTTATTGAAGTTGCTTAAGTACATCTGTTTAGCTTTTATATCCTTTAGTCCATAATTTGTATTTCCACTGCATATTTTTAGCTCAAATCCGCTAGGCTATATCTCTGTGTATTTGTCAAGCTTCTACTGTCCCATTGATAGCTAATACAGTTAAGGATCACATTGTGATCATTGATTTGCAAGTTAGAGGTTTAAATTGGTAGTAGATAGTGAAACAGGTTCACTTAGGGGGTGTTTGGTTTAGGACTGTCTGCTGCATAATTGTTGTTTTTGTTGTTAGATACTGGTTGGAACATGATTTAGTAAGTATTATTAGATAGCTTAGGTCATAAAATAGTAGTGTACTAGTAAAAAAGTCAAAATCACTAGGTAATTTCCCTCACAGTTAACTGTGAGGGGTTTTGTGTCCTCAAATCTATCACATTAGTTACTATAATTGTTAAGTTAGTCCTAAATAATCTAAACATAGCTCATAACTTTATGTATAATCAGTAGAATGTGGTTAAAGTTCAAGAAAATCAATCTTCAAGTTTTTGGAAAAAGTCAAATTTGTGGTTTAGGCAGAATTTCCATTTCTTGTGGGAATATTTGTGAATTTTGTAGTGTGTTTTGGATCATGAAACTTGTTTCCATATAAAGCCTTCCAGCTGATCTTTAGTGTCCTCTAGTTCTTTGATTTTTGGGAATTTTTCCCTGGGCTCCACTTAGCCCCAAACACAACTGCAGGGTAAGATAGTCCCCTGCATCAGCAGGTTACCATCCCACCACCACCACTTTGGTGGTGGCTGCAGCCTTCCTATGTGGTCCCAATGTCCCATTATTGGTTCATTTCAATCCCCCCCTTGGTAGACTTCAAACCTTGACTTTTTGTTTGACCTGAAACCCTGTGGGACCCATCTGAATCAGGCCCTAAACTCTGTCCCATTTCAGTGTTCACAATAGTTTTTGGAGTGCTTATTTTTAGCTTAATAGCTTATTCAGTGGATCATACTTGCATTTTCTTGTTTAAACATGTTCATCTAACTTGTTTGAATCAGATTTCACCCTTGTGGGTCCCACTTCAGCCATTTTAGCTTATTTCTTGCCACAGTCAACAAAAGTCAACTGTCTCACCATTTAGCTTATATTTTGCTTATTTTTAGTTTATAAAAAGTTTGTTTTTACAAAAATTTTCTGTTTTTAGATGTAAAATAGATTGGTAAAAGAAAAATTCCAAAAATCCAATTTAATTTTTAAGTGATAGTTTCTATTTAATTTTATTTAAATTTTATTTTTCATTTTTAGATTTTAATTAAGTACTTGTCATTTTTATATTTTTATTAATTTCCTCTTATATTAAAGTATTTTTAATAATTTTCTCAGATTTTTATTTTATTATTTAGTATTTATTAGAATTAATCTTAGTTTTATTAATTATTAATTAATATTAAGCTTTAAAATAGCATAATTAGTTTTTATTAAGAAAAACTTAGTTTTTATATTTTTCCTAGCTTTTATATAATGTAAAATAATTTTAGAAATTTTATTAGAATTTTTACTGTTCATTTAGTATTTTTTATAATTTAAAATAGTTTAATTAGATAATTAATAATTAATTAATAGAAAATCCACAAAAAGACAAAAATACATATTTTTATTTTTAAAACTTATTTTTAGTTATTTTATAATTTTAGAAATTTTATTTTCAATTTTCTAGTGTTTAATTAATATTGTATTATATTTAAGTTGTTTAAATATTAATAATTAGTGATAATTAGTAATTAATTAATATTAAATAATTAATTAGTGTTAAAATTTATTTTCTTTTTCTAAAATTTTTCTTTTACTTTTAAGTTTGTAAAAAAGTCATTTTCACCCCTGGGTGTTTTCAGATTTCCGTTTTCACTTTTTATTTTGTACGTTTACGTTTTATTTAAACGTGAACGTACGTGTTTTAAGTTTTAAACGTTTCTGGTCTTTCTAACTTTCCAGTCTTGTTAATTTAGTGTATTTAAGCTATTTTCTCTTATATTCCAGTAGTATAATCATCACAACTCACTCAAACCCCTTTTCATCCAAATTCACCCGATCACAGAACCATTTGTTAGCCATTCACACCTCGTCGGGACATAACGACCCGGGGAAACACTATACTTCCGCGGAGCATTGACTCTGAGCAGTTTGACTGTGTTGACCACATCCGTGGTTGATTTCAGTTGACGGTTTAGCATCAATCAATAACCATATTTCTTTTGACTTTTCTATTTACCAACTAATTCATTATAATGGTATAATAGTATTTTCAAGCCGATTACATGCTTTATAACACAAGTACTTTTTACAAAGTCACTTCATGTCCATGTATTTACAAGAAAACATAAACTGTTATAATCCCACTATACGTTATAAGTCATTTAACAATTTAATGACTTCATGTATATGTCTTAATTAAAACACATAACAAGATAACGTCTTACTTTATTATAAGTCTTGTAACAATTAAAAGACTTTATGTTTATATCTTTACAATGAAACATAAATATGTTTAACTAAAGTAATTATGAACACCATCTTTTGGTTTCAATAGTAATTTCAAGTTAATTTATTACTTCACAATAATGTAAATAACATTATTTCTTCATTTATTTATGTCATTACAAGAACACATAAATATTCAGATTGAAGCAGCATTAGATTACTTTATTAATTTATGTCATTCTATGAATTCATAAATATATAAATTAAAGTAGTCTTGATATCATATTGACACATGTTCTAATAGGTATCTAATTTAGAAACTGTAAATTCTCATAGTTCAGTTACATCAGTTGATCTGCTAGTAATGAAAATATGAAATTCACCTTGTTGTTGCAATCTAGCTAAGCTCTCACATAACATAAATTGTAACACCAAGTGTTTCTTGAATTAGATTAGTATAATTCATATTAGAACGTTATTCTCTTACCTTGCAGTCAAGAGAATCCATTAAATCATATCTTTATGAGTTGTTTCTTGCACACATTAAAGATAACATTTCTCCCACTTGTGCATGGAACAACCTCAAACGCCATGCATTTGTTTATGTGATCGATATGAATGTGTCATAGATTTTAGCATAACAAGTAGATGTAGAACAACAATGTCTAGTAAGGAAACGTACAAGACTATCCTTGAAAGTATGAGTGTATACACTTGTAAAGTAATTATCTTTAGCTACCAAGATGTCAAAGCTTGTAACTCCCACTGAATTAAAGATCATTACAATAATTCCTTATTCAATAATAAGTACACAATACTCCCACTGAATTTGATAACATTGTAAAAGTTTCATATCCAGTGAAAGAAAATAGTGTGCTTTTAACTTTCCTACACATTTGAATGTCCATACGTAACAATTACTTATGCACTAAAAGTGTATTCTACTATGTAAATGATGGACTATCCACCAAATGCTATTAACTTGAAAATTGGTCAAGCAATTTCTTCCTTAACAGGTCTACCATCCTACAATGTATGTAGCACCTTTAGAATAGTCAAAACAACTAGTTTGTTTTTAAACATTTTGCAGTAATTAGTCTAGCTTCTAATTATAATAACTCATAAAATGTCATACATAATTTTTCTGTTAACCAAATATCATATTTGTTATTAAGAATTTAATCACCGAATGAGGATGATAAAATCCCTATGAAAATATTCGCAATTTTCTTAACTATTAAAAAATTTTCTATGAGTTATATTAGAATTTAGACATATCTAATATTCCTATTATCCTTTCTCATTCATGAAAAGGAATAGGATTGTATCTCACTCTTCTTTCATAGAAAAGAGACTTCTTTTGTCTTTTAAGTAAATTATTCTTAATCAAACATTTGTTTGAAAACAGAACTGGGTCCATTTACCAAAGCCCAAAGTGTGTTTACGGTTTGAACGTTGCATTAATACGTTAAAACGAATTACAAATTTCAATTTCAGTATTTTCGATAATTAGGTCTTTAAGAAAAAAAATACCCATTGGTAAATATTCATATAAACCGTAGTATTTTTTTAAAGCTAGGATCCTAATTGACACAGTACCATTACATCAGTTGATCTGCTAGTAATGATAGTATTCAACAAGGTAATTGTCGAACAATAATTATCAATATCGTATTGCAATTCCTAGATTTATGGGACAATCACAAAACTTTTGTAATGTAAGCATGTTTGATCCCCATCTAATGCCTTGAGTCCAAGCTATCACTTCCTACTCAATTTAAGTCATCTAACTTAAAAACTGCAAACTCATAAATTCATTACATCAGTTGATCTGCTAGCAATGAAATTATGAAATTTACCTCTCCATTGCAATCTAGCCAAGCTCTCACATGACGTAAACTACAACTTCAAGTGTTTTTAATTAGATGGCATTCGACTTAATTTTATAAGGGTATATTTTTTTGACGTGTAATCAAAATAATGTATAAAGAAGCATGCATACAACTTCATAACATTGGTTTTATAAAACATTTTTATTACCAATTCACTAAGAGTAAAATAGCAAAGTTTTGATTGAGGTATCGGGTTCACCAATTAAAGAATTACCAACAATTATCGTCCACCTATATCGTACTTTTGCATAAGCCCTAAGGCTTAGTGTTTCGGATAATCATTGTGGAATTGTGGTGAATTCACCCTTAAGATGACAATGTACGTAATATAGTGATATAGGTAAGTCTAGAGTCGGCACACAAGCGGTTGTAGAGAACCTATAGGTGCACGGTCTTTAAAAACCCTTCTCTACAAGCACATTGTATGGCAACCTTCGGTCCGCCTTTCGCACACTATGTACAAAAACATCAATCAACCAATCCTTTGAAATTTAACTCTTAAAACCAAAACAATTTCGCCATTTATTTAGTCCATATTATTTTTCTATTAAAAAATTACCCTTTTTTGTTTATAAACATGTCACACATAATAATAAACAAAAAACAAGTAATACAAAATAAAAAAAATAAAACAACCAAATAAACATATACATAACATGACAATTAAATATGTATAAACATGTAGCCACATGCAAATTTTATTCAATAGTCCTATTAATAACCAAGTCTAGGTGTATAATGCATTTTTTCAATTAAGGCTTTCTTCTTCAATGGAAAAAGAGCCACATACATCGATGAATCGATTGCGTAAGCCAAAATTAAATAAACACCACATAACACGTAATTGATTACTTAATATTGGAGTCTTCCCCAATTCGACATCTATTAATAAATTTACATGTTCCGATATAACTTAACATTTAATATATATATCCAATTTAAACCATTTAAATTCTCACACAATAAAATCCATGCAAATATGCACTTTTCATGGATTATGCTTAACAATTAACATATTACACCAAGATCGTTTACTAAAATGCATAACCAATTACATGACATCCTAGGGTTTCTAATCATATTAAAAATTCAAAAACAAAACCCTAAAAACCCTAATAGGTCAATCGACCCAAAAATAAAAAATAGGGTTAGGAATCGAAAAACCCTAAAAACATGTAATTAAACGAATCAAGATTCAATTTTTATGTGTTTCGATAATTAATTACACATTATAACGGCTCTAGATGCCACTGTTGGAATTATGATATCATGACAATCATATAAAATAAACCAAACACATCAAGTAAGCATATGCGGAAGCGTTATAACAAGATCATATAACATGTAATTAATTAATCAATAAGAAATAGTAAACATACCTTTGTGATTCTAGCCCCAACAAGAATCAAATGCAATCTTCAACTTATGAACCCTAATTAGGGTTTATGTGAATTGTAAGAATTACCCTTTACCTATTTTGTAATTCAATCCAAGAATCAAACAATAGTGTGTTTGAATCGCGTTCTTGTACACACGTACTAATTCAAGTAAAAGTTTATGCAAGTAAATTAAACACAAAACTTTTGAGCTTATGAAAATCGAATCCCTTAAAGGGTTTTAAAGATGGATCGATTTTGAGGACAAGAGAAGAGAAAGAAAACACCTATTATGTGTGTACAAGTTATGAGAAAACAATAACCCATGAGGTGTTTATATACTAGTGAATACTTGGAGCACAAGGCAAAGATGAGGTGGAAACTACCCCTTGGCTGATCGGTCTAGGCTTCCCCCAAGGGATTCCGGAACTTTATCTTGTTTCCAATTATTTACAAGTATTACTTTCCTAATCTTCGTCTAACGGTCGTTAGTCATTCTCCGTTAAATACTAACGGTCGTTACTAGTTTTGTGTTTATTAATAATTATATATAACATTTATAAATAATTATTCTTTTACTCTTCATACGTAAAGTGTGCAATCTCACGATCTCGAGTTCGATCCTAACATACGACTACTAAAATAATGTCCTGACAGTTACTTCACTGAACATATTTCTAAAACCAACAAAAACCTAGCACCAAGTGTGGTGGTGGTGAAGTTTTAAGGATCACGTGCGATTCAGTGATTTTTCGCGTGACAAAAGTCCTTAATAAGGGCACTCTAATAGTTAGGTAGTTTTGGTATGTGGCTTGACCATAATAAGTGTATAATTTTAGGGGATTTTCTTGATCTTATTTTCACTATATATTTTCATATTTTACTGAAAAATAATGTTAGTACTCTACGGAGTAATTTAAAAGTGATTATTCTTTTAGGCGTTTTTACTAGGGTAGAATGGGTGTGCTTTAACTTTACAAAAGACCTTTCTTCCCAAGAGAAGCGTGTGAAAAAAGTGATTTCTATGAGTGGAGCAATGAATCATTTTTCAATAAAGCAAACATTATAAAAAAGAAGATACTAAACCTTCACTTTACTCATTCATTCAAACTATTTGGCGGTTGTTCTTTATACCAAACCATTCATACATTGTATTCAGGTATACAAACTTACATTTTATGCCCAATGCAATCGAGCTCGAATAATCAAATATCTTGATCACAATCACCCGTTTTTCGTCACAGCTCGACAAAAAATCACTCATCTCAAGCTCTTACTCGTCTTGAGATCGCCGCATTCTTATAATTTTCCTCATAAACAAATAAGATACGTGGGGGGAGTATTAAATAGCCAAACAAGGGAATGTTTGATTCCTAATTGTCCATACATTGTACACCTTGAAAATGAAAGATTTCATATAAAAATCCACCAAGAAACAACCAACTCTAGAACACATGACATGTAACACACACATTTTAATTATTTTCATGTGGGCACACAAGTAATTCAATCTATTCAAACAAAAGCTAAATTCTTTGTACCATATGATATAATAAACCCCATAATTTTCATCACTATCCTATTTATAAGCACATTATATTTAAATATAATTTAACAAAAAGTTACATTCTTGGAGTGATATGATATAATAAGTCCCATAATTTCCATATTCCATATATTTTATATGAAATATCACAAATGCATAATTTAGGCAAAGGAGAACCATCAACAATCATTTCTCTCCCTTCTATAATTTTACTACCTTTATTTGTTAGTAGTTGCTTTATTTTAGTTGTTTAAAGTTTACTCAAATATGTCAGACAACAAATGACAAAAGTAATATTATTTACATATTTACCCCTGACCCAGTGACAGGCATGCTACCCTCTCTTTATACTAAAAAAAAACAACACAAAAGAACTCACTCTGCTTTTTCTTGGGTCTATCATATTATTATGTTATATGGTATAGTGTCATTTTGGTTCAATATATTAGTAACACTTGAAACTTTGCAGTTTGCATATCTTGTACTGAAATTATGAGATTACAAGGAAAGAGTGGTGATATATGTTTCTTGATATGTTTTCTGGTGTTTTTGAGCTGTACTAATGGCTTGCTTTCACCTAAAGGTGTAAATTTTGAAGGTAAGTTTGAATATATATTTTTTGATGGAACAATGTTGTTAGAAGGTTAAGAATGAGGTTTTGACATATTGTTATTTGTTTTTGTAGTGCAAGCTTTAATGGGTATAAAAGCTTCATTGGTGGATCCTCATGGTGTTCTTGAAAATTGGGATGCTGATTCTGTTGATCCTTGTAGTTGGACTATGGTTACTTGTAATTCTGAGAGTTTAGTTAGTGGATTGTAAGTGTTTTTATTTATTGATAATTTTTTTACATACTTATGATGTTTTAGTGCTGTGTTTGTGAGTTATTAGATATTTGAGTTTTTTTACCCTTGGTTTGATATGAATTATATGATCATGCTCAGGGGAACACCTAGCCAGAATTTATCAGGCACAGTGTCACCAAGTATTGGGAACTTAACCAATCTTCAAATTGTGTAAGTGTTGATCAAATCATTTAAATGTTAAAATGACTAAAGGGGTACTTTTAATGGTATTTAATGAGTGATTTTTGGTTGCAGACTGTTACAGAATAATCACATTACAGGTCCAATCCCAGCTGAAATTGGTAAATTGAAGAAGCTTAAAACAATTGATCTTTCTGATAACCAATTTACCAATGAGATTCCATCTTCTTTAGGCTACTTAACAAGTCTCCAATACATGTAAGCTTGTTTTTAAAATATGTCAATTTGATTATCTGAATTCACGCTACTATATTGAGTTATTGGCTAATTTCGACTTTTGCAGGAGGCTTAACAATAACAGTCTTTCTGGGCCAATACCACAATTAGTAGCCAACATGACCCAACTTGCATTTGTGTAAGAATTTAATTATCTCTATCTCTAACTCTTGATTAACATGAGCATCAATATACATCACAGATACAAGCATTCAAAGATAGTATATACACTGTGAATCTGTGATACAGTAGAGTTTAAATATCGCACAATGATAACACACGTAGGAGTTTAGGACATTAGGTAGACCTAACCTAAAAGGGTTGATTGCAAGGAAACATATCCTTAAAGTACCATTCACTATGATAATATTGACGCCTTTTGGTCATGTACATCCGTAAGTTCAAAGTTCTGTTAGGATCAAGTGCAGTTTCACATGATAATATTTTGGTCATGTAGGACACACTAGATATACCTACTATGTGTTGAAAGACACGTCATTCTTGGATACCATCAAGTTTGGTAATATTAAGGTCATGTAGGGCCCACTAGGTAGATCTGCAGGAGCTTATGTGTCACGATCCGAGAAGCAACTTCTTTTTTAAGTACAGTTTGCTGTGGTAATATGCGGTCGTGTAGGGCCACTATCTATCTAGATAATCATTCTTGTTGCAACTACTTTCGTAATGAGAATCAGAATGACTTGATCCAAACACTAGAAACTGTGAGACTGATAATCAGATAATCAAAATGAATTGATCCTAAGAACAGACTTTGAATTCATTGCAGGGACTTATCATTCAATAACTTAAGTGGGCCAGTTCCCAGGTTTCCATCTAAGACCTTCAGGTAAGCTCTCCATTGTTCCCCATCTTTTACGCGTGCGTGCCCATGAATGTAAATTACGGCTTGTATATGAATTTCTATCTTTCAATTGCAGCATTGTTGGGAACCCTCTGATATGCCAAACAGGGTCTGAGCAACAATGCCGTGGAATGACGCTTATGCCCATGTCAATGACTTTAAACACTACCGAAGGTAATAATAGTATGCACCTTTTCTTATTTTAGCATAATATTAATTAATAACTTTAAGAATTTACAAGAATCTCCAATTTCATTACCTATATCCTTTTTGAAGGTGCTACTATTTCGCCAAAATCAAAAGGTCACAAAGTTGCACTTGCCATTAGTACAAGCCTTGGATGCATATCTTTGCTCATCTTTGGACTCGCGCTAATTTGGTGGAGACGAAGATATAATCAAGAACCCTTCTTTGATGTCAAAGGTTGGTTTCTTTTTACCAATAAATCCAAGGACTTTGTTTTTAATGTTACTAATAATCTAATATTATTGCGATTCTTAATTGAAACAATGCAGATAGGCATCATGAGGAAGTTTCACTAGGAAATCTCAGGAAGTTCCAATTTAGGGAACTTCAAATTGCAACACACAACTTTAGTAACAAGAACATATTAGGTAAAGGTGGTTATGGGCATGTCTATAAAGGGCAACTTCAAGATGGGACTTGTGTAGCTGTGAAGCGCCTTAAAGATGGTGGTGCTGCAGGTGGTGAGAAACAGTTCCAAACAGAAGTTGAGATGATTAGCCTAGCAGTACACAGACACCTACTTAGATTATATGGGTTTTGTATGACTCCAACCGAGAAGCTATTGGTCTACCCTTTCATGTCCAATGGCAGTGTTGCTTCTCGTCTCAAAGGTACAAACTGCATTATTGAGCTTTCTAAATGCATCCATAAGGTACTGAGTGAAGTAAAGGTGGCAAATGGGGAAGGTTTGGTGGGAGGGTAATGGGTCAAAATGGCTAATTTTGATGATACAGGTGCAAGCATGTACAGTCACGTTGTGCTGACCCACACTACTTTTTAAAAATCTTATCAATTCGATCATTCGATGTATACAATAAGATTATGAAACTATATTGTTAAATTAATAATCTGTTTTTTTAATAAAATGTGTCAATGGTTTCAAGCAATTGAAAATTCCTTTAGTGAGTATTTTCCTAAGAAAGAGTGTAAATACGGAATTCCCGATTCGCACCATCAAAAGTAAAAACATAATGTAAAAAATTAAAAAGGGAAAGCTGAAAATACAAAGAAATGAAATTTGGCCTGACATGAGCCAAAACAATTTATGTTCAGCTAATCAGCCAGGTCCGCTGACTAGTTATGGCCTTTAACTAATCACGGTTCAAAAGTTACGCACGTGTAAATTTCAAACATTTTTCCTACCATGTTCACAAATGACCAAGACTCTTAGCTAACTCATCAATTGGTCTCACTATCGCTTCTACAGAAAAACCCGTATTGGATTGGGGCATAAGGAAGAGAATCGCATTAGGGGCAGCAAGGGGATTATTATACCTTCATGAGCAATGTGACCCAAAAGTTATTCACAGAGATGTAAAAGCAGCGAATATATTACTTGATGATTGTTGTGAAGCAGTTGTTGGTGACTTTGGTTTAGCTAAGCTTCTAGACCATCAAGATTCTCATGTAACCACTGCAGTTCGTGGCACGGTAGGCCATATAGCACCAGAATATCTCTCCACTGGCCAATCATCGGATAAAACAGATGTTTTTGGCTTTGGGATCCTTCTCCTTGAACTAATCACTGGACAACGAGCTCTAGAATTCGGCAAAGCTGCTAACCAAAAGGGAGCAATGCTTGATTGGGTAAGCCTAATAAAGATTTAAACTTTTTTTTAATATCCTTAACAGAATTTTTTGTTTAGTTATTTTTTATTTATTTTTTTAGGTGAAAAAGATTCATCAAGAAAAGAAACTGGATATTTTAGTTGACAAAGATTTGCAGAATTATGATAGAATTGAATTAGAGGAAATTGTTAAGGTGGCATTGTTGTGCACACAATATCTTCCAGGCCATAGGCCCAAGATGTCGGAAGTTGTACGAATGCTAGAAGGTGATGGACTAGCAGAGAGATGGGAGGCTTCACGGGGAGTTGAGTCAAGTTCAAAGTTCCGCACATCAGAGTTGTCTTCATCAGAGCGATATTCTGACCTCACTGATGATTACTCATTGCTAGGACAAGCAATAGAACTCTCAGGTCCTCGATGAGTTGTCCTTTGAATATAAATTACGGGGCAAAAGGGCAAACATGATTATTTTTGGTGAGAATGGTTCATGATGTTATAGGTTTGTAAAGGTTTAAATTTTCAAAGAGTAGTTAATTTTGTATGAGTTATATAAAAGTAGTTTTTCTATGAATTGTCATAATGCACATATATAAGGATGTTAACGAGCTAAGCCTAGTAGAGCCGTAGAGGAAAAGAGAAATTTGGCTCGGGTTGTTTAACAATCACTCTGCTCTCTCGACTAGAGCTTCTAGAAATTCTGTATAATAGTGTTTCTTTATTTGATAAATTTATAATGAACTAAACTTTTAGATTTGCATGCTTACAAGCTCGAGCTTGATAGACTTGTTTCTTACCTTAAACTCAAGCTCGAATAAATTCGTTTATGATCATGCAAAAGAAGCTGAAATGTAAGGAATGTTGTTAATAGGTCCGGATAGAACTAAATGTAAGGAATGTTACAGGCTCCCCTTGGCTGGTGATTTGTAGCCATGATCAGACTCCGACAACCATAAATCTTCACAACTCAACATTATATCTATCATTAATTTTCTACCTTGATCTCCAAGTTTTAACAATGTGCCACTTAATAATCAAATTCATTCTTCAAGCGCATTAATAAGATTAAACTCTATCTTAAAGAAACCGGACTAATCAACAAGTTAGTGTTGATTCTTACTCGCCACATAATGGCTCTGCGCTCAGTGACAATCTTCAAGATCTCCAGTGATCTTCCAGTTTGAACCTGAAGGATAAGTCTTTACCTTTAAACATCTTCCAGTTTATAGCTCATTTATGATCATGCTGGGCGGTGGATTTTAGTGGCCCTGTGTCATATCTAACACATAGGCTCCATTGGAAACAGAAAACTAGAATATATGTTCAGAATTGTTAAGTTTTGCCTTCTCTAATTTCGTTCACAGCCTACATTCCATTTTTTATTTTTATTGTGGAGTCAAAGCTACAATATTTGCAAATTAACTAGCTGGCCTGAGGTTGAGTTAAACTGCCTTGTTGAGTTGTTGGATTTGAAAAGATACCCTCAACAATTTACTTGTTTTTGCTTGATCATTAGTGTTAGTGCAAAAAGTGTGATGGGTTAAGATTGAGCTTGATTTGCGTTGGGCCGTCCTTGATGGACTGTCCGTTATGTGAATTATGCACTAATTCAAGTAGTAGATTGATTTCCTGCACAAATGAAAGTAAACCGTTAGCCTTATCATGGGGACGGACCCCAAGATTAAGCTCCGGCATAAGAGTAAGTATTCATGTTGTGAGAGGAATGTATGTGTGTTGGGATGTGTGAGAAAGTCATACCTCGTAAATGTGTTTTGGGGTTGCCTTTTATAGGTGGGTGAAATACTAGGTTTTCCTAATATTTCCCATATCTTTGTAGTGGCCGGAGTGGGACCATTGTCGGGCAAGGATCCGTAGCTTAATCATGACTGCGGATGTGGATCATCTTCCAAACCCATGAGCTGGTCTGTAACTAACTTCGGGAGTGTCGCTTTGGATGACCTGCATGCGTCCTTAAAAGTCCAGACTGTGCCTTGCTCGTGGCTTGGGCTTTGGTGATGTCCGGTATTTCTGTTTTGTTGGGCCAGGGCCCAGTTGCGTATAATACAGTCCCGGGCCAGTACGCGTGCTATCCGTATTATACGTCATCAAGTCCCCCCAGTCTAGTGTGTTCATTGCACGTATGCTTTTGTAGCGTGTGGTGAATGTTTCTAGACTAAGATTCTAGTAGCTCTGCTCCGCGCTTGAGGCTTCTCCGTGACACATCTTTTGTGGTCAGCGGATAAGATTGCGGGGAACGTGGACCGCTTTTAGTCCTTTCTTCTTCTGACTGATTTGACCCTTCAGTTTTTTTGCTTAGCTGTTATCCTTATCTTTTACTTCTGATCGTAGCCGTTGATTGATGCGTTTTTGGCACTTGTCATGTGCCAGATCTCTTGACTGTGCCTCGGGTATAAATACATTGGTTGATGTTTTACTGTTGCTTTCCTTTTTATTATTTGTCTTCTGCTTTTAAAGAATCCTTCTCGTTTGCTATTTTTCTTTTCCTTGCCACGTTCATCTCGCACGTTGTCTTTTCCGATCTCCGCATTCTTATGGTTAAAATTACGGAGGTTAGATCCGGCCTTACGCCAGGGGGTCTCAGGGATCTGTGTCGTAAATGTTACATTCATGCACTGGTGCATCCTCTTCTGCTTGGCCATGATCAAACCATTAATGATTATCCCCTAGCAAGATTGGTCTTTACAGTCGGTTTTTTTGATTACGCCAACCTTCGTTTGCCTTTGTCTGTTTTCTTTGTTGAGATTATAAAGTATTATCACATTAATATTTCTCAACTTTCTGTTATTGGGGCGTCTAAGGTTTCACACTTTGAAATCTTGTGCCATGTTCATAACATTGTGCCGACGGTTGGATTATTCCGGCGCCTTTATGTTAATTCCATAAAGAATGGGTGGCTCTCGTTCAGCAAGCGTACGGAAGATACTGGTACTTGTTACCCCAAAGCTTTGGATTCTGTTAAGGGCAGGAGTAACCACTTTTTCTGGGCTGATGATTTTGCATGCCCAAATATCTTTCCTTGGCATACGGATGATAGTGTTGAGAGGGATTCAACTCCCGAGCTTGGTGAGTATGATGATGGAGAGTATAACACCCTTATTAGTAAGCAGGCTCTGTTTCGTAGGTACCCGGAGGCCTTTCTTTGTTGGGTCGTGTTGGGTCTATTAGATTTGATGATACAAAACAAGAAAGAATGAAATAATAGGGACTTAATATGACAAGAAGGAATTCTACAAAAGATGGAGAAGGACTTGCTTGTAAAAGAAGATTTACTTATTAGTCCTTCGTAGTATTTTGTAAACCCTAATTCTCTATTATATAAAGAGATTAAGGGTACAGGTTTTATTATTAAGTCTTTTAATATGTAGTCGACTAAAGGTGTGTGTGTGTAACCTAGACGTAGGGTAGAACGTCTAGGGTTAGAAGTGTTTCGTAGCCTCAAGAATCACTAGATTCCTGTTACAAATTATGTGTAACCGTATTATTCTGATCAAATAATATTTGAGGCTTGGATGAGAAAACCTTGTGTCAATAACTATTGATTTGTTTAATACAGCTGCGTGTATAGTTATTGTTATTGTGTTCCTAGATACTATGAAGTCTTGCACCTGAATGGAGTATGCATATAGTTGTTTGGAGGAATAAGCCTGACTTTGAAACTATGAAGTTAGAAAGCCTTTACAACAACTTGAGGGTGTATGAACCAGAATTGACTTCTTCATCTACTTCATCTCCTGGGACACAAAATCTTGCCTTTATCTCTTCAAATTCAAAAGGATCTCAAGAATCCCACTCTACTGCTTATGGGGTATCTGCTGCTGATGGATCTGCTGCTAGTTCTAATGATAAGAATTCCACCAGTGATATGGCCTTGTGTGCATTCTTGGCTGATCTAACAACCAACATAAGGTCACAGGTTCTTAATCAAGATATGGATCATATTGATCCTGATGATCTTGAAGAAATTGATCTTAAATGGCAAATGGCCATGTTGACCTTAAGGGCAAGAAAATTCTTGAAGAGAACAGGGAGAGAAGTTAAGTACAGGGCTAAAGAAAACTTGGGTTTTGACAAGTCAAAGATAGAGTTCTACAATTGTAACAGGAAGGTCACTTTGCTAGGGAATGTAGAGCTCCAAAGAAGAATGCTGAAGCTCCAAAGAAGACTACTGAAGAACCAAAGAATACCACTACTGCATTGGTATCCTGTGATGGATTGGGAGAGTATGATTGGAGTGATATGGCTGATGAAGAACCAAACTATTTTCTGGTAGCTCAAGTTAGACCTAAAGTGCATAACTTTGCACTTATGGCCTATGCATCACATCTTCTGGATCTGACTATGAGGTATACAATGATTCTGATCTATCTGTGTGTTCTTTTAAATCATGTGCTGACACTGTAGAAGAACTTAAGTCTAGGAATGAGAGTCTAATTAGAGAAGTTGAACACCTAAAACGTAATAACTTAGGTTACAAAGTAGGTATTCAAAATGTTGAAAGAAGACTAGAGTATCTAAAACAGTGTGAGCTAGAATATGTAGATAGAATTAACCAACAGGATGTTGAGATTTTTAAGAAAAACAGTGAAATTGAATTTCTTAAGAATAAATTAGAAGAAGTAGAAAAAGAAAGAGATGCAGCTCTTGCTGATAAGGAAAAACATATAGTGAGAGTAAACAAACAAAAATATGCTTCTGATTTGGTTAATAAATCTATTGAGAGTACCTTGATGAGGAAAGGAAGTGGAATAGGCTATAATGAGGTTGCTCCTCCTGTTAAGAGTGCCTATGCTCCACTAGGAAAAGAATTGTCTTTTATTAGTGAGCTAGATATAGAAAAACCTGTAGGTGAATCTAGCACAAGTGTCTTAGAAACACCTAAGGTTGAAGTTAGAAAATTTCCTGAGGCTCCTATTATAGAAGACTGGCATTCAGATAGTGATGAGGAACAGGTTGAACTAGAAGTGAAAAAGGAAGAAATTCCTACAAAAGTTGAACCTAAAATTGAACAGGTTAAGTTTGTGAGACCTGTGTTAGGTAAGGGCATCTCTATGAAAATGGTAGAATATAATGAGGTTCCTGGATGTCAATTGAATGGATTCTATAATAAGCCTAGGGGAAATCAGAGAAACTTTAATAACCTAGTTTCAAACAAATTTGGTAGTGAGTTTCAATTAAAGAAAAAGGCTTGTTATAAATGTGGTAGTTTTGAACATTTGATTAATAGTTGTAATGACCACAAAAAGCCTGTTTGGAATCAATACTCAAGGGTGAATCATAAATATGTTTCTAAAAATACTCACCCTCAGCCTAACAAAAACATGATTCCAAGGGCTGTGTTGTTGAGACCTGGTGCAACTAGATCAATTTATGCTGCTAAATCAAATGGTGCTTTTAAAACCACAACTGGTTCTATTGCTAGCTCTACTGCTAGTAAGCAATCTACTGCTAGTAAGCAATCTGCTGCTAGTACAAAACTTTCTACTTCTAGGCCAAAAGTTTTATCAAATACAGTTGTTGGAAATCATTTTTATGCTGTTAAGGCCTCAGCTTGCTGGGTTTGGAAACCAAAATCATCTGTTTCAAACAATGTTTCCAAAAACAGCAGTGCATCAAGTGATTTAAAGAAATTTAATTATGTTGATGCACAAGGCAGATCCAAGTCAGTAATGGCTTGGGTCCCCAAGAGAAACTAATTTCTCTATTTTCATGTGCAGGGTAATCTACAGGATGATTTAAAAGATGTGGCTATTGTTGACAGTGGATGCTCTGGACATATGATAGGAGATGAGTCTCAACTAGAAGACTTTGAGGCTTTTGAAGGTGGTTATGTTGCTTTTGGGAATGATCCAAAAGGTGGAGAGATTATTGGTAGAGGAACTCTAAGGACAGGAAATTTGGACTTTGAGAAGGTGTTTCTTGTGAAAGGGCTGAAGTTTAACCTCTTTAGTGTCTCACAAATGTGTGACAAAAAGAACTTTGTTCTTTTTACAGACACTAAATGTATGATCCTTTCTCCTGATTTTCAGTTGCCAGATGATAAATTTGTGCTATTGAAGGTCCCTAGAAATGAAAATATATACAGTGACCATATTAAGAACATTGTTCCCAAAAGAGCTTTAACTTGTCTAATTGCAAAAGCCAGTATTGATGAGTCCAAATTATGGCATAGAAGACTTGGGCACCTGAATTACAAGACCATGAATAAGTTGGTAAAAGGAAATCTTGTGAGAGGAATGCCCACAAAGCTGTTTGAAAATTGTGAGACTTGTGTTGCCTGTCAAAAGGGTAAACAGCACAGAGTTTCATTCAAATCAAAGACAATGAACACAATTACTGAGCCCTTGCATTTACTACACATGGATTTATTTGGGCCTGTTTTTGTAAATAGCTTGAACAAGAAGTCATATTGCCTAGTTGTCACAGATGACCTTAGCAGGTTTACTTGGGTGTTCTTTCTAGCTACTAAAGATGAAACTCCAGAGATACTCAAGGCATTCATTACAAGAGTTGAAAATTTGCACAACCACAAGGTGAAAATAATCATATGTGACAATGGTACTGAGTTCAAGAATAGTGTGATGAATCAATTCTGTGTGGGAAAGGGTATTCTAAGACAGTATAGTGTTACAAGAACTCCACAACATAATGGTGTTGCAGTGAGAAGAAACAGGACATTGATTGAGGCTGCAAGAACAATATTATCTGATTCTAAACTACCTATACCTTTTTGGGCTGAAGCTGTAAACACTGCATGTTTTGTGCAAAACAGAAGTAAGGTAGTTAAGCCTCACAACAAGACTCCATATGAGTTATTTCACGGAAAGAAACCAATGATTGATTTTCTTAAACCATTTGGATGTGCTGTCACTATTTTGAACACTAAGGATCAGTTAGGCAAGTTTGAAGAAAAAGCTGATGAAGGATACTTGGTTGGTTACTCAGTAAATAGTAAAGCTTTCATGGTATATAATAAGAGAACCAAACATGTAGAGGAGAATTTGCACATCAAGTTTAGTGAGAACACATCAAATGTTGAAGGGAAAGGACTAGAATGGTTGTTTAATGTTGATATTCTTGCCAAAACAATGAATTATGTACCAGTTATTGCCAATGTTGACACTAACAAATCACAAGAATTTGTTTTGGTTGAGAAATTAAAGATTGGTCCAACTATACTACCCTTTCAGAAAGATCAAGGTTCATAAGAAGATGTTGTTACTCAAGAGAAACCTAAGGAAACTAAAGAAGGCATTGAAATACCTGTTGATGCTGAAAAGGTAACAAATGAAGCTCCCAAAGTAGTTGTTGATGTCTCTCCTACAAGGCCAGAAGACTCTACTGCTGACTCAGAAGACTCTACTGCTAGACCAAAACAAGCAACTACTACTTCAACCAATTCTGCTGCCAAGCCTACTAACTCTACTTCTTCACCAAAGTTTCCTTATTTGGATCCTCAGGGTAGGTCTTTTGCTGATCCAAACTATCCTGATGATCCAAACATGCCTCCTCTAGAAAATATCTATTCTGATATAGATGATGAAGCTCTTGATGGTAAGCTATTTGGAGCTGATGCTAACATTACTAATTTGGAACTTACCATTCCTGTTAGTCCCACAACTACCACAAGGGTTCACAAGGATCATCCCAAAGAACAAATTCTCAGTGATCCAACATCATTTGTTCAAACAAGAAGAATGACTAAAGAGCTGAAACATCTACAACATCAAAGTTTCTTTGCAAGATCTCTGCATCAAAGAAACAGTCATAAAGATCTACAAAATTGCTTATTTTCCTATTTTCTATCTCAAATTGAACCCAAGAATACTTATAAAGCCTTACAAGAACCAAGTTGGGTGGAAGCAATGCAAGATGAGCTTCTGCAATTCAAACTACAAGAAGTATGGACTTTGGTTGATTTGCCAAATGGTAAAAGAGTGATTGGCACTAAATGGGTTTTCAGATGCAAAAGAGATGAAAGAGGCATAGTCATTAGAAATAAGGCAAGGTTAGTAGCACAAGGATACACTCAACAAGAAGGCATTGACTATGATGAAGTATTTGCACCAGTGGCAAGAATAGAAGCTATTAGACTTTTCTTGGCTTATGCTTCATACAAAGATTTTGTGGTGTATCAGATGGATGTAAAGAGTGTTTTTCTGTATGGGACCATTACAGAAGAAGTTTATGTGTCTCAACCACCTGGTTTTGAAGACCCTGATTATCCTGACAAAGTTTACAAGGTGAATAGAGCAATGTATGGTTTACATCAAGCTCCTAGAGCTTGGTATGATACCTTGTCAACATATTTGTTAGATTATGGGTTTAGTAGAGGAAAGATTGACAAGACCTTGTTTCTCAAAATACAAAAGGATGATATCTTGCTGGTCCAAATCTATGTTGATGACATCATCTTTGGTTCTACAAACAAAGCTATGTGTGTTGATTTTGAGAAGCTTATGAAGGATAAGTTTCCTATGAGTTCAATGGGAGAACTCACCTTCTTCTTGGGTCTACAAGTTGTACAAAAAGAAGATGGCATATTTATTAGTCAGGATAAGTATGTCAATAAAATTTTAAAGAAGTTTGGGTTTGAAGATGCTAAGCCCGCAAAGACAACCATGGAATCCAACAAACCTTTGTTGAAAGATGAGAATGGAAAAGAAGTAGATGTACACTTGTACAGATCAATGATTGGTTCATTGATGTACCTTACAGCATCAAGGCCTGATATTATGTTTGCTATATGTGCCTGTGCAAGATTCCAAGTATGTCCCAAAGAATCACATCTTAATGCAGTGAAGAGAATTTTTAGGTATCTAAGGCATCAACCAAAATTGGGCCTCTGGTATCCTAAGGATTCACCTTTTGATTTGTTAGCATATTCAGACAGTGACTATGCTGGAGCTTGCTTGGATAGAAAGTCTACAACTGGAGGTTGCCAATTTCTTTGAAATAGATTGGTGTCATGGCAATGCAAGAAACAAACAGTGGTTGCAAATTCTATAACTGAAGCTGAGTATGTGGCTGCTTCAAGTTGTTGTGGACAAGTGCTTTGGATGCAAAATCAACTGCTGGATTATGGGTACAATTTCATGAACACCAAAATTCATATTGATAACAACAACACACTTTGCATAATTAAAAATGCTATTTTTCATTCTAAAACAAAACATATTGAGATAAGACATCATTTTATAAGAGATTGTTATGAAAAGAAGTTAATTCAAATTGTTAAGATTCATACTGATAACAATGTTGCTGATCTACTCACTAAACACTTTGATGTGGGGAGGTTTCAATTTTTAATTGCAAACATTGGTATGATCAATCTTTGAAAAACTTATCTCTTTCTGTTTTTTGTAAAGTGTGTAAAGATATTGTGCTGTTTGTTAATCTGTTTCTACTGCTTCTTAAGAAGAATGTTATTAAGTTGGAATGTACTCTGCTGCTATATGGTTCTACTGCTACATTTTCTTAGTACATTTGCAATATATGTTGGTATGTTTTCTGGTGTTTGGCCTAACATTTTGCAGGAAAAGTTATCAATGATGATTGTTGCTGTTACTATACAAGAATGCAAATATTCAAAACATAACTGGATCATTCATCATTCATTCAAACCACAAGATTACAAATCAAAGAGTTTCAAAACACACATCACTTCCCAAATAAACAAAAGACTGCTACATCAACAGATGAAATCAAAAGACTACAATCTACAACTACATCAATGCCTAGGGCATGGAAGCCCAAGTACCACTTCTCTATCTTTGGGAAGAGGAGGGTTTGACTTTCTTGTTCTGGATGATAGCCTTGGCCTTGGCCTTGATGATTATGGTCTTTCAGGAGTGGCAGGAGGATTGTTCAGAGGCTCATCCTCATCTGAAGAAGTGCAAATAAAGGGGAAAACTAGTTCCATTGGAGATTGAGGTCTGATGGGGATCCAGGCTGGGTCTTCTGATGATTCTGATGAAGATGGAGATTTGGGGGGCATAACTTCCTTACCCCTTTAAGTGCTTGCTGTCTGATTCAAGTTCAAAAGATCTTTAAACACTGGAAGATCGTGTTTTCTCTTCCGTGCTTGCTCCTTTGTCCTACATCCATTGCGGGGAGGACAGAATAGTGGCACGTAGGTGAGGAGTGGTGCTTCATCATCGAAGGATGAATCAGAGGAGATGTTAATTATTTCGGGGGTGGATTTCATTTTTATTGTGATTTGATTTGATTGATTGGCGTTTTTGAAAGCAATTAGGGTTTGCGCGTGCTAAATTAGGGGAAGATTTGTTTCGTTTTTATAGGGATCAAGGCGTATCAAGTGCATTTATTGTTGAGGATCATTTGACTTTTTGACCAAGTTTGATTAGTCAACTCTGCTGCTAGATAAAATCAATCTGCTGCTAGTTGTTTCATTCTGCTGCTTGTTTTGTTGATGCTCTGGTTGTGCTGCTATGGTTGTAAGTTTGAGGGTGGAATGTGTAACTTCTCCAAATCAGTTTAAAACCTAATTGCATCCACAATTGGTTTTTACGCGCTCCAAATTAAAGATCTCTCAAACCCTAACACTCTATTAATCTCAAAGTCAAAAATCCCCAATTTCTCAAAACCCTAATTAATGGATTGTGCACGTACCTAGGCAGAGAATCACAATAATGTTGCTTTATTGGATGAAGAGTTGGTTCTTGAAGGTTTCACAGATATGGCAAAATTCTTGAATGCTACTTCTCTTAGGTATGCATTAACTGTGAATCCTACTATATATATTTACTACATCAAACAGTTTTGTCTTACTGCTAAAGTTAAAACTAGGAATGGGGAAAAATATGTTAAAGCCATGGTAGATGGTCAACAAGTGCGTGTAACTGAATCTTCTATAAGAGAAACTCTTCTCTTAGATGATGAAACAGAGACCACGTGTCTTGCTAATTCTGCCATTTTGAAGGGTTAAATGCTTTGGGATATGAGGGACGTCATACAAATTTAAAATTTCAAAAAGCGCTCCTCTGTTCTCAATACAAATTTTTGTTACACAATCTCCTTCATTGTTTAAGTTCTAAAACTTCTAGGTGGCATGAGTTTAGTACAACCATTGCATCTGCTATGGTATGCCTAAGCAAAGGACATCCATTTGATTTTTCAAATATGATTTTGGAGGGGATTGCAAAAAGCATCAAAGAGTCTGGTTCTTATTTACTTTATCCAAGATTTATACAGCTCTTTGTTAAAAACCAAATTTCCAAAGTAAGAACACATAAAGCCACTTATGATGCTCCTAAGTTGGTTTAAAAAATGTTTACTTTCTTGATTAAAAATGGAAAAGGTTTTTCAGGCACACATACAGCTCTTACACCTTATATGGTGCAAATTGTGCAAAATATTCTGGGTGAAGAATCAGAAACTCCCACTGATTCCCATCACACACCCAATTTTACTGTTTCTGTCACACAACCCAAAATACTCTACACCCGTAGGAAAGCTACAAAGAACACTCAGCTACCTCAGGCTAGTGTTAGTATGTTTGTACCAGATGAGGCTGTCCTAGGTGATGAAGGGGACATGTTGGTGAGGGCTATCACTACTGCTTCTAGCTTAGCAGCAGAGCAGGACAGTGATAACATAACTAAGACCCAAACCAAGGCAACATCTAGAGAAGAGGGTTCTGATGAATCTAATTCCAATGATGGTAACCCTAGCCAAATGGAAAACATAGGGGGCTCAGATGATCAAACTAGGTTTGATGCTGGGTTTATGTCCAAAGATTCACCTCTCGGACCAGGTAATACAGGTCGAAGTGATGAGGATAGAACAGTGACAAATGAATTGATGGATAATATCGTACATGATGACAATGTCAGTGATTCACCTCTCGGACCAGGTCACACAGGTCGAAGTGATGAGACTAGTATGCAACTCATTAAGAAATTGACGGTTACTTGTACAAACTTGGAGCTGAAGTGTGACACATTGGAGGAGAAAGTTCTTGGTCTTTCTACTATTGTTGATGGACAAGCCAGAAAGATTAAAAAATTGCAAAAGAAGATCAAGAACTTAAGAAAATCAAGATCTTCAACCTCCTTAAGAAGATTGAAGAAAGTGGGCACTTCTCAAGTTATTAGTTCACCTGAACACTCTGTTCCTTTGGAAGAGGATGCTTCCAAACAGGGGAGGAATGAGGAGCAGGAAGATGTAATGGGTTCAGGGGAGGCAAATTTGAAGAAGGTTGACAATGCTCAAGATGTGGATGCTGGAATAGTTTCAGGGGAGGTTCCAGTAATTGATGATGTGGAGGTGGAAACTCCTCAAGATATGGATAGTTTTGTGATTGCTGATAAATTGGGAAATGAGGTTGTAATGGAAGAAGTGGCTACTACTCAAGAAAAAGTGGTGGAGAAACTCAAAACTTTGGGGCCTGAGCAATTAGTAAAGGCAATAGGGTTGATGGGTGAAGCATTGATGAAATTGGGTGATTCTGTGGATACTGCTGCTGTTACTAACAAGATTGACGACTCTGCTGCTGCTCAAGACTCTACTGCTAAGGATTTTGCTGATCCTGCTGCTAGTGAGAAGGTCAATTCTGCTGATGTACAAGACTCTACTGCTGGGTCTAGTGACAAAGCTGCTGTTGAGGCAATGGTGTTTTTAAGTAAGAAGATAATTGAGGTTTCATCTAAATCATCTTCACAACAAACATCTCAACCAATTCAACCACTACCACAACAACCAACATCCACAATCACATCATCTGCACCAAGAATACCTCAAAAAGGAGTAGTAATCAGAGAACCTGCTGCTCAACAAAAGAAGATTGCTTCATCATCTTCTACTGATAAAGGAAAGGGAAAGCTGGTTGAAGATCCAAAGATAATGCATAATGGGGTTGATTACTCTCAGAAACCTTTTTATTTTTGGCTCAAAGAACTACAAATTGAACATGATTCAATTGTTGCAATGAAAGAACAAGAGCTGATTAACATGGAAGAGCAACAGTTGATTCAGGAAGAAAAAGAAAAGGTTGAAAAAGAAACTGAAGACTTGAAGAAGTATGAGGAATGGATGGAAGAAAAGATAAGAATAGATGCTGACATAGAACTCTCCAAGTTGGTTAAAATTGAAGAAAAAGAAGTTCCAACTTTTGATGTTCAAACATGGATGTGAGAGTTCTCAGCAAAGAAAAGAAAAGAGGATGCTGCTGCTAGAAGAAAGAAGAAGATTCTCAGGGGTCCAACTCCATTGCAACAAAGAAGAGAGCAAGAAAGATACCTAAAGAATATGAAGGGATGGAAATTGGTACAGTTGAAACCTAAGTCTAATCAAGAGGTTTTTTAATTTGTATCAACAAGCTAGAAAAGAAATGGATACCTTCTATCCTATGGGTTATGCAGAAGATTTAGAACTTTTTGCTCAAATGAAGAAGAAGTTGGTACCTGACAGAGTTGTTGAAGCAGAGCATGTAAAAGAGGCAGATGCTATTGAACAGCCTAAGGATGTAGCAGAAAAGAAAAATCCTTCTAGTCAAAGTGGTAAAAGAAAAGGTATTGCTCATAAATCCTTTGCTAGGAAGAAGAGACAAGCAGAAGAAGAAAGCAGTTCTAAGCCTGAAGGAGATGAGCATAATGATTTCAAGAATGATTATGATCATATTCCTCCTGAACACTTAAAGCAACAATTGAAAGTTCATACTATGGTTGCTAAAAGGGATGAACCTGAAGTAGTTGATGCTGAACCAGTAGGAATCAGATATCCTATTATTCAAGTAACTACAGATTATGATACTAACATTGGAACATTTCATGATGTCAAGAGATCTGATGGGAAGACTCATAGGTTTCTTAGATTTCAACAGATGCTGTACTACTTTGATAGAGAGGATGTTTGTACCTTATGGAGGATATACAAAGAAAGGTTTGGAGCTAAGAAGTTTGAAGCTAAGAAGGAAGGGAAGGAGACATTTGATTATATCAAATCTATGGATGATAATGTTCTTTGGAGAGCTCTGAAACTTATGTTTGATCCTTCAATGGAAGATTCTGAATGGACAGAGATAAAAGGATGTAAAGTAAGAAGATGGAGACTTTTTCAAAGTTCTGGGATTCATGTCTTAGAACTTGGGCCACACAATCTATATATGTTGGCAGAAAAGGATTATCCATTGGCAAATTATTTGGAGATTGTCTATCAGATGGTTAATGGTACTGGGTTGCTCAATTTGCAGAATGATTATGATTCTGATGATCAAGAATTTAATTTGTTGGCAAAATATAAGAAGATACTTGGTCAACAGACATCCCAAGAATTGAGTGTTCAGAAGCATCCTCCTGGTGTTTAATTGAGCTGTGAAGAAACTTAATAATTTAGAAATAAATATTAAGTTTAGGGGAGGATTGTTGGGTTTTGGATTCTGTTGCTAAGGTAAAGCTGCCGCTAAAGTGAAACTGATTCTGAGATGAAAATGCTGCTAAGGTTAAAGATTCTACTGCTGTCATATAAAGTGCTGCTATGGGAAAATACTGCTAGTGGAATCTACTACTAAAGAGATATGAATGTATACGGAGTGGATAATTATAGAATAGATTGTTTGTATATTTTATAAGTCTAGAATATTCTTATCTTGTGTAGAAAGGTATTGTAAACTTAGTAGGACTCCTTGACCTATAAAAGGAAGATCCTAGGGTTAAATTGAGTACGTATCGTTTTAGTTTTCGTTTACACTTCAAGGTTGTAAAACCCTAGCATTGTTGAGTACTCGTATTATTAATATATTGAAGTGTTGATAGTGAATTATTATTCTTCTTAAGTTAAGCTTTAATATTCCGCGTTTTAGCTTAAGTGTTAAACTCTAGTCAACTTCTATATAAGATCGTTTGCTCAACTGGGATCAACAGGTCGGCCTGAGCCGCTATTATCCATATAATGAGAACGCTTACCCCGTATATCGTCTTAATGGAGAAGGTTAGTATTTTATGCTTACTTCCCCCCCCCCCCCCCCGTCCATTTTTTTATAAATTGTTTCTTCTTGTCCGTGTAGAGATAGACGCGTATACTTTTATTACTCACATCGGTCCGGATGAGGTAAAGGTTGATGAGAGGTAGCGAGCAGAGGATGAACTCAAACTTTTAGAAACTACTGCTGATCAGATCGGTCCACTTTCTCCGCCTCCGCAAAATCAAGCGGAAGGTGAATTGGAGGCTAAGGAAGATGAATTGCTTGACCAAGGTGATGGCACGGAGCAGGGTGGTTCTGGCATTGGCAATGATGTTGATAATCAAGTGGCCGAGCGTGTTGAGAATGTTCCCCCAGGGCGGATCATTGTCACACTTAGATGGAAACGAAAAATGGTGGATACGACGGCCATTGCGAGTGCGTCGAAGCATCCTCCAAAGAAGTTGAGGGAGGATTATGGTTTTTTGAATAGGACTACTACTTCTGATAAGTCTTTGGCTGCTATCCAAAGTTTGCTGACTACTAATGTCCAAGATTTTGATCATATGTTTGAACCATCTTCCCGTGTACCTTCCGTGTCAGTTGTTCCGAAGCGAGAAGTAGGTTTTCAATTTTATACCACTACTAGATCTTATCTTCGTACTATCCATCCTGCGGAGAGGTTTGTTGTTTCTTCTGACTCTTCATCCTACTATGACACTCACAATACTAAGGTTAGTTCTTTTCCAGGTCTGTTGTTCCGTCAACATTAGTGGCTACTGCAACCACTACGACTGCTATTTGTACATCTTCCAAGGGGAAAGATAAATAGAAGGCTTATGATTCATCTTCTTTTCCGGATATTTCTTTGTCCGTTGGTGGTTTGAAACTTGGCCTGGGTGATCAAACAGGTTTCTCCGGAGATGAGTTTATCTATGGCCGTATCCGTTCTGCCACTAATGTTGATCCTAATGTGTTTGGCGAAGTTTTTATTCCAGAGTGGAATGTGTCTCGCGGTTCTCGTTTGAATAATGCTTTTGATTGTCGTGAGATTATTGATGGGTTTGCTCCGCCTGGCTTATTTCCTGAGGTTCGTGAGATGGAGTATGACCACTTTTTTGAAGAGTTTAATGTTTTATCAGCTCATCAGACAGCTTTTTGTGCTGAGCTGCGGATGCGAGCAAAACACAATATTGCCCAGAAGCAGAAGTTGTCTGCCCTTTGTGACAATCGGGCTGAGCAGCTAAGGGTAAAGGATAAAGAAATTAAGAAGTTGAAAACGGAGTTGGCATCGACGAAGGCTGAAGCCGCGGAGGTAGGCCTGTAAACGAACCAGACGAACACGAACGGAGACTTGTTCATGTTCGTTTATTTAATTTTAACAGGACATATAAACGGACACGAACGCTTAAACGGATGAATTTTCTTGTTCATGTTTGTTTATTAAGAAAATGAGTTATTAAGACATTAAATGAATACTAAACGAACACAAACAATCGAACATAAATGAACATAGACAAACAAACATAAACTCGATTAAATTATGCACAATATATTATTTATAACTGTTGTTTTGTTAAACAACCCAATTTTAAAATTATACAATTAAAATATATGGTATACGAACATAAATAAATAAATGAACATTAACGAACGCATAATCGGAAGTTCACGAACATAAATGAATGGACAAAACTTTTGTTCATATTCATTTATTTAACTAAACGAACGTAAAATATTGTTCATGTTCGTTCTTTTAATAAATAAACAAACATAAACGAACTTTTTACCGAACGGTTCATGAAATGTTCACTGAACGTTCAGTTCGTTTACAGCCCTACGCGGAGGTAACTTGCCTCCTTGCTCAAATTACTTCTGTAGAGTCCTCAGATAATCCTTATATGGCTGAGCTATCTTCTCTGAAGGAAAAGACTTTAAAGCTTGAAGGAGAATGTGATTCTCTTAGGACGGAGCTAGCGGACTTGCAAATATTCGCGAATGATCATGCTTCGTCTTTTGAAGCGGAGCGTGTCACCTTTTCTGCAGAGCTTCATTCCTCTTTGGAAGATAACGATCGCAAACTCGCCAACTCAAATGCCATGTTTGTTGATTTTAAACGCAAAAATAAGAATCTCTCCGATCAGGCATGTTTGGTACTTTATTTTGTGTTAAAGTTATATTTATTTTTGTCTCTTTATCCTTCATTTATTTTTTTAATGGTTTTGTGAGGCTGCACTTGAGACTTTGAAGAGTCTGTTCAAGGAGAATCAAGATGCTCAGCTGAAGGAGATTATTGATAAGTTGTCCCAGTTTGATACTCATCTTGTGGACATAGTTGTACATCTCGATGAGAACTTTTACCCCCACTTCTTTTCGGTTGTTGCTAGTCGCAGATGGCTGTTGGTGTGTGGCATAAAGTTACTTCTTACTAAGTGCTTGAACTCTTCGGAGTATCATATGATGCTGGGAAAACTTTTGAGTTGCGTGGTCATGAAAGGGGTTCAGAAAGGTTTAGTTGCTGGCATTGAACCTGAAAAGGTGGGCATAAAACTTACAGAAGTTACTACCTATAGGCCGACTACAGAAGTGGATTGTGACTCCGCTTATCAGGCATTTCGTGAACTTGAATTCCCTTTGTTAGCGGACTTGTCATCGCATATAGACTCTGATATTAAGGATGTTATGTGCCTTCTTCAACTTGATGCTGAGATTGTGGAGAAGCTTGGTATGACTGATTTGCAGCCTAGTTTGGAACAATTGTACATTCCTCAAACTAGAGATGGTTTAGCCATTGAGGAAGCGGCTTTATCCTCATCCTTAAGCATTGCTCGCCAAAGACTTAAGAAAATTAAAGAGAATGTTGTTATCGGTCAGCCTGCCCTAGCGGATGTATTTGCTCCTGTGGTTAGGCTGTTATCTCCTAATGTTTTGTTGGGTTTAAAGGCCGTTTCTCCCAGTGAACCGATTGCTACTGGCATTGATACTTCATCCGCAGCTTCTGCCCCTGCTTTATGTATCGGGTCCCTTTCAACAAATGACATCCCAGTCTCGGATGTTAAGAAAGACGGGAATGTTATTACTTTTGTTCCCTTTGCCGATTCTGATGGAGGATAGCTTGAAGTCACTCCAGAGAATAGTCATGCGGAATAAGTTTCGATAAAACCGTGTGCCATGACCGCATGTGGTGTTTTCTTTAGACGGCCTTTTTGTACTTTGATCATAATTCCTCTTGTTATCAACAATTTGCCTTAATCTTTTGTAACTTTTTTACAGTGCGTTCCGTGATTGGATATGGTATTTTGCCTTGTTCATTTTGTTGGCATGTTTTGTTTATCGTTCTTGCTTATGTCACAGTTGTACACGTGTAGCTTTTATGAACGTCTTTATTATTTGCGCTAAGGTTACGTCTAACCTTTTTGCTGCTTTTTTGCACTTATGAGTTGTGCTTTGCTGTTATTTAAAATACGTACTGATACGTTATTTATTTTTTAGTCTTAGTTGGATATTTGTGGGTTATCCTCCCGGTATTGGGTTTGCAATACCTATTATGTACTTTTGGATTGATTGTTAGGTTACTCATCCTTTTGTTATGTAGAATAACGTTTTGGGTCACTCCCTAGCGTGCACTTTTTACTCACATATATGGATATCTTTGCAAAGTAAATGCTAAAAATATGTAAAAGTAAATTAGTGAAGGTAGCTAGGCTCCATTTTTTTAAATTAAAATCTTTAAGGTAATTACAATTGAGAGATTTTTGTATACAAATGTATGTTGGATTCACCTGAGTGATCTTTTCTATTACATAATAATAGCATTCCTTGATCTTTATCCGTGTTGCGTGCTTGCGGATGTAGACCTCTGTGTTTGCTTGTTGACTTTCGTGTGTCCTTTCTTAGTATATCCGTTCCTTTGTCTTTGTGATAAAAAGTTTTCGGCTGCATATTTTTTACGCTTTTGAGGAAGCTGATGCCTTTGTAGGCTTTATGTTACTGTTCGTGCCTGACATGCAATTAGTCCGGCGATTTACCAGTGTCAGGTCACGCTGATCTTGTGTAGCTTCCCTGATTCCGCACTATTGGCAGGTGGATTTGACTGGTCCGGGCAGCTGAGGATCAGGGATTGCTTTAGCAATTGGTGATTTTACACCATGGGATAAGATACTTGGCTAACTTTTCCTTTCCTCCCATAGTTGTTCCCGCCAACTACTGTCTTGGTCGTGAGTATATTTTCTTGTTTTCTGCACATAATCCAGGCAACAATTAAGGATAGAAAATTCATTGATTTTCCTCCTTGGTTGTTTTATGTCGTAGGGTGAAGCCTCTTGACACTGTAACACCCCCAAAATACCGCAGCGGAAGACTGTGTCACTGGGGTGCTACTTCATAATATAAAGTACAAGTTATAGAAAATGACCTCTAAATGAGACATTTTGAAAAGTTACCATTCGATTAATAAATTCATAGTTACAAACATGAGTTCCATAGCACAATACATAAGTGTTTTAAAACATATCGAATGGTAATGATAAAAACATAAGTCTTCAAAATATGTCGTGCGACTCTATGCTCCATGCAACAGCTAACGCCTTATTGACCTCAGATAAACATGCTAAAAAGTGTCAACACAAAGGTTGGTGAGTTCATGGAGTTTTTTTAACATGTAAAAGCCTAAAGAAAATGTCCCTACAACAAAGGCATTGTAAATCCACTCAGTTGCAAGTTCTGCCCACACAAAACTTGTAACATGTGTGTTACCCACTATTAAAATAGTATGTGTAAGACATACGTATATACGAGTACTTAAATAAAATCACAGGACAAAGTCTTATACACAAACCATAACTACTGGGATTACTTCCCAAAGACTACTGGGAGCTACTTCCCAAAGACTACTGGGAGCCACTTCCCAGAGACTACTGTCAATATATCTTAACCACTAGTAATGACATAATAATAGTTACTTAGCAATAGTCACACAATAGGGCATATATTGAAATTATAATGCGCTTACTTACCAAATATGAATACAATGCATCCTAGCATAAATCATTTAGAATAATGATTCGGCACATAAGTTATTTGAAAGAAAACAAAGTGATCTAGCACAGTGGAAAGTATTTGAAAGTAATTAAGCATGTATCTCCCCCAAAGAGTTTAGTAAATAGTAAAGTAACACTAGGGCTACAAACTCACCTTGAACTAATGATATCACAACGTATAACGAGATAGATGGATTAAGCCAGGAAGTCTCTACGCGCAACCTAGAATATGATGTTATGTCTTAGGTTTGGAACAATGTCTAAGAAAACATAGACGAGCCTATATATGTCATTTATATTGATCATGATGTAGTACTTGGTATCATGTGTATGTCGTTTTACAGAAACGGTTTGTGAAACATGTTTAGTTTATCTCTCGTACTACCGTTCGAGCCATCATAATCCAGAGGTCATGCAGTAAATGTTCGAGGAGTCGGGACACTTTAAATCGTCAATCCACAACTCGTCGACGGTTTACTCTAATGAAACCCTCACATGAAGTTCCCTAGTGTTGTAGTATTTGATAGAAAATATATGTTTTGTTCATTTCCAAGTTACATTTCCTAAGGTCGAGTAAACTTAAGAAAGTTTATTTTGAATGAAGATTGTTATCTTTATAAGTTTATTAAGTCTAGCACGGATGTGATATTACTTGAAAAATCTCATGGTCTATTGATGGAGTAGATACAAATTGTTTTGTTTTGTTAAGACTAAAACTTTAGTTAATGATTTTGGTTTAGAAAGCCTTGAGGTCTTAGCCGTGGCAAAAAGGCATAGTCTTATAGGTAATAAAGGGGCTGTTAAGAATTTGAAGAAAAATAGCATTCGTTATGCATTTTCAGGACTCGATCTTCTTTGGTGCTAAAGGAAAACGTCATTTTGGACAACTTTCATGTTTTAGCTTTTTGATGAAATGGACCAGAAGGGCCTCGTTCAAAATGGACAGCTTCTTAACAGTTTGTAAATGGCAGTTTCGGCGTTTTGGTCTCGTTAACTTCTTTTGATCACATCTTTTGACTCGTGTACTCGTTTTAAGTGATTCAAATTGTTACGTTTTCCTTGTAAGATCATCTATAATTATATAAGCTTTTTCAAGTCTATAAGTATATATTTCTAGTCATTTATCATAGCATAACCTACTAGTTTACTTGTTTGTTTTATAAACGATAACATATAATGATATATAAGTTTAGACTTGTTTTAAGGATTTTTACATCATGAGATCAATATAACAAGACATATATAGCATATAGAGCTTATGAAAACATAGTAAGGATGATGAGCATAGGTTTCCTTACAACTTTTGGCCTTATACAAGGGAAACTAAGAACCAGAACACTAGCTTAATTCTTCAACTAAAAACCCTAGCTTCCGATCTTTCAACACAACTCTTGCTAACCCTTGATAACCTTGATATAAACCTTATGAAAAACCTTCTCAGCTCAGCCCTATTACCCTTGTGTAGCTCCTAATTCAACTATGGAATCACCAAATAAGCACGAGTTTCATGTAGAGAATAACTAGGCCTTCAACTCTTATGTGTAACTTGGAACTTAGAAATCAAAGATGAAAGATTGTGTGATTTAAGTGTGTGTAGTTTATGGTGATGATAAAAGGAAGAGGATGAGCTTGCTATTTATAGGAAGATGAGGAGGTGCAAGACTTAGGATATTTAGAAGCTTACTTAGGAAGTTTTGTAAGTCTTAAAGGTTAAGTAAATGGACACATGTTACATGACTCATCACCAAGACTTTAAGTCTTGGTGATTCATCTTCAAAATTTCGACCTTAATTGATATGGGATGACTATATAAGTTTCTTGATGATATCTTGATATTATCTAGTGTTACGGAGTGAGTTTGGTCCCAGTAATTGCTAACGGTAAGTCGTTAAGTTACGAAACTTAAAATCGGGTATCCTAAAAATGTGAAACTTATAAATATGTTAAAACTTATCAATATACTCTATATTAGCATATCTTATGATTGATAAGTTTTATCGGGGTGCTTAATCATCGTAGAAACCTAAAACCGGAATTGTTAAATATCTAGTTAAGATATTTAAGAAGAGAATTTCAACTTGACTTATCTTAGTGAGATATTTTGTAAGATATTATCTAAATAATATCTGGTTAATGACTAGGTATATAATTAGGCAAGTTAATTTAAAATGTACTAGTTAAAAGTAGTGCGGGTACCGGGAGTGAATAGTAAAAGTGAGTAGTGAAAATGAATAGTAATCCAAAAATGCGAATTGTTACAACATTCGTGGCCTTCCTTCACGCTGAGGTGATGACATCAAATAAGTACATTATATTGTCATCATTTGTCCTATTTAATTGACTTGTTTTATTATATTTTGTATGGGAATTGGTGCTTAATCGTTTACTTTAGTAATTCTCAGGTAAAAACAAACAATTGGTGAAATTAGCGATTTTGGACAAAATATGGATATAAACGATCAAGATTGGAAATGCCTGCTGAATAAAAAAGATTAAAGATCATTGCATGACTTTGAAGCATGCGCCGCATCTGATTTTTCATGCGCCGAATATGAAACTTTGATCAACGATGAAGAACCAGCTTGTTCTACTCCAGATACACCGCATCTCATTATCAACATGCGCCGTATCACTATCAAGACTTCACCAGATACAATCCAAGACGCTGAAGGACATGCACCACATAAAGATTCAGGATACTCCACATCTAAAGGTAGTGTACGAATATTCCAGAATATATTAATTTTGGACCCCATGCGAAGTTAAGTAGATGCGCCGTATCTACTTAGTTAATGCACCGCATCTATCCTCTGACAGAAACTATAAATAACCCAAGACTTAGACGAATTTGGTGTACAACAAAACCCTAAGGAGACGAATTCAGGTGAAAAGACAACTCAAGACACACCTCCAACGAAGATTTTAGAGCAGTAAGAAGGTCCTGAATGTATTTAATTTATTAAGTAGTTTTGTTTTATTGTATTAGTAAACTATAATCCATTAGGATTGATGGGCTTGTGGCCGCCATACTGCTCCCCTTAAAATTGCTTTCCCATTGATTATCAGTTTATATGATGTTTTTTTTGGTGACTTGTATATGTGCTTTGATAACCTCTGTGTCTAGCTGTGTTTTGCTTAGGCTGCCATACCTCCTCCACGCTTACTTATCTAGCGTCTAAAAAGTAAGATAGGAATAAGTGATCAGTAAGAGTTTACTCGCCTATATTTAGGATCCAACGAGAGAGAAGAGTTTACGATACTCATCATATAAAACTAGCAATAAAACAAGTGACAAGCTACTTAACTAAAGGACAGGACTTCTATCTGTATCTATTATCTATCTGTGTACATGTTAGTCTATCGCTAGTTCGTTCTCATTAGTTTTATTAGTTTAATTAATTAACCAAATCTGTGTTAGTCTCTCAGGCTAAAACCCCCCTTTGCGTTAGATTAGATTGTAAAACTAACTTAGTATATATAAAATACTGATTAGATTAACTAGATATTACGTTCCACTCTTAGTGATCGACACTCTGCTTACCACTATATACATACTGATCGGGTACACTGCTCGTTAGTGTGTGTGTTATAGGATAAGTCGGCTAAATATAAATGTAAAACTTGAATAGGCAAAATCTCTATATACTACACATGACACAACACGCATCATGAGGCATCCCCGATGTATGCTTTTCATCCACCCCTGTGACCGTACGCTCATCCACATTCCATCTCTCCCGACACTAGGTCTCGATTATCCACTCTTTCTGTGCATGCTTTGTTACCGAGATCAACTGGTGGTCGCTTCCAGCTGCTACTAGCCAGTCATTCAACAGGAGTCTATCTTGGAGTTAGACTTTGGTCGTCCTTTGATAAACCTGTTTTACATCCGCAACCCTTGTTCTTTCCTTTATTTAGCGACCACCGCAATTGATAAGTATGCACGGATAGTTGTGATGGATTGAAGTTCAGGGGAACTTGGATGAATGGGATTTGTAGAGTATCAAGGTAGGATGTTATTAGTCATCATTAATAACGACTAATTTTTATTAGTAGTCATTTAAAAACATATCCGGGTTCCGTAGATATCTTTGGCCTCTGTTGTTAGTTATCAACTTTGGTGCCCCGTCTGGATGGATCATGAATCGATATATAATAATTGTAATTATGTGATGTTTTTTCAATGAATTACGATTATCATGCTTACTAAGTAACCTTGTGTTTTAACGTTGGGGTAACTTCTTCATTTCTTCTTGAGGAAACGCTTGTCGGATTTTCATCCTTGTATTGTGGGTTTGGTTTTTGTGTTTGACTGTTTCCCTTTCTTTTGATGGCTATATATACCGGGTTTATTTTGGCGTTTCTTGATTTGCGGATACTTTTCCTTTCTGCATTTATGACCCATAGGCACGTGCGTAGGCTTTGTAGCTAGGGTGTCTTCTTGATTTACTAGACCTGACAGAAAGTACGCGGGCTAGTCATTCCAATGCTTTGGGAAGGAATACATGTTTGTATATCAAATACTTTTCCTGTTTAGGTCGTCTTACGCACTAGGATTTATCATTGTTGATGTTTGACCCTTCCGGTATCATGTGCTTTCCTTTATCCATAAATTAGTTGATGAGGACCTGTCTCTTGGATTAATTGCAGAAGTTATTTCTATCAGTGCTTTAGGCAGTGCTTTCTTTTTACGGTCTTACCACCTTGATCGAGATTGTGGTTGTCATTAATTTTTGTTGTTTAGTCTTTGGGATTTTTGGGATCGCGGGCATGACGGATCATGTGTTGCTTGGTAGTGTATTATTCCCGTTCCCTTTCCTAAGTATCTTGCGGCTTAGTCGTGCCGATTTTCTTATGTGTTCTCATTCGTTGTTGATCTTTCGATTATTGCGAAGAGGAAATATCCCGGAAGTGATTGCTCTTGTAACTAGGCTTGATGCCGCACTTTTAGGAAATAAGCTTGTGCTTGCGGAGTATCAGTCCCTTCCCGTTGTGGGACTTTTTTGTTTTTGACGTTGCCGTTGGTTTTTGTTTTTTTATTTTTTTTCTTTACGACTGCGCCCCCACTGATTGCTGAATGGAGGTTAGTTTCTCCGTCTAATATTTCGGACCGCTTCTTCCCCCTTACAGAAGGACATAGTTACCTTTATCATTTCGTCTATGGATTTTGGGGCTTTGTTAGTAGGTGTTTGACCAACCCTGGGTTGGATATTCTATTCATGAATTCCGCGATCGTTGTGGAATCCGGTATCCCTTTCACCTTTCTGCTTTCTGCCAAAAATCTTATTGTAAAATCTTCTATCAACTCACCCTCTCTTTGCTTGCAACGACGAAGTTCCGCACGATTCTTGATAGGCCTTTTATGTTTGGGGAAAGCCCTTAGGAACGCTGCTTGCAACTTGTGATAGTTGCTCACGGATTCTGTAACACCCCCATTTTTCACTGATCGTAGCGGATTAAGTGGTTGGGGTATTACTTCATAGAATCATAGTTACAGTAATAGAAAATGACTCGAAAAGAGACGTTTTAGAAATATAGTTATCATTCATTTAATTATCAGAGTTTTATTTGTAAAAGATATAGTTTTACTTTTGATGAGGTCCCAAAAATCTAGATGTTAGGTTATGTTTGAGTGATAACCAGGTTGAAAGTCCTCCGAGCTCAGTGTCTCCTTCTGCCATATCTTCGTAGAAGTAGTATACCTAGAATACATGCTTAAAAAGTCAACACTAAGTGTTGAGTGACAGTCATAGGTTTAAGTGTTAGTGAATACAAGTTCCCTGGGTTCCGTTGTCATACCCATCTGGGAAAATGTAGTGTGTGAGTGATAATTGTGATGCATGCACAATTATCATGAGTGGGGTATGTTGCACTAAGCTCACGAATCATACGTTAACAATCCGGGTCATGGGGGCTGCAGACCTAACCATGAGGGGATGGGAAGGATAACTTTCCAAAGTTAAACCTTCAGTGGGTTCAAATATAGTACTTATTGGTACCACCCAGAGAGGTGTTAATACCAACGGGAGTTGTCAAACTCCAATAGATCTATCAAATATATTCACGTTCGCGTGGGTAAAATCTCCTAAACGATTAGATTCATGAATTTTGGTTATGTAGTGGTGGCAGTTAGTTTACTTGTGCAACAACCAAAGAAAAAGACTTGTATTCAATTATAAGTAAAGCAAGTAGCATGTATCCCCCTCACAGGGTTTGTAAAGCATTTAGAGTGAAAGTTTTAAAAAGAGTATGAGGCTATGAACTCACCTGGGCTTAGGGAAAACTAAGTGATGCAAAAAGTGACTCGGGAACTAGACTGCCTTATTCACATATCCTAGTGTGTTGTAGGTTTGGATGTATGTCAAGCTTTAGTTATCTTGTTTAAGTTTCTTAAGTAATTGTTCTTAGGTTCGTTAATGTTTTAGATATAATATAACACCGTTCGGGGCCATCACAATCCAGAAGTATATGACTCCTCACATGAAGCTCCCTACTATTGTATTATGTTATCAACATAATACCGTTCGGGCCATCATAATTCAGAAGTTAATACTCCTTACATGAATCTCCCTACTAGTGAGCTATATTGTTATTAAGTCAAGTTATAGTCATAACACCGTTCGGGCCATCATAATCTAGAAGTACATGCAACAATCGTTTGAGGAGACAGGGCACTTTAATTCGTAAACCCATTAAACTCGTCAAAATGAAATATCCACATGGTACTCCTCACATGAAGCTCCCTACTATTATGTTATGCTTCTAACTTTTATTTATATGATATTTTCATTTTATACCCTTATAGTTTATATGTTTACATTTTCTACCCTAAACTTATATTATTTATACTTATAACTATCTATACTTGACACAACTAGTCCCTAGACTTCTATATTTTTAGAAAATGACATAATTAACCCTTAGACTTCATAAGTTTTCTATATTTACCATTTAGATCTTTAACTTTATAATATTTGCATAACTAGTCCTTTTTAATTTATAATTTATTTTAGTTTCTATCCTAAGGTTTAAATACTTTGCAAAACTAGTCCTTACACTTATAACTTCTAGGAAATATAAAAAACAGTCCCCAGACTTTATAGTTTTAGGAATTTATGATATATACCCTTATGCATGTAAAGTTTTGCAAAACTAGTCCTAAATGCATGTAAACTATATTTTTATGCAATAACTAAGTTTTCTAGCTTATGTTTAACTAATATTAACTTATCTAAGTTAACTAATTTAGATTATAGATCATGTAAAGGGTGTATAGCATGCAAACATGTATTAGACTCATTTTAGGGTTTTAAAATGTAAACTAGTAAATGAAATGGTTCAAGGCTCATGCAAGGGTTCCTAAGGGATATAAGGCATCCTAATACTATCCTAAGACTAAAATAAATCTAATAGAACTAAAAGTGAAGGCTTGCTTGGCTAGGGAAAGGTTAACGAGGGTTTACTAGGGTTTAGGGTTCTCTCGATGGCAACACGACTCAAAAAGGCCTTAAGGCTTGCCCTACTCGACTCCTAGGACTTCTAAGAATCCTATACTACTACTAACTATAGAAAGTTTGAGGTGGAAAGAAAGAATGGGATGGTTTGAAATAAGGAGGGAGTTGCGGTATTTATAGGGCTAGCAAGCCTTGGTGGCCAAGTTTTAGGAGTCGTGGTGTCACGAGGAGGAGGAGTGACTAGCCACAGCTAGTAGGTGACTAATGGGAGCTATAAGGGTGGAGGTGGAGGTCTATAGGGGGAGTAGGGTGGTGTTTGGTGGAAATGGAACCGTGGGGTGAAGGTGGTGACAAGGTGGTGATGCACCACCTTGATTGCTAGCTTAGAGGTGCTTGTAAGCTGCTTGGGAGGTTCAGTGGTGGTTTAGGGTGATTAGTGGTGGTTTAGGGTGATTAGTGGTGGTTTAGTAAAGGTTTAGTGGTGGTCTAGTTAAGTAGGTGATGCACCTACTTGTGTGGGTGCTTGTAAGGTGTTAGGGTGCTAGCTTAACTAGGGAGAGGTGCTAGGGTGCTTGGTTGATGATGCGTGGAATTGCGCCCTCGCAAAAGGTTTTACCTCTCAAGGGATCTTGAGAAGCTTGCAATCCCCACCAGGCAGTGTACCTGTTCGTTGTAGTATAGTATAGTATAGTGACAAGTACCGGGGGATTGAACGTTCAACTCAAAGAATAGTGTTCGCTAGGGTTAAAACTCACTAAAAATAGATCTAGAGGTGAGGGATGATTCTTTTTGTATTTTTATATTTTAAGGAAAGCAAGTAAAAACCTCGGTTTCAGAAGGAATAGGCGGAACTAGTTGCTAATCAACTAACCCAATTAACTAAATATGCAATCAAAATAAAATAAAATAAACTTAAACTAAATTGTGGTGTAAATAATAGCGAGATAAAATTGTGTTTACTTAGATTTCACTACTCCGTAGCTATCTTTTACAGGTTGATTAGTTTGTTACAATTGCGTGGTTGACGGGTTATATTCCTTAATACCATTCGTAGGGCCGTATACGATCTTCCCTAACTCTATAAGCTTCTACCTCTGCCTATGTTGAGCCGACTACTAGCTCCTAACATGGCCTCATTAGTAGTTACATACGCATTAAATACAACCAAGATATCATAGTACACCTCCGATCATGTTTCTTAAGACGTTCAAGCAAGTTACCAAATGGAAGTCTGCTAGTTTTTTTAAGCCTAACATCGAATTCATTCATCCACAACAATTATAAAAAAAACAACCAACCCATAATCAATATCTAAGTTTCATTACATCTAAGCAAACACAAGGAAAACCTAGCCTAGCATGTTAAAGAGAAGACGAGCATAAGATATAATCAAACAACACATAGACATATTGAATGATTTGATAAAGGACTTATCTTCAATTAAGCATGGAAGAAACAAAAGGTTGAAACCCTTTAAAAACCTGTAAAATTCGTCTAGGGTTTACTCCCTTGAAAATTGCACACAATGAATGAAAACTAGAAAACTATATATAGATTTTGTCTTCTGACGGCGTCAAGAGTAATGTGTGACACCGTCAACTCATCGCCAAAACAAACTCGTATTGCCTAGATCCACTTCTGATGCCGTCACTCTTTATGGGTTCTGGGCCGTCACTCTTTGCATTAACTCTTGATGGCCTTGATAATTTTATACGTGACACCGTCACGACCCCTTCAAAAAACATTCTGGCGCGTCACGTGTATTTGATTTATCCACCCTTTTGTCAACTCATGACGCCGTCTCTAGCAATATGTGACGCCGTCAAGTGCAATTTCCAACATGATTTGAGACTTTGTCGTTTTCTTCACTTTTTCGCTCCAAAAATGTCCAAAATGCTTCCTTTTGTAAAATTCCTCTCAAAAGTACCTAAAATGACAAAAGGAACGATTTAGGGCAATATTTGATCAAATAATTTTGACTTTGACCTTAAATGACCCCGCAAGAGCGGTACACTTTTCGCTTTATCAAATACCCTTACACTTGAGATTTGCTTGTCCTCAAGCAAGTGCGCTTTTATTATAATCAAAATACAAGTTAGGGGTCATTTAACTCTAATATAAAAGTAATTGCAACAAATAATCGTTCCACTTCAACCAAAAACAAGCACGGAAATTATACACTAGCACCTCATAAATAGTGTTTAGATACTCATATCTCTTGGGTGTAATAAAGTATATATCACAATATGGAAATGGAAAACATCTCTCACTACCTGTCATAGCAGATAGATTACCATAGGCTTGGGAAAGGATCAAATCTCCACCACTTGGTGTAAGCACCTAGGATAAACTATCAAAGAGGTCTTTTAAAGGGTTATAACGTGAGGTGTAGGGATATGATAAACACGGTTTTGTTGGATAAAGGCAATATTTACTGGTGGCGAGTTAATCATCTTGGTCAATTACATGTACAATGTTGTGTTGCTAAGCCAAGACTCGACTCGACTTAAGCTAATCATAAACTAACAAAACATAAAATAAACATAAAAGGAAACGGGATTGTAGTCCGTATGTTTTTTCTCTTTTTTTTTATTTTTATTTTTTTCTATTTTTTTTTTCTTTTTCTTGATTTTTCGATTTTTTTTCATACACTCTTACCCTACCATCCAAAATAATACATCATAAGGAATTTGCATTCCCCTTACACTTGTACTTTTACATACTTTACAATTAACTATTCTAATGACTCGAGTTAAGATAATCAAAACACTTGGAGTACTTTTTAAGATTAACGTGCATATGGGGGTAATATATGATGTTCTTCCCCATCACTCAATAACAATAGTACTTTACCCACGAGTCCCAATCAACCCAAAACAATATGTACAAGATATGACTCGACTTAGCAACTATGTAATCAATTAGACAATTAACTAAAGGTTTAAACAAATAACAATAATGCACTAAAGATGAGTGCATACACGGAATGCTAAGGCGATTTGGGTGTACATTTGGGGTGGATTGTTAACAAATTCTTCCTTTAAGTAAAATGCTTAAAGTTAGAAACGAAAAAGATAGGCTCGGAGGGGTGTACTAGGGGTATCGTGTACTAAAAATGAGTACCACAAAAAGGTGTGGGAAAAATTAATTGACTTTATTAGTCAAGTAATTATGACTTCATTGGTCAAGTAATATATGATACAGGTTTAACACAAGGGTGATCCTAATGCCTCTTATCATGTAGTAAATCCTACTACACGAATGTAGTCTCACTAGCGGTCTCGGGATGCATCACTAACACAAGTTCTTGAATCTAAGTACTACCGGTACACTCATAAGCTCTAAGGCTTCTCTTAACAAGTCTAGGGGCGAACCTCACTTAGTAGAAGACCGGTACACTCATAAGCTCTTAGTTTTATTACACACTTACTATTGAACAAACAAACTCAAGCGTAATTGCATTCTCTAAAGTATCATCATTTACCCTCCCCTTATACTTAGGCTGAACATTGTCCCCAATGTTCAATTAAAAGATGTAAAAGTAATGAAGGTAAAAGAATGAACATAAATACTCTCCTGATTCGTTCGGTGTGGATAAACCGTTAACATGGTTAAATCCTCCTCCAAGAAAATGAACGTTGAAAGCTTCCCTTCCGAAATAATAAATCATCTTCTTGTCCAATATAACCTATTAAATCTGAGAAAACAATCATGGCAACCTCGCGTAAAATTGGCGGCAATCTATATATATAGGGATATAATGCTTTTGGAATGAATGTTTGCAGATTTCCTGGAATTTATAAAACTAAAGAATTAACAAAAACTTTAAGACTCCGTTAGAAAAACAAAACTTGCAAAATTTCCCAAATTTTACACCTGACGCCGTCAGAGTGTTCTGACAGAAATCATATGTTAAGTTTCCAGAAAATTTCTGGAAAAACTTATGCCTTAATTCCTGGAATTTCCTGCAAAACATCATTATGACTCGATACAAGCATTTGACTCAAACAAATACTAATATACATGTTCATTTAATATTGTTGTGGGTCATGTTCAATTTTGTTCTTAAAAACAAATTTAGATTTCCCTTACACTTATCTTTTACGAAATACCTTTTTATGAAGTTAAGACAAACAACAAGGTAAAACATTTTCACAATTTAGTATGAAACATGATCCACAAACAATAAAAATCAAGCATGCATACGGAAACAAATAAAATCAAAGAAACTAACAAACGAACAAACAAAACAAATAAAACATGGGTTGCCTCCCAAGAAATGCTTTTCTTTATTTACGAGTCTTGTAGCTAGACTCAAAGTCATGGGCTATTACGTTTTCCTTTCCAACTTTTCAATCGATTCTCTTAACCTTTGAACTACTTCATTGTCAACTTTATACTTAGGTCCAAGGGCTAAAAAATTCTTATAGTAAAGGCTTCTCTTTTCCCAAACAAAATTCATCCCTATACTATTATCTTCTTCGTTAATGTCCTCGATTGCACTAATGTTATCCATATCAAGTTGAGGCACATAACGAAATCCTTCATTTTATTAGGAATTCTATAGGTGATCCAATCGATGTTGGAAAATTGAACCGTTCCCTCTATTTGATCGTGTTTCAACTTGGACTCCTCAACAAATGACTTACCTAGTACCACATGGGATAAGCGACAATCTATGATATTGGCCAAGTCTTCCACAACCATAAAGTCCACGAGGTAAGTAAAGTTCCCAACAAAGACATGTAGACTTTTAACTCTCCCGACAAAGTTACAAACTCCACTGGGGTATTTGGGATCTTTCCTAGGTCCGAGTCTTGTTGTTACTAACTCATTATAGACACTTGAAGACATAATGTGTAACACCCCCGAAATACCTGAATGGCAGCGGAATGGAATACCTGAGGGTGTAACGGATCATAGCACACAACCAGGATATATTGAACGACCTAAAGTGTCGTTTAGAAAATACATCGTTTGATTCATTCAAAATATTCAGAGTTATAAAGACATAGGTCCCAAAAGTTAGAAAAGGTTTACGGAAACAAGTTTAGTACAATCAAACGATAGTTCAAAGTGCATGAAATCCAAAAGTGACGCGTCAGCCTTGATACACAAAGTGACTCCATGCAATGCCATGAGAAATGCCTTAGTTACCTGAGAAATACATTGCGAAAAACGGTCAACATAAAGTTGGTGAATAATCATAGGTTTATAAGTAAATCTAGTGTACAAATGCCATAAGTAATGCCATGAAATAGGATGTCCGGAAAGTATATACATTGGCTCTTAAGCTCATGACCCCGAAGCTAGACGATACTTGGCCCCAATGAGTGTTTACCAGACACTCTAATAATAAAGACATGAAATGCATTCGTTCCATTTGGAGCAACCCAAACACGAATGGAGGCGTCACCCTCGATAGATCTATCCACTCACTCCCGCTTAGTACTAGAAATTAACGGTCCATGATAATAAAAGGGGACTTGTCAAGACGTGGTAAATAGGCAACTTAAGCAATGTATGAATTTTATACTTAGGCATGTACACAAAAATAAGTAATGCAATGTATTCTCCCCCGTGGGATTTGAAATCAAAATATAGAATTAAAACGGGGCTATGAAAACTCACCTCGAAGTAATGGTACAAAGCTGGTGCAATGAGGTGAAAGTAGTCGGGACAATGAGGCGCGAGTACTAGCCGCAACCTAAATGAATAACCATGATCTAACTTAGATCAAGCCGTAATGAAATGAATGCACATGCACATGATACTCATACCACTCGTAATTTAGAAACACTAGTTATCGTCATAGAAAAATAGTTTCCATACTTAGGAAAATATATTCCATATATAGGAGTATATAACTTGTACGAAAAAGTTAACGTTATAATCCTTGTATCAAAACCTTGAAATACGTCGTTACGTCGTATAAGTATTCTCTCGGGTCATACGTATTCATTTGATAAGAAATCGTCCTTAGTAATGTTTTCTAGAAAATTTACCGTTTAGTACGTACGTTATTATTTTTATTTGTGACCAAAAAAATATATATATATAGTTTGACGATGTTAGAATGGGTATAACTTTGTCGTTTCAAGCTCGTTTTCCTTGTTCTTTATGTCCACGGATTCGTCTTTGTGTATACTAGTATATTTTAGACAACTCGGCTCCTTAAAGTTACGTTTACTACTTCAAAATACCCGTCGTATTCTGCCAAACAGCAAGCAGTTTTCTGAAAAGTAGTTTTCGTCGTTAAGTTTGCAAAAATCATAACTCCTTCGTTATAAACTCGTTTTAATTGATTCTTTCGCCTAAAGTTTCGTTTTTGAATGTATTTTCTAAATCTTTGGTCAAAACTTGGTCATCATCTACTGATTTTCCCACGAAATTAAAATAGGGACAGTAGGTATTTCAAAAGTTTCAAAAACCATTTTCAAGTCTCTAAACTAGTTCCATCCTCCATCAATCCACTTTCAAACACCACAAAGCTAGTCTAAACCTACCATACACCTTCTTAGGGTGTCATGGGTCCTAAAATATCATCAAACCACTAGGTCTAACAAGAGTTTCATATGTTTCCATTTCTAGGGCTTGAAAGTTAATATATACAAAAATGAAGTGGTACAAGTTGATGCATGTGTAAGATCTTGTAAGAAAAATATATAGACATAATAATAACTTGTAAAAATCATAAAAATGAGTTTGTAAACTTACTTGATGGTTTAGAGAGTTTAGATGATAAAAAGCTTACTAATCCTTGAGTTTTTATTTCAAAACTCTAACAAGGATGATTATACTAACTAGTTTATGATATGATCTTGTAAAATTTTTCCTCCTTGCTCCTTGTTTATCCCAAATCGAACCAAGCTCAAAGAAAATGAAGAGAAAAGTTGCTAAGTGTAAGTAAAAAGTGATTTTGTGATGAAAGAGTAAAAAAAAGTTTAATATATACTTGAGACAATTGTTAGGTGGACAATTAATAAGTTTGGTGAGGTTATTAAAGTTGGAAGACCTTTAGGGGGGGGGGGGGGGTTGGCCAGTTTTGGGGAGGGAAAAGGGGAAGATGTTGGGTAGTTAGTTAGTAAAAATTAGTGTTAGTAATAAAGTGTAGTTAGGTTAGGTTTAGGTTTAAGGTTTAATCGAGTACCGGGTTTGTTAGAAATAAATTTTGTTGAAGTTATTCGGGTCATAATAAAGTTATAAAAGTTGTAAAAATATGTCGGGTACAAGTACGGAGAGTTTGGGTGATTATCGTTTAATTTTGGTGAAAACCTGGCGTTATTAAGTTAAACGTACGATACGTAATAGTTAATTTCCAAAATACCGGGTAAATTAATATTATAGTTTTTATATTATAGAAATGAGTATAAAAATGTATTAGGATCATAGTCGGGAGTGTCGGACATGTTAGACACTTATCGTTCGCGTATTAGTGTTTATTTGAAATAAACGTACGTAAATCGTTAATTATACCAAAAGTATAAATTTAGTTATCCTACGAGTGGAATAGCATGCAAGTGCCCTAATGATGATATGCAGACTATTTCTAGTCCGTATGAAGTGTCCCTGATAATAATGCATGAATTCGCTCCTGAACCAATACGGTTACGCGAATTTGAACACACGTAAACTAAATTTACGATGACATGAATAATGCACGTGAATAGTGGTTTCCTCTCAGAAATGAATAGTGTCAAGTGAATAGTAAATTTTCTGAATATGTCTCGGAATGTCAAATTGACCTCAAAAACGATGAATAGTAAAACGATGAATAGTGATCGATGAATAGTAACTTGTGAATAGTAAAATGTCGAAGTTTGGAAGAATGACCTGAAATTGTGGGTTGTGACAGTCGCCCATCCAAAAAGGAATTCAGTCCCTGAATTCAGTTAGTGTTGGTCTCGGTAATAGGCTCAGTGAAAAGTTGTGGATACTTGCGTCGCATTTGGTCTTCTCGTTCCCAAGTAAACTCGGGTCCTCTTCGAGAATTCCAGCGAACCTTCACGATCGGAATTCGACTTTGTTTCAACTGTTTGATCTCGCGATCCATTATTTCAACGGGTTCTTCCACAAAGTTAAGCTTGTCATCGAGTTGTATTTCTTCTAATGGTATAATGGCAGACTCATCCGAAAGACATTTCTTGAGGTTCGAAACATGAAACGTGTTATGTACGTTGCTAAGTTCTGACGGAAGTTCAAGTTTGTAAGCAACCGGACCAATCCTTTCCAGGATCTTGAATGGTCCAATGTATCTCGGGTTCAATTTCCCGCGTTTTCCAAATCGTATCACGCCTTTCCAAGGCGAGACTTTCAACATAACTTTGTCTCCGACCTGAAATTCCAATGGTTTGCGTCGAACATCTGCGTAGCTTTTCTGTTGACTTCTAGCAGTTTCGAGTCTCTCTCGAATTTGAATTATCTTTTCTGTCGTTTCTTGTACCATCTCCGGGCCAGTACATTGTACTTCACCGACTTCGGCCCAACAAACTGGAGATCGACACTTGCGACCATAAAGTGCCTCGAATGGTGCAACCTTAATGCTCGAATGGTAACTGTTGTTGTAAGAAAACTCGATTAACGGCAAATGGTTAGCCCAACCATTTCCAAAGTCAATCACACATGCTCTAAGCATGTCCTCAAGTGTTTGTATAGTTCTCTCACTCTGACCATCGGTCTGAGGATGGTAAGCAGTGCTCATGTCTAATTGAGATCCAAAAGAATCTTGTAATGACCGCCAAAAGTTTGAAGTAAAACGACTATCTCTGTCGGAAATGATGGAAACTGGTGCACCGTGTCTTGAGACTATTTCCTTGACATAAAGTCTAGCAAGTTGTTCCATTGAATAAGTCTCTCTAATAGGTATGAAATGAGCTGATTTGGTAAGTCGATCAATGATTACCCAAATAGCATCGAAACCTCCTGACGTCTTTGGAAGTTTAGTGACAAAATCCATAGCAATACGTTCCCACTTCCATTGTGGAATTTCTGGTTGTTGAAGTAGTCCTGACGGTTTCTGGTGTTCGGCTTTCACTTTAGCACAAGTAAGACATTTACTGACGTACGTAGAAATCTCTGCTTTCATGTTCGGCCACCAGTAAAGCTTTTTGAGATCCTGATACATCTTATCCGAACCTGGATGAATAGAGTACTTCGACTTGTGTGATTCATGCATAATCAATTCTCGCACTCCACCATAGAGTGGTATCCAACTTTGGTCCTTGAAGCATAACACTCCATCCGATCTCTTTACAAAGCCATTTTCGCTTTCTGGCATACCATACAGTTTCTCATGTGGTCGATTTTCTTCTTTGAGAGCCTCAATCTGAGCTTCTAAGATCTTCGATGGTAATGGCGAAATGATAGTCATTCCCAATGACTTGACTCTCAAAGGTTTGAGTCGTTCTTTTCGGCTAAGTGCATCTGCTACAACATTCGCTTTCCCTGGGTGATATCGAATTTCACAATCGTAATCACTCAACAACTCTAGCCAACGACGTTGTCTCATATTAAGTTCCTTCTGATCGAGTATATGTTGTAAGCTCTTGTGGTCGGTAAAAATTACACACTTAGTACCATAAAGGTAGTGTCTCCAAATCTTGAGTGCAAAAACTACTGCACCCAATTCCAAGTCGTGAGTAGTGTAATTTTTCTCGTGTATCTTAAGCTGTCTAGATGCATAAGCTATCACCTTCTCGTTTTGCATTAGCACAGCTCCAAGTCCTTTATGCGAAGCATCGCAATATACCACAAAGTTCTCAATACCTTCCGGTAGTGACAAAATCGGTGCGCTACAAAGCTTTTGTTTCAATAATTGAAATGCGGACTCTTGTTTTTCTCCCCACTCGTACTTCTCATTCTTTTGTGTCAGTTTCGTCAACGACTTCGCTATCTTAGAAAACCCTTCAATAAACCTTCTGTAATATCCGGCAAGTCCTAGAAATTGACGAATTTCCGTAGGAGACTTGGGCGTAGCCCAATCCTTAACTGCCTCGATCTTTGCCGGGTCGACTTGTAAACCTTGGCTATCAATAACATGGCCAAGAAATTGAACTCTACGTATCCAAAAATCACACTTAGAAAATTTGGCATACAATTGCTCCTTCTTGAGTAGTTCCAGGATTGTTCTGAGGTGTTCTTCGTGATCTTCCTTACTCTTGGAATAAATCAAGATATCGTCAATGAATACGATCACGAACTTATCAAGATACGGTTTGCACACCCTATTCATGAGATCCATAAATACCGCAGGTGCGTTAGTTAATCCAAAAGGCATCACTTGAAATTCATAATGACCATAGCGTGTTCTAAACGCCGTCTTCGGGATATCCTCTTCCCGAACTTTAAGTTGATGGTAACCGGATCTTAAATCAATCTTGGAATAAAAACTAGAACCTTGTAACTGGTCGAACAAGTCGTCAATTCTTGGGAGTGGATAACGGTTCTTAACCGTTAACTTGTTCAGCTCACGATAGTCGATGCACATTCTGAAAGTTCCGTCTTTCTTCTTCACAAACAAAACCGGCGCTCCCCAAGGCGAGGAACTCGGTCTAATGAATCCTTTGTCCAAAAGTTCTTGCAGTTGATTCGACAATTCTTGCATTTCCGAAGGTGCAAGTCTATACGGTGCTCGTGCAATCGGTGCAGCTCCTGGCACTAATTCAATCTGAAACTCAACTTGGCGTGTAGGCGGAAGTCCTGGCAATTCTTCCGGAAAAACTTCCTGAAATTCCTTAACAATTGGCACATCTTCAAGTCGTTTCTCATCCGACTTCTTCTCCGTGATGTGAGCCAAGAATGCATAACAACCCTTCTTTATGTACTTCTCGGTTTTAATGCACGATATAATACTGAGTCTAGTTCCACTTCGCTCTCCGCGAACAACCAAAGTTTCACCGTTAAAAGGAAGGTGAACAACTTTCTCATCACAAATAATTCTCGCTCGATGCCGAGATAACCAATCCATACCGATCACAACGTCGAAACTTCCAAGTTCTACGGGCATAAGGTCTATATTGAATGGATGGTTTAGAAAATTTATGGTGCAACCACGAACAATGGTGTTGGTGTTAACTAAAGACCCATCGGCTAATTCGACGATATAAGAAATGTCTAATGGGGTCGGTTCTATGTTAAGCAAAGGTGCAAATGCAATAGAAACAAAACTTCTATCCGCTCCTGAATCAAATAAAATGGATGCATAACGATTATTAACGAGGAACGTACCCGCAACAACATTCGGGTCTTCTTTGACATCGTCTCCTCCCATGACATAAGCTCTTCCTCGAGCCATTCCATTTTGGTTTCCAGTTCCTTGATTCTTCTTCTTTGGGCACTCATTCTTAAAGTGTCCAAGTTCTCCACATCCAAAACACGTTACCGGTGGTTTCTGATTGTCACCCACGATTGGAAGTCTACAATCTTTGATGTGGTGACCAACCTTCTTGCAATTGCCACAAATATCTGGACAACGACCTGGGTTATGATGCTTCTGACACCTTTCGCACTTAGGTAGGTTACCAGTGTAACCTTTTCTGTCATTTGGTCCTGCAGCATAAACCTTTGCTACTTCCTGTCTCTTAGGTGGCGGCTGAACAGCGTTTCCACCTTGGTTGTAATCAAACCTCCTCTTGTTGTTGTTGTTGTTGTTGTTTCGGTTATTGGGATAGTTGCGGTTCCGATTGTTGTTATAGTTGTTGTTGTTCCGAGTGTTGGTGTAGTTGGTGTTGTTTGAACGGTTATTGCTGTTGACAGCAGCTTTCCCTTTGACTACTTGAACCATGAGTTTCTGAGTTATACGAATAGCTTCTTCCATTGATTGAGGATCAAAAGAAATCACATCTCCTCGAACACTTTCAGGCAATCCACCAACAAAGTTTTCCATCTTTTTCTCATCATCGGGAACCATAGTTGGACATAGTGCAGCCAACTCCTGAAATCTCCTGAAATAAGTCTCAATGTCATCACCCTTAGTCACAAGCTCATAAAATTCCGTTTCCATCTTTTGCACCTCGGTACGAGGGCAAAACTTCTTTGTCATTAGTTTCTTGAATTCCTCCCAAGTAAGCTTGTAAGCATTTTCCATACCAATCGGCTGAGCATACGAATTCCACCAAGACATAGCTTCATCAAGAAGCATACCTGTAGCAAACTTCACCTTGCTGACATCCGGGCATCCGCACATGAGAAATACGTTCTCAGTCTTTTCGAACCAGCGGATTAAAGCAACCGCTCCTTCAGTGCCCTTAAATTTGATAGGATCGCTAATCTTGAAATCTTTCCATGTACATTCCCTCTTATTAGTGGGTGGTTCAACCGTCCCTGTATTAGAAGCAGTCTCAGCAGCCCTTGCAGCAACCTCAGCTCTCTCAATCACTAGAGCTTCTGCAATACTATCCCTGACCAACTTGCGGATAGCGGCTTGAGTCATGGCGGGTGTTTCTGGTGCAGTCTTACTCTTCCTTGGTGCCATACTTCTGATAAATCACAATGGAAATAACCATGAGAAAAATCATAATAGAAATAGTCATCGTACCAAAGATATACACCCACAACATGTATATATAAATATACAACCACAACAAATATAAATACAACCACGACACGTACGAGTACAACCACAATCTGTCTAGATATCACCACGACAAGTATATATATACAACCACAACAACCACGTCACGTATATATACATCCACAACCTGTGTCGATACAACCACAACATATATAAATGCGATAATAATAAAGAGCAACCACGAAACATCATAAATATAATCACAACACATGAATATAATACATGAAAATTTCGGTCGATGTAGGCCGATATATATATATAGCACAACATTTCCAACATAGTAGAGTCGCACTTGATAATATTTGTTTGTACAACAACCAAAAGACTACAAGTTCTTGAACTATGTCCCACATCCCGGGACTAGGAAATAATACAAGCTAATATAATACCAGTCTACGCCTAGGCTCCTCTCGGTGCTCTAGATGGTCCAGGCTCTCCCCTCAAGCGACGAATCTCAGGTAACTCATCCCTAAGTAGCTCAATCTCCTCCTGATGCCTCAACTGTCGTGCCTCGAGTCCATGGTAAGACACATCAATACCAACCCTGCCCTGAATCAAATCCTCAACCTGCTCCTCAACAATCTCAAGTCGAGGGGTGATAATCTCATCAACTCTATGCCCCAACCTGTCAACTTGCTCCTGCTGAGCATCAAACTGATCCTCTAGTGTAACGGCTGTAGGATCCCTAGCTGCAGCCGCTCTAGAACTCTCACCTATGTGGTACACGGGTGGTGGTGAAAAGTCATCAGTCTCGGTAATGGGTGAATCTGGAGTGGTAAGCCTTGCGCGCTTCCGAAGCGGCAAGAGTGAGGTAGCTATAGGAGTGGTAGTGGGTAAGGCTGGTGGTGGTGGTGAAGGCATAGTAGGACTAGGGAGACTCCTATAAGTACATGTAGCATAACGAACTCTCTTCCTAGGGCCCTGAACAGTCTTCTCCCTAGGAAACATAAGTCTCGGCTCTGAATGGATAGTAGTAGTAGGTGATGATGGTATGTCAGTAGGTATAGTAGGATGGACATGGGGAGTAGGAGCCGTCTCCTCCTCCTCGAAAGGCTCGGTGTCACCATCAGATGCCAAGAGTGGCAACTCAGGTGTAGGAGAAACAAGTGGTGAAACAGCAGTAGAGGACACAGAACCCTCATCATCAGAATCGGATATAGTGTAAAGTACAACAGTGTCGGGATACGAAGACATGACTCTGTGATAATCAAGGTGAAATAAAATAAATAACTCGCATAATGGCATCGCCTACAAATAAGTAAATATGCACTTATGATGAAATGATGATATGCTATGATAGTGTGGTTATAGTCTAGGGTCAATGATGCAACCTAGTTCGCTATAACCTTAGCTCTGGTACCAATCTGTAACACCCCCGAAATACCTGAATGGCAGCGGAATGGAATACCTGAGGGTGTAACGGATCATAGCACACAACCAGGATATATTGAACGACCTAAAGTGTCGTTTAGAAAATACATCGTTTGATTCATTCAAAATATTCAGAGTTATAAAGACATAGGTCCCAAAAGTTAGAAAAGGTTTACGGAAACAAGTTTAGTACAATCAAACGATAGTTCAAAGTGCATGAAATCCAAAAGTGACGCGTCAGCCTTGATACACAAAGTGACTCCATGCAATGCCATGAGAAATGCCTTAGTTACCTGAGAAATACATTGCGAAAAACGGTCAACATAAAGTTGGTGAATAATCATAGGTTTATAAGTAAATCTAGTGTACAAATGCCATAAGTAATGCCATGAAATAGGATGTCCGGAAAGTATATACATTGGCTCTTAAGCTCATGACCCCGAAGCTAGACGATACTTGGCCCCAATGAGTGTTTACCAGACACTCTAATAATAAAGACATGAAATGCATTCGTTCCATTTGGAGCAACCCAAACACGAATGGAGGCGTCACCCTCGATAGATCTATCCACTCACTCCCGCTTAGTACTAGAAATTAACGGTCCATGATAATAAAAGGGGACTTGTCAAGACGTGGTAAATAGGCAACTTAAGCAATGTATGAATTTTATACTTAGGCATGTACACAAAAATAAGTAATGCAATGTATTCTCCCCCGTGGGATTTGAAATCAAAATATAGAATTAAAACGGGGCTATGAAAACTCACCTCGAAGTAATGGTACAAAGCTGGTGCAATGAGGTGAAAGTAGTCGGGACAATGAGGCGCGAGTACTAGCCGCAACCTAAATGAATAACCATGATCTAACTTAGATCAAGCCGTAATGAAATGAATGCACATGCACATGATACTCATACCACTCGTAATTTAGAAACACTAGTTATCGTCATAGAAAAATAGTTTCCATACTTAGGAAAATATATTCCATATATAGGAGTATATAACTTGTACGAAAAAGTTAACGTTATAATCCTTGTATCAAAACCTTGAAATACGTCGTTACGTCGTATAAGTATTCTCTCGGGTCATACGTATTCATTTGATAAGAAATCGTCCTTAGTAATGTTTTCTAGAAAATTTACCGTTTAGTACGTACGTTATTATTTTTATTTGTGACCAAAAAAATATATATATATAGTTTGACGATGTTAGAATGGGTATAACTTTGTCGTTTCAAGCTCGTTTTCCTTGTTCTTTATGTCCACGGATTCGTCTTTGTGTATACTAGTATATTTTAGACAACTCGGCTCCTTAAAGTTACGTTTACTACTTCAAAATACCCGTCGTATTCTGCCAAACAGCAAGCAGTTTTCTGAAAAGTAGTTTTCGTCGTTAAGTTTGCAAAAATCATAACTCCTTCGTTATAAACTCGTTTTAATTGATTCTTTCGCCTAAAGTTTCGTTTTTGAATGTATTTTCTAAATCTTTGGTCAAAACTTGGTCATCATCTACTGATTTTCCCACGAAATTAAAATAGGGACAGTAGGTATTTCAAAAGTTTCAAAAACCATTTTCAAGTCTCTAAACTAGTTCCATCCTCCATCAATCCACTTTCAAACACCACAAAGCTAGTCTAAACCTACCATACACCTTCTTAGGGTGTCATGGGTCCTAAAATATCATCAAACCACTAGGTCTAACAAGAGTTTCATATGTTTCCATTTCTAGGGCTTGAAAGTTAATATATACAAAAATGAAGTGGTACAAGTTGATGCATGTGTAAGATCTTGTAAGAAAAATATATAGACATAATAATAACTTGTAAAAATCATAAAAATGAGTTTGTAAACTTACTTGATGGTTTAGAGAGTTTAGATGATAAAAAGCTTACTAATCCTTGAGTTTTTATTTCAAAACTCTAACAAGGATGATTATACTAACTAGTTTATGATATGATCTTGTAAAATTTTTCCTCCTTGCTCCTTGTTTATCCCAAATCGAACCAAGCTCAAAGAAAATGAAGAGAAAAGTTGCTAAGTGTAAGTAAAAAGTGATTTTGTGATGAAAGAGTAAAAAAAAGTTTAATATATACTTGAGACAATTGTTAGGTGGACAATTAATAAGTTTGGTGAGGTTATTAAAGTTGGAAGACCTTTAGAGGGGGGGGGGGGGGGGTTGGCCGGTTTTGGGGAGGGAAAAGGGGAAGATGTTGGGTAGTTAGTTAGTAAAAATTAGTGTTAGTAATAAAGTGTAGTTAGGTTAGGTTTAGGTTTAAGGTTTAATCGAGTACCGGGTTTGTTAGAAATAAATTTTGTTGAAGTTATTCGGGTCATAATAAAGTTATAAAAGTTGTAAAAATATGTCGGGTACAAGTACGGAGAGTTTGGGTGATTATCGTTTAATTTTGGTGAAAACCTGGCGTTATTAAGTTAAACGTACGATACGTAATAGTTAATTTCCAAAATACCGGGTAAATTAATATTATAGTTTTTATATTATAGAAATGAGTATAAAAATGTATTAGGATCATAGTCGGGAGTGTCGGACATGTTAGACACTTATCGTTCGCGTATTAGTGTTTATTTGAAATAAACGTACGTAAATCGTTAATTATACCAAAAGTATAAATTTAGTTATCCTACGAGTGGAATAGCATGCAAGTGCCCTAATGATGATATGCAGACTATTTCTAGTCCGTATGAAGTGTCCCTGATAATAATGCATGAATTCGCTCCTGAACCAATACGGTTACGCGAATTTGAACACACGTAAACTAAATTTACGATGACATGAATAATGCACGTGAATAGTGGTTTCCTCTCGGAAATGAATAGTGTCAAGTGAATAGTAAATTTTCTGAATATGTCTCGGAATGTCAAATTGACCTCAAAAACGATGAATAGTAAAACGATGAATAGTGATCGATGAATAGTAACTTGTGAATAGTAAAATGTCGAAGTTTGGAAGAATGACCTGAAATTGTGGGTTGTGACATAATGTTGAGTGGGGATTCAAAATCGCAGTAGGCTTGATCAATGCATTTATACCCAATCATACATGGTATCTTCACATTCTTAGGGTCACCTCTTTTAATCTTAGGGTCAATCTTAACAAAGGGAGGCCTAGGGTTATCAATGAGATTGTTATAATAAGCGATTTCCTCCTTAGTGGGATATAAATTGAAATAATCATCATCTAAACCCTCATCTTCTTCTTCCTTAACATCTTCTACAATTCCCAAGTTATTGGGTTCAAGTTCCTCATCTAAGTCCATGGCTATTGCTAAGTCATTAAGCGCATAGTCAAGCTAAATATCAACCAATCTATTGAGTTCTCTAAGTTCCCTAATCTCATTCTCAATCTGTTCACGCAACAAAGCAACCTCGATAGGTGAAAGGGGTGGATTCGCGTTTTCCATAGTGGCCAACGGAATAATTAATGAGAATTATACGAACAAACACACAAAGAAAAGATAGACTAAAGAAAACCTATAAAAACAAAATAAAACTCTTACTAGAAAGGAATCTAGCAAGTAGACCTAATAAAAAGAGATTTTAACCTAGAAAATAACTATTCCCCGGCAACGGCGCCAAAAACTTGATGCGTGGAATTGTGCCCTCGCAAAAGGTTTTACCTCTAAAGGGATCTTGAGAAGCTTGCAATCCCCACCAGGCAGTGTACCTGTTCGTTGTAGTATAGTATAGTGACAAGTACCGAGGATTGATCGTTCAACTCAATGAATAGTGTTCGCTAGGGTTAAAACTCACTAAAACTAGGTCTAGAGGTGAGGGATGATTCTTTTTGTATTTTCATATTTTAAGGAAAGCAAGTAAAAATCTCGGTTTTGGAAGGAATGGGCGAAATTAGTTGCTAATCAACTAACGCAATTAACTAAAGATGCAATCAAAATAAAATAAAATAAACTTAAACTAAATTGTGGTGTAAACAATAATGAGAGAAAATTGTGTTTACTTAGATTTCACTACTCCTTAGCTATCTTTTATAGGTTTATTAGTTTGTTACAATTGCATGGATGATGGGTTATATTCCTTAATACCATTCGTAGGGATGTGTACGATCTTCCCTAACTCTATAAGCTTCTACCTCTTCCTATGTCGAGCCGACTACTAGCTCCTAACATGGCCTCATTAGTAGTTACATACGCATTAAATACAACCAAGATATCATAGTACACCTCCGATCATGTTTCTTAAGACGTTCAAGCAAGTTACCAAATGGAAGTCTGCTAGTTTTTTTAAGCCTAACATCGAATTCATTCATCCACAACAATTATAAAAAAACAACCAACCCATAATCAATATCTAAGTTTCATTACATCTAAGCAAACACAAGGAAAACCTAGCCTAGCATGTTAAAGAGAAGACGAGCATAAGATATAATCAAACAACACATAGACATATTGAATGATTTGATAAAGGACTTATCTTCAATTAAGCATGGAAGAAATAAAGGGTTGAAACCCTTGAAAAAGCTGTAAAATTCGTCTAGGGTTTACTCCCTTCAAAATTGCACACAATGAATGAAACTAGAAAACTATATATAGATTTTGTCTTCTGACGGCGTCAAGAGTAATGTGTGATGCCGTCAACTCGCCGCCAAAACAAACTCGTATTTCCTAGATCCACTTCTGACGCCATCACTCTTTATGGGTTCTGGGTCGTCACTCTTTGCATTAACTCTTGATGGCTGGTATGTGTTAATTCATATACCATTTCATGGCCAAATACCGACCCTTATTGACTAAATGTGCTAACAATTGCCAAAGCAATACGTGTTTTGTGATTGTGAATATGCAGGTACGGATATTATGCAAAATGTCGGAAAATAAACGGAAATCAGCAAATACGGGCACGAGAGTGGAAGAAGGTCAAAAATTCAAAGTCGGGATCCAAAAGTTCATTTCAATCCTTCATGTATCCAAGATTGGCAGAATTAGTCCTTGAAATATACTTCGAGAAAGTGACAAAATCAGTCCTCATAGTTTCATAAAATACATAATTGGTCCTTGATTTTCATTTAAACCAAATTTGAAATCCAACAAACAAAATCCTGGTCCAGAAAAAAATATCCAAGCCCATAAATTTCATTACCCAAGCCCACACCACTCTTAAATTAACACAAAACCATCTCAAGCCCAATATTCACAAAACCCGACCCAACCTCCATCCGATCAACACCCAATTACCTAACAGTCAAACAAATAAAATATATTTACCCTTTACCCGCCCCCCAAATCAACCCCGTACCCAGAAAATACTATTCACCATGAACCCTAAGTTACCCCGCCCCTTAATTACCACAATTAAGGGCAAAATAGTACAATCAAAGGCCTTCTAGAACGTCAGAGTGATGTCAGATGGTGTCAGAAGCGAAGAAACACAAAGAAATGACATGTGGCAGGCTACTATTTATTGGGATGCGTCACAATGATTGATCCAAGGGTGTATATGAAGTGGGTAATGATTGATTGAGATCACACGGCTCAGGATTGGCATGAAGAAACACACCACACGGATTGCCAACATGGCAATCCGTGAACTCACTCCTCATTTTTTCCCTATAAATGGAAGTTGTAATAGCTTTAGTTAGTGTGGAGTTTTGGAATAGCCAAACTCTGCCAATTTTCATTCTCAGCTTTTTAAGTGTAATTGTACTCTTTATGTTTTAATGAAATTTAATTTGTTTTCTTAAATCAGTTCTGCTTATTACTTTACTTAATTGCTTCAGTTTGTATTCTTTTAAGCTTTCAGTAATATCTTAGTTTATAAACATTGTGATTTCTATTTCATTTCAATTCAGTTTCATATAGATTTAAAGTTTCATCAAATCAGAAAATATAAAAAATTAGTTTTAGCAAATCAGTTTTTTCAAATAAGCTGTTTAAGAGGTAATTTGAATTTCACAAAAGTTATACTTAGCTTTTGTGAGTTTGTGATTAAGTTTACTCATTGTCAAAAGTTCATAATAGTAAAGTCAACAGAAGTCAACTGCAGTAGTTAATTTTGTGATCAGAGGTGGAATTTGATAGGCCATATCAGAAAGAAGAGAGTTGAGCCTGTCCAAAGACTGGCAAGCAAAGTAAATCACTCCTGTTCATGCTGGAGTGAAGGTTGATTGTAAGTTTTGCTTTGAATTTCTAATTTCTGAGTTCATTTGAAATTCCTTAGAGTTGCAGTTTAGATTGTTGATTTGCTGATCAATTGTGGATTACTAGATTGCAATTTGAATTTATTCTGATTAGATGTTATAGTAGTAATAGTTTTGAATTGGAGTACTAGTAGTATATTGTACTGTCATGTTAGCATAATTGTGGATTTATGATTTTGTTGAATCTCAGTAACTTTGTTGATTGATTTAGTATCTCTTTGTGTTAGTTTAGCTGATTTGATCATTGTTTTGGTAGCTAGTAGCTTGTTGCATCATCCCATAGTGTAACTGAATAGTTTAAGGGGTGTTTGGCTTAACTAGGTATAGAGTAGATTAGTTGGTTGTTTGCTGTATTGGTGTTTCACTCAAGTTGCATATAAGTAGTAATAGGATTTTGGATCATAAAAATAGTAGTTCATTACATTAGATAGTCAAAACAGATTAGCAATTAGCTTAACTGTTAGATTAGTATTAGTCAGGTGGTAATAGTGTAGGTATAGTTGCGTATCAGTTCTCAGTAGCTTATTCTAGCATAATAGAAGCTTATTACAACTATTAGGAGTAGATGTGGTTAAAGGAAATTAGAATAAGTCAAACTTGAATAAGTGTTGAAAAGTCAAAGTGGTTCAGTTTTCATTTTCCCATAAGCTGCTGATCTTAGGGTATTTTAGGCATCTTAAATAGATTGTAGGTGTGATTTTCTTGTTACTTTATAATCTCAGAATAGTAGTTAATCATTTGCCCTAATAATCTCTGAGTTAAGAGCTTTATAAGCTAGCTTATTCAACCTGTTTAGTTGACTGAGTGAGACAGAACTGCTGATTGTATTTAGGCCTGCTATTGCATTAATAAGCTTGTATCTGTGTTCATTTGAGTTACCTGAGGTCATTGGAGGTTATTTTAGTGTTGTGTATGGTTTGTTTCATTTCTGGCTTATTCTGTTTGTGTTTTGCTTATTAAGTAGCTTATCTCACTGCTTATTGATCTCTGTTGCTACTTCTGAGTTTATTTTGGTTTGTATTGAGTTTATCTGAGTTTATTTGAGTATATTGCATCTGTGTATTCAGTTTGGTATAGTTTTGTGGCAAGTGCTTATAAATAAGCACTTGCCATAAGCTGTTTAGCTCAATATAAGCATTTCTGCATATCTTTTTCTTTTCAAAATTTTTCTGCAAGCTCATTATAATATTCTAGATTTTCTGTGAATTTTTCATAATTTTCTGAGTTGATTTGATATTTTTCTTAATTTTTCTTTATTTTTAATCATTTTTAATTCATTTTTAAATAATAAAAATCCAATAAAAATAAGAAAAAGCTTTAAAAAATACAAAAATAGTTTAGAAAATTCTTTTATAATATTTTAGATTTTTCAAATTAATTTTCATAATTTTCCCATTATTTTTCACATTTTCTTTTATTTTTAATTACTTTTTAATTCATTAAATAGAAAATAAATCATAGAAAATAAATAAAAAGTCTAAAAAATATTTTTCTTTTTCTCAAAATTCTTTTTAATAGTTTAAGATTTTTAGAAAATTATTTTACATTTTTAGGATCATTTTTAGAATAAAAGTCGCGTTTTATTTCGTACGTTACGTTTTAAAATTACGTTTGCATTTCCGTTTTCATGTTTTTGACTTTTGTGCATATATAACTTGTACCTTGTGCATATTTCACTATTTCATTTCATATTTTGATTTTAACAATCACTTTTTCACTATTCACTTACACTACACGATTCCCAATTCGATTTTTCGATATTCCATTCGAACCTACGTTGGGAGAACGACCCGGGAAATACTTTCACGAGCATTTCTTCGGAATAATTATATACTAGAATTTGACACAAATCAATGGCCTTGATAATTTTATAAGTAACGCCGTCATGACCCCTTCACAAAACATTCTGGCGCGTCACGTGTATTTGATTTATCCACCCTTTTGTCAACCCATGACGCCGTCACTAGCAATATGTGGCGCTGTCAAGTGCAATTTCCAACATAATTTGAGACTTTGTCGTTTTCTTCACTTTTTCGCTCAAAAAACGTCCAAAATGCTTCCTTTTGTAAAATTCCTCTCAAAATTACCTAAAATGACAAAAGAAACAATTTAGGGCAATATTTGAACAAATAATCTCGAATTTGGCCTTAAATGACCCTCCAAAAGCGGTACACTTTTCGCTTCATCAGTTGAGGTGTTTAAGGTGCTTATGTTTAGGTTTTATTAGTTTAAGTTTAAGTTTAGACCTAGTTTTACTTAGTGAGGGTTTAAGGTTTTAACTAAGGTTTAGTGCCTAGGTTAGGTTCCCAAGAGTGTTTAGTGACTAATCCTATGTCCTAAGGGGTTTATATTAGGTGATGGTAACTTATGGGAAGGTTTGTGATACGTGGGAATCGCACCAGGCTTTACCTCTCGAGGGATCTCGAGAAGCTTACAACCCCCACTAGGCAGTGTACCTGATCGTTGTAGTATAGTATAGTGACAAGTACCGGGGGATTGATCGTTCAGCTAGGAATAGTGTCGCTAGGATTAGAAAACCGAATTACTAGTGCTAAAGATGACGGAAGATTATTTTTGTATTTTTATATTTTTTTAGAAAGCAAGTAAAAATCTCGGGTTTGAAGGATTTGGGCGGAATTAGTTGCTAGTCAACTAACCCAATACTAAAGATGCAATCTAAATAAAATACTAAAAATGAAAATAAACTAAATTATACTAAGGTTGTGAGCAATATGTGGAGAAAATGTGTTTACTTAGATTTCACTACTCCCTAGACATCTTTTACACGTTAATTACTTGTTATAGTTGCGTGAATGACGGATTGTATTCCTTAATACCATTCATGGGGTGGCGCACTTACTTCCCCAATGCTATGAGTGCCTACTTCACTCCTATGTCGAGCCGTTAAAAACTCCTAACATGGGATCATTAGAAATTACTCATGCAGTAAATACAACCAATAAAACCTAGTGCACATCGGTTCATGTTTCTTAAGACGTTCAAGCATGTTACCAATTGGAGATCTGCCAGTTTTCTTAAGCCTAACATCGAAATCATTCATCCAATACAACCATAAACAAGTAATCAACACATAATTAACATCTAGGTTTCATTAGATCTAAGCAAACACAAGATAGATCTAGCCTAGCATGATGGAATTAAGACAAGAACAAGATATAGACAACCAACACATAGACATATGGATTGACTTAAAAGAACACTTATCTTAATTACACATGAAAGGGATCAAGGGCAAAGAACCCTTGAAAAACCTGTAAAATTCGTCTTAAGTTCGGACCTAGGGTTTCTCCAAAACTCGTCTTTTTTAATGTGAAAATTAGAAAACTATATATAGGAAATAGGGTCTGACGGCGTCAAGACAAATCTTGTGACGCCGTCATCTCGCCGCCAAAATTCTTCTCGGACTGCCTTGATCTACTTTTGACGCCGTCATGTGTTAGCATTTTCCAGGCCGTCATGCATTTTACTCTTGACGCCCTACTTCATGACGCCGTCAAATCTGTACTGGGTCGTCATGGAAAGTCATGGAATTTACTCTTGACGCCGTCAGAAATTCCTTCTTGACGCCGTCACCTACTGTTCCCAGCTTGGAAAATTGAGACTTTGCCGTTTTCTTCACTTTTATGCTCCAAAAACGTCCAAAATGCCTTCTTTTCCAGATTTCACTCCCAAAGTACCTAAAATCACAAAAGGAACGATTTAGGGCAATATTTGATCAAATAAATTCAATTCCGGGCTTAAATGACCCCCTAAAAGTGGTTCATTTTTCGCCTCATCGTATACCCTTACACTTGAGATTTGCTTGTCCTCAAGCAAATGCGCTTTTATTCTACTCAAAATATAAGTTAGGGGTCATTTAACACTAATATAAAAGTAATTACAACAAATAATCGTTCCACTAAAGACCAAAGACAAGCACGGAGGTCATACACTAGCACCTCACAAATAGTGTTTAGATACTCACATCTCTCGGGTGTAATAAAGTATAAATTACAATATGGAAACGGAAGATATCTCTCACTACCTGTCATAGCAAAATAGATTACCATAGGCTTGGGAAAGGATCAAACCTCCATCACATGGTGGAAGCACCTAGGATAAACTATCAAAGAGGTCTTTTAAAGGGTTGTAACGTTAGGTGTAGGGATATGAAATACACGGTTTTGTTGGATAAAGGCAGTATTTACTGGTGGCGAGTTAAAAATCTTGGTTAATTACATGTACAATATGGCGTTGCTAAGCAAGACTAGACTCGACTTAAGCTAATAAATGAAAAATAACAAAAACATAAAATGAACATAGAATAAAAAGGGATGGTAGTCCGTATGTTTTTTTTTTCTTTTCCTTTTTCTATTTTTTTTTCTTTTTCTTGATTTTCCGATTTTTTTTTTTTTTTTTTTTTTTTTTTTTTTTTTTTTTTTTTGACATACACTCTTACCCTACCATCCAAAATAATACATCATAGGGGATGAATATTCCCCTTACACTTGAATTTTTACATACTTTACAATAAACTAATCTAATGACTCGAATTAAGAAAATCAAAACACTTGGAGCACTTTTAAGATTAACGTACGTATGGGGGTAATATGTTCTTCCCCATTACTCCATAAATAAGTACTTTACCCATGAGTCCCAATCGTCCCAAAACAATATGTTCAAGGATATGGCTCGACTTAGCAACCATGTAATCAATTAGATAGTTAACTTAGGGTTTAACAAATAACAATAATGCACTAAAAATGAGCGCATACACAGAAGGCTAAGGCGATTTGGTTGTACATTTAAGTGGGGTGTAACAAATTCTTCCTTTAAGTAAGATGCTTAAAGTTAGAAACGAAAAGATAGGCTCGGAGGGGTGTACTAGGGGTTTCGTGTACTAAGAAATGAGTACAATGCTAAGGGTGTGGGAAAAATTAGTTGACTTAAGTAGTCAAGTAATATGACTTAAGTGGTCAAGTAATTATGATACGGGTTTAACACAAGGGTGATCCTAATGCCTCTTATCATGTAGTAAATCCTACTACACGAATGTAGTCTCACTAGCGGTCTCGGGATGCATCACTAACGCAAGTTCTAGAATCTAAATGCTACCGGTACACTCATAAGCACTAATAGTAAATGCTTTTTCTATCAAATCTAAAGGCGAACCTCACATATTTGGGTGGAAAATTTTTCTGAATATACGGTTATGTGCTAGTCATACAATCTCCTATCCATGAGACGCTTGCTATGGCTAAAGTTTCACTCCTAAATGTTGTAAAAAATTTTAAATTTGGCGCTAAAATTGCACTAACAAGTATTTCTCTTAGTTTTATTACACACCTACCATTAAACAAAGCAAACTCAAGCGAAAGTGTACATGTAAGGTATCATCATTTTACCCTCCCCTTACACTTAAGATGAACATTGTCCCCAATGTTCTAGTAAAGAATGTAAGAGTGAAATAGTAAAACAAATGAAATCAAATACTCCCCTGATTCGCTCGGTATGGATAATAAGGTGGCCAGGTTAAATCTTCCTCCAAGAAAATGAACAATCAAAGCTTCCCTTCCAGAATATAGATCATCTTCTTGTCATACATAACCTGTAAATCCTGAGAAGATAGACAAGACAACCTCGCATAAAATCGGCGGCATCCTATATAATTTACTAAATCCTAGAAAACAAGATAAGATATAATGCTTGTCGAATGAAGTTTGCAGACTTCCTGGAGATCATAAAACTTAATAATTCACAAAAACCATAAGACTCCGTTAGAAAAACAAAACCGGTAAAATTTCCAGATTTTTACCCGTGACGCCGTCAGGAGTTAACTCGTGACGCCATCAGGATTGACCTGCAGAAATTCTTATGTTAAGTTTCCGGAAAATTTCTGGAAAAACTTGGTTCTACTTCCTGGAAAATCCTGCAAAACTTCATTATGACTTAATACAAGCATTTGACTCTAACAAATACGAATACACATGTTCATTTAATATTGTGGAGAATCATGATTGGCTTGTTTCTTAAAAACACATTTGGGGTTTCCCCTTACACTTATCTTTTGCAAAAATACCTTTAGGTGGAGTTAAGACTAGGCCAAAACAACAAAATAAAGTATTTCCACTTTTTAATTGAGAAACATGATCTACCAACATTAGAAATAAAGCATGCATACGGAAGCAAATAACAAACAAACAAACAAATAAAATGAAAATCACACAAAGCATGGGTTGCCTCCCAAGAAGCGCTTATCTTTATTTACGAGTCTTGTAGCTAGACTCAAGGTCATGGGTTACTAAGTGACCTCATCGTTGGTTCTACTCTCCGATTGTAGATATTCTTTGTTGAAACCAATCACCTTTTTCTCAATCGCCTCCATCATTATTTGGGCAAATTCCTTATTGACTTTATACCTTGGTCCTAGGGCCAAGCAATCTTTGTAATAAAGACTCCTTTTTTTCCATACATAATCCATGCCCTTTTTCTTATCCTCTTCATTGATTTTCTCAAAATCACCAACGTTATCCTTATCAAACCGGGATATAAAGCGAAATTCTTTCATCCTATTAGGCATCCTATAAGTGATACTATCGGTGCTACTTGCAAATCGGATCGTTCCTTCTATCTCATCATATTCCAACTTAGACTCCTCAACAAACGGTTTGCCAAACACAACATTGGATAATCGACAATCAATAACATTAGCAAGATCTTCCACAATCATAAAGTCGGTGACAAAAGTGAAATTACCAAAAAAGACATGTAGACCTTTGACTCTCCCGACAAAGTTGCAAACTTCACCGGGGTATTTGGGATCTTTTCTAGGTTCAAGTCTTGTTTTCACTATATCATTATAAACAGTTGAGGACATAATGTTGATTGGAGATTTAAAGTCAATGTAAGCATTGCTAATGTGCCTATACCCAATCATACATGGTATCTTAGCATTCTTAGGATCGCCTCTCTTTATCGTAGGTTCAATTATAGTGAAAGGAGATCGCGGGTTATCAATAAGATTATTATAATATGCAATCTCCTCCTTAGTGGGGTATAGATTAAAATGGTCATTAAGCTTCAGATCTATTTCCCCCCTCTTCTAGTCCCTCAATCACATTCACAAAGTCATTAGGCCCTAGGTCCTCATTTGAATACAAGGCGGTTGCTAGGTCACTAAATGCATGTTCGAGCTCAACGTTAATTAACCTATTAAGCTCCCTAAGTTCCCTAATCTCACTCTCGATTTGTTCACGTAACACAGCCACTTCTCTAGGGGAAAGGGGTGGATTCGCGTTTTCCATATTGATCAACGGAATAGTCAATGAATTTTAATTTACTAACAAAGGCACAAAGAAATAAGATAGACTAAAGAAACCTAAAAATGAAAATAAAATCTTACTAGAAAGGAATCTAGCAAGTAGACCTAATAAAAAGAAATTCTAACCTAGACAATAACTATTCCCCGGCAGCGGCGCCAAAAACTTGATACGTGGGAATCGCACCAGGCTTTACCTCTCGAGGGATCTCGAGAAGCTTACAACCCCCACCAGACAGTGTACCTGATCGTTGTAGTATAGTATAGTGACAAGTACCGGGGGATTGATCGTTCAGCTAGGAATAGTGTCGCTAGGATTAGAAAACCTAATTACTAGTGCTAAAGATGACGGAAGATTATTTTTGTATTTTTATATTTTTTAGAAAGCAAGTAAAAATCTCGGGTTTGAAGGATTTGGGCGGAATTAGTTGCTAGTCAACTAACCCAATACTAAAGATGCAATCAAAATAAAATACTAAAAATGAAAATAAACTAAATTATACTAAGGTTGTGAGCAATATGTGGAGAAAATGTGTTTACTTAGATTTCACTACTCCCTAGACATCTTTTACACATTAATTACTTGTTATAGTTGCGTGGATGACGGATTGTATTCCTTAATACCATTCATGGGGTGGCGCACTTACTTCACCAATCCTATGAGTGCCTACTTCACTCCTATGTCGAGCCGTTAAAAACTCCTAACATGGGATCATTAGAAATTACTCATGCAGTAAATACAACCAATAAAACCTAGTGCACATCGGTTCATGTTTCTTAAGACGTTCAAGCATGTTACCAATTGGAGATCTGCCAGTTTTCTTAAGTCTAACATCGAAATCATTCATCCAATACAACCATAAACAAGTAATCAACACATAATTAACATCTAGGTTTCATTAGATCTAAGCAAACACAAGATAGATCTAGCCTAGCATGATGGAATTAAGACAAGAACAAGATATAGACAACCAACACATAGACATATTGATTGAATTAAAAGAACACTTATCTTAATTACACATGAAAGGGATCAAGGGCAAAGAACCCTTGAAAAACCTGTAAAATTCGTCTTAAGTTCGGACCTAGGGTTTCTCCAAAACTCGTCTTTTTTTAATGTGAAAATTAGAAAACTATATATAGGAAATAGGGTCTGACGGCGTCAAGACAAATCTTGTGACGCCGTCATCTCTCCGCCAAAATTCTTCTCGGACTGCCTTGATCTACTTTTGACGCCGTCATGTGTTAGCATTTTCCAAGCCGTCATGCATTTTACTCTTGACGCCCTACTTCATGACGCCGTCAAATCTGTACTGGGTCGTCATGGAAAGTCATGGAATTTACTCTTGACGCCGTCAGAAATTCCTTCTTGACGCCGTCACCTACTGTTCCCAGCTTGGAAAATTGAGACTTTGCCGTTTTCTTCACTTTTATGCTCCAAAAACGTCCAAAATGCCTTCTTTTCCAGATTTCACTCCCAAAGTACCTAAAATCACAAAAGGAATGATTTAGGACAATATTTGATCAAATAAATTCAATTCCGGGCTTAAATGACCCCCTAAAGTGGTTCATTTTTCGCCTCATCAGTTTGACCTAGTTTTGTAACCTAAGTGTCCTATTTGTGTTTAGTGGGAAATTAGGGTTTATCCTAGGTTTTGTGCCTAGATTAGTGTCCTATGAGTGTCTAATAACTAATCCTAGGTCCTAAGAGGCTTATACTAAGTGGTGGTAACCTATGGTGAAGTTTTGGGATAGTCTAGACCTAATTCTAGGAAGTTATGACTTAGTTATGGTTTTGTGCTTAAGGGACTTGTACCTAAGTTCTAAAGGTTTGTACTAATACCTAATGGTCCTAAGGTATCCTAATGTTCCTAAGGTAACTCATACTTAAGCCTTGGTAGGTTACTTATTATGGTGTTCTGGTGATCTTATGCTTGACATACCAGGGGTTTATAGTATATGAATGTTGAGTTATTTGGTTTGTGTGGGTACGTAAGTAGGTCTAGTGAGTCATGCAAGTATTAAATATACATAAAAAGCAAAAATTTACCTGTGAAATACCTACTATAGGTATTTGTAATAGGAATGATAGTAATGAGGTTTTGTTGGTTGTTACAGTCTTACCCCCTTAGAAGAAATCTCGTCCCGAGATTTAGATAATCATAGGGGTAGGGGAAAGAATAAGTCAAGAAAGATACGAGGAAGAAGAGAGTTATAAGGAAGGATTATTCTGATACCAAAGAAGAATGGTATGAAAAGAGAGAAAGTTTGCACAAGCGGAATAGGAAATGCTTGCACAGTTGCCAGATACTTAGGCTTATTCATTTATATCTTATTATTTGCAAATATAGGCGTCCCAATATTTGTAAAAAAGAGTGTATAAATTCATAATCCATTTGATTTATAACTTTCTCATTAAGATGAAGGAGTGACCTAATTCATTTTAATAGGATAGTCATTATAAATTATCCTTAAGTAGTATCGGCGGAAATGAAGAGAGTTTACCACACTTAAGGAAATGACGTACGGGAAATGTTTTAGAAACAAATTCCAACCATGATGAAGACTAGTTCTAGTCATGGTGAAGACAAGTTCTAACTACGGTAGAGGTAAATTCTAGTCACGATAGAGACAAGTTCTAGTCATGATAGAGACAAGTTCTACAGTCTTGCTGTTCAGTAACTTGCCACATGGTAAATTCCCATGTTATGACTAGAATAATGGGCGTTGAAGATCTCATTTTTGCAACTCTTGAAAAGTGAGATTTAATATCATAGTCGAACATAATGAGGATTACAGTTCGATGTAGATATTCTTACAAGCTCTAACTAATAGAATCTTGCGATATGACGAGAAATACAAGTTCTAATTTTAGAATGTTGCAGGATGGGGTAGAGAGAGAATATAGAGAAAGGAAAATAGAGTGTAAAATGATGGAGGGATAAAAAGGAAAGAAATGGAATAAGGGATTTTTGTAGGAAGGAGTGAGGAAGATGAAAGAAGGAAAGGGAAGAAATAGGAGGGTATGAAAGAATGGAAGATAATGAAAGGATGGAGGGGTAGGTTTAGGTGAAGTGGAAAAGTATAGGGGTATAAGATTAAACGGTAGAGTGGGGAAAACGGAAGAGTAGGATTTTAATAGGGGAGTGGGGAAAAGGCGGGAAAATGGGATTTTGAATGGAAGAGTGGGAAAAAGGCGGGAGAAGGAGATTTAAATGGTAGAAGGAGAGAAAACGGAAAGATAAGATTAAATGGAAGAGTAAGATTATAGGATACCTGAAAGATAGTATCCTAATGGAGTTTTTAGATTAACCAGATGCCTTTCCAAAATTTGTTTTCCCCCTAAGGTTCTTATCCTAATGGAGTTTTTAGATTAACCAGATGCCTTTCCAAAATTTGTTTTCCCCCTAAGGTTCTTCTAGTTTTTCCTAACTAATCCTAATTTCTAAGGGTGAGGTGTTTGGTTCATTTGAAGTGGAGGGTTCTAAAGAGGGTGTAGGCTTAGAGGTTTTCTTTCCTAAGGGTTTACTAGGAGTATCCTTATTCTTAGGTGTAGTTTCGGGTTTTCTCTTTTGTTTTAAGTTGTCTATTACTACCATTATTACTATTATTAATAGTATTACTATTCCTAGGTACTTGAAACCAGCTAGGGTAGTATCCATAGTATCTCCTAAGTGGAATTTCCTAATGTGTATTCTAAGAAATGTCAAATCCTAAGATGTACTCTAATATCCTCAAATATCTCTGTGTGGGTATCCTAAGAGACTAGGCAAGGGCAATTTTTATCCTAAAACTACTTATTCCTATATGGTAGAAGCTTGCTATGTGTCTATCCTAACCTAGGGGTTTAATGGTTTATGGTAGAGGTCTTACTATTTAATACAATGTTTTTCCTAATATTTCTAGGTTATAATCCTAATGAATTTCTAAGCTAAATCCTATCTTATAGGGACGTTTTCCAATTTTTTTTTTCTATTTATTAGGTTAGGGATTTTGGTTTCTAACCTATATAACATTAAAGATTTCAAATCCTATATTTTTCTAATTCCTCAAGGGTTTCTTATATAGTATATCTTAGTGATCTAAGGTATTCTATACTTAAGCTTATGTTTTCTAGAGATATCCTAATGTTATTTCTAACCTCAAGTATGGGAATCCTAAATATGGTTTGGGTTTTACTAAAGGGGATGGGGAAAACTAACTTTGGAAAAATCATAGTAATCTAAGGAAATGAAGAGGAAAAGGATAGGAATATGCTTGTATGTGATCATCATATATTTGCATGTAGGATAGTTAGGGGTAGAATCTCTAACTAGGAGGGAAATAGCTTAAGCAAGCTAAGGAAGCAGTGAGGGTTTAGAGATCAGAGGAGAAAAAATTCAGATCTCTATGGTGTAGAATAAGAACTCTCACCATTGATAAGGGAGAGTGTTTGAAAGTGATTGGGTTTTAGGGAAGGAGAAAGTATGGGGAGTTTAAAACAGTTTATAGATTCTATGTATCTAAGACATCGGGGTAGTCTTCCTAAATTCCTAAGGGTAAGGGTTAAGGGTAGGTTATAACAAGTACCTAACTTGTCATGTTTTATGGGATATACCTAGTTTTCCTAAGGGGTTACTATTGGGTTAGGGGTGACCTAAGGTAATGTGGGAGAGGTATTTTCCTAAGGGGTTTATCTAAATTGTCCTAATTGAGGGGTACTAGGTAGTTTCTAAAACCTAACTTATTTTATTGATTTCCTATCTTACATATCCTATAGGCATTAACTATTCTAGGGTATAAAAGGCATATTACCTAAGGGTTTCTAAGGTTTCCCTAATTCCAAGAGTTTGTGTTTTTTGAATTTGATTGAAAATTTTCCTCATAATTATCTATTATCTTTTCTAAAGTGCAAATTCTAAAGCGGGCAAAGGCTATTTTATGCTGGTGTTTCATTTGGTTTTTCTGTTGATGAGGCGAAAAGTGTACCGCTTTTAAGGGGTCATTTAAGCCCGAATTCGAGATTATTTGATCAAATATTGCCCTAAATCGTTCCTTTTGTCATTTTAGGTACTTTTGAGGAGAAATATGGAAAAGGAAGCATTTTGGACATTTTGGAGCATAAAAGTGAAGAAAACGAAAAAGTCTCAAAATTCCTTACTGGGAACAGTACCTGACGACGTCAAGGGTTTATACATGACAGTGTCAAGAGTTGCAAAAGAGGTGGAAGTGGAAAATACACGTGACGATCGAGAATGTTTTTAGGCTTATTGGCCTGACGGCGTCACTTAGGCCGTTAGGGTCTAAATACACGTGACGGCCCAGAGCTCATTCCTACATGACGGCGTCAGAAGTAGATCTAGGCAATACGAATTTCATCATGGCGGCGAGTTGATCGCGTCAAAGGTTAACACGTGACGCCGTCAAGGTGTAAAGTCTATATATAGTTTTCTAATTTTCATTCATTAAGTGTGGAACTTTGTGTGGGATAATAGGGCAAAAACCCTAGACAAATTTTACAGCTTTTTCAAGGGTTTCAACCCCTTGATTCTTCCATGTTCAATTGAAGATAAGTACTTATTCAAATCATTCAATATGTCTATGTGTTGTGTTTGCTTAGATGTAGTGAAACCTAGATGTTGATTATGGGTTGATTGTTTGTTTATAATTGTTACGGATGATTGTATTCGATGTTTGGCTTAAGAAAACTGGCAGACTTCTATTGGTAACTTGCTTGAATGTCTTAAGAAACATGATCGGAGGTGTACTACGATTTTTGGTTGTATTTAATGCGTAAGAGAATTCTAATGATCCCATGTTAGGAGCTTCTAACGACTCGAAATAGGAGTGAAGTAGGATCTTATAGAGTTAGGGAATATTGCACACGGCCCTAAGGGTTTACTACGAGTATCCTTATTCTTAGGTGTAGTTTCGGGTTTTCTCTTTTGTTTTAAGTTGTCTATTACTACCATTATTACTATTATTAATAGTATTACTATTCCTAGGTACTTGAAACCAGCTAGGGTAGTATCCATAGTATCTCCTAAGTGGAATTTCCTAATGTGTATTCTAAGAAATGTCAAATCCTAAGATGTACTCTAATATCCTCAAATATCTCTGTGTGGGTGTCCTAAGAGACTAGGCAAGGGCAATTTTTATCCTAAAACTACTTATTCCTATATGGTAGAAGCTTGCTATGTGTCTATCCTAAACTAGGGGTTTAATGGTTTATGGTAGAGGTCTTACTATTTAATACAATGTTCTTCCTAATATTTCTAGGTTATAATCCTAATGAATTTCTAAGCTAAATCCTATCTTATAGGGACGTTTTCCAATTTTTTTTTCTATTTATTAGGTTAGGGATTTTGGTTTCTAACTCTATATAACATTAAAGATTTCTAATCCTATATTTTTCTAATTCCTTAAGGGTTTCTTATATAGTATATCTTAGTGATCTAAGGTATTCTATACTTAAGCTTATGTTTTCTAGAGATATCCTAATGTTATTTCTAACCTCAAGTATGGGAATCCTAAATATGGTTTGGGTTTTACTAAAGGGGATGGGGAAAACTAACTTTGGATAAATCATAGTAATCTAAGGAAATGAAGAGGAAAAGGATAGGAATATGCTTGTATGTGATCATCATATATTTGCATGTAGGATAGTTAGGGGTAGAATCTCTAACTAGGAGGGAAATAGCTTAAGCAAGCTAAGGAAGCAGTGAGGGTTTAGAGATCAGAGGAGAAAAAATTCAGATCTCTATGGTGTAGAATAAGAACTCTCACCATTGATAAGGGAGAGTGTTTGAAAGTGATTGGGTTTTAGGGAAGGAGAAAGTATGGGGAGTTTAAAACAGTTTATAGATTCTATGTATCTAAGACATCGGGGTAGTCTTCCTAAATTCCTAAGGGTAAGGGTTAAGGGTAGGTTATAACAAGTACCTAACTTGTCATGTTTTATGGGATATACCTAGTTTTCCTAAGGGGTTACTATTGGGTTAGGGGTGACCTAAGGTAATGTGGGAGAGGTATTTTCCTAAGGGGTTTATCTAAATTGTCCTAATTGAGGGGTACTAGGTAGTTTCTAAAACCTAACTTATTTTATTGATTTCCTATCTTACATATCCTATAGGCATTAACTATTCTAGGGTATAAAAGGCATATTACCTAAGGGTTTCTAAGGTTTCCCTAATTCCAAGAGTTTGTGTTTTTTAAATTTGATTGAAAATTTTCCTCATAATTATCTATTATCTTTTCTAAAGTGCAAATTCTAAAGCGGGCAAAGGTTATTTTATGCTGGTGTTTCATTTGGTTTTTCTGTTGATGAGGCGAAAAGTGTACCGCTTTTAAGGGGTCATTTAAGCCCGAATTCGAGATTATTTGATCAAATATTGCCCTAAATCGTTCCTTTTGTCATTTTAGGTACTTTTGAGGAGAAATATGGAAAAGGAAGCATTTTGGACATTTTGGAGCATAAAAGTGAAGAAAACGAAAAAGTCTCAAAATTCCTTATTGGGAACAGTACCTGACGACGTCAAGGGTTTATACATGACAGTGTCAAGAGTGGCAAAAGAGGTGGAAGTGGAAAATACACGTGACGATCGAGAATGTTTTTAGGCTTATTGGCCTGACGGCGTCACTTAGGCCGTTAGGGTCTAAATACAGGTGACGGCCCAGAGCTCATTCCTACATGACGGCGTCAGAAGTAGATCTAGGCAATACGAATTTCATCATGGCGGTGAGTTGATGGCGTCAGAGGTTAACACGTGACGCCGTCAAGGTGTAAATTCTATATATAGTTTTCTAATTTTCATTCATTAAGTGTGGAACTTTGTGTGGGATAATAGGGCAAAAACCCTAGACAAATTTTACAGCTTTTTCAAGGGTTTCAACCCCTTGATTCTTCCATGTTCAATTGAAGATAAGTACTTATTCAAATCATTCAATATGTCTATGTGTTGTGTTTGCTTAGATGTAGTGAAACCTAGATGTTGATTATGGGTTGATTGTTTGTTTATAATTGTTACGGATGATTGTATTCGATGTTTGGCTTAAGAAAACTGGCAGACTTCTATTGGTAACTTGCTTGAACGTCTTAAGAAACATGATCGGAGGTGTACTACGATTTTTGGTTGTATTTAATGCGTAAGAGAATTCTAATGATCCCATGTTAGGAGCTTCTAACGGCTCGAAATAGGAGTGAAGTAGGATCTTATAGAGTTAAGGAATATTGCACACGACCCTGCGACTGGTATTAAGGAATATAACCCGTCATCCATGCAATTATAACAAGCTAATCAACCTGTAAAAGATATCTAGGGAGTAATGAAATCTAAGTAAACACAACTTTTCTCATTATTGTTTCTACCACATTAGTAAATTAGTTTAATTTTCATTTCTTTTATTTTATTTTGATTGCATCTTTAGTTAACTGGGTTAGTTGGCTAGCAACTAATTCCGCCCACTCCTTCAAAACCCGAGATTTTTACTTGCTTTCATAAAAAAAAATAAAAAAATACAAAAAGAATCATCCCTCACCTCTAGACCTAGTTTAGTAGGCTTTCTAATCCTAGCGACACTATTCCTGAGTTGAACGATCAATCCCCCGGTACTTGTCACTGTACTATATTACAACGATCAGGTACACTGTCTGGTGGGGGTTGTAAGCTTCTCAAGATCCCTTGAGAGGTAAAACCTATTTCTTTTTATTAGGTCTACTTGCTAGATTCCTTTCTAGTAAGGTTTTATTTTTATTTTTAGGTTTTCTTTAGTGTATCTTATTTCTTCGTTTCTTTGTTCGTATCCTTTACCATCCGACATCATGGAAGGTGGTAATATCTTTGATCCCATCAACACACCACAGCAAAACCACCCACAAAACCCACCACTAGCAAACCAGCCTCCTAGGCCCTGAACTTTAGGAGAGTGTTCCCGTCCTAGCCACCAAGGCTATCGAAACACCACTGAGCTCACCCAAGGAGCCAATGTGTCCCCCTTGCGATCCGACACCATCCGGTTGGTGCAAAGCGGATGTGCATTCCATGGACTTCGTTCCGAAGATCCTAATCAACATCTCAAGGATTTCCATAAAATCGTAGATTCCATAGACCTTGATGTTGCAACTAGAGAGTCGACCCGATTACGTCTATTCCAATTCTCTCTACGTGATCAAGCTAGTCAATGGCTTGAACGTTTACCCGCGAGATCCATCACCTCTTGGGATGATCTCACTTCTCGTTTCCTTGCTCAATTTTTCCCAACGGGGAGAACTACCAAGCTTAGAAATGATATCTTGATGTTCCAACAACATCAAGGTGAAACTCTATATGAAGCATGGACTCGTTTCAAGGACTTACACCAAAAAGTCCCTCAGCATGGCATAGATCTTTGGCTCCAAGTCCAAATCTTCTATGACCATACCGATCTCTCCACAAGGCGAGCCATTGAACAATCGGGCGGTGGCAAGCTACGTGATCTAAGTGCGGAAGAATCATGACAACTCATAGAAGATCTTGCTCTCTATGACAACGAAAGTTGGAATGATCCCCGTGATTTGAACAAAACTGTGGAAAACTAGAAGGGGGGTTGAATAGTTTTATGTCCTTTTTAAATTTATTACCAAAATATTTTGTAGCTTATTAAAAACATTCGATTCGATCTCAAGTGAATTCAAGTAACAACCAATATAAGCAATTCTAATCTAATAATGAAAGTATTGAAATGTAATGAAGAAAAGATAGAGTTAGAAAGATCAAACCACAACACGCGAATTTATAGTGGTTCGGCTACAAGGACACCTTCCTTGCCCTACTCCACTCCCCGAGTACCACACTCGAGAGTTTTCTTCACTATGTCAACAAACTCCTTATGGTGGAGAAACCTTACACACCTTGGCTTACACGAGTTAACGACACTAAGCTAAATGTCGAGTTCTAATCGTAGCTAGAACCAATCTCACAACTTCTTCAAGGCTTCATACCTTCTTCACACCTTCACAACTTCTTCAAGACTTCACACCTTGTCAACTTCACACCTTCTTCTATACACAACTAAGTCACAACTACTAAACTACTTTACAACACACCTACTTTCCACAATCAACAAGTTCACACAACACTTTTACAAATATCTAATACTACTATAATATGAAACTAGCAAATCACAACACTACTACAATTAGATGAATGTAGAGGAGTGTTCTTCTTCTTGCACTTGAATGGATGAAGCTTTGGATCACTTGGAAACAAAGACTTATGAATTATATGATCAAAGGATTTTTGATAAAGAGATGGAGGTTGGATCAGAAAGTTTATAGTGCACAAAGGTGAGAAAAATATGTGAAATGAACCAATATTTATAGGGCCAAAAAATACTGTTCTGGAGCGTGCCGGTCCCCTTAATTAGGGGGCGGTCCCCTTAATGATTAAGGGGGCCGCCTAGTAAAATTAAGGGGGCCGCCCTCCTGAACGTTGGAAAAGTTTTTCTGGATAAAATTTGCCCTTTTTGGTTGAAAATTTGAAATCATATCTTTGTGGTTTAATATAACAATACCAAAAATGATTTACAAATATATATATAATGTTTATATCATTTTATAAGATGTTATGTCTTAAGACAAGATTTCCTTTGATCATGTAATGCATAAGATGCTTAGTTTATGCATACCTTAAGTGATATTAGATGTAGAGGTAAATATTTATTACTAAATACTTGTTTACGTCTTAATCTTGACTTAATTTCATTTGAGTTTTGTGATTATCAAAACATAGGTTTATTGAGAAATATTAATAACGTTTTTAGACATTATTTATATCAACAATCTCCCCCTTTTTGATGATTACAAAACTTAAACTCATTAACTCAAAAATTAGTTTTTAAACAAGTATTTTAGTGAGTTTATATTTACTTCTCCCCCTTTTTGTAGAATCAAAAAGGTTATGCCAACAATTTTCAAACGTGAAAATTTGATGGGAAGATATCTCCCCCTTGATGTGTACTCCCCCTTGTTTGGGGGCACCAAGAGAACGAGCTATGGAATGCTTTGCAAAACAAAAATATTAGAAGCACAAGTATATACATGCAAACATATATAAGGTGATAAGGAAATAATTAAGCATGTTTGAAAGAAAGCATTCATATTAAAGAAATGGTTGTGTCAAGACACAACATACAAGTAGCAATAAGGATTACAAGTAGAAAAGCTAGTACACAAACTAACAACTAGGAAAATACATCATCATGCAAAGAGTACATGGTCTTCATAGAGCTTGCAAGCAAAAGAGTGGTAGGGGTTTTATTTATTAAGCATATCATATGCTTAATTTGGAGAGCATGATGGTGATGGTGGAGGAATGGGTGAGAATTGTGGTGGAGGAATGATTGGAGAGGATGGTGGAGTTGGTGGTGGTGGTGGGTTGGTAAGCAAATGTTCAATATATGAAAACATATATTGAATTTCATCTCTAAGTCCAAAGATGACGGTGCGGTTGTGGATGCAACAAAGATAAGTATCCCCATGGGATTCAAGTAGCCTCCAAGGCACGGGATTGGCAAAGAATGGTGGTGTAATTGGTGGAGATGAGAGATGAGCATCAAGAGGTATTATTGGTGAAAGTGAGATGGTAAGATGGGTGGAGATATGTTCTTGTGTAGGAAGTGGTGATGATACTTGTGGTGACAAGTGTGAGTTGATGTAGTCATTGATTGATGAGGTTGAGGGTATGGAGGATGAGGAAGTTCCATGAGTGGAAGGTGTTTTAGATGGTGCATTGGGTGCACTTGGGGATGAGCATTTGGGTGGAGGTGATGGGGTTTTGTTGTCTTCATTTGTTAAGTCAATGAAGAGTTGTTTTGGGGGGATGACCACAAGCTTTCGTTTCTTGGAGGCTTTGGAGTGTGAGGTGCTTGGTGGAGTCATGATGATTTAGATGATGAATGATGAGATGAAGAATGGTGATTATGGAGGGAATTTATAGTATGGAAATGGTTGTTTTAGGTATGTATTTGAAATGGTTGAATGAGATTCTAAAATTAGTTGGGTTAAAATGGGAAATGGTAGCTGATACTAGAGAAAGGGTTCACAAGATGCAAAAGAAAACAGTGAACCCAGTTCCAGATGGCCGGTCCCCTTAATTGTAGGCCGGCCCCTTAATGATTAAGGGGACCGACTAGGGAATTAAGGGGGCCGCCCATCTGGTGTTTTCCCAGACGACCAGAAACCCAAAATTTGCAGAATTTGGTGATTTTTCAAGTGTGTTTTTCCAGCAAGCTCTATTAGAAGTATATACTCTAGGAATGATGATATATAAACATATATATATAACCAAATTTTGCATGCAAATTAACATATTATAATCCACATTGAAAAGAAACATAGCATAACATAAAGATAGTAGCTTGATAATAGTTAAAGTCTAAACATCATTCAAGAGATAAACAAGAAATAACACAAGTATTTCCGAATAAATCGGACAAATAACAAACCATACAAATGTCTAATAGAAACAAATAATAACAAGTAGCAATACGTCAATATCTTCTACTTCTTCTTCTTCTTCCCAATCATCTTCCTAAACATCTTCCCAACGGATTTGAATCCTCCTCGAAGTTATTCATGTATTTGTTGTTGACGGTTGATGATGGACGTTTGACGAGTGAAGAGAAGCTCATCGGTACGTTCATGAGGAAGAGGAACTTGATACTCGGTATCGTCAATATCGGAAAGATTTTCAACAAAGGTCGTGGGGGATGGAGTACTAACACGTGAGGTATTTTCCTCCTCCTCATCATCATCATCCTCACGATGAGATGTAGAACCACGAGGCCTAGAATACAAAGGAACACGAGATTTTCCTTTGTCACATCGAGAACGACGAGTACGAACACGAGTAAGTTGGTTTAAAGCAGGAAGGATATGAACGTAGTAATCTCTTTGAAGATGTGGGTAATGTTCCACCACATAACGATAAAGTCGTGTATGGAACATACCGTTAGGAAGATTTGCATTTGGGGTGTTTTTGGCGGACATGATTCGATGAATAAAAAGATAAGCCAAATTGTATTGCTCTTCAGCAACTACACAATATAACATGTGGGCAATGCTCGCCGTGACATGATCACGGTGACCACCAGTACCAAACGCATTCTCACGAATGAGTTTTTCCCACTTTTTCATATCTTGGCTTAGCTCTTTGAGGAGGATTTGATTTGCATGAATATCGACATTCTTCGACTTGATTACTCGACTAGTCGTACGACGTTCTAGTTCAAGCATTCGACGAATGTCTTCAGGACTAGGAATCTCAGAATAGTAGGGGCCATCCTGAGGACGATTTCTTTCAAGAGAGGAAAGATCCCATTCATTTGAGAATACGACTTGGCCGTTGTATGGGATTCTAAGAATTTGTCCAAATTGAGCAAGAGTAAGAGTGATGAATTGATTTTGAATCATGAAGGAAATAAGGAGATGACCATAGGGATCGGTTTGCACCGTCACTTGGCTATAGAAGTCGAGGATAAAATGAGGAATGATTGGTTCGTTGATTTGGTAAAGACATTCAAAACGAATATTGGAGAACATTCGTTCGGTTTGATCATATTCATAGAAGGATGGATCGACAATTCTTCCTTCGTGAATGTTTCTATTTTCAATAGGACGATAGAAACATGCAACTGAAGGAGACATGCCGCGAGTAGAGGAAACATTTGGAATGTATTGTTTGATTTTGGAGACATCACCAACCGTGGTCTTAGGCATTTTCACCTAAACAATATAACAACAAAAATAACATTAAGATAAAAACAACTATCATGCATATGTTATATATTTATATATATAATTATATGCAATATATGTGGAACGAAATTCTACTTCGACACAAAAAAAATATTCAATGAAGTAGTTTCACAATGTTCCTTTTATTTTGATTTTAAACTCGTTTAGAATATATGATATCAAAGATTATGATATCATAATTCATTTCGAAGTGAGGCTAGATATATATTAGATTATATATCTTGCTTTTTCATAAGAGTTTGACACAACATAAGCATGTTTAAAAGGTTGAAATGCGAATTTTCGTTTTCAAAATATCTTTTTCGCGATAAACCAAACGCTCCCTTAACTAGATAAAAATATCCTAAAACATCAATATATATATATATATATATATATATATATATATATATATATATATATTGATTATATATCTTGATGACATCTATTGATTCTAGTAGTATTAACAAGTTTTATGAGCTAGTTTTAAGTTTCAAATAACTACATATAGTTATAGTTTGTTCATGAACCAAACGCCCATTTTGTCTTCATGAACCATTTTATAACGAATTGAAAAGTATGTTTTGATTGTTTATAACATTGAAACAATGTAATGTAGTAAGTTTTAACTAGTTTTTAGAAGTTATATCAACAATGTGCCTTTTGAAAAATAAAATTCAACAAGGGTTTATGGGCGATTAATGATTTTGACAAAATGATATGTTATACTAAATTTGAGTTGCAATACATCATCCTAATCCTATGGGAAGCATTTGGTAGTTCAATTCCTAGCTTCTATTTCACTAAAATTCGAATTAAAATAAATTTTAATAAAATGCCTAATTATTGATTAGGCACCAAATTGAATGAAATGTTATGAAATGCATGTTGGAAAACTTACAAGAGATGTTGTTATATGTTTGGTTAACATTTGCCCCTTGCGAAACAACCCCGGATTGGTGATATGGTGGAGGATTTTGATGGTTTTGGGTGTTTTGGTTCGTACTCAACAGTGGTGAGGAAGAAATATATGAACAAATGGAGTGTTTGGGAATGGATATAAGGTGGAAAATGAATTTTGGAGTGTCAGATGGCCGGTCCCCTTAAACATTAAGGGGACCGCCCCCGATAACAAGCTGGTCCCCTTAATCTTTAAGGGGGCTGTCCATTAAATTTTGAGATTTTGCGGTTTCAAGTTTCTGGAACAAACATATTAATACGTATATAATTAGATTTATAATATATCAAAAATACGTAAGCGTTAATTAGCACAATGATGAAATACTTAACAATTTTTAATTACCGTTTTAATAATTAAAGTGTACCTTTGACAATTTTGGATAAAATTATCAAAGTGTTAAGTTGATGAATGGTTTGAGGTGTGTTCGGGAATATGTGAATATGTGTGTATATATATATATATATATATATATATATATATATATATATATATATATATATATATATAAGTATAAATGTGAGTGAATGATGGGTTGATGAATGAGGTTTGAAAGATGATAACGGAGATAGAGAATATTCGGCGAAAGGAGTTTGTTTCATCCATAGTGTTCACGTGCGAAGGCGGTATTGCATGATAATAGTCCACTTGACTCATATCTCTTCATCATCATGAGTCTTCTAAAAGTAGACATAATAGAATTTCGCGAGGGGGAAGGAAAGGGTTCGATAACGAACGATTTCCCAGAGTTCTAGAAAGTCAACTAATGACGTATCTAGGTTATGTGTAAGTATGTATATATATCTAATATATATATATATATATATATATATATATATATATATATCTATATATGATCGAACAAATAGAGAAAAACAGCAAGCTATATCTATGCAAACAACGCAATCAAATAAAGCATATTTATCTAAGCATGGCAATGAGTTGTGAAAGAATGGCGTACCCGGCGGTCTTCAAAAAAATCTTCAAAATCATCAAGATGACATATAGACTTTGAAAAAGTCTATGTTGAGAGAAACTTCAAGATTGCCTCAAGGAATGTTCATCTAGCTATTCGGTCCCCATTGTCTCTTTGGTCCAAAGTTGTTTGGTTCAAGCATGTTTAACATTTGACTAGGATGCATGAAAGGTGGTAGTATACCCCAAGGATTGTAGCTTTGTTGGTAGTTCCACATTTGATTACTATTGTTATTACAGTTTTTCCTATTTTGGTTTCTTCTTGGTTGAGGTGTTTTAGACCTAGGATTAGGATTATTTGGTTTTCTAGGTGGTGGTGTTTTAGATCTTGTCTTAGGTTTAGAAGATCCTACCTCGTTTTTTAAAGACGGTTTATAAAAAGCTTTTACTTCTTCATTGTTGGCAAGAGGTATTTTTCTATCATTAATAAGTATATACTTAGGATTGGATTTTAGAGGTTTTTGTTCATTAGGTTCATTTTCTAATTTGACATTTTTAATCTCACTTATTGAAGCTTCATTTGAATTAAATCCTAAACCGGTTTTATCTCCGGATGTTCTTTGAATACTTATTATTTTACTAAGTGAGTGACTACTATTTTCAAATTTATCAAGTTTGCGAATTTCTTCCCTAAGTATTTCGTTTTCACCTTTAAGCTCTTGACATGATTTACATTCTTCAAAAATTTCTTTACCTTTTTCAAGTTGATGTATTTTAATTTTTAGTTCTAGTGCTTCATTTTCCAATTGATTGTTTATGTATTTTAGTGATTTGTTTTTGGCCATTACTAGTTGTCCTAATTTGCATAGCCTATTATATTCATTATCTAGGTCTTTTTCATTTAATGATAAGCTTTCATCACTAAATATTCAATTTTGGAACGTACCTCATTTGATGTATTCGCCATAAGACACTTCTCTTCTTTTGTCGTTTCTTTCTCATCTTCATCACTATCACTCCAAGCTCCTCCAACGAAAGCTCTTTGATTTTGATCTTTTGTCATCATTGGACATTTTCCAATGAGGTGATTTGGATCACCACACTTGAAACATTTCCTTTCATTCTTGTTGTTCTTGTCATCCTTACTCTTTTGAAATGTTTTCTTTTCATCATGTGGTTGTCTTACGAATCTTCCTCGCCTTTTGAAGAATTTCTTGAAATCTCTTACAGCCATGGCGTATTCTTCGTCATCACTTTCGGAAGATGAGCTATCTTCGATACTAGATTCCTTTCTAGCTTTCAAGGCGATTGACTTGCTTTGCTCTCATTTTTCTTTGACCATTTCGGAATCCTTCTTAATAATAACTTCGTAAACTTTTAGATTTCCAATTAATTCATCAAGTTGCAATGTTGACAAATTCTTTGATTCTTCAATAGCCGTCACTTTAGCTCACCATTTTGGATGAAGAGCCCTAAGAAATTTCCTAACAAAATTCTTACTAGAAAAATTCTCATCAAGTGCTTTTAAACTTGTGATGATAGTGTTAAATCTAGCAAAAGCATTATCAATTGATTCCTCTTCCGGAATCGTGAATTGCTCATATTGTTGAACAAGTAGATCTATCTTATTATCTTTGACTTGACTATTACCTTGGTGAGTTATTAGTAAAGAGTTTCAAATTTCTTTTGCGGTTTCACACATAAAGATCCTTTCATACTCTTTACGTGGTAGCGCATTATAAATAACCATTTTTGCTTCATTATTTTTAGCAAGTTTTCTTTTTAAATCATCATTTTGTTTTTCAAAAGGTACGATTTCATCTTTCTTTGTTTCGGGGTTATTTTGAATAGGTAAAAAATCACCATTAGTAATAACATGCCAAAGATCTAGATCTTTTGACTTCACATAAGTTTCGAATCGATTTTTCCAATATAAAAATCCATCACTTTCAAATAGTGGTGGTCTTTGCATAGATTGCCCTTCTAAATATTTTTCAGATTCTATAGATCGTTACAAGTTTTAAAATACAATATATTTTAAAGATCTTGCTAGACGTGGCTCCCGATACCAATTGTGGAAAACTAGAAGGGGGGTTGAATAGTTTTATGTCCTTTTTAAATTCATTACCAAAATATTTTGTAGCTTATTAAAAACTTTTGATTCGATCTCAAGTGAATTCAAGTAACAACCAATATAAGCAATTCTAATCTAATAATGAAAGTATTGAAATGTAATGAAGAAAAGATAGAGTTAGAAAGATCAAACCACAACACGCGAATTTATAGTGGTTCGGCTACAAGGACACCTTCCTTGCCCTACTCCACTCCCCGAGTACCACACTCGAGAGTTTTCTTCACTATGTCAACAAACTCCTTATGGTGGAGAAACCTTACACACCTTGGCTTACACGAGTTAACGACACTAAGCTAAATGTCGAGTTCTAATCGTAGCTAGAACCAATCTCACAACTTCTTCAAGGCTTCACACCTTCTTCACACTTTCACAACTTCTTCAAGACTTCACACCTTCTTCACACCTTGTCAACTTCACACCTTCTTCTATGCACAACTAAGTCACAACTACTAAACTATTTTACAACACACCTAGTTTCTACAATCAACAAGTTCACACAACACTTTTACAAATATCTAACACTACTACAATATGAAACTAGCAAATCACAACACTACTACAATTAGATGAATGTAGATGAGTGTTCTTCTTCTTGCACTTGAATGTATGAAGCTTTGGATCACTTGGAAACAAAGACTTATGAATTATATGATCAAAGGATTTTTGATAAAGAGATGGAGGTTGGATCAGAAAGTTTATAGTGCAAAAAGGTGAGAAAAATATGTAAAATGATCCAATATTTATAGGGCCAGAAAATACTGTTCTGGAGCGTGCCGGTCCCCTTAATGATTAAGGGGGCCGCCCTCCTGAACGTTGAAAAAAGTTTTTCTGGATAAAATTTGCCCTTTTTAGTTGAAAATTTGAAATCATATCTTTGTGGTTTAATATAACAATACCAAAAATGATTTACAAATATATATAAAATGTTTATATCATTTTATAAGATGTTATATCATAAGACAAGATTTCCTTTGATCATGTAATGCGTTAGTTTATGCATACCTTAAGTGATATTAGATGTAGAGGTAAATATTTATTACTAAATACTTGTTTACGTCTTAATCTTGACTTAATTTCATTTGAGTTTTGTGATTATCAAAACATAGGTTTATTGAGAAATATTAATAACGTTTTTAGACATTATTTATATCAACAAAAACGGTCAAGGCAATATCTTTGCCTTCGAACAATTCTAGCACTCCCGACCGTAGGATCATGGAACTTGAGGACCAAGTCAAGTTTCTCATGAAATCCTACGAAGCTCCTAAGCCTTCAATCCAAGTGAACAAAATCACTTCTTCATGCGAATTATGTAGTGGTCCCCATGACACTCGTGATTGCGTGGAACTCCCCGGACAAGCTTTTACGGATTACGCATCCTCGTGTACCGACGAAGCGGGAGACAAGTGGTACACTTTCAAACCCGAGCCAAACCCTTACGGTGATTCCTAAAACCCTTCTTGGAAAAATCACCTGAACCTTAGGTGGAAACAAAGCCAAAACATGCCCCAAAACAATTATTCCAATCCACATAATCGTTACCAATCAGACGGTCCACCCTCTAACTGTACTTTCAACAACAATCCTTCCAATAACTATGGTAGTACCAATAATCTTGAAGGATTGATGTCCAAGTTTATGGCATCTCGAGAAGCTCGCATATCTAAGTTTGAAGCCGATTTCAAACAAAAGCAAAGCGAGATGACCACTAAAATCGACACATTGTTGAAAGTTCTCAATGACCGAGAAATGGGAGCACTCCCAAGCGACACGGTCAAGAACCCAAAACTAAACGTTAATGCCATATCATCGGTTTCGTCACCTACTTCTTGTCCACAAAACTATTCGGTCAAAGCAATGAGCACGCATTTCAAGCAAACCCAAATTCATCAAAAGGACCAATTGAATAAAACATCCGATATTAAACCGGTCAGTAACATAGTTGAAACACCTCCTACACAGGACCTTGACGATGAATTCAAGGAGCTCCACCTTGAACGCCCCGTCATTGATGTCTTAGCCCGTGCCCCCTACTATAGTGCCCTCCTAGAAAAATATGAGAAACTTAAATTGGGTAAAAATGAGACCGCCTTGGTTCAAAACAAGTTGCCTAAGAAGCTTGATGGTCCGGGTATATTTGTTTTACCCTGTAAGATAGGAAAATCCGAAGCTTTTGACACACTAGCCGACTTAGGATCAAGCCTCAACTTTATTCCCTTATCCCTTTTCACCACTCTTAAGCTAGGAAAGTTAGAGGAGATGGAAGTAATAATTGGTCTAGTGGATGAAAGTGTTTCCCATCCGGTTGGAATGATAAAGGATGTAGTAGTTCACGTAGGAAGATTGACTATCTTAGTGGATTTTCACGTCCTAGATATGGTTAGTGATACTACATGCCCATTGTTAGTAGGAAGAGGATTTTTAGCAACCGCTAGTGCCATGATAGATTGTAAGGAGTCTAAGATAGCGGTAGGAGATGGTGAGACTTGGTCGGTTTATGATGTTAAGAAGCATAACTACGATTGTGAGGACGAACCGACACCACAATGGGTAGAGATGAATAGGAGGCTATCTAGATATGAACCTTGGATAGAAAGGAACTTTATAGGACCTCAACGCCCATTCTATCTAGAAAAAGATTTCATTGATAAGACACATTCGGTGGAACAACTCATAGCTAGAGATGAGGAACTAAACCCTTTTGAGGATCCTCTAGTCTTTAGGAAAATGATTGAGTTCTTAAGCGTAATGCCTATCAACCTAGAGATGAACAAGTGGAAAAGGGAAGGGGATAAGTGTAAATGGAATTGGGACAAGCCACCTAAGGAAGGTGACAGATCATGGCATATGAAGATGATTTTATATAATCCGGATGGAGAGAAATTTGAGAAGTCATACCCTACCAAGAAAACCGATAGGAAATTGAAACCTAAGTTTAATCCCAAAGATGTCCTCGACGAGGAGCTCACACATATAGGATAGCCCATGACCTTGAGTCTAGCTACAAGACTCGTAAATAAAGAAAAGCGTTTCTTGGGAGGCAACCCATGTTTTGTGTGTTTTTATTTGTGATTTTTATTTGTTTGATGCTATTTGTTTCCGTATGCATGTCTTATTTTTATTGTTGGTAGATCATGTTTCAAATTAAATTGTGAAAATGCTTTATTTTGTTGTTTAACTTCGTCTTAACTTCATATAAAGGTATTTTGCAAAAGCTAAGTGTAAGGGGAAACCCCAAATTTGTTTTTAAGAACGAAAATGATCATGATTCGCCACAATATTAAATGAACATGTATATTAGTATTTGTTAGAGTCAAATGATTGTATCTTGTCATAATGATGTTTTGCAGGATTTTCCAAGAAATAGGACATAAGTTTTTCAAGAAATTTTCCGGAATAACATAAAGATTTCTGCAGGTCACTTATGACGGCGTCAGGGTTTAAAACCTGACGACGTCACATGTAAAATTCTGGAAATTTTGCGAGTTTTGTTTTTCTAACAGAGTCTTAAAAGTTTTTGTTGATTCTTTAGTTTTATATACTCCAGGAAATCTGCAAACATTCATTCCACAAGCATTATATCTTAAATTGTTTTCTAGGATTTGTTAGTATATATAGATTGCCGCCTATTTTATGCGAGGTTGCCTTGATTGTTTTCTCTGGTTTAACAGGTTATATATGACAAGAAGATGATTTATATTTTTGAAAGGGAAGCATTCAACGTTTATTTTCTTGGAGGAAGATCCACACTGAACGAATCAGTGGAGTATTTGTTTTCATTCTTTTACCTATTTTACTTTTACATCCTTTAATTGAACATTGGGGACAATGTTCATCCTAAGTGTAAGGGGAAGGTAAATGATGATACCTTATAGGATACAATTGCGCTTGAGTTTGCTTGTTTGATGGTAGGTGTGTAATAAAACTAAGAGAAATAGTTGTTAGTGTAATTTTAGTGCCAAATTTAATTTTTTTTACAACATTTAGGAGTGTAACTTTAGGCTTAACAAGCGTCTCATGGATAGGAGTTGTATGACTAGCACAAAACCGTACCATTTAGAAAAATTTTCCACCCAAATATGTGAGGTTCGCCTTTAGATTTGATAGGAAAAGCATTCATTATTAAAGCTTATGAGTGTACCAGTAGCATTTAGATTCTAGAACTTGCGTTAGAGACCGCTAGTGAGACTACATTCGTGTAGTAGGATTTACTACATGATAAGAGGTATTAGGATCACCCTTGTGTTTAAACCCATATCATAATTACTTGACCATTTAAGTCATATTACTTGACTAGTAAAGTTAATTAATTTTTCCCACACCTTAGCGTTGTACTCATTTTTAGTACACGATACCCCTAGTACACCCCTCCGAGCCTATATTTTCGTTTCTAACTTTAAACATCTTACTTAAAGGAAAAATTTGTTACAACCCACCTAAATGTGCAACCAAATCGCCTTAGCCTTCCGTGTATGCACTCATCTTCAGTGCATTATTGTTATTTGTTTAAACCCTTAGTTAATTATCTAATTGATTACATGGTTGCTAAGTCGAGTCATATCTTGTACATATTGTTTTAGGACGATTGAGACTCATGGGTATGGAGTAATGGGGAAGAACATTAAATTATTACCCCCATATGTGCGTTAATCTTAAAAAGTACTCCAAGTGTTTTGATTATCTTGATTCGAGTCATTAGAGTAGTTTATTGTAAAGTATGTAAAAATTCAAGTGTAAAGGGAATGTACATTCCCTATGATGTATTATTTTGGATGGTAGGGTAAAAGTGTATGCAAAAAAAAAAAAAAAAAAAAAAAAAAAAAAAAAAAAAAAAACGGACTACCATCCCGTTTCATTCTATGTTTGTTTTATGTTTTTGTTATTTTTGATTTATTAGCTTAAGTCGAGTCGAGTCTTGGCTTAGCAACGCCATATTTTACATGTAATTAACCGAGATGATTAACTCGCCACCAGTAAATATTGCCTTTATCCAACAAAACCGTGATTTCCATATCCCTTACACCTAACGTTATAACCCTTTAAAAGACCTCTTTGATAGTTTATCCTAGGTGCTTACGCCAAGTGCTGGAGGTTTGATCCTTTCCCAAGCCTATTGTAATCTATTTTTTATGACAGGTAGTGAGAGATGTTTTCCATTTCCATATTGTGATATATATATTTTATTACACCCGAGAGATGTGAGTATCTAAACACTATTTGTGAGGTGCTAGTGTATGACCTCCGTTTTTTTAGTGGAACGATTATTTATTGTAATTACTTTTATATTAGTGTTAAATGACCCCTAACTTATATTTTGATTAGAATAAAAGCGCAATTGCTTGAGGACATCCAAATCTCAAGTGTAAGGGTATTTGATGAGGCGAAAAGTGTACCGCTTTTAAGGGGTCATTTAAGCCCGGTTTCAAGATTATTTGATCAAATATTGCCCTAAATCATTCCTTTTGTCATTTTAGGTACTTTTGAGGAGAAATCTGGAAAAGGAAGCATTTTGGACGTTTTTGGAGCATAAAAGTGAAGAAAACGACAAATTTTCAAAATTCCTTGCTGGGAACAGTACCTGACGACGTCACGGGTTTATACATGACGGCGTCAAGATTGGCAAAAGAAGTGGTAGTGGAAAATACAAGTGACGATCCAGAATGTTTTTAGGCTTATTGGCCTGGCGGCGTCACATAGGCCGTCAGGGTCCAAATACACGTGACGGCCCAAAGGTCATTCCTACATGACGGCGTCAGAAGTAGATCTAGGCAATACGAATTTCATCATGGCGGCGAGTTGACGGCGTCAGAGGTTAACACGTGACGCCGTCAAGGTGTAAAGTTTATATTTAGTTTTCTAATTTTCATTCATTAAGTGTGGAACTTTGTGTGGGATATTAGGGCAAAAACCCAGACAAATTTTACAGCTTTTTCAAGGGTTTCAACCCCTTGATTCTTCCATATTCAATTGAAGATAAGTACTTATTCAAATCATTCAATATGTCTATATGTTGTGTGATTATATCTTACGCTTGTCTTCTCTTTAACATGCTAGGCTAGGTTTTTATTGTGTTTGCTTAGATGTAGTGAAACCTAGATATTGATTATGGATTGATTATTTGTTTATAATTGTTACGGATGATTGTATTCGATGTTAGGCTTAAGAAAATGGGCAGAATTCCATTGGTAACTTGCTTGAACGCCTTAAGAAACATGATCGGAGGTGTACTACGATTTTTGGTTGTATTTAATGCGTAAAAGAATTCTAATGATCCCATGTTAGGAGCTTCTAACGGCTCGACATAGGAGTTAAGTAGGATCTTATAGAGTTAGGAAATATTGTACACGGCCCTACGACTGTTATTAAGGAATATAACCCGTCATCCATGCAATTGTAACAAGCTAATCAACCTGTAAAAGATATCTAGGGTGTAATGAATTCTAAGTAAACATAACTTTTCTCATTACTGTTTCCACCACATTAGTAAATTAGTTTAATTTTCATTTCTTTTATTTTATTTTGATTGCATCTTTAGTTAATAGGGTTAGTTGGCTAGCAACTAATTCCGCCCACTCCTTCAAAACCCGAGATTTTTACTTGCTGTCATAAAAAAAAAATAAAAAATACAAAAAGAATCATCCCTCACCTCTAGACCTAGTTTAGTAGTCTTTCGAATCCTAGCGACACTATTCCTGAGTTGAACGATCAATCCCCCGGTACTTGTCGCTATACTATACTACAACGATCCGGTACACTGCCTGGTGGGGGTTGTAAGCTTCTCAAGATCCCTTGAGAGGTAAAACCTGTTGCGAGGCGCAATTCCCATGTATCATCTGTATTTTAGCTAATTTAAAATGGTTTTATTGTAAAGTGTTTCTTAAACTACTATAGTCAGGTTGATTATCTAAGTTATTGTTATTATGAACTTTTTCTATCTTCTCAAGAAGGTAAAGGAAAATCTCATCTAAGTTATTTAAAATTTCCTCTAAATGATTTTCCTCATTTTCTAAAATTGTCATAGAGGGTTTTTCTCCAATTTCATCTTTCCAAGATGAAATGGGAGGGTTTACTAAGTAAGTGGTAGGTCCTAAGGTGTAGGGTTGTCTAAGGTCAAATCTTGGGGTATAGGTAGGGATAGGGTTTTTAGGTATATATGGTTCTCTAGAGAGAAAGAAACCATGGGGTTCTAATCAAGATGTGGGGAAAGGTAGGTGTATAACAGGGTTTAGGGGAGGTATAGGTGATGTCTTAGTATAGAAATCTCTTATGTGTTTTAAATGAGGGTTATCTAAGGAAGGGGTATATCCTAAGTGTAAAGGTATATCTAAACTGTTCCTAGAGTCTTCTAAGTGATTGGGAATATAGGGTTCAGGGGAATAATCTAGTACATTCAGAGAGGGAAGATCATTCTTTGGATGTAAGCTAGATGAGACGGGGGTAGGGTAGTGGGGAGTAGACATAAGTATATACAATAGTAAAATTACTGTAAATCATTTAGCAATTAAGCAGGCAATTATTATACTAACCTTAGCATGTATAGTTACGGAGGATGACAAAGGTACTGAGGACTTTTCTCGGGTTTTGGAAAAGTAGTTGTAGTTTAAGTTTTGACCTTGTTCTCTACAACTGAAGCTCTGATGCCAATCTGTAACACCCCCATTTTTCACTGATTGCAGCGGATTAAGTGTTTGGGGTATTACTTCATAGAATCACAGTTACAGTAATAGAAAACGACTCGAAAAGAGACGTTTTAGAAATTTAGTTATCATTCATTTAATTATCTGAGTTTTATTTGTAAAAGATATGATTTTACTTTTGATAAGGTCCCAAAAATCTAGGTGTTAGGTGATGTTTGAATGATAACCAGGTTGAAAGTCCTCCGAGCTCAGTGCCTCCTTCTGCCATATCTCCGTAGTAGTAGTAGTATACCTAGAATACATGCTAAAAAAGTCAACACTAGGTGTTGAGTGAGAGTCATAGGTTTAAGTGTTAGTGAATACAAGTTCCCTGGGTTTTGTTGTATACCCATCTGGGAAAATGTAGTGTGTGAGTGATAATTGTGATGCATGCACAATTATCATGAGTGGTGATGCGTAGGGATTGCACCAGGATTTACCTCTCGAGGGATCTCGAGAAGCTTACAACCTCCACCAGGCAGTGTACCTGATTGTTGTAGTATAGTATAGTGACAAGTACCGGGGGATTGATCATTCAGCTAGGAATAGTGTCGCTAGGATTAGAAAACCTAATTACTAGTGCTGAAGATGAAGGATGATTATTTTTTGTATTTTTATATTTTTATGAAAGCAAGTAAAAATCTCGGGTTTGAAGGATTTGGGCGGAATTAGTTGCTAGTCAACTAACCCAATACTAAAGATGCAATCAAAATAAAATACTAGAAATGAAAATAAACTATATTAAACTAAGGTTGTGAGCAATAAGTGGAGAAATGTGTTTACTTAGATTTCACAACTCCCTAGATATCTTTTACACGTTAATTACTTGTTATAGTTGCGTGGATGACGGATTGTATTCCTTAATACCATTCATGGGGTGGCGTACTTAACTCCCCAATCCTATGAGTGCCTACTTCACTCCCATGTCGAGCCGGCTAAGAAGCTCCTAACATGGGATCATTAGAATTTACTCATGCATTAAATACAACCGATAAAACCTAGTACACATCGGTTCATGTTTCCTAAGACGTTCAAGCATGTTACCATTTGGAGATCTGCCAGTTTTCTTAAGCCTAACATTGAAATCATTCATCCAATACAACCATAAACAAGTAATCAACACATAATCAACATCTAGGTTTCATTAGATCTAAGCAAACACAAGATAAATCTAGCCTAGCATGGTGGAATCAAGACAAGCACAAGATATAGACAACTAACATATAGACATATTGATTGAATTAGAAGAACACTTATCTCAATAACACATGTAAGCATTCAAGGGCTGAAAACCCTTGAATAACCTGTAAAATTCGTATATGGTTCGGCCTTAGGGTTTCTCCAAACTTGTTCCTCTCTAATGAATGAAAATTAGAAAACTGTATATAGAAAATTGAGGCTGACGGCGTCAAGAACAACCTTGTGACGCCGTCATCTCGCCGCCAAAAGAATCCTCGGACTGCCTTGATCTACATTTGACGCCGTCACGTTATATACTTTTCCAGGCCATCACGTATTTAACTCTTGACGCTCTTCCTTGTGACGCCTTCATTTATGTACTGGGCCATCATGCTTTTTACTCTTGACGCCGTCAACTTGTTACTCTTGACGCCGTCACACACTGTTCCCAACTTGGAAAATTAAGTCTTTGGCGTTTTCTTCACTTTTATGCTCCAAAAACGTCCGAATTGCTTCCTTTTCCAGATTTCACTCCCAAAGTACCTAAAATCACAAAAGGAACGATTTAGGGCAATATTTGATCAAATAAATTCAATTCCGGGCTTAAATGACCCCCTAAAAGTGGTTCATTATATACCCTTACACTTGAGATTTGCTTGTCCTCAGGCAAATGCGCTTTTATTCTAATCAAAATACAAGTTAGGGGTCATTTAACACTAATATAAAAGTAATTACAACAAATAATCGTTCCACTAAAGACCAAAGACAAGCACGGAGGTCATACACTAGAACCTCACAAATAGTGTTTAGATACTCACATCTCTCGGGTGTAATAAAGTAATGTCACAATATGGAAATGGAAAATATCTCTCACTACCTGTCATAGCAAAATAGATTACCATAGGCTTGGGAAAGGATCAAACCTCCACTACATGGCGTAAGCACCTAGGATAAACTATCAAAGAGGTCTTTTAAAAGGGTTGTAACGTTAGGTGTAGGGATATGAAATACACGGTTTTGTTGGATATAGGCAGTCTTTACTGGTGGCGAGTTAACAATCTTGGTTAATTACATGTATAATGTGGTGTTGCTAAGCCAAGACTAGACTCGACTTAAGCAAATAAATGAAAAATAAAAAAAACATAAAATAAACATAGAATGAAACGGGATGGTAGTCCGTATGTTTTTTCTCTTTTCTTTTTCTATTTTTTTTTCTTGATTTTTTCGATTTTTTTTTTTTTTTTTTTTTTTTTTTTTTTTTTTTTTTTTTTTTTGCATGCACTCTTACCCTACCATCCAAAATAATACATAATAGGGAATGAACATTCCCCTTACACTTGAATTTTTACATACTTTACAATCCACTATTCTATTGACTCGAATTAAGAAAATCAAAACACTTGGAGCACTTTTAAGATTAACGTACATATGGGGGTAATAAATGATGTTCTTCCCCATTACTCCATAAAATAAGTACTTTACCCATGAGTCCTAATCGTCCCAAAACAATATGTACAAGGATATGACCCGACTTAGCAACCATGTAATCAATTAGAAAGTTAACTTAGGATTTAACAAATAACAATAATGCACTAAAAATGAGCGCATACACGGAAGGCTAAGGCGATTTGGGTGTAAATTTAAGTGGGTGTAACAAATTCTTCCTTTAAGTAAGATGCTTAAAGTTAGAAACAAAAAGATAGGCTCGGAGGGGTGTACTAGGGGGTTCGTGTACTAAAAATGAGTACAACGCTTAGGTGTGGGAAAAATTAGTTGACTTAAATAGCCAAATAATATGACTTAAATGGTCAAGTAATTATGATACGGGTTTAACACAAGGGTGATCTTAATGCCTCTTATCATGTAGTAAATCCTACTACACGAATGTAGTCTCACTAGCGGTCTCGGGATGCATCACTAAAGCAAGTTCAAGAATCTAAATGCTACCGGTACACTCATAAGCACTAATAGTAAATGCTTTCCCTATCAAATCTAAAGGCGAACCTCACATATTTGGGTGGAAAATTTTCCTGAATGGTACAGTTATGTGCTAGTCATACAATCTCCTATCCATGAGACGCTTGCTATGGCTAAAGTTTCACTCCTAAATGTTGTAAAAAATTTTAAATTTGGCGCTAAAATTGCACTAACAAGTATTTATCATAGTTTTATTACACATCTACTGTCAAACAAACAAACTCAAGCGAAAGTGTATTTGTAAGGTATCATCATTTTACCCTCCCCTTACACTTAGGATGAACATTGTCCCCAATGTTCAAGTAAAGAATGTAAAAGTGAAATAAGTAAAACGAATGAAATCAAATACTCCCCTGATTCGCTCGGTATGGATAATAAGGTGGCCAGGTTAGATCTTCCTCCAAGAAAATGAACAATCAAAGCTTCCCTTCCAGAATATAAATCATCTTCTTGTCATACATAACCTGTAAATCCTGAGAAAACAAACAAGACAACCTCGCATAAAATCGGCGGCAATCTACATAAGTTACTAAATCCTAGAAAACAAAGTAAGATATAATGCTTGTAGAATGAAGTTTGCAGATTTCCTGGAGATTATAAAACTTAATAATTCAGCAAAAACTTTAAGACTCCGTTAGAAAAACAAAACCGGTAAAATTTCCAGATTTTTACACGTGACGCCGTCAAGAGCAAGCTCATGACGCCGTCAGAAGTGACCTGCAGAAATTCTTATGTTAAGTTTTTGGAAAATTTCTGGAAAAACTTGGTCCTACTTCATGGAAAATCCTGCAAAACTTCATTATGACTCAATACATGCATTTGACTCTAACAAATATGAATATACATGTTCACTTAATATTGTGGAGAATAATGATCGGTTTGTTTCTTAAAAACATATTTTGGGTTTTCCCTTACACTTATCTTTTGCAAAAATACCTTTATGTGGAGTTAAGACTAGGCCAAACAACAAAGTAAAGTATTTCCACTTTTTAGTTTAGAAACATGATCTACCAACAATAAAAATAAAGCATGCATACGGAAACAAATAACAAACAAACAAAATAAAATCACACAAAGCATGGGTTGCCTCCCAAGAAGCGCTTTTCTTTATTTACGAGTCTTGTAGCTAGACTCAAGGTCATGGGTTACCGTGTATCGCTTATGCTCACATAACCAAGCGTGAGCCATCTAATAGTTGCTTCATCTTTCTTATAATCATCTCCTAACTCTAAATATCCGCGATAGTATCTTTTATTTTTTTCATGAGTATATTTAAGCCCTTTTCTCTTATCATTCTCACTTAGCATTTCTATGGGCGGATACCTACTACACTTCTCCATGGAAAAATCCTTGAACCTAGGGTGTGTGCGGGGCATTTGATAGACAAAATCTTCATCCCCATCCGAGAATGTAATTAACCCTTCTATGAGTTTTTCATCAAGGTTGGTCAACCATTTGAAAGGTCTTCCAAACACAACTTGGGTTAACTTATCATTAATAAATTCTCCTAGATTCTCCATAACCATGAACTCAACAAGATAAACCAAGCTTCCTACAAACACATGCAATGGTATTGCCCTAGCAATAATGTTTTCTCCTTGGTATTCTAACTCATCTACCATGATTTTATTATATTCATTACGCGAGATTATGTTCATTGGGAGAGATGAGTTAAGATAGGCGTTAAAGCTCTTAAATCCGATCTTACAAGGAAATTGCATGTTGAATGGACTATCACATTCAATCCTTGTTCTAGGGTCGACATACCTAAGAGGGTTCACTTCCTCTTCCATCCTATCCTCATTAATCACATCACCATCATCAAGATCCTCGTCGGAGTCTGAATAGTAGAAAGGACTAGCCCTACGGTCATCGTCATGATCAGACTCCTCTGACTCAGAATTATTATCAAAGTGGTGGTTGGGTGATTAGGTGGGTTCTCATTCTCCACTAAAGGAAGTGGGTCGGGCATTTGGAAAATCCTACGACGAAAAACACGAATAACAGGAATCAAATGATCAATGTTATTGTTATCCATCGAAATAGTTTATGAACAAAGGAAACAAAGAAATAAGATAGACTAAAGAAAACCTAAAAATAAAAATAAAATCTTACTAGAAAGGAATCTAGCAAGTAGACCTAATAAAAAGAGATTCTAACCTAGACAATAACTATTCCCCGGGCTGCGGCGCCAAAAACTTGATGCGTAGGGATTGCACCTGGCTTTACCTCTCGAGGGATCTCGAGAAGCTTACAACCCCCACCAGGCAGTGTACCTGATTGTTGTAGTATAGTATAGTGACAAGTACCGGGGGATTGATCGTTCAGCTAGGAATAGTGTCGCTAGGATTAGAAAACCTAATTACTAGTGCTGAAGATGAAGGATGATTATTTTTTGTATTTTTATGAAAGCAAGTAAAAATCTCGGGTTTGAAGGATTTGGGCGGAATTAGTTGCTAGTCAACTAACCCAATACTAAAGATGCAATCAAAATAAAATACTAGAAATGAAAATAAACTATATTAAACTAAGGTTGTGAGCAATAAGTGGAGAAATGTGTTTACTTAGATTTCACTACTCCCTAGATATCTTTTACACGTTAATTACTTGTTATAGTTGCGTGGATGACGGATTGTATTCCTTAAAACCATTCATGGAGTGGCGTACTTAACACCCCAATCCTATGAGTGCCTACTTCACTCCTATGTCGAGCCGGCTAAGAAGCTCCTAACATGGGATCATTAGAATTTACTCATGCATTAAATACAACCAATAAAACCTAGTACACATCGGTTCATGTTTCCTAAGACGTTCAAGCATGTTACCATTTGGAGATCTGCCAGTTTTCTTAAACCTAACATTGAAATCATTCATCTAATATAACCATAAACAAGTAATCAACACATAATCAACATCTAGGTTTCATTAGATCTAAGCAAACACAAGATAAATCTAGCCTAGCATGGTGGAATCAAGACAAGCACAAGATATAGACAACCAACACATAGACATATTGATTGAATTAGAAGAACACTTATCTCAATAACACATGTAAGCATTCAAGGGCTGAAAACCCTTGAATAACCTGTAAAATTCGTATATGGTTCGGCCTTAGGGTTTCTCCAAACTTGTTCCTCTCTAATGAATGAAAATTAGAAAACTATATATAGAAAATTGAGGCTGACGGCGTCAAGAACAACCTTGTGACGCCGTCATCTCGCCGCCAAATGAATCCTCGGACTGCCTTGATCTACATTTGACGCCATCACGTAATATACTTTTACAGGCCGTCACGTATTTAACTCTTGACGCTCTTCCTTGTGACACCTTCATTTCTGTACTGGTCCGTCATGCTTTTTACTCTTGACGCCGTCAACTTGTTACTCTTGATGCCGTCACACACTGTTCCCAGCTTGGAAAATTAAGACTTTGGCGTTCTCTTCACTTTTATGCTCCAAAAACGTCCGAATTGCTTCCTTTTCCAGATTTCACTCCCAAAGTACCTAAAATCACAAAAGGAACGATTTAGGGCAATATTTGATCAAATAAATTCAATTCCGGGCTTAAATGACCCCCTAAAAGTGGTTCATTTTTCGCCTCATCAAGTGGGGTATGTTTCACTAAGCTCATGAACTACACGTTAACAATCCGGGTCATGGGGGCTGCAGACCCAACCATGAGGGGATGGGAAAGATAACTTGCCAAAGTTAAACCTTTAGTGGGTTCAAATATAGTACTTATTGGTACCACCCAGAGAGGTGTTAATACCAACGGGAGTTGTCAAACTCAAATAGATCTATCAACTATATTCGTGTTCGCGTGTGTAAAATACCCTAAATGATTAGATTATGAATTTTGGTTATGTAGTGGTGGCAGTTAGTTTACTCGTGCAATAACCAAAGAAAAAGATTTGTATTCGATTTTAAGTAACGCAAGTAGCATGTATCCCCCTCACAGGGTTTGTAAAGCATTTAGAGTGAAACTTTTAAAAAAGAGTATGAGGCTATGAACTCACCTGAGCTTAGAGAGAACTAAGTGATGCAAAAAGTGACTCGGGAACTAGACTGCCTTACTCACGTATCCTAGTGTGTTGTAGGTTTGGATGTATGTCAAGCTTTAGTTATCTTGTTTATGTTTCTTAAGTTATTGTTCTTAGGTTCGTTAATGTTTTAGATATAATATAACACTGTTCGGGCCATCACAATCTAGAAGTATATGACTCCTCACATGAAGCTCCCTACTATTGTATTATGTTATCAAGATAATACCGTTCGGGCCATCATAATTCAGAAGTTAATACTCCTCACATGAAGCTCTCTAATATTGAGCTATATTGTTATTAAGTCGAGTTATAGTCATAACACCGTTCGGGCCATCATAATCTAGAAGTACATGCAATAATCGTTTGAGGAGCCAGGGCACTTTAATTTGTAAACCCAGCAAACTCGTCAAAACGAAATATCCACATGGTACTCCTCACATGAAGCTCCCTACTATTATGTTATGCTTCTAACTTTTATTTATATGATATTTTCATTTTATACCCTTATAGTTTATATATTTACATTTTCTACCCTAAACTTACATTACTTATATTATTTATACTTATAACTATCTATACTTGATACAACTAGTCCCTAAACTTCTATATTTTTAGAAAATGACATAATTAACTCTTAGACTCATAAGTTTTCTATATTTACCATTTAGACCTTTAACTTTGTAATATTTGCATAACTAGTCCTTTTTAGTTTATAATTTATTTTAGTTTCTATCCTAAGGTTTTAATACTTTTCAAAACTAGTCCTTACACTTATAACTTCTAGGAAATGTCAAAAACAATCCCTAGACTTTATAGTTTCAAGAATTTATGATATATACCCTTATGCATGTAAAGTTTTGCAAAACTAGTCCTAAATACATGTAAACTATATTTTTATGCAATAACTAAGTTTTCTAGCTTATGTTTAACTAAGTTTTCTCGCAAGCCTTGGTGGCCAAGTTTTGGGAGTCGTGGTGTTACGAGGAGGGGGAGTGACTAGCCACAGCTAGTAGGTGACTAATGGGAGCTATAAGGGTGGAGGTGGAGGACTATAGGCGGTGTAGGGTGGTGTGTGGTGGAAATGGAACCGCGGGGTGAAGGTGGTGACAAGGTGGTGATGCACCACCTTGATTGCTAGCTTAGAGGTTCTTTTAAGCTTCTTGGGAGGTTTAGTGGTGGTTTAGGGTGATTAGTCGTGGATTAGTGGTGGTTTAGGGTGATTAGTTGTGGTTTAGTGATGGTTTAGTGGTGGTTTAGTTTAGTAGGTGACAAGTAGGTGATGCACCTATTTGTGTGGTTGAGGTGTTTGAGGTGCTTATGTTTAGGTTTTATTAGTTTAGGTTTAAGTTTAGACCTAGTTTTACTTAGTGAGGGTTTAAGGTTTTACCTAAGGTTTAGTGCCTAGATTAGGTTCCTAAGAGTGTTTAGTGACTAATCCTAAGTCCTGAGGGGTTTATATTAGGTGATGGTAACTTATGGGAAAGATTTGGGAATGTTTGACTTAGTTTTGTAACCTAAGTGTCCTATTTGTGTTTAGTGGGAGATTAGGGTTTATCCTAGTGTTTTGTGCATGTATTAGTGTCCTATGAGTGTGTAATAACTAATCCTAGGTCCTAATAGGCTTATACTAAGTGGTGGTAACCTATGGTGAAGTTTTGGGATAGTCTACACCTAATTCTAGGAAGTTATGTCTTAGTTATGATTTTGTGCTTAAGGTACTTGATGAGTGTGTAAATACTCATCATTTTTGTCTCATCTGAACTGCCAAAACATTCAAAAACACTCAAATATGCATCGAAATACTGAAAATATCCCAGGATTGTGTTTTATATGTTTTAAATGCAAAATGATTAAAAACAGATGAAAAATGAACAAAGTTTACAAAATTGGCAGTTTCAGTCCCTCAACTTTCAAAACTTTTCAAGTCTAGTCCTTGAGTATTTATTTTTGAAAAAAATTCACCAAAATTCCTTTTTGAATCACAAATAAACATATTTATTCTTTTGGTGTGAAGTTTCATGAAATTACAAGTTTAGTCCCAACACTTTGCAAAATTAACAAAAATGATCCCTGGGAAGTAAAAACTTTGAAAAAATAAATTTTGGTCCTTGTGCTACTCTTCTATGGCAAATGTGGTCCTTGGGTGGAAAGTTTGGCAAAATTACATGTTTGGTCCCTAGAGTTTACAAAGTTGGCAGAATTGGTCCCTGGGAAATTTAAAATTGGGAGAATCAACATGGGACCTTGTACTATTCAATTATGGCAGGAATGGACCTTGTGAGTACTTAGAAAATTAGCAAACTAGGTCCCTCACTTTTGGGGAATTACAACTTTGGTCCTTGTGATTTCTACAAATAAAACCAAACGGACCTATTGTATTATTAAACCAAAAACCAAACACAACACACCCCTGATCCACCCATTTGGCCCAAGTCCCCCACAAGCCCAATCCAACACCCCATCCCCTTTTTTAATAAAAATCAGGGTCAAACTTTGACCCCTGGTCAAATACAGTCAACCATCACCACCCTCTTCCCTCTTTTCCCTCCCACTTGCAGTATCCCTTCACCTCAGACCCCCACCATCAACATCCCATCACACCACCCCTCCCACCATGTATACCTAACAAGACAACTTCATTTAATGCCACCACCCCCCTGCAAGTTATCAGAGCAATTTGCTATGTTTTTCTTTTGGCGCCAAAAAGATATAAACGGCCAAGATTGATTAAAGTGATCCAATGGCTCAGATGGAAGTGGGAGAGGCTCAGTGGGACCCAAGGAACTCAGAAACTCAACTATAAAAGAAAGAAGAAGCAAGGAGAAGAAGCAGTAGTGAAAAATAGTTTTATGTATGTTGTTTAAGTAATTTTCTATTTCCTAGTGTATGATTTAGTTTTCAAACCTTGTATTTCATGTTTTCAGTAGTAATCTAAACCATTTCAATAATATAATTCAACTTTCAGTCCAATTCTCTGTGTATGCAAGTGATTGATGCTAAACCGTCAACTTATATTGATCAAGTAATGGTCAACAAAGTCAAATAGTCTAGGTCAATGCTCCGGGTAATATAAGGTATCACCAGGTCGTTAAGTCCCTTTGAAGTGTGAATTGTAACTTTAGCGTATTCGTGATCGGGTAATTATTCACAGAAAAGGGTTATGATCAGAATTATTTGAAAATTATTAACAAATGTAGCTTAGGAAAGCTACGTGATTGATTACGAGAATTTAGATTACAAAGATTTGAGCTAAAACCTAAAAACGTACGTTTTAATTAAAAAAAACGTACTCAGACGAACAAAACGAAAAGTACAACTGATGGACGGAAAGGGTTACAAGTGTAAAATTAATATTTTTATAATTCTAATAATTAAAGAAAATTTTAAGAAAAATAAAAACTATTTTTACACTATTTAATTATTAATTATTAATTAATTACTAATTATCTATTTATTACTAATTAAACTAATTAGAATTATTAAAAATACTAGAAAGACTTAGAAAATTAAGAAAAATTTTACAAATCTAATTAACCATCACTGGAATCCTAAAAAATTATAAAAAGTTTATTTTATGTATTTTTAAGCTAATTAACTAATTATTAATCTAATGACTATTTAATTTCTAATTAAACTAATTATATTATAAAAAATAGAAAATGAGTAATATAAATTCTGGAAAAATTTGTAAAAATGTTTTAACTTAAATAAAAGTTAGAAAAATTATAAAAACTAGGTTATACTTTATAAAATCTAATTATACTATTTAATTACTTAATATTAATTAAAACTAAATTACACAAAAATTAATTATAAAAACCACTAAAAGACAAAATAAAAATCTGGAAAAATTTATAAAATTACCTTAACCTAAAATAGAATTTCTAAAAATATAAAAATGATATATTACTTATAAATAAGTTAAAAAGAAAAATAAAATGATAAATATTATTAAATAGAAGCTATCACTAATATTAAAGTTGATTTTTTTGGTTTTTTCTTTTTCCAAACTGATTATACACTAAAAACAAAGACTTTTAATAAAAAACTTTTAATATAACCCAAGAAATAAGCACTTAAAGTGCTTATTGATCCCACAGTTGACTTTTGTTGACTGTGGAAGGTATTTAGCTCAAATGAAGGAAGGTGGGGTCCACAATGATAAATTTTGGTCTCTCTGAGTTAAATGAACTGAGTTAAGCAAGTTAAGCACAAACAAGAAGCTTCAATAAGCTACAACAATCAAATAAGCAGTTTGCTTATTCCAATCTGAGACAGATTTTGGGACAGACCTTAGGAGCCAATCTAGGTGGGGCCCAGTGGTCTAAAGGTCAAACAAAGGGTCAATTATTCAACCCTGGTAGGAGGGGGTTGAGGGAACCAAACTATGGGGTGTGGGGCCCACTGAGTCAACAACAAAACACCACCAAAGGTGGGTGAGTGGGAAGGGTCTGCTGAGACAGGGCAGGGTCCTTGCCTTGCAGCCCAATTCAAGGGGTAATTTAGGCACTTAAAAAAAATTGCAAAAATGTAAACTTTGTGTAAACCTAAAGTTCAACTGGTAGATTCTACCCACACAAATTTTCACACCTCAAATCCAAACACAAAATTCATATTAATTCTTGTTATTTTCATGAAAATCTGAGATTGACAAATTTGACTTTTTACGAAAATTTGAGTTTTGACTTATATGAACTTAGACAACTGATTTAGAGATCAAATAAGTTAAGATAAGCTATATGAAAACTAACTTAGGTAAAAACTCCAACTTATGAAAAGGTTTCGTGGGTTTTGGATTCCAAAAATCACCACAGTGAACTGTGGTGACTATAACCTTGTGATTTTGACTTTTGTGTGTTTTAGTACCAAATAACTTGTTTCCCTGAGCCTTATTCCACCCAAACAATGAACTGAAATACAGAATGGCACAAATGAACAAGTAGAGCAGTGTAAATAACCTACAACCAAACACCCCTATAATGGCAGTGTTGATGAGTTTTTCAAAGCAAATGAGATTTTTAATCAAAACTACCAACACAGACACATGTTTATGATGTAATAAGATCAATAGATCACAAAGAACACAGGTTTAACAATAATTATCTAAATCACACAACTATGCAGTTTTGACTGCCTATATGTAACAACTAGTAACTATTTAATTTAATTAACAACCTACAAATTTTAAGTTATAATTTCACTAATTAACTACAACTAAACATGAAACAAGAGATATTAAACTGAAATGAGAGCAAATACAGAAAATGGTAAAAATCAAGAAGATATGCTTACATCTTGAATCCAGGCCAAAGACTAAGAACCAAGAACAAAGTACCACACCTATAGCTTTCCACAAAGCTCTAATACCCCATTCCAATCCAAACTCAGCTCTAAATCATCTCAGCTTCCTTTCTTCTTTATTTTTTTTATTTTTCTGGATTTATGTTGTATTTTTGAAGAATTATTATGACACTGATTCTGAGTCAGATTCAAAGGCTTATTAAGCTTTTTGAACTCAAATGTTGGATCTCAATGAACTTAAAGTAAGCTTATTCTACTTTATAACTTGAAATCACAATTTTGAGTAACTTTTCTAAATTTTGAAAAACTGAAAACAAGAAGTAAATTAACTTAGACTTTCATTACTTGATAATAAGAGTACAATAAAGGAAAATTACACTGAATTAAAGCTAAATACTAGTCTACATAGCCACATTGGCTTTACAAAAGCTTATATATACTAAAATTCACCCACTGTCTCTCCTTCTCTCCTCCTTTTGAATTATTGAACCTCTCTTGACTTGATGCACCTTCTCGAGCAAATCCCACCCATTGGATTGGGTGGGAATCATCTTAGCCGTTCAATTTGTCTTTGGCGCTTTTTTTTCTTTTCCTTGTCAGCTGAGATAACTTGGAGAGGGAAATAAGGCATTAATTGAATTTGGAGCTTGGTGGAGGCCAAGGGAACAAGGAGTGGTTTGGGTGATGTGGAGGTATGGAGTAGCAGGTTAGATGGGGGGGGGGGGAGGAAGTCAATTTGGTTGACTTTGTTGACTGGGATAAGGGAGGTAAAACGGGGGTGTTTAGTTTTTATTATTTGAAGTGGTGGTGGGCTTGTGGTGTTGGTGGGCTGATGGTTTGGAGTGGGCTGGGAGATGGAGTAATAAGGTGGAGTGGTGGGCTTGGTTTTGGGGTTTAAGAATGTTAAGGGTCCGGTTGTTTGTAGAAATTAACACAGTGACCATTTTTGAATTTTGACAAAACACAAGGACTGAAATTGTCATTCTCCCAAAGTACCAATAAGGACCAATGTTGCCAAGTTAAGTATTCCACAAACCAATTTTTGCAAATTTTTTTATTTTCAAAATTCCCAGGGACTGAATTTGCAAATTCCCAAACTCCAGGGACCAAAATGTAACTTTTCCAAATTTATCACCCAAAGTCCGTTTTTGATAGATTTTGATTTTTCAAGGACTTGGGTTGACTTTTATTTCAAAATAAATGCATAGGGACTATTTCTGACAAATTTTGAAACTTGGGGGACTGAAACTGCCAATATTGCAAACTTTGATCGTTTTTCGTTTGTTTTTGCTCGTTTTGCATTTAAAACACCTAAAACACAATCCCTGGGATAATTTAAGTATTTTGATTACTTTTCGATTGTTTTTGTATGTTTTGGCAGTTTAAAAACGATAAAAATGATGAGTGTTTGCGCACTCATCAATCCCCCACACTAAACTATTGCTAGTCCCTAGCAATATTTTTGGAAAACTCGATGGATTTTAAGCTCTTTACCAAAAGCCATCACTTCTGGAGTAGCCAGGTGTAAGAACTGTGGCACACCTGATAACCGTGTGATTTTGAGCAAACCACCAGCTGTCAACGGATTTGATTTGTCTTTACCAGGAGCCGTTTGCTCCTGGACTAGCCAGCTCTTGATGGAATAGTCAACATCTTGGTGAGCTGATTACCAATTATGTTTTTTCCACGGCCTTTACCACATGCCATAATCTTGCGGGCTAGCCAACTCATTTGTTTTTAGGGAGTTGAGGAACCGTACAATTTTGGGCAAATTGCAAGCCGTAAACGGATTTAAGATGTCTTTACCAAGAGCCGTTTGCTCCTGGACTAGCCAATCCCTTTTGTCGCTTAGACAAGGCGGACTGATTACCACAAAAATTTTGAAATAAAGTGAAAATTTTTTGAAAATTTTGGCCAAAAATGGGGGTATTTGAAAATATTTTGCGACAAAATTTGCTAGAATTTCCCCCCCACACTTAGAAATGAATATTGTCCTCAATATTCAAAGTCCCGGCTATTATGCCGAAGCTATGAACGTAAAAAGCCAAGATTCGAATCTAACTGCGGAAATACCAAATTCACTTTATTTCTACATATATACATTTTTTTTTGCTTATATACATATATACATTTTTCAAATAGCGGGGGTTGGCCATTCCCCCACACTGGGTGGTAGAAAGTAGAAGGAAATCAGAGATACGGGTGAAAACCCGTATTGTTGCTAATTTTTGTTCATCGAGTCGCTAGCTTGACTCGATCCCCGAATTCAATTGTCCTTGGGGAAAGTTTGGAGATCCGGGACAACCATGGATGGTATGTCCTCTCCAAAGTAGTGCTTTAAACGATGTCCATTCACTTTGAAGTTAGGACCGTCATGTTGAGATAATTCGACGGTACCATAAGGATAAACTTTTGTGATAGTGAATGGACCAGTCCATCGGGTTTTGAGCTTTCCCGAGAAGATCTTGAGTCTAGAGTTGAAAAGAAGGACTCGATCACCAACGTTGAAAACGCGGTTTTTGATTTTTGAGTCATGAATCTTCTTTGTCTTTTCTTTATAGATCATAGAGTTCTCGTAAGCTTGATCACGAAGTTCGTTTAATTCATTTAGTTGAACTTTTCTGTGATCACCCGCCGTTTTGAGGTCAAAATTAGCATGCTTGAGGGCCCAATAGGCTTTATGCTCAAGCTCGATCGGAAGATGGCACGCTTTCCCGTACACAAGTTTATAAGGCGTACACCCAATGGGTGTTTTGTAAGCCGTACGGAAAGCCCAAAGTGCATCATCTAATTTGTCCGACCACGATGCACGATTCTCACCTACAGTTCTTTCCAATATTCTTTTAATGCCCCGATTGGAAACTTCGACTTGTCCACTCGTTTGAGGGTGGTACGCAGTAGAAAGACGGTGAGTTACACCGTACTTTTGCATGACTTTGTCAAATTTGTCATTACAGAAGTGCGTACCACGATCACTAATAATAGCACGTGGAGTTCCGAATCGGGCAAAAAGAGCTTTTAAAAATTTCACAACTACTCGGGCATCATTTATGGGTAAAGCTTTCGCTTCAACCCATTTTGACAAGTAGTCAACTGCCACGAGTATGTATTTGTTGCCGTGAGAGGATGGAAATGGCCCAATAAAGTCGATGCCCCAGATATCAAAGATTTCACAAACTTGAATTGCATTCTGAGGCATTTCATTCTTTTGTGAAATATTCCCGTGACGTTGACAAGCGTCACAGGACTTGACCAAATCTTGGGCATCCTTGTAGATCGAGGGCCAATAGAAGCCGGAATCAAACACCTTTTTGGCGGTGTAGTTGGGATTGTGGTGGCCCCCCGTGGGACCAGCACGGCAAGCCTTTAAAATTTCAGCGGCTTCCTGACCATACACACACCGCCGGATGACTTGATCCGCGCATATTTTGAACAAGTAGGGGTCGTCCCAAAAGTAATGTTTTACATCTTTGAAAAATTTATTTTTTTGTTGGGACGACATCCCTTTCACAATGAAGTTACCCGCAAGATAGTTTGCAAAGTCGGCAAACCATGGGGTAATCGAGTCTCCATGAAATGAAACCACATTGAGGGTCTCGAGAGGAAATGTTTCGTTTATTTCCTTTTTCTCGAAAGCATTTTGGTGAGGGTTTTCAAGACGGGAGAGATGATCAGCAGCTAGGTTCTCAGCTCCTTTTTTATCACGAATGATGATATCAAATTCCTGAAGGAGGAGAACCCATCGAAGGAGTCTCGGCTTTGCATCTTGTTTTGCAAATAGATACTTCAAAGCCGAATGATCCGTATACACTATGCTTTTAGTCAGTATCAAGTATGGCCGGAATTTTTCAAAAGCATACACCACAGCTAATAATTCTTTTTCAGTGGTGGTGTAATGACTTTGAGCCTCGGTCATAGTCTTGCTGGCATAGTGTATAGGCTGAAAATGTTTTGTTTTGCGTTGCCCCAAGACTGCCCCTATCGCATAATCACTAGCATCACACATGAGCTCGAAGGGCAAGTCCCAATCGGGGGCAACAAGAATCGGTGCCTCGGTAAGCCTTTTCTTTAATGTTTCAAAGGCTTCGATGCACTCAGGGGAGAAGATAAAACGAGCATCCTTTTCGAGGAGATGGGTCATAGGCCGGGCGATTTTAGAAAAATCTTGAATAAACCTACGATAGAAACCGGCGTGACCCAAAAAGCTCCAAACACCTTTCACAGTCGTGGGATGAGGCAATTTAGCAATGACGTCCACTTTGGCTCTGTCAACCTCAATCCCGTTTTTTGAAATTTTATGGCCGAGGACAATGCCCTCTTTGACCATAAAGTGACTCTTCTCCCAATTTAGACATAACTTTGTGTCTTCACAACGTTTTAGCATGCTGTCTAAATGGGAGAGACATGATTGTAACGAATCCCCAATGACCGAAAAATCGTCCATAAAGACCTCCATAGTTTTTCCGATCATGTCGGAAAAAATAGCCATCATACATCTTTGAAACGTGCCCGGAGCATTACATAAGCCAAATGGCATACGTTTATATGCGAAAGTTCCATAGGGGCACGTAAAAGTGGTCTTTTCTTGGTCTTGCGGGTCAATGGGAATCTGAAAGTAACCCGAGAAACCATCGAGGAAGCAACAATACTCATTCCCCGCTAATCTCTCGAGCATCTGATCCATAAAGGGCAGAGGAAAATGATCCTTACGGGTAGCGTCATTTAACTTACGATAATCAATGCAGACGCGCCAACCCGTAACCAAACGAGTTGGAATTAACTCATTCTCCTCATTTGTGACAACAGTAATGCCACCCTTTTTTGGAACACAATGAATTGGGCTGACCTAAGGACTGTCTGAGATAGGGTAAATCAATCTGGCATCAAGAAGTTTTAAAACCTCTTGTTTGATAACCTCGTGAATTTTTGGATTCACCCTTCTTTGTTGTTGGACTGTAGGTTTGAAATCGTCCTCCATTAAAATCTTGTGAGTACAAAACTCAGGGTCAATGCCCTTGATGTCGGAGAGTCGCCAAGCAATTGCTTGTTTATGAGACTTCAAAACCTTTATGAGAGCAGCCTTTTCCTCATCACTTAAGTCTTTGGAAATTATGACGGGTAATTTATCATCACCCTCCAGAAATGCATATTCAAGATGAGGCGGCAAGTCCTTAAGTTCAACCTCAGGGAAGTCATCAGTTTTCTCAACATTTTTGACCTCCTCTTTATGAAGTTGTTGTGGGAGAACAGGAAGATGAGAGAGATCTTCGTTTAACAATTTTTCAAGCAGGAGAATATCCCTCTCAAGGTCGATCTCTTGGTTATCAACTCCATCAGGAATCGAGTCACTTTTGAGAAACGCCTCCATTTCTTCTAAGATGAAGTCACTTCCCTCAAACGGAGTGAGGGAAGGAGAAGAATTGGCTATGATGGGGTGAGAAGACTGAGTGAGGTTTTCACTCGAAGAATCATCAATGAAACCTAAAATCTCTTGAGCATACTCCTCAGCAGCAACATCGATGACATCAATTTGATTCACCGACTCACAATCATAATTGGAGGAGTATCTCGATGTTTGATTTAGGTTGAAGGTAATAGCTTCCGTCCCAACACGTAATGTGATCTCATGCTCAAATACATCGATAAGAGCTCGCCCAGTTCTAAGGAATCCCCGCCCAAGAATGAGAGGGACCCTTGAATCGGCATCAAAGTCAACAATCACAAAATCTGCCGGAAAATGGAACTTCCCCACTTTAACGAATACGTCCTCGGCAATGCCAATGGGACGAGAAATCGAACGATCGGCAAGCTCTAAAGTCATGTACGTGGGGGTAAGTTCGGGAAGAGAAAGTTTCTTCCACACAGAATATGGCATCAGGTTAATGCTAGCACCTAGATCGGCCAAGGCGAAGCAATCAACCATACCAGGGAAAGTACAAGGAATGAGAAATTTCCCGGGATCTCCAAGCTTTTCAGGAAGCTTTTTCAAAAGAACTGCAGAGCAGTTCTCATTCAGAGGAGTTCTTGCCATCTCAAATAATTTTTCTTTATTACTCAACAGATTTTTGATTGTCGATGCAAACTCTGGCATCAAGAGAATAGCATCCGCGAAGCTGATATCAAAATGCAAATCTTGGAAGATTTGGAAAAATTTATCCATTTGGTGATTAGCTTTTTCGCGGAGCTTTTGTTCACTGAGACGTGATGGATAGGGAATAGAAGTTTTGGATTTAGGGTTGTCCACTGGAGTTTTTGGTGGTTCAAAGACAACTCCAGGCTTACATCTGGTTTCAGGAATAACCTGAGGTTGGACGTGTGTTGTACTTCGTGGGCTAGGAATTTGCACCTTGTCCTTTGTTACCTCAGGTTCACGATTCACTACCTTTGGAGGAGAGGAAGAAGAGGTAGTAGGAATCGCGGGTTCATCATATGAAGCACCACTTCGTGTTGTGATCGCCTTAGCATCGCCCCTCGGGTTAGCGATCGTGTTGCTCGGTACAGTAGTACCTGAGCCCGAGGGTCGATCATTTAAAGACTTCTTGATGTCAGAAATCTGGCTGACCAGCAACTTGTTCAACTCTTCTTGGGACTTCATGAATTGTTTCAACAACTCGTCAGATGAAGGCCCGGTTGGAACAATGGCTTGATTCGGATGAGGAATATTTGGAGCTCGATTGTTCGGATTGGGACCTTGATTTTGAAAATTACCCTGATTAGGGTTGTTGTTCCCATGAAAATATCCCGGATTGAAATTACCCTGACCTTGGTTCCTATTAAATTTCCTTGATTTTGATGTTGGAAACCCTGATTTTGGAACCCTTGGTTTTGATTGTGAAAACCGTGACCCTGATTGAAGTTACCTTGGTTTTGATAACCTTGGTTTGCTCTATTTTGATTTTGGCCACGGTTTTGGACATTTTGGTTTTGATTAAAACCAGGAGGTCCAGGATAATGATGTTGAGGACGATAGCTAGGGTCCATAGGAGGGCGATATTGAGTGCCTCCTTGATTTTGGGACCCAGCTACAGCATGAGCTTCATATGGAGTACCATCAGTAGCTGTGCAATTGTAGTAGGCATGCGGCCCACCACAAGTTACACAGACTTCCACTTTTTTAACCTCAGCAGGTGGAGGATGTTGTGGAAATGAAACTTTCTTTGTTTGGGCGAGAACCAAAGCTTAGATCGCTTCAGTGAGCTTGTCAATCTTAGCATCCGTGCTAGATTGACCCACAGAAGATGAAGTAGAAGGTCCCGCATTGATTTGAGAAACAATCGGTTTGCTTCGTGTAGAGCGGACCTTGGACTTGTTTTCTATGATTTGCAAAGCTTCTTTTGTGGTTCTACTCAAGAAATTACCTCCCGCGGAAGCATTGAGAGAATCCTGATCAGCTTGGCTCACGCCATTGTAAAAAGTATCGAGTTGCATCAACTTAGAGAAACCATGATGTGGACACTTGCGAAGTAATTCTTTGAAACGATCCCACGCTTCACCAAAAGATTCATCGTATTTTTGAGTGAACTTGGTGATTTCGTTCTTAAGACTCGTGGTCTTGGAAGGTGGGAAGAATTCATTCACAAACTTTTTGACAAGATCTTCCCAAGTCTCAATAGATCGTGGAGGTTGTTTTTCAAGCCAAATCCGGGCTTGTCCCTCCAAGGAGAATGGGAAGAGAAGAAGTTTTATTGCTTCACACGGGACATTTTTGTACTTGATGGTTGATGTGATTTTATTGAACCATCGAATATGAGCATGAGGATCGTCCCTCTCAAAACCGTAAAATTGACTTGAGGTTACAAGATTGAGTAACCCGGTTTTGAGCTCAAAATTATCAGCCACGATGGCTGGAACAACAATGGCATCTCCATAACCCTCGATGGGTGCTTGGAGAAGCTCACACATGGGGCGGTCTTCCGCCATGGTGACAGTGGGTGTGGCAACAGTACGGATCTCAGATCCGACTGTTGGTGTTGAACGTCGACGAGGTCTTCTAGGTTTCCGAACAAGCTCACGTAATGGGCTCGTGGACCTTGAAGAACGAGTGCGCATGCACTAGAGATAAAAACCAATCAAAACAAAAATCGAGGCAAATCAACAGTGAACTTAAACCAATAATCACGAGTGAATGGCTTCTTTAAGAAAGGTACACCACTCACAAGGATACAAAGGCAAGTTTTTATCTTTTGTTTGGGAACTTATTATGTTCACACCCCCAGTTAGTAGGTGTTCTGTCTTGGTTTGCGACGGTTGGTTTTTATGTAGAATTATTATTCACAAGAAAAGACGGATGTTTTTGGGTTTTGTGTATGGGTTTAAAAACTTTTGGAAAATATTTTTGGTATCGTTTCGTTTACCAAAATCGTTTCTCTTTAAGAATTACCTTAAAAGAAAACCGATTCAGAAAACGTTACGATCTGTTTTGTTGTTTTTAATTTTTTTGGTGTTTTAACACTTTAGGAAAAATGTTAATGACTTTTTTGTATTTTGATTTAAAATTTACAAAAGTTGTGGTATTTGTACAATGAATGAGGTGAGATAACACTAATCTCAAATAACGCTAAAGAAACGCGCACACTTCCCCGGCAGCGGCGCCAAAAATTGATTGATGCTAAACCGTCAACTTATATTGATCAAGTAATGGTCAACAAAGTCAAATAGCCTAGGTCAATGCTCCGGGTAATATAAGGTATCACCAGGTCGTTAAGTCCCTTTGAAGTGTGAATTGTAACTTTAGCGTATTCGTGATCGGGTAATTATTCACAGAAAAGGGTTATGATCAGAATTATTTGAAAATTATTAACAAATGTAGCTTAGGAAAGCTACGTGATTGATTACGAGAATTTAGATTACAAAGATTTGAGCTAAAACCTAAAAACGTACGTTTTAATTAAAAAAAACGTACTCAGACGAACAAAACGAAAAGTACAACTGATGGACGGAAAGGGTTACAAGTGTAAAATTAATATTTTTATAATTCTAATAATTAAAGAAAATTTTAAGAAAAATAAAAACTATTTTTACACTATTTAATTATTAATTATTAATTAATTACTAATTATCTATTTATTACTAATTAAACTAATTAGAATTATTAAAAATACTAGAAAGACTTAGAAAATTAAGAAAAATTTTACAAATCTAATTAACCATCACTGGAATCCTAAAAAATTATAAAAAGTTTATTTTATGTATTTTTAAGCTAATTAACTAATTATTAATCTAATGACTATTTAATTTCTAATTAAACTAATTATATTCTAAAAAATAGAAAATGAGTAATATAAATTCTGGAAAAATTTGTAAAAATGTTTTAACTTAAATAAAAGTTAGAAAAATTATAAAAACTAGGTTATACTTTATAAAATCTAATTATACTATTTAATTACTTAATATTAATTAAAACTAAATTACACAAAAATTAATTATAAAAACCACTAAAAGACAAAATAAAAATCTGGAAAAATTTATAAAATTACTTTAACCTAAAATAGAATTTCTAAAAATATAAAAATGATATATTACTTATAAATAAGTTAAAAAGAAAAATAAAATGATAAATATTATTAAATAGAAGCTATCACTAATATTAAAGTTGATTTTTTTGGTTTTTTCTTTTTCCAAACTGATTATACACTAAAAACAAAGACTTTTAATAAAAACACTTTTAATATAACCCAAGAAATAAGCACTTAAAGTGCTTATTGATCCCACAGTTGACTTTTGTTGAATGTGGAAGGTATTTAGCTCAAATGAAGGAAGGTGGGGTCCACAATGATAAATTTTGGTCTCTCTGAGTTAAATGAACTGAGTTAAGCAAGTTAAGCACAAACAAGAAGCTTCAATAAGCTACAACAATCAAATAAGCAGTTTGCTTATTCCAATCTGAGACAGATTTTGGGACAGACCTTAGGAGCCAATCTAGGTGGGGCCCAGTGGTCTAAAGGTCAAACAAAGGGTCAATTAGTCAACCCTGGTAGGAGGGGGGTTGAGGGAGCCAAACTATGGGGTGTGGGGCCCACTGAGTCAACCACAAAACACCACCAAAGGTGGGTGAATGGGAACGGTCTGCTGAGACAGGGCAGGGTCCTTGCCCTGCAGCCCAATTCAAGGGGAAATTTAGGCACTTAAAAAAAATTGCAAAAATGTAAACTTTGTGTAAACCTAAAGTTCAACTGGTAGATTCTACCCACACAAATTTTCACACCTCAAATCCAAACACAAAATTCATATTAATTCTTGCTATTTTCATGAAAATCTGAGATTGACAAATTTGACTTTTTAGGAAAATTTGAGTTTTGACTTATATGAACTTAGACAGCTGATTTAGAGATCAAATAAGTTAAGATAAGCTATATGAAAACTAACTTAGGTAAAAACTCCAACTTATGAAAAGGTTTTGTGGGTTTTGGATTCCAAAAATCACCACAGTGAACTGTGGTGACTATAACCTTGTGATTTTGACTTTTGTGTGTTTTAGTACCAAATAACTTGTTTCCCTGAGCCTTATTCCACCCAAACAATGAACTGAAATACAGAATGGCACAAATGAACAAGTAGAGCAGTGTAAATAACCTACAACCAAACACCCCTATAATGGCAGTGTTGATGAGTTTTTCAAAGCAAATGAGATTTTTAATCAAAACTACCAACACAGACACATGTTTATGATGTAATAAGATCAATAGATCACAAAGAACACAGGTTTAACAATAATTATCTAAATCACACAACTATGCAGTTTTGACTGCCTATATGTAACAACTAGTAACTATTTAATTTAATTAACAACCTACAAATTTTAAGTTATAATTTCACTAATTAACTACAACTAAACATGAAACAAGAGATATTAAACTGAAATGAGAGCAAATACAGAAAATGGTAAAAATCAAGAAGATATGCTTACATCTTGAATCCAGGCCAAAGACTAAGAACCAAGAACAAAGTACCACACCTATAGCTTTCCACAAAGCTCTAATACCCCATTCCAATCCAAACTCAGCTCCAAATCATCTCAGCTTCCTTTCTTCTTTATTTTTTTTTATTTTTCTGGATTTATGTTGTATTTTTGAAGAATTATTATTACACTGATTCTGAGTCAGATTCAAAGGCTTATTAAGCTTTTTGAACTCAAATGTTGGATCTCAATGAACTTAAAGTAAGCTTATTCTACTTTATAACTTGAAATCACAATTTTGAGTAACTTTTCTAAATTTTGAAAAACTGAAAACAAGAAGTAAATTAACTTAGACTTTCATTACTTGATAATAAGAGTACAATAAAGGAAAATTACACTGAATTAAAGCTAAATACTAGTCTACATAGCCACATTGGCTTTACAAAAGCTTATATATACTAAAATTCACCCACTGTCTCTTCTTCTCTCCTCCTTTTGAATTATTGAACCTCTCTTGACTTGATGCACCTTCTTGAGCAAATCCCACCCATTGGATTGGGTGGGAATCATCTTAGCCGTTCAATTTGTCTTTGGCGCTTTTTTTTCTTTTCCTTGTCAGCTGAGATAACTTGGAGAGGGAAATAAGGCATTAATTGAATTTGGAGCTTGGTGGAGGCCAAGGGAACAAGGAGTGGTTTGGGTGATGTGGAGGTATGGAGTAGCAGGTTGGAGGGGGGGGGGAGGAAGTCAATTTTGTTGACTTTGTTGACTGGGATAAGGGAGGTAAAACGGGGGTGTTTAGTTTTTATTATTTGAAGTGGTGGTGGGCTTGTGGTGTTGGTGGGCTGATGGTTTGGAGTGGGCTGGGAGATGGAGTAATAAGGTGGAGTGGTGGGCTTGGTTTTGGGGTTTAAGAATGTTAAGGGTCCGGTTGTTTGTAGAAATTAACACAAGGACCATTTTTGAATTTTGACAAAACACAAGGACTGAAATTGTCATTCTCCCAAAGTACCAATAAGGACTAATGTTGCCAAGTTAACTATTCCACAAACCAATTTTTGCAAATTTTTTTATTTTCAAAATTCTCAGGGACTGAATTTGCAAATTCCCAAACTCCAGGGACCAAAATGTAACTTTTCCAAATTTATCACCCAAAGTCCGTTTTTGATAGATTTTGATTTTTCAAGGACTTGGGTTGACTTTTATTTCAAAATAAATGCATAGGGACTATTTCTGACAAATTTTGAAACTTGGGGGACTGAAACTGCCAATATTGCAAACTTTGATCGTTTTTCGTTTGTTTTTGCTCGTTTTGCATTTAAAACCCATAAAACACAATCCCTGGAATAATTTAAGTATTTTGATTACTTTTCGATTGTTTTTGTATGTTTTGGCAGTTTAAACACGATAAAAATGATGAGTGTTTGCGCACTCATCAGCAAGTTTCATTTTATTTCAAAATCCTCAACTAGCTTAATGGTAGTTTCTAGTTATTTATCTGGACTTCTTAGGCTCACATAAGCTCCCAGAAAGCTTATTAAAGTTTTTAGAAACCCTTAAAACTCAGTAGTGATAAGAAATCAAAAATACTAAAAATAAATAAGAAAATAAGAAAAAATTCAAAAAAGGAAATGATGATGGTGATCAAGCTGGAGCAGGGTAGATATTGGATGGCCCTGGGTTAGAGAACCTGTGGAGGTTCATTAGGAAGTGGTTCTTTGGTTCTTGGTCCTTGAAAGATTGCTTGGAAGGCAGCTGTAAGCTCATCCATTCAATTCTCACTCTTTATTGCTCCCTGTTACTTGTTTGTGCATTTCTTGCTTATTTATAGCTTATTAGAATATTTAAGATCATTAGATTGTGCTATGATTTTCTTTTTAGTTTAGTTTCCTTATCAACTATTTTTAATAGTAGTGTTTGGATTTGTCTGTTTCTCTATATTTAAGCCTGAGATTGTTGTTGTTTTTTTGTTCATATAAGTCACTTAGAGTCTTATTAACTCAGTTCAACCATAAAACACAGGCATCATTTGGTAAAAAGACAAAATCACATAGATATTGGCCTAATTAACCATCTGTGTTAGATTTAGAGTGACTTATGCCCCATTTCCATTCACAAGTGAGTGGTGTAGCTTATTTTAGCCTTAATATAGCTTATTAAACCATAATCGGTCATAAAATTAAGGTGTAAGTTCATAAAAGTCAGCTTGCATCAAAAACTCAAAAAGTCAAAACTTCATAGTTGTCAGAAATCCAAAAATTAGGAGAATTTTTTTTGATTTTTGTGTTTGGATTCGGACCCTGATCTTTTCACAAGTCATTCTCTATCAGCTTAACTTTCAAAACCTGCCATCAGCTTATTTTTGTGATTTTTATTGAAGCTTGTGCAACAGCTTTTTTAAGCCTGCAGGGCAAAATACAATTTTACACCAGGGCACTTTGTGTATTTGATCAAAATTTCAAACCCCCCTCCAGGGTGCAAATGAAAACATTAGGGCTTAATTTTTAGTTTTTTGAAAAGCTTTACAGCTTATCTTTCTAAATCAAGATTAAAATTGGATCTCAGTATTCTCTAGGATAGCTTATATTGGCCTTGAAATTGGCTTATTTCACCATCACATACTGAGTCATCAGTATAAGTCACCCAAATTCAATATACCATAGCCAGTTCATTATTGGGCCCTACCCTTAGCTTTTTGGAAACCCCATAAGCCCATCTCTAAGGTTCTAAGCTTATTTCCTTATCCTTGGCTTATTTGGCAGGGCTGCTAGCAGCTTTTAGATTGTTCATTTCCTTGTATACACTGAGAGACTCAGTGTTTGAGCCAATATTCCAAGCCCCCTCCTGTGTTCATCAGTGGGACCCAGAGCCTGTTTCTTGGCTTTTTGAAAAGCCAATAAGCTCAGCTTATTGGATCCTTATTCAGTTTGGGCTTTCAATCAAGCCTGTGGACCCCACAAGGCCTGACAATTAGGCCATTTGGCCTGTTTGATACTCAGTTTTCACCTTAAGTGCTTATTTGCTCATCATAGCATATTCAGTGTGCTTATATGTGCTATCTGGCTTATTTCAAGTTCGTATCCATCTGTTTTAGCTTATGTGATCATTTGGTTTCTCAAATTAGCTTTTTTAAACAACCATAAGTCCTAATAAGCTTAAACCTACACTGTTAAGCACTTGGGGTACACACAGCTTATTAATAAGCTACAAAAAAAGTGTTTTCACAAAAGTTGTTTGTTTTTAGTATATAATCAGTTGTCAAAAAGAAAAATCCAGAAAAACCAACTAAAATTAGTGATAGCTTCTATTTAATAGGATTTATCTATTTAATTTTTCTTTTCTGCTTATTATTAAGCGCTTCATCATTTTTATATTTTTCTTAATCTTCTTTTATATTAAAGTATTTTCAGTAATTTTCTAGATTTTCTTCTTTTAATTTAGTATTTATTAGAATTAATTTTAATTTAATTAATAATTAAGTTATATTAGTAATTAAATAGTTTTATTAATTTTTAATTAACAACAGTACCTTTTTATATTTTTCCTAGGACTTGTAAATTATTAAGTATTTTCAGAAAATAGTTTCTTAATTACTACTGTATATTTTCTAATTTTCTTAATTAATCTAGTTAAATTAGACATTAATTAATAAATAAGTAAATATTTAGTAAAATAGTCTAAAAATATTTTTTATAAACTTTGTATAATTTTTTAGGATTTCTGAGATGGTTAATTAGTTTTATAAATTTTCTCAAAATTTTCTAAGTCATTTTGCTATTTTTAGTAATTTAAATTAGTTTAATTAGTTTAATTAATATAATTAGTATTTAATTAATATAAAATCCACAAAAAGACAAAAACATATATTTTTAGTTTCTAAATTTATTTTAAGTCATTTTAGAATTTTAGAAATTAATTTTGTAATTTTCTAGTTAAAATTTGTATTATAAAGCTTTTAAGTTAATTAGTTTTAATTATAAATTAAATAGTTTTTATTCAAATAATTAATATTAATAAGGGTGAGCAAACAAAACCGAAAAAACCGAAACTGAACTGAAAACTGAAAAAACCGACCAAAACTAAAAACCGATGGTTCGGTTTTTAATTTTTCAAAAACCGAAATATACGGTTCGGTTTCGGTTTTTGTCCAAAAACCGAACCGCAAAAACCGAGCCGAACCGATTTTATTATATAATAATATATAATTAATATAATATGAATAAATAACTAAATAAATCAAATTTATAAACTCATATTCATTTTGTGGGTAGATTTATAAAATATTTATCATAACGTTTATGTTTATATGTGTGTTTGTCGTGTCGTGTGTTTACTTGAGAATATATCAATAAATATATAACGATGATCATACTATGTGTATGTGTCACTTGCATGTGTGTGTGTCTCATCTATATGTGTAATTATAGAATTATGCAATAAACATTATGCTTACATTGACAAGAAAAAAGTAAATAAGAATAACCAATTTTCTATGTAATACAAGTTTTTTTGTATAAATTTGCCATGCCCAAATATAAACAGTTAGAAACCGAAAAAACCGAAAAACCGAATCGAAACCGATGATAAAACGAAAAAACCGAACCGCCAAAAACCGAACGGTTTCGGCTTTGGGTTTTATGAAAACCGAAATATTCGGTTCGGTTTTGGTTTTAGCCAAAAACCGACCCAAACCGAACCATGCACACCCCTAAATATTAAATAATAAAATAATTAAAAAAATAATTTTCTTTTTAATTTAATTTTATTTTAATATTAAGTTTGTAAAAGTTTCAATTACACCCCCTGTAGTTGTAAATTGTTTAAAACTCACCCTTTTCTCTGTCTGTAAACAATTATGATTTCTAATTTTTGTACGTGTAATCATATCTGTGTTTATGTAATTGTTAATCCTGTTTCATTTGCTTAAATACCAAGTAATCGGTAGTTTAATCAAATCCAAATCTTTATTGGTTACTGTCCTCAGTACCACTCATTCCCACAAACGTTTCTAAACACCATTTCAATCTCGTCGGGACATAACGACCCGGGGAAACACTATACTATCCACGGAGCATTGACCTTAGACTGTTTGACTTTGTTGACCAATTCACTTGGTTAATTTAGGTTGACCGATTAGGCTCAATCAAAATTTGGCGCCGCTGCCGGGTAGGTTGTTGCGTGTTTTAAAAACGTTTTAGGTTTAGTGGTTTTCAAAACCCTCCCTGTACAAATTGCACCACTTTTGTAAAAAGTTTTTGTAAAAATCTTAATCATATCCAAAAAGTTCATTAACGCTTTTCCTAAAGTGTTAACAACACCAAAAAAAATCAAAAACAACAGAACAAATCGTGAAGTTAAATTACTTCGGTTTCTTTAAGATTACAACCTACACAGGTGGAATACGGAAGTTTTGACATTAAATTGCGAACTGAAGAGAGATCCATTCTTTTCTCCCGCCACCCTGCGAGTAATTTTAAAGAAAACGATTTCGGTTAACGAATCAATACCAAAAATATTTCCAAAAGTTTTTCTGCACACACACCCAAAAAGCCAAAAACATTTTGTTTTCTGTTAATAATAATTACATAAAATCTTACCACCGCAAACCAAGGCAGAACACCTACCAACTGGGGGTGTGAACATAATAAGTTCCCAAACATAAGATTAAAACTTGCCATTGTATCCTTGTGAGTGGTGTACCTTTTTCAAAGAAGCCATTCACTTGAGATTATTGGTTTAAGTTCCCTGTTGTTTTGCCTCGATCTTGTTTTGAAAAATTGTTTTTAGTGCATGCGCACTTGTTCACAAACAAAGCGTAAAAGTCAGAAAAATGTACCCGAGCTACGTACTGTTATTGAAGAACCAAAAACAGAAATGGACGACGGACCCCACCACCCCTGACCCTCCCAAGGATGAGACAGCTCCCGATCTCCGAACGATGGAGGAGTTGTGTCAGCCTACCATGCAAGGGAGGGGCGGACCTATTGCACCACTCACTATTGAGGCTACAGACTTTGGCCTCAAGCACCACATGATCCAACAAGTCCAAAATTCGTGTCAGTTTCACGGATTACCGGGTGACGATGCTAACAAGCATCTTGACAAATTTTTGACCGTCACCCAAAGCATGAAACAAAATGGCGTCACCGAAGACGGCCTTCGTTTGTACCTCTTCCCCTATTCTCTCACTCATCATGCTACTGCCTGGTTCGATCATCTTCCTAAGAATTCGATCCACACTTTTGATGAGATGGTTACCAAATTCTTGGCTAAATACTTTCCACCATCCATGGTAACTAAACTGAGGAATGATATCAGCAACTTCAGACAACTTCTTGACGAGTCCTTATTTGAGGCATAGGAACGCTATAAGCTTGCAATTGATCGTTGTCCAAATCACAATATGCTTCTTGTCACCATTATAGATACCTTCTACAATGGTTTGACACTTCGTAATCGTGACACCATCAATGCTGCTGCTGGGGGTACCTTTATGAAAAGGACCCTTGAAGAGTGTTATGATCTGATCGAAAACATGACTGCCCATCACAATTTCTGGGATTCCTCAGCCGAGAGGAATGACTCGTCATGTAAATATGTCACTCCAACAAACAATGATATAGCTGTCCTTGCTAAAAAACTTGATGATTTGTCCACTGCAGTCCTACGTATACATCAGTCTAGTCGAAATCATCACGTCAAAGTTGTCAACCCAAGTTGTGAAACTTGTGGTGGTCCCCACCCGTAAACTGAGTGTCCAGCCTCCGGTGGCTTCACTCATGAAAATGTGTACGCAGCTCAAGGTTCCTGATACCTGGGAATCGCACCAGGCTTTACCTCTCGAGGGATCTGGAGAAGCTTACAACCCTCACCAGGCAGTGTACCTGATCGATGTAGTATAGTATAGTGACAAGTACCGGGGGATTGATCGTTCAACTCAGGAATAGTGTCGCTAGGATTAGAAAGCCTAAAAACTAGATCTAGAGGTGAGGGATGATTCTTTTCATATTTTTATATTTTTATAAAAGCAATTAAAATCTCGGGTTTTTGGAAGAGTGGGCGGAATTAGTTGCTAATCAACTAACCCAATAACTAAGATGCAATCAAAATAAAATAACAGAAATGAAAATAAAGCTAATTAAACTAGTGGTGTGAACAATAATAGGGAAAATTGTGTTTACTTAGGTTTCATTACTCCCTAGATATCTTTTACAGGTTGATAGTTTGTTACAATTGCGTGGATGAAGGGTTATATTCCTTAATACCATTCGTGGGGTGGGGTACGTACTTCCCCAACTCTATAAGCTCCTACTTCACTCCTATGTCGAGCCTGCAAGAAGCTCCTAACATGGGATCATTAGAATTATGGTTGTATTAAATACAACCATAATAACCTAGTACGCATTGGTTCATGTTTCTTAAGATGTTCAAGCATGTTACCCTATGGAAGTCTGCCAGTTTTCTTAAGCCTAACTTCGAAATCATTCATCCGTAACAACTATAAACAAACAATCAACCCATAATTAACATCTAGGTTTCACTACATCTAAGCAAACACACAAGAGATCTAGCCTAGCATGTTGAATTCAAGACAAGCGTAAGATATATTCAAGAAACACATAGACATATTGATTGAATTGAAAGAGTACTTATCTCAAATTGACATGAAAGGTTTCAAAGGGTAAAAACCCTTGAAAGAGCAGTAAAATTCGTGCTAGGGTTTCTCCAAAGTTATCCCTCTAAAGTTAAACACTAATGAATGAAAATTGCAAAGCTATATGTAGATTTTACAGGGTGACGGCGTCAAGAAGGAATTTCTGACGCCGTCAACTCGCCGCCCATAATGAGATCGGATTGCCTAGATCCAGATTTGACGCCGTCATGTGTAATATCACTCTGGGCCGTCACCATATCTTGAACCTTGACGGCCATACGTGACGCCGTCACGTTTTCTCCGGACCATCACCACTTCCACCTCTTGACGCCGTCATATGAAGACTCTTGACGCCGTCAGGTACTGTACCCGGCAATGAAAATTAAGACTTTGCCGTTTTCTTCACTTTTATGCTCCAAAAATGTCCAAATGCTTCCTTTTCCAGAATTCACTCCAAATGTACCTAAAATGACAAAAGGAATGATTTAGGGCAATATTTGATCAAATAAATTCAAATCCGGGCTTAAATGACCCCCTAAAAACGGTTCATTTTTTGCCTCATCATATACCCTTACACTTGAGGTTTGCTTGTCCTCAAGCAAATGATCTTTATTCTAATCAAAATACAAGTTAGGGGTCATTTAACACTAATATAAAAGTAATTATAACAAATAATCATTCCACTAAAGACCAAAGACAAGCACGGAGGTCATACACTAGCACCTCACAAATAGTGTTTAGATACTCACATCTCTCGGGTGTAATAAAGTATATATCACAATATGGAAATGGAAAACATCTCTCACTACCTGTCATAGCAAAATAGATTACCATAGGCATGGGAAATGATCAAACCTCCACCACTTGGCGTAAGCACCTAGGATAAACTATCAAAGAGGTCTTTTAAAGGGTTATAACGTTAGGTGTAGGGATATGGAATAAACGGTTTTGTTGGATAAAGGCAATCTTTACTGGTGGCGAGTTAATCATCTTGGTTAATTACATGTACAATATGGCGTTGCTAAACCAAGACTAGACTCGACTTAAGCTAATAAATCAAAAATAACAAAAACATAAAATAAACATGGAATAAAACGGGAAGGTAGTCCGTATGTTTTTTTTTTATTATTTTTTAATTTTTTATTATTTTTTTATTATTATTTTTTTCTTTTTGCACACACTTTTACCCTACCATCCAAAATAATACATCATAAGGAATGAACATTCCCCTTACACTTGAATTTTTACATACTTTACAATAAACTACTCTAATGACTCGAATTAAGATAATCAAAACACTTGGAGTACTTTTTAAGATTAACGCACGTATAGGGGTAATATATGATGTTCTTCCCCATTACTCTATAACATAAGTACTTTACCCATGAGTCCCAATCGTCCCAAAACAATATGTACAAGGATATGACTCGACTTAGCAACCATGTAATCAATTAGATAATTAACTAAGGGTTTAAACAAATAACAATAATGCACTAAATATGAGTGCATACATAGAAGGCTAAGGCGATTTGGGTGTACATTTAAGTGGGTTGTAACAAATTCTTCCTTTAAGTAAGATGCTTAAAGTTAGAAACGAAAAGATAGGCTCGGAGGGGTGAACTAGGGGTTTCGGGTACTAAAAATGAGTACAACGCTAAGGTGTGGGAAAAATTAATTGACTTTACTAGCCAAGTAATATGACTTAAATGGTCAAGTAATTATGATACGGGTTAAACACAAGGGTGATCCAAAACCGGAATCAAAATTTTAATCAAAACCGAATGAACCAAGGTTTTCAAAACCAAGGGAATTTCCATTCCGGTCATAATCAGGCTTTTCAAAACCAAGGAAATTTTAACCGTAATCAAGGTCATGGTAATTTTAATCCGGGTAATAATTTCCAACAGGGTAATTTTCACCAAGGAAACAATTTTTAGGGTCAGAATAATCAAGGGAATCTTCAAAACAACCGTGCTCAAAATGTTCCTAATCAAAATCAAGCCATTGTTCCAACTGGACCATCATCCGATGAGTTGTTGAAACAGTTTATGAAATCCCAAGAAGAAATGAATAAATTGTTGGTCAGCCAGATTTCTGAACTTAAGAAGTCTTTAAATGATCGACCCTCGGGCTTAGGTACACTACCGAGCAACACGATCGCTAACCCGAGGGGCGATGTTAAGGCGATCACGACCCGAAGTGGAGTTTCTTATAAAGGACCCACGGTCCCGTCTACCTCTTCTCCTGTTCAGGTAGAGGAACGTGAAACTGAGGACACAATGGATACGGTACTTCCTACTAATAACGGAGGTACCACTGACGTCCTTCCTCCAGTTATCCCGGTCCCGATCCGCCAAACTGGGGTCGTATTTGAACCTCCCGAGACCTCTGTTGAAAATTCAAAATCAAACCTAAAACCGTCAATTCCGTATCCATCACGTTTACAAGATCAAAAGCTTCGTGAAAAAGCAAATCATCAAATGGATTTTTTTTTTCAAATCTTTCAAGATCTTCATTTTGATATCAGCTTCGCGAATGCTATCCTCTTAATGCCCAAATTTGCATCCACAATAAAAAATCTGCTAAATAACAAGGAAAAACTGTTCGAGATGGCAAAAACTCCCCTCAATGAAAACTGATATGTGGTTTTGTTGAAACAGCTTCCCGAAAAGCTGGAAGATCCCGGGAAATTCCTCATTCCATGTATATTCCTGGGAATGGTTGAATGCTATGCCTTGGCCGATCTTGGTGCCAGCATCAACCTGATGCCTTACTCAGTATGGAAGAAACTCTCTCTTCCAGAACTCACTCCCACCTGCATGACTCTCGAGCTTGCAGATCGTTCGATATCTCGTCCCCTCGGTAATGCCAAGGATGTATTTGTCAAAGGGGGAAAGTTCCATTTTCCAGCAGACTTCGTGATTGTTGATTTCGATGCAAACCCAAGGGTTCCCCTCATTCTTGGACGGGGATTCCTCAGGACGGGCCGTGCTCTGATCGATGTATTCAATGAGGAAATCACGTTACGTGTTGGTTCCGAAGCCATAACCTTCAATCTTGATCAAACCTTGAGATACTCCTTGAATTATGATTCCGAATCTGTTAAACGCATCGATGTCATCGATGTTGCTACAGAGGAGTACTCTCAAGAAATTCTTGGTTTCACTGATGATTCTTTGAGTGGCAATCCCACTCCCTCATCTTATCCCATAATTGCTAATTCTACTCCTTCTCTCACTCCGTTTGAGGGAAGTGACTTCGTCTTGGAGGAAATAGAGGCCTTTCTCTGAAGTGACTCAATTCCCAAAGGAATTGATAACCAGGAAATTGACCCGGACAGGGATATACTTCTCCTTGAGAAGCTACTCAATCAAGATCCCTCCCACCCTCCCGTTCTTTCACAATCACTTCATAAAGAGGAAATAAAAAATGTTGAGAAAACTAAAGATTTCCCTGGGGTTGAGCTTAAGGACTTACCTCCCCATCTTGAATACGCATTCCTGGAGGGTAATGATAAATTACCCGTCATTATTGCAAAAGATTTAAAAGATGAGGAGAAAGCTGCTCTCATAAAGGTTTTGAAATCTTACAAACAAGCAATTGCTTGGAAACTCTCCGACATCAAGGGTATAAACCCTGAATTCTGTACCCACAAAATCTTAATGGAGGATGATATCAAACCCGCAATCCAATAACAGAGATAGGTTAATCCCAAAATACACGAAGTTATCAAACAGGAAGTTCTGAAACTTCTTGATGCAGGGTTAATTTACCCCATCTCTGACAGTCCTTGGGTTAGCCCAATTCATTGCGTTCCAAAAAAGGGTGGCATAACTGTTGTCACAAACGAAGAAAATGAGTTGATTCCAACTCGGCTGGTTACGGGATGGCGAGTACGCATTGACTATCGTAAGTTAAATGATGCCACCCGTAAAGACCATTTTCCTCTACCCTTTATGGATCAGATGCTCGAGAGACTAGCAGGGAATGAGTATTATTGTTTCCTCGATGGTTTCTCGGGTTATTTCCAAATCCCCATTGATCCACAGGATCAAGAGAAAACTACCTTCACATGCCCTTACGGAACTTTTGCCTACAGACGTATGCCTTTCGGCTTATGTAATGCTCCCGGAACGTTCCAAAGGTGCATGATGTCAATATTTTCTGACATGATCGGGAAAATCATGGAGGTGTTTATGGATGACTTCTCAGTCATCGGGGATTCATTCCAGTCTTGTCTCTCCCACTTGGAAAAGATGCTAAAACGTTGTGAAGACACAAACTTGTGTCTCAACTGTGAGAAGAGCCATTTTATGGTTAAAGAGGGCATTGTCCTCGGCCATAAAATTTCAAAAAATGGGATCGAGGTTGATAGAGCCAAAGTTGATGTAATAGCTAAATTACCTCATCCCACTACCGTCAAGGGTATTAGGAGCTTTTTGGGTCACGGCAGCTTCTATCGTAGGTTTATTCAACATTTCTCCAAAATCGCCCGGCCTATGACCCATCTCCTCTAGAAGGATGCTCCTTTTATCTTCTCACCTGAGTGCATCGAAGCTTTTGAAACTTTGAAGAAAAAGCTTACTGAGGCACCGATTCTTGTTGCCACCAATTGGGACCTATCTTTTGAGCTTATGTGCGATGCTAGTGATTTTGCCATAGGTGCGGTCTTGGGCCAACGAAAAGCAAAATACTTTCAGCCTATACACTATGCAAGCAAAACTATGACCGAGGCTCAGAGTCATTACACCACCACTAAAAAAGAACTATTAACAGTGGTGTATGCCTTTGAAAAATTCCGGCCATATTTAATACTGACCAAATGCATTGTGTATACGGATCACTCGGCTTTGAAGTACCTCTTTGCAAAACAAGATGCAAAGCCGAGACTACTCCATTGGGTTCTCCTCCTATAAGAATTTGATATCATAATACGTGATAAAAAAGAAGCCGAGAACTTGGCTGCTGATCATCTCTCCCGATTAGAAAATCCTCACAAGGATGTGTCCGAGAAATAGGAAATAAATGAAACATTTCCTTTCGAGACACTCAATGTGGTTTTTTTCGTGGTGACTCTTCTACCCATGGTTTGCCGACTTTGCAAACTACCATGCGGGTAACTTCATTGTCAAGGGGATGTCGTCCCAACAGAAAAACAAATCCTTTAAAGACGTTAAGCATTACTTCTGGGACGACCCCTATTTGTTCAAAATCTGTGCTGATCAAGTCATCAGGCGATGTGTTTACGGACAGGAAGCCAATGATATTCTCAAGGCTTGCCATGCTGGACCCACCGGGGGACATCATAGTCCAAACTACACCGCTAAAAAGGTGTTTGACTCCGGTTTCTATTGGCCCACAATTTATAAGGATGCTCACGACTTAGTAAAAACTTGTGATGTTTGTCAGCGTCACGAGAATATTTCACAAAAGAACGAAATGCCACAAAATGCCATTCAAGTTTGTGAAATCTTTGACGTCTGGGGCATTGATTTTATGGGGCCATTCCCATCTTCTCGTGGAAAGAAGTACATACTCGTGGCTGTTGACTATTTGTCAAAATGGGTTGAGGCAAAAGCCATACCCACCAACGATGCCCGAGTTGTTGTGAAATTTTTGAAATCCCTCTTTGCTCATTTCGGAACTCCCCGTGCTATCATTAGTGATCGCGGTACGCACTTTTGCAATGATCAATTCGTAAAAGTCATGCTTAAGTACGGTGTCACTCATCGTCTTTCCACTGCGTATCACCCACAAACTAGTGGGCAAGTGGAAGTTTCTAACCGTGGTATAAAACGTATTCTGTAAAGGACCGTAGGTGAAAACCGTGCCTCTTGGTCGGACAAACTAGATGATGCACTTTGGGGCTTCCGTACGGCTTACAAAACACCCATCGGGTGTACTCCTTACAGGCTTATATACGGGAAGGCGTGTCATTTACCGATCGAGCTTGAGCACAAAGCCTATTGGGCCTTGAAACATGCTAACTACGACCTTCATAAAGCGGGTGATCACCGTAAGGTTCAACTCAATGAATTAACGGAACTTCATGATCAGGCCTACAAGAACTCTTTGATCTACAAAGAAAAGACAAAGAAGATCCATGACTCAAAGATTAAGAATCGCGTTTTCAACGTCGGTGACTGAGTTCTTCTTTTCAATTCAAGATTAAAGATCTTCTCGGGCAAACTAAAAACCCGATGGTCTGGACCGTTCACTATTGCAAAAGTATACCCATATGGGAGTGTTGAGTTATGTCACACCCCACCACGGCGGAAACGCGCGGGTGTAACTTCATGGATATCATCACAACACATGGTGTCTATATAGAGAATAACTACATGCAATAAAAATGGCAAAGTATAGACACAAAGTGTCATAACAATACCCAAAAGAAAACAACATGATAAACTCCAAACGCAAAAATAAACCACTTCCAATGCAACTAAGGTCTCGTCTAATCACTGCCCTCAACTTTGGCCTTAGAATGCTCACCTGAAAATGATGCTTAAAACGTCAACATAATGTTGGTGAGATTCATAGGTTTAAGACTCAAACACGCTAAGCAACCCAAAATCACTATGATTATAAAATATAGCTGGACAAATAATTACAGTTATCATATAAGCTACATGTAATCGCAAGGCAACAGCACACATAAGGCAACCATCAGGCGGAACGTGCCCACCGATCCAAATTCACTACATCCCGGGCCGGAACGTGACCCCCGCTCCAAATAATGGGTAAATTAATACCCTCCGATTGGACCACACAGAATAAAAGTGAGTAGGAGTACTACTCTCCAATTAGGTCGTATGCACGAGCAACATGGTAAGCACCCTCCCAATTGGACCACACAGAATCACACAACATAACATTATCATCCACATATAGCATATATACGATAACATTATAAGTCCAAGCTCTTTAACACACAAACACATAATCACAGTAAAAATGACAAACATCATTCCCATACCAAGTTTAAAACAAAGTAAAAATATGGGACTATGAACTCACCTCAAACTCCGCAGCTTCCACAAAAACAATTCACAATCTATAGCATACAAAAAAAAAATAATCCACATTACACAAGGTCAAGCTAAAAGCTACAACCCATGTAATACACATATGATGGATGTCTAAGACTCATATGACCCACCATGGATCTCCTAGACACCATACTAACCACCACCATAACCTAAGACTCACTAAATCCCTTGCACTCTTAAAATCAGAAAACGCAGAATTTTTGGATACATCCTCCCACATGAAATCACGACAAATGAAGCTCAACAACTCACACCAAAAATTTACGATGGTCTCTCATAAGCATACAAGCTAATCCCAGAAGGCCATGGACCAATAACATACACATGTACTCAAAAGAAAATCAAACTTGTCAACTACTCAAATTCGGATCTGAACGCACACCAAAAGTTTTAATTAACATAAAATACTTCCACAAGTTTCTATCGCGAATCCTTTTCGTGGTAGTCTAATATAACCTAATACTTAAATATTCTAGAAGGGCTAGTCAAAATACCACTTTTACAACCACAACTCACCCTCAAACTTTTACCCAAATTTTGTCCCGGTTTGACAGCTTTGACAGCTTAACAAAGAAAAATCAAAAGACCAACTTCCCGACCTTGAAATCAATCGTGGCTGGACTTTTTGGAAAGCTCTTTCATTAAACTTCAATTTAGACCTAAAATTAGTGACCTAACTCTTCACCATCTATTATTTACACTCACATCTTTACAGCCATAGTTTTCTGTCCAAACCCTAACACGTAATCTAACACGTTTTACACTCAATTCTCTTAACCAATCACCATACTATTATCATTAATTGATCCCAACATGTTTAATAACATTAATTTACAGAAGTTAACACAAACCCTAATCCATCATATAATTATTACATGAATTAAAATAATTAACCAATTAATTGAACATATGGTTTAAAGATTTTACCTTGATTCTTGATTTTAGCTTCAAAACTATAAACCCTAATTTTTCTCCTCCTCCCTTGCCCTTGTGATCGACTCAAATTTGCAGAAATATGACTTTGGGGTCGTTGGCATAGCTTATATGGGTAGGGGTTGGGCTTGGTTGGGTTGAACTAGGATTCCATGGGTCTAAGAGTCATATTTGGACTCAAATTGGGTTTCCTTTTTCCCCTAAAAACCCTCTAGCCGATTTTATATATATATATATATATATATATATATATATATATATATATATATATATATATATATATATATATTATTTTTTTTATTAAATTAATTTATTACACTTAAAACCTCATACTTTTTATATTTTATAAATACCCGTAGCTAATCCTAGCGTCTTACGCAATAAACATCAGTTTTTACGACAAACTGGAAAAATATCATTTACAAAAATAAAATTTCCGAAAATAAAACTTCACACCCTTTAAAAGCATAACACATAAAAAAACAACTCCTCGTAACTTGCTAACGCTCAAATACATGAACGAATACTCGTTACGTAAAAACACCAAAACTACACAAGTCATTTCTATACCACAAAGGTGATCAAAATGAACTTTCTCAAATTCCAAACTTTCCAAATCACAATAAAACCATTTACGCAAAGGGATTTAGTGCTAAAACTCACCTATATCACACATATAACACTTCAATCACCTAAGACACACCAAACAAACGTTAACCGAGTCAAGACTATCAGTCAAACTGACTTGCTAAAACCACGGTTGTTACATCATCCCCAACTTAGGGAAATCGCGTCCCGAGATTTCAACTACTCAAGTCAACACTCACAACAGCAAAAGAAATTTTATGGATATTTAAGTTGAATAATACCACACCATAAAATCACATAGAAAGAATCGCAAAAATGTGAACCGACTAAATACTCGAATTCACACAATAGAAAACATTCCCTCACTCTAACGATAAACGCAAATAGATACACTCCCCGATCAATAACACCAACGATCATAACGACTTTTCACAGGTAGGTACGATACCCCCGAACCCAAATGAAAATCCAAATGGTAACCGCAAGATGCACTCACAAATAACAGATACCCATAAAACAAACATTTATGAATACCCCGCATCTAACTTCCACGATCTAAATCCAACTACAAACGATCTACTTCACCAACCACATCAGCAAACAAATATGGGTACTTAATTTACATCTGATCCTCACGTTCCCAAGTAAACTCAGGACCACGCCTAGAATCCTACCATACCTTTACCAACGCTATCTCACCACACTTCAACCCCCTTAACATCTTGATCCTTAATCTCAACAGGTTTCTCGACAATACGAAGAGTCTTGTCAACCTGAATCTCATCTAATGGCACATGCAGACTAGTATCCGCCAGACACTTTTCAAATTAAATACATGAAAAGTATCATGCACTCTACTCAATTCCTCAGCTAACTCCAACTGGTATGCCACAGATCCAATCCTTTCCGAAATCTCAAACGGTCCAACACATCTCGGTGCTAATTTGCTTTTCTTACCGAAACGCACCACACCTTTTCAAGGAGACACCTTCAACATTACACGATTACCAACACTAAACTCCAAGGGCTTGTGACAATTATCCACATAACTCTTTTGGCGATCTCTTGCTGCCTTAAGTATTTCCTTAGTCAGAAAGCCTTATTCGCAGTCTCTCGTTCTAGTTCAGGACCAATTAGTTGGCTTGTTCCAACCTTTGCCCACAGAACAGATGACCTACATTACCTTCCAAACCACTTTTCACATGGCACATACTCAATACTAGAATGATAATTGTTGATATAGGAGAACTCAGCTAAGGGTAAATGTATACCCCGGCTTCCTCCAAAATCAAACACACCCATGCTCTCAGTTCACCATCCAACGCCTGATTTGTACGCTCACTTAGTTTACTCATTAAAGAATGATACGTCGTACTCATCTACATACGCGTTCTAAAGATTCCATAACACGTTTACCACTATCGCGAAGTAAGTATTTCATCATGTTTCTTGATGATCAACGCGACACTCCATGGCTCTTTACCAACTCACCGAGCGAAAAGTCTCGCCAACTCCTCCACACATCTCATGCTAAGGTAATAATACGTCTTATCCATTCTCGGATGTATCAAATACCTTGCATGACTGCTGTCCTTACGCTTCCTCTCAATGAAACCAATAGCTAGTCCGCCAAGTACATTCCTCCATCTTTGTTCCTTTCCATTTACTGGTGTAAACCAAGTAATCATTCTTCTTACATGTTCTCATCCTTGAACCTCTCTCTCTAGGCTGCCAACATCATCCTCTTAACTCCGAACTGAATTATCATAATCATTGCTTACAAACATCCAAGTTTCACTCATTCACTCCCGCTCAGCGCTCTTACCACGATGTCCGCCCTTCCTTGACGGTGGCGAATCAGACAATCGTAGTCACTGAGAAATTCCACACCCAACTTCTCTTATACATATATTAGCCTCTTGTCAAATATATGCTAAAGATTCTCATGATCTGTGTAGATAACACTCTTTGCTCTACACAACTATTGTCTCCAAGTCCTACTCCCAACTTTAAATCAGGTATCACACAGTTCCTCTTATGGATCCTCCACCTCTGCGATGCCTACGCAATCTATAGAAAGACATAAATGAATCGTCAATAGTACCTGCAAACCCTAAGGACAATCGTCTCTCAGATAGTGTCTTAGGTACTTTTTTCACCGCTTTTATCTTACTAATTTCCACGAACACTCGCTATGGTTGACCACCTTCCTGGAGAACGTACACCTTAAAGCTACACCTCTCACTTGAATAACTTGGCAAACACCCTCTTCTTCTTCAACGAACAAATTGATAATCAAAACGACAATCTATCCTAAGTAGACGACGCGAACCATGAAACCGGTGGAACTAAAACGTATATCAACGAACACAAAAAGAGCACGAATTACCGGCTAGCGAAGTAACGAACATCAAAATCAAAGCTAGAAAAACACAATGAGAAATTTTCCCCCCAATAAAAGTAGATGATGAGTGTGTAAATACTTATCATTCTTGGTCAATCTGAACTGCAAAAACATTTAAAAACACTCAGAAATGCATCAAAATTCAGAAAATATCTCAGGATTGTGTTTTATATGTTTTAGATACAAAATGATTAAAAACAGATGAAAAACGAACAAAGTTTGTATAATTGGCAGTTTCGGTCCCTCAACTTTCATAAATTATCAAAACTAGTCCCTGAACATTTGTTTTGAAAGAAAAGTCAACCCAAGGCATTTAAAAGTCAAAAGTTATCAAATATGGTCCTTGGATGAAAAGATTTGAATATTTTAAAATTTTAGTCCCTCAAGTTTAAAATTTGGCAAAACTAGTCCCTGGGAATTTAAAGTTTGGAAAATAAGAAACATTGGCCCATGGGAAATTAAAGGATGGCGATTATGGTCCTTGAATTTATTTTGGAAAGTTGGCAGAAACACCCCCTATTTTTAGCTTATTGCACTTTTGGTCCTTGTGTTTTGTTAACTACAAACCAAATGGATCCATATGACTTTCTTTAACCTAACACACCCTTTTTATCCACCCAATCCATCACCTTGGCCCAATCCTCACCAAGCCCACCCAAAACACAAATAAAAACACCCTGGTTAATAACCAGGGTCAAACTCTCCCTCACCCCAGTCAAACCTCACCCCTGGTTATCATCTCCCTCTTCATGTGTGCCTGCAATCCCTGCCAACACGCAACACCATCATCACCTTCTATGCTACCCACTCCACCTCTACCCTCTCCCTACTAACTTTCCACCACTACACTCCAATACATGTCTCCCTGCACAAGTTAAACCTGCCCAACTTGCAAAACCCCTTTTCCCACCAAGATAATGAAACCAATGGCTGAGATCAAATTAAACATCACCAATGGCTGGGATTTGAGGAAGAGAAGCACAGGAACAAGACAAGAAGAAACCCTAATTTTAATTTTGTATAAATAGATGAATTGTAAGCCATAGTTTGGCAGTAGGTAATTTTAGTGTAGAATTAGTTTTAGTATAATTTTTAAGTATTTGTTAGCTCTTAATCTCAGTTTGTACTCTTTTCTAAAAATTCAATGAAAGTCTAAATTTTCTTATTTTCTGTTACTGTAGCATCTGTTTATTTTGTACTGCTTATTTTACAGCTTATCTACTGCTTATCCTAGTTCTTACCTGCTTATTAGTTAACTTAATTTTTTTTATGCTTATGTTCTAGTTTAGGAAGCTATTGGTTGAATAGAGCATGTTAACTGTTTAGATTAGCCTTTTACTAGCTTATGGTGTTTTGCTTATTGCAACTGCTTATATAAACTACTTATTCTGGTCTTTATCTGCTTACTTTTAGCTTGTTCATGTTTCTTGTTGCTTATTATGTTAGCTTTAGTTCACTAGTTTAGGATTTGTGCTCAAGTTGTCTAAAATTGCCTCATTAGCCCTTTTGCTTATTAGCTCAATAGATTGCTTATTTTTGGTTGTAATATGCTTAACTAGTGTTGCTAAACTTGATTGACCCTTTTGTTTTCCCAAAACTAGTTCTAATCCTGCTTGTTCAAGTTTTATCCTAACCAAATCTATTATAAAGGAGCGTTTGGCACAAGGCCATTTTTGGCCTTGTAACTGTTTTTACTCTTTCTTTTTAATTGAATCAGCTTTGTTTACCTATTTTTAGTTGTTTTAGACCAAAATTTTGCACTTTCATTTTGTTTCTCAGTTTCCAAGTTTGTTTTCCAAATTTTCTTGATATTAACTGTTTTAAATAGCAATTTGGATAGATTCTTTGTTTTAGCACCTTTAGTTGTTTTTGGTTGCTCTCTTTAGCTCACAATATGATATTGCATGTTTCTAACATCCAGGATTTGACTTTCATACGTCAAAAATCCTAAATTTGACCCATTTTGCAAAAAATTTTGCACAAATCGAAAAAGTCGCCCAACAGCACATTACTTTTTGATTTTTCATTTCTTTGTTGTAAGTCCGTTTTACTTGAAATTTGGTTTGTAGCTTATTTAGTAGCGTATCTAGTTCATGCTATTTTTTGTTTATTTTTTAGATTTTTTTTCTAGCTTTTTACTAGCCCGAAGTAGCAATATTTGTTGCTGTCCAAAAAATTATGATTTCAGAATCTCTTTTTGATTTTTCATTTCTTCGTTATAATTCCGTTTTACCTGAATTTTGGTCTGTAGCTTATTTAGTAGCTTATCTAGTTACTGTTATTTTTGGTTTATTTTTTAGATTTTTTTTCAGTAGCTTATTAGACCTCAACAGTTAGCTTTTTGTTCCACTTTTCCCTTTTACAGCATGGTGTAGGATCAGATTACCTTGTGTGTTTCCCAAAGATGGGGTAAAGATTTTTTTTTAAATAAAACTTTCTCTCATTTTCCTTTCTAATTCTCTTTCCTTTCTTAAAAATAAACTAAAGAACAAAAAAAAAAAAAAAAAAAAAAAAAAAAAAATCCCTTTTCTTTTCTTTCCCCTCCAATTTTAACTCAGAAACACAATGAAATAAGAGTTATAATGGTGGAAAGACGAATTTACCCACTTGTGCTTTGCATATGAGGGGTTTTAAATTGATAGAACGAGGGACCATGGGTCTTAGGCATTTCAGGAGACATATCTATACCATCTATAATGGAAAAATGGTCAAACTTGAAAAGTTGAATCTTGAAAGTTGAGTATTGAAAGTCAAATGTGAGAGAAAATTAATGTAATTAATACTCTAATTAAAACACCCCATTACTTAAAAGTACAATAATTTATTCACATTGTACAACCAATTAAAAACATATCTATCAAATTAAATACAACCAATTAAAACACAAACCTGGTTGACTTGGTAATTTGACCCGTTTTCGACCCAACCTAGGAAGTTGACCCGGTTTAAATCGACCCATTTTTCGACTGGAGCGGTTCAACCTGTTGAACTACCCTGGTCGAACCGGGTTTCAAAACCTTATCCATTACTTAAAAGTACAATGATTTATTCACATTGCACAACCAATTAAAAACATATCTACCAAATTAAATACAACCAATTAAAACACAAATCGGGTTGACCCGGGACCCTTCAAACCCGGCGGATTGACCCGGTTTAATTTGACCCATTTTTGACCCAACCTAGCAAGTTGACCCGGTTTAAATCGACCTATTTTTCGACCGGAACGGTTCAACCGGTTGAACCACCCAGGTCGAACCTGGTTTCAAAACATTATTTTTCGTTTATAACCTATAAACTTTTTTTTATCAATAAACTATTTATCGCTATAAAATCCCGTTGCTATGCACGGGTACTCGTCTAGTGCATAAAAAAATCAAAGGATCATACATGGAATTCAACACAAACCATAGAGACGATCCGTGTAATCTACTCTTTTATACTTTTTTACCTTGCTTTACCATATCCACTTATTAGAAAGCATTTCAACCATTTGTTGGAAAATTTAGTGCACTTGAGGGATTAATTCACATCTGGTAATGGGTTTGGAGGTACGGAGTGTACACCCATTTGGTCACTGAATCCCCTGACTCAATAGTGGTTATGTATTGATTCTACTGACAGCTTGAATATGTATCTGCTGATAGCATGATTCTGCTGATAGCATGATTCTGCTGATGGCATGAATTTGTTTCTGCTGATAGCATGATTCTGCTGATAGCAGATTCCGCTGCTAGTGTGAATCTGCTGATAGTATCAGAAATTCTGTAGCTCGTTTTTAACCACTGATTCCTAATATTATGGAAAGTATTATGTTATAATTAATGGGCCGTTAATTATACATAATTCCATGGGCTAGGTTGAGTATTCTCTATTATAAATAGAGGTCATAATACATCTGCATGGAGAGACGAAATCACAAAACCCTAAACACTTGAATACGCATCTGGTTCTTGGTTTGTGCCTAAAACAAGAACAGCACTTGGTCTTATCCCATAGAGATATTCGTGTAACCCAGGCATAGGGTCGAATAGTTTCTGTTGGAAAGTGATACCACGATTTCAAGTGAATATCCGGTACCTTATTGATTATCTTAACCCTAATCTAGGAACTTGTTAACACTTAATAACCAACAATCAATAGAAACTATCAAGTGATAATCAATGGCTGCTGCTATGAGACAAATGGCTGCTAACTTTTCCAAGTTGGAAAAGTTTGAAGGTGTTGATTTCAGAAGATGGCAAAAGAAGATGCACTTCTTGTTGTCAAGTATGAATGTGGTTTATGTTCTCACAACTGAGATTCCAGAAGACTTTGGAGATGATGCTACTATGGATCAGATGAGGGCAAGAAGCAAATGGGAGAATGATGATTATGGTTGCAGAGGTTTAATTCTCAATGGTATGTCTGATTCCCTGTTTGATATTTATCAGAACGTTGAAACTTCTCAAGAACTATGGGATTCCTTGGAAGCCAAGTATATGGTTGAGGATGCATCAAGTAAGAAGTTCCTTGTAAGTAATTTTAACAATTACAAAATGGTTTATTCTAGACCTGTCATGGAACAATACAATGAACTTCTTAGTATACTTGGTCGATTCACACAACACAATATGAACATGGATGAGGCTATTATCATCGATAAACTGCCTCCTTCTTGGAAGGATTTCAAGCATATGCTTAAGCATAAGAAGGAGGAGTTAACTCTTGTTGAGTTGGGCAGTCACTTGCGCATTGAGAATTCACTCAAAGCTCAAGACATTGACAAGCCAAAGAGTAGCACTGCTACTAGTCCATCATTTGTCAATATGGTGGAGCATAACAACTCCACTAAGTACAATGACAACATGGGCAAGCGTAAGCATCAAGATAACACTAAATTTGATCCTAACAAGAAACCTAAGGTGACTTGTTGGAAGTGTGGGAAACCTGGACACTTCAGGAAAGATTGCAAAGGTGGTAAAGTTGGAAACAAATCCAATGGATCAGGCACAGGTGGAGGGAAGGGTAACACCAATTCTTTGAAAGGTCATAATGTGTTTAATAAGTCTTTTAAGATTTATTATGTTACATATATATCTGACATTTACTTTGTGCAGGATGATGATGTTGCGTGGTGGGTTGACTCTGGAGCAACAATTCATGTGTGTAAAGATAGAGGCTGGTTCAAGACTTATGAGTCAATGAATGATGGTTCTATTCTTCATATGGGAAACGAGTCAACTGCCCTGGTGCATGGAAAAGGATGTGTTGATTTGAAGTTTAGTTCTGGAAAGATTGTTTCTTTATTTAATGTTTTACATGTTCCTGATATTAGAAAGAATTTGGTTTCTAGTAGTGTTTTGAATAATTGTGGTTTATAAACAAGTGATTGAATCTAATAAGTTTATTTTATCTAAAAATGGTGTGTTTATTGGTTTTGGTTATTTATGTAATCAAATGTTCAGACTTAATATTGTTCATGATAATATTGATTCTGCTTTTATATCTACATCTAAACTTTATGATTCAAACCTATGGCATGCAAGACTTGGCCATGTACATTTTAAAAGAATGCAAGATATGTCCAAGGATGGGTTAATACCAGCTTTTGATATGAACACTGAAAAGTGTAAAACTTGTATGTTGAACAAGATAACTAAGAAACCTTTTCAAGGAGTAAAACGTGAAACTAGGTTTTGGAGTTAATTCACAGTGACCTTTGTGATTTACATGCTACTCCCTCTTTGGGGAATAAGAAATACTTTGTGACTTTTATTGATGATGCTTCTAGGTTTTGTCATGTTTACTTATTACATTCTAAAGATGAAGCATTAGATAAATTTAAAGTATTTAAAACTGAAGTTGAATTGCAACAAAGTTCCCTGATCAAAAGATTAAGGACTGATAGGGGAGGTGAGTACATGGATACTCTGTATTTTGAGTCTGTTGGTATAATCCATGAAACGACTGCCCCTTATACTCCTCAGCAAAATGGTATTTCTGAAAGGAAAAACAGGGTGCTGAAAGAGATGGTTAATTCCATGTTGTCCTATTCAGGGCTGAGTCAAGGGTTCTGGGGTGAAGCTATGTTAACAGCTTGCTATTTATTAAATAGGGTTCCCAACAAAAGGAACAAAGTTACCCCTTATGAACTTTGGACTAAGAAGAAACCTAACCTTAATTATCTTAGGATATGTGGTTGTAGGGCTGTTGTAAGACTCCCTGATCCAAAGCAGAAAGCTTTGGGAGAAAGAGGCATTGAATGCATCTTTGTTGGATATGCTGAGCATTCCAAGGCATATAGGTTTTATGTTATAGAACCTAATGAGTCTGTTTCAATTAACTCAATAATTGAATCAAGGGATGCACTCTTTGATGAGAACAGATTCTCATCTATCCCTAGACCAAGTTAAAGGATTCCAAATGGAACCAATGACAATGGTGTTTCAGAAGTATCTGATGAGGTTCCTGCTGAGGTTCCTGCTGAGGTTGTGGAACAACAACCTGAACCTGAGCTCAGAAGGAGCAATAGGGTGAGGACTCCAAAGTCATTTGGACCTGAGTTTCAATCATACTTAATTAAAGGTACAAGGAGTGAGGTCTCTGACCAATACTCCTATTGCTTCACTGTAGAGGATTATCCCAAAACATTTGAAGAAGCAATGAAGTCCCAGGATGTTGCTTTCTGGAAAGAAGCAATAAATGATGAGATGGACTCCATTATGGGCAATAACACTTATGTGTTGACTGATCTACCACCTGGTTGCAAACCTTTAGGTAGCAAATGGATTTTCAAAAAGAAAATGAAGGTAGATGGAAATGTTGAAAAGTTCAAGGCAAGATTAGTTATTCAAGGCTTTAAACAAAAGTCAGGAATAGACTACTTTGATACTTATGCTCCAGTGGCACGTATCAGTACCATAAGATTGCTAATTGCTTTGGCATCAATTCACAATCTGATTATTCATCAGATGGATGTGAAGACAGCTTTCTTGAATGGTGATTTAGATGAGGAGGTTTACATGAACCAACCTCAGGGCCTCATCATGCCTGGCAATGAAAACAAGGTGTGTAAACTGATTAAGTCTCTTTATGGACTAAAACAGGCACCTAAGCAATGGCATCAAAAGTTTGATGAAGTGGTTTTGTCTAGTGGTTATTTACTTAATCAAGCTGACAAATGTGTATATAGCAAATTTGATGAATCTGGTAAAGGAGTCATCATTTGTCTATATGTTGATGACATGTTGATCTTTGGCACTGACCAAAATCAAGTTGATCTTACAAAAGAATTTTTGTCATCAAAGTTCTCCATGAAGGATATGGGGGAGGCTGATGTTATCCTTGGTATTAGGATTAAACATGAAAGTAACAAAATTTCTATCTCTCAGTCTCATTACATTGAGAAGGTGTTAAGGAAATTTAATTACTTTGATTGTACTCCAGTGAGTACTCCTATGGATACAAGTGAGAAGCTAATGCCTAATACTGGCAAAACTGTATCTCAACTTGAGTATTCTAGGGTGATTGGTTGCTTGATGTATGCCATGACTTGTACAAGACCTGACATTGCTTTTGCTGTGGGTAAACTGAGCAGGTATACTAGTAATCCTAGTGCTCATCATTGGCAAGCAATTCAGAGGGTCTTTAAGTATTTGAAGAGAACTATGGATTATAGTCTCTCATATACTGGTTATTCTTCAGTATTAGAAGGATACACTGATGCAAGTTGGATCAGTAACACTGAAGATAATTCGTCTACTAGTGGCTGGGTATTCCTACTTGGTGGAGGTGCAATTTCTTGTGCATCCAAGAAACAAACTTGCATTACCAGTTCAACCATGGAATCTGAATTTGTGGCTTTAGCTACTGCCGGCAAAGAAGCTGAATGGTTGAAAAACTTGCTTCTTGAGATTCCATTGTGGCCTAAACCTATAGCACCTATTTCTATCCGTTGTGATAGTGCTGCTACATTGTCAAAGGCTTATAGCCAGATGTACAATGGGAAGTCTAGACACTTAGGTGTTAGGCATAGCATTATTCGTGAGCTTATCATGAATGGGGTGATATCTATAGAGTTTGTTAAATCTCAACAAAACTTAGCTGATCACTTGACGAAGGGTTTGGCTAGAGACTTGGTTTTGAAGTCTGCTAAAGGGATGGGTTTAAGTCCAATTTAGTCACTGAATGCAAAGATACCCAACTCCCTTCTAAGGAAACTTGGAAGCTGAGTTCAATGTGGAAAGCTGATCATTTGGTGGACTGAAGCACATGTATCACAAACATCCCAAGGTTGTGCTTGTCACCTGCTGAAAGGAGGATGAAGTCTTCACTTCTTAATGGTTAATTTTCTTTGAAAAGGTGCTTAGCAGGAGCATGAATTAAAGATGAACCACCTATGTGAATGTTGAAGTTTTGCCGCTTCAGGAAGCTTTGGACTTTTAGCTTTTACAACATTTATGAATTGGATATGGACACATGGCTTGTATAGTGTCAGGAGTATTTTAGTGTTTGAAAACTTGTGTGTATTTATCATCAGGTATTCAAATGGGTTGAAGGGTTCAATTCTTAGAACACCCTGATTCTCGAATATTTGAAAGTATATGTACTAATGTGGAAATTCAATCCTCAGGATATTTTCATTTATGCACTTGTTTTGTTTTGTGTTTAATTTTTCATGCAAAGGAAGTGAACTAAATTTGGGGAGGATTGTTGGAAAATTTAGTGCACTTGAGGGATTAATTCACATCTGGTAATGGGTTTGGAGGTACGGAGTGTACACCCATTTGGTCACTGAATCCCCTGACTCAATAGTGGTTATGTATTGATTCTACTGACAGCTTGAATCTGTATCTGCTGATAGCATGATTCTGCTGATAGCATGATTCTGCTGATGGCATGAATTTGTTTCTGCTGATAGCATGATTCTGCTGATAGCAGATTCCGCTGCTAGTGTGAATCTGCTGATAGTATCAGAAATTCTGTAGCTCGTTTTTAACCACTGATTCCTAATATTATGGAAAGTATTATGTTATAATTAATGGGCCGTTAATTATACAATATTCCATGGGCTAGGTTTAAGTATTCTCTATTATAAATAGAGGTCATAATACATCTGCATGGAGAGACGAAATCACAAAACCCTAAACACTTGAATACGCATCTGGTTCTTGGTTTGTGCCTAAAACAAGAACATCACTTGGTCTTATCCCATAGAGATATTTGTGTAACCCATGCATAGGGTCGAATAGTTTCTATTGGAAAGTGATACCACGATTTCAAGTGAATATCCGGTACCTTATTGATTATCTTAACCCTAATCTGGGAACTTGTTAACACTTAATAACCAATACCATTTACTCTACTTTTTATCTTGGATTATTTATATTAATTAAATACTTATTAACCCAACCAAATTCACATGATGAATTGCATGCGGTCTCAAACTTGATAGTGTCATGGTACTCTTTAGAATTACCAATAAGCAATTCTACATAAAATGGACGTGTGGCAAGTGTATAAAACCAAACGCAAAAAGATTTTGCTTATAAAGATCATGATTAATGTTTTCCCCAATTGAGTTTAACTAATTAATAGTACTTGCCAATCTTTTTATCTGAATCAAACTCACTTACTTATCAACTTAGTATATTAACGTGGGCTATAATCAAATCTGGATCACTCATGGTTTGTGATTTTTGGCCGAATAAACCACGAGATTTGAGAGCACTCACATGTAGACACAAACCGTCTAAAGTCCTAATCGTTTTGTGAAGGTTGGCATAGGCATAAGTGGAAAATGAGCTTGATACCTCTCACATTTTTAGAGTTATGACATGTAAACTCGAGTGTTGATGAAGAGATGGTGGCTAGTAGAATATGTAAGAGAGATAAAAAGAGATGAAAATGGTGTTTGTGGAAAACAAAAAGAAAAAGAATAGAAAAGCGAAAGATCATGGAAAAGTAAAGGAAGTTTTTGTTCATATGTTTTTGAAATAGATGAAAGTAACTATAACCTATGTTCTTAAGTTGAAGGAAAAGGAAAATAACTTTTTCAAGTTACATGTATGACTTTTAGTTATTATACCAAAACTTTTAAAAGGATCATATTAGTATTAAAACAAAATATATTAATGTATCATTTCCTTTTCCTCCCAAAAATGGAGTGAAGATTTTTTAAGAAAAGTTCACATCATTTTCTTCTCGATTCTCTTTCCTTTCTTAAAAATAAACTGAAGTATAGAAAAAGCATTCCCTTTTATTTTCTTTTGCCTCGAATTTTAACTCAAGAAAACACTGAAAGTGTAAGGGTTAAGATGATTTGATGTGTTGCCATCAAATAAGAGTTATAAGGGTAAAAAGACGAATTTAGCCTCATGTTCTTTGCACACGTGGGGTTTTAACTGTTATAACAAACAACTGTTAGAACAAGGGACTGTTAGTGTTAAAGGTTTCAGAGTTGGAAACTATATACGTAAAAAAAAGTCAAAAAATTATACATGCGAGTCAACGCAAACCACATAGACAATTTGTGTAATTTACTCTTTTATACTTATTTACCTTGCTTCATCATATCCACTTATGAGAAAGCATTCCAACCATTTACTCTACTTTTATCTTTGGATTGTTTATATTAAATACTTATTAACTCAACCAAATTCACATGATGAATTGTATCGGGTCTCAAACTAAATAATTTAATGATTTTATTGCGTTCTTGATAATAAGCAATTATGCAGAAAATAGACGTGTGGCAAGTGTACACAACCAAACACAAAAAGATTATCCTTATAAACATCATGATTCATGTTTTGGCCAACTGAGTTTAACTAATTAATTAAAAAAAAGTATGTTATTTCTATAATACTTATCAAAATAACATGACCTATAATTAAATCTAGAGTACTCTTGGTTTTGTGATTTTTGACCGAATAAACTACGAGATTTGAGAGCACTGATACGTAGACTCAATCAGGCTAAAATTCTCGTCCTATTGTGAAAGTTGGCATGGCCACAAGTAGAAAATAAGTTTGACACCTATCACATTTTAATGATAATACAACTTGATGAATCCCTGGTGATTAATTGATATGTATTTTGAAATCATGTATTCATTTCTATCAAACTATTTAGGGTATAAATTGTGTGGTTATGACAAAGTTTATCTTATACTTAACATACTAATCAAGGTATAACGTATGTCTCGATCAAACACTCAATCATTTGTTCATAAATACATAGATAACAACACGAACCCAAAAAGATTGTTTTTGAATGTAATGTCTAGATTCCTATGTGCTTTTTATTAGACTATGTTGGTTGGTCCAAGCCCGAATATGAGTTTAGGGATTATTAATGTTTCTCTAAAGATCTTTTAGCTCATGCTCTCGGGCTTGAGCCAACTTAAATAATCTAAGATCCAACAACAAAATTTGATATCCTTCAGTAATTGGCTACTCCTCAAGTCCCAGGTCATTCGGAGGGATCCTGATTATTCTCGTTTTATTATTTTTGTTTAATTAGGATTTTGTTTTTCATATTTAAAGTATAAACCCTAAACCCAAGCCGTCAAAATACACAAAATATATTAAGTTGTCTACAATCAACTATAAATTTTTTCTTTCTCATCAAATTGTTTTTGTTATTGACAACATAAGTTGACCACCAAATTGCCGCTCCCTGCTACGGGGTAAACAAGCGATGATGACGTAAATAAAATAGCAACTTTCATAAGTCATAAAAATAAAGGAAACCGCGAAGCAATATACTATTATGTCGTCAAATACAAGTCCATCTCCGTGCGAAATGAACAACAAAGAAAAGAATAAAAAAGAATGAGGAAGATGCGACTTTCAACACTCATTTTAGTTTGCCTCTCTGGATGCCTCCCGTTTAAACTGCGCGGGAGTATTAGATGACTACGTTAGTGGATCAAGCGTATTGGTGGGCTTGAGTCCATTAAGTTTAGACTTTCGGTTATTTAGCAAATAAGCTATATGTTTATTATAACATGTAATCTTCTTATATAATCACACGAAACACAATCAATAATATCTTTATTTATTATTTACATAGTATCGGAGTTTTAGGTATGGTCTTTAGACATGGCCGGTCACCTTGAGCCGACACCTCTAAACCACCCCGTCAAACTTTAGTCATCGTCTTATCCCTAATCTTAAAAAGAAAAATAAAAAAACGCAACCTACTGTTTCGACCATAACTCTTAAATCGTCAGGAGCCAACTGACGTAGTCAACGCCACCATTGGCTTTTGTTATTAAATTCCTCAGAAAAGCATGCTAGAATTTTCGCCTCCATCGGTCAGATGCGCCATCACGCGCTGTTATAAATTTTGACAGTCGTAAGAAAAGAAAAGGAGTTCACTCTTTTTTAGATTATGTTTATCCAACCGCTATGACTGGTGCTATCAAAGTCTTGATTTTTTTTATCATGATAATCATCTTTAGGTTTATGTTTTGTTTTGTTTTCTTATAAATAATTATCATTTGTCTTCGATTCGAGCTTTTTCGCTGTTCGAATTGCAGCGGAGTATTAGACTATATAGGTTGTCTCAAGCCCAACTATGGGCTTATGAACCATTAGGGTTTTTATTCATATATCCTTATACATCGAATTAATAAAGCATATCACTAGCGGAAAATTCTATCATTTAAATTTTATTATTTTTATTATTTTTTGTGCAACTGTGGTTTTCGACATTTTTAGCTAACTAATCCACGGGATTTGAATCCACCGTCACATAGATTCAAACTGGGTAAAGCCCTCATTTTTCAAAAGATTGGCGTGTTCACTTTAAGGTTATTTGGACATAGGAGAAATTGAACCTAAACCTCACATTTAGTGGTATTGGAAAATAGAAAAAGTGATATTGAAAATAGAAAAAGATTGGCGTGGCCATTTCAGCGGAAAACATATCATTTAACATTTCTATCATTCTTTGAAAATAGAAAAAGTGATGTTGCGTGTGTGAAGTGCTATATGACATAATATTTGAAATAGAGTAGATTCGGGGAAACTTTCGACGAAAATACGGGTGGAATTATGAACAAAAGGATTCTTGTGCCAACAATACACGTTTCGTGGGCCGTAATGCAAAAATTCACACCATTTTGGCATCCATCCTTCGTTTCTTTTCTTATGTTTGCTTTGCATACATACAAATGATCAAAATATAAAAATTACAGATATACCCATGATTCAACTAATAAAGAAGTGTACTAAATTATTTTACACAAACGTTCGGTTAACCGGATATGGAGTATTTGGAATTGAAAAACAGATCTTTGATTCAATCTCAGCCCTTAACTAATGGTCACTGAACAGATTCTCACTGTCTGAAGCTATAGATCTTTGAGGAAGGGTAGGTGGGCACTAAAAAATGGATGCACGATGTAAGTGTTTCTCCGTCAATTTAAACCTTTTGAAAAAAATTAAACCATGTTAAACTTAATCTTTCCTCTAAACAATGATTGGATAAAGTGTTTTTGATTATGATACACAAATCCTTCAATACAATTATACTCGATCTTCATATAAAAGCATTTTCAAATCTAATATGCATGCTATGTCAAAAATGAGAATATTTCTTAAAAAAATTGCAAATACGGGCGTAATCTATCCTTTGTTTACTGAGTTCTACTCAAACCATATCCGATAACAGTTTTGTCCATTTTGCGCGCGATGCTTTTGTATGGAGCGCGCCACATTTTAAACCAACCACGGTACGACACACGTCCATTTAATTATTAAAAAATTTAAAAAACAATAGAAGTTTGGAATCCGACGCGCAAGCTTTTGGAATTTGGTGTGCGCTCCGTCTGTCGTTTTCCGTGCCCCATTTTGCACAACTGATGCACTTACTCTTTTACACCGAACACACCAATCTCTACCTGATCCATTTACATTTTTTCCCTCTTCTTTTTCTTCATTATAAACCCATCTTCTACCTTCCCGTTATACACAATTTTGAATTGCACTTGCAATTCGAAAAAAGTTTTATACCCGAAACATTTTTGTTTTTCCCAGCTGTTTTTTATTTTGTCGGCCTACTGTATCCGAAATTTTTAGTTTTTATCTTGTGGGGCGCGTTCTTTTCCACGTGGGGTGCGCGAGGTCTGTGGTGCAGGGTTGGTTTTGATGCGCTAATTGTTATTTTAAGCACCGAATTGTTTTGGTCGCCACGTTTCATGCTGTTTTTGGTCCTCGTTAGTTAACCAAGAAATGACTCAACATGAAACACATTTAGAGTTATACATGTTTCTTGGTTCGTTTATTTATTTCGCCACACAAAGATAATTTGGTGCGCATCAAATATACATGGCATTGTTGTATTGGTTAGTTAATTAAATCAGTTGTGCAAAGGTTAAAAGAATAAAGTGGCTGCAAAATTCGAGGTTTAGAGCGCCATCTTCAGAGCCAAGTGTGTCGAATACTCAATTTTTTAGGCTAAGAAATAATGCAAACAATTATGACACACGGTCAAAAATGACAGAAATGAAAATACGATCCAAATATGACTATTAGTGATAATACCCTACTAAGGTAGTGTTTGAATTCGACTTGATTGATTTAATATGAAAAAAAACTAAATTTATTAAGTCATATGAAAACTGTTTGTTTATAATTTAATAGAGAAAGATAACTAAAAATATTAAGTAATAAAACTGAGTGTATAACATTAAGCATCTTTTAAGGGTAAAGTGCAAAAATGGTCCCTAACGTTTCACAAATTTGCAAAAACGGGACCGAGATAAAAAGTAGCGCAAAAAAATCACCCACGTTTCACATTTTCGCAAAATCGCCACTGAGAGCCTTTTTCCGTTAATTTTCCCGTTAAGTGCCACGTATTTGAGGGTAGTATCGTCATTTCACTGTCTTTTTTATATCCTGCCAACTTTCGGGGGACTATTTTTGCAAACAACATAAACTATGTACATTTAAAGCTGTGCTTTTTCAGGGTGCAATAAATCCCCAAAACCAACCAACGATTGTGTAGATAATCAACCGTCAAACCCTAACATACAAAAAAAATCAAATCGGAACAACTAAACCCAGCTATGGCGAATAATGATAAGAATGAAAAGGGAAAGTGCTTGTTGATGGGGGGGGGGGGGGGGAGGAATCATCCGAAATGTCGTGGGGCAAGGTTTTATTAAATGATGAAGTCTTTGAGGCTGTTTTGGATGAATTTGGTGAAAAAGTTATTGCCAAGTATGGTTCGTATGCAAACATAGGGAAGGAGATGATTGAAGAAATTCTTCAATGGATGTGGAATAGAACCTTCAACAAACCAAATGTGGGTGCTAGCGGTTGCTCCAATGAGGTAGTTGCAGAGAAAAAAAGGAAGAGGGGAAGGCCGGTTGGGAGTGGCAAGAAGAAGACGGAGGGGAGTCCTATTCCGACTACAGTCGCAGAAAAATGGAAGAGGGGAAGGCCGGTTGGGAGTGGCAAGAAGAAGACGGAGGGGAGTCCTATTCCGATTACAGTCACAGGAAAAAGAAAGAGGGGAAAGCCGGTTGGGAGTGGCAAGAAGAAGACGAAGGGGAGTCCTATTCCGACTACAGTCACAGGAAAAAGAAAGAGGGGAAGGCCGGTTGGGAGTGGCAAGAAGAAGGAGGCTGGTAAGAAGAGGAAGGTAAAGGAAGAGCATACGGATCTTGGTATGTTAATGTGGTATACTTCATTTATGTGCCATTTTAAAATTGTTTACGTAGGATGCTATGCTATGTTTGATAGACTTTTATATGCATCCCCTTTCCTAGGTTTAGGATAAACAGAGTATTTGCATTAAGTAGGGTGTTAGAATATCATAAGTGAGAGTGTTTGGCATTACTAAATACTGCTATAGAGAGTGTTTTTCATTACGAAAGTACTGCGTCTTCACATTGGTTATAAGTAAGTCTTCACATTGCTTGTAAGTAAGTCTTCACATTGTGTATCTTGAGTGTATCAGGAACAAAATAGATTGCTTTCTATATCACCACATTAACTTATTACCTAAACTACAACTATGTGGTGAGATATACAACACTGCATTGCTCTGCTTCACTCGAGCCTGCATAATTGTTTCATTGACTACTTCTGCGTTGACTTTAGCATGTATACCATTAGTTTGGTATGTCTTGACAGTTTGAATTTAAAATTGTGGCAGATTTACTTGGTTATGGGGGTGAAGTTCTGTTCCGCATGCACAATAATGGAGTCTTTGAATTTGGTCCATTAAGGTATGTACAAGGGAATGTTTCTACAATGTGTGGCTTTGTCTGTGATAGACATATCTTTTTCCTAGGTCTGGATGATATGTTTTCACGCATTAGGGGAGAAAAATGGGTTGTGTTCTTTTGTGTGCCTGGTAAATCATTAGAAGAAGGTTTGAAGCTGATTCACACAGACAATGATGTGCATACAATGATTGAGCTAGGTTGTTGTGCCGGTTTTGTAGATTTGTTTGTTGCTCACACAAAACAGGTGTTATCTCCCTACTATTTAAACAATATTGATGCAGAGGGTGATGGTGGGGAGGTTGTTGGGTGGGTAGAAGAAGATGCTAGCTTGCGGTGCTCTATTACTTCAACTCCTTTTAGGATTACCACTTCAAAACCTTATAGAGTTGTGGCTGATGTTGATGATTCAAAGCTTGAATTCAGCAAGCAAAAAAAGAGTGTGAAGAGGTCTACGGATAGAGATGGTGGTTCTATGAAGAAGACAGCAGGTGCAAGTGGTTCAGTGAATGTGGGAGCTATGGGTGCGGGTCTTGTGAGGCCAAGAAGTGATGTAAAAATCACTAATTGTGTGCTGGCTCTAAGGGCACCAAGATCAATGGGAAACAATGTGGTTTTATTTTGACTAGGTGAGTCTAATGAATTGATTAGCAAATTTTTTGTGGATACATTGCATTGCCTATTATAGTAACCTCATTTCATTGCATATTTTGATTGTGCAGGTATAGTTGCACACCTATCCAGTAGAAGCTTTTGAAGATTGACATATGGGTTTAATCTTTTGGGATTATGTAATGTGTAGAGAACAATATCAGTTTTAATTTGATTGTATTTAGTAATGTAATTTGACTAATGTAACTTGAACTATTTTACCTCCCTTTCGAATACACCAAAGGGTGTGTGGCGGCATTGTGATGGGTTCATCTGTTTTTGTACATGCCGACCAATAGTATGTAACTTGAACAATATTTCAAATGGGTTAAATTTTCAGTCAATATTGACTACTATCAATACTCTGTTTTGCGTTTCTGCTATATATGTTTGTCTTTGTTTCTTTGTTTGTGTTTGTTACTTTTGTGTTTGTGTTATATGTTTGTATCTTATAGTTACAATTCATTGTTTGTGATACGAATCGAAGAGTATAAAGTATAAACCAAGAAAATTGGGATCAAACGACCCCTTCCATTCATACCCATTCATTTACAACCATAACATAGGGGAAACCACAACCCCTATCTACACCTACAACCTTACGACAAGGGCACCAAAATGAACAAAAGAAACCAAACATGCCCGACCACCTACCACCTACTACCTACATTCATCATACACAACAAAACAACCCATCACAGCACCCAGCACCCAGCACCCAACCCCTTCACATGTAAGTTTGCCTCACAGCAAACTCAATCTTGGAAACAATGCTGTCGTTTGTTTGCCTCAGCATCCTCATCAACCCCCTCATCGTTCTTATATCAGCCGACTGAATCCTCCTAAGCTTGTTCACATTGGCCCTTGCAGTTCTCGAGCCCCTTATGAGTTGGAGCACCGCAATCAGGTCCCCCCCAACACCCAACCTATTAGAGAGCCTTTGGCACCTACACATCAACTCTTGTGCATGATGAATGTCCTCCTCAACCTCTCGCCGGTAATGGGTTAGCATCATTTCCGATATGACTAACGAGTTGCAAGCAACCATCAGATCAAGACAGCGAGACATTTTTCTGGAAATGGAAATGATAATTGTTTGATTACGGGTGTGTGTGTGTGTTTTTCTGCTTGTTTGTGTGTGTGTGAAGGCGTTGACAATTTAATATGAAACCTGAAAATAACTTTGCAAATTAGCCACTGAAGTCTAATCACATTGATACCAAGCACAGAGCCGAAAGTTGGCGGGAGATAAGCGGTGAACAGTGAAATGACGATACTACCCTCAAATACGTGGCACTTAACGGGAAAATTAACGGAAAAGGGCTCTCAGTGGCGATTTTGCGAAAATGTGGAACGTGGGTGGCTTTGCGCTACTTTTTGTCTCAGTCACGTTTTTGCAAATTTGTGGAACGTTAGGGACCATTTTTGCATTTTACCCATCTTTTAATTAACATGACTCAACAGAATATTTTAACAAACAAGCCCTAAATATCGCTAGAAACTTTCACTATTCTTATGCATAAATATTGTAAACCTAAAAAAACCATATATTATTAAAAAAATAAAAAATGTATATATAGTGCAGAAGAGTCGAGTTATTTAAAAAAATCAAACATTCTTCACATACCAAGGGACTTATCCCCACCATCCATCTAAAAAGAAATCAATAGTTGAGATTAAAAACATTTTAATATTTCACCCATTTTCTATAAATTAAATATATCTTAAACCGTTAATCGTTAAGCGAAAATAATTACACCATCGCGACGAGCATTTAATTATCTTTCTATAGATAGGCTATTTGATATATTTTCGATAATTTTTCACTTTTTTTTCGTGGCCGAAAAAATCATATATGATATATTATATATGATATGTAATATCATATATGATATGATATGTAATATCATATATGATTTTTTCGGCCACGAAAAAAAACGTGTAAAAAATGAAAAAAAAAAGTTTGTCGAAAATATATCAAATAGTCTATCTATAGAAAGATAATTAAATGCTCGTCGTAACGATATATTTTTTTTTCGCTTAACGATTAACGGTTTGAAAAATATTAATATTTGAAAAACAAGGATGAAAGTTGGTTTTTTAAATTGTTGGGATTAATTTCATCCTTTTAGATCAAATAAAAATGGAGGAAAGATATATGGTGGAGATTAGTCCTTAGTGTAAAAAAAATTTGGTCTTATATCTAGTGTAGAAAGTTGAGATCCTCATTTGGAGCCAACAGAGTCAATTCAGTAACAAATTTGCAACGCCATATATATACCCATAATCGAACATTTTTCATTGCACTCAAAGTCCAAAAATCCAATCAATTAAAACCACGACCATGCCCGGTGGACTGCAGTGGAATTCTCCAGTACCATACCTATTTGGTGGCATGTTCCTAGTGTTCTGCCTTATATCGTGTGCATTGATCATCTTAGCATGCTCTTACAAGAAAGCATATTCAGGTGATAATCGTGGTGACGACGAGAAGCCATCTTCATGCGCGTGCAATGAACATCTATCATTGGAATTGGAGCCGGAGATTGTCATTGTCATGCCCGGAGACACCAATCCCACTTACCTTGCGAAGCCTCTCCCAACAATGTCTCATCTACAACAAGTTAAGTGAGTACGGGTGCAATCAATCATAATAGCACTGATGCACCGGATCCATCAGAACTCCTGTTAAGTAATTTAAGCTAGTGTGTGTATACGTTTCCTCTATTGAAGAAAAGTGGAAACGTTTCTTCAAAAGTGGAAACGTATAAATACAGGCGATTCCCGTTTCCGGGACGTTTCGGGTACGTGATACGGCATCCCGACGATGTTTCTGTGTATCCTAGGTTACGGAATGCTTGTCGGTATATATATATATATATATATATATATATATATATATATATATATATATATATATATATATATATATATATATATATGTATGTGGAGTGTACTAGTACATGGTAGAAGAACAATATTTATCAACGTCCAAAATCTGTTGGTAAATACAAATTACGAGTGTGTTAAACTAAACTATATATGTACAAATACGTACAATACTAATTTAAATTTAAGAGTTAAGTTGTATTGGAAATATTATACGTACTCCTTGTTCGACAAAATCTAAACTTGTTATGCTCCTCTTGTTGATCATTGCATAACAAAACTTTGATTATGCATGAGATGATGAGACTCACCTTCTTTATAATACTTGATCACTCTCAATATGTGAAATGTTTCGATCTACTAAGTTCTGTCAAATCATTAATCCTATTTTTTATGTTGGGATGAAAATACTATTGATGTGCTAAATCTAGTCTTAATATTTGTAAGGAAACCGACTCAACCAAAAAGCTAACACTTATGGGCAGTGTATCCCGTCGCTTATAGCTTAGACTTGGTAAGTAGGGGGTTGTTCGCGAGGAGTGAAAAGATTATGATAAACTAGTTCCAAATTTGAGAGATTGACACGATTAAAATGATTAAAAGTAAATAACAAAATGGTGAAATAAATGGCAAGTGTGAAATCAAATAAGGAAAACAGGTTAGCCGAGTTATTTCCCCAGTTGTCTACATGATCCGCTTATAAGTGCAATGATCTAATGAATATCATTGTTGGTGATTCCTAACGCAATCTACACTAGATGGTATGAATATCGATAAGTTAACTCAATGGTTACGGGGTGCTAACTATGTCAATCATGCTTTAAGTGCATCAACTTTTTTTATTTATTTTTATTTTTATTTATTTATTTATTTTTTGAACTAATAAGTGCATCAACTAATCTATGCAATTTATCTTGGCAAACTTAATGGTCGTAGTTTTTACCAAATCTCACTTGATGGTCATCTATATGAGATTACTAGCATTTAGTTACATGTTTTAGTCATGTTTAGTTTAATCCTATGGTTTGCCCACCTCTAGTCCTGGCTACAATGATCATGTAGGTCATCTTTAACATTAACACAAATAACTATGATTTAGGTTATAAACATAAGAATGGTCATCAATATATTCATAACCTAGCAATAAACTTAGCATGATAAACAAGTAAATCAATGGATCGATCAAAAACAAAATAAGTTCAAACGTTTGAAAATAGATGTTAATGAATCAAAGGTCCAACTGATCACCACGTCTGTATTGTAAATATGCAGTAAAAAATGAAATTCACAATGAATACGATGTTCAAACCAAATGATAAACAATGTTATGGTGAATGGAAATTTGTGGTTTAAATGATCTTTAATGGTGGAATTCTTCTGTGGAAAGTGCTTTCAATTTGTTTAGGATCAAGAGAGTGTAACCCTATAACATTTTTAGGGCTTTATTTATAAGACTTCAAAGTTCGATCCCGATACGCTGTATCCATTTCTTTGATACGGCGTAGTTCCCAAAATTAATTAAATATCACAATTCCTCGTCAGCCTCATCATTGATACGACCTATCCAATAAATGGATATGTCGTATCCATTGGAATACGACTCCATTTCATACTGATGACCTGCTACTTATAAGGCATATCCAAGAAATGGATAAAACCGTGTCAAACTTGAATATAATCTACCTTTTTCTTCTTTGGCATGTATACGGCGTATCCAATTCTTGCATATATCGTATCGAACTTGTGATACATTTTCTTCATTCGTATCGAACTTGTGATACATTTTCTCCATTTTAACTCTAATCCATGACACTCTCCGCGTCTTTTCACCAATTGCTCCAGAATTACCTAAGATAAGAATAAGTACCAATTAAGCACCAATTCTCATATAAAAACATAACATATAATGGGATAAATGATACATAAAATATTTACTTATTTGATCATATCAACTGTAGTGCTTATACATAGACCAAAGGTGCATACTTACACATACAGATGCAATATATCTAATATCTCACTAGCATGTGTCTCGACCGAGTGTTAAACACACTCTCCAATAACATTCCTATAACACACAATTAAAAAACCACACTCACTTTACATTAAAATTTGATCACTCTACTTTAAAATTTGAAGTATATATAATTCTTACATTTAGAATGTCATTTCGAAGCTTGAAACATATTGTTACGTTGGTTTTATGTATTTGCTATATGTTTAGCAATCTTATTGTGTGTATTCGGTATTGTTTTGTCAGGTTTTAGTTATATGCGTGTGTTTGGTGTTTGATTTTTCAGGTTGGACGTGTGTTTGGTAACCTAAAACTTTTTCTGTTTTCTTTTTTGGGTAGAAAACGAGTTGGACTTGGTGATTGACCCGGTTGAACCAGTGACTCGGCCGAGTTGATCAAAATCCTCATTTTCACAACATGGGCTTATATATATTGTGTTTTACAGAAAATAGACCGGGCGTGAAACACATGGCATTGATACTTTATCTGCCTATGTTTTGTGGTAGAGATAGGAATATAAACATGAGATAAGAATCTAGACCTTCTGTGTATGCGCAACAAGTTCAATGGGCTCATGTTTTGTCTAAGCAAGGCTTCTTTTTCTGTAATGAGAACAAAACTCTTCATATAAATGCTCGAAAAAGTATCGATACTGAATATTGCGTGTTTCATGCCCAGCATGCCTAGCATATATCTGACACTTTTCAGCAAACCCCAAAGTACCATTCTGTATTAAATTTATTAATTACTATATATATATATATATATATATATATATATATATATATATATATATATATATATATATATATACATTAATTTTTTAAGAGTGTTGTTACTTTTGACCATGAATATTTCTGTTTGAGTTGTTTATTATGGAGGGTTTGTATTATTAGTACCCCTCGGCTCACGTTGGATGTATTTTTTACATCCTCCATACTTTGGACACTTTTTTTTTACGATATTATATAATTTTTATAAGTTTTTGTTCCGTATTTATGTCAGTTTAATACTTTTAACTTATTAAACTTTATATTTTTTGTTCCGTACTTTCAGTTTTATAATTTTCTAATATAAACAAAATAAAAATAAATAAATAAATAAAAGGAAAAATGAGGGAGGTATCACTTATAAAAAAAAGGGGGGGGGGGGGGGGGGGGGGGGAGGGGTTCAAAACCTAACCCATTACGGAAAAAAGGGGGAGGGGTTCAAATAACCTAACCCATTACGGAGTAATTATTAGTTCACATCGATCGTTGGGTAAACCAATCTATAACAAGAGTAAGCAATAATTTTAGACATCGGTAGTGGCTTAAGGGTAAAGCTTTTAAAGCTAGAGTTTAAGACACCCAAGTATTTAAGGCCTCGATTTCTAATGCCTTTTATGTGTATCTAGCCAGTCACATATTTTATTAGATATCATCTTTAGGCCTTGATATATTAAAACACCCACTAAAACTACTAAAAATATTATGAATGTTGGTTTAATTTTTGACATATGGGTTTAATCTTTTGGGATTATGTAATGTGTAGAGAACAATATCAGTTTTAATTTGGTTGTATTTAGTAATGTAATTTGACTAATGTAACTTGAACTATTTTACCTCCCTTTCGAATACACCAAAGGGTGTGTGGCGGCATTGTGATGGGTTCATCTGTTTTGTTACATGCCGACCAATAGTATGTAACTTGAACAATATTTCAAATGGGTTAAATTTTCAGTCAATATTGACTACTATCAATACTCTGTTTTACGTTTCTGCTATATATGTTTGTCTTTGTTTCTTTGTTTGTGTTTGTTACTTTTGTGTTTGTGTTATATGTTTGTATCTTATAGTTACAATTCATTGTTTGTGATACGAATCGAAGAGTATAAAGTATAAACCAAGAAAATTAGGATCAAACGACCCCTTCCATTCATACCCATTCATTTACAACCATAACATAGGGGAAACCACAACCCCTATCTACACCTACAACCTTACGACAAGGGCACCAAAATGAACAAAAGAAACCAAACATGCCCGACCACCTACTACCTACATTCATCATACACAACAAAACAACCCATTACAGCACCCAGCACCCAACACCCAACCCCTTCACATGTAAGTTTGCCTCACAGAAAATTCAATCTTGGAAACAATGCTGTCGTTTGTTTGCCTCAGCATCCTCATCAACCCCCTCATCGTTCTCATATCAGCCGACTGAATCCTCCTAAGCTTGTTCACATTGGCCCTTGCAGTTCTCGAGCCCCTTATGAGTTGGAGCTCCGCAATCAGGTCCCCCCTAACACCCAACCTATTAGACAGCCTTTGGCACCTACACATCAACTCTTCTGCATGATGAATGTCCTCCTCAACCTCTCGCCGGTAATGGGTTAGCATCATTTCCGATATGACTAACGAGTTGCATGCAACCATCAGATCAAGACAGCGAGACATTTTTCTGGAAATGGAAATGATAATTGTTTGATTACGGGTGTGTGTGTGTGTGTGTTTTTCTGCTTGTTTGTGTGTGTGTGAAGGCGTTGACAATTTAATATGAAACCTGAAAATAACTTTGCAAATTAGCCACTGAAGTCTAATCACATTGATACCAAGCACAGAGCCGAAAGTTGGCGGGAGATAAGCGGTGAACAGTGAAATGACGATACTACCCTCAAATACGTGGCACTTAACGGGAAAATTAACGGAAAAGGGCTCTCAGTGGCGATTTTGCGAAAATGTGGAACGTGGGTGGCTTTTTTGCGCTATTTTTTGTCTCGGTCCCGTTTTTGCAAATTTGTGGAACGTTAGGGACCATTTTTGCACTTTACCCATCTTTTAATTAACATGACTCAACAGAATATTTTAACAAACAAGCCCTAAATATCGCTAGAAACTTTCACTATTCTTATGCATAAATATTGTAAACCTAAAAAAACCATATATTATTAAAAAAATAAAAAAAATAAAAAATGTGTATATAGTGCAGAAGAGTCGAGTTATTTAAAAAATCAAACATTCTTCACATACTAAGGGACTCATCCCCGCTATCCATCTAAAAAGAAATCAATAGTTGAGATTAAAAACATTTTAATATTTCACCCATTTTTTATAATTTAAATATATCTTAAACCGTTAATCGTTAAGCGAAAATAATTACACCATCGCGACGAGCATTTAATTATCTTTCTATAGATAGGCTATTTGATATATTTTCGATAATTTTTCACTTTTTTTTTCGTGGCCGAAAAAATCATATATGATATGTAATATCATATATGATATGATAAGTAATATCATATATGATTTTTTCGGCCACGAAAAAAAACGTGTAAAAAATGAAAAAAAAAAGTTTGTCGAAAATATATCAAATAGCCTATCTATAGAAAGATAATTAAATGCTCGTCGTAACGATATATTTTTTTTTCGCTTAACGATTAACGGTTTGAAAGATATTAATATTTGAAAAACAAGGATGAAAGTTGGTTTTTTAAATTGTTGTGATTAATTTCATCCTTTTAGATCAAATAAAAATGGAGGGAAGATGTATGGTGGAGATTAGTAATTGGTATAAAAAAAATTTGGTCTTATATCTAGTGTAGAAAGTTGAGATCCTCATTTGGAGCCAACAGAGTCAATTCAGTAACAAATTTGCAACGCCATATATATACCCATAATCGAACATTTTTCATTGCACTCAAAGTCCAAAAATCCAATCAATTAAAACCACGACCATGCCCGGTGGACTGCAGTGGAATTCTCCAATACCATACCTATTTGGTGGCATGTTTCTAGTGTTCTGCCTTATATCATGTGCATTGATCATCTTAGCATGCTCTTACAAGAAAGCATATTCAGGTGATAATCGTGGTGACGACGAGACGCCATCTTCATGCGCGTGCAATGAACATCTATCATTGGAATTGGAGCCGGAGATTGTCATTGTCATGCCCGGAGACACCAATCCCACTTACCTTGCGAAGCCTCTCCCAACAATGTCTCATCTACAACAAGTTAAGTGAGTACGGGTGCAATCAATCATAATAGCACTGATGCACCGGATCCATCAGAACTCCTGTTAAGTAATTTAAGCTAGTGTGTGTATACGTTTCCTCTATTGAAGAAAAGTGGAAACGTTTCTTCAAAAGTGGAAACGTATAAATACAGGCGATTCCCGTTTCCGGGACGTTTCGGGTACGTGATACGGCATCCCGACGATGTTTCTGTGTATCCTAGGTTACGGAATGCTTGTCGGTATATATATATATATATATATATATATATATATATATATATATATATATATATATATGTGGAGTGTACTAGTACATGGTAGAAGAACAATATTTATCAACGTCCAAAATCTGTTGGTAAATACAAATTACGAGTGTGTTAAACTAAACTATATATGTACAAATACGTACAATACTAATTTAAATTTAAGAGTTAAGTTGTATTGGAAATATTATACGTACTCCTTGTTCGACAAAATCTAAACTTGTTATGCTCCTCTTGTTGATCATTGCATAACAAAACTTTGATTATGCATGAGATGATGAGACTCACCTTCTTTATAATACTTGATCACTCTCAATATGTGAAATGTTTCGATCTACTAAGTTCTGTCAAATCATTAATCCTATTTTTTATGTTGGGATGAAAATACTATTGATGTGCTAAATCTAGTCTTAATATTTGTAAGGAAACCGACTCAACCAAAAAGCTTACACTTATGGGCAGTGTATCCCGTCGCTTATAGCTTAGACTTGGTAAGTAGGGGGTTGTTCGCGAGGAGTGAAAAGATTATGATAAACTAGTTGTTCCAAATTTGAGAGATTGACACGATTAAAATGATTAAAAGTAAATAACAAAATGGTGAAATAAATGGCAAGTGTGAAATCAAATAAGGAAAACAGGTTAGCCGAGTTATTTCCCCAGTTGTCTACATAATTCGCTTATAAGTGCAATGATCCAATGAATATCATTGTTGGTGATTCCTAACGCAATCTACACTAGATGGTATGAATATCGATAAGTTAACTCAATGGTCACGGGGTGCTAACTATGTCAATCATGCTTTAAGTGCATCAACTTTTTTTATTTATTTACTTATTTTTTGAACTAATAAGTGCATCAACTAATCTATGCAATTTATCTTGGCAAACTTAATGGTCGTAGTTTTTACCAAATCTCACTTGATGGTCATCTATACGAGATTACTAGCATTTAGTTACATGTTTTAGTCATGTTTAGTTTAATCCTATGGTTTGCCCACCTCTAGTCCTGGCTACAATGATTATGTAGGTCATCTTTAACATTAACACAAATAACTATGATTTAGGTTATAAACATAAGAATGGTCATCAATATATTCATAACCTAGCAATAAACTTAGCATGATAAACAAGTAAATCAATGGATCGATCATAAACAAAATAAGTTCAAACGTTTGAAAATAGATGTTAATGAATCAAAGGTCCAACTGATCACCACGTCTGTATTGTAAATATGCAGTAAAAAATGAAATTCACAATGAATACGATGTTCAAACCAAATGATAAACAATGTTATGGTGAATGGAAATTTGTGGTTTAAATGATCTTTAATGGTGGAATTCTTCTGTGGAAAGTGCTTTCAATTTGTTTAGGATCAAGAGAGTGTAACCCTATAACATTTTTAGGGCTTTATTTATAAGACTTCAAAGTTCGACCTCGATACGCTGTATCCATTTCTTTGATACGGCGTAGTTCCCAAAATTAATTAAATATCACAATTCCTCGTCAGCCTCATCATCGATACGACCTATCCAATAAATGGATATGTCGTATCCATTGGAATACGACTCCATTTCATACTGATGACCTGCTACTTATAAGGCATATCCAAGAAATGGATAAAGCCGTGTCAAACTTGAATATCATCTACCTTTTTCTTCTTTGGCATGTATACGGCGTATCCAATTCTTGCATATATCGTATCGAACTTGTGATACATTTTCTTCATTCGTATCGAACTTGTGATACATTTTCTCCATTTTAACTCTAATCCATGACACTCTCCGCGTCTTTTCATCAATTGCTCCAGAATTACCTAAGATAAGAATAAGTACCAATTAAGCACCAATTCTCATATAAAAACATAACATATAATGGGATAAATGATACATAAAATATTTACTTATTTGATCATATCAACTGTAGTGCTTATACATAGACCAAAAGTGCATACTTACGCATACAGATGCAATATATCTAATATCTCACTAGCATGTGTCTCGACCGAGAGTTAAACACACTCTCCAATAACATTCCTATAACACGCAATTAAAAAACCACACTCACTTTACATTAAAATTTGATCACTCTACTTTAAAATTTGAAGTATATATAATTCTTACATTTAGAATGTCATTTCGAAGCTTGAAACATATTGTTACGTTGGTTTTATGTATTTGCTATATGTTTAGCAATCTTATTGTGTGTATTCGGTATTGTTTTGTCAGGTTTTAGTTATATGCATGTGTTTGGTGTTTGATTTTTCAGGTTGGACGTGTGTTTGGTAACCTAAAACTTTTTCTGTTTTCTTTTTTGGGTAGAAAACGAGTTCGACTTGGTGATTGACCCGGTTGAACCAGTGACTCGGCCGAGTTGATCAAAATCCTCGTTTTCACAACATGGGCTTATATATATTGTGTTTTACAGAAAATAGACCGGGCGTGAAACACATGGCATTGATACTTTATCTGCCTATGTTTTGTGGTAGAGATAGGAATATAAACATGAGATAAGAATCTAGACCTTCTGTGTATGCGCAACAAGTTCAATGGGCTCATGTTTTGTCTAAGCAAGGCTTCTTTTTCTGTAATGAGAACAAAACTCTTCATATAAATGCTCGAAAAAGTATCGATACTGAATATTGCGTGTTTCATGCCCAGCATGCCTAGCATATATCTGACACTTTTCAGCAAACCCCAAAGTACCATTCTGTATGAAATTTATTAATTACTATATATATATATATATATATATATATACACATTAATTTTTTAAGAGTGTTGTTACTTTTGACCATGAATATTTCTGTTTGAGTTGTTTATTATGGAGGGTTTGTATTATTAGTACCCCTCGGCTCACGTTGGATGTATTTTTTACATCCTCCATACTTTGGACACTTTTTTTTTTACGATATTATATAAATTTTTATAAGTTTTTGTTCCGTATTTATGTCAGTTTAATACTTTTAACTTATTAAACTTTATATTTTTTGTTCCGTACTTTCAGTTTTATAATTTTCTAATATAAACAAAATAAAAATAAATAAATAAATAAATAAAAGGAAAAATGAGGGAGGTATCACTTATAAAAAAAAGGGGAAGGGGGGGGGGGGGGGGGGGGGGGGTTCAAAACCTAACCCATTACGGAAAAAAGGGGGAGGGGTTCAAATAACCTAACCCATTACGGAGTAATTATTAGTTCACATCGATCGTTGGGTAAACCAATCTATAACAAGAGTAAGCAATAATTTTAGACATCGGTAGTGGCTTAAGGGTAAAGCTTTTAAAGCTAGAGCTTTAGACACCCAAGTATTTAAGGCCTCGATTTCTAATGCCTTTTATGTGTATCTAGCCAGTCACATATTTTATTAGATATCATCTTTAGGCCTTGATATATTAAAACACCCACTAAAACTACTAAAAATGTTATGAATGTTGGTTTAATTTTTGTTTACTTTTTAGGTCAGCAAGGCTAAATCTTTATTTGAGCTTAAAAAATGAATTAGGTCTCTCTTTAGACTATTTTCAAAAGATGAATTTAAGTCATTTAAAGCTACATATTCTAATAACTTTTGGCCAAAACTGTAAAACAATTAAACTTTTCAAAAATCGTTTATAAAATAGTACCTAAAAGAGCGAACAAAAATAAACTATTTTTTAGCAACAAAAAATGAACACCAATTTTTGTTCATTTAAATGTTCATATTGGCTCTTTTGTTGTGTTAAACCTACACTTACGAAGACGAACAAGCCTTGTTCATGACATTGGTTGGGTTCTTTAGCCTTACTTCTAATTATCATTAAAACAAGTTCGGTTTTTTTCTTTTTTATATTATTTTTTTTCTTCATTTTCAATCAACTCTTAGTTTCTGTTTGATAGTTGGATGTTCTATTAATCCAATGAATCGAATAGCTACTATTACACAGAAAAGAAAAATGATAGAAACTGCATTTTTTTTTTGCTTTAGGGCTCTGAAAAGCTTGAGCCTCCCTTGAATTTCTAGGGTGCGTTTAGTTTTTAAATGGGGGTGGTTTAGATTTGGAATTCATATAAAAGTTGAATTTCACATATGTTTTGAAACACCCCCCCCCCCCTTTTTTTTTATAAATAGTCATAGCTGCTACGCCATAAAGTCTACTTAGCTTGTACGCCATAAGGCTTCTACGCCGTAGAGAGGCCAAAGGGTCTCTACATCGTAGAAGGTACGGTTAACAAAATCATGGACTTTTTTATTTTTTCAAAACAAGAAATATATGACCCAAAATCTATTAAAACTTCAAACATACACCCTATACATCACAAATACTTTGTTCAAGTACTGAATGCATTATATAGATGCGGAAACACTAATTTACCAAAACAAGGATGCTATTCCAAACACTCCTTTTTACCCATTTTGCATTCTTTGAACATAAAACTTTCATTCATATTCAACATCCAAGAATGTTTGAGTCCAAAAAATATGAAAACCCAAAAAAAAACATTAGTTTACCAAAACTCGGGGGTTTAACTTGTTATGTAGCATTGTTATCTATTACTATTTGCCTACACTCAAACAGAAAGTACTTCCATTCATTGCTCAACATGAACCTACAAAATATTCAACAGCTAAAATGTAAGCTTTCACTTAATAAGTAATTGGCAATAACATGTTCCCAATATATGATTCAATTATATTGAATCTTACGCTTTCATAGCAAGCTAATATGACTAAACCAAACCATCACATGAATAAGGGGTCCTTAATCATATGATCAATCAAGTCAAGATAAAACTATAACATACCATAGTTAGTTCGGAAACTAGGCTAATAACTTACCAAAGCTAGTCATGACTAAATCACTAATCCTACCATTTGATCCAAGTTTGCTAAGCCTTGCTTCCTATACACTTTTCGCATTCGTTACATGATTCACCAATATGATAAAACATATGAAAAAACAAGTTATAACAAAGTTACTTACCTCAAATAAGCGACTAATTTATCAAGAAGTGTCAACACCAAAACTCTTGATATTATTCCTAAACAAGAATCACTAATAACATTTAGCATTCATTCAATGCATAAAAAGAGGTAATATCCTACTCATTTATATGCTAAACAACCTTTTAAAAATGCGTATGCTCACCCACCAAGATCAAATAAAAAATCCCCTAATTCATCAATTTAATCACAAACTATTAAAGGAACTTAATCCTCTAACATTATTGCTTCATCACTTTAGCTCAAAACCCTTTTTATTCAAAATCCTCAAATTGCCATCTATGAACCCTAACTTAAGTTATGCAATTTTATTTGAAGTAAGGGTTCTTACCTTGAGGAATTGGTAGCTAAGGGCATAGTTCTTGAAATAAATCACCAATTTACACTCAAATGATTTCTTGAATATTTCTTGATCTTTCCCTCCCTTGTTAAGCCATGACTCACGTATAGAACTAGACAAATTAATGAGAATGTTGTGGAAGGTTGGTGGAGGATTTATCTTATAAAAATCTGGTATAAGTTTGCTAATGTGGCACTTTTGGTCTCTGAAATTTCTTTCTTAAGACTTTGGCTACTTATAACTTTCAATATCAGGCATATACATACTTTGACTTTTAGTTTCACTTTCAACTCAAGTTTCATTAACTAACCAATCATAATAAGTCTTTAAACATATAAATAACATATTTAAATCAACATAAAGGTATTTTTTAATAATAATAACTTCACGGGTTTCGGGGTGTACTATATTTAGGGAAGAAAAACTATACTTATGAAATAGTTGTTATAAAAAAATTAAAACAAAAAAAATTATTTAAAAAATAAAATTGAAAAAGAATGTGACAAAAAAGAAAAATGACTCAAATATTTGATGTAAACTGAGGGTTTTTAGTGAGATATTTAAAGACCATAGGTGGAGGTGTGAGTTTTTGTTTTAAAACCCATTGATACAAACCAATATCTTTTATTTTAAGCCCATTCCCATGTCTCAAAGTCTCATTCTAAACAAACATTTAGAATGGAAAAATTGTAAAATTGTTACTTTTCATATTTGTATCCTTTGCCATAACAGTTTGCTATGTTAACCACTCAATGGTGGCCTAGTGGCAAAAGAGTTTATGCCTATGCCACTAAAATATGAGATATATCAATATATATATATATATATATATATATATATATATATATATATATATATATATATATATATATATATATATATATATATATATATATATATATATATATATATATATATATACATTATATATAACAGGAGGCATTTGAAGAATATGCCACCTCATTGCCCAGTCAATGCCCAGTAATTCATTTTCAGCCATGTCATCAGCCATCTCATCATGTTGCCATGTAAGCAATTTTTATAATTTATAATCCTATCAAAATTTCGGAATGAATTTTTAAAAAATGATACTAACATGGTTCGAACTCTTTGTGTTATAAAGAGTAACATGCATCTTAACCATTGGAGCATTCCAATGGCTGTGTTAAAAGTTGCAAGTTACAATTGATATTGCATGAAATCACATAACTATGACAATCTCAACGACTTAAAACCCTAATCAAACGTAAAAGAAATCTCAGTTCATTCATAATATAATTTTTCTCCAAACCCTAATTTCATCTTTTCCTCAGTCTTTTTTTTTCTCTCAATTCTCTCACGCTGATCTTCTTCTTGTGTCTGCAGGTTTGAGAATAACATGGTGTATACAAGGTTAGAACTTTTATGCCTCTGTAAGTTTTAATCTCTTCTTCGTGTATCCTTAATTGCCGGTATGATTACTTCAACAAGACTATGAACGTGAATGTCACCGACCACGATATGAAAAAACATGTATAATTAAACACTTTATAATGAAAAGCATGTGCTCAGATTGATTAGAAAGAAAAAGCATGTGGTATTTAAAGATTTTGCATTTTTCAACCATCACGATCTTACTACTGGATAATGATTCACTTCCTTTTTGTTTTGACATTATGAGTTGTGTGCTTTTCTGACTTGATAGCTTTTACTGCTGGCATTCCAAGAACTATTACGCTGTGTTAAGTTATGGGCACAGTTGGATTAACATCAATGATGAATAAAGAGGTTTTAGTTATCCAATGATGTCACCGCATATGATATTATCACCTTCTCTGCTTTATTGTACGGTTATTGGTGAGCTAGATAATCTCTCTTCTTTAATCTAACACCATGAGATTTATTTTTCAAGTTATATCAGCCAGCTAATTCTTGTGCAGTAACCATATGTTAACCAATACATGGTTTTGAGGTACTATATTCATCTTTTAGTCCTTGTCATTTTATATAAAGTGTTCAATTGATAGGCTTATCACACATAGTATATCCTGTAGCAGTATAGTCTTGGTTTGAGCATCCAGTTAGTGCTTATTGGCTTGCTGTTAATGCATTTGAAAAACTTAACGCTCACCAAGTAAGATCTTAAACTGGAATAAAGCAATGGGAGCATACGACAATCATGTTCAACAAGGTGTGGCTGAAACAATAAAGACCAAGTCAACTACTCTTAAAAATTAATATTGGTATTTGTTTTATATGATTATATGTTATCTTTGCTTTTACGAATTTAGGAAAGAGTTTGATGTGCAAAGAGCACTTGATGAAGAAGCTGAGAGTACCCGTCACGAAGCATTAGCGAATCGTAAAAATGGTTATCAGGAAGATGAGTGAGTACTCAAATGCATATATCTTTTTTAAGTTTCAATTGTTGACACTGTTGTTAGTTATAATATTCATTGATCTGAATATTCTATTATGTTGATGGTAACAGATACCCGAAAGGCTTAATTGTTGCATTTACGTTGAAGAGCACATCAGTTGAAAAAGATAACCATGTCAAGTCCAGTGATGCAAACCAGATTCCATAAAATTGGAGACCAAGACCGAGAAAGAGAGTGAACCAAAGGCCGATGCAAAAGCCATTTTAGAGGCTGATGAAGCTGAAGACGATAATAAGAATAATGATACAGAGACTAAAAAAATGTCTGCTGAGATGTACAAAGACAATAATATGATGCGAAAGCCATCTTCAACCTCAAGTGGTGTCAAGCATGGTTCTATGGTGTCGACCCATCAGAGTTAGAACATAAGCCTGAACCAGATTTATCATGTTATTGCTCAAATCAGTAGAGGTTTCAGGTAAGCTATTATGAACATACAAATATATCAATATTCTAAATGAGAGTGATGCTTCAATCACCTCATGGTGCAGACCTTATTTTTATCAAATATACAATGATGGGTACACCTATCATCAACAGTCAACATTCAGGCTAATAAGAAGCCGAGATCATTGCCAAAATCAGCTTACTTAAAGAAAAACACGAATGAAGAAAGGATGTCGTACAAATGAATTTGGTACAAATTCTTTTGCCATGTCCTCTTCTATTTCCCTTCTGTCTTTGGTGAACTATTGGTAAGAGGTCCATTCATAATGGATTACTGTAAATTATTTGCTGAATGACTGGTGTTGATTGTCTTGATTTGGTTGATCAGGGTATGTTGATGATAAAGAAGTTATTGATAGAATGGTGGACTCAGAAGGATGGTTCAAAACAGGCGATCTTTGTTACTTTGACAATGAAGGCTTCTTATTTGTTGTGGATCGGTTAAAAGAGTTGATTAAATATAAAGGTTATCAGGTACAACATGTGTCATGCATTCAAGTCCTTAAATAGTAAACTCAAGACTTGAACAATTTTTTATACATCATTAGGTGCCACCAGCAGAATTGGAACACATTCTGAATTCGCATCCTGACATAACTTAACCAGCGGTGATTCCGTATATAAATATTGCACCCCTCCATCTTAGACACACATAAACAAAAGTGCTCGAGTTCTAAGAAAAAATGGTGTGTAAATTCTCAGGTATCCAGATGAGGTTGTAGGGCAAGTGCCAATGGGGTTTGTGGTTAGAAGAAAAGGTAGCACCATTGATGAAGCGCAAGTAAACGAATGTGTTGCAAAACAGGTACTTTTTCCTTCACTTCCATCTTATTGATTAACTTAAACCCCCCACACTAAACAAAACAATTGAATTAGGTCGCACCATACAAGAAACTAAGAAGAGTTTGTTTCATTGATTCGATTCCAAAGAATGCTCCCGGCAAGGTTTTAAGGAAGGAGTTGATCAAGCTGGCTCTTTCGGGAGTCAGTTCTAAGCTTTTAATCCAGATATTCGGGAAAGAAAGCAGATACACAGAAGTTGTAAATTTTAAGGATATTTGGGATCGTGTTTTGAAGTAGATTAGTTGTTTACTAGGTTTGCAAACGGCATAGAAATAGAAAAATGTGTTTTTCAACCAACTAAAAGAAGTGATTATCTGTGTTTCTTTAAAGGCAAACTCAATTTTGAGTAGTCTGTTCAAATAGCCCGTTTGCAAACGAATAATTAGTTTGTTAAATGTAATCCCAAACACGCCATTTATTTTACTCTTCCATAATCAGTTCTGCTATATGTGGTATGAATTACAATGAAAGTTTCCTTTGTTTGTATTTGTTACAAAGCACCATTGTAATGTAATGATATCTAAAAATTTTAAGATGATAGATATTGTACAATGTGATGTTTTATTGGTTTTGTGATTAGTTATTTTTCTGTATGTGATTTTTTTTAGAAAGGCATTAGTGAAATTGCTGAACTGGGGGAAAAGGATCATCGGGCGGAGGCTGAAATACAATCTTTGAGGACAACGTTTTACTCAAGAAGTGGTGGTTTGGCTTAAGCCTGGTCATCCTTATGTCACCAAGGTTATATCTCACCATCCACAAACTTTCCTTTTGAACATATAATTAACATTGTTGCTTTTGTGGCAGTGTACTATGAGACCTCTATCTTGAAATTGTGGCTAAATTTGATGTGCTTATTCTAAATTGCAGTGTGTAGGAGAAAGTTGTTGTTTTGATGATGGGAGACAATCATAGTAGCAGGTTAGGTAAGTTTTCAGAGTTTTATTCTTAATTTTGATTACCATTATACCTTAATTATGTAAATTATAAATATTTTTTAAATATTTTAAGTTCATCTTATGATATATAATCAGAGAGTAGATTTACTACACGATTAGAAGTGAATTGGTCAAAATAGGGTTTCTTTTATTTCAAATGGGTCGAATAAATTTCTTTTAACGGAGATGTTTGAATAGCTTATTACAACAGCTAATTAACCTTGATTCGTGCTTATTAAAGGCTTTTTGGATAGCTTATATCAGTACCTATTTTAAAATTGACAAGTTCTTATTAGGGGCTGTTTGGATAACTCATTCTAACAGCTAATAAACCTTGGGAATGCTCATTCCAACATCTCTAAATAATGTGTTTGTTTTAGCAGCTAATAATGTGTTTGGAGTTTGACTATTTTCTTGACTTTTTATTTAGTCCTATAAGATGTAATTAAACTACCTTGAGTTTGTGCATAGCTAAATTTCGGTAACCATAAGATGGACTCGATGTAGTGCTGTAAAAAGTATGTTCATGTAGTTTTATCCATCAGAAGTACCACCTGTAAAATGGAACAAAGTTTTATCAAGTTTAACTAAACTAATAAAACAAATAGCAAAAACAGATGGAACCAAGTATAAACCTTTATTCCATTGTATTGGGACTCTTTATTTCGTCATGTTGTATTAAGTCGACTCAGTAATGATATGATTTAGAGGTTGCAAAATGGGCAGGGTAGGCATCATGTTTAAATGGGTCGTATTTGTTTGAACTATATAAATTTAATATTGCAAACAGTGAGTAATTTTTTAAGATGAGGTAATTTATGATCATTTGAGAATTTGAATACGCTTCAGATGACTTTTAACCCGTGGACATCTTAAAATGGGTTGAATTTGAATACGCTTCAGATGACTTTTAATAACTTTGAAGTAATATTGTTTGTTAAGCATAATCAGTTTGAAATAAGCAACTCCAATCTGTTCTTTAAGAACAACTTATTTTAACCTATAATAAGACACAACCAATTTTTCCTAACTTTTTACTTAGAAGCTCTTATTTGTTCTTTAGAAAAAAGGCTGTAAGCATATAATCTAAAAAAATATAAGCAATCGTAAAAGCACCCTTTAGTATATATTCATGTTCATATTTAGATTATGTGGTATCCATCACTAATCATATTTAGATGGTACAATCGATTTAAATATGTACTCGGTATAAAACAACTATGCTTTTGTAGTTCTTGGAAGCAATCAACTATTTTAGCAACAATGAAGCGGCTTTTTGGATTATAGATCCATGTATTGTGTTTTTGGATTATAGATCCATGTACTGTACTTTAAGTTCATGCATTGTGATTTAAGATCAAATATGTCTCTTTATCTTTTCACTATTAGGATTGTTTAGTGTTGATTTTACATTTTCTACATGATCTTACTTCAGCAAATCAGTACTAGCATGATATGAAACTTTATAGTATATTTACTTTTATATTGATATGCGATTTGATGAACTTAGTTGTGATTGGGTTATAGGTGAGTATTCGGAGACAAATTTGAGAGGATTTAACATTGGTGACTTTATTGTGCACCTGACCGGTTTGACCTACAGGGCATTACTAAAAAAATGAAGAGCTTCATGTTTTATTTTGATTCATCTCTTAGTAAGATCATTGTAGAGCATGAAACCGGTCGTGATGGGCCAGGTCATGCTGATTTGTTGAGTACGTTGAATTCACTTACAGCTCATGATGACATTGAAGTTGGGAAGCTTACATATATTGAAATCAAAGCTTTTCTTCTGGTATGCTATATGTTGGCCCAAGTAGGCAAGTAATACCCACCCTAATAATGTGTATTAAACAGAACTTTAGTTACATATAAATTGTAGTAGTAATGGATTTGGTATCTATCAATATAATAACCACCTTAAGAAATGTTTTATGACCACAATCTTTTTGTAAAATACCATAAATACTTTTTACACATAGGCCCATAGGGTATTGTCATAAATACAAAGAGATACAAGGTATAATATAACAAATACCAACATCTATATATTTGTGATTACTGTAATTAGTATAGCCTTTTCATGGGGGGCTAACATGTGCTCTGAGATATTGGTTTAAATTTTGTCTTTAAACAGTTTTTTCGATGAAAATATTCATCCTATAAGAGCACAAATGTTTATTTGATGAATTTAGATTTGTGTTCGGGTTAAAGCACCTCATGGGCATTTTCTGAGCTTGAATGGACTGGACTGTGGAAGTTGGTAGTCTCAGATTTAATAGCAAAGGTATGTTATTCATTTAGTTCTTTCATATATGGAGTTTAAATGAAACCATAAAGTAGAGTCACCTGAACAGTCAACATATTTGTAAAAGTTGCACACCAGGTAATAGCCGTTACCAATATTAGATACTTAGCAAAGGTGATGACTACTCATAATATGCTGCTAGCTACCAAGTATCTACATATGGTACATTTATTAAAATACCTTTTATTCCAATATTATAATCATATCAGTTTAACGGTTTTATGTCGTGTATGCACTTTTATTAACTTATTTCCCAACTCAACTTACTGATAATAATGTAGAAGAAGACAGTAACGCTGCTGCAACAGTTACTGTTGCCGTTCAGGATATGACTTTACCTGCTTCGTTTGAAGCAGATGATCCTACCCAATCGGTATAGAGCTCTGGATTCTACCAACCAGTGGCTCATTAGACCAGTCCTTGATCCACACGGTTGGGACCATGATGTTGGTTATGAAGGAATTAACGTGAAACACTTGCTTGCACTCAAAGAAAAGATACCGGTGCCATTTTTAGGTCAGGTTACAAAAGACAAAAAAAGATGGTAATCTACAAATGGAGGTATCAAGTGCAATTAAACATGGGAAATCAAAATCAACAACTGTAGCTTTTGATATGCAAACTGTTGGAAAAGAAATGTCTTATCGGTTCATTAATTACAAGAAAAACAAAACATCGGTTGGTCCTTCGGCTACTTACTTTGGTGACACGTTAACAGGTGGTGTGAAGTTCGAGGACAAGTTAATGATTAATAAACGAGGAGAGTTGGTGGTGGCACGAGGGGCACTTATTGGTCGTGGTCACGTGGCTTATGGAGGCAGCTTGGAAGCTACGTTAACATATAAGGATTTTCCTTTGGGTCAATTTTTGTCAACAATTGGACTGTCAGTTATGGATTGGCATGGAGATCTTGCACTTGGGTGGAATGCTCAGTCCCAGATTCCTATTGGTCGAAATACAAACATAATCGACCGTGTGAATTTAAACAACAAGGGGTCGGGACAAGTTAGTGTTCGTCTAGATAGCTCAGACCAGCTTCAAACTCCATTAGCTACATTGGTTCCACTTTTGGGTATACTAATAGGGTATTATCAGGCTCGGGATTCAGGATATTATTTTCGTGTATTTGGCACCATTGTTTGGAGATTGAAGAAAGTATTGCGGTATACGCTGCCTATTAGTTTTTGATGGTTTTGAGTAGAAGTTTCATATACTTACTTTATTTTCATTTGCTGGAGAGTTATTTTAGTTTACCTGTTAGTTTTTGTTGGTTTTGAGCATCCTAAATCTTGTAATGAATTTATAGATCTGTATATAGCGTATTAACACATGAGTTGTTTTATCATTTTGTGTTCATCTCTGATTCACGTCACTTAACCATGTTAAGTGTCCCCTTCTCATTTTTACACCATCTACATGTGACTTATAAAATGAAAGTTTGAATGACCAAAATAAGTGGAATGTTAGTAGTTTTGATTTTAGATGTAAACTGATTTACTTACATATAAGGCACGATTTGATTTTTAGTTTTATGTATTTGTAGTAGGGGTGTTCATCTCGGTTCTCGGTTTATTCGGTTCGGATTGTTCGGTTAAAAATTTTTTGGGTCATAACCGAAAACCGAACCGAACCGAAAATATTTATGACCGAACTGAACCGAGAACCGAACCGAAGTTCGGTTCGGTTATGGGTCAAAACCAAAAACCGAATTTTATACTTGAATTACACTATTTATATATATTTTTTTTAAATTTAATTATATATATTTTTGGCAAAAAAAAATATTTCAAGCATAAAAAGTGTTTTTTTATATTAGTATAAAATTTTAATAAACATTTTATAATTTAAAATAATATAAATATATAAAAAAATATATATTTATATAAATTTGGTTTTCGGTTCAGATAGCCAAATCCATATCCAAACTGAAAACCGAATTTTTAATTTGGTTCGGTTCGGTTTTAACAAATTCGGTTCAGTTATAAGTTCGGTTTGGTTTTTTTCGGTTCGGTTCGGTTCGGTTTTCGGTTTATTCGGTTTATTACCCGAACCATGAACACCCCTAATTTGTAGTCTCAAAGTTACATAACCATGTGTTAAGATGATAGATATCAACCTTTCTTTGTGTTTGTTTATATTGATTTACTTATTTTCTGAAATATAGATCCATTTTTGTGACTATGTTATTTTGCATTTGAGTTTCAATCATATATTATATTGTTGTAAAACCAAATTTGTATATTTTAATTGTTCTATAAATGCTAACATTCATTTAATTTAATTGTTAATGCATTTAATATAAAAATTAGTACGTTTATATTTTAGTTTTCGTTAACTTACTTTTTCCAACGATAATTATAAGTCAAGCCCGCCCAACGGGAAACCTCATATCAATTATGGTCCTTAGCACTTTCGAGAATAAGATGGTGTAAAAATTTAACCGTAACCAATTTACTGTTGCAATGTGTCTTTTTGTGGCGGTCTCAAAAGTGGGAAACAAAAAACATCATACAACTGGTTTTGGTTTTTGGCATACAGACGCTAATTCATCAAAAAAATAATAATTAACGCTTCCTATAAAAAACTATTATAACATTATACATTTATATCTTACTATTCGTTTACTAATATCTTCAAGCAATATTTATAACTAATTCCGGCCCATCGGACGGGCTTCCCAAACAATATACAATAGCTTATTGCCGTGTTCTCCACAACAACTATTAATAAAAGTAAATGCAAAAAATTTCCACCAGTCTTCAGTGATGAGTTTTCTTCCCTGACAAACAATCCGCAACTGTCTCAAAAGTGAATAAAATAAACACAAAGATAATTATTTTTTGTCAAATTGTTTAATAATTAATAACGGTCAACTAATTTTCATGTTTAATGCATTAATAAACAAGCTCTTCTTAACTAATACCTTACAAGGAACTTTATTCAAACTACTTCAATACTTTCCAAATGCATGGCTTAATACGTCAAGCTCCCCATTTCTTAAAATTTTTTAAACGTAAACTAATACTATATCAAAATTAAATAAAATCGACGTCCTTAAAAATAATTCTCCGTTAACTGACACCATAAAAATTGTAATTATAAATCATGATCATTACACAGTTTACAATTCCATACTGATTACATTTCAATATGCAATGACGTGTGATCTGTGGCTACTGCTCACATCTAATACACACAACTTACTGCTCATAACTCACAACTATATAACAAAAACATAAAGAGAAACAATACATCCATATAATAATAATAATAATAATAATAATAATAATAATACTTAATCACACCTAATCAATGATTACAATTAATTAACGATCAATTAATATTAACCAGCAAATAATTACAATAAAGGGTAAAAATGGACTATTTTCATAAAATATAAAAACCTATTTAAGTTAGAAGCATAACACAATACTAGGGAGCTTCATGCGAGGAGTACTATGTGGATATTTCGTTTTGACGAGTTTGTTGGGTTTATGAATTAAAGTGCTCTGACTCCTCGAACGATTATTGCATATATTTCTGAGATATGATGGCCTGAATGGTGTTATATTATAACTAAACCCTAATAACAACATAACTCATTAATAGGGAACTTTGTGTGAGGAGTATTAACTTCTGAATTATGATGGCCCGAACAGTATTATGCTGATCACATAATACAATAGTAGGGAGCTTCATGTGAGGAGTCATATACTTCTGAATTACAATGGCCCGAACAGTGTTATGTTATATATAAAAACCTAAATAGTAATTAATTAAGAAGACCTAGACTAAGACTTGAAATACGCACACCCACACTACCCCAGGATACGTGAGTAAGTTGTCTAAACCCCTACTTAAATTAGCTAGAGACTCAGGTGAGTTTTCATAGCCTCACACCCTTTTAAATGCTTTTTAAATGTTTTACAAACCCTATGAGGGGGATACATGCTTTAAAACCAAATACAAGTCTTTGCTCTGGTTATTGCACGAGTAAACTAACAGCCATCATTACATAACCCAAAATTCATGAATCTAATCGTTTGGAAGGTTTTATCCAAACGAACGCAAATATAGTTGATAGATCTATTGGAGTTTGACAACTCCCGTTGGTATTAACACCCCACTAGGTGGTACCAATAAGTACTATATTTGAACCCACTGATGGTTTAACTTTGGCAAGTTATCCTTCTCATCCTCTCATGGTTTGGTCTGCAGACCCCATGACCCGAATCGTTAACGTGTGGTTCATGAGCTTAGTGAAATACACCTTCTTTCTAACACTAACCCTTTTCCACACATAGAGTTTAAGCTGAACTCTGTGGAACTTGTATTTACACTTTAACTTTTTAAACCTATGACTCTCACTCAATATACGTGTGTTAAGCATGTTTTCTTAGGTAATTAGGCACTATAGGAACCCTGGCACGGAGAACCACTGGACATGAGGACGTTCAGAATAGTTATCATTCATCAATTTTGTGTCATAGAACGTATCTTAGGGACCTCTCTTTTGGTAAAAGTATATCTTTTACTGTAAAAACTCTGATGAATAAATGAATGATAACAACATTTTTCAAAAAACGTCTCTTTTCGAGTTGTTTTCTATCATTTTGTCTTTGTTTCCATGAGTAATACCCCAAACACTTTATCCGCTGCGATCAGTGAAAAATGGGGGTGTTACAGATTGGCATCAGAGCCTTGGTTATAGAGAACAAAAGGATTTTCCTAAAACTATAACCACTTTTTCAAAAAGGGTCCTCCGTGCCAGTAGAATCCCCAACTACCTTTAGGTTAGAATCCCCAACTGGCTTTAGTTTAGAATCCCCAACTACCTTTAGGTTAGAATCCCCAACTGCCTTTAGTTTAGAATCCCCAATTGCCTTTAGGTTAGAATCCCTAACTTTCCTTTAGACTAAATTGCCTTTAGATTTGAACCCCCGAATTGCCTTTAGGATTAGATATCTCACTATTGCCCTTAGGATAGAATTCCCACTATTAGAATTTTCTTTAAAATGCGTGTTTAGGTTAGAATTATTCTAAGAGATTCCTTCGGGAATTACAGTTAGATATGTCATCCTTTAACAATCCTATCATCGTGTTGGATACCGATGAGACGGATACTTCATCCGATAGTTATGAGTATGCTCCGGCTACTCCTACTCACTCATCTACTGGTTCTAATTCTCCAGAAGAATTAGCCCAGAATATCTTAACTAACCTAGGATTAGAACTTTCCTCGAATGACCCCTATATGCAAGCATATAATGGGTATATGCAAGCATATGGTGGAAACATTCCCACTGTACCTACTATAATCCCTACCCCACCTAAACCCCACTATACTAGTCAAGATCGTTATGTTCCCGAAATAGATGAAATACTTAGTCATCTAGATAAACTTTCTTTAGAAAGAATGGAAGAAGTAGAAATTAGGATTAGGGAATTAGGAATAGGTAAAAATAGGTTAGAAAATGAACTAGAGAAAACTCGTAATCAAGTCTTTAGGTTACAAACAAAGTATGAAGGACACTCTGACGAAGTAAGCACCGCACATGTTAGACTTTCCACTATCGAAATGATTATCGAGGATCTTAGGGATAATCATAGGTCTGACATAGACGAACTCTTGGAGGCTATTCAAGATCTCAAGAGTAACCTAGAGCAAAAATAAGGTTATAGGTTTAGATAATATAGGTAGATAACTTAGTTAAACGGGTACTTGCTAGGTTTTTTATATATATAAAAAAAAAAAAAAAAAAAAAAAAAAAAAATTCCATAAAACTCGTATCCCGTATTAGGATTCCCCAATTGCCTTAGAACACACTAGATTGCCTTAGGAACTTAAAAAATTAAAACGAATAGGAAAAATTAAAACAAGTAGACATACCTAGGAATAGTAAAAACTTAGGATCCCTTAGAATCACTATGCCTTTAGACGGAGGGGGAAACTATTTTCGGTGAACCACAACGATTCTTTCTAGGAACTTGTTCTTTTTAAACCCATCCGGTATCAGAAAAGTGCTATCAGCACTTAAAACATAAACTATAACAAAATTCTTATCATATCTTACCTTTAGAATGCACGTACAAGAACTACTCCACCTGTCACTCCTACTACTCCCGCTATGACTAAGGAAGATATCCAGCGACTAGTAACTGATAGTGTAACTTCAGCACTAGGAGCTAGGGATGCAAATACGGCTAGAAACCCTGAAATCCCTGTAGTGAAGAAGAGTAACTACAAGGAATTTATAAGCTGTCAGCCCTTCAATTTCAAGGGGACAGAAGGGGCCATAGGGTTAATTCATTGGTTTGAGAGATGTGAATCGGTGTTTTCTCGAAGTAATTGTACAGAGGATTGTAGGGTTAAGTTTGCAACGGGAACGCTTACTGAGGAAGCGTTATCTTGGTGGAATTCATATGCCCAACCAATAGGAATAGAAGAGGCATATAAGTTATCTTGGGTTGAATTTAAGAAACTTATGATTAAGAAATACTGCCCTCGGACAGGAGTCAAGAAAATGGAGGATGAATTTTATAACGTGACTGTGAAGGGGAACGATGTTAAAACTTATATTAGGAGATTTCAAGAGTTGGCTACTTTGTGCCCTACAATGGTACCAACTGTTGAAAAGACGATAGAAGTTTTCATCGGAGGTTTGCCCCGGAGTATCGAAGGGAATGTTACAGCCTCTAAACCTCAAACGTTAGAGGAGGCCATTAATATAACCTTAAGGTTAATGGACCAAGTAACAAAGCACAACTCTGTGCCAGTGCCCTACGATAATAAACGAAAGTTCAACGATGGGAGAGCTTTCGGTAATAACCGCAATAATACCGGAGGTAATCATACAAATCCCTATCCTCAACCAAGGCAAGATAATGCAAGAGCTTATGCCACCACTTTAAATGAGAAAAGTAGGTATGCTGGAAGTGCCCCTCTGTTTAGGAGATGCAGCTGGCATCACACAGGGCCTTGTGTCATTAAATGTAACATATGCATCAAGGTGGGCCATTACCCAAAGGATTGCAAGAACAAAAGACCACTTGCTGGAGGAAATCCACCACCAGCAACAGTCATTTGTCATACTTGCAGAGAAAAGGGTCATTATATGAATAAATGCCCAAAAAGGAATACTGATGGTGCCCAGGGTAGAGCATACATGTTGAGGGATAGGAATGATCCACAAGATCCCATCGTAGTCACGGGTTAGCCCCTTCAGAGATGAAGGAACTCTCTGAACAACTCCAGGAATTAACCGATCGAGGATTTATACGTCCAAGTACATCACCCTGGGGAGCTCCTGTCCTATTCGTAAAGAAGAAAGACGGATCTATGAGGATGTGTATCAACTATCGTGGATTAAACAAACTTACTATCAAAAATCGATACCCATTACCCCGGATTGATGACCTATTTGATCAACTAGAAGGTTCGAGTGTATACTCAAAAATCGACTTACGATCAGGCTATCATCAACTGAGAGTGAGGGAAGAAGATATCCCTAAGACCGCTTTCAGAACGAGATATGGGCACTATTTGGTTTGACAAACGCACCAGCGGTTTTCATGGACCTCATGAATCGGGTGTGTAAACCATACTTGGATAAATTTGTTATAGTGTTCATAGATGATATCCTTATCTATTCACGTAATAAGGAAGAGCACGCTAAACACTTGAGATAATCCTAGAACTACTTAAAATGGAGAAACTTTATGCAAAGTTCTCTAAGTGTGAATTCTGGATTAGTGTTGTGCAATTTCTCGGACACATGATAGATAAACAAGGACTTCGTATCGATCCAACAAAAATCAAAGCCGTTAAGGATTGGTCGCAACCTAAGAATCCTAAAGAGATACGACAATTCTTAGGACTTGCGGGCTACTATCGAAGGTTTATTGAAGGATTTTCAAAAATAGCTAAACCTTTGACAGAGCTAACCTAGAAAAACAGGAAGTTTGACTGGGGAAAAGATCAAGAGATAGCTTTCCAACTCTTGAAGAGAAAGTTGTGTGAAGCTCCGATCTTAGCATTACCAGAGGGAAACGATAATTTTGTCGTTTACTGTGATGCTTCTCGAAGAGGTCTTGGAGCCGTATTAATGCAAAAAGATAAAGTAATCGCTTATGCATCACGACAACTCACGACACATAAAGAAAACTACACTACACATGATCTAGAATTAGGAGTAGTGGTGTTCCCTCTAAGAATATGGAGACATTATCTGTATGGCACTAAGTGTACGGTTTTCACTGATCACAAAAGCCTACAGCATATTCTTGATCAAAAAGAGTTGAACATGAGACAACGTCGATGGGTAGAACTGCTTGCTGATTACGATTGTGAGATTCGTTATCATCCTGGCAAAGCTAACGTAATAGCAGATGCTTTGAGCCGAAAGGGACGAATCAAACCACTTAGAGTTAGGTCATTAGTAATGACACTTCATTCGAATCTACCTTCTCAAATACTCAAAGTCCAGAATGAAGCCCTCACAATGAAGGATCGTAAACTTGAGAATTTACGAGGGATGGATAAGGCTTTTGAGATAAGTTCAAACAGAACTCATTGTATTAAGGGTCGAAAATGGTTACCTTATCATGGTAACTTAAGGAACGTAATAATGCACGAGTCCCATAAATCTAAGTACTCCATTCACCCAGGATCTGACAAGATGTATCAGGATTTGAAGAAACACTATTGGTGGCCCGACATGAAGGCATCCATTTCCAGATATGTGGGCAGGTGTTTAACATGTTCTAGAGTAAAGGCTGAATGCCAAAAGCCATCCGATTTATTGGAATAGCCTGAGATTCCCATTTGGAAGTGGGAAAGAATTATGATGGATTTTATCACTAAACTACCTAGAACATTCAACGGGCATGATGCTATTTGGGTAATAGTTGATCGCTTTACAAAATCAGCACACTTCATTCCTATACGAGAAACAGATGATATGGAAACCCTTGCTAGGTTGTACCTCAAGGAAATAGTTTCCCGACATGGAGTGCCAATATCTATTATATCGGATCGTGATTCTCGCTTCACGTCCAGATTTTGGCAATCTATGCAAAAGGCTTTAGGTACTCAGATAGACATGAGTACGGCATATCATTCGCAAACCGATGGTCAAAGTGAAAGAACTATCCAAACACTCGAGGATATGCTTCGAGCATGTGTGATAGATTTTGGAAAAGGATGGGAGAAACACTTGCCATTAGTAGAGTTCTCGTATAACAATAGTTATCACGCTAGCATAAAAGCAGCACCGTATGAGGCACTTTATGTAAGAAAGTGTAGGTCTCCGGTCTGCTGGGCTGAAGTTGGAGAAGTACAACTCACGGGTCCGGAAATAATCCATGAGAAAAATGAGAAAATAGTACAAATTTGACAACGCTTACAAGCTGCAAGGGATCGGCAAAAGAGTTATGCCGATGTAAGACGTAAGCCTTTAGAATTTCAAGTAGGAAAGGTGTCTTTCGTTTCACCTAGGAAAGGTGTCTTTCGTTTCGGAAAGCAAGGAAAGCTTAGTCCGAGATACATTGGACCTTTTAAGGTTTTAGAACGAATTGGTCCAGTGGCATACCAACTTGAATTACCGGATGAACTAAGTAATATACATGACACGTTTCACGTATCAAATCATAAGAAGTGTTTATCGGACGAATCACTAGTTGTTCCTATTAACTAGCTTCAATTGGATGATAAGCGCAATTTCACTGAGGAACCAGTGGAAATTATGGACCGAGAGGTCAAAAATCTAAAACATCACCGGATTCCTATCGTTAAGGTACGCTGGGACTCCCAAAGAGGACCGGAGTATACTTGGGAACGAGAGGATCAAATCCATGCTAAATATCCCCATCTATTCAAACCATCAAATACTAACCATAGTTAAATCTCGGGACGAGATTTTCTTTCAGGATGGGAGACTGTCACAAACCACTAACTTCCCCTTAGGTTAGAATACCTTACTAACTTAGATTAGGCCCTCACTAGCACCCTAGGATTAGAAATGCCTTACTAACTTAACTTAGCCCTTATTAGAGCACACTAGGATTAGAAATGCCTATAGGATTTTCCTGAGTTAATTTTTTTCTTTAATATATCATTATAACCTAACTAAACCTCAGACAAGCTCACGTATCTACCTATGCCAACCACTACTATGTTTAATTGATGTAAGCATCCCAATATGTCAAGTCAAGGTAATAAACATATTTTCACAAAGAAAACTAGTACTATACTACCCTATACTTGCTAGAAAACCCTAAATGCACCTACGTGTTTATAATTAGTTTTAAAACCCTAACTACCTATCTGAACTTATATGCAAAGTGCTTAGGACTTAGATATAAGTTAGAATAGATACCTTAGGATATATTAGAACCCTTAGCATATAATACAACCCCTAGAAACTTAGGTACAAGTCATATAAACACAAAACCTTAAGTAGGTCATAACTTCCCAAAACTAGGTCAAAACTAGGTTAAAACTTTACCATAAGCTACCATCACTTAGTATAAGCTACTAACAGTTACTAAACATCATTAGGACCTTAATTAAGATACTAAAACATAGATAAAACCCTAAACACTTATAAAACAAAACTAGATTAAAACTTGACCTAAACACCTAAACCGTGTTACTTAAACACCTTAATAAGAACAAGCAACCACCCTAGCACCTTAATATAACTAAGCTAGCACCCTAGCACCTCTAAGCACCCAAGAAAGTAGGTGATGCACCTCCTTGTCACCTACTTGGCTTGAACCGCCTCTCACGGCTTACCACCACCACAACCGGCCTAGAGCTCATCCCCTAGCTACAATAGCTCATCCTTGTCACCTCCTAGACCTGCCACCAGCCCCCATAGCTCTGCTTGCTCATCCCTCCCCCTCCGTGACACCTAGGCAGCCGTTTCACCCCAAACTGCCTTTACGCGACAATAAATACCCCCCTCCCCTCTCATTCTTCCTCACACCTCTCCTCTCCCTCTCTACTTCTCATTTCTGTAATACTAAGCTGTTAGAATCAAGAAAGGAAGCTTTGGTCGAGTGGTGTTGTGGTTTAGAGTCGTACGAGGCATAAGAAACCCTAGAAACTTGGTTCAGCCCTCGCCCGACCTAGGTAACCCTTAATGTACGTCCAATTAGTCTTAGAATAGGTTTAGATACTTAGTTTATGCCTTAGGTAGTTAGTAGATTGCCATTCATGCATGTTTACTCTCATTACCCTAGTTTAGGGGTGTCCAAAAGAACCGAGGAACCAAAAGAACCGAGAAACCGTACCGATACCGTACCAAAACCGAACCGTATATTAGAACCATGGTACGGTTCTTGGTTCCTAAAATTCTAAATTTTAGGTTCTCGGGACAGTTCGGGTCGGAACCGTCTGGTTCCGGTACTTTCCCGAAAGAACCGACTACTTTAAAAATATGAAATTTTATAGGATTTATTTGGGGCATTGTGTAATGCGTATAGCATTTTAAGGAGAAAATAATAATAAATAAATGAATTAAAAAAAACTACTCATTATTAAACTGTAACATAAAAAATCTAAAACTTAAAAACACATAATAAAATTAAAACCCAAACTTTTAATCCATTCAAAGATCCTAATCATCATCATTTATCGACATGAAAATATGTTTATCTTGATATCATTATCGTAAATTTGATACTTACCTATAGTAATTATAAAAATCAAGTGAATTATATAAAACAATATGTGACGAATGACGAATCTGTGGTTAACGAGTATAATGGGTTGGAAGTATGAATGCATGTTATATTATATAAAAATGTTGGTCAGTTGGTGTTGGTGTACTTCATGCTTTTCGATTCAATATGATCCGCAATATTTAATCCATTATACTAAATATCTAAATCAAGTATATATGTTGTTGTTTAAGTATACAATATTTAATCATGTACATTAGTTAAATACCGTGTGTATTTGTATTGTTATGACATTATTAGCATGTCTTTATAAATGATCGACGACGAAAAAAATAAATTATTTAAACACTTAGGTTCTTGTGGGAATTACCCGAAATTCCCGTACAGGAACCGAGTACCGTACCGAAACCGTACCGAAGAACTTGGGACGGTTCTTGGTTCCACTTTTTCCATATTTTCGGTTCTCGGTTCTTTCAGGACGGTTCCAGTACCGTGGACACCCCTACCCTAGTTTTAGGTTGAATTGCATGTTTATGTGTTATATAGTTTTCCTACTTGATATAATTTGCATTATGTGGCTTATTTGAACTTATATGAGTTAGATATAAGCTTAGAAACTAGATTGCCATGCTAGAATTAGAATTATATGCATTTAGGAGTAGTTTTGCAAATTATTACATGCATAGGGGTATATATTGTAAATTCCTGAAACTATAAAGTCTAGGGACTAATTTTTACATTTCCTAGAAGATATTAGTGTAAGGACTAAATTTGCAATATATTAAACCTTAAAATAAACTAATAAAACAAATATAAAACTAAAAGGACTAAAACTGCAAATAGTATAATATAAGGGTAAATAGAGTAAATAATATAAATTAGTATAATCTAGGAACTATATGTGTTATTTCTTTAAAATATGATAGTTTAGGGACTAAATATGCAATAGTTAGAAAGTTATATGCCTATTTGTTATAAGTTTATAAGTTTAGGGTAGAAAAAGTAAATATATATATATATATATATATATATATATATATATATATATATATATATATATATATATATATATATATATGTATGTATGTATATATATATATATGTATATATATATGTATATGTATATATATATATATATATATATATATATATATATATATATATATATATAAGGGGTAAAAATGGACTATTTTTATAAAATATAAAAACCTATTTAAGTTAGAAGCATAACACAATACTAGGGAGCTTCATTCGAGGAGTACTATGTGGATATTTCGTTTTGACGAGTTTGTTGGGTTTACGAATTAAAGTGCCCTGACTCCTCGAACGATTATTGCATATACTTCTGAGATATGATGGCCTGAACGGTGTTATGTTATAACTAAACCCTAATAACAACATAACTCATTAATAGGGAACTTTGTGTGAGGAGTATTAACTTCTGAATTATGATGGCCCGAACGGTATTATGCTGATCACATAATACAATAGTAGGGAGCTTCATGTGAGGAGTCATATACTTCTGAATTACAATGGCCCGAACAGTGTTATGTTATATATAAGAACCTAAATAGTAATTAGTTAAGAAAACCTAGACTAAGACTTGACATATGTACACCCACACTACCCCAGGATACGTGAGTAAGTTGTCTAAACCCCTACTTAAATTAGCTAGAGACTCAGGTGAGTTTTCATAGCCTCACACCCTTTTAAATGCTTTTTAAATGTTTTACAAACCCTGTGAGGGGGATACATGCTTTAAAACCAAATACAAGTCTTTGCTCTGGTTATTGCAAGAGTAAACTAACAACCATCATTACATAACCCAAAATTCATGAATCTAATCGTTTGGAAGGTTTTATCCAAACGAACGCGAATATAGTTGATAGATCTATTGGAGTTTGACAACTCCCGTTGGTATTAACACCCCACTAGGTGGTACCAATAAGTACTATATTTGAACCCAGTGAAGGTTTAACATTGGCAAGTTATCCTTCCCATCCCCTCATGGTTTGGTCTGCAGACCCCATGACCTGGATCGTTAACGTGTGGTTCATGAGCTTAGTGCAATACACCTTCTTTCTAACACTAACCCTTTTCCACACATAGAGTTTAAGCTGAACTCAGTGGAACTTGTATTTACACTTTAACTTTTTAAACCTATGACTCTCACTCAACATACGCGTTGACTTTTAAGCATGCTATCTTAGGTAATTAGGCACTATAAGAACCCTGGCATGGAGAACTACTGGACATGAGGACGTCCAAAATAGTTATCATTCATCAATTTTGTGTCATAAAATGTATCTTAGGGACCTCTCTTTTGGTAAAAGTATATCTTTTACTGTAAAAACTCTGATGAATAAATGAATGATAACAACCTTTTTCAAAAACGTCTCTTTTCGAGTCGTTTTCTATTATCTTGTCTTTGTTTCTATGAGTAATACCCCAGACACATTATCCGCTGCGATCAGTGAAAAATGGGGGTGTTACACCAAAACCCAAGGTTATGGTTGAAGAAAGGATTTTGAAAGTTGAAGTTGTTGAAGAGCACGTTGAGAAAGTCCTAGAACATAAAATTTGTGAGCAACATGATAAAAAGTTCCAACTTTACTGTTGGAAACAACAAAGGAAGTTGGTTTAAAAAATTGTGGGTTCTAGAAATAATAAAGATTTAAAGTTTTGTAAACGTGAGTTAAACATAAATGTTCAAATCGAAGACACAACACTGGTACAAAAAGTGCTATTGGTCACGCCAAAAATGTGTGATGATATGCATATAGTCACGCACGTTTTTTTCGTCATGTGTGACAAAAGGTCCCGCCACCGTAGGTGGCATATGGTCACATTGTTGAGTTCGTGGCCTTTTCCATCGAAAAAGAGTGACCAAAACCCCGAATATGTGTAACAAATTAGGCACAAGTTTTGTTGGATTAGTCATTATCAGTGACCGTAAATACCTTATAGTCACATGAATGTTTTTTAGAGTGACTATTGTTCGTCCTTTGGCCACATAAATATATAATATATGTGACATTTGAGATGATATATTCAAGTAAATGTGTATTTTGTGTGACTATTGATAATCCAATGGCCACATGAATATAGAATAGATGTGACGTTTGTGATGATTTAGTCACACAATGGGTGTTATTTTTTTGGAGTTAGTCATATACAATTTAATACAAAGTGGCCAAAAGTGTGAATAAGTGTAACCATATGCTGTTTAAAGTGAAGAAATGTGTATTTTGTGTGACTATTGATCATCCAATGCCACATGAAGTTTATGTTTGCGTGGCCTTTTATAATATTTAGTCACACAAAGCATGTTTGTTTTAGGTATTTAGTCACATACCATTAAGCAAACAGTGGCCAAAAGTGTGAATAAGTGTGACCATATGCTGTTTAAAGTGAAGAAATATGTATTTTATGTGATTATTAATCATCCAATGGCCACATGAAGTTTATGTTTGCGTGCCCTTTTGTAATATTTAGTCACACAAAGCATGTTTGTTTTGGGTATTTAGTCACATACCATTAAGCAAACAGTGGCCAAAAGCGTTAATAAGTGTGACCATATGCTGTTTAAAGTGAAGAAATGTGTATTTTGTGTGACTATTGATCATCTAATGGCCACATGAAGTTTATGTTTGCGTGGCCTTTTGTAATATTTAGTCACATAAAGCATGTTTCTTTTAGGTATTTAGACACATATAATTAAGCAAACAGTGGCCAAAAGCGTTAATAAGTGTGACCACATACTGTTTAAAATGAAGAAATGTGTATTTTGTGTGACTATTGATCATCCAATGACTGCATGAAGTTTATGTTTGCGCGGCCTTTTGTAATATTTAGTCACACGAACTATGTTTTTTTTGGGTATTTAGTCACATACCATTAAGCAAACAGTGGCCAAAATCGTTAATAAGTGTGACCATAGGCTGTTTAAAATGAAGAAATGCGTATTTTGTGTGACTATTGATAATCCAATGGCAACATGAATTTTATGTTTCTGTGGCTTTTTGTAATATTTAGTCACACAACGCATGTTTTTTTTGGGTATTTAGTCACATACAATTAAGCAAATAGTGGCCAAAAGTGTTAATAAGTGTGACCATATGCTATTTAAAATGCAGACATGTGTGTTCTGTGTGACTAATGTTAATCTAACGGTCACATGAATTGTTAATTCGTGTGGCATTTGTTAATATTTAGTCACACATCGAATTAAAGAAAAGAGTGACCAATGATGTTAGTATTGCTAGTACTAAGTTACTACTGCTGGATCAGAGTTACTACTGCTGGATCAGAGAAATAAAACTGCTAGTATATAAATAAAACAGAATTAAAAACAAAAAGCAATTTCAAATTCCATACAATTCGAATGTATATAAATGAACAAAATATATATAGAATTTTAATGTCGCATGTAATGAAATTGTCAACGACTATAAGTTAAGACCTTTTGAATCTTCCCCGGACCCCTAGCTTGCTTTTGCACTTCTGCACTAGAGACATAACTTTTGCGCTTCGGTTGTAGTTTTGGTCCAGGAATCGGTTCACTAACTTTTGGTTTCGTAGTTGGTGGTGTAACCTGTAGTAAATAAAAGACGCTTGTATCAAACATTGAATTTAATATGAAGAATTATATATATATATATATATATATATATATATATATATATATATATATATATATATATATATATATATATATATATATATATATATATATATATATATATATATATATATATATATATATATATATATATATATATATATATGTAGGTTGAAAAAACACATGTATGTACCTCCTCATGATCAGCAAGAATAACTTGATCCTTTGGCCATGCAAAGAAACAATTCACGCCTTCCCTAACTGTTTTTAACCCAATATTCCCTATGTCCGGTATGCATGCTGCATCCACTAACGATTTATCAATTGAGACTTTGTAGCAATCATTTGGGAGTGGTTTGTTATGTATCATTTGTTTTCCTGGAATGTTGTGTATGCGACCCAAAGCAACAATATTTGATTTCTTTATGTGCCACAGTTTGCAATTGATTGTCTAAAAAAAAAAGAATTCTTGCATACATATATATCAGAAATTATTTAAACAAAATTAAGAATAACAAGAAGAAACATGTTGAAATACATACTTGTGCTTGTGTTGTTGGAGACACATTATCCTGCGATAGGGAAGCTGGAGACCCGTTTCGTCGTGACTTACCCCTTTTCTTAGGTACGACATTTGTAACAGGTTCCTATACGTATATATAAAACACGGTACATTATTTTAAAAATAAAATAACAAGAAACATGTTGCATGAAATACATACTTTTGGTAGTTCTTTTGTTGGAGATGCATCTCCTTGCGATTGGGAATCTGCAGACCCGTTTTGTCGTGTCTTTGGTGTTTTCTTAACATTGTTAACACGTTCCTATATGTATATATAAAACACGGTACATTAGTCATGTAGGTAAAATTAAAAAATCAAAGGGGGATAATGTTTTACTCCTTACCATTGTTTCCATTACCGGTTCCAAAGTTTCAATCCCAGCTGTAGGCTTCTTCTAAATTATCACATCTTTATCACGTGCACGTACACCAACACCGGACTGAGTTCCGTCGACCACCTGATGATCATTAGTGCTGATATCTATATTATCAATGGCCATTGGAGTCGTCACCTGCAATATAATTAAATTATATTAAGAAATACATTGGTGTTAGCATTAGAAAATGAAATTGTTAACAACATAAAAAATGGCTTACATCTGAGTCTAATGGAAATTGAGATGCCATATCCAACTTAATCCCTTGTGAACTCAAAAGACTCAGCATTTTAGAAACCATTCCTTTTGTATCTGCCATCTCAGCGGACAATTGCTTGACCTGGTCATCTTTTTCTGACATCTCAGTGGACAGTTTCTTGAGCATTAGATCTTTTTTTTACGCTCGCTTCTCTCATTATCAAGTTGAGTTTGAAGTAACTCAATTCTTTCATCAGTTTCTTTTCTGGTTCGAGGAAGATTAAAATACCTCTTATATGTAACTCCATTTCCCACTCCTCTTGCATAACCTCCTTTTTTCTTACCAAACACAACTGTCATGGCATCAGTGCCATCATCAACAGCTAAGGTTCCTTCTTGATCTTTTCATCAGCTTCTCTCTGAAAAAAATATGGGAATTGTTGGTATTAAAAGTTAGTACTGCTAGTATACAAGTTAGTACGGCTTGTACAAAGTTAATGCTACTGGTATATAAGCATAATAATAGAATTTGCAGTCAAATTTATAAGTTTATCTGCCACCAAACTAATCTCAGCATCTGGAGATTCTCTGTCTTTGTTTTGCCTTCCTTTGACCCACAATACACCACGCGACGGTTCAACATCTGCTTCAATTTCTTTTTTTTTCGATCTAATGGACATCAAGTGCATACACATATATGTAAAGTTAAACCAAGATAATCGATTATGATCAATTAGTAAAACAAACAGTATGTATAACTTTACCATTTTCTCTTTAACATAAACATATCCACCTCGTCCCATTTTATGCTGATAAATATTTTTGGAACGCGACAGTTTAGCTTTATCTGATTTCCCCTAAAAAACACAAAATCATAAGGCATTTAGATATGCGGTAATGCTGCAAACTAAAAATTATGAAATGACATATAAACTAAATAAAGATGACTAATTAAAACCTTGTATTCATTGATGGTCGTGTAGGTTACAAACTCAACCCATTGTTCTTGTGTCACAATTGTACTATACTTTTCCGGCCTTTCATTCATTTTCTCAAGTGTATCTAGGTTGGGCAATATGTATTTTTCCCTGAGTTTCATTCTGAAATTCCTTAGCAGTTGACCAAGACGATTCATTACCACCTTTTTGAATGTCACGTCAACATCAAAATATCGCTGCAAAGATTAACACAAAGTTTTTAATTAGTTGTAGATAATTGATAAATTAAACTTATATACTGGGTTAAAAATTAGTATATATGTACCGTGACTTCATCCCATAATTTTTGTCTTGATTCTTTATCCACCTTCTTCTAGGATAGAACCTTCAAACCTATGTGCTCACGAACCGCATCTCCTAAAAAACTCGCAAACAGTGCTATGTTTAACCCTGTAACCCTATTCAATGCATCGATGGTTACCTTGTGCTTTACTTGACCAGGATGGCCATATTGAAGGCGAAACTTAGCTAGCCTGGTTATGCCCCTATTAGATATTTTTCTATTTAATTGGTTGTCATTTTCTTCATCAGATGAAGCATATGTTTCGTCCTCATACTGTATTGTGTTAACATCAGCTTCATTATCTGGAAGCAAAATATCAGTATCAATGTCTTCAACCGTTTCCATGACGACTCTTGAGCAACAATGTGTACAAGAAAATGATTCTGGCTTGGAGAGTAATGGTGATTGAAGATTTGATTTTTGTGTTTTGGTTGCAGTGTTTAGTTTAATTAGGAGACAAAACAGAGTATTTTCATGAATATGGGCTCTTATTTATGTTAAATGCCAAATAATTAGGTGATTTAAAAATTTTGGATCGAAATTTTGGCTCCAAATTCTTGTAAATTATTTTCAAAAAATTTCGCTTATGAACACAAAATAATTTTCTTTTCTCCAAGATCATGGTACTATTGAGTCAGGTGGCTTCTTCGATCAGAAAACCGAGGAGAGTAATTAAAAGTTAAAACAGTAATCATAGAAGATGATAAATACTAAGTCCCAATATTGTTGTTGTTTTACCCTTTAAATCTTTCTTTTACCACTTTCACCTTAAGTTTTCTATCTTGTGTTATATAATACTTTTAGATGGATGGATTGTGTTTTAATTTAAATGTATTTTCATCAAATATTATACAACACAAATACAAATATTTAAGGTCAAAGTTATAAAAGAAAGACTTAAAAAGTTTCTAACAAATCGGTTATAATTTTATTCGGGTCATAACACATGCATAAAAAACATGTAAAAACAATAAGAAATGGGTAAAAATGTAACACCCCCAAAATACCGCAGCGGAAGACTGTGTCACTGGGGTGCTACTTCATAATACAAAGTACAAGTTATAGAAAACGAACTCTAAATGAGACGTTTTGAAAAGTTACCATTCGATTAATGAATTCAAAGTTACAAACATGAAATTCCAAAGTATGATACATAAATGTATACAAAATGTTTTGAATGGTAAATGATAAAAGCGTAAGTCTTCAGAATATGCAGCTTGACTCTAAGTTCCTCGCACTAGCTATCGCCTTACTAACCTGAGATAAACATGCTAAAGTGTCAACACAATGGTTGGTGAGTTCATAGAGTTTGTCTTAAAATAGTTGAAAAGCCTTAAAAGAATGTTCACACAACAAAGGCATCATGAATCCACTCAGTTACAAGTCCCGCCATAAGAGACTTGTAACCTGTGTGTTCACAACCCACTGCTACAATATAGTATGATTAAGACATGTATAAGTTCATCAAAACAATTAAGCAATTAGTCGTGAGTCTACTCTTCATCTCCGAAGACCTCACTTTGGGAGTCAATTCCCAAGGACAACTGGGAGCCACTTCCCAAAGAAAACTGGGAGCCACTTCCCAAAGATAAAAGTTTACTGGGAGCCACTTCCCAAAGATATAAGTTTACTGGGAGCCACTTCCCAAAGATATAAGACAGTCATGTATGTATGAAATCAAGTATAATGCCATCAAGTATAAGACAATCAAGTATAAAACAATCAAGTATAAATGTTTTGAGTATTTGTACAAGTAAGCAAGTAGTTGAGCATGTATCCCCCCCAAGAGTTAAAACAAGTACGAAAAGAGTAGGGGCTATGACTCACCTTAAGTCTATGTAATGAGAAATGAAAGTGGTAGTCGAATCGCGAAAGTCTCTAAGAGCAGCCTATAATAGAACGTTGCGACTTAGGTTTGGAGTAACGTCTAAGAGTACGACGAATTGCCAATATATGTCTTGCATAATGTTCATGATGTAGTACTTTAGTATATAGTGTAAGTCTTTGAATATAAATGGTCTATGAAACATGTATAGGTTGTAAATCTCTTACTACCGTTCGGGCCGACATAATTCAGAAGTCATGGAGTAAACGTTCGAGGAGCCAGGACACTTTAACTCGTAAATCCACAACTCATCTCGACGGCTTACTCAATGAACTCCTCACATGAGGCTCCCTACTATTGTAGTATTTGATAACATATATATAAGCTTTTTGATCTTTAATAGTTATATGGTCTTTAGCCGTGGCTTTGCCGTGACCTTGGTCATTGTTACCATGGTCTTAAAACTCAACCTTGGCTTTAGCCATGGTTGTGGTCTTGGCTTTAGGTCATTAGACCTCTTGGTCTTAGTAAAACATAACTATTATATAGTGACTTTGGTCTAAAAATGGGCTGTTAAGAATTTGAAGAAATTTATCACTCAGAAAGCGTTTTCAGGGCTCGAGCTTCTTTATACCTGAACGAAAACGTCGTTCCGGACAACTTTCGTGTTTTAACTTTTTGATGAATCGGACCAGAAGTGGGACTTTCAAAATCATAATTTGATCAGAATGCTATTTAGGCAGTTTTGCCGTTTTGGTTTCGCTAACTTCAAATGGTCATAACTTTTGACTCGTGTACTCGTTTTGGGTGATTAAAATTGCTATGTTTTCCTTGTTAAGTCCTCTTTAACATTAAGTAAGTGTCAAATATCAAAGTTATACTATTGTGGTCGTGGTTTTCCATAAAAATCACTAGTTTGCTTGTTTACTTGTCATAAGTTAACATATGCATATCAATACTCGTTTTATCCATTTTTAAACATCATGAACACAATACAAAGACCATATATAGCATGAAAGAAACATAATAAGCATGAAATGATATTGAGCAAGAAAGTGTATAAGGGTTTGCTTACAACTTTTGGCTTTCTAAAGAAAGGAAGTCAAGTATGAACTAGGACACTAAACCTATGCTTGTAAACCCTTTACCATAACTCTTGTAACCCTTGCTAGCCTTGATCTAACCCTTGTGAAAACCATTTAACTTCAGCCCTAGTAACCTTGTGTAGCTCCTAATTCAACCATGGAATCACCAAACAAACTTGAGAACTAGGTAGAGAATACTAAGACCTTGAACTTTGTAGTGTAACTTGTATATTAAAGATCAAAGGATCATGGTGCTATGATATAAGGGTGTGGCGTTTTTGTGGTGAAGAAAGGAAGAAGAATGAGCTTGTATTTATACTATGAATGAGGAGGTTAGGAAGGTGGCTAGGAAGGTGCTTAAACTTGGAGACAAAGTTGTAATTAAGTAAGATCTAATGGCTAAAGTCAAGATTTAACCACACATGGTGACTCCCCCCCCCCTCCTAAGTCGTTTTTCCAAGGATAAGGGTGACTAGATGAGTAGTCATGGTCTTTGGATGATAATATTCTAAGTATGTAGCTAGTTTCGACTCTGTAAATTGCTAACCGTAAGTTTTTAAGTCACGAAACGTAAAACCGGGTATCCTAAAAATATGAAACTTATAAATATGGTTAAACATGTCAATATAGTCCATAATAAAATATAAAATGAGTGGTAGGTTCTATCGGGTGCTAAAACCCTGCTAAAAACTGGAAACACGGGTCTAAAACGCGTAATTCGCGTAAAACGCTGAACTGAAAAACGTAAAATTCCGAAACTTTTGGAATTGTCATAAAATGATAGAAAATCATATTTCTATTGTTTATAATGTTTTATGGATATATCGGGATGCTGGAAGGACGTTTAAACCTAAAAGTAAATCTCGGACACGGCTTTGTGATTTTTGCAGAAATGATCCGACGAGCGTCAAACTCTTGGATTATCGTTAAAATAGTTTAACTTACGAGAATATGAAATAAAAATTTCTGAGATGAATAGTGAAAAGTGAATAGTAAAAGTGAATAGTGAAATTTTCGGGAATAAAAGTTAACCTGAAATTGCGAATTGTTACAAAAAACGTATGGAAACGGATGAAAAGGGACTAAACGTGTAAATCGTGTTGTTGGATTAGTTCGTTCTCATTAAATCGGTTATAATTTTATTCGGGTCATAACACATGCATAAAAAACATGTAAAAACAAACAAAAATGGGTAAAAACGTATGGAAACGGATGAAACGGGACAAAACGTGTAAATCGTGTTGTTGGATTAGTTCGGTCTCATTAAATATTTAAGGTCAAAGTTATAAAAGGAAGACTTAAAAAGTTTCTAACAAATCGGTTATAATTTTATTCAGGTCATAACACATGCATAAAAAACGTGTAAAAACAAACAGAAATGGGTAAAAACGTATGGAAACAGATGAAAAGGGACTAAACGTGTAAATCGTGTTGTTGGATTAGTTCGGTCTCATTAAATCAGTTATAATTTTATTCGGGTCATAACACATGCATAAAAAACGTGTAAAAACAAACAGAAATGGGTAAAAACGTATAGAAACGGATGAAAAGGGACTAAACGTGTAAATCGTGTTGTTGGATTAGTTCGGTCTCAGTAAATCGGTTATAATTTTATTTGGGTCATAACACATGCATAAAAAACGTGTAAAAACAAACAGAAATAGGTAAAAACGTATGGAAACGGATGAAAAGGGACTAAACATGTAAATCGTGTTGTTGGATTAGTACGGTCTCATTAAATCGGCTATAATTTTATTCGGGTCATAACACATGCATAAAAAATGTGTAAAAACAAACAGAAATGGGTATAAACGTATGAAAATGAATGAAAAAGGACTAAATGTGTAAATCGTATTGTTGGATTAGTTCGGTCTCATTAAATATTTAAGGTCAAAGTTATAAAAGGAAGACTTAAAAAGTTTCTAACAAATCGGTTATAATTTTATTCGGGTCATAACACATACATAAAAAACGTGTAAAAACAAACATAAATGGGTAAAAACGCATGGAAATGGATGAAAAGGGACTAAACGTGTAAATCGTGTTGTTGGATTAGTTCGGTCTCATTAAATATTTAAGGTCAAAGTTATAAAAGGAAGTCTTAAAAAGTTTCTAACAAATCGGTTATAATTTTATTCGGGTCATAACACATGCATAAAAAACGTGTAAAACAAACAGAAATGGGCAAAAACGTATGGAAACGGATGAAAAGGGACTAAACGTGTAAATCGTATTGTTGGATTAGTTAGGTCTCATTAAATCGGTTATAATTTTATTCGGGTCATAACACATGCATAAAAAACGTGTAAAAACAAACAGAAATGGGTAAAAACGTATGGAAAAAAGGGACTAAATGTGTAAATCGTGTTGTTGGATTAGTTCGGTCTCATTAAATCGGTTATAATTTTATTCGGGTCATAACACATGCATAAAAAACGTGTAAAAACAAACAGAAATGGTTAAAAACGTATGGAAACGGATGAAAAGGGACTAAACGTGTAAATCGTGTTGTTGGATTAGTACGGTCTCATTAAATCGGTTATAATTTTATTCGGGTCATAACACATGCATAAAAAATGTGTAAAAATAAACAGAAATGGGTAAAAACGTATGGAAACGGATGAAAAGGGACTAAGCGTGTAAATCGTGTTGTTGGATTAGTTCGGTCTCATTAAATATTTAAGGTCAAAGTTATAAAAGGAAGACTTAAAAAGTTTCTAACAAATCGGTTATAATTTTATACGGGTAATAACACATGCATAAAAAACGTGTAAAAACAAACAGAAATGGGTAAAAACGTATGGAAACGGGTGAAAAGGGATTAAATGTGTAAATCGTATTGTTGGATTAGTTCGGTCTCATTAAATCGGTTATAATTTTATTCGGGTCATAACACATGCATAAAAAATGTGTAAAAACAAACAGAAATTGGTAAAAACGTATGGAAACGGATGAAAAAGGACTAAACGTGTAAATCGTGTTGTTGGATTAGTTCGGTCTTATTAGATTGGTTATAATTTTATTAGGGTCATAACACATGCATAAAAAACGTGTAAAACCAAACAGAAATGGGTAAAAAACGTATGGAAACGGATGAAAAGGGACTAAACGTGTAAATCGTGTTATTGGATTAGTTCGGTCTCATTAAATCGGTTATAATTTTATTCGGGTAATAACACATGCATAAAAAACGTGTAAAAACAAACAGAAATGGGTAAAAACGTATAAAAACGGATGAAAAGGGACTAAACATGTAAATCGTGTTGTTGGATTAGTTCGGTCTTATTAAATCAGTTATAATTTTATTCGGGTCATAACACATGCATAAAAAACGTGTAAAAACAGACAGAAATGGGTAAAAACGTATGGAAACGGATGAAAATGGACTAAACGTGTATATCGTGTTGTTGGATTAGTTCGGTCTCATTAAATATTTAAGGTCAAAGTTATAAAAGAAAGACTTAAAAAGTTTCTAACAAATCGGTTATAATTTTATTCGGGTCATAACACATGCATAATGATGAGGCGAAAAATGAACCACTTTTAGGGGGTCATTTAAGCCCGGAATTGAATTTATTTGATCAAATATTTCCCTAAATCGTTCTTTTTGTGATTTTAGGTACTTTGGGAGTGAATTCTGGAAAAGGAAGCAATTCGGACGTTTTTGGAGCATAAAAGTGAAGAAAACGGCAAAGACTTAATTTTCCATGCTGAAAACAATACCTGACGGCGTCAAGAGGAAGATCCTGACGGCGTCAAGAGTTAAAACCATGATGACCCAGTGAAATCCTGACGGCGTCACAACAAGGGCGTCAAGACTAATTTTGGTAACGGCTTGCATAAGGAGAATACATGACGACGTCAGACCCAGATCTAGGCAGTCCGAGAAACTATTTGGCAGCGAGAAGACGGCGTCAGACATTTGTTCTTGACGCCGTCACCCATCAAAATCTGTATATAGTTTTCTATTTTTCATTCATTAAAGAGGAACTTGTGTGGAGAAAACTAGGGCCGAACTTTGTAAACCCTAGGTCATATTTTACAGTACTTTCAAGGGTTTTCACCCCTTGAATCCTTTCATGTTCTATTGAGATAAGTCTTCTCTTAATTCAATCAATATGTCTATGTGTTGGTTGATTATATCTTATGCTTGTCTTGATTTCAACATGCTAGGCTAGATCTATCTTGTGTTTGCTTAGATCTAATGAAACCTAGATGTTAATTATGTGTTGATTACTTGTTTATGGTTGTATTGGATGAATGATTTCAATGTTAGGCTTAAGAAACCTGGCAGATCTCCATTGTGTAACATGCTTGAACGTCTTAGGAAACATGAACCGATGTGTACTAGGTTTTATTGGTTGTATTTAATGCATGAGTAAATTCTAATGATCCCATGTTAGGAGCTTCTTAGCCGGCTCGACATAGGAGTGAAGTAGGCGCTCATAGGATTGGGGAAGTAAGTACGCCACCCCATGAATGGTATTAAGGAATACAATCCGTCATCCACGCAACTATAACAAGTAATTAACGTGTAAAAGATATCTAGGGAGTAGTGAAATCTAAGTAAACACAATTCTCCCACATATTGCTCACAACTCTAGTTTAATATAGTTTATTTTCATTTTTAGTATTTTATTTTGATTGCATCTTAGTAATTGGGTTAGTTGACTAGCAACTAATTCCGCCCAACTCCTTCAAACCCGAGATTTTTAACTGCTTTCATAAAAATATAAAAAACACAAAAAGAATCATCCTTCATCTCTAGACATAGTCTTTAGGTTTTCTAATCCTAGCGACACTATTCCTAGCTGAACGATCAATCCCCGGTACTTGTCATTATACTATACTACATCGATCAGGTACACTGCCTGGTGGGGGTTGTAAGCTTCTCAAGATCCCTTGAGAGGTAAAGCCTGGTGCAATCCCTACGCATTAAGTTTTTGGCGCCGCAGCCTGGGGAATAGTTATTGTCTAGGTTAGAATCTCTTTTTATTAGGTCAACTTGCTAGATTCCTTTCTAGTAAGATTTTATTTTTATTTTTAGGTTCTCTTTAGTTTATCTTATTTCTTCGTGTTTTTGTTCGTAACTCTTCACCATCCGACATCATGGACGACGGTAACATCTTTGAACCCGTCATCCCACCACAACAAAACCCACCACTAGATAACCAACCTCTTAGGCCCCAAACCTTAGGAGAGTATTCCCGACCTAGCCACCAAGGCTGTCGAAACACCATTGAGCTCACCCAAGGAGCCAATGTGACCCCCTTGCGATCCGACACCATCCGGTTGGTGCAAAGCGGATGTGCATTCCATGGACTTCGTTCCGAAGATCCAAATCAACATCTCAAGGACATCCTTAAAATCGTAGATTCCATAGACCTTGATGTTACAACTAGAGAGTCAACCCGATTACGCCTATTCCAATTCTCTCTACGTGATCAAGCTAGTCAATGGCTTGAACATTTACCCGCGGGATCCATCACCTCATGGGATGATCTCACCACTCGTTTCCTTGCTCAAATTTTCCCACTGGGGAGAACTACCAAGCTTAGAAATGACATCTTGATGTTCCAACAACGTCAAAATGAAACTCTATATGAAGCATGGACTCGTTTCAAGGACTTACTCCAAAAAGTCCCTCATCATGGCATAGATCTTTGGCTCCAAGTCCAAATCTTTTATGACCATATCGATCTCTCCACAAGGCGAGCCATTGACCAATCGTCCGGTGGTAAGCTACGTGATCTAAGTGCGGAACAATCATGGGAACTCATAGAAGATCTTGCTCTCTATGACAACGAAAGTTGGAATGATCCCTATGATTTGAACAAAACGGTCAAGGCAATATCTTTGCCTTCGAACAATTCTAGCACTCCCGACCGTAGGATCATGGAACTTGAGGACCAAGTCAAGTTTCTCATGAAATCTTACGAAGCTCCTAAGCCTTCAAGCCAAGTGAACAAAATCACTTCTTCATGCGAATTATGTAGTGGTCCCCATGACACTCGTGATTGTGTGGAACTCCCCGGAACAGCTTTTGCGGACTACGCATCCTCACGTACCGACGAAGCGGGAGATAAGTGGTACACTTTCAAACCCGAGCCAAACCCTTACGGTGATTCCTACAACCCTTCTTGGAAAAATCACCCAAACCTTAGGTGGAAACAAAATCAAGCCAATTCTTCCAATCTGCCTAATCGTTACCAACCAAACGGTTCACCCTCCAACCGTACTTTCAACAACAATCCTTCTAACAACTATGGTAGTACCAACAATCTTGAAGGATTGATGTCTAAGTTTATGGCATCTCAAGAAGCTCGCATAGCTAGGTTTGAAACCGAATTCAACCAACAACAAACAGAGATGACCAACAAGATAGACAACTTGTTGAAAGCCCTCAACAACCAAACGTTAACTACACCTAGGAAGGACACTAGGGACGCCAATAACCGAATCCAAATTAAGGACCCCTCATCATCCAAACATGTCCACTTTGTCAATGTTGTCACCATTAAGCCAATAGATAAGAATATAGAAGAAAGTGACAAAGATGAAGTTGAAGTAGAAACCGAGACTAGGGATGAAATTAGGGAAGTTAAGGTTAATAAGGGAGAAGAGTTAGAGGAAGTAGAGACCGTAGAAGAGCACTTTGATAAGTTGCCCACCAAGGAAGAACGGGAATACCATAAGGATTTATTCTATGGCCCCGAGACACCATATATCCTTGGCACACCCCTTATCAAAATGGGAGACCCCTCTAACATCAACATACCATGCAACATCGGGCATATGCATATATGGAAAGCTTATATCGATCTTAGGTCCCCTATAAACATCATGACTAGGACTTATTATAATTGGGTGATGAAGAAACAACTTGGTTATAGGATGATGCCCAATAAGAATCTGATAAGTAATTTTGTAGGAAGAGTGAAGGGATTGCATGTGATTATAGGTAATTTCACCTATGAGATCGATTTTATGATAGTAGAAGATACTCGTCCGGTGATAGATGATTGCCTAAGCCAAGTAATATTCGAAAAACCATTTGTTGAGGCCACTAAGATGAGTTATGATCCGACTTTAGGGATAGTTAGGTTCAAGGAGGAGAATGATGAGATTGCCTACCAAATGCCTTATAAGATTGAGCAATACCGCCTCTTGTCAAATATAGAAAAGGAACACAAACAAGCAGCTTACTATAGGAATGATGAGGATAGACGTAGAGGAGTAGAGTATGTGATGAATAGGATGCTTGGTTTCTACAAAGAATGCTTGCAACTAGGTTCGGAATACAAAACTGGTGTAGGAGATGACCTAGAAAGTGAAACCAATAATGAGGTCACGTAGTAACCCATGACCTTGAGTCTAGCTACAAGACTCGTAAATAAAGAAAAGCGCTTCTTGGGAGGCAACCCATGTTTTGTGTGATTTTTATTTTGTTTGATTGTTATTTGATACCATATGCATGCTTTATTTTTATTGTTGGTAGATCATGTTTCAAAAGTAAAATGGTGAAATACTTTACTTTGTTGTTTGGCCTAGTCTTAACTTCATCCAAAGGTATTTTTGCAAAAGATAAGTGTAAGGGGAAACCCCAAATATGTTTTTAAGAAACAAACTTGATCATGATTCTCCACAATATTAAGTGAACATGTATATTCGTATTTGTTAGTGTCAAATGCTTGTATCGAGTCATAATGAAGTTTTGCAGGGTTTTCTAGGAAGTAGGACGAAGTTTTTCCAGAAATTTTCTGGAAACTTAACATAAGAATTTATGCAGGTCACTTCTGACGGCGTCACGAGTTTACTCTTGACGGCGTCACGTGTAAAAATATGGAAATTTTACCAGTTTTGTTTTTCTAACGGAGTTTTAAAGTTTTTGTTGAATTATTAGTTTTATAATCTCCAGGAAATCTGCAAACATCATTCTACAAGCATTATATCTTATTTTGTTTTCTAGGATTTATTAGCATATGTAGATTGCCGATTTTATGCGAGGTTGCCTTGTCTGTTTTCTCAGGTTTTACAGGTTATGTATGACAAGAAGATGATTATTATTTCTGGAAGGGAAGCTTTGATTGTTCATTTTCTTGGAGGAAGATCTAACCTGGCCACCTTATTATCCATACCGAGCGAATCAGGGGAGTATTTGATTTCATTTGTTTTACTTATTTCACTTTTACATTCTTTACTTGAACATTGGGGACAATGTTCATCCTAAGTGTAAGGAGAGGGTAAAATGATGATACCTTACAGATACACTTTCGCTTGAGTTTGTTTGTTTGATAGTAGATGTGTAATAAAACTATGAGAAATATTTGTTAGTGCAATTTTAGCTCCAAATTTAAAATTTTTTACAACATTTAGGAGTGAAACTTTAGCCATAGCAAGCGTCTCATGGATAGGAGTCGTATGACTAGCACAAAACCGTACCATTCAGAAAACTTTTCCACCCAAATATGTGAGGTTCGCCTTTAGATTTGATAGGAAAAGCATTCATTATTAGTGCTTATGAGTCTACCGGTAGCATTTAGATTCTAGAACTTGCGTTAGTGATGCATCCCGAGACCGCTAGTGAGACTACATTCGTGTAGTAGGATTTACTACATGATAAGAGGCATTAAGATCACCCTTGTGTTAAACCCGTATCATAATTACTTGACCATTTATGTCATATTACTTGGCTAGTTAAGTCAACTAATTTTTCCCACACCCTTAGCGTTGTACTCATTTTTAGTACACAAAACCCCTAGTACACCCCTCCGAGCCTATCTTTTCGTTTCTAACTTTAAGCATCTTACTTAAAGGAAGAATTTGTTACACCCCACTTAAATGTACACCCAAATCGCCTTAGCCTTCCGTGTATGCACTCATCTTTAGTGCATTATTGTTATTTGTTAAACCCTAAGTTAACTATCTAATTGATTACATGGTTGCTAAGTCGAGTCATATCTTGTACATATTGTTTTGGGACGATTGGGACTCATGGGTAAAGTACTTATGTTATGGAGTAATGGGGAAGAACATCATATTATTACCCCCGTATGTACGTTAATCTTAAAAGTACTCCAAGTGTTTTGATTTTCTTAATTCGAGTCATTAGATTAGTTTATTGTAAAGTATGTAAAAATTCAAGTGTAAGGGGAATGTTCATTCCCTATAATGTATTATTTTGGATGGTAGGGTAAGAGTGTATGCAAAATAAAAAAATAAAAAAAAAAAAATCAAGAAAAAGAAAAAAAAAAAAAAAAAATATATATATATATATATATATATATATATATATATATATATATATATATATATATATATATATATATATATATATATATATATAAGAAAAAACATACGGACTACCATCCCTTTTCATTCTATGTTCATTTTATGTTTTTGTTATTTTTCATTTATTAGCTTAAGTCGAGTCTAGTCTTGGCTTAGCAACGCCATATTGTACATGTAATTAACTAAGATTGTTAACTCGCCACCGGTAAAGATTGCCTATATCCAACAAAACCGTGTATTCCATATCCCTACACCTAACGTTACAACCCTTTTAAAAGACCTCTTTGATAGTTTATCCTAGGTGCTTACGCCATGTGGTGGAGGTTTGATCCTTTCCCAAGCCTATGGTAATCTATTTTGCTATGGCAGGTAGTGAGAGATATTTTCCGTTTCCATATTGTGATATTACTTTATTACACACGAGAGATGTGAGTATCTAAACACTATTTGTGAGGTGCTAGTATATGACCTCCGTGCTTGTCTTTGGTCTTTAGTGGAACGATTATTTGTTGTAATTTCTTTTATATTAGTGTTAAATGACCCCTAACTTGTATTTTGATTAGAATAAAAGCGCATTTGCTTGAGGACAAGCAAATCTCAAGTGTAAGGGTATATGATGAGGCGAAAAATGAACCACTTTTAGGGGGTCATTTAAGCCCGGAATTGAATTTATTTGATCAAATATTGCCCTAAATCGTTCCTTTTGTGATTTTAGGTACTTTGGGAGTGAATTCTGGAAAAGGAAGCAATTCGGACGTTTTTGGAGTATAAAAGTGAAGAAAACGGCAAAGACTTAATTTTCCATGCTGAGAACAGTACCTGACGGCGTCAAGAGGAAGATCCTGACGGCGTCAAGAGTTAAAACCATGACGACCCAGTGAAATCCTTACGGCGTCACAACAAGGGCGTCAAGACTAATTTTGGTGACGGCTTGCATAAGGAGAATACATGACGGCGTCAGACCCAGATCTAGGCAGTCCGAGAAACTATTTGGCGGCGAGATGACGGCGTCAGACATTTGTTCTTGACGCCGTCACCCATCAAAATCTGTATATAGTTTTCTATTTTTCATTCATTAAAGAGGAACTTGTGTGGAGAAAACTAGGGCCGAACTTTGTTAAACCCTAGGTCATATTTTACAGTACTTTCAAGGGTTTTCACCCCTTGAATCCTTTCATGTTCTATTGAGATAAGTCTTCTCTTAATTCAATCAATATGTCTATATATAATTAAACAAAACATACAACAGTAAGTGAGATGTCCATTATACTATCGATGTTCTCACGAAATCCTTTCAGGCCTGTACACAAAAGTAGATTACTCAAATAAAGCCATTTACAAACAAAAACTGGAATAAAAATAGAAATTATAACAAAAAAGTAGACGACTTACCAAATATGGTGCTACCTATGTATGTATACTTTGAAGAAAAACCCAACCAAGATCACTCTCTTTACATGAGATCATGTTAAGAAAATTGGTACATCGGCCTACGTATGTTCATGAAGGGTTTTCTAATCATTTCTTTGTAAGGTTCTTGCAAAACAGAGTTCTATTCAGCAAGCGTTAAAAAGTCTTGAAGCAAAAGGCACCATTGTCCAAGTTCGAAATGCAAAAACAACAAACAACATACTATAAACCTTTTAATAGGAGATTTCCAAAAACAAAGAAAGAGAAAAAGATTCCATTCAGCTCCAAATTTGCATCGACGATGCTAGCTCAACAATAGTATGAAACTAAATAAAATAATAAACTTCGCATAATGCCTTACATTGAGATTCGCCTGCTATATTTTTTTCAATTTGGGATGCCTTCTCACTTGCAATTGTTGTGATGAATTCGGCTTTTGCTGAATTCGGCACTTGCAATTGTTGTGATGAATTCGGCTTTTGCTAAAGATTAGAAAGCTCAACTACTGCCAATTAGAAGGTTTAACTCATGGAAATATGGAAAAATAGCTACACACCTTTATGTCAATCTCCATTCTAAACTCTTCTTATAACTTTTCCTGAAGTGACTTAAGATCAGTTGCTTTTAGTTTTTCTTTATGCAGCTCCTACAAATGGAGATGTGTTTTAACATTGATGTATGCAGTGCAAAGAACTAAATCATGGGACTCTTAAACAGAATATATTTAAGGAAGATATAGATGATTATATTAACTGAATATCGTTTTGTCTCAAGGTGCGTAATAGCAAACCATGTTCGTAGATCATTTGGTATGATTTCGACTCGACCATTCTTGCACTTAATATCCCTTAACCATTGTTCATATATCAAGTCAATTAATTTGTTTCAAAAGCCATGTTACTGAAATCTAACTATTTTGCCCTATTTTGCAGCACGCACATGCTCACACAAAGAAGAACATACTGCTCTATTGCTGTTGTAAGCGTGCTTACAGTAGGTTTCATGGATAGAACATGATTTTGGGTGGTAACTGTAATGCAATTGCGTTACAGGTAATCGCATTTCCACTTCAAAACCGGTAGATATATCCTAACACCTGCGAAAAGCGCATTTTTGCAGCCAACAGAAATGTCCTAGAAAACAAAGGAAAATACCTTATCAAATTGCCACACTTAATTTCTTGTACCTTCGTTGTTGATTTGTCAAATTGCATTACGAAAAACCTTAGCGTAGAGTACCCAAAAGTAGCCAAAATAATTAAATGATGCAACCACATACCTCATTCTCTATTGCTACTGGAAATCTGATATAAATTGTAAGAATACTTCCGAGAAAGCCTAATATCAAGTAAGACACATGTTCCCACACTAGCAACTGCGGCTGCTGCACAAAATTAGATGTTACAATGTGGGTAACTCGTAACTTTAAACAGAAGTGGGTAACTCATAACTTTAAAAAGAAGCGATGGAATTCTTATGCCACCAATAAACTTTATCTACAATCCACTGAACCTTGCCAGCATTTTACAAAACGATTAGCAAGATAATCCAATTACTAAAGAAGCATAGTTAAATATTAATACAATGAGAAAGAGGACTGACCACATTTTCTGGAAGTGATATTCAGCCCTTTAAAAGGATAACCACGTTATTTCTAGCCTATTACAGGAGAAAAAGGAAACATTGTAAGTCAATATTATATAAAAACTTTATTCATCCAAAATTTGTGAAAGATGGATCACTTAATTATGTTAGATCTCTTTCTCTCTCTCTCTCTCTCTCTCTCTCTCTCTCTCTCTCTCTCTCTCTCTCTCTCTCTCTCTCTCTCTTTCTCTCTCCCTCTCTCTCCCTCTCTCTCTCTCTCTCTCTCTCTCTCTCTCTCTCGCGGAAAGAAGTAGAGAATGAAAAGTAACAAATGAAGTCTACAACTTTTATTGTGCTTTAGGTTTGACACATTCAGTTCAACATCTGTCTATATATTAGTCAAATAAAAAGTTTGCATATCACTTGTTACAACGATTTGAATCACTCCAATTGACATATACTTATTCTATGTTATACAAACTCCAACTGTTTACAAATATAAAAACCGATTTCCATGAAAGATGAAGTACCTGGTAGATGTAACGCGTACACTTACAAATCTGGTCAATAATGCCATGTTAATCCGAATGTTTTTCGCTTCAGACTTTGTGGACGTGACAATATGACAATGTACCAACTTATCAAGCTACGTAACTTTATAAACAATAAAAATTATAACATATTCTAAACAGAAAGAGTGAAGACCCAAAAGCCCTACACGTAACGTAGTTTGATCTACATGTTTCATATATGCCATAAAAAATGAGCTTATAATTGAATAATTAAGCTAAAAGGGTGAACTCAAACAAGCACACCCCCTGTTTAAGGGATCATGTGTTTATTGAAAATCTAATGAGCCTTTTCTGATGGCAATCTTGTCGAAAATATTTTCAATATACCCCTTTCATTCATATTAGCTTATTATTGGCAGCAATGTTTTCAACTACATTTTTTCACTCACTGTACATATATGTTTTGAGTTTGAGCATGCAAGATAATGGAACATATATATACCTCTTATTAATATTGCTTCATCAGCTCTGCTCTGTTGTCTCCGTTTCATCTTTGAATGCTTCGACCTATGAGAAACCGCATTCTTATCTACACTAATTCAAAAAAGGAAAACCAAATTTTACATGCATGGAAAAAAAAGGAACATATATATACCTCTTATTAATCTTGCTTCATCAGCCCAGCTCCGTTGTCTCTGTTTCGTCTTTAAATGCTTCGACCTATGAGAAGTCGCACTCTGATCTACTCTAATTCAAAAAAAGAAAACCAAATTATATAGGCACAGGAAAACACATTAAAACTAATTAGAAAAAAACAATAATCTAAAGCACAACAATTAATGGAAGAACTCTAACTAACTTATGGACACAAAAGGCGAACAAATTACCTGTTGCTATTTGAGAGCAACCCCATTCAAAGATATGCCTGAGAGTAGATGTAACATATCTCATTTACCGTTTACAACAAAGTTTAATGGTGTTATGTGGCAACTACTTTTATCGCTTTCTGAGGCACCACACTATCACTAACAACAAATCGAAACCAAACTTTAGAAGAACAGCTTTCCGTTCCACATAGCATGATATACTGTCCCATATGATCCTGTAAAAAATTATGTAAAGTTTAAAACATCAGAATTGTGCATAACAACTTACTTTGGATGTAACCAAACCGAATATTATGAGTTCTAGGGTTGCAGAATGGATTTGTTTGTAGAATGAGATGGGATGAGTTGGGAACCGGTAGATGATTTTTGTTGTGCTACATCATATGTAACTTACAACGAATACGCTGCTAGAGTTATAAAATTTATAATGAATATTGATTACCTTGATATACGTACACTAAATCGAAAGTTAGTTGCATTCGGTATTATCTTAACACTAAGCTGAACATATATCAATATGCATATGCGTAATATGCATATGCGTATGGAAATCACCAGATCTTGATTAGTAGAAATTGACGGCAGGTTGATAGTTCGAATAATATATGAAGCTAGTTCTTCTTATCCATTATGGTGGGACTCTTAACCAATGGGCCTAAAAACTAAATAAATATTGGGTTAGATAGCTTTATCATCTTTGACTTGCAAATTGTATCATAAAAATTGTGTTGCTTTAGTGGTGGATACATTTGTATTGTTACAAATAACTCAAGTTCGAACCATGGCATTCTTATTTTAAAAAAATTTAATTAATCCAAAATTGATGATTATTTGGCTTGTTAAATGCATGCTTAACAAAATTTGCTTACATGGTCAGAATGTGATTACATGGCTGATGATGTGGCTGATAATGAATTACTAGGCAATGACTGGGCAATGAGGTGGCATATATTTTTCAAATGCCTCCTGTTATATATATATATATATATATATATATATATATATATATATAGTGTGAGGTTCTTTTCAGAACCAAATAAATTGCGAGAACTGCGAGAACTACTTTTTTACTCTTAATAATGTATAATGTACAACATATCTATGCAATATGGCATTTTTGAAAATATATGTAACTTTTTTTAAAATAAAAGTTAAATTAAGGGTAAAATAGGCATTTTAATCCTTCCATAAAAATAGCATCCTACAGCCCATCCCCTAAAACGGTTTCAGTAACTCACTTTTCATTTGTGCCTCTGAAACCCTAGCCACCATTATAAGACGGTTTCTTCTCCATCTACAAACCGCCTCCATCTTGCATTTGAAAATCCATTATTTAATGTTTGTATATTGTCCAATCGTGGGAACAGGTAAACTTTGTTTTTTTTTTCTTTCTAATCGATCACAAGATAATCATATGCATTTGAAATCATACAAATTTAAATATTCATCACTCCTTGTGTCACATGAGAATCCTTTTTATTGTTTATTTTATGTTTGAGGCAAAATCAATGATATTAAATTTTAGGCCCAGAATAATCGTTGTGTTTAATCATGGGTTCTCAAATGTGGTTATTTAGATATTAATTGATTGTTTGCAAATTTAATGTGTACTGTATTAAAGAATTGCTTTCGAAAGACACAACTTTTTAATTAATGTGCTATTGTTTGCAAATTTAATGTGTATTTGAAGGTTTCCATTCCGAATATCAACACATATGCACAACTTCCAATTTCGAGGTTATTAATTGTGTTTAAAAGTGTTTCTTTTATTTTAGTATAAGAATTTGTTATTTCTAAGTTTGAAACTGAAAAACAAAATTAAAAAAATTAAAAAGATGATTTTTGTAGTAGAAGAAAGGCAATGGCAGGTTGTTGATGAAGATTTTCTAATTCGATATGTACGATATGTGTTTTTTATGTGTGTTTTAATTGGTCCTAGTTTTTAGTTAACTACTGTAGTTGTTTCTTTTCTTTTTTTAGAAAAAGGATAGTTCTTCAAGTTGGGGTAATGTTCCCTTGATTCGGTTTATGCATTTTGTAATGTATGGTTTTAGTGTGTTTGGTAATGCACCGGTGAGTGTTGCAACTTTATTTAGGATCCCTTTGTCTGGTAATTGGCTTGAATAATAATATGCTTTCTAAAGAAAAGAAAAAAAGAAGTAAATGCATTTGTATATTGGTCGAATATATGGTGAAAAAGAGATAGAAAAAATCATTTTCCAATTCCTGTTGTATAAATTTTGGGTATGGGATTGCTTTTGATGGTAGCATGACTCACCATGTGTTTTTACAAGTTTGGGATTTATATGTGCATATGCAGGGGCGGAACTAGGAGCCAAGTTTAGGGGTAGCGAAATACGAAAATTTGTTTAGGGGTAGCAAAAATTTGTTTCAGGGGTCGCGAAATCGCCAAAAAATGTCCAAAAATCGCCAAAAATTCCACTACCGGGTAGAAGTTCAGGGGTAGTGACTGCTACCCCTGGATTGCATGTACATCCGCCCCTGTGCATATGCGTATATGTGTTTTTATAGTTTGATTCCTTATGTGCACATGTGTTTTTACAGTTTTGGAGTTTATATGTATTGTAAGTGCATATGTGTTTGTTAGTTGTTATGATGAAAAAATTGGTTTATTGATTGTTTGTGTTTACAGGTACGGATATGATAAGTGCACATGTGTTTTATACATATTATCTAGCGACAAGATAGAGAGAAGGTAGTTATGATAATAAAGATTTAAAGAGTAAAGGCACAAGTGCATTCCGCAGATACAAGTGCACATGGACTAACTTGAGTACATATATATAAGGGCATATGGATGAACTCAAATACACATGTGCATACAAAGAAATCAAAGTGTCCAATGAGGGAAAATATATGTGCATATGCGACAACATATTCTTTACTTTAAGAATTTTGTATTTGAATTGTTTAAATATATTATATTATGTTCTTATTTTGAGTTATATATAATACATATATTTCTGTATGTTATTCCATGCAATTGTGTATAGTATTTGTGAGCAAAACACATTAGGGGTTAAGCAATTGAATATTAGACATGTAAATTTACATTAAAAAAAACACATGTGCACCTTTTAAAGCATACATGCTGGAAAAGAAATAGTGATATTCTAAAAAAAAAAAAAAAAAAAAAAAAAAAAAAAAAAAAAAAAAAAAAACTCCTGAAATTTAGGGGAAAATGATTTTTATTAAAAGAAATTCAAAAAAAATATACTTTTACTATTATACCCTTTTGAATTAAATAATAAAAATAAATATCTAAAAAATTCTGATTGGTTGATCCTGGTTCTCGCAGTTCTCGCAATTCATTTGGTTTTGAAAAGAACCTCACCCTATATATATATATATATATATATATATATATATATATATATATATATATATATATATATAGGGATAAATAGCTAAATAGCCCGGTTGCCCTGGGTCAAGGCATATTTAGCCTGATTTTGAAATATTCCCCTTTTAACCCGGGTTGCCTTGGGCAACAAGCGTCACCCGAATGATGACAAGTGTCATTTTTTGGGGGCAGCTTTTGTGTTTTTTGGGCAACTTTTGTAATTTTTGGGCAACTGGAGGACATGTGTCATCATGCGGTTAGCTATACGCTTGTTGCCCAGGGCAACCCGGACTAAATCAAGAATATTTCAAAATTGAGCTAAAAATGCCTAGACCGCAGGGCAACAGGCCATTTTGGTAATTATATATATATATATATATATATATATATATATATATATATATATATATATATAATTCCCATGTCTTCTTCCACCCTGGCTCCTTATGTCACCCTCTTGTAAAAAAAAAAAAAAAAAAAAAAAAAAAAAAAAAAAAAAAACTCTTGGTGTTGGTTGATGGCTACGACACCACCTCCTTTGTGTGAACGATAGTACAGTGCGCCGTTCTTGGGTTTGGACCGGTAGAACAACACAAGGGAAGAACACGACGATACCCCTCACTCTAAATGTTTTGAAACAATTACTAGATTAATCATTTAATTGAAAAAGATGTGTTTTTGTGAACCTCTCTATTAAGAAAAGATTAAGTTTTTTTTTTTTTTTTTTTTTTTTTTTTTTTTTTTTTTTTTTTTTAGTGATATCTAGTTTAGCCAATTATTTCAGAGAGAGGGGTTTTTAGGGACCTCTCCAATAAGAGGAAATAAGGAAGCCCAAAAACCGGATTTACCACTATCCTTTTAGTTTACTTTCTCTACAACTAACTTAATCACCAATTTACTGTAATAAGACAATCAACCTCACCACTAACTTCATTTTTTTAACACTTAAATTAGAATTTTATCAATAATTAAAATTTTTTATATTAATAATTCAACGAAACTAAAAACACTACATTAAAAATTTTAATGCAATGAAACTACAAACTAGTTTTCATTTGTTCGACGTCAAATGTGTCCACTAAATCGGCTTTAAAGCTTAGATGAGTTTCCTTTTTGACTAAATAGCTAATAACTTGTAATGTTTTTTATGCGTTCATATGAGATCATCATCCCAATGTTGCTCCTCTACATAAAATTAGGGAGAGATTGTCATCCGTTTTTTTATAATCATATTATATAATATGATACATGTTTACATCATATCTGTTATTTTCTTAAGAGACATTAGTCGTGTGGGAGTTTTTATTAGAACCCTCTTTTTCTTTAGCACTTCTAGCCCTCGATCCAAATCTTTTCTTGCTGCTTCATGTGTATTCCTTGTTCGCTTCATATCATTTGCACCTGGCTGTGAATGAACTTGACAAGAATAGATCATTCTGAATATATCTCATTAGTAAAGTCATATCCCCATTTATAAGACACGTCGTTAGCCACAAACGGAACGCTTGGTGCTTTTTCGTCTTTGAGGTCGTTGAAAATAGGTGATTAGCTTATGACAATGACATCATTATTTGCCCCGGAAACACCAAAGAACTCATGCAAAATCTGTAAGTCTTGTAAGCCAACTGCTTCCAATAAAATGAATGGATGTGGCCCATGATCACCCCTACAATATTGAGTATGATATGTATTTGAGCAATTAGCCCACGAACGACCCATACAATCAATGCTTTCTAACATCCCAAGAAACTGATGACATCAAATAATCCTGATATTTAAGTGTCAATTTCTCCCTAATGTGTTCATTATTTATACTTATTATTTGGATGTATACTTTGATTTCTTTATTGATAGTGCGTTTTTTGAGTGCCTATCAAAATAATACAAAGTAAATGATAAAGTCGTTTTGTAGTATATAATTATTCCGAAGAAATACCGGCGGAAGTATTTCTCGGGTCGTTTTCCCAACGAAGGTAGAATGGAGTCGTGAATAGTCGAATCGCAAAATCGAGTCGTGAAAAGCGGTAAAGTGAAAAATATGATTTTGGAATTCAAATTATGATAAGAAAAAGTGAAATAACAAGAATGTACAATCTATATATGCACAAATGATAAAAACGTAAAAACAGAAATTCAAACGCGAAAATAAACGTAACGTACGAAATAAAATGCGACTTTTATTCTAAAAATGATCTTACAAATGTAAAACAATTTTCTAAAAATCTTAAACTATTAAAAAGAATTTTAAGAAAAAGAAAAATATTTTTTTGAGTTTTTATTTATTTTCTAGAATTTATTTTCTATTTATTCAATTAAAAAGTAATTAAAAATAAAAGATAATATGAAAAATAATGGGAAAATAATGAAAACAAATCTGAAAAATCTAAATTATTATAAAAGAATTTTATAAACTATTTTTGTATTTTCCAAAGCTTTTTCTGATTTTTTTTATGGATTTTTGTTATTTAAAATGATTTAAAAATGATTATAATAGAAGTGAAATTAAGAAAAATAGTAAATGAACTCAGAAAATTATGAAAAATTTATAGAAAATCTAAAATAATATTGAAAGTTTGCAGAAAAATTTTGGAAAAGAACAATTAAGCAGAAGTGCTTATTCAGTGCTTATACAACTTATGGCAAGTGCTTATTTAAGCACTTGCCACAAAACTTTACCAAACTCTCAAAACAAATAAAATATACTACACAAAACTCAGTAATGTTCAAATATGCACAAGGAAAACTCAGAAGTACAAGTTGCAAGCAATAAGCAATAGAGATAAGCTTATACAATAAGCAGAATGAGAAACAGAATAAGCTAACAACTAGAAACAATTCAGAGCACTAATATCAACTATAAGGAACTAAGATAAACCAATAAAACTGAAATAACAAGCAAGAAGAGCAATAACAGTTCCAAGTATCAAAACAGATAAACGTCCCAAACTACTAAATAGCCAGACCAAAATAAGCAAACCTAAGAGGCTACAAACTAGAATTATAGTGGCAATTTAATCTCTACACTACTGAGTATCCAAAAGAAGCAAAAACCCTGTCTAAGTCATCTATCTGCTACTCTAAAATCTACCAAAAACAGCAGCTATCAGTGATCAAAAGCTGAGTACAGTTGACTATTAAATGCTACTCTACATTGACCTTTCTCAATTTGATCAACTAAAATCTACTCCTTAGTTGTAATATAAGCTAAAATCAAACTATATTAAGCTACTTTAAACCATTTTACAATTATCAATTGAGTTTCATCAACTATATTTTACTAAACTTAACTGTTAATCAAAAGTGAAATCTATTTTGACTTTTACTAATATAACCTACTGATTTAATGATCTTAAAACCTATTACTACCTACATGAAACTTGTGTGAACCATAAATTCAGCAAACAACAAACTACTCCACTCTAAACCTAGTTAAGCCAAACACCCCCTTATACTACAGATTTCACTACAGCTACTACATTTAGATCACTAAACACCACCAAATCAATCACTAACAGTTCTATAACACTAATGAACAGTGAATTAACAACAATTATCACAGAGATTAAACAAAAAAAGGATGGATCAGATCCACAGCTATGATACTTAACTAAACAACATAAAATCAATTCACACTAATGCAGCAAACTAACAAGTAATAAAAAACTACTCTATTCTAATGATCTAAACACTAAATACTACACTACTAACAGCAATGATAACATTCAAATTCAAAATGAAATCAACAACTATCTCAGTTACACAAGTATGATTATCAACTGTTGCAATTAATAAAAATGGGACTTACAACATTCTCCTCTCAGCTCAAAATAGAGAGGTTCCACAGTAGCCTATCTCTAGATAGGCTAAGCTCATCCAATGCTAGCTTAACATACCAATTATCCCCTCTGAATCACCAATAAACCAAGAACAGTTGACTAATTGTTGACTGAGTATCTCATGAACCAATGAAACTGAAACTACACTCTTTCAAAAACTATGGAACTTTTTATGAGATTCAAACTACTACAATTTACTTTTATGAAAACAGATTTCCAATTAAACTACTTTTATCATTAATTTTCTAAATTTCTGATTTCCAATAAACTTTTGACTGAAATGTAGAACTGAATTAAAACTTAAGAAGTGAAATGAAATAAGCTGATTAGACAGTGATAAAAACTAAACAACTAGTTATAAACTACAATAAACTGAAATGATAAAACTAATTGCATTAAAAAGTAAAGGTGTTACAATTGAAAAGAAAATATTACACTACAAACTGTGAATTAAAAATGGAAGAGTTTGGCTACTCCAAAACTCCACACTTCTAATCTATTACAAGCTCCTATTTATAGGATAAGTGAGGAGAAGAGTGAGGGTAAGCTCACGGATTGCCATGTTGGCAATCCGTGTTAGTTTGTGTTTGTTTATAGCCATTCTGAGCCATAAGATCATATCCCAATCATTGAAAGCAATATCAGCCCTAGGATCATGCCTTTGTGACGCGTTCTGTCCAATAAGATGATGCCACGTAGCCATGCGTGTGCTTCTTGAGCTCTGACGCCTTCTGACATCTTCTAGAAGGCCTTGATTTGACAACCTTGCCCTTAATTGCGGTGATTTTATGTGTACGGTAATTAGGGTTCTATGTGAGCTGGGTAAAGTGAATTGGGGGAAAAAGAGAGCGGGGTAAGTATTTTAATATTGTTTGACTTTGAGTTTGACCTCCGGGTATAGTAAGTGGATGGATCGGGTTGTATTTATTTGGGCTTGGTGTGAATGGGTGGACTGGGCTTTGGTGTATAACTTTGGACCAGGCTATTTGTAGGTTTAAGATTAGGATGAATTTAGTAATAACAAGGACCAATGTCGTAATATTTGAAATTCCAAGGGCCACTTCTGTAAATTTATTCCAAGGACTAAATTGACCAATTACGATTCTCCAAGGACTATTATTGCCATTTTGAGCTCAATTAGGATCAAGGCTTGATAAATGCTTCTCGGCTTCAGCTTTTTACACTCATTCCACATCTCGTGCTCGTGTTTGCTATTTTTGTCACTTTTGTCCATATCCGTACCTGCATTCACATAAACACAAAAACACAACATATTTGGCATTTTAAGTCGGGTTTTTGGTCGTTTTGGTCCGGTATTTGGTAAAGAAAAGGTGTGTAAATTAATACACACCAAAATCCCCCCGACTAAGGTATTGCCGTGTCCTCACGCAATGTGATCAATTCACGCTTTTGGGATAAATAATTTCAAAACTCTTTTTACTAACTTTGAAAAGTAGCAAGGAGGTTCGAAAGAAGTAATAAAATCATTTATTCCCGAAAACGCTCCGTTTTCCAAAATTTTCTTTTTATTCCGTTATTCAACTTACATTTCTATTTTTGTATTTTTCATACTTCATATATGTGACGGTTTGTTGAACTTTCATTATTTATGCAATAATTATGATAAGAAAAATATGATTTTGGAATTCAAATTATGATAAGAAAAAGTGAAAAATATGATTTTGGAATTCAAATTATGATAAGAAAAAGTGAAATAACCAGAATGTACAATCTATATATGCACAAATGATAAAAACGTAAAAACAGAAATTCAAACGCGAAAATAAACGTAACGTACGAAATAAAACACGACTTTTATTCTAAAAATAATCTTACAAATGTAAAACAATTTTCTAAAAATCTTAAACTATTAAAATGAATTTTAAGAAAAAGAAAAATATTTTTTTGAGTTTTTATTTATTTTCTAGAATTTATTTTCTATTTATTCAATTAAAAAGTAATTAAAAGTAAAAGATAATATGAAAAATAATGGGAAAATAATGAAAACTAATCTGAAAAATCTAAATGAGTATAAAAGAATTTTCTAAACTATTTTTGTATTTTTCAAAGCTTTTTCTGATTTTTTTATGGATTTTTGTTATTTAAAATGATTTAAAAATGATTATAATAGAAGAGAAATTAAGAAAAATAGTAAATGAACTCAGAAAATTATGAAAAATTTATAAAAAATCTAAAATAATATTGAAAGTTTGTAAAAAAATTTTCAAAAAGAAAAATTAAGCAGAAGTGCTTATTCAGTGCTTATACAGCTTATGGCAAGTGCTTATTTATAAGCACTTGCCACAAAACTTTACCAAACTCTCAAAACAAATAAAATATACTACACAAAACTCAGTAATGTTCAAATATGCACAAGGAAAACTCAGAAGTACAAGTTGCAAGCAATAAGCAATAGAGATAAGCTTATACAATAAGCAGAATGAGAAACAGAATAAGCTAACAACTAGAAACAATTCAGAGCACTAATATCAACTATAAGGAACTAAGATAAACCAATAAAACTGAAATAACAAGCAAGTAGAGCAATAACAGTTCCAAGTATCAAAACAGATAAACGTCCCAAACTACTAAATAGCCAGACCAAAATAAGCAAACCTAAGAGGCTACAAACTAGAATTATAGTGGCAATTTAATCTCTACACTACTGAGTATCCAAAAGAAGCAAAAACCCTGTCTAAGTCATCTATCTGCTACTCTAAAATCTACCAAAAACAGCAGCTATCAGTGATCAAAAGCTGAGTACAGTTGACTATTAAATGCTACTCTACATTGACCTTTCTCAATTTGATCAGCTAAAATCTACTCCTTAGTTGTAATATAAGCTAAAATCAAACTATATTATGCTACTTTAAACCATTTTACAATTATCAATTGAGTTTCATCAACTATATTTTACTAAACTTAACTGTTAATCAAAAGTGAAATCTATTTTGACTTTTACTAATATAACCTACTGATTTAATGATCTTAAAACCTATTACTACCTAAATGAAACTTGTGTGAACCATAAATTCAGCAAACAACAAACTACTCCACTCTAAACCTAGTTAAGCCAAACACCCCCTTATACTACTGATTTCACTACAGCTCCTACATTTAGATCACTAAACACCACCAAATCAATCACTAACAGTTCTATTAAACTAATGAACAGTGAAATAACAACAATTATCACAGAGATTAAACAGAAAAAGGATGAATCAGATCCACAGCTATGATACTTAACTAAACAACATAAAATCAATTCACACTAATGCAGCAAACTAACAAGTAATAAAAAACTACTCTATTCTAATGATCTAAACACTAAATACTACACTACTAACAGCAATGATAACATTCAAATTCAAAATGAAATCAACAACTATCTCAGTTACACAAGTATGACTATCAACTGTTGCAATTAATAAAAATGGGACTTACAACATTCTCCTCTCAGCTCAAAATAGAGAGGTTCCACAGTAGCCTATCTCTAGATAGGCTAAGCTCATCCAATGCTAGCTTAACATACCAATTATCCCCTCTGAATCACCAATAAACCAAGAACAGTTGACTAATTATTGACTGAGTATCTCATGAACCAATGAAACTGAAACTACACTCTTTCAAAAACTATGGAACTTTTTATGAGATTCAAACTACTACAATTTACTTTTATGAAAACAGATTTCCAATTTAAACTACTTTTATCATTAATTTTCTAAATTTCTGATTTCCAATAAACTTTTGACTGAAATGTAGAACTGAATTAAAACTTAAGAAGTGAAATGAAATAAGCTGATTAGACAGTGATAAAAACTAAACAACTAGTTATAAACTACAATAAACTGAAATGATAAAAACTAATTGCATTAAAAAGTAAAGGTGTTACAATTGAAAAGAAAATATTACACTACAAATTGTGAATTAAAAATGGCAGAGTTTGGCTACTCCAAAACTCCACACTTCTAATCTATTACAAGCTCCTATTTATAGGATAAGTGAGGAGAAGAGTGAGGATAAGCTCACGGATTGCCATGTTGGCAATTCGTGTGAGTTTGTGTTTGTTTATAGCCATTCTGAGCCATAAGATCATATCCCAATCATTGAAAGCAATATCAGCCCTAGGATCATGCCTTTGTGACGCGTTTTATCCAATAAGATGATGCCATGTAGCCATGCGTGTGCTTCTTGAGCTCTGACGCCTTTTGACACGTTCTGACATCTTCTAGAAGGCCTTGATTTGACAACTTTGCCCTTAATTGCGGTGATTTTATGTGTACGGTAATTAGGGTTCTATGTGAACTGGGTAAAGTGAATTGGGGGAAAAAGAGAGCGGGGTAAGTATTTTAATATTGTTAGACTTTGGGTTTGACCTTCGGGTATAATAAGTAGATGGATCGGGTTGTATTTATTTGGGCTTGGTGTGAATGGGTGGACTAGGCTTTGGTGTATAACTTTGGACCAGGCTATTTGTAGGTTTAAGATTAGGATGAATTTAGTAATAACAAGGACCAATGTTGTAATATTTGAAATTCCAAGGGCCACTTCTGTAAATTTATTCCAAGGACTAAATTGACCAATTACGATTCTCCAAGGACTATTATTGCCATTTTGAGCTCAATTAGGATCAAGGCTTGATAAATGCTTCCCGGCTTCAGCTTTTTACACTCATTCCACATCTCGTGCTCGTGTTTGCTATTTTTGTCACTTTTGTCCATATCCGTACCTGCGTTCACATAAACACAAAAACACAACATATTTGGCATTTTAAGTCGGGTTTTTGGTCGTTTTGGTCCGGTATTTGGTAAAGAAAAGGTGTGTAACTTAATACACACCAAAATCCCCCCGACTAAGGTATTGCTGTGTCATCACGCAATGTGATCAATTCACGCTTTTGGGATAAATAATTTCAAAACTCTTTTTACTAACTTTGAAAAGTAGCAAGGAGGTTCGAAAGAAGTAATAAAATCATTTATTCCCGAAAATGCTCCGTTTTCCAAAATTTTCTTTTTATTCCTTTATTCAACTTACACTTCTATTTTTGTATTTTTCATACTTCATATATGTGACGGTTTGTTGAACTTTCATTATTTATGCAATAATTATTAGGGTCAACGAGTAGAAACACTTTTCATAGAAAAGTGACCGTACGGATAAAAATCGTCAGCCTTGATTTTTCACAAGTCCCCAAACTAAGCGTACAAACGAGATCACAGCTTATCTACAAATTAGATGCTAACACTACTCATAATAGTTACTTGTGAAAACTCCTTACTCCCATTTCCTAGGTTTTGTATCTCAATATTTTATTTTGTTAAGAAATGAATTGCTTCATATTTTCTCGTTTCGATAATTTTTAAGTCCGATAGTGATACCTAAGTTAAAACGATAAGTAGTTATTCATTTTCTCTTAAGAACCACTGCAATAGAAATTCGGTCCACATCAACAAAAAAAACACAACATATTTAGCATTTTAAGTCGGGTTTTTGGTCGTTTTGGTCCGGGTATTTGGTAAAGAAAAGGTGTGTAAATTAATACACACCAGTAAACGTGAGTGGAATTCGCTTAATAACCTTTAGGAAAAGTTTAACTTGCGAAAACTCGTGAATACAATATATATATATATATATATATATATATATATATATATATATATATATATATATGTATATATATATATATATACATATACATATATATATGTATATGTATATATATATATATACATATATATATATATATATACACATATACATATATATATATACATATACATATATATATATGTATAGGTATATATATATATATATATATATATATATATATATATATATATATATATATATATATATATATATATATATATATATGTATGTGATACCGGGTAAGTGATTTCCCGGGGCGTACCCCAACGAGATGTGAATGGAAAGCTTCATGTAAGATTGAGATTAAGACTTGTATGTTTTGTTGGAAAGTTTGTTTGGTTTTGTCGTACGTTAAAATAACGGAAATTAAGAAATTAACAAACGTAAATGAAAATAAAACAACCTAAAGGGAACAAAAGGCAAATGGAAAAACTAAAGAAGTCCTAAAACACTACGGGAATCATAATTAGGTATCGGGAAATCCTAAATCACAATCTAGATTAAAAACGTAAAAGTTAATTAATTAAAAATGCGAGTGCGCAAATTAAAACGTAAATTTAATACTACACCAACCCTACGGGCATGAAATTATTTTTTCTACTTAGTAATGATAAAAGAAAATTTTTGAAGAAAGAAAAATATTTTTTTTGCTTTTTTAATTAATTATTATGATTTAAAAAAAATTTAAACTACCTTAAATTACAAAAAATACTAAAACTAATTTTTAAAATCTGGAAATTTCTTGGAAATAAGCATTTGAAATAAGCATGAAATAAGCAGAACAAAGGCTGATAAGCTAATTTACTAAACAAACAACCAAGGATTAAAAGGATAAATGGTGTAAGAATTGTGACAAAAATCCCAAGGGTGCAGTTGGAAACGTGTGTTTACTTGTGTCTGTGTTGACTTGGTCAAAAGGAGAGGTCAGGGGTTCGACCCTTGGCTTCTACCTTTTTGCTATTATTATTATTGTTATTTTTTTTTTCAAATCTTTTTACACAAACCTCTAGAACACATGAAGAGAAGCAAAGTTTAAAACTAAAATGCTTTATAAAAAGCAATAACTCAGCAGATGCAAGGCCAATTAATAAGCAGTTCACATGGGAGCTAAAAGAATGATTAGAAACTAAAGAAAACTATGAACAATTAACAAGCTATAATAAGCTGATAAAAAACTACGCTAATGGGGAAATCATATTAAGGCATCTAGAGAGGGTTCTAATAAGCTAAGGGAAGCAGAAAAATGAGCAATTAACAACCTGAATAGAAGCACTTACACAGACAATTTAGACTAGGGGCTGCTGATGGTAAGAATGCCCTAATAGCAGTCCTAAAAAGCACTTAAAGCTGAGGGCTAAAGGGAAAATAAGCTCAATCAGTGAACATAAGCAACAAAAGAATTCATAAAACTAATTTGGTGGAGTTAGAGCTAGTATAACACTAAAAGCAAACCAAAAAGGAACTGACAGTTAAGCAATTCATATACTTTCAGAATGCTAAAAAAAAATACAGCCTACTGAGGTGTATTTGAGAAAATATTTAAGCTAGCAAAAAGGTATACTAAGGCAAATAAGCTATTGATTGATACAGGTAGTCTACTAGGGAGCATAAAGAAACAAAAATCTAGGAGTTTGCCTAGGTAAATAAGCACTCCACTAAGAATGAAAACTCCCTGCTGAGACAGCAAGGCTGCTAAAGCAGTGGTGGTCAGAGGGCTTCTTTAGGGAGTGAAATAAGCTACAAAACAAATCACAAAAATAAACTAAAAATAAAGACATAAAGATAAGCTGGAAAATAAGTTGTAAACTAAATTTTAGACCTAAACTCCTAGTGATTAGTAAATTAAAAATGGTTGAGTGAGGGGGTTTGGGACTGCTTGGCTGCTGGTCCAGTGGTTCAAATGGGTAAAAATGAGTGGGAAATTGAGCTTTAAGAGTTAATTCAATCTACAAGTCCTAAAGTCTATTCTATGAATTGCATATATAATGAAAACTAAAAGCTAATACTACCCTAAGTTAACTAAAAATTGAGATAAAAAGGGTCAGGGCTACTTGGTTACTGTTGTACAGCAGCCAAAATGGTGCAAAATGTGGTTTTGCAGGCTGCTACATAAGTGAACAAAAGAAAAGAGAATGGTTTTAAATGGGTGCGTTACTAACAAAGGCCATCTACTAATTTACCTAAGCAAACATTATGTAACTGATGCAACGCAAATCTAATGCTAGAGAAACCTTCAAAACCTTATAAACTTAATGGAAAAACACGAACTAAGTTTACAACTGCTATTAACAATGAATTACAACTAATTGAAATAAAGATTTGATTCGAAGACTAGTGTTAGGCAACCAAAGTTTCTTATGCTAAACATTCCCCATATCTATGTTGTTTGAGAAATACATATATATATATATATATATATATATATATATATATATATATATATATATATATATATATATATATATATATTTTAAAAGTGAAATGCAAAGTTTCAACACCATTTTGCAAGTAACAGCTAAAGTGAAACTTATTAAACAAGAATGAACCAGAAAATTTACCCTTTTGAATAAGCCAACCGTGAATTAGAATAAACAAAACTAGCTTTCATTCATAAAATAAATTTTACATAAAGACTTCAAATTCTTAAAAACAAGATAAAGCTTAAAACTTCTACTTGACTACTATTAAAACATACTAACTAATGACTGCCTTTGTGGCTTACACAATCTCTTCTATTTATACTAAAGCTAGCTAGGGTTTTCACTTGGTCTTGGATTCCACTGCTTTTCCTTTGTCCTCTTCTGAGTTGTGCTTTTTCTGTGAGTGAAAGAAGAATTGAGATCCACTTTGTTCTTCTTTGCAATGAACCTCAGCCCTTGGATTGATCTCAAATCATCACAGCCATTGATCACATATTTGGCGCCAATTTTAAGTTGTGGATTGATGACATGTAAGGGAGGTAGGTACGGGTTGTGAGAGATTGGAGGAGGATAGTGGGATGGGGAGTGGTGGGGGTGGCTTTTGAGGAAGGTTGAGTGTAGCAGGTTAAAGTAATGGAGGAGGGGGGAATGAATATGCTGGTGGGTAATAGAGACAGAGGTGAGTGATGGTGATTAGTTTTCTGGGTAAAACAGGTGAGGGAGAAGAAGGTGGGAGGCGTGGTTTGACCTAGGTGAATGTACGTTTGACCAAGTCAAGGAGGGTGCACGTTTTTATTATCAAACGTAATATGGGGGGTGATGGGCTTTAAGGGTAGTTTGGGTGGGCTGATGATGGTTTTGGGCCCAAGGTAATGGTGTGGATTGGATTGGTTTTAGAATTCACAAAGGATCCCTTTGGTTGCAGTTTAAATAAGCCCAAGGACCAATCTTGTATAATCTAGATTTTTGAGGGGCTAAAACTGTCACATCTTCAATGTATTACCGAGGGCCATTCTTGACAAGTTGTAATTTCAAAAGGACTTCTGATGATACACTTCCAAAATAAAGTATCCGGAGATCATTCTTGACAACTTTGTAAACTTGAGGGACCAAACTTGTAAATCTTTGAAAACAATTCACCCAAAGATCGTTTTTGATAACTTTTGACTACAAGTGGACTTGGGTTGACTTTTCTTTTAAAATAAATACTCAGGGACTAGTTTTGTCAAATTTTGAAAGTTGGGGGACTGAAACTGTCAATTATGCAAACTTTGTTCGTTTTTCGTTTGTTTTCAATCATTTTACATCTGAAACATATAAAACACGACCTTTGGGATATTTTCTATATTTTGATGCGTTTCTGGGCATTTTTTAAACGTTTTTGCAGTTTAGATTGACCAAAAATGATGAGTATTTACACACTCATCAGTTATATTTTGTATCCAGGTTTCGAATAAGCATACGAGCTAAAGAGACGCGGAAACTGGAAAGAACTTGCAAAAGATACACAACTATAGTATGCTGAAGAAAGCTACGGCGTAACTTACAGTCTCTATTACGCCATAGCTAGGAATTCAAGTATAAAGACATAAGTCAACTCGAATCAAGAACTACGGCGCAACCAAAACCCCTAGTTACGCCATAGTTATTTCAAGACATATAATTTCCTAATGACGAAGACTACGCCGTAACCATTATATGGAGTTATGTTGTAGCAATGACACCATGAATGATCTAAGATCCAGAGTTAAGCTATGGCGTAGCCCACTTGAAGACAACGGTGTAGAAGAAACCCTAATTGAAGTTACGGCGTAACCAACTATATCAACTACGCCATAACTATTGCTATTGGATAAGATCATTTTACGATTACACTAGCTACGGCGTAACCAACTCATAGAGTTACACTATAGCAGTGTCGAGCATATAAATACAACCCTAATTTCTGCATTTTACAACAACTTTCTCACCACCAAAGTCAGAGATCGTTGTGAGCATTTAGGAGGCCACTCTACAGCAGCATACAGAGCTATTCCAAGGGAGAGATCACATTTACAACACCATAAGTTTTAGCTTTTCATTGTTTAATCTCTATTTCGAATTCATGTCTTGTTTAAACATTGATTTGACTGTTATTATTAATATGATCGGCTAAGCACCTATGTTGCTAGCCTAGTTATGATTCTTTTATTGTTTTGATTATGTTTTCATATTTTTTGTAATGCTTCAAGTGTGTGTATGCTTAGTTTATCATAGATCCTTTAGTTGCGGTAGTTTAAATGAACCAGTTATACTTGGTATGCTAGGAGAATTGACCATAGGACCCCTGGCGTAGTTGAGTTGCGAGGGAAATGGTTGGGATGACAACTAGCCATTTACCTTGTGTGCAAATTGACCATAAGACCACTTTTCGGGTTGGATAAACTTAAGTAATTAGAGTATCGTCTAAGATCCGAGAGGCCGGACCATACAAAGATAAATCTAGTATGTAGTGGTACTTAGGGACTCTAACCCATCTATCGTACGTCGGCTTACTTACAGAGGGTAGTGCCTTTGGTTCCCGGCAGGATTCGGGAGAGATAGGCTAGTGAACTTGACCATATGAACCTAGTGATATATGTCCACCCTAATTGAAGCATTAGATTATTTTTATAAACAACATAATCGTAAGCAATATAGGATGACTAGCTAGGCTAGTACACTTCTCTCTCACTGTTCACAACTTTGCTTTATTTTTTGTTTTATTTCATCTCAGTTTTATTTAGTTTAATTAATCATTTCATCTTAAAACCAGTTTAAATGTGACAATAGACTTAAATAGGATCCACACCACATAGCTCTTGGGACGACCTCGGTTTTACCAATTACTAGTCTACACGCGACCGGATTCTCTGTCCGTTAGTGCATTGGTATGTGCTTATTCACATACCTTTATTTGACCAAATTAAGACCAAAATGACCAAAAACTAACCATAAATGCCAAATATATTGTGTTTTTGTGTTTGTGATCGTGTAGAAACGGATATTATGGAACTTGGACAAAAATCAAGCTAAAAGACAAAAAACAAGCACGAGATTTGGAAAAGTGTCAAAAGCCGAAGCCGAGGAAGAAAATAATCAAAGTTTAAGCTAAAAATGTCGAATTCACCCTTGATGATTCAAGAATTTGCAAAAATAGTCCTTGGAAGAACTTTGAAAAACTTGTCAAAAATAGTACCTCAAGAATTTAATAATGACAAGTTTAGTCTCTTTGGTATTATTTTGTGATGAAATGACAACTCAAGTCCTTGAAGAATCAGAGATTGACATGAAAGGCCCTTGGATTAAATTATCAAAAAATGGCATAATTGGTCCTTGATATGTCAAAAATTACAACAATGGTCCTTGTAACTTTTAATCCAAAGTTAAACTTAATCCTAAATCAATACTAAACTTACCGGACCCTTAGTTGTTATCCAACCCACTAAATAAAACCCAACACTAAATCCACCACCCAAGCCCATTATGCACGAGCCCAACCACCCTTATTAATAAATCCTCACTAGTCCAAAACAATTAACCCTTGAACCCTTTCTACCTCGTGACCCCCCTTTCACGCAGTCCAAACCAACAAGTAACCCCTTCCCAGTCAAAACCATAATTACGCTCCAAAAATGTATTGCTCCCCTTTCTTCCCAAAAATTACCTCGTACACAATAAATTACCTAATCATTAACACCTTCTAGAGAGCTGATACCTGATAAGGGACTGTTGTCATAACTTGCCACCTTGGCAATCCCAAGCCCTCTGATTGGTTATATGTTGCTGGCACAAGATCCAAGGTCCTAAATCATTTGAATGATGACATTTTGATCAAAGGGCTGAGAACAGAGCTGCTGGGAGCTTCCCCAAACCCTAATCAATACCTAGGCTTCTCTATAAATACCCCCCCTTCTAGTCATTTTGGTAGTTTTTCATGTAATGTTACTCTGCTATTTTACTTTCCTAGCTTAACTTAGCTTTTAATTCAGTTGTAAACCTTGTAACATTTGTACTCAAGCTTCCTTATTAATAAAATTATAGTTACTTTTCATTTTATTGATTTGGTTTACATTTCAGTTTTTACTTTAATGAATACTTATACTCATATAAGCTTGTCTATTATTGTTTCAGCTTTACATAAGCTCATAAAAGCTTTTTATTCATTTACCTTTATTATTTATTATACAAATCTAAAAATACAAAAAAATAAGAAAAACATTTGAAAATTTCAAAAAGCTTAATTTCAGTATATATAAGCTTACAATAGCTTCCTGTAGCTATTTGTAAGTTTATTAGTTAGTATATCAGTATAAATCTCCAAATTCTAAATTAAGTCAATGAAAGTCAACTAAAAAGAGATTAAGCACTTGAGCTTATTTTGATAATGAAGATGATGACCCATAAGTCCTTTAGCTCTCCTTTCTAAGCTCATTCTTCCTATCCTTCTATTTCTTACTAATCTAAGCTTTGGTCTACTTATAAGTCTCTATTTAATCTCTCAATTATTGCATAGTGCTTATTATTGCTTATATATAGTGCTTAATTGTGATTTTGTGCTTATTTAGTTCATTTTGGGTTCAATTGTTGATTGTTTCCTCAGTTTCATTTGCTATATCTCATATTTTCTCCTTTTGCATAATTTTCATGTCATATTAGCTTATCTAGTAGTAGCTTAATTTAGCACTTAATCAGTGATCATTTTAGCTTAAGTTTAGATAATATAACATAAGTAATCAATTAAAATCACTAGTATAGCTTAAATCAACCTAATACTAATCAATATAAAAAACAGTCACTAGATAAAGGGGTGTTTGGTAAAAGGCACTTTTGTATGCTTGAAACCTTTTTGACCATTTAATCAAATTGAATCAGCTCTCATTTGTCATCAGTAGTAGATTTTAAGTAACCATTAGCAGTTTTGAGTAGTTACATAACATTTGCATTAATATTTCAAATTACACTTCATAAAACTATTTTCTAGTCAAGAAATTTGCATAATCTTAGATTTGTGCATTTAGTTGTAGTTTGCTATTTATTTCTAGTTCATTTAAGGTATTGAGTAGTTTTGCATTACAAGTTTTAGACCTTAGCTCACTTTGACCAAGTTTTGCATTACAAGTTTTAGACCTTAGCTCACTTTGATCAATTCTCATTACTGCATTAAAAAAATGTTTTAAAAGGCCTTTACATCAGATCAAACTTTAAACTCAAATCAATTTGGAAATTTGTAAAAAATGATTTTCTGAGTTGTTTGGTTGTTAAACTTAAGAAGTAAGCTTTCTTTTAATAGATTGGAACATATTTGATTAGTTAAAATTGGTTGGGAATAGCCCTCAGTGGACTAAATTGTGCCCTGCTCCACAAGACATTGTTCCAACAAGCACTTGTTTTTTATTTTTAATTTCTTTTTTATAAGTTCAAATTACTTGAGATTTGGCATAGTCAAAGTTTGGTTGCTTTTCTAGTTGATCCTCATTTTTACAAATTTTATTGATAGCTTTTACTTAGCTTTTCTATAGCCTATATTAGCTTTTTGAACTTGTTTGGTTTAAGCATTTTGCCAGTTTTAGATTATCAGAATTTTGAGCTTCTGAGTTAGTTATAGCTTGTTTAAGTGTTTGATTTGGATTCTTTAAGTTAGCTTTAGGTTAGTATAAGATTGATTCATCTTATGATTAGCTTATTAGCTTTGTAGTATAGCTTTTTAGTTTGCAAAATATTCCATTTCAAGTTATGTCTTAACTGTTGCAATACATGAGCTTATTCTGAGCTTTTGTTAGCCTTTCATAAGTTTGGCTTTTATAAAAAGTTTTCATTTTCATAAGCTTGTTTAGTTTTCAAAAGCAAAAATTAAAAAATAATAATAAAAAGGAAAAATTGCAGAAAGGTGGGTTCGAACCCTGGTCTACTCATTCACACAGACGCAACCACACAACATCACACAAAACGCGCCCTTGGGACTTTTCTGTTATAACCTTCATTCCTTTTTCTTTTATCCACTTTCTACTCTATTTATCCTAGTCAAATGTTTCTGCTTATTCCTTGCTTATTACAAGTGCTTTTTCACTTCTTATATTTTTCCTAGGCTCTTTATAGTATAAATTAGTTTCCGAAAAAGTTTCATAATTTTCCAACACTTTTAGCTATTTTTCTTTATTTAATTTCTTTTCCTAAGTAATAAATTCACAAAAAATAGAAAAAATATCCAAAAAATACAATTCTTTTTTCAGTAATTTTCTTTTGATAAATAAAACTTAGGAAAATTAAAATTTCAGTAATAGGACTAGTCTTTCTATAATTTGCTTAAAAGGCTCGGGATTTTCCCAAATTTTCGTTTCTCATTTGTTTTATCATCTTATAAAATAGTTTTCCGTAATTTTTGAGAATTTTCTAAGCTAGTTTGCTATTTTTCATTTATTTTCTCCTTTTAAATAGTTTTTAATTCATAATAAATAAAAGAAAATCCAAAACAATGTAAATCTTTTTCCTAAAATTATTTTAAGTATTTAGGAGTATTAGAAATTAAGTTTGACTTTTTAGGTGCAATTTTCCAAGTTTTTAGATTTTAGGTGCATTTATTTCCCGATAAGTTCGCGTTTTTGGTATTTCTTAAGTGTGTTTTAATTACTTACCTTAATTGCTTATTTGCCTTATTTTAGCTCATATTTCATTAGTTTTAGCTTAAATATCCAAAATATTCACTTTTATCACTATTCACGACACGTTTTACAAATCAAAAAATCACGATTCTATTCACTCCTTCTACGGGAAAATGACTCGGGAATTCATATTTCCTTTGAATTCTTTGGAGATAATTATATTGCATCATGCATATAGGTAGACCTTAGATAATCAAGCCATTATAAATTTAAGACCTGGTCAGTAAAACCTGCATCAAGTTTTTGGCGTCGCTGCCGGGGAGCTATAATAGGGTTTTTATTTAAGTTTTTAATTTTTATTTTGTTTTCTTACATTTTGTTTAAGTTTCAGGAAGCATGGATGTTGTTGACATTAATACGTTGACACTTGAAGAATACCTTGCGATAACTAGGGATGAGCAAGGACCAGGCCTTGTGAGGCCAATGATTGGAGCGAATGTCTAATTTCAAATCAAGCCGCAGTTTATGAGGGAATTGCGGGAGAAACCCTTTGATGGGAATAAGTCTGAAGATGCTTATGAGCATGTGGAAAATGTTCTTTACATCACCAGTCTCTTCAACATTCCAGGTGTTTCTCATGATGTGTGATGAGGCGAAAAGTGTTACGCTTTTAGGGGGTCATTTAAGCCCTAAGTCGTGATTATTTGATCAAATATTACCTCAAATCGTTTCTTTTGTCATTTTAGGTACTTTAGAGAAGAAATCTGGAAAAGGAAGCATTTTGGACGTTTTTGGAGCGAAAAGTGAAGAAAACGGCAAAGTCTCCAAATCAAGCTGGAAATAGTACCTAACGGCGTCACGCTTTGGAGGTAACGGCGTCACGTATTGGCAGAGAGGTGGATAAAAAGTTACACAAGATGCGCCAGAACGTTTTTGGGAGTTAAAGAGTGACGGCGTCACCAAGGCTGTCAAGAGAAAAATTACACGTGACGGCCAAGAGTGGAATAACACATAACGGCGTCAGATCTGGATCTAGGCAATCCGAGGAAAGCATTGACGGCATGTTGACGGCATCAGGATCATAACGTGATGCCATTGTTGGGATCAAAGTTTTACTATTTTATCAAGTCTTGGTCTTTACATCTTGTAATAAGATGATCACAACTACATCAACTAAGAACAAAGAACGATGAATGATTTAGAAGACGTCTAGAGCTTTGAAAGTCAAAGATCAAGACGAAGACGTCAAGCAACCTTGATGACCGACCCTTAGGGGGAGATTGTTGGGATCAAAGTTTTACTATTTTATCAAGTCTCGGTCATTTGTAATAATATTAGGTTGCCTAGTTATTATTTACTTTCATATATGTTATGTATTAAGTTTACTAGGCTTAAGAAAAGTAATCCATGGGCCTCCTAGCCCACGTTTTCATGAAAGGAAGGAGAGGGTGTGTTGCCCTAGCTCCTTCCCTATAAATAGGATGCTTAGGTCTCTTGTAAACTTGTTGGTTAATTCATAATTCTAAGAAAACTCTTTCATTTCTATTTCTCTTATTGTCTTAATCAACCATCTCTCACTCTCATCTCTTTTCTATCATTCTTATACTTGTGTTTACATAAATTGTGACCTAACAACCATCATACCTGTAATCTCTATATATAGTTTTCTAAGTTTCATTCATTAGAGAGAGAAATTTTAGAGGAGCTTTTACCACAACCCCTAGGTCGAATTTTCATCATATTGTAGGGGTTTCAAACTCTTCTTTCATCCATGTTTCAATAAAGATAAATCTTCCAATAATCATCCATATGTCTATGTGTTGTTTGATTCTATCTTATGCTTGTCTTTATTTTAATATGCTAGGCTAGGTTTGTTTGTGTTTGATTAGATGTAATGAAACCTAGCTATTGATTGTTGGTTGATTGTTTGTTATTAATTGTATTGGATGAATGATATCGATGTTAGGCTTAAGAAAACTGGCAGACTTCCAATTGGTAACATGCTTGAATGTCTTAAGAAACATGAATCGGATGTGTACTATGATTTTAATGGTTGTATTTAATGCATGAATGACTACTAAGGAGGCCATGTTAGGAGCTAGTTGTCGGCTCGACATAGGAAGAGGTAGAAACTTGTAGAGTTGGGGAAGATCGTACACGGCCCCACGAATGGTATTAAGGAACATAACCCGTCATCCACGCAATTGTAACAAACTATTCAACTAATGCAAGATAGCTAGGGAGTAGTGAAATCTAAGTAAACACGTTTCTCTTATTATCGTTTTTCTCAACATTTACTTTCTTGTTATTATATTTTCATTGCATTTGTAGTTATTTGGGTTAGTTGACGCCCACTCTTCCAATACCCGAGATTTTTACTTGATTTCCATAAAACTATAAAAATACAAAAAGAATAATCCCTCACCTCTAAACCTAGTTTAATTAAGTTTTGATCCTAATGACACTATTCCCTGAGAGAACGATCAATCCCCCGGTACTTGCCACTACACTATACTACATCTATCACAACTCGTAATTTCAGGTCCCTTTTTTTTTAAACGTCAAAATTTCATTTTTCATCTCGGGAAGTTACTATTCATTTCTACTATTCACTATTACTATTCATTTCCAAAATTTTTATTTCATATTCTCGTAAGATAAACTATTTTAATGATAATCCGAGAGTTTGGCACTCGTCGAATCATTTATGCAAAAATCACGAAGCTGTGACCGAGATTTACATTTGGGTTTAAACGTCATTCCAGTATCCCGATATGTCCATAAAACGCTATAAACGATAGAAATATGATTTTCTCTCATTTTACGACAATTCTAAAAGTTTTGGGATTTTATGTTTTCCAGTTCAGCGTTTTACGCGAATTACGCGTTTTAGACCCGCGTTTCCAGTTTTAACAGCGTTTAAGCAATGGCACGCTACTGGAGGTTTTGGCAGGGCTTGACATGGTCATAGAAGACTCTGATATTCATATGGGGACCGTTTAAACTATTTTAAGGGCCTATTTCCGCACTACTTTTAACAATGTAAATTCAACACTTTTGGTTAAACGATTTATTCTAAATGATTGAAGTGAAAACCATTTTTGAACTTGTGTTGTAATACCAATTAAGTTACACCCCAGCTACATGTAAGCTTCCGCTGGACCCGATTTTGGGGGTGTGACAGATTGGCATCAGAGCTTTGGCTATAGCGAACTGAGTGTTTTTAAAACCTAGATTATAGCTACTTTCACGAAAACTTAACCCTATAACTGTCACGTGCCTGCCTGCTAAGCTGATGCCTCATTTGTGGTTTGTTGCTGACATATGTGATGAGATTTGTATCTCATCATCTGATATATTATATTCATTTATTCTAGTTGATTACTATAATTGTCTTTCATATAAGCATGTTCACGTATCATATATGTCACCGTGTTATGTTTTTCCTTGCATAGTTTCATCATTTGACCTCGAGTTTGGTCACTTGCTTTTGTCTTTCAGAACGTCTTGGTATTTGTGAAGGACATGGTATTAGTATAACTGAGCTGAGTATTTCAAAATTCATGGAACCTTGGTAGAATATAGACTGGTCATTTATATTCGACCCGGGACAGTAGGACATAGGCTGACCACCTATATCCGACTCAGAAATGAATTTTTTTAACACTGAGAATGGTTATAATAAAATTTTGTCTGGATTGAATCCTTTACTCGATTTCTAAATGTTTCATTCGTATGTGCGTACTCAAACATTTCAAGAACATTCATACTTTTCATCACTTCGTGAACCACCAATTGGAAGCACGTCAACTGGTCATTTCATCTCATGAACATTCACGTCTATGCACGATACACTTATATAACAGAATTTTCTTTTATCACAATCTAATTTTGTCGCAGTTGTCACAGTCTTTTCCCTTCTCACCATCACTATCATTCCCTTTCCCATTCCTATTTATATAAGGAATTAGGTGACACTCTATAGAATCCTATGTCACTCATCCCTCACTACTCCCAATATTGATAAGTGGATATTATCAATGACCTCCCTAGGAAAGATTTTCCATACCGTCAATTACTAGGAGGATTTCTCGATACAAGAAAAGCAATGAAAGGATTACAGGACTACTAACCAGGACTAGAAGTATATAGTAAGAAAATTCATAACTCAACAACAATCCTAAGATACCATGAGACCATCCGAATCACCATCTCTGACCTAGTTGTCAAATTTTATCATTCAAAGGTAATAGCTAGAATGAGCTACAGGATCGAACACAATGTGAAGGTACGCTAAGCAACTTTATAGAAATAAACCAAGCCTCCTAACCGATACTGTAGAGTGTTTTTATTAAACATGGTCTCATCTAAACGCAAACTTCCCTGCAATGAGTTTTCACCAAGGATAATTGATTTGAATTAAGGATATCGATATAGATTTCCCTAAGGCGTTGTGTTCTCTAGAAATTCCAGATAACCTCATTTTCATACCAAGAAAGGGATCAGATCCGAACATATATTTTGCCAACTTGATGACAAATTTCAACGATAAACCATTTCAGGACATAAGTTAGTTTGAATATCTATGCGTGTAGTTTTACCTAATACCCACCAATAGGCATTATCCAACCTTAGGAACTAAACGTTAGACACCTATGCATTTGTGCAGACATACCTACCTGACAATTTAATCCTCTTAATACTTTCACTTTTAAATGGATTTTTCTCCAAACTACCGTTATACAAAACATATATCTTGTAAGAAATACTTTTCTGAGGCACTTATTTTGACAAGCAAATTCCTTTTGGTTAATCTTTTACAAAACTACTGGATGCTAAGAAATTTTAAACATCAATCTTTAGTAAATCATACTATCCACCTTATGTTGAAAATAGTCCTATCTTGCATAACTACTAAATTTTGAAACATCAAGAAAAATGTTACTTAGAAAGCCGTTTGCTTAAAGTTGTAAATTTATTTATTCAGGGAAGGTTTATGAACAAAACACACAATCTCAAAACAAACTTTGAAAAATCAATCACTATATTACATCACTTATACATTTAGGAGTTTGTCAATTGACGACACAGAGCTTGGAGAAAATCTTAGTAATGGAGACTAAGCATCGTAGGTGGAGAAAGACTCAATTCATGACATCTTGCGGAGGATCACAATCTCATCCTAACCTAATCTTTCCAATACCACCCTTTGATGGACTTAATCTTGTAAGTTTTCCACAAGATTCATGATATCCATTTCAATTATTCTTAATAGAGGAATTTGTTTCACCTCAAACTCCTAGCGATTACATTAAGATTCCTTTGGAACCACACCACCTATCATATGCAGACCAATGGTCAGGATTAGAGAACGATTCAAACATAGGAAGATATGCTCAGAGCATGAGTGATTGACTCTAGAAATGGTTGGACTAACCATTTACCATAAAACAAAATCAGTTGCAACCATAGTTATCGCGCGAGCGTAGAGACTACACCATCTGAGGCACTCTATGGTCGAAGTGCCAACATCCATTGACGGTTCGAAATTTGGAAAAGCCCAACTCACTAGTCCAGTAAGCATTCAAGAAATAACCAGGAATTTCCTGCAAATCAAGAATCAGTTACAAGTTCGATAAGTTGTAAACCCTTAAAATTTCAAGTTGGTGGCAGGGTTATGTTGAAAGTTCTGCCTAGGAAAGGCATAATACCATTCAGAAAAATTCAGGAAGTTAAACCCGATATACATTGGACCATTCAATATTTCAGACAGTATGGGTCTAGTGGCCTACAGACTTGAACTCCCATTAGAGCTCAGTAGCTTACACGATAAATATCATCATCTTTTCACCAAGTAAACTTCAGAGACCAACACAAACTGAACTTCAGGACGAAGTTCCTCTTAGAGGGGAAGAATGTCACAACTCGTAATTTCAGGTCCCTTTTTTTTTCAAACGTCGAAATTTCATTTTTCATCTCGAGAAGTTACCATTCATTTCTACTATTCACTATTACTATTCATTTTCACTATTCATTTCTGAAAATTTTATTTTATATTCTCGTAAGATAAACTATTTTAATGATAATCCGAGAGTTTGGCACTCGTCGAATCATTTCTGCAAAAATCACGAAGCCGTGTCCGAGATTTACATTTGGGTTTAAACGTCATTCCAGTATCCCGATATGTCCATAAAATACTATAAACGATAGAAATATGATTTTCTCTCATTTTATGACAATTCTAAAAGTTTTGGAATTTTATGTTTTCCAGTTCAGCGTTTTATGCGAATTACGCGTTTTAGACCCGCGTTTCCAGTTTTAACAGCGTTTAAGCAATGGCACGCTACTGGAGGTTTTGGTAGGGCATGGCATGGTCATAGAAGACTCTGATATTCATATGGGGACCGTTTAAACTATTTTAAGGGCCTATTTCCGCACTACTTTTAACAATGTAAATTCAACACTTTTGGTTAAACGATTTATTCTAAATGATTGAAGTGAAAACCATTTTTGAACTTGTGTTGTAATACCAATTGAGTTACACCCCAACTACATGTAAGCTTCCACTGGACCCGATTTTGGGGGTGTGACAACATCGGTCAGGTACACTGCCTGGTGGGGATTGCAAGCTTCTCGAGATCCCTCGAGATGTAAAACCTTTTGCGAGGGCGCAATCCCACGCATCAAGTTTTTGGCGCCGTTGCTGGGGAATAGTTATTGTTGGCATGAATATTACGATATTTAATCTAAACATCCTCTTCATGTTCTGATGATGACAAAGATGTAAGTTACAACATATAACGTAAAGTGCTTAAGTTACTTGTGATCACAATTCATCTTTGCATTCTTACGTCAACAAGCCTCGACATCTCAACGTCTCGAGTTTGCCTCAACAATCACTTAAGGTATGTATAAACAAATGTCTAATACATTTTATGATCAAAGGGATTTTATTTAAACATTACAAAGTTTATAAAATGATATAAACATGTTATATATTTTTTGAAAAACAATTTTGGTAATTAAAGGAAAATGTTTAATTCATAACAAATATATGAATTCAAATTTTTAACCAAAATCAGTTAGTTTTTCACCAAATAAACTTTCACCAGAAAAGACAAAGATTTCTGGCCGTTTCAGTAGGGCGGCCCCCTTAATTATGGGCGGCCCCCTTAATAATTAAGGGGACCGGCCATACAATTAAGGGGACCGACACGCTCCTCTGTCAGAAATCTTCTCGTATAAATACCACCTCAAACCTGGTATTTTTCTCACCTTTTGCACAAAGATTTTCAGATCCAATTCTCTCTAAACATCCTTCTAAAACCCTTTGATCATAAGATTATTAATCTTTGTTTCAAGTGATCCAATCTCTCATAACTCAAAGTGCAAGAGAAGAATCCTCCCCATCATAAAGCCAAAGATGTAGTTAGTGCTTATGTAAAGTTGTGAGCTTTGTATATGTAATAAGTAGATCAAGATGATCTTACTTAGTAGTGAGTTTATGAGTGAGTTAGAAGTAGTGTGAAGAAGTTGTGAAGTAGTGAAGAAGTCATGAAGTTGTGAAGCCATGAAGAAGTCGTGAAGCCGTGAATAAATAGGTGTGTTGTGAAGAAGAAGTAGTGAAGGTGTGTTAAGTAGTGTAGTTGTAGTGTTGTGAAGAAGGTGTGTTGTGGTGTGAGATTGGTTCTAGCTACTATTAGAACTCGACATTTAGCTTAGTGTCGTTAAATGGTGTAAGCAAAAGTTGTGTAAGGTTTTCTCCGCCAAAAGGGAGCTTGTTGAGTAGTGAAGAAAACTCTCGAGTAGGTGACTCGGGGAGTGGAGTAGGGCAAGGAAGGTGTCCTTGTAGCCGAACCACTATAAATCATCGTGTCCGGTTTGCATCATCTTTCTCCTATCTTTTTACTTTCATTCTTGCATTTATCGCGTTATATCTATGCTTGCAAATATGTGTTGATTGTTGCTTATATTGTCATGATGATTGATTGTGGTGTAGTTACAAGTTAATATTATGATAGGATATAACATTGTATGATATTGTCTAATGGACTTATATATTATTAACACTTCTCATATCAAGTTTAACTTAATCGATAATTTGATACAAAACGTTTTAAGATTTTAAAAGGAAAACGTATTCACATAAAGATCGACCAAAGTTACATTCATAAAACTAAGTTTCCAAAACTAATTCATCAGTGTACGTATATAACCGATCTTATTGATTATATGTTGTTTTCACACTAAACTCCAATTGAAGGTTTTTCAAACAAACAATTGAATAAATTTGAATCAACATTTTGAAACCAAGTTTTTATAAAATTAAAAAAGAGGGGAAAACTATTCAACCCCCCCTTCTAGTTTCCACAATTGCTACCAGAGCCACGTCGCTCAAATTTTCAAAACAAATGGTTTTAAGAATTGAGTACGATCCATGTATCAAATTACCCATTAAGGAGGATTAAATATGAAAAGTGTTTTGTTGATTGACTTGTATTAGTTTTGATGATATATACACTAATTATACTAGCTCAAAATAATATTATGCTTAAAATAAGTGTTATATGTTCGGTATCAAAATCAGAAAGTTACACACCTTTCCGAAAAGTCAGAAAACAATTTTTTACAAAAAATGAAATTTTGAGTACCAGATGGGCGGCCCCCTTAATTGTCTAGGCGGCACCCTTAAATACTGGGCGGTCCCCTTAATTATTTAAGGGGTCCGCCTGTCTGTTCGACAGTTTTTCGAAAACTTTGAAAAATCATATAAAATTAACCGTAACTCCGTAGAAGTCGTGCCACCCGGCGTTTTAAAGGTAATTGAGTCTACTTTAATTTAAAAATACTTAAAAGTAACCATTACAAACTTAAATAAGTAAGAAAGTCAAAATACTATACGGTGGTCAAAAATTTGTGTTTTGTTTTAACGTAAAACTTTTGTTTTACCTTTTCCTTCAAGTCGGGTATTCCTAGTTGATATACTTTTGAAAAATTAAGTATTTATATTTTCAAAATATTGATCTTAATTAAATTATAGAATGGGAGGAAACTATTTTATTTTCAAATAAATTCGAGCTAAGTAAACGTTGGTGTATATAATACACAAAACGACGACAAGTGTTTTATGTTTTATGTAAACTTTTTTGCGATTTTATTTTCTTAATTGAATATATTAAATGATTGTTGCTATCTGAAGTTTAGCTATGTATATATCTATGCATATGTGCCCTATTAGTGTATAGCTAGTTTGCCGATTTATATTTAACTAGATCTTATGCTAGATTTCTTGCGTTAGGATTGTTATAATATGCTTGCATTGCATATAGGTATAGATGGCTTAATGTTACTCAAACATCTTGTAAATGAGTTCAATCTAGTCACCTAAACATTTCAAACAATTTAATCTACTCTTCACAACACACTTAAATATTTTCTACAAATTAGCTTGTTTTACCTTAAGATGTTTAATAAGAGAAATTAAATCATTGTAAAACATTAATAGTTATATAAAAGAAAAAGTATTTTCAAAATCTAAGTGTGTTCATAATAAGTAAAAATGAAGAGTCTTTCACAAAAACAAAGCATATAACAATCATGAAATAATAAGTCAACTTTCAATCACTCACTAATAAATAATCTTAGGATTAATGGAACACACTATCAAAATGTTTATTTATTTCAAATGAGTGTCCGTGAGGGTCAAGAAAGATCTTGATATTATATCAATTCATTATTCAAATTATGGTTGATATATTCATCTTATCTAATTGACGTGTTTTTAAGTGTGGACAAGAAATTGGATTGCTATTTGTTTAGCTTCAATATTATATAAAATTACAACAAAAGATATAGTCTTGAATCTACATACTCAATCACACTAGATTGATATGAAAATAGTTACATCCTTTGTAGATGAAAAGAGTGTGCATTGGATCATAACTCACACTTGTGTTGATAATATCATATTGAATCTACTTGTCCAATAATTGTGTTCCAAATATTAGAATAACATTTTAAACACATTTATAAAATATACAATGAAGTAGGATTGATGACTTGGATGTTTCGTCCGAAATATTCAAGCAATTTACATTGCAATGCAATGGATAAATGTGTCATATCCGAAAAACCAAACATGAGCAAACTAACAACATATGTAAACTTTGCTCACACTTCTTAAAATCGTCATTTCAAGATAAAATACATATTTAAGAATAATACACACTATATATTCTATGTATTTCATTTCCTTTGTAGCATGAATGGTTGTGTTACAAGATAATGCACTACACTTTCCTTTTTGAAATAATATAAGTTATTAGAAGTGAAAAATAACTTGTCACAATCCATAAACAAATAATTTTTTTTAAATACTTGTTAAAGTATGATATATAACATTGGCAAAAATCATAGAAAATAATATTTGTTTAAAAATATATTAATGTCTAGTTTTGATATCATTTGAGAATCACAAACTCATTTAAGATAAATAATCTTAATGAGATTCATTTCACAAGAGATGCTAAGGTGTACTCTTAAGTTTAGCACAGTTATTAAATCAAGTAATATGTCATCAAAACCAAACAACCGGTAAATCATGAAGAAAAGATTAAAACTTTTTGTTTACTCTTATCTAAACATTCAACACGTCTCTATTAGGATCGTGAATAAAATATATTATCTAGATTTACCTTCATTAAAACATGATGTTTGAGTCACATTAAGCCAAGTATTAGTGAATCAAGCAAACTTCATGTTTGGTAATCTTTGATTGGTAAATTTAGGAACTCAATTTCTTCTAAAAAGAGAATGACTACTGGAAAATCTATTGACTAGAAATTCAATTTAACCTAACGGTTAAATTGCTTCTATGTGAGAAGTTGGGTGTGTGTAACCCGTAAAAATGGTCGTGTTTAGCTTGAATTGAGCACCACTAGTAATAGTCTCATACTCATTCTCCAACTTGATTAAATTGCTCTTCCTATATATACCTAACGCTAGTTTACTTTTATGAACTTTGCTTCTCATTAGATTCTTTCATTCCTAGATTTATGGCATATAGCATATATGTTGTTTCTAGATGTTTATTTGCTCCTATGTGATTTGATTGTATGCCTTTACATGCTTAACTCTATGTCCAGATGAGCACGAATTTAATGGGAAGGGAAAACACACTCACTCACATATATTCCTCTACCTTACACCCAAACATGTCATCTCCCAACAACCAAAAACCTAAGATTTCAAGAACCGCAAGGATCTCCGTCAAACCCGTTTGGAGGAGGAAACTTGATTCTTGTCATAACTCAAGTGATGTTGTTCCAAGTCAACCAACTACTAAACCTCAAACCCACAATAATGACTCATTTCACAACCTATCACCCACTCATTCCCTCATTCATGCTTCTTCTTATGATGAGCATGCTCAATCCCAAAACAACAATCCCAATCTCTCAATCAATACTTCACATGTTGCTCATTCAACAAAAACACCACTCACTCTTGGAGAACCTCTTCCACGTATTTCATGTTTTCATGACTACCCAAGCTCAACCATGTCTCCACCACCAAGAGTACCACCACCACATCCTACAACCTCACATGCCATTCCTATGTTGCATGTTCAAACCTTCACCCAAGACAACCATCATGTTCCACCATCATCACCTTCCTCCGAGCACTTGAAGTTCGTTGAGGAGCTAAAAGAGGCTCATGAGCTTAGTGCTCTTTTAGCATTACATCTTGCGCAACGCAATTTGGATCCAACCCAATCAAGCTCAACATAATCACCACACAATATCAACCAAGTTGAGAAGAATGTCAACAATTGCCCTTGTTGCATCTTCCTTCAACAACAAACCATTGCATTGAATGAGCACTTCACTTGGATTGAGTATCTTCTTACAAGATCTCAACAAACATCATCACTTGAACAACATCCAAACTCTCAATCAACCTCTTCCGCTCCTAAATCTACGCCCCTAAAAGTCAAGCGAATTTCTTTATGAAATGCATCTTTTCCACTTCCTAGCAAGTGAAGAACACAAAGAAGATATCCATGCTTCAAGTGTTGTCAAGCCATCACCACCTCATTCACATATCCATTTTCGGTCGTCAACCAACAAAACACCTAAAAATCCCTTGATTCCAAATCATCCACCCTTGTCAAATGTTATATTAATCTAAACCATATTTGTCAATCTTTTGTCATTACCATCCCTTTTCATTCACGCTCATCCTTCTTTATTTTTCTACGTCTTTAAAAGAAGGCATCATTATCATTTTTTTTTCTCTTTTAGAATATATATTTTGGTATCTTTTGCCAAAATATGTCGGTAGAATCTTTGCATTAGGTTCCAATCATTATCATGTCTTAAGCTTTGGTCATGGTAATTTTTTTTGGGAAGTTAGGTTGTCGTTTCTAAAACAATAATTATATGTGTCATATTTTTAGTGCATATACCTATTACGTCCATATATTGTTCCCCTATTAGTATCATGCATATACCTATCATCATCATTATATATATTTGCACTTGTCTACTAACTTTGTTTTGAAGGATTACTTCATCGCTTGATTCTTTGGTAGCCAAAACTAGTTTTGAGCATACACCAAGGGGGAGTATACACCAAGGGGGAGCATACACCAAGGGGGAGCATTAAGGTTGATTGGATCAAGGCTTCACTTACGATGATGCAAGCTCGGCTTTTACATTTTTTCTCAAGGGTTCAAGCGTAGTTGAAGTCTCGTCTAAGTGTCTACCTTTTGCTTCGACAAAAGGGGGAGAAGAAGTGTAAACAAGTAACTTATACATTTTACTATGAGTTATAGTTTACATAGTTTGTCATCATCAAAAAGGGGGAGATTGTTGGCATGAATATTATGATATTTAATCTAAACATTCTCTTCATGTTTTGATGATGACAAAGATGTAAGTTACAACATATAACGTAAAGTGCTTAAGTTACTTGTGATCACAATTCATCTTTGCATTCTTACGTCAACAAGCCTCGACATCTCAACGTCTCGAGTTTGCCTCAACAATCACTTAAGGTATGTACAAACAAATGTCTAATACATTTTATGATCAAAGGGATTTTATTTAAACATTACAAATTATATAAAATGATATAAACATGTTATATATTTTTTGAAAAACAATTTTGGTAATTAAAGGAAAATGTTTAATTCATAACAAATATATGAATTCAAATTTTTAACCAAAATCAGTTAGTTTTTCACCAAATAAACTTTCACCAGAAAAGACAAAGATTTCTGGCCGTTTCAGTAGGGCGGCCCCCTTAATAATTAAGGGGACCGGCCATACAATTAAGGGGACCGGCACGCTCCTCTGTAAAAAATCTTCTCCTATAAATACCACCTCAAACCTGGTATTTTTCTCACCTTTTGCACAAAGATTTTCAGATCCAATTCTCTCTAAACATCCTTCTAAAACCCTTTGATCATAAGATTATTAATCTTTGTTTCAAGTGATCCAATCTCTCATAACTCAAAGTGCAAGAGAAGAATCCTCCCCATCCTAAAGCCAAAGATGTAGTTAGTGCTTATGTAAAGTTGTGAGCTTTGTATATGTAATAAGTAGATCAAGTTGATCTTACTTAGTAGTGAGTTTATGAGTGAGTAAGAAGTAGTGTGAAGAAGTTGTGAAGTAGTGAAGAAGTCGTGAAGTTGTGAAGCCATGAAGAAGTCGTGAAGCCGTGAATAAATAGGTGTGTTGTGAAGAAGAAGTAGTGAAGGTGTGTTAAGTAGTGTAGTTGTAGTGTTGTAAAGAAGGTGTGTTGTGGTGTGAGATTGGTTCTAGCTACTATTAGAACTCAACATTTAGCTTAGTGTCGTTAAATGGTGTAAGCAAAAGTTGTGTAAGGTTTTCTCCGCCAAAAGGGAGCTTGTTGAGTAGTGAAGAAAACTCTCGAGTAGGTGACTCGGGGAGTGGAGTAGGGCAAGGAAGGTGTCCTTGTAGCCGAACCACTATAAATCATCATGTCCGGTTTGCATCATCTTTCTCCTATCTTTTTACTTTCATTCTTGCATTTATCGCATTATATCTATGCTTGCAAATATGTGTTGATTGTTGCTTATATTGTCATGATGATTGATTGTGGTGTAGTTACAAGTTAATATTGTGATACGATATAACATTGTATGACATTGTCTAATGGACTTATATATTATTAACACTTCTCATATCAAGTTTAACTTAATCAATAATTTGATACAAAACGTTTTAAGATTTCAAAAGGAAAACATATTCACATAAAGATCGACCAAAGTTACATTCATAAAACTAAGTTTCCAAAACTAATTCATAAGCGTACATATATAACTTATCTTATTGATTATATGTTGTTTTCACACTAAACTCCAATTGAAGGTTTTTCAAACAAACAATTGAATAAATTTGAATCAACATTTTGAAACCAAGTTTTTAGAAAATCAAAAAAGAGGGGAAAACTATTCAACCCCCCCTTCTAGTTTTCCACAGTTATTGTTTAGGTTGAAATTTCTTTTTATTAGGTCTACTTGCTAGATTCCTTTCTAGTAAGATTTTTATTCTATTTTTATAGGTTTTCTTTAGTCTATATTATTTCTTCGTTCCTTTGTTCGTAACCATTACCATCCACCATCATGGAAGGTGGTAATATCTTTAAACCCATCAACCCACTACAACAAAACCCACCACAACCAAACTAACCTCCTAGACCCCGCACTTTAGGAGAGTACTCCCGTCCTAGCCACCAAGGCTATCGAAACGCCATTGAGCTCACTCAAGGAGCCAATGCGTCTCCCTTGCGATCTGACACCATCCGGTTGGTGCAAAGCGGATGTGCATTCCATGGACTTCGTTCCGAAGATCCTAATCAACATCTCAAGGATTTCCTCAAAATCGTAGATTCCATAGATCTTGATGTTGAAACTCGAGAGACGACCCGATTGCGTCTCTTCCAATTCTCTCTACGTGACCAAGCTAGTCAATGGCTTGAGCATTTACCTACGGGATCCATCACCTCTTGGGATGATCTTACCACTCGTTTCCTTTCTCAATTTTTCCCACCGGGGAGAACCACCAAGCTAAGAAATGACATCTTGATGTTCCAACAACGTCAAGGTGAAACCCTTTATGAAGCATGGACTCGTTTAAAGGACTTACTCCAAAAAGTCCCTCATCATGGCATAGATCTTTGGCTCCAAGTCCAAATCTTTTATGACCATATCAATCTCTCCACGAGGCAAACCATTGACCAAGTGGCCGGTGGCAAGCTACTTGATCGAAGTGTGGAAGAATTATGGGAACTCATAGAAGATCTTGCTCTCTATGAAAACGAAAGTTAGAATGATCCCCGTGATTTGAACAAAATGGTCAAGGCAATATCTTTGCATTCGAACAATTCAAGCACTCCCGACCGTAGGATCATAGAACTTAAAGACCAAGTCAAGTTTCTCATGAAATCCTACGAAGCTCCTAAATCTTCAAGCCAAGTGAACAAAATCACTTCTTCATGCGAATTATGTAGTGGTCCCCACGACACTCGTGATTGCATGGAACTCCCCGAACAAGCTTTTGAGGATTACGCATCCTCGCATACTGACGGAGCGGGAGACAAGTGGTACACTTTCAAACCCAAGCCAAACCCTTATGGTGATTCATACAACCTCTCTTGAAAAAATCACCCAAACTTTAGGTGGAAACAAAACCAAAACACACCCTTAAACAATTCTTCCACTCCACCTAATCATTACCAATCAAACGGTCCACCTCCTAACCGTACTTCCAACAACTATGGTAGTACCAATAATCTTGATGGGTTGATGTCTAAATTTATGGCATCTCAAGAAGCTCGTAGAGCTAAGTTTGAATCCGAATTCAATCAACAACAAACGGAGATGACCAATAAAATTGACAACTTGTTGAAAGCTTTTAACAACAAAGTGTTGACCACGCCAAATAAGGAAACTAGGAACACTAATAGTGGAACCCAAATTAAGGATCCCTCATCATCCAAGCATGTCCACTTTGTCAATGTTGTCACTATTAAGCCAATCGATAAGTGTAACACCCCAACCCGACAAGGATAAAAATGTCACAATAATATGGTGTTACATCAGAACAAACAGAACAGATCAAAAGCGGAAGTCTTATATAAATAACTTACTCTCAATGACTATGGTCAAAATCCTCAACTCAACTCTACTCTCAATCCCAGAAAGCTACCCCAAAAGCTATCTTGAATACCTGCCGCAGTGAAAAAAAATGCGGGTGAGCTTAAAAAGCCCAGTGAACAGATATATAACAAAATGAAACGAAATGTAAATGCTGAAGTACAATTGATATATTTTTGGGAAAACATATTTAAGTATAACGGATAATATGGAAATAAAAATTGTAGGTTAGGTTAGGAATTCATACAGTCACCTATATAAACAGAGTCAGAACCTTAATAATACCATAAGCTCAGAAACAGATCATATCATAAACATAAATCACACATAAGGCAACATAATGGAGTAGCTAACTCCCAAAATTTTTTGAAGGACGTATATTGCACACACAGCCACATTCACCATATAACAGATAATAAATAACAGATAACAGAAACATATTGCATCCATACACCCCTTCCTAACAAATAAATATATGCAGCCAAACCAAGGGATGTGGCAGAACATCACTCTACTGCCCTAGAGTCATGTCAGAGGTGCATCCCTAACACGGACATGGAACCTCCATGCCTAGTGAAACTCATGAAATCAAATGGTTCATATTTAAGGGTTCAAAACTTAATTTTCATATCAGAAAGTTCAATAACAAAGTTTTCATATCAAAGGTTCAAAATAGAAGGTTCATAGCAAAGGTTTAAATCAGAAGGTTCAAAACAGAAAGTTCATAACACAAGTTGTAATCACAAATGAAACCTTAAGAGTAAGGTCAGAATATCCGTACCTCGAATGAAAGCAAAGCTAACAGAAGCAGACAGATTAAATGAGGAAACAATATCCTTCTTCAGAAATCTACACATGATGTATTCGTTATTAATAGTTTGCTCAATCTTTTACTTATTTATATTCCGTATTAGGTTTTCCTTCCATTTTTAATAATTTTCCCTTTTTAGCAGATTTCCTGATTTAGTAAATTTCCTTAGATATTAGATTAAGTATCAAATAAATTATTAATTCTTTCTTAGGGTTTAATTATGACAATTTATAATAGTTTAGGACTTAAAGTATCCTTATATTAAATTATAGGGTTTTAATTATAAATATCACAAGTTTATCTATTATCCAAGTTAGTTCCTTAACTTTCCCATGTTGACGTTAGCTTTATATTTTATAAATTTACAAAACAATCTCTTAATTTTTACAAAACCAATCAAACCCTTTAATTATAGAAAATACAATTAAATCCATTTAATTACCAAAATTACACCTTTAATCCCTCATATAACTTATATACTAATTAAACATCTGGTTTTCAATATTTACAAAACTAACCCTCTATTTAATTTAATTACAATTCAAATTATATATATATATATATATATATATATATATATATATATATATATATATATATATATATATATATATATATATATATTACATAATTTAGTGTTTAAACCTTTTAGTTGCAAAATTTACATATACCCCCCTCACATTATATTTTTCCCTATTCTCCACAGAATTTATACACCTTATAAAAACATCCCTTAATTTTCAATAATTACAAAACACCCCCTTAACTATTTATAAACAAATCAATTTATATGAAAAACCATCAAAACCTAACCCTAAATCATCCAATCATCACCAACATTTAATATAACCTTAAAACATTATTAATAACCAGATTCCACACTAAAAACCCAAACCCTATCCCTAATTCACCTTTTTCCCTTTTTATTTTCTTTTATTAGTTAGCCTACAACATAAATCCACAAACAATTAATATAAACTTAAAAAATTATGAAACTCATTTTCCTAGTGTTATATGATGCTCATAGGACCTGAGAAAAATATTCACAAGGTTTACAAAAATCGCATGGTTTCTTTTACATTTATAGTTTGATTTTTAGGGTTCTAAGTTTATATGAATTCGATCGACTAATTTAGCTTACATGGTTCAATTCCAACATTTTCTACAGATTTTATATAATATATAGAGTGATAGAAAAATACCAAAAGATTTTATAACTTGTGAATGAAGCAGTACGAATTTAGGACTCTCGGCTAGGTGAAAATCGACAAAACAAACCTCCAAAGCTCAATTCGATCGACCTCAGCCTTGTCACTTATTTTCTTGTGTTCTTAAGTTTATAAAGCATTTAGTAAAAATATGGGTGTGCTCCAAAAAAATAAGAATCGATTCTGTGGGATTTAAAGTCGGTTTATGGGTTTTTGAAAATAAAATTTGGGATATCCTATATATAAATCGTATATTGTGATAAATATATATGGTATAAGATTTTTTTTGACTGTATATAATTAGATAAGTTCTATATAAAATATTTATACAAGTTTCCTAATTGATTTGGGATTTATTTCTTAATTTAAATACATATATATAATAAATCGGCAATATTAAGTTATATGAAATTAAATTATTTTACTTTTACAAAAATAACAAATTTTAATTATACTAAATTTATTATGATCTTATGTTACAAAGTTCTAAATTTCTTGGGTTTATTTGGTATTGTTTAAATGTTAATGCAAATTTTTAAACTTGGGGGCATTTTGGCTATTTTGATTGTTTTAGAATTTGAGGTATTACAATAAGGATAAGGAAGAAGAGGATGTAGATAGGGTTGGAATTGATAGTGAATCTAAGAAGGAGGATAATAAGGAAGGGAAGGTAGAGGAAGCAGAGAATGTAGAGAATTATTTCGATAGGTTACCAACTAAGGAAGAATGCGCATACCATAGGGATTTATTCGATGACCCCGAGACACCATACGTCCTAGGTTCACCAATCATCAAAGCAGGCGATCCCTCTAATATCAATATACCGTGCAACATTGGGCATATGCATGTGTGGAAAGCCTACATCGATCTTAAATCTCCTGTAAACCTTATGACTAGGCTCCACTATAATTGGATAATAAAAAAGAAACTCGGACCTAGGATATTTCCCGACACGGGTTGGATGAGTAACTTTGTAGGAAGAGTAAAGGGATTGCATGTGCTTGTAGGAAATTTCACATATGTTACCGACTTTGTGATTGTTGAAGATATTCGTCCGGTAATAGATAGTTGCCTAACTCACGTAGTGTTTGGAAAGCCATTCGTTGAAGCCTCAAAAATGAGTTATGACACATCTTTAGGGATAGTTAGGTTCAAGGACGAAACCATTAAAGTAGCCTACCAAATTCCATATAAGATAGATCAATACCGACTTCTATTGGATCTTGAGAAAGAGCATAAGCAAGCGGTTTACTATAGGAATTATGAGGATAGACGTAGAGGAGTAGACCATGTAATGAGAAAAATACTTGGCTTCTACAAAGAATGCTTGCAACTAGGTCCGGAATATAAAACCAAACCCGAGGATGACCTAGAAACCGTGACTAATAACGAGGTCACGTGATAGCCTGTGACTTTGAGTCTAGCTACAAGACTCGTAAATAAAGAAAAGCTCTTCTTGGGAGGCAACCCAAGCTTTATTTGTTTGATTGTTTATTTGTTTCTGTATGCATGTTTTATTCTTATTGTTTGTGGCTCATGATTCGAGATAAATTGAATATGCTTTATTTTGTCTTTAACCTCGTCTTGATTACATATAAAGGTATTTCGTAAGAGATAAGTGTAAGGGAAATCTAAATTTGTTTCTAAGAACGAGATTGAACATGAATCACAACAATAATAAACGAATGTGCATATTAGTATTTGTGTGAGTCAAATGCTTGTATCGAGTCATAATGATGTTTTGCAGGATTTCCAAGAATTAAGGCGTGAGTTTTTCCAGAAATTTTCCAGAAACTTAACATGAAATTTCTGCAAGTCACTTCTGACGGTGTCAGAGTTATAACCTGATGGCGTCAAGTGTAAAATTCTGGAAATTTTGCGAGTTTTATTTTTCTGCCGAAGTCTTAGAGTTTTTGTTAAATCATTAGTTTTATAAACTCTAGGAAACCTGCAAACATTCATTCCACAAGCATTATATCTTAATTTGCTTTATAGGATTTTATTATATATAGAGTTTGCCACCGATTTTACGCGAGATTTGCTATGATTGTTTTCTCAGGTTTAATATTGGACAAGAAGATGATTTATATTTCTGGAGGGAATCTTTCAACGTTCATTTTCTTGGAGGCGGATCTAACCATGTTATCACATTATCCACACCGAGCGAATTAGGGGAGTATTTGTTTCATTCTTTTACCTTGTTACTTTTACATCCTTTTTATTGAACATTGGGGACAATGTTCAGCCTAAGTGTAAGGGGAGGGTAAATGATGATACCTTAGAGAATGCAATTGCACTTGAGTTTGTTTGTTCAATAGTAGATGTGTAATAAAACTAAGAGAAACACTTGTTAGGGTAATTTTAGTGCCAAATTTATATTTTTTTTCAACATTTAGGAGTGAAGCTTTAGCCTTAATGAGCGTCTCATGGATAGGAGTTGTATGACTAGCACGAAAAATCGTACCACTCAAAATTTTTCACCCCAAATATGTGAGGTTCGCCCCTAGATTTGTTAGGAAAAGATGCTTATGAGTGTACCGGTAGTACTTAGATTCTAGAACTCATGATAGTGATGCATCCCGAGACCGCTAGTGAGACTACATTCGTGTAGTAGGATTTACTACATGATATGAGGCATTAGGATAACCCTTGTGTTTAAACCCGTATCATAATTACTTGACCAATGAAGTCATAATTACTTGACTAGTAAAATCAATTAATTTTCCCACACCTTTGCGATGTACTCATTTTTAGTACACGATACCCCTAGTACACCCCTCCGAGCCTATCTTTTTCGTTTCTAACTTTAAGCATTTTACTTAAAGGAAGAATTTTTTTACAATCCACCCAAAATGTACACCCAAATTGCCTTAGCCTTCCTTGTATGCACTCATCTTTAGTGCATTATTGTTACATGTTTAAACCCTTAGTTAATTGTCTAATTGATTACATGGTTGCTAAGTCGAGTTATATCTTGTACATATTGTTCTGGGACGATTGGGACTCATGGGTAAAGTACTATTGTTATGGAGTACTGGGGAAGACGTCAATTATTACCCCCATAAGTGCGCTAATATTTAAAAAGTACTCCAAGTGTTTTGATTATCTTAATTCGAGTCATTAGAATAGTTGATTGTAAAGTATGTAAAAGTTCAAGTGTAAGGGGAATGAAAATTCCCTACGATGTATTATTTTGGATGGTAGGGTAAGAGTGTATGAATAAAAAAATCAAAAAAATCAAGAAAAAGAAACAAAAGATATAAAAAGAAAAAGAGAAAAGACATATGGACTACCATCCCGTTTCCTTTTATGTTTTTGTTAGTTTATGATTAGCTTAAGTCGAGTCGAGTCTTGGTTTAGCAACGTCACACTGTACATGTAATTGACCAAGATGATTAACTTGCCACCAGGAAAGATTGCCTTTATCCAACAAAACCGTGTTTATCATATCCCTACACCTCACATTATAACCCTTTTAAAAGACCTCTTTGATAGTTATCCTAGGTGCTTACGCCAAGTGGTGGAGGTTTGATCCTTTCCCAAGCCTATGGTAATCTATGTGCTATGACAGGTAGTGAGAGATATTTTCCATTTTCAAATTGTGATATATATACTTTTATTACACCTGAGAGATGTGAGTATCTAAACACTATTTGTGAGGTGCTAGTGTATAATTTCTGTGCTTGTTTTGGTTGAAGTGGAACGATTATTTGTTGCAATTACTTTTATATTAGTGTTAAATGACCCCTAGCTTTTATTTTGATTAGAATAAAAGCGCATTTGCTTGAGGGCAAGCAAATCTCAAGTATAAGGGTATTTGATGAGGTGAAAGGTGTTATGCTTTTAGGGGGTCATTTAAGCCCTAAGTCGTGATTATTTGATCAAATATTGCCTCAAATAATTTCTTTTGTCATTTTAGGTACTTTGGAGAAGAAATCTGGAAAATGAAGCATTTTGGACTTTTTTGGAGCGAAAAGTGAAGAAAACGGCAAAGTCTCTAAATCAAGCTGGAAATAGTACCTGACGGCGTCACGTATTGGCAAAGAGGTGGATAAAAAGTTACACGAGAAATGCTAGAACTTTTTTGGGAGTTAAAGAGTGACGGCGTCACCAAGGCCGTCAAGAGCAAAATTACACGTGACGGCCAAGAGTGGAATAACACATGACGGCATCAGATCTGAATCTAGGCAATCCGAGGAAAGCATTGGCGGCAAGTTGACGTGTCAGGATCATAACATGAGGCCATTAGATCTGTAATCTCTATATATAGTTTTCTAATTTTCATTCATTAGAGAGAAAACTTTTGGAGGAACTTTAGAACAAACCCTAGGTCTAATATTCATCATATTGTAGGGGTTTCAAACCCTTTTTTCATCCATGTTTCAATAAAGATAAGTCTTCCAATAATCATTCAATATGTCAATGTGTTGTTTGATTTTATCTTACGCTTGTCGTTATTTTAACATACTAGGCTAGGTTTGTTTGTGTTTGCTTAGATGTAATGAAACTTAGCTATTGATTTTTGGTTGATTGTTTGTTATTAATTATATTGGATGAATGATATCGATGTTAGGCTTAAGAAAACTGGCAGACTTCCAATTCGTAACATGCTTGAACGTCTTAAGAAACATGAATTGGATGTGTACTACGATTTTAATGGTTGTATTTAAGGCATGAGTGACTACTAAGGAGGCCATGTTAGGAGCTAGTTGTCGGCTCGACATAGGAAGAGGTAGAAACTTGTAGAGTTAGGGAAGATCGTACACGGCCCACGAATGGTATTAAGGAATATAACCCGTCATCCACGCAATTGTAACAAACTATTCAACTAATGAAAGATAGCTAGGGAGTAGTGAAATCTAAGTAAACATGTTTCTCTTATTATCATTTTTCTCAACATTTACTTCCTTGTTATTCTATTTTCATTGTATTTGTAGTTATTTGGGTTAGTTGACTAGCAACTAATTCCGCCCATTCTTCCAATACCCAAGATTTTTACTTGCTTTCCATAAAACTATAAAAATACAAAAACAATCACCCCTCACCTCTAGACCTAGTTTAATTAAGTTTTGATCCTAACGACACTTTTCCCCGAGAGAACGATCAATCCCCCGGTACTTGCCACTACACTATACTACATCGGTCAGGTACACTGCCTGGTGGGGATTGCAAGCTTCTTGAGATCTCTCGAGAGGTAAAACCTTTTGTGAGGGCGCAATCCCACGCATCAATGTAGCTATGCTCCAAGCGTTTCCGATGACACTCACTGGAGCCGCAAGAAGATGGGTTGATAGGTTGCCCGCTGGAACTATCAACACTTGGAATCTCCTCAAGAAAGTTTTTATCCAACGTTTTTGCCCTTCTTCTAAGATGGCAAAACAGTTAGAGGAGATCCATAATTTTATACGAGAAGCTGACGGACATTGTACCAAGCGAAGGACAGGTACAATGATCTTCTGTATAGGTGCCCTACTCATGATTTGAACAAGAAGTAGATGGTCAATATCTTCTACAATGGGATTAACATTGCAACTAGGCAAATGATCGATTCCCAGGGACCTATTCTGTGAATTACACCAGCTCAAGCCCTTGATGTAATTCAAGACATGGCTGACCACTCTCAGAAGTGGCATGATAGATGGAGCACAAGGAGCACGGGCGGCAGTTTGGAAGATATTAATATTTTAACTAACAAACTAAAAAATCTTGGCAGGGAAATGAAGAAGCTTAAAGAAAGTGTACATCCCATACAAGTAGGATGTGAGATTTGTGATGGGACTCACCTTGCCAAAGATTGCCCGTTGAATGAGAAAAACAAAAAGGTAGAAGAAGTTAAGTATGGAGAAGGGAGACTTTTTCAAGGGAACAATGGTGATGGATATCATGTAGGACCGCCTGGGTACTACAATCGTGCCCCTTACGGGGAAAGAAGATCAAGCCTAGAGGACACCATAACCAAATATTTAGAAGAATCAACCATGAACCAGAAAGAACAAGATGAATGGTTGAAAGAATTTCAAAAAACACCAACAAGAGCCTCATCAGTCATGATGAATCTTTTAAAAATTTGGAGGCAATGATCAGAAAGCTTAGTAACTAAGTGCATAAATGCAAGGAGGAAAAGAATAAATTTGTTGGGGCCTGCATGGCACTTTTCACCAATGACAAGGTAAATGATTCCAACAATAATTTCCATAATACACTTTTGTAGGTTAACACTAAGCAATCTGAAGGCGTACCAATTCAATTGCCTAATAAGGAAGAAAGTGCAGAGAGTTTCACTCTTCCTTGCTCTATTGGTAATTCCAGCTTGTCAGCATTAGCTAATTTGGGATCAAGCATTAATGTGATGCTACTATCCTTATTTCTATACCTTAAAATGACAAGCCTTATGAGAACAAGTTTTGGTAATAGAAATGGCGAATATGACTAAAGCAACTCCGGTAGGGATTGTTGATAATGTTATTATAAAGGTGAACAGGTTCTTATTCCCTGCGGACTTTGTTGTCATTGATATGGCAAATATCCCTAAGGAAGACCTGATCCTTGGGAGACCCAAAATTGCTACGTCACGGCCCCGAATTAATGTTTTTATGGAAGAAATTTTGTTAGGGGTTTATGACGAGAGTGTTGTATTCAAGATGAATAAGGGTGTATTCCAAGAAGGTCAGGGAGTGGGAAGCTCATGCATGGCTGAATTTGTTGTTAAAGAAACTCTGCCCGTTTTGGATGACATTTTTAATTAGAAAATTCCTTTGTGCTTGAAGTACGAACAAGAGGTTAACTCTGATGAAAATAATGAAAGTAATGAGTTTTTTTGGAATGATAGTGATGATGAAGACCCATCATTCGAATCAGGGGATGACCATGAAGGACCTATGAAAGTCACCGTGGTGTGTCATTGTTGTGAACCGAAGGCTATTGCAAATAATGGGAAGTTGTGTATGCCTTCATATTGTCCTTTTGTCAAAACATGCAATGGTGGAGGACATATCAGGATAGGACAACTGAAAAAGGAAGCAAAAGTTTGGTCATGCTATGTTGACTAAAGTTTCGATCAGAGACTGTGGTTCCATAACTACTACAATGGTATTAATTCTGAACAAGAGGTCGACTGGACAGTTCACTTTTGTAAGCCGGCGCTCATGACAGATAATGGAACTACCCAAGCTGGGCCCACATGTGATCCCCTTCGAAAGAAGTGCCATGGTGGAAAACTCACTCAAGAAAATATGGTCAAACGATATGAGTGGGCGTGCTTTAACGAACATCTGAGATCAGAAGTCGGCTATTGTGAAATATCGTTTGAAAATTGGGTGAAAGTTAAGTTTGGTGAAGTTCAGTTGAGCATTCAGGATAAAATGCACTATCGCAACGAACGGGCAAGGGTTAATTTCCTTCGAGGAGATCGGTTTGGATTAACACCTTATGTCGCTCCAATAGTTTGGGATCAGCCATCCACTTCATAGGATAGAGGAACAGGCGAGATAGCCCATTCTCCCACGTGTTGACCCGTGGGAGTGAGTCTAACTTAAAAACTCGATAATAAACAAAAGTGCTCTTACGAGAGACAACCCGTATTATCCTTTTCCTTTTTACAATTTAGTTTTTGTTGGTTTGGTATGTTGTTTTATGTTTTGCAGGCATTTGAGCAAGGAGGATCAAGAAGACCTCATTACTGCTGAAATTGAGGTGCTCGGATCAGCCATTACGGCGTACTTGATTCATGGGGTTACACTGTAACCATCCTCCTTATATCTGATGGCTCCTAGTTTTAATTAATTACGGAATAGCTCCGTAATGAGGTTATACCGTAACATCTTTCTGAAACAAATTTCTCAAACTTTAAACCATACACACCATAACCTTGTATTAGTAACTAAACGAACTTTGTGGGTATGTTCACTGTAAAACCCTCACGAGACTACACTCGTCCACTTGGGACACCAAGTAGTTTAAAAGGCTTGTTGCATACGCTAAATGCAAATCTGATTCCTACGAAAGTGAGTTAGGATTTGTTTGTTTTTCTTTTTCTTTTTCTTTTTCTTTTTATTTTTAGGTTTATGCTTCTGGTAGTACCGTGATTTTCGGGTTTTGAAGTTTTCTCATGGAGGTAAGTCGAAGGCACGCATTCTTATGTGGTCCTTCTTTCATTTTTGGAGTAAATTTCAAGGGAGTTCTTGCTCTAATTCTACTTTCTCTTCACATACATTTAATTCTTTGTACAAAAGGGACTTTGTACAATTCAAGTGGGGGGACGGGAGTAGAAATATTACTTGAAATTTATTTTGCTCTCGTTTTTCTAGTTTATTTTGAAAAATTATGGCATTTTTAAATTTTTGGTATGTTTTTCCTAACCTATCTAGAATTGACCTTAGCGGAGCACATTTTACCTAAATTTACATGGTGAGATTTAGCCTTTTCAGTATCCCCTGATCTACCCCAAATATTGAGTGTGCCGGTAGTTTGTAAACTATAGAACTTGGCCTTTACATCATTTCGAGACCATAGACGAGTAGTGTGTTGAGTTAGCTGATGAGGCAAAAAATGAACCACTTTTAGGGGGTCATTTAAGCCCGGAATTGAATTTATTTGATCAAATATTGCCCTAAATCGTTCCTTTTGTGATTTTAGGTACTTTGGGAGTGAAATCTGGAAAAGGAAGCAATTCGGACGTTTTTGGAGCATAAAAGTGAAGAAAACGCCAAAGACTTAATTTTCCAAGCTGGGAACAGTGTGTGACGGCGTCAAGAGCATTTTCCTGACGGCGTGAAGAGTAAAAATCATGACGGCCCAGTACAGAAATGAAGGCGTCACAAGGAAGAGCGTCAACAGTTAAATACGTGACGGCCTGGAAAAGTGTAATGCATGACGGCGTCAGATGTAGATCAAGGCAGTCCGAGGATTCTTTTGGTGGCGAGATAACGGCGTCACAAGATTGTTCTTGACGCCGTCAACCTCTATTTTCTATATATAGTTTTCTAATTTTCATTCATTAAGAGGAACAAGTGGGGAGAAACCCTAAGGCCGAACCTTATACGAATTTTACAGCTTTTTCAAGGGTTTTCAGCCCTAGATTGCTTACATGTGTTATTGAGATAAGTGTTCTTCTAATTCAATCAATATGTCTATGTGTTACTTGTCTATATCTTGTGCTTGTCTTGATTCCACCATGCTAGGCTAGATTTATCTTGTGTTTGCTTAGATCTAATGAAACCTAGATGTTGATTATGTGTTGATTACTTGTTTATGGTTGTATTGGATGAATGACTTCAATGTTAGGCTTAAGAAAACTGGTAGATCTCAAAATGGTAACATGCTTGAACGTCTTAGGAAACATGAACCGATGTGTACTTGGTTTTATTGGTTGTATTTAATGCATGAGTAAATTCTGATGATCCCATGTTAGGAGCTTCTTAGCCGGCTCCACTCATAGGATTGGGGAGTTAAGTACGCCACCCCATGAATGGTATTAAGGAATACAATCCGTCATCCACGCAACTATAACAAGTAATTAACGTGTAAAAGATATCTAGGGAGTAGTGAAATCTAAGTAAACACATTTCTCCACTTATTGCTCACAACCTTATTTTAATATAGTTTATTTTCATTTCTAGTATTTTATTTTGATTGCATCTTAGTATTGGGTTAGTTGACTAGCAACTAATTCCACCCATATCCTTCAAAACCCGAGATTTTTACTTGCTTTCTAAAAAATATAAAAATACAAAAAGAATCATCTCTCATCCCTAGAACTAGTAATTAGGTTTTTCTAATCCTAGCGACATTATTCCTAGCTGAACGATCAATCCCCCGGTACTTGTCACTATACTATACTACAACGATCAGGTACACTGCCTGGTGGGGGTAGTAAGCTTCTTGAGATCCCTCGAGAGGTAAAGCCTGGTGCAAACCCCACGCATCATTAGCTCGATAAATTTGGAAGGAATAATTTAAGAAGGCAACATTCTAGGATTATCACCCCAAATAGCCATATATGTGTGCGTTTATCGAGTAGTTACCTCGGCTTCTCGACCCCCGTGTTAAACCCTTTTGTTGCACTCAAATTTAGTGCAAGATACCCCCAGATACACCTGTTTGAGCCGTTCCTTTCATTTCATACCCTTAATATTGTTTCGATACACCTATTCCCCTTAGCGTACCGTTTAGTCTTGGTTTATGATTAGGAAGTCATTGTTTGCCCAAGTTCAAGGTCTAAGTAGAGAAATTTGGGAATCATGCCTACGTCGAAGACATACTTTTGAAGATCATTTGAAGACCCCCCAAATTCTAATATATTGTTTATCTCAAGTGGGGGGGGGGGGGGGGATGTAAATATTATTGTATTTAGTTATTATTAAAAAAATGAATTTCTATTTGTAAATAGTTTTATTGATGGTGCACCCTTGTATAACACCAAGATTATGAGCTTATCAAAGATTTAGTATCTAAGAGGCGAATTTTCTTCACATTTGAAGAATTGAGTTGGTGATGCTTAGGGATGGCAAAAAATACGTACCCGATGGAGACCCGATCTCCAAACCCGATTTGATTGGGGAATCCCCAAGTTGACCGGTGATAGGGACGGGGATGGGGAATCCCCTGAAATAGTAAACCGGGGACGGGGCGGGGATGGGGATAAAATAAATCCCCGAACCCGGCCCCGACCCCGACCCCGATCTTTCTAGTGTATAATTATTTAAATTTATATGTTTTATCCATGCTCGATTAACTAGTATGTGTACACGTGCATATGTTTATGAGTATTGACATGTATGTTTATATGCATATGTGATATTTATAGGATCAAACACATTTAGAATTAGAAGTATAAGTACCAATGACATATTACTTAACTATTTTGTCCGAATACACACATATGATACATATTTATTTTATATTATATGTGATGTTATAATGTTTACAATGTTTTAAAGTTAAATTGAAATTGTAATTAATCTAACTATGTGCGATGTACGTTTGTTGAGGTACTTTATGAGTCAAAATCCTTTATATTTTCGATGAGTTTGTGGAATTTTTATGTTATTTCATAAGGGTGGAGAATCCCCGGATCCCCACGGGGATCCCCAATCTCTATTGGGGATGGGGATGGGGATGTAAAGTAATTCCCCGATGGGGATGGGGACGGGGAGTGGAAAACGGGGACGGGGATGGGAAGTACAATCCCCGACATTCCCCGCCTCGTTGCCATCCCTAGTGATGCTTCTACACCAACATGAAGACCAAGTAATGTGTCCATCATGACGTCCACTAATGGCACATTTACTTGTTATGATCCGATTTTTGAATTTTGAAGCTTGGACTTTTGGCAAATGGTAAACGGTGATGACTTAGTGGTAGGCTTAGACTATTTGCTTGATTTTTATTTTTACACCCATTTTGTGTATTCCAATGTCTTATCCTACCTTTGAGTCGCGAATCATGCTTAGGTGAGGGATTTCAGAAAGCACTGATGTCTTGCCTGGCGTTCTGGTCATGTATCGGTGTTCTTTGTCGCATTCGCCGTATTATGTTAGTAACGACACTACACCATTAGCCTTATTTATATTCACCCAATATTGCCTTCAAAGATTGTTTTGACCTTAGCTCTAGTGGTGGAGTTATGTGTAACCGCCAAGCCTATGATATAATACATACTATGACTATGCTTTGAGTGATCACCCTGAAAATTGACACTTAGAATAGAGAGAGTATGAGTGTTAGTTCCCCTTTCGTAAGGTGTTCGGCTTTGAGATTTCTAGCATAGGATATTTTTAATCTCATATTTCCCAAGTAATTTTGGGGGATATTTTTTAAGAATAATTCTAATAAGGTCTATTTGAGGGCAAGTAGAGTTCAAGTGGGGGGATATTTGATGACATCAAATAATCCTGATATTTAAGTGTTAATTTCCCCCTAATATACTCATTATTTATACTTATTATTTGGATATTGTAGGACCTTAAAACTATCAACTCTATCACTAATATAGCACATATGGAAGCACAAAGATGGTGACTTGATGTTATGTAGGTGGCGTATAAGATGGAGAGAAAGAGATGGAAAAGAGAACTTTATTTCATAAGCAAAACACACACTTATACACACAAGCACACCCCTCAAATGAGCCTTTGAGGTGTTTCTATAGTACATGAGATAATGCTCTAAAGGCTTTCTGTGGGCTTGGGCTTGGACTTGGTTTACATGGAACATAAAAGACTTACATGACATAACTCTTAACATATTAGATTTACTAAGTCCATAGCCCAAACTCAATTACTACCACACGACATACAAAGTTCTTTCTATGAGAATGACCGTCACTTTTCTATTACATATTTTTAATCCTAACAATCTCCCGCTAAGGGGTGGTCATTCGAATGATGCTCCATGTGATTAGGTCTTCTGCATTCTTCGTCTTGAACTTTGTGTTTCGTTGTAGAATAGTCTTTATTCTTTGTTCCTTCATGTTTTGTGATCTTTGATAACTGACTTTTCATCTTTCTTTGTCTGCCTTTCGTCACTTCTTAGTCTCCGGTGGTTGTATGCTTTTCCAACATGCTCATACGTCTTTAGTCTTTGTGATACATACATATGTTGTACCCGTTCTTTCACTTTGATCTTTGTCTCTTTACTTTGTAGATTCCCTTTTGTATCGTAGAATCTTTCTTTGAACTTTGCTATGCCTTGATCTTTGTGAGAACTTTCATTGACTTTGAGATGTATGTATGAGCATGTGGAATATATCGTCATGGGGATTCTAATCTTAAGGCAGTTGGGGATTCTAACCTAAAGGTAGTTGGGGATTCTACTGGCACGGAGGACCTTTTTGAAAAAGTGGTTATAGTTTTAGGAAAATCCTTTTATTCTCTATAACAAAGGCTTTGATGCCAATCTGTAACACCCCTATTTTTCGCTGATCGTAGCAGATAAAGTGTTTTGGGTATTACTCATGGAAACAAAGACAAGATAGTAGAAAACGACTCGAAAAGAGACGTTTTTGAAAAAGGTTGTTATCATTCATTTATTCATCAGAGTTTTTACAGTAAAAGATGTACTTTTACTAAAAGAGAGGTCCCTAAGATACATTTTACGACACAAAATTGATGAAAGATAACTATTCTGGACATCCTCATGTCCATTGGTTCTCCGTGCCAGGGTTCCTATAGTGCCTAATTACCTAAGATAACATGCTTAAAAGTCAACACGTATGTTGAGTGAGAGTCATAGGTTTAAAAAGTTAAAGTATAAATACAAGTTCCACAGAGTTCAGCTTAAACCCTATGTGTGGAAAAGTGTTAGTGTTAGAAATAGGTATATTGCACTAAGCTCATGAACCGCACGTTAACAACCCGGATCATGGGGTCTGCAGACCAAACCATGAGGGGATAGGAAGGATAACTTGCCAAAGTTAAACCTTCAGTGGGTTCAAATATAGTACTTATTGGTACCACCTAGTGGGGTGTTAATACCAATGGGAGTTGTCAAACTCTAATAGATCTATCAACTATATTCGCGTTCGCTTGGGTAAAACATCCCAAACGATTAGATTCATGAATTTTGGTTATGTAATGATGGCTGTTAGTTTACTCGTGCAATAACCAGAGCAAAGACTTGTATTTGGTTTTAAAGCATGTATCCCCCTCACAGGGTTTGTAAAACATTTATAAAGCATTTAAAAGGGTGTGAGGTTATGAAAACTCACTTGAGTCTCTAGCTAATTATAGTAGGGGTTCAGACAACTCACTCACGTATCCTGGGGTAGTGCGGGTGTGCGTATGTCAAGTCTTAGTCTAGGTTTTCTTAACTAATTACTATTAGGTTTTTATATATAACATAACACAGTTCGGGCCATTGTAATTCAGAAGTATATGACTCCTCACATGAAGCTCCCTACTATTGTATTATGTGATCAGCATAATACCATTCGGGCCATCATAATTCAGAAGTTAATACTCCTCACACAAAGCTCCCTATTATTGAGTTATGTTGTTATTAGGGTTTAGTTATAACATAACACCGTTCAGGCCATTATATCTCAGAAGTATATGCAATAATCGTTCGAGAAGTCAAGGCACTTTAATTCGTAAATCCAACAAACTCGTCAAAACGAAATATCCACATAGTACTCCTCGCATGAAGCTCCCTAGCATTGTGTTATGCTTCTAACTCAAATAGGTTTTTATATTTTTATGAAAATAGTCCATTTTTACCCTTTATATATATATATATATATATATATATATATATATATATATATATATATATATATATATATATATATATACGTATACATATATATATATATATATATATATATATATATACGTTTTCTACCCTAAACTTATTAACTTATAACATATAGGCATATAACTTTCTAACTAATGCATTTTTAGTCCCTAAACTAACATATTTTAAGGAAATGACACATATAGTTCCTAGATTATACCAATTTCTATTATTTACTCTATTTACACCTATACTATTTGCAGTTTTAGTCCTTTTAGTTTTGTATTTGTTTTAATTATTTTTTTTAGGTTTAACATATTGCAAATCTAGTCCTTATACTAATATCTTCTAGGAAATGTCAAAAACAGTCCCTAGACTTTATAGTTTCAGGAATTTACAATATATACCCTTATGCATGTAATATTTTGCAAAACTAGTCCTAAATGCATGTAATTCATAATTTAGCATGGCAATCTAGTTTCTAAGCTTATAACTAACTCATATAAGTTCAAATAAGCCAAATAATTTAAATTATATCAAGTAGATAAGCTATATAACACATAAGCATGCAATTTGACTTAAAACTAGGGCTACGAAAGGAAACATGCATGCAATGGCTATCCTAGGGTTTCTAAGGCATCTAAAGTCTATCTAAGTCCTATTCAAAGTATACTAGACGTAAAGTGAAGGTTACCTAGGTTAGGGGAGGGTTAACGAGGTTTTCTAGGGTTTTCTAGGGTTTCTAGGGTTCGTACGACTTCAAACCACAACACAACATGACCAAGACCTTGCTACTCATTTCCTACTGCTTCTAAAGACTTAGTACCACAGAAATGTGAGGTAGAGAGGAGGGGGAGAGGTGTGAAGAAGAAATGAGGAGAGGAGGGGCTATTTATAGGCTCGATATGGCAGTTTGGGGTAAAACGGGTGACTTAGGTGTCACGGAGGGTGAGGGGTGAGCAAGCAAGGCTATGGGGGCTGGTGGCAGGTCTAGTAGGTGATGAGTATGAGCTATGGTAGCTAGGGGGTTGAGCTCTAGGCCGGTTGTGGTGGTGAGAAGTCGTGAGAGGTGGTTTGAGAAAAAGAGGTGACAAGGAGGTGCATCACCTACTTGCTTGGGTGCTTAGAGGTGCTAGGGTGCTAGCTTAGTTATATTAAGGTGCTAGGTTGGTTGCTTGTTCATATTATGGTGTTTAAGTAACATAGTTTAGGTGTTTAGGTCAAATTTTAATCTAGTTTTGTTTTATAAGTGTTTAGGGTTTTATCTATGTTTTAGTGTTTTATTTATTGTCCTAGTGATGTTTAGTAACTATTAGTAGCTTATACTAATTGATGGTAGCTTATGGTAAAGCTTTAACCTAGTTTTGACCTAGTTTCGGGAAGTTATGACCTAATTAAAGTTTTGTGCTTATATGACTTGTACCTAAGTTTCTAGGGGTTGTACTATATCCTAAGGGTTCTAATATATCCTAAGGTAGATATTTTAACTTATATATAAGTCCTAAGCATTTTGCATGTAAGTTTAGATAGGCAGTTAGTGTTTTAAAACTAACCGGAAACACATTGATGCATTTAGGGTTTTCTAGCAAGTATAGGGTATTATAGTACTAGTTTTCTTAGTGAAAATATGTTTATTACCTTGACTTGACATACCGGGATGTTTACATCAAGTAAACATAGTAGTGGTTGGCATAGGTGGATACGTGAGCTTGTCTGAGGGTTAGTTAGGTTATAATGATATATTAAAGCAAAAATTTAGCTCGGGAAAATCCTATAGGCATTTCTAATCCTAGTGTGCTCTAATAAGGGCCTAAGTTAAGTTAGTATGGCATTTCTAATCCTAGGGTGCTACTGAGGGCCTAAGCTAAGTTAATAAGGCATATCTAACCTAAGGGGAAGTTAGTGGTTTGTGACACCAATCAAACCTCTGGTCAGTAGTGGCCCTCCAGGTGTCCATCTGACCCATCCAGGCCCCCTGATGAGCCTGCTGTCACACCCCGCCACGGCGGAAACGCACGGGTGTAACTTCATGGATATCATCACAACACCTGGTGTCAACATAGAGAACAACTACATGCACATAAATAGAGCAATGTACCAACACACAGTGTTGTAACAATACCCAAAGATAAACAAAATAAAATCCAAAAGGTAACTTCAATAAGTTTGAAAGTACCAAACATAAAACATAAATGTATCATATCCAAATCCAAATAAAATCAAATCCCAAAACATAAGTAAGTCTCCATGCAACTAAGTCTCGCCTAATTGCTGCCCTCAACTTTGGCCTTAGAATGCACACCTGAAAATGATGCTTAAAATGTCAACATAACGTTGGTGAGATTCATAGGTTTTAGACTCAACACACAAGGCAACCGGATTCACTGTGATTACAAAATATAGCTGGACAAATAAATATAGTTATCATACAGCTACATGCATTTTCAAGTCATTAATCACACATAAAGGCAACAACACTCATAAGGCAACCATTAGGACGGCTCGTGTCCTCCGACCCCATAATCATTAATTAGGTCGCATACGCGAGCAACAGGATAAGCATCCTCCTAATTGGATCCCATCAAACATATCATCAATTAGGTCGCATGCGCGAGCAACAGGATAAGCATCCTCCTAATTGGATCCCATTAAACATATCATCAATTAGGTCGCATGCGCGAGCAACAGGATAAGCATCCTCCTAATTGGATCCCATAAATATCCACACAAGCAAATAATCACACATAGCATGCATACGATAACATTATAAGTCCAAGCTCTTTAACACCACACACATAATCACAGTAAATCAAATCATTTAAGACAAGCATCATTCCCATCCCAAGTTTAAAACAAAGTAAAAATATGGGACTATGAACTCACCTTAAACTCCGCAGCTTCCACAAAACAATTCACAATCTATAGCACACAAAATAATCCACATTACACAAGGTCAAGCTAAAAGCTACAACCCATGTAATACACATATGATGGATGTCTAAGACTCATATGACCCACCATGGATCTCCTAGACACCCACACTAACCACTACTATAACTTAATACTCACTAAATCCCTTGCACTCTAAAACTCAGAAAACGCAGAATTTTTGAGTACATTCACTCACATGAAATCACGACAAATAAAGCTTAACAACTCACACCTAAATTTACTATGGTCTCTCATAAGCATAGAAGCTAATCCCAGAAGGCCATGGACCAATAACACACACAAGTACTCATAGAAAATTTAAACTTGTCAACTACTCAAATTCGGATCTGAACGCACACCAAAAAGTTTTGATTTTTAATAATTACTTCCACAAGTTTTTATCACGAATCCTCTTCGTGGTAGTCTAATATAACCTAAAATTTAACTATTCCAGAAGACCAAGTCAAAATACCACTTTTACAACCACATGTCACCCTCAAACTTTTACCCAAAATCTGTCCCGGTTTGACAGCTTTGACACCTTAACAAAGAAAAATCAAAAGACCGACTTCCCGACCTCAAAATTGATCGTGGCTGGACTTTTTGGAAAGCTCTTTCATTATACTACAATTTAGACCTAAAATTCGTGACTTAACTCATTACCATCTGTTATGTACACTCACATCTTTACAGCCTTACAAATCTGTCCAAACCCTAACACAACATCTAACGCGTTTAACTCTCAATTCCCTTAACCATTAACCATAATATTAACATCTAATTATCCTAACATGTTTTACTTCAATAATTTACAGAAGTATATAAACCCTAGATTCCATCATGTTAATTATTACATGAATCATAACAATAATTGATTAATTACACATAAGGTTTAAAGATTTTACCTTGATTTTTGATTATTGCTAGACAATTATGAAACCCTAATTTTTTCTTCTTAGATCCCCCTTGTGTCGACTCAATATGCAGGAAAAAGGGATAGGGGAGTTTTGATTTTGTATTTATAATTAATTTGGATAACCCTTAAGGCTTAGAGTTGTAATTGGTATCAAATTTGGTTTCCTTTTTTCCCCTAACACCCTTAATCGGCCGCCCCCCCCCCCCCCTAAATAATATATATATATATATATATATATATATATATATATATATATATATATATATATATATATATATATATATATATATATTATTAATTAATTTATTACACTCAAAACCTCATACTTTTCATATTTTATGTATTCCCATAACAAAACCTAACGTCTTTCGCGATAAACCTTAATTTTACGACAAACCGGAAAATATTCATTTTCAAAATAAAGTTTCCAAAAATAGATTTTTACACACTCCATAAGCATTTCCTCACAAAAACAACATCCCCGTAACTTACTAACGCTCAATATCTTGAATGAAGACTCGTTACGCAAAAACTCAAAACGCCAAATATACACAAGTCATTTCTACACCCCATAGGTGATCAAAATGTACCTTCCCAAAATCAACATCATCAAAAATCACAATAACAACCACAACGCGAAGGGATTTAGTGCTAACTCAAATACTAACCATACTATAACACACAATAACACCCATATAACTACCCAAACACACCAAACAAAGTTAGATTAACTCGAAACTAAAAGTCTAACTAACCTGCTAAAATCACGGTTGTTACACCTGCCAATCCCCCCGACCCATGTGTCGGTAGTAGTCCGCATAGCTAACCTCATAATCCCCATACTGCTGTTGCTGGGGTGCACCCTCATCATCATCCTCATCATCATCACCAGCAGCAGCCGCTCCCCCTACAACATACCAAGCATAAGACCCATCCCCCAACTCCATCACAATGCTCATTTGCTTTAGGGACTTGGCCTTCACCACCCTGCGTGCACCACAATCACTCAAGTATCCCATGATCTCTGGCACAAGGATCCCATAAGAACAAGCCAGGCGGGTCACAAACATCCCCCCATAGATCTTATCACCATCCCTCTCCCCTACACTCGTCTTTAGATTACTCGCCACCCATAATGGGATGTTACAATACATATCCTCTAAAAAATGGTGTACACGTAGAAGAGGTCAGAAGCAGTGACGAGGTCAGAAGCAGTGACGCAGTCAGTGGAGCTATGGTGTCCTGCGAAACTGTAGGTGATGCATCTATGGGCTAACCTAACCCTAGTATCCCTAATGGAGGCCACCCCAGTAGTCGAGGTATACACCCCATTCCCTATACTCAGCCAAAATGTAGCAAACCTCAAATCATTCCTCATCGTCTCACCACCTAACAATCTCTGCATAAACCCAACCTTGAATTGCCTCATGCTGACTATACAAACCCAACCTCCAACCAAACTCTGTAACCGAGCAAGTCCTAAGCTCACCCCCAGCCTAAAGTAAATCGTAATACCCCCCATATCAGTTCTAGCCTCAGCCAAATCAAAATGAAAATTAGCAAAGAATTCTCGCACCAACTCACTATAAACCGGTTCCCTTACCCTGAACAATCTTTCCCATTGAGGACCGGTAAATGCATCAGTTTGGAACCTTTGAAGAAAAACATTCTCGAGTCCCTGGGCCCTCAAGAAATCCCAATCAATCACTGCCCCCCTGTCAATCTGGTGGTAGATCAGTTCAGCATATTTGGTCGTAGAGGCATTATCCTCAAACACACCCCAACTATGAACCGTGTCACCCAAGTTCTCGCGTTGAGATCTTGAAGAACTCCCTCGGTGTTGTCGGGTACGCTTGCTCATTTTCCTGGAACAAGATGGAATGGAATGGAATGGAAGTGATTAGAATAAGAGTCCAATGAAGTCAAGCTGTCAGACCCTTCTGATGCCGTCAGACCATAAAGACTGATGCCGTCAGACTCAGCAGATGTTGAGACATGTAATTACGAGGGAAAAATCAATTTTCAAACTCTAAATCCATGAGCCAAACACCCCTTTTGATAGACAACATGGGTGGAGGATCAAAAATTCGTGGTGTGAAAAAAAAATTCGCAATTGACTCATGAACCCTATCAATCACTACTACACAATGCCTTAATTATGGTTACAAAATACCTATAGAAGGGCATTACGAGTTCTATGAATGAATCAATGTTAGGGTTTCAGATAATGGGGGTTTTCAAAATTGGTGGGTTCTAAGGATAATTGAACGAATAAGGATGCAGAAAAGTTACTTACCACGTGGAGATCGGCTACAGATGATGTTGGACTTGATCTTGAAAGCTCGGTGAGGAAGTATCAATTGGATATGGTTTGTGGGGTATGTGGTGAAAATGATGAATAGGAGGTTAATATTGCTGAGAATGCGAAGTGACGGCGTCATGAATAAATTCTGACACCGTCAGATGCCCGGATTATGAATACTTTGTGACAATTTCAAGTTGAGTCCCTGCATTTTTGATACGTAGGGATCGCACCAGGCTTTACCTCTCAAGGGATCTTGAGAAGCTTACAACCCCCACCAGGCAGTGTACCTGATCGTTGTAGTGTAGTATAGTGACAAGTACCGGGGGATTGATCGTTCAGCTAGGAATAGTGTCGCTAGGATTAGAAAACCTAAATACTAGTTCTAGAGATGAGGGATGATTCTTTTTGTATTTTTATATTTTTAAGAAAGTAAATTAAAATCTCATGTTTAAAGGATTTGGGCGGAATTAGTTGCTAGTCAACTAACCCAATACTAAGATGCAATCAAAATAAAATACTAAAAATGAAAATAAACTAGTTTAAACTAAGGTTGTGAACAATATATGGGAGAAATGTGTTTACTTAGATTTCACTACTCCCTAAATATCTTTTACACGTTAATTACTTGTTATAGTTGCGTGGATGACGGATTGTATTCCTTAATACCATTCATGGGGTGGCGTACTTACTTCCCCAATCCTATGAGTGCCTACTTCACTCCTATGTCGAGCCTGCAAGAAGCTCCTAACATGGAATCATTAGAATTTACTCATGCATTAAATACAACCAATAAAACCTAGTACACATCGGTTCATGTTTCCTAAGAAGTTCAAGCATGTTACCATTTGGAGATCTGCCAGTTTTCTTAAGCCTAACATTGAAATCATTCATCCAATACAACCATAAACAAGTAATCAACACATAATCAACATCTAGGTTTCATTAGATCTAAGCAAACACAAGATAAATCTAGCCTAGCATGGTGGAATTAAGACAAGCACAAGATATAGACAACCAACACATAGACATATTGATTGAATTAAGAAAATACTTATCTCAATAACACATGTAAGGTTTCAAGGGTTAAAAACCCTTGAAAAGCTGTAAAATTCGTATATGGTTCGGCCTTGGTGTTTATCCAAACTTGTTCCTCTTAATGAATGAAAATTAGAAAACTATATATAGATATTAGAGGCTGACGGCGTCAAGAACAAATGGGTGACGCCGTCATCTCGCCGCCAAAATAATCCTCGGACTGCCTTGATCTACATTTGACGCCGTCATGTAGTCCATATTTGCAGGCCGTCACACTTTTAACTCTTGACGCTCTACTTGTGACGCCTTCATTTCTGTACTGGGTCGTCATGGTATTTACTCTTGACGCCGTCAGGAAAGTCTTCTTGACTCCGTCACACACTGTTCCCAGCATGGAAAATTAAGTCTTTGGCGTTTTCTTCACTTTTATGCTCCAAAAACGTCCGAATTGCTTCCTTTTCCAGATTTCACTCCCAAAGTACCTAAAATCACAAAAGGAACGATTTAGGGCAATATTTGATCAAATAAATTCAATTCCGGGCTTAAATTACCCCCTAAAAATGGATCATTTTTTCCCTCATCATAGACGCTTTTATTCTAATCAAAATACAAGTTAGGGGTCATTTAACACTAATATAAAAGTAATTAGAACAAATAATCGTTCCACTAAAGACCAAAGACAAGCACGGAGGTCATACACTAGCACCTCACAAATAGTGTTTAGATACTCACATCTCTCGGGTGTAATAAGATATAAATTACAATATGGAAACGAAAGATATCTCTCACTACCTGTCGTAGCAAAATAGATTACCATAGGCTTGGGAAAGGATCAAACCTCCACCACATGGCGTAAGCACCTAGGATAAACTATCAAAGAGGTCTTTTAAAGGGTTGTAACGTTAGGTATAGGGATATGAAATACACAGTTTTGTTGGATATAGGCAGTCTTTACTGGTGGCGAGTTAACAATCTTAGTTAATTACATGTACAATATGGCGTTGCTAAGCCAAGACTAGACTCGACTTAAGCTAATAAATGAAAAATAACAAAAACATAAAACAAACATAGAATGAAACGGGATGATAGTCCGTATGTTTTTTTCTCTTTCCTTTTTTATATTTTTTTCTTTTCTTTTTCTTGATTTTTCGATTTTTTTTTCTCTCTTTTTTTTTTTTTTTTTTTTTTTTTTTTCATACACTGTTACCCTACCATCCAAAATAATACATCATAGGGAATGGAAATTCCCCTTTACAATAAACTAATCTAATGACTCGAATTAAGAAAATCAAAACACTTGGAGCACTTTTAAGATTAACGCACATACGGGGGTAATATATGGTGTTCTTCCCCATTACTTCATAAATAAGTACTTTACCCATGAGTCCCAATCGTCCCAAAACAATATGTACAAGGATATGACTCGACTTAGCAACCATGTAATCAATTAGATAGTTAACTTAGGGTTTAACAAATAACAATAATGCACTAAAGATGAGTGCATACACTGAAGGCTAAGGCGATTTGGGTGTACATTTAAGTAGGGTGTAACAAATTCTTCCTTTAAGTAAAATGCTTAAAGTTAGAAACGAAAATATAGGCTCGGAGGGGTGTACTAGGGGTTTCGTGTACTAAAAATGAGTACAACGCTAAGGTGTGGGAAAAATTAGTTGACTTAACTAGCCAAGTAATATGACTTAAATGGTCAAGTAATTATGATACGAGTTTAGCACAAGGGTGATCCTAATGCCTCTTATCATGTAGTAAATCCTACTACACGAATGTAGTCTTACTAGCGGTCTCGGGATGCATCACTAACACAAGTTCTAGAATCTAAATGCTACCGGTACACTCATAAGCACTAATAGTAAATGCTTTTCCTATCAAATCTAAAGGCGAACCTCACATATTTGGGTGGAAAATGTTTCTGAATGATACGGTTATGTGCTAGTCATACAATCTCCTATCCATGAGACGCTTGCTATGGCTAAAGTTTCACTCCTAAATGTTGTAAAAAAATTTAAATTTGGCGCTAAAATTACACTAACAAGTATTTCTCATAGTTTTATTACACATCTACTATCAAACAAACAAACTCAAGCGAAAGTGTATTTGTAAGGTATCATCATTTTACCCTCCCCTTACACTTAAGATGAACATTGTCCCCAATGTTCAAGTAAAGAATGTAAAAGTGAAAAAGTAAAAAGAATGAAATCAAATACTCCCTGATTCGCTCGGTATGGATAATAAGGTGGCCAGGTTAGATCTTCCTCCAAGAAAATGAACAATCAAAGCTTCCCTTCCAGAAAAATAAATCATCTTCTTGTCATACATAACTTGTAAATCCTGAGAAAACAGACAAAGCAACCTCGCATAAAATCGGCGGCAATCTACATAAGTTACTAAATCCTAGAAAACAAAGTAAGATATAATGCTTGTGGAATGAAGTTTGCAGATTTCCTGGAGATTATAAAACTTAATAATTCAGCAAAAACTTTAAGACTCCGTTAGAAAAACAAAACCGGTAAAATTTCCATGTTTTTACCCGTGACGCCGTCAAGAGCAAGCTCATGACGCCGTCAGAAGTGACCTAAAGAAATTTTTATGTTAAGTTTCCGGAAAATTTCTGGAAAAACTTGGTCCTACTTCCTGAAAAATCCTGCAAAACTTCATTATGACTCAATACAAGCATTTGACTCTAACAAATACGAATATACATGTTCACTTAATATTGTGGAGAATCATGATCGGTTTGTTTCTTAAAAACATATTTGGGGTTTCCCCTTACACTTATCTTTTGCAAAAATACCTTTTGGTGAAGTTAAGACTAGGCCAAAACAACAAAGTAAAGTATTTCCACTTATTTAGTTTAGAAACATGATTTACCAACAATAAAAAAAAGCATGCATACGGAAGCAAATAACAAACAAACAAAATAAAATCACACAAAGCATGGGTTGCCTCCCAAGAAGTGCTTTTCTTTATTTACGAGTCTTGTAGCTAGACTCAAGGTCATGGGTTACTACGTGATTTCATCCCTTGAGATGACGTACCCCATGTAGTTGTGATCATTACTATTATGGTGGTAGTGCCTCAATCTGTCGATACTTGCAATCACCTTTCCACCTACTTTACTTCTTAGGTTAGCCATCCCATCTTGGCTCATGCTTTCAATTGTCAAAGGCCCATACCACCAAGAACTTGGTTTATCAGGTGGTATTGTTGTTTCCAAGTGTCTTAAGAGTACCAAGTTCCCTTCCTCGAATGGTACATGACTTTCTGCTGGTCGATTATGTTCGAACTCGACATGTACTTTATTGCTTTTGCTTCTTTCATATTTAGCCTCCTTGTAGCTTTTGATTCTTGCCTCCCATGCAAGAATTTTATTCTGAACACGAATGAGTGTCATGTCAATGTTGTTTTTGAGCTTTCTCCAACTCAAATTCTCATGCCCACTTCGCGAAGTCATGAGGAAACTAATCTTTCTTTTTCCAGATTTGAGCTCAATTTTCCTGCCTTCATACTTAATGACAGCCCTAGCGGTGGCGAGGAATGGTGCCCCAAGGATTATTGGCATGCATTCATCTCCCTTATCATCAATGATCATAAAATCAACGGGGTACATGAATCCTATGACATTAACTAACACATCTTCTGCGATTCCTAGGGGGTATACGTACGAATGTCCAGCGAGGGATAACCTTACATGGGTGGGTGCTGGCATTTTTGACGTTAGTTGGATGTAAATAGTTAGGGGCATAAGATTTACTTCCGATCCTTGGTCGGCGAAAGCACTAAGATATTTCAAATCCCCGATGCTAGTTGGTATCTCAAAGTTCCCACACGCTATCTGCTTAGTAGCCACTTTTTGTACCAATAGCCTCTCGAATATTGACCCCCCAGGTAACGTATCATACTCATCTTTTCCCCCTTCATCTTTCTCAGAACCCTGTTTGGAAGGTTGGTTACGCCCGTCACCCTTTATCCAATTTGTTATAGTGTTTTCGTTTATATCATGCTTCGGTTAGTAACTCAAGGGTTGGGATTTTGGTGGCTCTTCTAAGGTCTGTTTAGTAGGGGCTTCTACCTTCTCATTATCCTTGTAGACAATTGTGATGGAATTAACAAATTGGGTAGTGGGGGTGACGCTTTTTTCCTTAGTAGCATTCTTTCGGGGGTTCTCTGGTTGGCATACTCCTCCAATAGACTCATCATCTCATTCATTTTCTCTTGCATCTCCTCTTTTTGCTTATAAACTGCTTCCTCGAATCTAGCAAGCCGATCTGAATGAGTTGCCATATATTCTCTCATTTTAGCTTCAAACTCCGGGCTAAGCTCCTCGGGAGAGGAATAAGGTGGGGCATAGTTTTGAAAAGTCTCGACATTTTCACTAGAGGGTGACTCTGATAATGGTGTTGAAGTCGGTTTCGAGACAGAATTGACAGTAGCCCGTCTAGGACTTAAAGGTCTCCTTTGCCTTTCCTCAAAATAGTCAACTTTTGCCTCAAGTTTGCATAGGATTTCATCGGGGATTTCGGTGGTCCCTCCAGATGTTGAGACTACATTGATGGCCGCTTTTATCGTATGATTAAACTCCCACATCTCTTGATTATCGGCGGCAAGCTCCTTGATAATTGTCCAGGACTCCTCGGCGTTCTTATCACGCAGTTTACCTCCCGCGGCCCTATCGATTGTACGTTTAGTGTGATAGTCAACATGGTCATAGAAAATCTGAACTAATAACCAAAGGTTTATACCATGATGAGGGACCTTATGGAGGAGATCCTTAAAACGAGCCCATGCTTCGTAGAAAGTTTCACCTTGATGTTGTTCAAACATCAAAATGTCATTTCTAAGCATTGCAGTCTTCCCCGGTGGGAAGAATTGAGTAAGGAAGCGATTGGTGAGATTATCCCATGTAGTGATGGATCCCGCGGGTAAACGCTCAAGCCATTGACTAGCTTGATCACGTAGAGAGAATTGGAATAGGCTTAATCGGGTTGTCTATCTAGTTGCAACATCTAGGTCTATGGAGTCTACGATTTTAAGGAAGTCCTTTAGATGTTGATTTGGATCTTCGGAACGAAGTCCATGGAATACACATCCGCTTTGCACAAACCGGATGGTGTCGGATCGCAAGGGGGTCACATTGGCTCCGGTGAGCTCAATGGTGTTTCGATAGCCTTGGTGGCTAGGTCGGGAATACTCTCCTAAGGTTCGGGGCCTAAGAGGTTCTAGTGGTGGGTTTTGTTGTGGTGGGATGACAGGTTCAAAGATGTTCCCATCGTCCATGATGTCGGGTGGTGAAGAGTTACGAACAAAAACACAAAGAAATAAGATCGACTAAAGAAAACCTAAAAAATAAAAATAAAATCTTACTAGAAAGGAATCTAGCAAGTAGACCTAATAAAAAGAGATTCTAACCTAGACAATAACTATCTCCCGGGCTGCGGCGCCAAAAACTTGTTACGTAGGGATCGCACCAGGCTTTACCTCTCAAAGGATCTTGAGAAGCTTACAACCCCCACCAGGCAGTGTACCTGATCGTTGTAGTATAGTATAGTGACAAGTACCGGGGGATTGATCGTTCAGCTAGGAATAGTGTCGCTAGGATTAGAAAACCTAAATACTAGTTCTAGAGATGAGGGATGATTCTTTTTGTATTTTTATATTTTTAAGAAAGCAAATTAAAATCTCGGGTTTCAAGGATTTGGGCGGAATTAGTTGCTAGTCAACTAACCCAATACTAAGATGCAATCAAAATAAAATACTAAAAATGAAAATAAACTAATTTAAACTAAGGTTATGAACAATATATGGGAGAAATGTGTTTACTTAGATTTCACTACTCCCTAGATATCTTTTACACGTTAATTACTTGTTATAGTTGCGTAGATGACGGATTGTATTCCTTAATACCATTCATGGGGTGGCGTACTTACTTCCCCAATCCTATGAGTGCCTACTTCACTCCTATGTCGAGCCTGCAAGAAGCTCCTAACATGGAATCATTAGAATTTACTCATGCATTAAATACAACCAATAAAACCTAGTACACATCGGTTCATGTTTCCTAAGACGTTCAAGCATGTTACCATTTGGAGATCTGCCAGTTTTCTTAAGCCTAACATTGAAATCATTCGTCCAATACAATCATAAACAAGTAATCAACACATAATCAACATCTAGGTTTCATTAGATCTAAGCAAACACAAGATAAATCTAGCCTAGCATGGTGGAATTAAGACAAGCACAAGATATAGACAACCAACACATAGACATATTGATTGAATTAAGAAAATACTTATCTCAATAACATATGTAGGGTTTCAAGGGTTGAAAACCCTTGAAAAGTTGTAAAATTCGTATATGGTTCGGCCTTAGGGTTTCCCCAAACCTGTTCCTCTTAATGAATGAAAATTAGAAAACTATATATATAAATATATTAGAGGCTGACGGCGTCAAGAACAAATGGGTGACGCCGTCATCTCGCCGCCAAAATAAACCTCGGACTGCCTTGATCTACATTTGACGCCGTCATGTAGTCCATATTTGCAGGCCGTCACACTTTTAACTCTTGACGCTCTACTTGTGACGCCTTCATTTCTGTACTGGGTCGTCATGGTATTTACTCTTGACGCCGTCAGGAAAGTCTTCTTGACGCCGTCACACACTGTTCCCAGCATGGAAAATTAAGTCTTTGGCGTTTTCTTCACTTTTATGTTCCAAAAACGTCCGAATTGCTTCCTTTTCCAGATTTCACTCCCAAATTACCTAAAATCACAAAAGGAACGATTTAGGGCAATATTTGATCAAATAAATTCATTTCCGGGCTTAAATAACCCCCTAAAAATGGATCATTTTTTGCCTCATCAATTTTTGTTAATAGCTAATCAAGGTTGTAAACTATGAATAGTCATTCCCGTTAGTGGAGTCCACCAGGGTCAAACGTTTTGTTACTGTCACGAAGTGAGGTGTGGTTATGAATAATGCTGATTCCAATCCCGTTCAGGTCACAATTTCCCTCTTGGTAAGTAACGGGTAAGGGAAAGGTTTGTTCTATAGAAATTTTTGGAGTGGAAGTGTGTTTGAGGTGCACCCTTTTCACACCAGGTTTAAAACCAAAGGAACATTTCTTAGCTTCGTGCAAATTAGGGAGCGTGACTTGTAAACTTCCAACGAAGATGTTGTGAAATTGCAAGTTCTTTTCTTCTTAAGGAAGCTTATGGAAGTAAGGGGGAATTGAAGGTGAATCACTTGGAAAAGTTTTTTCATTATCCTCTCCGTCACACACCAAAGGGGTTGGGAGTTCAAAGATCTTTTCGATTTTCCTCGGTGTGGATTTTTCCCTAATCTTCTCCTTAATTCTTGATATAAACCTATCAGCCAAGTCCATAAAAGCATTACTAGTGCTTTCCATGCGAGTTTCTAAGTTCTGAATCTGTTCCTCCTGATTATTCATAAAAGTTATCATTATCCCTTAGAACTCCTCTTGTCGTGAACGTTTAGGAAAAGTATATTTGCTAATTGCACTCACATGTTTATCAGGACTTACTCCGACTTCAGCTGCAGACATTCCAGCTTTCATTAATTCCTTAACCTGCTTCTCGATGTTCTCCAATAACTGTTCTTGGTTTGCGTTTACGTAATTTAGACTCCCTTCTTCCAAGAACATTGGATCCTCCCATCCTTCTTCTTCGTATTGTGCTAAACCCTCAATAACCTCCCAGCACTAATCAACGCTAGGTCTGTTTAGTCTACCATTGGCAGCGTAATCTATGGCCTTCTCGTTTGATAATTAACTTTATTGTAAAAGATTTGAATTTGGAGCCAAGGATCTATGCCATGATGAGGGACTTTTAGGAGTAAGTCCTTGAAACGAGTCCATGCTTCATAGAGAGTTTCACCTTGACATTTTTTGAACATCAAGATATCATTTCTAAGCTTAGTAGTTCTCCCCGGTGGGAAAAATTGAGCAAGGAAATGAGTGGTGAGAACATCCAAAGAGGTGATGGATCCCGCGGGTAAACGCTCAAGCCATTGACAAGCTTGGTCCCCTAGAGAGAATTGGAAGAGACGCAATCGGTTCGTCTCTCGAGTTACAACATCAAGGTCTATGGAGTCAACGATTTTAAGGAACTCCTTGAGCTGTTGATTAGGATCTTCGGAACGAAGACCATGGAATGCACATCCGCTTTATACCAACCGGATGGTGTCGGATCGCAAGGGAGACACATTGGCTCCTTGAGTGAGCTCAATGGTGTTTCGATAGCCTTGGTGGCTAGGACAGGAGTACTCTCCTAAGGTTCGGGGTCTAGGAGGTTGGTTTAGTAGTGGTGGGTCTTGTGGATGGTTTTGTTGTGGTGGGTTGATGGGATCGAAGAGATTACCACCTTCCATGATGGCGGATGGTAAAAGTTACGAACAAAGAAACGAAGAAATAAGATAGACTAAAGAAACCTATAAAAATAAAATAAAAATCTTACTAGAAAGGAATCTAGCAAGTAGACCTAATAAAAAGAAATTCTAACCTAGACAATAACTATTCCCCGGGCTGCGGCGCCAAAAACTTGATACGTGGAATTGCACCCTCGCGTTTTACCTCTCAAGGGATCTTGAGAAGCTTGCAATCCCCGCCAGGCAGTGTACCTATTCGTCGTAGTATAGTATAGTATAGTGACAAGTACCGGGGGATTGATCGTTCAATTCAGGAATAGTGTTCGCTAGGATTAAAAAGTCTACTAAACTAGGTCTAAAGGTGAGGGATGATTCTTTTTGTATTTTTATATTTTTATAAAAGCAAGTAAAATCTCGGGTTTTTAAGGAGCGGGCGGAATTAGTTGCTAGTAAACTAACCCAATTAACTAAAGATGCAATCATAATAAAATAAAATAAACTAAAACTAATTTGTTGTGTAAACAAAAATAAGAGAAAATGTGTTTACTTAGATTTCACTACTCCCTAGATATCCTTTACCGGTTGATTAGCTTGTTGCAATTGTATGGATGATGGGTTATATTCCTTAATACTAGTCGTAGGGCCGTGTACGAAATTCCCTAACTCTATAATCTCCTACTTCACTCCTATGTCGAGCCAACTAAAAGCTCCTAACATGGGATCACTAGAATTCGCTTATGCATTAAATAGAACCATTAAATCGTAGTACACCTCCGATCATGTTTCTTAAGACGTTCAAGCAAGTTACCAATTGGAAGTCTGCCAGTTTTCTTAAGCCTAATATCGAATACAATCATCCACAACAATTATAAACAAACCATCAACTAACAATCAACATCTAGGTTTCATTACATCTAAGCAAACATAAGAAAAACCTAGCCTAGCATGTTAAAAGGAAGAAAAGCATAAGATAGAATCAAACAACACATAGACATATTGAATGATTATTGGAAAACTTATCTTTAATTGAACATGGATGGAACAAGGGTTGAAACCCTTATTATTACAGAAAATTCGTCTAGGGTTTGCATAAAGAAGTTCTCCAAAAGTTCCACACTTAATGAATGAAAATTAGAAAACTATATATAGATTTTACACCTGGACGGCGTCACGTTATAGCTTATGACGTCGTCAACTCACCGCCAAGATAAAATTCGTATTGCCTAGATCCACTTCTGACGCCGTCATGTGTAATTTTACTCTGGGCCGGCACATGTATTTTGACCCTGACGGCCTTGGTGACGCCGTCAGGCCAAATTTCCTTGAAATTGTTCGGGGCCGTCATGTGTATTTTCCACATCCACCTCTTTTGCCAAGCTTGACGCCGTCATTTATGTAGCCTTGACGTCGTCAGGTACTATTCCCAGCAAGGATTTTGAGACTTTGTCGTTTTCTTCACTAAATTGCTCCAAAAACTTCTAAAATGCTTCCTTTTCCAGATCTCTCCTCAAAAGTACCTAAAATGACAAAAGGAACGATTTAGGGCAATAATTGATCAAATAATTATGAATTCGGGCTTAAATGACCCCCTAAAAGCGGTACACTTTTCGCCTTATCAAGTTAGCAATAAACAACTGGTACTTACAGGTTCGGAATTAGAGATCATCAACAGCATAGTGTGAAGACTTCTTCTAACCCTTACCAAGGCCATTCCTAATTCGGATACCCCTGAGAGGGCTTACAAGATCTACTAAGTAGATCAACGAATGGGTGAGTCACTGGAGATCACCCCATGACTGTAGACCGTTTTGGAACCACCGCGAACAGTAAGCATAACCCACAAGAGATTACTGAAGTGACCTGCTGTCAGGGCTGTTTGATGTTGACCCTGGCAGAAGTTTCCATTCAATCACTGAGAATCACTATTATGAGTTTTCTCATAAATGTTCTGGCAGATTGCTAGGATCTGCGTAGGACTCTTAAGTTTACATCTGGTGTCCTTAATGTTAGATCACCAGTGTAGAAGTATCATGTGTTCCTATGAGATCTTTTGATGTAATCTCGAGGCTCTAGACTCAATAAGTGCATATTTAGTCGTTGGAGACTGGAGCGGTGTCTCCTGTTTCAATATCAACATGGCTCTTAATGAGCAGTCGATAGATTATGCAGGGTTCCCCGTGAGAATGAAACAAGCTCTTTTGAGAGAACTTGAGTGGCTTAGAAGGTTAAGTGCAGTGCGTCACTAGTCCATGACATCTTTGTCTTCAATACCGGTGTCACCTTAGTAACAACCAGTAGCATATGAATTGAACCCGGTTTCTGCCCTAAGGTTGAACATATGGAGGGCTATTTCTTTTCACCCTTTTTCATAACTTTTCTTTTTAATTCTTCAACCCCTTCTTTCTCCTTTCTTATTTACTCCTTTTTTCAATCATACCTAAGGACTTTTAATTCTAATCTATTGGATTTGTCCTTGGGTAGATCCCTCCGGCTCTGGCGGATCATAGGACGGCTTTTCCTAGCCTTAGTCACCTTATATCTTCATGACTATCCTATTGTTGCCATAAAACCATTCATTTAAAAATCTCTCAAGGTGTTTATGATTATGAAACATATTTCGTGACACTTTGAGAGTTTTGGTTTCTTTTGAAGGACTCCCCCTTCACATGTGCTCATGTCTTTTTTTAAGAAATTTGCACATGCGGGAGGAGTTTGCACTTTTGAATTGATCCACTTTCAGTGAACATGACCAATTCGAGACACGCTTACATCACTAGTTAGGCTAGCTTGAAATTATTACCCGTCCTGGTCAAGTCCAAAGAAAGTCTCTCGATATGGTACATTCTACTCAGACAAGTCTTATTCGAGACACGCTTACATCACTAGTTAGACTAGCTTGAAATTATTACCCGTCCAGGACAAGTCTTTTCGATTACTGACATTTTAAGCTTCGTCAATTCATTGGTACTTTCTGAGTTGAGCTCTTTTGAGATTCAGTTACAATCTTTAAGCATTTTTGAACACATTTTAATCATGTCTTCTCCCCCTCAAAAATAGCATAGCGTGATATTTTTTATATCAACTGATTAAGAAAAAGCATTTGGAGTGATAGACAGATTTGATTTTACATGAAATTGGAACAATTTTGTTTTTATACTTCCCCTTAATGATAGCACATTTTAAAATCAATTAAGGATATAGAGGGAGTTATCTTGAGCAATAAGTTTGAGAGATTTTGAGAAATCTTTTGAACAATCTTGAAAAAGTGCTCAAGAATTCTGTTTAGAAAACGAGTTTTTGTTTGAAATCTTTTTCATTTGTTTATACTCGAATTTTTTGAAAAATGATTTCATTTTTGAACGTACGAGTCCTTGATTTGAAAATAATCAGAAGTCATCATTTAAGCCCGGGTTTCATACGAAATCCATCGTGAAGAAACTTTTGAGAAATGACATGTTTTAGGAAGACATTAAAAAGAACTCCCGTTCAAGCATCTGTACATGTCTGTATCCTTGTTGAATGACATTTCTAGAAACGTACAGAATATTGATCTATATGAGAGACATGTCGGGAGAAGAATATTTGTGGATTTTTTGGTTTTATATTGTTTTTGGATTTTTGAAAATTTTCTATTTTTGTATTTAGTTTTTCAAATTTTGTATTTTGTTTTTCAAAAATATTTATAGCGAAGCAATTTTGAAAACATTTTTTCAAGAAGATTCGAGAAGACGTTCTAGCTCCTCAGGAGTTAGGCTTCGCATGCCAATTCGTCGAACTAAATCGTCAAACCTTTCCTTTGGAAGGGCTTTAGTAAATAGATCGGCGAGTTGATATTCCGTCTTTACGAAAAATAATTCAACAGTACCCTCTTCTACGTGTTCTTTGATGAAGTGGTAGTGGACTCTAATATGCTTAGTCTTTGAATGTTGTATGGGATTGCACGAGATGGCTATGGCACTTTTTTAGTCAAAATACAAAGGTATTTTGTCGAAGGTAAAGCTATAATCTGTGAGCTGTGTCCACATCCAAAGAACTTGGGCACAACACTCAGATAGAGATACATACTCGGCTTCGGCGGTTGATAGCGCAGTACAATCTTGCTTTCGTGATGACCAGCCTACTAGTTTTTCACCCAAAAATTGTGCTCCACCTGATGTACTTTTTGTTGTATCTTGATCACCTGCGTGGTCGGCATCTGAAAAGGCTATTAGTTTAAACTCGGAATCCTTCGGATAACAAAGTCCCATGTTAATGGTTCTTCGTAGGTACCGAAAGATCCGTTTGACCTCTTGGAGGTGAAGTTCGATAGGCTTTGCCTGAAACCGTGCTAATAAGCAAACATCAAATGAATATCGGGTCGACTAGCAGTAAGGTACATGAGAGAACCAATCATGCTCCGATATTTCTTCGGATCGATGGGTTTCCCAAATAAATCAGCACCGATTTTTGGTGAAGTGACCATTGGTGTACCAACAGAGTCACAATTTTCCATACCATGTTTTTTCAAAATCTCAATTGTATATTTAGCTTGATTAATAAAAATACCAAGAGCGGATTGATGTATTTATAAACCAAGAAAGAATTTAAGTTCCCCCATCATGGACATTTCAAATTTGCTTTTCATGAGATTTGCAAAATGTTTTGAATGATTCGGATTAGTGGACCCAAAGATAATGTCGTCAACATAAATATGAACAATCAAAATGTCATCGTTGTATTTTCTGGTAAACAAGGTAGAATCAACAGTTCCTTTGGTGAAATTTTTTTGGATCAGGAAAGATGATAGTTCGTCATACCATGCTCTTAGAGCTTGTTTTAGACCATAAATGGCTTTCTTAAGCTTGTAGACGTAGTCTGGATATTCTTTGTCAACGAATCCTTCTGGCTGACTCACATACACTTCTTCTTTCAGAGTTCTATTCAAAAACGATGTCTTAATGTCCATCTGATAGACTGTGATGTTTTTATGAGCTGCATATGCTAAGAAAATCCGGACTCCTTCAAGTCTAGCTACTGGCGCGAATGATTCCTCAAAGTCTATCTCTTCTTCCTGTGGATATCCTTTAGCCACAAGACGAGCTTCGTTGCGAATTACAGTCATTTCTTTGTCCTTTTTGTTCTTCCATAACCATTTGAGATCAATAACCAGTTTGTCAAGTGGTTGTTCAACAAGTTCCCAACTATCATGTAACTAGTATTGACGAATTTCTTCCTGCATCGCTTCTATCCAAGCTGCTTCTGCCATGGCTTCCTGAATGTTTTTAGGTTCTTTGAGACATATTGAGCAAATGTAGATACACATTTCGGGATCTGTGGCAAGTTGTCTTCTCGTCTGAACTGGCCTTGAAGGTTCACCAATAACTTGTTCAATTGGATGGTCTTTAGTCCATTGGAGTGTAGAAGGGTACCTTGGGTTGAACGAATGTGTGTTAGATGGTTCTTGTAAACTTGAAGAAGATTCAGCAAAGTCTACTGCAAATGGGTTTTCAAATACTTCTTCTTCTTCTAACGCAACATCGTTTGAATTATTTGTTGGTTCTTCTTGAAAATTTGTGTTATGGTTTTGCTCATCAACTTTTGGTAGAACAATTTCAATAACTGGAGTTGCTGGAGTAGATGTTGATGATGCTGAGGGAGTTGGTGCTTCAGCTTCGATTGTTGTAGATGCATCTTGTGGTGGTGGTTGATGATTTTGAGCGGGTGCAGTGGAATGTTGTTGAGATGCATTTGTCAAAGTTCCACCATAGTATTCATCAAACATTAACTCGAAGAATTTAACCAATTCTTGTTCTAAAGATTTTTCAGTGTTAGTTGATTGAGCTCCTTGAGGTACGAGTCCTGAACTAATTTGTCCAGAAGTCTACGGGTTTGGTGCGGGTCCTAATCCGTTTTAATTAGAAGCCATCGGATTAAGCATGGGTTCTAGAGCGAGTCTCTCAGAAGCCATCTGTGAAATCTCGTCAAACTTCACATTCTTCGTCTCCATTATCCTTTTTGTTCTTCTATTATACACCCTGAATGCCCTCGAGTTTTCTGAGTATCTAATGAAGATTCCAATATCACACTTAGCTTTCAACTTTCCTAGATCTTCTTTGTCATTCATCGGATAGCACAAAGCACCAAATACGTGAAGGTAAGAGATGTCAGGTTTACGGTTGTTCACTAGCTCATATGGGGTTTTATTGAATCTTGGATGGATTAGGGATCGGTTCTGAATAAAACAAGCAGTAGCAACAGCATCAACCCATAAGAATAGAGGTGCACTGGAATAAATTAGCATTGTGCGAGTAGCTTCCACAAGAGTTCTATTTCTTCTTTCAACTACCCCATTCTGCTGTGGAGTTCTAACAACTAATGTCTGATGTGTGATTCCAGCATCTTCAAAATAAGTTCTTAACTCCTGATTTGTGAATTTTGTGCCATTATCTGTTCTTACAATCCTTAATGAAGCTTGAAGTAGGACTTGAATACGCTTCAGAAAGGTGATGATGATGCATGGTGCTTCATCTTTTGACCTCAGAAACTTAACCCATGTATATCTTGAATAGTCATCAACAATAACAAGAATATACTTCTTTGCATTAATGCTTTCAACTCTCATTGGGCCACGTAAGTCCATGTGCAACATATGTAACCTTGCTTCCGAACTAGGTACGGTTTTAGGTTTATATGATGCTCTTTTACTTTTTCCTTGTTCGCATGATGGATATAAGTGTTCTTTGGTGTACTTGAACTTAGGGAGTCCGTTGACGATGTTGTCTTTGGCTAATTTGTTGATGGTGTCAAAATTGAGATGGGATAATCGTCTATGCCACAGCAAGGACTTTGTTTCAGTTGCTCTTGTCATAAGACAAATTGGTGATGAAGAGGCTATTTGGTTGATGTCGATAGCATATAAGTTGGTGCCGCGATTACCAGTTAAGAGATCATCGCCAACCAAATTTCTAACAAAAACCGTGTTTCTCCTGAATGCAACCTCTAAATCTGCATCACAAAACTGCCAAACTGAAAACAAGTTGTGTCCCAACCCTTCGACGTAGTAAACTCGAGTTATTAAATAATTCCTAAACTGAAGGTCTCCATAACCCAGAATAGCTGCTACATGATCATTTCCAAAGTGTACGGTTCCATGAATTTCCAGACGAAATTGATCAGCAGCTTTAAGTTCCCGGTCATGTGCTTAGAGCAACCCGAGTCGACGAACCAAAGATATATTTTGATAACCTACCAAGAATAGAAGAGTTTGTATTTGGAAACCATTTTGAATTTGGTTCCATGGGGTTTGGGGTAAAATCCGAATCACACTCATCAAAGGTTGGTACAAGATTATTTTGAACAACTTTCATTTTGCCATCCTGGAGTATGAACTCTCTACCCGTTGGTATCCACATACAATACTTAAGATAGTTCCTAGGATTCGACTACTAGTGGTAGACCTAAAGTGCGCAACTAATCTTTATATAGATCTAGATCTAGCACTAGTTCCTTTTGGAACATTCTTCTGTTCAGGCGTAACATTCTCATTCTTAGAAACACAATCATCATGAACATCATTAATTAAACATTTCTTGCATATTAAACAAACAGAGTCATTACATGCATTAGAAACAGTACTTTTGACATTACATTCAGATGAAATATGTCTCTTATTACAAAGCGATAAATTCCTAGGGTGTTCTTCTACTTCTTCAACTTTATTCTTGCAACTTCTCTTAGAGACAGGCAAGACTCCTTGTATTGCTCCTAGGCTTTAGTCTGTTGCTCCTAGAGGTGCTGTCTAATCCTGTAGAAGGTAAGGCACACACATTAGGATTTATATTGTTATCCTTAGAAGTTGTTTTAGCATTCCTAGACTCTTTAGGATTATCTTTGATGCTCTTGACGTTTGTTCCAGATGTTTTATGATACGTGGGAATCGCACCAAGCTCTACCTCTCGAGGGATCTCAAGAAGCTTACAACCCCCACCAGGAAGTGTACCTGATCGTTGTAGTATAGTATAGTGACAAGAACCGGGGGATTGATCGTTTAACTCAGGAATAGTGTCGCTAGGATTAGAAAGCCTAAAAACTAGGTCTATAGGTGAGGGATGATTCTTTTTGTATTTTTAGATTTTATGAAAAGCAAGTAAAAATCTCAGGTTTTGGAAGAGTGGGCGGAATTAGTTGCTAGCCAACTAACCCAAATGACTAAAGATGCAATCAAAATAAAATAGCAAAAATGAAAATAAATCTAATTATACTAGTTTGGTGTAAAAAATGATGGGGAAAATTGTGTTTACTTAGGTTTCATTACTCCCTAGATATCTTTTACAGGTTGATAGCTTGTTACAATTGCATGGATGATGGGTCGTATTTCTTAATACTAGTCGTAGGGCCGTGTATAATATTCCCTAACTCTATAGGATCCTACTTCACTCCTATGTCGTGCCGTTAGAAGCTCCTAACATGGGATCATTAGAATTCTCCTACGCATTAAATACAACCAAAAATCATAGTACACCTCTGATCATGTTTCTTAAGACCTTCAAGCATGTTACCAATGGAAGTCTGCCAGTTTTCTTAAGCCTAACATCGAATACAATCATCCGTAACAATTATAAACAAACAATCAACCCATAATTAACATTTAGGTTTCACTACATCTAAGCAAACATAAAAGAAATCTAGCCTAGCATGTTAAATTGAAGACAAGTGTAAGATATATTCAAACAACACATAGACGTATTGATTGAATTGAAAGAGTACTTATCACAAATTGAACATGAAGGTTTCAAAGGGTTGAAACCCTTGAAAAAGCTGTAAAAATCGGCCTAGGTTTTTTCCCTCAAAGTTGCACACTAATGAATAAAATTTGGAAAACTATATATAGATTTTACAGGGTGACAGCGTCAAGAAGGAATTTCTGACGCCGTCAACTCGCCGCCAAAATAGAAATCGTATTGCCTAGATCCAATTGTGACGCCGTCATGTGTAAATTTCTTCTGGGCCGTCACTAATACTTGGACCATGACGGCCTTGGGTGACGTCGTCATCTCCAATGCACAAAACACTCTGGACCGTCACGTGTATCATCCACTTCCACCTCTTTTGTTACTCTTGACGCCGTCACTTGGAAACTCTTGACGCCGTCAGGTACTGTCCCTAGCAAGGAAAATTGAGACTTTGCCGTTTTCTTCACTTTTATGCTCCAAAAACGTCCAAAATGCTTCCTTTTCTAGATTTCTCTCCAAAAGTACCTAAAATGACAAAAGGAACGATTTAGGGCAATATTTGATCAAATAATCTCTAATCCGGGCTTAAATGACCCCTTAAAAATGGTTCATTTTTCGCCTCATCAAATACCCTTACACTTGAGATTTGCTTGTCCTCAAGCAAATGCGCTTTTATTCTAATCAAAATACAAGTTAGGGGTCATTTAACACTAATATAAAAGTAATTACAACAAATAATCGTTCCACTAAAGACCAAAGACAAGCGCGAAGGTCATACACTAGCACCTCACAAATAGTGTTTAGATACTCACATCTCTCGGGTGTAATAAAGTATATATCACAATAAGGAAATGGAAAACATCTCTCACTACCTGTCATAGCAAAATGGATTACCATATGCTTGAGAAAGGATCAAACCTCCACCACTTGGCGTAAGCACCTAGGATAAACTATCAAAGAAGTCTTTTAAAAGGGTTATAACGTTAGGTGTAGGGATATGGAATACACGGTTTGGTTGGATAAAGGCAATATTTACTGGTGGCGAGTTAATCATCTTGGTTAATTACATGTACAATATGGCGTTGCTAAGCCAAGACTAGACTCGACTTAAGCTAATAAATCAAAAATAACAAAAACATAAAACAGACATAAAATGAAACGGGATGGTAGTCCGTATGTTTTTCTCTTTTATTTTCTTTTTCTATTTTTTTTTATTTATTTTTATTATTTATTTATTTATTTATTTTTTGCATACACTCTTACCCTACCATCCAAAATAATACATCATAGGGAATGTACATTCCCCTTACACTTGAATTTTTACATACTTTACAATAAACTACTCTAATGACTCGAATCAAGATAATCAAAACACTTGGAGTACTTTTTAAGATTAACGCACATATGGGGGTAATAATTGATGTTCTTCCCCATTACTCCATAACATAAGTCATTTACCCATGAGTCCCAATCGTCTCAAAACAATATGTAGACGATATGACTCGACTTAGCAACCATGTAATCAATTAGATAATTAACTAAGGGTTTAAACATATAATAATAATGCACTAAGGATGAGTGCATACACGGAAGGCTAAGGCGATTTGGTTGCACATTTGGGTGGGTTGTAAAAAATTCTTCTTTTAAGTAAGACGCTTAAAGTTAGAAACGAAAAGATAGGCTCGGAGGGGTGTACTAGGGGTTTCGTGTACTAAAAATGAGTACATCGCTAAGGTGTGGGAAAAATTAATTGACTTTACTAGCCAAGTAATATGACTTAAATGGTCAAGTAATTATGATACGGGTTTAAACACATGGGTGAACCTAATGCCTCTTATCATGTAGTAAATCCTACTACACGAATGTAGTCTCACTAGCGGTCTCGGGATGCATCACTAACGCAAGTTCTAGAATCTAAATGCTACCGGTACACTCATAAGCACTAATAATGAATGCTTTTCCTATCAAATCTAAAGGCAAACCTCACATATTTGGGTGGAAAATTTTTCTGAATGGTACGGTTTTGTGCTAGTCATACGACTCCTATCCATGAGACGCTTGTTAAGGCTAAAGTTTCACTCCTAAATGTTGTAAAAAAATTTAAATTTGGTGCTAAAATTACACTAACAAGTATTTCTCTTAGTTTTATTACACACCTTCCATCAAACAAACAAACTCAAGTGCAATAGTATCCTATAAGGTATCATCATTTACCCTCCCCTTACACTTAAGATGAACATTGTCCCCAATGTTCAATTAATGGATGTAAAAGTAAAATAGGTAAAAGAATGAAAACAAGTACTCCCCTAATTCGTTCGGTGTGGATAGTGTGTTAACAAGATTAGATCTTCCTCCAAGAAAATGAACATTCAAAGCTTCCCTTCCAGAAATATAAATCATCTTCTTGTCATATATAACCTGTTAAACCTAAGAAAACAATCAAGGCAACCTCGCGTAAAATCGGCGGCAATCTATTTATATTAACAAATCCTAGAAAGCAATTTAAGATATAACGCTTGTGGAATGAATGTTTGCAGATTTCCTAGAGTTTATAAAACTAAAGAATCAACAAAAACTTTTAAGACTCCGGTTAGAAAAACAAAACTCGCAAAATTTCCAGAATTTTACACATGACGCCGTCAGGGGTTAAATCCTAACGCCATCAGAAGTCACCTGCAGAAATCTTTATGTTAAGCTTCCGGAAAATTTCTGGAAAAACTTATGTCCTACTTCCTGGAAAATCCTGCAAAACATCATTATGACTCGATACAAGCATTTGACTCTAACAAATACTAATACACATGTTCATTTAATATTTTGGCGAATCAAGATCAATTTCATTCTTAAAAACAAATTTGGAGTTTTCCCTTACACTTAGCTTTTGCAAAATCCTTTATATGAAATTAAGACGAAGTTAAACAACAAAATAAAGCATTTTCACAATTTTATTTTGAAACATGATCTACCAACAATAAAAATAAAGCATGTATACGGAAGTAAATAACAATCAAACAAGTAAAAATCACACAAAACATGGGTTGCCTCCCAAGAAGCGTTTGTTTTTGTTCGAGTCGCGAGCCTGACTCTACTCTTATTTAACGGAAATAGGGGAGGTTTTCCCTACACTTAGGATTAAGTACGGGTGGAAGTAGTGATACACACCCTTAGGGTGGAAATATGCCTCGTGAGGAACGTGTGGTGGATGAATTATATGTTCAAAGGTGTGTGCTATCATCATAACCCTACCAAATTCAATCGGGTTAATGGGTGGATTAAGATTTTCTCCTAGAAAGGGATCATTTTCTATCAACTTCAAGAGACTACTAGTTGGGGATCCATCTTGACCTAATAAACCCGGTTTAAACCCATAATGTTTCTTGTGATCAATCATAAATGGGTGATGTAAGCATGTAAGGTCATTTTCCATTCCTATATTGGCTTCCTCTCTACAAGGCTTAGAGTCCACTACCTTTATCCTAAGACTACTCAGACTATATGGTTTGATGGGTGGATCGGAACCTATTTCAATTCCTAAATTCACATCTAACGATGGAAGATTAGGTAATGGTTTTGGTTGAGGCTCCGGTTCATCAAAACTAGGAACTTCCCTATAACTAAGAGTAAGGTTATCATTATAAGTATTCAAACCTATATCCTCTAGTTGTGTTTGGTTCAAAAGTTCTACCTCAATTGGGATTCCTAAAGTCTTTTATACTTCATCCGAATAAGTCACGGGCGGTGTGTATGCCTGAAATGATGGTAGGACTTGTGGGGTACTTGGGGGGCTTAGATTTTCTACTCTATCCTCCATCTTATCAAGATTACCAATGTGCTCATCTTGTATTATGGTGAAATCAAACCTCTCCGTGCACCTAGGTATCTCATCTATGTTATCCCCAAACAAACTTCTTGCTTGTTCCCTCAAACTTGCTATCAATTGATCCGTAACAACATTTGTTGGGTTGTCCATTTTTTTGGTAAGTATGGCACAATTCTCTATGGTTTCCCATGCTTCATCAGCACTTAATCCCTAAAGGTCCCCATCTGCAGCATGGTCAATGTCCATTTTGGTATAGTGGTCGACACGATGGTAAAATATTTCAATTTGGGACCACAGATCGAAATTATGATGAGGGACTTTTCGGAGTAAATATTTAAAACAAGCCCATGCATCATAGATAGGTTCATCTTCATGTTGTTTAAACATCAAGATGTCATTTGGAGTGGGTGAATTTTGTGGTTGGTAGTATAGTGGATTTGCGTTCTCCATAATGGCAAACGGAATAGTCAATGAAAAGGTTTTTACGAACAAAGACACAAAGAAAAGATAAACTAAAGAAAACCTAGAAAATAAAAATAAAACCTTACTAGAAAGGAATCTAGCAAGTAGACCTAATAAAAAGAAATCATAACCTAGAAAATAACTATTCCCCCGGCAGCGGTGCCAAAAACTTGATACGTGGGAATCGCACCAGGCTTTACCTCTCGAGGGATCTCAAGAAGCTTACAACCCCCACCAGTCAGTGTACCTGATCATTGTAGTATAGTATAGTGACAAGTACCGGGGGATTGATCGTTCAACTCAGGAATAGTGTCGCTAGGATTAGAAAGCCTAAAAACTAGGTCTAGAGGTGAGGGATGATTCTTTTTGTATTTTTAGATTTTATGAAAAGCAAGTAAAAATCTCGGGTTTTGGAAGAGTGGGCGGAATTAGTTGCTAGCCAACTAACCCAAATGACTAAAGATGCAATCAAAATAAAATAACAGAAATGAAAATAAATCTAATTATACTAGTTTGGTGTAAACAGTGATGGGGAAAATCGTGTTTAATTAGGTTTCATTACTCCCTAGATATCTTTTACAGGTTGATAGCATGTTACAATTGCATTGATGATGGGTCGTATTCCTTAATACTAGTCGTAGGGCCGTGTACAATATTCCCTAACTCTATAGGATCCTACTTCACTCCTATGTCGAGCCGTTAAAAGCTCCTAACATGGGAACATTAGAATTCTCCTACGCATTAAATACAACCAAAAATCATAGTACACCTCTGGTCATGTTTCTTAAGACGTTCAAGCATGTTACCAATGGAAGTCTGCCAGTTTTCTTAAGCCTAACATCGAATACAATCATCCTTAACAATTATAAACAAACAATCAACCCATAATTAACATCTAGGTTTCACTACATCTAAGCAAACACAAAAGAAATCTAGCCTAGCATGTTAAATTGAAGACAAGTGTAAGATATATTCAAACAACACATAGACATATTGATTGAATTGAAAGAGTACTTATCTCAAATTGAACATGAAAGTTTCAAAGGGTTGAAACCCTTGAAAAAGCTGTAAAAATCGGCCTAGGGTTTTTCCCTCAAAGTTGCACACTAATGAATGAAATTTGGAAAACTATATATAGATTTTTACAGGGTGATGGCATCAAGAAGGAATTTCTGGCGCCATCAACTCACCGCCAAAATAGAAATCGTATTGCCTAGATCCAATTGTGACACCGTCATGTGTAAATTTCTTCTGGGCCGTCACTAATACTTGGACCATGACGGCCTTGGGTGACGCCGTCATCTCCACTGCACAAAACACTCTGGACCGTCATGTGTATCATCCACTTCCACCTATTTTGTTACTCTTGATGCCGTCACTTGGAAACTCTTGACGCCGTCAGGTACTGTTCCCAGCAAGGAAAATTGAGACTTTGCCGTTTTCTTCACTTTTATGCTCCAAAAATGTCCAAAATGCTTCCTTTTCCAGATTTCTCTCCAAAAGTACTTAAAATGACAAAAGGAGCGATTTAGGGCAATATTTGATCAAATAATCTCGAATCCGGGCTTAAATGACCCCATAAAAACGGTTCATTTTTTGCCTCATCATTTTAGATGTGGAGGCAGACGCAATAGCGGGACTAATCCTATAAAGGCCAGGTGCTATCACTTTTGGTGTTTTGACAACCGCTTTTCCCTTATTAACAATCTTTTCATTATCATTTTGCATGGGCAAGGGTGTTGGAGTGATTGGTTTTGTCGAATCATTTTTCACATCGACTTTTGGAACAGATTGAGAAATCAACATTTTTGGTTTAACAAATGTTTTTAAGGTATTTGGTTTGTTCGAGGTCGATGGTTTTGTAAACTTAGTATCCACACCCTTCCCATTTTGACTTTCAAGCTGAGCCCTCAAAAGATCATTTTGCTCTTTCATTTTATTGAGGGCAAGCTCATATGACAGTTTGTCATACTTGCATTCTTCGCTTTTTCAATCAAGTTGTTTAAAATATGACACATTTTCTTTTTCTAGTTTTATAAGAGCATTTTCATATTTTGAAACAATTGCGGATGTCTCAGCTCTCAATCTTTTATTGTCTTGAACAGAATATGTTTGTAAAATGATGGACATAATATCAGTAGACAGAACTGCTTCGAAGAGAGAATCATTTAGATTTTCCAAAACATTGATTTGCTCAAAAGATTCATTAGCCTTCTTTATTAGGGATTTATGGTCCTTGACAAAGTTAGTTGTTTCAGTTAAAAAAGCATTTTTGAAATGAATCATTCGAGCATGAATGTTGTTATTTTGAGGAGAAAATTCACTCTCAAGAATCTTTTTTTAGCTGTAAATGAACCGTGGAATTCCAATTGACCTCATTAAGTCTCGTTTTAGATTCTAAAGTCGTTTTAAGTTGCCCAACTTTGGTTTTAAGATTATCAAAAGATATCCCCTTCCAGCACTTGTGTTAAAAGTGTTGTTTGAAGACATCTGCTCCATGTTTGAAAGCGATTTGGAAGTAACTACTTGTTTAGAAATTAGTTTTGAGAATGGTCGTTTTATGGAAAACACTAATGGTTTCTTTTTGTGGAACAAAAGTAACTCTAGAAAGTTTGTTCAGTTTGTTGTAATCGATTGGTTTCAAATTCTTTTGTTTCATTTTAGTTATGCTCTCTTCGACAAGTTCAATTGTTTCCACATAATCATGAACAATATGAGGATCATGTTTGGTGTAAATCACATTATGATTTTACAAAACATTCTGTTCTTCCTGAGCTTTCTTGAGATTACAAGGAGTTTTGTTACCAAGAGCCATTTTATGTTTCGTATGGTAAATCGGATTAGTTTGATTAGTAATCATATTCATTGTTTGACTTGACTGACCCGACTTAACCACTAAGTCTTCTAGTTTTGCAATAATGTGGTCTGACTCTATGATTTCATCCAAAAGTTTATGTTCTTTCTTTGCAAAGTTCTTTTTCAACTCATCCCATTCTTTTTCAAGATTGGTATATGCTGATTTTTGTTTTGAAAGTTGGTTAGTTAAATCAGAAATTTCTTGTTTTAAAGAGTTAATGGTTTTTGTTGAACTAATTTGAAGAGTGTCAAATTTGTTTTGCAATTCCCTATCTTTAACAAGTAACTTCTAATAACCTATTTCAAATTCTAACTCGCGTTTTGTGTCAATTTGAAAACTTTTTGCATTTTCCTTGTATCTCTCAAGCTCAGTGGTCAATTTCTTGTTCGCTGCCTTAACATCGCGATTAACCTTTGTAACTTTCTCAATCTCAATGCTACAATTGTTTAATAATGATTCAAATAGAGCACGTGTTTACTCATCATTCTCAGAATGCTGTGAAACGGAGCCTCCATTATGATTCATATCTGGAGTTGCTGAAGGAGTATTGCTACTACTTGGCGTATCCAGGTATGTATCATAAGTGGGTTCTAGCTTCTCAGAATGTTGTTCCTCATGAGGATACATATCAAATATATCATTATTATGGCATGTATTGATGTTTGATACCTCAGATGGTGCACTGGTGTCATAAACAGGAAGTGTGTCAGAATCCGTGTCATACTTAGCTTCCTGAAGATTTGCCATGAAGATGCAGTTCGCATCGATATCCTCTCGTTCTTCCATGTCATCCATAAAAGCCATAAAATCATTTTCCTATGCATTCAATTGAAACCCTGTCTTCTCTTTTTGTGCCAACAACAATGCTTTCTGCAAATACTCTGGATCTCTCTTGTTCGGCTTAGTAGGACAGTTCCTTGCCATATGACCTACACCCTGGCAGTTGAAACACTTTACCGGATTACTCTGATTCATATTTCCATAATTCCCAACAACTGGAGCTGCCACATTCCTAATCTGATTACCCGTTGCCTGATTTCCAATATTCTGACCCCTCTTATTTCCAACAAACTGGCCCATCTGATTCCCTGCATATTGACCAAACTGATTCCCTGCATACTGACCCAACTGATTCTGCATATTCTGATTACCTATGTGAAATCCAGTAGCATATCCCTGCTGATTCCCTATAACTCTAACCATTTGGCCTCCATTGCCCATATTGAAACTTGGCTGAGCAATCTGCTTGTTGCGAGTGTTCGATGAAATCCTTTGGTTGTTGTTAGTTGGTGTAGAATAGCGTCCTTGAAATGCCTTTATCAGAAAAGCAAATGCTTGTGTCAATGCAGCAGTAGCTTCATCACTGTCAGTGAATTCTGGTTCTTGGAATTGTGAGTATTGTTGTTGTGGAATAACATGTTGTTGTTGTGGGTAGAATTGTTGTTGGTAGACAGGTATTGGTTGTTGAATGTATGATGGTTGCATGTAGTTGTGAGTGGAAGATGATGGTGGTTGTTGTTGTGTGTTTATTGGTAGAGGTGTTGGTGTATTAGCAATTAATGCTAGAGGATCATGCTTTTTAGCAAGTAATTCATCCCTTACTTCATTAGCCTCAGCTTGATTCTGCTTTAAGAAGTCGTACAACTGATCATAAGTAACTTCATGCAAGTTCTTTGTCTGATAAACAATAGTGATGTATCTTCCCCATTCAGGTTGTAACTCATTCAGAAAATTAATTAACGTGTCCTTCTTCTCGGTCTCACAGTCGTTTTGACAGGTATTTCGCTGAAAACAGAATTACGGTTCAAAAGTTATGGCCGTTTGAAGTTTGGTCGTCAAAAGTCAAGTTCTAAGCAGCAAAAGTCAACTCTGGTGATCTGTTCATATGCGTAAACCTTGATCTTATGGTTAACTTGAATCTTACGCGTAACTTGGAGCTTAGGCGTTAACCTTAGGTTATGCGTAAAAGAAAAGTTAGGCGTAAACTTATAGTTTATGTGTAACTTGACTTTTACGCATAAGCTTTAGCTTATGCGTAAGATTTAGGTTTATGCGTAAGGTTAAAGAACCAAACAAATCTTTCAAACTTGTCCAAGCTTGAAAGATATCCCGTGTCGAAGTATTCCACTAACTTGTCCAAGATAAGGACGTACTGAGTCACCGTTGTACAAAGAGTAGACTGTTGAACCAACTTAAGTGTAGAACCAGTAAACTTACACGTAACTTGAATGTTATGCGTAAGATCTCCAACTTAGGCGTAGGAATGGTAACTTAGGCATAGAAACTTCAACTTAGGTGTAGGAAAACAAGGGTTTTATTCCTAAAAACTCAAACTTAAGTGTAGAAAACTAATTTTAAACTTAGGGTTTTATGCTTAAGATTACGCGCAAGATGTCCTTTTTGTACTTTTTCAGCGAAAAACTTGGGTAGTGCTTGTACTATTACGCGTAAGATGACCAAAATGTGAAAAAATATGATTTTTTTCAACCAGAACACGTTTTCCACTTGTTTCTTTTGATCAAATCTCTTCCAAAACACTTATAATCACTAAAAGTTCAATAAAAACAACAACTTTAACACAAAAACTCGTAAAAAATAAAAACTTTTAAAGAAAAAGTACATGTTTTTTATTAAAAAAAAACGCAACTTTTTATGAAAAATTTTGATACAAACGATTTCCACACACTCCTAAATCATTGTTAGGCGATTGATACCACTTGTAGGACCATAAAACTATCAACTCTATCACTAATATAGCACGTATGGAAGCACAAAGATGGTGACTTGATGTTATGTAGGTGGCGTATAAGATAGAGAGAAAGAGATGGAAAAAAGAACTTTATTTCATAAGCAAAACACACACAAGCACACCCCTCAAATGAACCTTTGAGGTATTTATATAGTACATGAGATAATGCCCCAAAGGCTTTCTATGGGCTTGGGCTTGGGCTTGGGCTTGATTTACATGGAACATAAAAGACTTACATTACATAACTCTTAACATATTAGATTTACTAAGTCCATAGCCCGAACTCTATTACTACCACACGACATACAAAGTTCTTTCTATGAGAATGATCATCACTTTTCTATTACATATTTTTAATGCTAATAGATATATACTTTGATTTTGTTATATTTTGTATCCAGGTTACGAATGAGCATAGGATCTAAAGATACGCGGAAATTAGAAAGGACTCGGAAAAGATACACAACTATAGTATGCTAAAGAAAGTTACGGTGTAACTTACACTCTCTATTACGCCATAGCTAGGAATTCAAGTATGAAGATTAAAGTCAACTCGAATCAAGAACCACGGCGTAACCACAACCCTTAGTTATACCATAGCTATTTCAAGACTTAGAATTTCCTAATGATGAAGACTATGCCATAACCATTATATGGAGTTACGGCATAGCAATGACACCGTGAGTGATCTAAGATCCAAAGTTAAGCTACGTCGTAGCCCACTTGACGACTACGACATAAAATAAACCCTAATTGAAGTTACGGCGTAACCAACTATATCAACTACATCGTAACTATTGCTATTCGATAAGATCGTTTTACGATTACACTAGCTACGGCATAACCAACTCATAGAGTTATGCCGTAGCAGTGTCGGACCTATAAATACAACCCTAAATTCTATATTTTACAACAACTTTCTCACCACCAAAGTCAGAGATCGTTGTGAGTATTTAGGAGCCCACTCTACAGTAGGATACGGAGCTATTCCAAGGCAGAGATCACGCTTACAACACCATAAGTTTTAGCTTTTCATTGTTTAATCTACATTTTGAATTTATGTCTTGTTTAAACATTGATTTAAGTGTTATTATTAATATGATCGGCTAAGCACCTCTGGTGCTAGCCTAGTTATGATTCCTTTATTGTTTTGATTATTTTTCGTACTTTAAGTAATGCTTCTAGTGTGTACATGCTTAGTTTATCATAGATCCTTTAGTTGCGGTAGTTTAAAAGAGCCAGTTATACTTGGTATGCTAGGAGAATTGACCATAAGACCCTGGCGTAGTTGAGTTGCGAGGGAAATGGTTGGGATGACAACTAGCCATTTACCTTGTGCACAAATTGACCATAGGACCACTTTCCAGGTTGGATAAACTTATGTAATTAGAGTATGTATATGATCCGAGAGGCCGGACCATACAAAGATAAATCTAGCATGTAGTGGTACTTAGTGACTCAACCCCATTTATCGTACATCGGCTTACTTACAGAGGGTAGTGCCTTTGGTTCCCGGCAGGATTCGGGGGAGATAGGCTAGGAAACTTGACCATATGAACCTAGTGATATATGTCTGCCCCACTTGAAGCATTAGATTAGTTTTATAGAGAACATAATCGTAAGCAATATAGGATGACTAGCTAGGCTAGTACACTTCTCTCTCACTGTTCACAACTTTGCTTTATTTTCTATTTTATTTCATTTCAGTTTTATTTAGTTTTATTAATCATTTCATTTTAAAACCAGTTTAAACGTGATAATAGACTTAAATAGGATACACACCACATAGCTCTTTGTACGACCTCAATTTTACCAATTACTAGTCTACACGCGACCGGATTCTTTGTCCGTTAGTGCATATAGGTAGACATTAGGTAATCGAGCCATTATATATTTAAGACCTTGTCAGTAAAACCTGCATTAGAAATCTACATTTCTCCTCATGAAAAGAATAGATTTTTTCGACATCAGTATAAGTACGCATTCGTAAAAACTCGTATCCATGTAAGTCCATAATAGCCTTACAGAAATCTTGGGGGGGGGGGGGGGGGGGGGGGGGTTGGATTCTAGAAGTTGAAGCTTGATAATTCATATAATATGTTGTCGTCTATTTTAAAAACTCTAGCTCGATGTTATTAACTTCTTCTTCTTCATCCGAGGATGTAAAATAAATTGTTCGGAATCCATTTGTTTTAGATGAGAAGTTTATAGTGTATAAGAAAGAATGTGTTTGAAAGTGTGAATGAAAATAAAATAGGATTGAATATTTATAAGGATACAATTATTATTAATTTTAAAAGGACTAGGCATTCAAACCCGTGCGATGCACACGGGATCGATCTAAATGTTCATAGTCATGAAAGCCCATGCGATGCACATGGTGTTAGCTTTAAAAATATGTATAGAGAAGTGATGGTCATTCTCATATATTGTAACGTTGTAATGTGTCGTAGTTTTTGTTATTAGAAATGTCAATGGGCTATGGACTTGGTAAGCTAATATGTTAAGTGATATATTATAAGCCTTTAATATGAAATGTAATCCAAGTCCAAGCCCAAGCCCAAGCCCATAGAAAGCCTTAGGGCATCTCTTGTATCTTACTATATAAACACCTCAAATGAGTCATTTGAGGTGTGTGCTTGAGTGTGTATTGTGTGTGTTTTTCTTAATAAAGGTTCTCATCGTCATTTCTTTCTCTCTACAAACTAACGCCACCTACATAACATCAAGTCACCATCTCTACTTCATCTTTGCTTCTATATTTGTGATAAAGTTGTGATATCTAAGGTCCTACAAGTGGTATCAGAGCTAAATATACAATAGAGATTTTGAAAAAACATGGAACGGATAACTGTGATTCTGTTGGTACACCAATGGTCACTTCACCAAAAATAGGTGCTGATTTGTTTGGGAAACCCATCGATCCAAAGAAATATCGGAGCATGATTGGTTCTCTCATGTACCTAACTGCTAGTCGACCTGATATTCAATTTGTTGTTTGTTTGTTAGCACGGTTTCAGGCAAAGCCTACCGAACTTCACCTCAAAGAGGTTAAACGGATCTTTCGGTACCTACGAAGCACCATTAACATGGGACTTTGGTATCCGAAGGATTCAGGGTTTAATCTAACAACATTTTCAGATGTCGACCATGCCGGTGATCAAGTTACAGCAAAGAGTACATCAGGTGGAGCACAATTTTTGGGTGAAAATCTAGTAAGCTGGTCGTCACGGAAACAGGATTGTACTGCGCTATCAACCGCTGAAGCCGAGTATGTGTCTCTATCTGTGTGTTGTGCCTAAGTTCTTTGGATGCGGACACAACTCACAGATTATGGCTTTACTTTTGACAAAATACCTATGTATTGTGACTCAAAAAGTGCCATAGCCATCTCGTACAATCCCGTACAACACTCAAAGATGAAGCATATCAAAGTCCGCTACCATTTCATCAAAGAACATGTAGAAGAGGGTATTGTTGAATTATTTTTCGTTAAGACTGATTACCAACTCGCCGATCTATTCACTAAAGCCCTTCCAAAAGAACGGTTTGACTATTTAGTTCGACGAATTGGCATGCGAAGCCTAACTCTTGAAGAGCTAGAACGTCTTCTCAATTCTTCTTGAAAAATGTTTTCAAAATCGCTTCGCTGTAAATATTTTAAAAAAACAAAATACAAAATTTGAAAAACCAACAAAAACAAAATACAAAATTATAAAATTTTCAAAATATACAAAAACAATATAAAATCAAAAAATCCAAAAATATTCTTCTAACGACAGGTCTCTCGTATAAATCAATATTTTGTACGTTTCTAGAAATGTCATTCAAAAATGACACGGACATGTACAGATGCTTGAACGGGAGTTCTTTAAAATGTTTTTCTAAAACATGTCGTTTCTCAAATGTTTCTTCACTATGGCTTTCGTATACTTCAGTACGAAACCCGGACCCAAAAGATGACTTCTGATTATTTTCAAATCAAGGACTCGTATGTTCAAAGACGAAATCTTTTTCAAAAAGTTCGAGTCTAAACAAACGAAAAAGACTTCAATCATAAACTCGTTTTCAAACAAAATTCTTGAGTACTTTTTCAAGATTGTTCAAAAGCTTTCTCAAAATCTCTCAAAATGAGTGCTCAAGATAACTCCCTCAAAACCCTTAATTGATTTTAAATGTGCTATCATTAAGGGGGAGTACAAACACAGAAATGTTCCAAAATCATGCAAAAACAAATCTGTCTTTCTCTCCAAAAGCTTTTTCTTAATCAGTTGATATCAAAAATATCACGATATGCTATTTTTTAGGGGGAGAAGACATGATTAAAATGTGATCAAAGATGTTTAAAGTTTGTGACTAAATCTCAGAAGAGCTCGACTCAGTAAGTACCAATGAATTGACGAAGTTTAAAATGTCAGTAATCGAAAAGACTTGTCCTGGACAGGTAATAATTTCAATCTAGTCTAACTAGTGATGTAAGCGTGTCTCGAATAGGACTTGTCTGAGTAGAATGTACCGTATCGAGAGACTTTCTTTGGACTTGACCAGGACGGGTAATAACTTCAAGCTAGTCTAACTAGTGATGTAAGCGTGTCTCGAATCGGTCATGTTCACTGAAAGTGGATCAATTCAAAAAGTGCAAACTCCTCCCGTATGTGCAAATTTCTTAAAAATTACATGAGCACATGTGAAGGGGGAGTCCTTCTAATGAAATGCAAAACTCTCAAAGTGGTAACAACAATGTGTTTTGTTATTATAAGCACTTTGAGAGATTTTTCAAATAAATGGTTTCATGGCAATGATAGGATAGTCATGGTGTTATAAGGTAACTAAGGTTAGGGAAAAACCGTCCTATGATCCGCCATAGCCGAAGGGATCTACCCAAGGAAAATTCCAATAGTTAGAATTAGAAGTCCTTAGGTATGATTGAAAAAAGGAGAAAATTAGAAAGGAGAAAGAAGGGGTTGAAGAATTAAAAAGAAAAGTTATGAAAAAGGGTGAAAAGAAATAGCGCTCCATATGTTCAACCTTAGGGCAGACACCGGGTTCAATTCGTATGCTACTGGTTGTTGCTAAGGTGACACCGGTATTGAAGACAAGACATCATGGACCCAGTGACGCACTGCACTAAACCTTCTAGTCACTCAAGTTCTCTCAAAAGAGCTTGTTTCATTCTCACGGGGAACCGGTGTAATCTATTGACTTACTCTTAGAGATGGTTGATATTGAAGCAGGAGACCCCTCCCTAATCTCCGCATAGGAAACCTAATGTGTACATATCGAGTCTAGAGCCCCGAGATTCATCAAAAGATCTCATAGGAACACATGATATTTCTACACTGGTTGTTCAACATTAAGGACGCCAGATGTAAACTTAAGAGTCCTACGCAGATCTTAGCAATCTACCAGAACATTTATGAGAGAATTCACACAAGTGATTCTCAATGATTGAATGGAAATTCCTTCTAGGGTCAACATCAAACAGCCCTGACAGTAGGTCACTTCGGTAATCTCTTGTGGGTTACGCTTAGTGTTCGCGGTGGTTTCAAATTGTCTACTGTCGTGGAGTGATCCCCAGCGACTCACCCATTCGTTGAGCTAATTAGTAGGTCTCGTAAGCTCCCTCGGGAGTATCCGAAATGGGAACGGCCTTGGTAAGGGTTAGAAGGAGTCTTCACACTATGTTGTTGACGATCTCTAATTCCGAACCTGTAAGTACCGGTTGATTTATTGCTAACTGTTTACCTGCAGCTATACATCATCTCTATGGCGAAGGATTCCACATGCTTATACATGCATCACAAAGTCATAGGAAAGTTCTCACAAAGATCAAAGAAAAGTAAGGTTCAAAGAAAGATTCTACGCATTGTGAAAGAATCTACAAAAGTACAGTGACAAAGATCGGTGTGAAAGAACGGGAATAACAAATGCATGTATCACAAAGACTAAAGACCTATGAGCATGTTGGAATGGCGGACAACCACCACAGACGCAGAAGTGACGAAAGGCAGATGACTCCACATCACAAAAGAACAAAGAACGATGAAAATTATGTTATCAAAGATCACAAAGCATGAAGGAACAAAGACTAAAGACTATTCTTCAACGACACACAAAGTTCAAGACAAAGAACACAGAAGACCTAATCACGTGGAGCGTCATTCGAATGACCACCCCTTAGGGGGAGATTGTTAGCATTAAAAATATGTATAGAGAAGTGATGGTCATTCTCATATATTGTAACGTTGTAATGTGTCGTAGTTTTTGTTATTAGAAAAGTCAATGGGCTATGGACTTGGTAAGCTAATATGTTAAGTGATATATTATAAGCCTTTAATATGAAATGTAATCCAAGTCCAAGCCCAAGCCCATAGAAAGTTGTTGATATAAATAATGCGTAAAAACATTATTAATATTTTTTGATATCCCTATATTTTGACGATCACAAAATATAAAATCATTAAACGTAAAATCATTACGTAAATAAGTATTTAGTGACAAAATATCATTATATCCAACTAATTCACGTAAGGTATGAATAAACAAGTGCCTAATACATTTTATAATCAAAGGAAGATTTATTTACTAATTACAAATTATATAAAATGGTATCAACATTTTATATATTTAAGAAAAACATTTTTGGTAATTAAAGGAAAATGTTTATTTCATAATAATTAAATGAATTCAAATTTTTAACCAAATTCAGTTAAATTTTCACCAAATAAACTTTCCCCAGAAAAGACAAAAAATCTTGCCGTTTTCAATGGGCGGCCCCCTTAGTTATAAGGGATGGCCCCCTTAATTTTAAGGGGGCCGGCATACGCTCCTGTGTCAGATTTCTTTGCCTATAAATACTGGTTCAAATCTAAATTTTTTCCTCACCTTTTGCACTAAAACTTTCTTTTCTAATTCTCTCAAATCTTCTTCCTAAAACCTTTGAACATAAACATATTAGTATTTGTTTCAATTGATCCAATCCTTCATCATTCAAAGTGCAAGAGAATAATACTCCTCCAACATCTTGTTAAGAAGTATTGTAGGCTTGTGTATATTGTAAAGGTGTAGAAGTTGTGTAATAGATAGATCTAGGTGTGTTAGAAGTTGTGAATAGAAGTAGTTGTGTTGGGTAGAAGTAGAAGTAATGTTGTGAAAGATAAGTAGTGAAGTTGTGTAGTAGTAGTGGTGTGCATAAGTTGTGAAGAAGGTGTGTAGTGGTGTGAGATTGGTTCTAGCTACTATTAAGACTCGACATTTAGCTTAGTGTCGTTAATTGGTGTAAGCAAAAGTTGTGTAAGGTTTTCTCCGCCATAAGGGAGCTTGTTGACGTAGTGAAGAAAACTCTCGAGTTAGGTGCTCGGGGAGTGGAGTAGGGCGAAGAGGTGCTTCGTAGCCGAACCACTATAAATCCTTTGTCTTGTGGTGCGATCTTTCCATCTCTATCTCTTTACTTATTTACTTACATTGTTGTCATTTCATTTCGTAGATATTAATTTATATTAGTATTGTTTATTGATCTCACATAAAACTAGAATCGATTATTTTGCAAACAAAGTTTTTAGAAAATATAAATTGACATAAAACTATTCAACCCCCCCCCCCTTCTAGTTTACCACAATTGGTATAAGAGCTACGTTAAACAAGACTTTTAAAATAAATTGTATTTTAAAACTTGAAATCGATCTATGGAATCGAAAAAATATTTAGAAGGGAACATGACATTTAAACCACCATATTTTGAAATTACAAGTTTTCTTAAATGGAAAAATCGATTCAAAAGTTATGTGAAATTAATAGATCATGATCTTTGGCATGTCATTTCAATTGGTAATTTTCAATCAACAAAAACCACTTTTGAAAAACAAGATAATTATTTCAAAATAGTGCTTGACAAAAATGATATTTCTAAAATGATTATATACAAAGCTTTACCAAATATTGAATATGAAAAAATATTTTTTTTGTCAAACGGCAAACGATATGTGAAAAAGTCTCTTAAATTTTCATCAAGAGAAATGTCAAGCCAAAGAAAATTTTATATATAAAATTGTTGAAAATGAAAGTATAGTAGATAAGTATTTAGTTGAAATGAGTACAAGTGCTACTAGTTCAAATTTTGCATGTGTAGGTAATAATGACGAAAACCCCATGAGTCATACCAAGAGCAAACAAGAAGGGTGTACAAAGTCAAAGATCAAACATAGTAATGATGACGATTATAGTTCCGAAAGTGAAGATGAAGAATATGCAAAAGTCGTTAAAGAATTTGAGAATATTATTAAGAAGCGACTAAAAGCACAAGATAAAAGGAAAACCACCCGAAGAAGAATTTCTAGTGACGAAGACGAAACAATGAAGCACAAATGTTTCGTAGCTCATGCACCTGATGAAATATGTCTAGGAGTAGATTTGGAGCCCGATGAGTGGATAAAGGATAGTGGATGCTCAAGACACATGACGCGGAATCGCAAGCTATTTTCTACATATAAGGCATACAACGGAGGTAATGTTGTTTTTGGTAGTGATCGTCGTGGAAAAATCATAGGCAAAGGTACGATCTCTCAAGACTCTCTAACTATTGAAAATGGCGAGCATGTAGATAATCTAACTTATAACTTGCTTAGTATAGGCCAAATACGTGATAATAAGTGTAGGGTTACCTTTACCGAAAAAGATAGTAAAATAATTAAGGACAAGAAAGTTATAGGTAGAGGAATTAGGAAAGGAGGTATATATGTTATGAAATTAGGAGACAAACCGGAAGATAAGATATGCCTAGCTACTATAGATGAAAACTCCAATTTGTGGCATAGGAGATTAGGTCATGCAAACATGCAACAAATACAATCTTTAGCCTCTAAGGAACTAGTTAGAAACTTACCTAGTCTAAGATATGATCAACACTTTTGCGATGCTTGTAAAATTGGAAAACAAGCACATGCTAGTCACAAAGCCAAAAATATGTTATCCACAACTAGATGCTTAGAATTACTTCATATGGACCTTTTTGGTCCATCCGCTGTGCGGAGCTACGATGGCAATTAGGACGGACCATTGGTAGGGAATTTGATAACGAAGTACAATTCGAAAAATTTTGTGATAAGAATGGAATATCTCACAACTTTTCCGCTCCACGTACTCCGCAATCAAATGGGGTAGTAGAAAGAAAAAATAGGTCCTTACAAGAAATGAGTAGAACGATGTTAAATGAACAATCTATCCCACAAAAATTTTGGTGTCACGCCGTAGATACATCAACATATATACTTAATAGGGTTTCCATTAGACGAATCTTAGGAAAAACATCATATGAATTATTAAGAGGTAGAAAACCTAATATAGGCTACTTTAGAGTATTCGGAAGTAAATGCTTCATTCTTAATACAAAAGACTATCTCACTAAGTTCGACCCTAAGGCTTACGAAGGAGTTTTTCTAGGATATTCTCAAAATAGTAAGGCATATATAATTCTAAATAAACATACCATGAAAGTAGAAGAATCCCTAAATGTAACTGTGGAAAACTAGAAGGGGGTGGAATAGTTTTACGTCCTTTTTAAATTTATTTTCAAAATCTTTTGTAGCTTATAAAAATTTTCGATTCGATCTTACGTGAATTCAAGTGTCAACAAATACAAGCAAGTCTAATCTAATAATGAAAGTATTGAAATAGAATGAAGAAAAGATAGAGTTAGAAAGATCAAACCACAACACGCGGATTTATAGTGGTTCGGATACAAGGACACTTTCCTTGCCCTACTCCACTCCCCGAGTACCACACTCGAGAGTTTTCTTCACTATGTCAACAAACTCCTTATGGCGGAGAAACCTTACACACCTTGGATTACACTATTAACGACACTAAGCTAATAATCGAGTTCTAATCGTAGCTAGAACCAATCTCACAACTTTTTCAAGACTTCACACCTTCACAACTTCTTCAAGATAGCTTCACACCTTTTCTTCTTGTCTACTTCACACCTTCTTCTATGCACAACTAAATCACAACAAATACACTACTTTACAACACACCTAGTATCTACAATCAATAAATTCACACAATACTTTACAAATATCTAGCACTACTACAAGATGAAACTAACTAATCACAACACTACTACAATTGAATGGATGTAGAGGAGTGTTCTTCTTTTTGCACTTGAGTGGATGAAGCTTTGGATCACTTAGAAACAAAGACTTATGAATTATATGATCAATGGATTTTTGAGATAGAAATAGAGATTAGATTAGAAGGTTTTTAGTGCAAAAAGGTCAAAAAAATCTGTTGAATGAACCAGTATTTATAGGGGACAGATTTACTGTTCTTGAGCGTGGCTGGTCCCCTTAATTAGGGTCCGGTCCCCTTAATAATTAAGGGGGGTGCCTTATGAATTAAGTGGGCCGCCCCTCCAGAATGTTGGAATCTCTTGTCCTTTTGTTGGGAAGGTTTTTCTAGATAAAATTTGCCCTTTTTGGTTGGAAATTTGAAATCATATCTTTGTAGTTTAATAAAACAATACCAAACATGATTTACTAATATATATAAAATGTTAATGTCATTTTATAAAATGTTATGTGTTAAGGAAAAGGCTTCCTTTGATCATGTAATGCATAAGTTGTTTAGTTTATGCATACCTTAAGTGATATAAGTTGTAGAAGTAAATATTTGTTACTAAATACTTGTTTACGTCATAATCTTGACTTAATTTAGTTTACATTTTGTGATTATCAAAACATAGAGTTATTGAGAAATATTAATAACGTTTTTAAACATTATTTATATCAACAATCTCCCCCTTTTTGATGATTACAAAACTTAAACTCATTAACTCAAAAATTAGTTTTTAAACAAGTATTTTAGTGAGTTTATATTTACTTCTCCCCCTTTTTGTAGAATCAAAAAGGTTTTGCCGACAAGATTCAAACGTGAAATATTGACGAGATGAAACCTCCCCCTTGATGTGAACTCCCCCTTGTTCGGGGGCACCAAGGAGACGAGCTATGGAGTGCTTGCAAGACAAAAATATTAGAAGCACAAGGATATTCATGCAAATATATATAAGGTGACAACAACATAAATAAGCATGATTAAAAAGAAGCCTACATATTAAAGCAAAAGTTGTGTCAAAACACAACAATACAAGTAGCATCAATAGAGATTACAAATATGATAACTACTACATAAAATAACAACTAGAATAATATTCCATCATGCAAAGAGTACATGGGCTTCATAGAGCTTGCAAGCAAAAGGGTGGTAAAGACTTTATTTATTAAGCATATCATATGCTTAATTTGGAGAGCATGATGGTGATGGTGGAGAAATGGGTGAGGATTGTGGTGGGGGAATAATGGGTGGAGATGGTGGAGTTGGTGGTGGTGGTGGGTTGGTAAGCAAGTGTTCAATATATGAAAACATATATTGAATTTCATCTCTAAGACCAAAGATTATGGTTCGGTTGTGGATGCAATAAAGGCAAGTATCTCGATGAGCTTCAAGTAAGCTCCAAGGTACGGGATTAGCAAAGATTTGTGGTGTAATTGGTGGAGATGAGACATGAGCATCAAGTGGTGATATTGGTGAGAGTGAGATGGTAAGTTGGGTGGAAAAAGGTTCTTGTGTAGGATGTGGTGATGATGCTTGTGGTGGTGACAAGTGTGAGTTGATGTAGTCATTGATTGATGAAGTTGAAGGTATGGAGGATGACGAAGTTCCATGAGTAGAAGGTGTTTTGGATGGTGCATTAGGTGCACTTGGAGATGAGCATTTAGGTGGAGGTGATGGGGTTGTGTTGTCTTCATTTGTTAAGTCAATGGAGAGTTGTTTTGGAGGGATGATGACAATCTTTTGCTTCTTTGAAACCTTAGAGATGGAGGTGCTAGGTGAAGACATGATGGTTTGGATTAAAAGAGATGATGAGTAATGAGATGAATATTGTTAGTTTGGAGGGAATTTACAATATGAAAGTGGTTGATTTAGGTAAGTTTTTGAAATGTGTTGATATAAATAAATGACTAAAAACGTTATTCATATCTTTCGATATCTCTATGTTTTGATAATCACAAAATGAAAACCCATCAAACCAAAGATCATGACGTAAACAAGTATTTAGTAGTAAATAATCACTTTTACCATCTAATCACTTAAGGTATGAATAAACAAAGTGTCTAATGCATTATAAGATCAAAGGGGTATTTAATTAATTATTACAAAGTTTATTTAATTATATAAACATATTATATATTTTTAAAAAACACTTTTGGTAATAAAGAAAAATGTTTTAATCATACTAAATATATGAATTCAAATTTTTAACCAAAATCAGTTAGTTTTTCACCAAATAAACTTTTCTCACTAAATGACAAAGTTTCTGGCCGTTACAGCTGGGCAGCCCCCTTAATTATAAGGGGCGGTCCCCTTAAAATTAAGGGGACCGGCCATGAATTAAGGGGACCGGCAAGCTCCTGTACAGTAATTTTTGTCCCGATAAATACTGGTTCATTTCACAGATTTTCCTTACCTTTTTGCACAAAAAACTTTCTGATTCAAACCTCCATTTCTATCTTAAAAATCCTTTGATATTATAATCCATAAGTCTTTGTTTCCAAGTGATCCAAAGCCTCATCCACTCAAGTGCAAAGAGAAGAATACTTCTATCTATCAAGACTAGAAGTATTACAACTTAGTATCATCCTGCTATCTAAGTTGTTTGATCATTTCATCTTGTATATCATTCATTCTTTGGTGACTTAAGTGTATACATTGGTTAGCTAGATTTAGATATAGGATCTAGATTTGTTGAAGGTGTGAAGTGGTACTAGAAGTGAAGAAGTAGAGGTGCATAGGATTAGTGGTAGAAGATATAAGAAGTGGTAGTATATTGAAGTAGAGATTAGTTGTGAAGACAAAGAAGTTGAAGCCTTAAAGTTGAGAAGACCTTGAAGCCTAGAAGTTGTGAAGAAGTATAAATCTTGAAGTAGTGGATAGAACTAAGTTGTGAAAGTGTGAAGAAGCAAGTGGTGTGAAGAAGATTGGTGTGAAGTAGATAGGTGTGAAGTAGAATGGTGTGAAGTAGATTGGTGTGAAGAAGTTGTGTAGAAGTTGTGATTAAGTTGTGACGAAGTTGTGGTGTATACATTGGTGTGTAAGGTTTTCTCCGCCATAAGGGAGGTTATTGATCTAGTGAAGAAAACTCTCGAGTTCGGTGCTCGGGGAGTGGAGTAGGGCAAGGAAGGTGTCCTTGTAGCCGAACCACTATAAATCCTTTGTCTCTCGGTTTGATCTTTCCATCTCTCACTCTTTGTTTATTTACTTGTTAGCATTTCATACATAGTTATAATTGCTTGTGTTGTGCATATATTGATTTCACATAAAGATCAAACTAGGGTTCATTCACAACAATAATTTTATACAAACAAACCAAGTAGATAAACTCTTATTAAAACACATATACATTTATATGTTTATATGTAATATATGAAATTATAAATTTTTACTTAACATTATATATAAGTAGTGTTTATACAAAAACCGTGAATAAACTTGTATCTATATTTTTGCATCAAAGAGTTTTGAAATTTACGTCTATTATTTAGAAGCAAACTTTTATAAAACGAAAAAGACGTAAAACTATTCAACCCCCCCCCCCCTTCTAGTTTTCCACAATTGGTATCAAGAGCCAGGTCTAGCAAGATTTTTAAAATATATTGTATTTTAAAACGTGTAACGATCTATGGAATTTGAAAAATATCTAGAAGGGGAATTTACGCAAAAACCACCATTATTAGAAAATGATCATTTTTCTTGAATGGAAAAAAAAATTGAAAATTATGTGAAATCAATAGATCTTGATCTTTGGCATATCATTTCAATTGGTGATCTTCAACCAACCAAAATGGATTTTGAAAATCAATATAATAATCTTCAAACAAAGATTGATAAAAATACTAAAGCTAAATTAGTTATTTTCAAAACCCTACCAAGAGTTGAATATGAAAGAGTATTCTTTTGTAAAATGGTAAATGATATTTGGAAATGTCTTTTAAAGTTTCACCAAGAGAAATGTAAAACCAAAGATGATAAACTTGATGTTGCACAAGAATTAGTCACTCTAGAAAATTTGATAGATAAATATTTAGTTGAAATAAACACATGTACTACTAGTTCAAATGTGATCATTGAAGGTATCAATAACGAAGAATACATGAGCCAAAACCGAAGAAAGAGTGTAAATAAATCATGGTGCAACAAGGACGAAGAAGATGATGAAAATATGGCTTGTGAAGATATTCAAACAAATGTAAATACAAGTATTGATGGCAAGGATTACATGCTCCAAGATCCAAGCGAAACTACAAATAAAACATGGAGTGACATGGACGATGAAATTGACCACCGTATAGCATATGAAGACTGTACAACTACAAATGAGGTACAATCCGAAACCAAACATTTTTGCTATGATCAATTTATATTAGAATTTTCAAAATTGGAAAATAACTTCAAACATTTTTGCAACATTGACTCAAAAATTATTCTTAAAAATGAATCTTCAATATCCGTTGAAAATAACTTTGAAAAAGAAATAATTTTAGAAGATAAAATATCTAGACTTGAAAGTAATATTGAAATTGATCTTGAATGTAAAAATTGTCAAGACTACAAACAAGAAATTAAAATGGAAAATGAAAAAGCAAAAATATTAGCCAAATTCGAAAATAGTTCTGAATCTTTAAAATATCTACTAAACATTCAAAAGTCATTTTATGATAAAACCGGTTTAGGATTTACTGCAAATGATCCTTTAACGAATATGTCAAAACAAATAAAATTTGTTAAATCTAGTGGAAAATTTTAGAATTAATATTATTTACATCCATTATTTATTACTCTAGTCAAGAAAGTCATTGTTTGTTAGTTAAAACAAACTATTGATGAATTCTTGTACTTCTCGGCGACATCCTCATCATGTGCATTCAAATGCAATGGATGTTCTCAACTAACCATCTCGGACCCATGAGAATCTGGGTACCAAGCTCTTTTTCATGTTTAGGTAATTAACGAACGAAGAGAATATTACTTTTTGGATCGCTCACTTTGCTTTCTTATATTTGATGACTATTGGTTTCTATTACTCTGATTCACATTCTACACACGATTTGCTTTTGACGCTGTTGCGGCCATTTATTGTTTCGGCGTTTTGTTCTTCACTTTTGAAGTATTGGTTTTATGGTGTGTTTGTTACTACCTCAAGACGAAGGATACAAGCACAACTATTCTTGATCTACACAACTTATGATGATTGTTGTGATCGATTAAGTATTTCGGATCAAGCCGCCTTGATTTTTATTGCGTTGGGATTTTACTTTGCTACTTCGACATGTTTTGGGCAAACTTTTAAGATGTCTTCTAACACTCTCATGCCCACTCTTAAAGAAAAGCTGGACCTGAGGTAAGTCTTCTTTTCAAAAACTTGTCAATATCATATTATATTAGAGTATGCTATAATTAGTATATTAATATGATTAAACTTATAGATTGCCTTGTTCATATATCATTAATATGAATATATGTATACATGAAATTAGGCTAGTTGACCCTCTTGATCTTTAGTCAATTACCGTTTTTCTTTTTCATCATTTATGATGGAAATCATCTATGATCAATAGTAGAATACTTATTATTTAAGCTAAATGACCTTTCTAGTTGCATTAATAGATGTGCTATTATTAAGACTTGTTAGTAACTTAATATTATGATGATTTTAGTATACATATATATACATATGTCTATCTTGTATCTATAGATGATTTACTTTATCCCTCTCAATCATATTGCATTTAGATCATTAGAATCTACCATCACTCATCCATACCTTTAGTTGCCATTAAAGATAATTATATGTGACAATGGGCTCAACTGATTCTCTTGAGTATGATAAGTTTCTATTTCAAATCCTTCATTTGTAATTTCTTGCTATCAAAATTAAAATATCATGTTTAAAACCTCTCGCTTTGAATAATAATCTTTCAAATATCTATCTCATCTTTCTTCAAACAACATGTTTAACTATAAGCTACCATAACTTTATTTTAATCATAATCAAGATTGGAAAAAAATTTCTTATCCAATTTGTCAACATGTTATGAAGCAAAACTCAATCTATTTCATTCTAATGCACACTTAAATCTATTTCAAAGCATTGTTGAATAAAACTAAAAATGTTTTATTAAAAATATATTTGATTATCTCATATGTGTCATACACTTCTATGGAAATGACATTCACAATTTAATCAAATCATTTCATGAGAATCATGGTTTGCCCATATGGATCTTGTTTGTAACAAGTCTTGAAGTCCATACAATCATATCTTCTCATTTGTTACTTGTGAGCACTCATCAATATGTTTTTACTAGCCTACATATTATCTTTTTCATATAGTTGCATATTTAACTAGTATGCCTTATTGCTTCCTTGGTTGTTTAACTTAATTGGCCAATAAGTAGATTGCATGTATATTAGAAATTACTTGTCTACTTTACTTATTTTTATAACATTCTCTACATTTATGAATAGTATACCCTATATTGCCTCAAAGAGTTGAACTTACTTGAATCCAAACCCAAAAACACAACCTTTCTAAAAAATTTCTGCCAAAAACCCAATTCTGGCATTTTGGAGTTCACCAGATGGGCGGCCCCCTTAATTATATAAGGCGGCCCCCTTAATGATTAAGGGGACCGGCCCCTAATTAAAGGGACCGACCATCTGATGGTCGGGGTTACTGTTTTCTTTGTAACTTTTTGACCCTTTTCACCCTATACTTCCCAAAATTCACAAACATATTTTGTCCCATACTATCCCTCAAAATTTACCTTCCTAAACCACATTTCTCATACACTATAAATACCCTCTTCCCATCATTAATGCCATCACATCCAAACATGTCATCTCCCAACAACCAAAAACCCAAGATTTCAAGAACCACAAGGATCTCCGTCAAACCCGTTTGGAGGAGGAAACTTGATTCTTGTCACAACTCAAGTGATGTTGTTCCAAGTCAACCAACAACTAAACCTCAAACCCACACTAATGACTCATCTCACAACATATCATCCACTCATGCCCTTACTAATGCTTCTTCATATGATGAGCATGCTCAATCTGAAAACAACAATCCCAATCTCGCAATCAATACTTCACATGTTGCTCATTCAACAAAAACACCATCCACTCATGAAGAACCTCTTCCACCCATATCATGTTTTCATGATTACCCAAGCTCAATCATGTCTCCACCACCAAGAGTACCACCACCACATCCTACAACCTCACATGCCATTTCTATGTTGCATGTTCAAACCTTCACCCAAGACAACTATCATGCTCCTCCACCATCACCTTCCTCTGAACACTTGAAGTTCATTGAGGAGCTAAAAGAGGCTCATGAGCTTAGTGCTCTTTTAGCATTACATCTTGCTCAACGCAATTTGGATCCACCTCAACCAAGCTCACCATCATCACCACACAACATTAACCAAATTGAGAAGCATGTTAACAATTGCCCTTGTAGCATCTTCCTCCAACAACAAACCATTGCATTGAATGAGCACTTTACTTGGATTGAGTATCTTCTTACTAGATCTCAACAAACACCATCACTTGAACAACATCAAAACCCTCAACCAACAAACCCAACTTCAAATCCACCACCTCCAAGCTCTACATCTCCAAACTCACCAACATCCATGCAACCAAAAGTTTACCTCCATTAAGCCACCAACATGATCTCCATTCACCATTCTCACCTAAGCATTTTATATGCTTATGTTTCTTACTTTTCAAATAAAACACCTCAACCATTTTGGGATGCAAGAAAGTTTGATGACACTCTTTGTTGGCACAATAGGATATTCTACTTGGTTTAGAATTCTATCATTATGGCTTATGTAACAATGATTATGTGGTTGACATAATCATTTTGAATTAATGAATGCTTTTATATGTGTTTCAAATTCTCCTTTGCCATGCTTGTTATTTGTTATTAGTATGTTATATATTTTATTTTATTTTTGCTTGTGCTTCTAATATTTTTCTTGCAAGAATTCCATAGCTCGAACCCTTGGTGCCCTCAAACGAGGGGGAGCATACATCAAGGGGGAGCTTTCATCTTATCGGCTTAAACCTTTTTGATTCTACAAAAAGGGGGAGAAGTGAATATAAACTCACTAAATACTTGTCTAAAAATTAATTTTTGGATTTAATGAGTTTAGGTTTTGTAATCATCAAAAAGGGGGAGATTGTTGATATAAATAAATGACTAAAAACGTTATTCATATCTTTTGATATCTCTATGTTTTGATAATCACAAAATGAAAACCCATCAAACCAAAGATCATGACGTAAACAAGTATTTAGTAGTAAATAATCACTTTCACCATCAAATCACTTAAGGTATGAATAAACAAAGTGTCTAATGCATTATAAGATCAAAGGGGTATTTAATTAATTATTACAAAGTTTATTTAATTATATAAACATATTATATATTTTTGAAAAACACTTTTGGTAATAAAGAAAAATGTTTTAATCATACTAAATATATAAATTCAAATTTTTAACCAAAATCAGTTAGTTTTTCACCAAATAAACTTTCCCCACTAAATGACAAAGTTTCTGGCCGTTACAGCTGGGCAGCCCCCTTAATTATAAGGGGCGGTCCCCTTAAAATTAAGGGGACCGGCCATGAATTAAGGGGACCGGCACGCTCCTGTACAGTAATTTTTGTCCCTATAAATACTGGTTCATTTCACAGATTTTTCTTACTTTTTTGCACAAAAAACATTCTTATTCAAACCTCCATTTCTATCTTAGAAATCCTTTGATCCTATAATCCATAAGTCTTTGTTTCCAAGTGATCCAAAGCCTCATCCACTCAAGTGCAAAGAGAAGAATACTTCTATCTATCAACACTAGAAGTATTAAAACTTAGTATCATCTTGCTATCTAAGTTGTTTGATCATTTCATCTTGTATATCATTCATTCTTTGGTGACTTAAGTGTATACATTGGTTAGCTAGATTTAGATATAGGATCTAGATTTGTTGAAGTTGTGAAGTGGTACTAGAAGTGAAGAAGTAGAGGTGCATAGGATTAGTGGTGGAAGATATAAGAAGTGGTAGTATATTGAAGTAGAGATTAGTTGTGAAGACAAAGAAGTTGAAGCCTTAAAGTTGAGAAGACCTTGAAGCCTAGAAGTTGTGAAGAGGTATAAATCTTGAAGTAGTGGATAGAACTAAGTTGTGAAAGTGTGAAGAAGCAAGTGGTGTGAAGAAGATTGGTGTGAAGTAGATAGGTGTGAAGTAGAAAGGTGTGAAGAAGAATTGGTGTGAAGTAGATTGGTGTGAAGAAGTTGTGTAGAAGTTGTGATTAAGTTGTGACGAAGTTGTGGTGTGTACATTGGTGTGTAAGGTTTTCTCCGCCATAAGGGAGAATATTGATCTAGTGAAGAAAACTCTCGAGTTCGGTGCTCGGGGAGTGGAGTAGGGCAAGGAAGGTGTCCTTGTAGCCGAACCACTATAAATCCTTTGTCTCTCGGTTTGATCTTTCCATCTCTCACTCTTTGTTTATTTACTTGTTAGCATTTCATACATAGTTATAATTGCTTGTGTTGTGCATATATTGATTTCACATAAAGATCAAACTAGGGTTCATTCACAACAATAATTTTATACAAACAAACCAAGTAGATAAACTCTTATTAAAACACATATACATCTATTTGTTTATATGTAATATATGAAATTATAAATTTTTACTTAACAATATATATAAGTAGTGTTTATACAAAAACCGTGAATAAACTTGTATCTATATTTTTGCATCAAAGAGTTTTGAAATTTACGTCTATTATTTAGAAGCAAACTTTTATAAAATGAAAAAGACGTAAAACTATTCAACCCCCCTCCCCTTCTAGTTTTCCACAAAATGGTTTAATAGGATTCTAAAATCTGTTGGGTCAAAAGAAGAAATGGTAGCTGAAACTAGAGAAAGAGGTCACAAGATGCAAAAGAAAACAGTAAATCCAGTTCCAGATGGCCAGTCCCCTTAATTGTAGGCCGGCCCCCTTAATAATTAAGGGGACCGCCTAGGAAAATTAAGGGGGCCGCCCATCTGGTGTTTTCCCAGACGACCAGAAACCAAAAATTTGCAGAAATGGGTGGTTTTTCGAGTGTGTGTTTCCAGCAAGCTCTATTTGAAGCATACACTCTAGGAATGATGAAATATAAGTATATATAAACAAATTATTCACGCAAACAAATATATTATAAGCCAAATTTAAAAGAAGCATAATACTAGCATTAAATTATGATCAAGATCCTAGCATGATAATAGTTAAAACCTAAGCATCATTCAAGAAATAAACAAGAAAGAACACAAGTATTTCCGAACAAATCGGACAAATAACAAACCACACAAATGTCTAATAGAGTAATAATATTATCAAGTAACAATACATCAACAACTCTACTTCTTCTTCTTGCCCATCATCTTCCTGAACATTTTTCCTACGGACTTGAATCCTCCTCGAACTTCTTCATGCATTTGTTGTTGTTGGTTAATAATGGACGTTTGACGAGTGAAGAGAAGTTCATCGGTACGCTCATGAGGAAGAGGAATTTGGTAGTTGGTATATTTAAGATCAGGGAGATCATCAACAAAGGTAGTGGGAGATGGGGTACTAGCACGCGAGGTGTTTTCCTCCTCATCATCATCATTACCTCGATGAGATGTTGACCCACGAAGCATAGAAAACAAAGGACCACGAGATTTCCCCTTGTCACTTCGAGAACGACGAGTATGAACAAGAGTGAGTTGGTTTAGAGTGGGAGGAATTTGCACATAGAAATCATTTCGAAGATCTTGGTAATGTTCCATGACATGACGATAAAGTCGAGTGAGGAACATACCATAAGGAAGATTGGCATTTGGAGTGTTTTTGGCAGTCATGATTCGATTGACAAATAGATAAGCCAGATTGTAGTTTTCTTCAGCAACTACACAATACAACATGTGGGCGATACTAGCCATGAGATGATCACGGTGACCGCCGGTACCAAACGCATTCTCGCGAATGAGTTCTTCCCAATTTTTCATGTCAAGGCTTCGCTCTTTGAGGAGAATTTGATTTTCATGAATATTGACATTCCTCGACTTGATTCTGCGACTAGTCGTACCACGTTCTAGTTCAAGCAGTTGACGAATGTCTTCAGGACTAGGAATTTCAGAATAGTATGGACCATCCTGAGGACGATTTCGTTCAAGTGAGGAAATATCCCATTCATTAGAGTACACAGCTTAGCCGGTGTATGGGATTCTGAGGATTTGTCCAAACTGAGCAAGAGTAAGAGTGATGAATTGATGTTGGATCATGAAAGAAGTGAGGAGATGGCCATAGGGACCGGTTTGCACCATCACTTGGCTATAGAAGTCGAGGATAAAGCGAGGAATGATTGGTTCGTTGATTTTGAAAAGACAGTCAAGACGGATATTGGTGAATGAACGTTCGATATGATCAGATTCATAGTAGGATGGATCGACAATTCTACCCTCGTGAATGTTTCTATTTTCAATGGGACGATAGTAACATGCAACGGCGGGAGACATGCCGGGAGTACAGGAAACTTGAGGAATGTATTGTTTGGTTTGAGAAACATCACCAACCGTGGTCTTAGGCATTTTCACCTAAACAACATAACAATAAAAATAAAATTAAGACAAAAACAATTAACATGCATATGATTATATGCAATACATGTGGAACGAACACCTACTTCGACTTAAAAGAAAATAAACCTAGGAAGTAGTTTCACAATGTTCCTTTATTTTAATTTTTAACTCGCTTTAAATTTAAATGTCAAAATATAGTTGTGGAATTAGTTCGATATAATATCAATACAATTCGAACAATATTTTTGACATTATAATTTATTTAGAAATTTGGCTAGATATATATTAGATTATATATCTTGTTATCTCTTACGAGTTTGGCTAAAATAAAACTTGTTAAGAAAGTGAAAATGTGAATTTTGGTTTTCAAATTGTCTTTTCTTAGTTAAACCAAACGCTCCTTTAACTATATGAATATCGACTAGAACATCAATATATATATCAATTATATATCTTGATGATGTTAGTGAACTAGTGATGTGTTAATAAGTTTACCAAAACAGTTTCAAAGGTTTAAATAGACTTATTTAAGTCTACTTCATTCATGAACCAAACGCCCAAGTTGTTTTCATGAACTTATTGAAATGATTTGAAAAGTATGTTTTGATTGTTTAAAACATTAAGTCACTACAATGTAGTAAGTTTTAACTTGTTTTTAAGAATTATATCAACAATGTGATTTTAGAAAACCAATTTTAGTGAGGGTTTATGGGCGATTAAGGATTTCGATAATATGATGCGTTAAGCTTAGATAGGCTTGCAATTCTACATTCCAATCCTATGGGAAGCATTTGGTTATGCAATTTCTAAACTTAATTTCACTAAAATTTGGATTGAAATAAATTTTAACAAAATACCTAATTATTGATTAGACACAGAATTGAATGAAATGAGATGAAATGTATGTTGAAAAACTTACAAAAGATGTTGTTATATGTTAGGTTAGCATTTGCCCCTTGCGAAACAACCCCGGATTGGTGATTTGGTGAAGTATTTTGGTGGTTTTGGTTGTTTTGGTTCGTTCACAGCAGTGGTAAAGGAGGAAATTAAGAACAAATGGAGTGTTTGGGAAAGAATTTAAGATGGAAAACGAGTTTGGAAGTATCAGTAGGCCGGTCCCCTTAAACATTAAGGGGACCGCCCTCGATAACAAGCCGGTCCCCTTAATCTTTAAGGGGGCCGCCCTTTGTTTTTTTGAATTTCTTGCGGTTTTTGTTTCTGGAACAAACATATATATATATATATATATATATATATATATATATATATATATATATATATATATATATATATATATATATATATATATATATATATATATATATATATATAATTAGATTTATAGTATATCAAAAATACGTAAGAATCCATTAGCACGATGATGAATTACTTGACAAATTTTAATTAACTTTTCGTTAATTAAAATGTTCCTGTAGAATACTAATTATTTTGGAAACATGATCAAGTGGTAATGTGTGAGACGTAGAAATGAGGGGGAGGGAGGAAAAGAGAGAAAGAGTGGAACCTTGAAAGAAAAAGAGAAAATGTTAGATTGAAAATGAGAGAAGGTCCAACCCTCTCCACATGTGGAGAGGGGTATTTATAGTTACAATATTACGCCCACTCCCGGGCTGTGGATCAGGCATACAGTGGGTAAAGACCCGTTCCTTCTTCCACGGTGTTACTTAATCTAATACTAATTAACTAATAAACAAACTAACTACGAGCTAACTTAATGCTATTACAATCATTAGGTGACCGAGACTTTTACAGGAATATTTGTATTCCTAACAATCTCCCCCTAAGCGAGGTCACCTTTGAAGTTAAGATCTTTGGTCTTTAAGCATTCTTTAGTATTAGTAGCTCGTAGGATCTGATTCTTCTCTTTTCAGCACACTTTGTACTTCAAGCAAGCGAACTTGTGATTAGGATTCCTTTGTGATGTGTGATCTTTGAGCTTCCTTTGAGATCATCAGCCAAAGTAAATCTCCAAGATCATCCATAGTTGTATTGCCTTCATGTGATGTAGTGACTTTAGGACCATCATGCTCACACTCTTCTGTATCTGGAGACGTTGCATTGGAGTTATGGATCAGGAGACTTTTTCATCAGAGTTGAGGAAGCGTTGTTGGTAGTCTCTCAACATTTGTTGTAGCAAGTCTCTCATCTTCATTGATAGTGTGGAGGATGTGTGAGCATGAGGTATGGATTGACCCGATTCAGCTGGAAACTGGAGCCATCAACGCCATCTTTATATGTGTCCCTAAAATAAAACAGTTAGCACTAAAGATAGAGAACGAATATGGCTTTGTCATTCGTTCTGCGAGGACAGACTACCCTCCGGTTTTGTGAAAACCGACCTGTGATCAGGTAGAGTCTCTTTAAAGAAGACTCTCCTTGACAGGAATTTCCAGCTTGTAGTAATGAATTTTCCAAAGAGTCCACTTCAGAATCTTCATACTTAGCATGTTCTCATACCGGAACGTTTCAAAGCAGACAGCACGATAGAGTGAATCGGTGAAAAGATATTCACGGATTGATGAGAAATTGATTTATAGAAATCACTCGCGTGTCATATGATAAACATTTTTGAGACACGACGAGAGTTTTATACTTTGAATCACATTTCCATCAAAAATACTTTTGTTTGAAAGATATTATACAATCAATGTGCTCGAAAGATAAGTTGGTGAGCACATTGAGAGGTTTTGGCAAAAGTATCCGTCAATCCATATCCTGGAACAAGTTTGATTCAAATTTGAATCGCACCATTGTTGCTTTCCAGTTGTCACTTGATCATTGATCCAAGATGGATCTCACATGTCACCTACCAAGAGCTTGAGTGATGTTCGCTCTAGAAGGATTTCCATCGTCATTGTGAATATTTTCATATCACTCGGATATTCTGGCAATACCACAAGGATAATGCGTAGGACTCTAATTATTTTATCTTATTTTCCACATTGTGTGAAACAATAAGCATATTTGGAATGTGTCCTAACGAGATTTATGGATGATCTCTTGGCTCTAGACTCAATAGTGCGTTTTGATCCGCTCCTGGAGACTGGGGAGGCGTCTCCTGTTTTAGGTATCAACATAGCTCGCAATGAGCGGTCGATACATTGCACAGGGTTCCCCGTGAGAATGAAACAAGCTCTTTTAAGAGAACTTGAGTGGTTGGGAAGTTTAGTGCAGTGCGTCACTGGGTCCATGACGTCTTGTCTTCAATACCGGTGTTACCTTAGTAACCGCCAGTAGATTATGAATTGAACCCGGTTTCTGCCCTAAGGTTGAATATTTGGAGGGCTATTTCTTTTCACCCTTTCTCATTTCATTTCTTTTTCATTCTTCAACCCCTTTAGTGCTTACCGAGACTTCACCACTAGAACCTTGTTGGGTATGTTCCAGTCCTAGCTCAATCTCAGTCCGCACTCTTCCCTTTCTCACTTTACTCCTTTTTTCATAATCATTCCTAAGGACTTCTAATCTATCTAGAGGATTGTCCCTGGGAAGATCCTTCCGGTTCTGGTGGATCATGGGAATTCATACCTAACCTTAACCAACCTTATAACTCCATGCATAAAGATAAATGGTCGGTCATTGGTATAACTTCCACAAACGCCATTTGCTCCCCCTCAATATGTGCATCGATATTCGAAAGTGTTTAGCACATATGCGGGAGCCTTTTAATTGAGTCTTAAAGATCACATTTGATTATCAGATTTCATATTTAAATCACATTCTCTCCCCCGATCAAAAATTTCAAATCTTTCGAGATTTTTGATCTCAATTGATTTAAATAATTTAGAAAGCATTTTGGGAGAGAAATGCGGTCAATTTTAATATTTTCTGATAAAAAAGGAACCTTTTCTGCTCCCCCTCAATCTGTGAGGGAGGTTGTTATGAGTCAGATTTGAAGAGTTTGAAAAAAAATTTGAAGTTTTAACGAAAAACTCTTTGAAAGTTTACTCATTCTGACACATAACCATCACAAATCTTTTTGTTGCAAGGTTTTATGTACGAAGTGTGGGGAGTTTTGATGATACATAAAATTTTGAGAAATCACTCTCCCCCTCAATCAATGACGGATGTTAAAGCATAAATATTTTCATAAACTATTAACGTCATTGATTGAGTGAAAATTTTATCAAACTTTTGATTTCAATTTGATTTTCATTCAAAATTTCATGGTACCACCAAGTTTTGCACAAATACTTTCCGGAAAAATCAAAGAAGAGAAAGTATTTGGCGATAAAAAGAAGACTTCTGTTCTTTATCAAGAAATAATGCACTGAAACGTACATTAGATCGAGGGAGCATGAATATAAAGTAATTCACGCTCGGATGAACGGCACCCTTTGTTAGGAACAACCGTCTTTTTGGCGACATGTTTTCCTTAATTTTGAAAACCGGGTTGCTATCTGAAGTAATAGCAAACCATATTTTAAGAACGTTTTGAGATACGACATGTTTTTGAAAAGAACTTTATTTGAAACCGAAAAACTCTTGCTCAAGCATATGTATGATTCCGTGTCATTATTGAATGACATTTCTAGAAACGTACATAATATCGATTATACAAGAGACATGTCGAGAGAAGAATTTTTTTTTTTTTTTTTTTACTATATATATGTATATATATTTATTATTAATAATAATTAATTTATATATATATATATATATATATATATATATATATATATATATATATATATATATATATATATAGAAGTATGTACATCATGCGAGATGAAGGCAAGAGAAATGTTTATAAGGATACACAAGGAGGGCCATAAACAAATAACAGTACAACACAAACATTCCAACCAACACACATAATTGAGACACTGCACCCCATTACTGATCTTATTACTCAGTACATTGGAGAAGACGGTAGTCCCCTTCACGAACTCTGCTGCCAACGTAGCACTCCAGGCTTCGGAAGATTCTTCGTATCTTTAATCTCTTGCGGATGCCAGCCAAAAACCTCTTGTTTCGGGTTAACTCATTTGCAGTCCAGTTATTGGTATACCGTCTAGTTCCCTGGGCATAAACGTGGTATTCTTTCACTCTGAAGTCCAGTGCCTCTTCGACCAGACGCAAGGTACCGTCACTGAACTTGTGTATTTCATTGAAGCGCAAAACTATGGGCACATTGTACTTGTCTCGAAATACAGTTGCTAGAGGAGATTCAATGACTGTAAAGTCCGCAACCCGTTCCAGACTATTAACATTCCATAGGGGTCTTGTGAGGTTGAGCTGGGATTGGTAGCTTTCGATACCAAGCTGAAAGTCTTCGACCCGTTTCCTGATGACGATGCCCCGGATCCAGTGAAGTACAGCAAACACAAGAGACTTCATTTCACGTGTTGGTAGATGATGCAGCTTTCCTTGAAGATGGAGGAGATACAAGTCTTCGAAATCATTAGGGCGTAGGTGTTTGAAATCCCCTTCGGATATGGTGTAGTCCTTGAAGTCTGCTCGTCTGAATGTAATGCTCTTGAGATAGTCATATCCATAGATGGGATGTATTAGAACTTTGACCACACTAATGATTTGAAGGGGTGAGCGAACTGACTTTCGGTCACCTGGAGCTTGAAACCGATCTATGTAGAACTGTTGCTTCTTCAACCACCAGTGTGAAATGCCCAGAGATGCAGAGATGTTGTAGTCGCATTCTTGAGTACTCCACATACTGTCGGGGACCAACTGTTCCAACCCGATGTCAGAATAATGGGCAGCTTTCATCTTTGTGATGGACAAGGCTGATTTGCATTGTCTACTCCCAAGCTTAAGATATTCAAGGTCTTTGTTGAAGAAGAATTCAGCTCGGATAGTGACATTTCCTGGAGGCCCACCCAAGGGAAGTGGAGAGTTGTAATTATACTTCTTTATTCCTTCATCCACAATGTCATTGAACATCTTGTGGCACTCTTCCATCTGGTATTGTAGATGATTAACATCCTGATGAAAGGCTTTGACAATGTTGAAAGCTGGGCCTTCCAGGTCCTTCTGAGTGAGCTTTGAGAGACCCCGTTTCTTGCAGAACCATGCGATGAATGTTCCCATATCACCAGTTTGGGAAAGTAGGGAATCTTCAGAGGGTGGAACAAAATTGGTGGTGATTGCATTGATCCAGTTACTATCATTGGTTGGTACATCAGAGGAAGGAATCGTCCAGTCGGGCTCAGGTGATTGCGGTTTGTTGTCATCGGGTTTCCACCATGTCTCTTTGTCATCCTTGGTTAAGGGAACTTGAGGTGGATCATTGGTGTCAGTTCTAGTGAAAGATTTCCACCACTGTCTACCAGGAATGTGAGTTGTAGAAGCATCATCATCTTCGTCATCGGATGACTCATCGTGTAGTGAAGTGACAGAAGCTTCATTACAGACATGATCTTCAGGGGCATGAGATGCAATGGAGGTCGCACCAGCGTCAAAAGTAGTCCAAGCTGCATACTTAACATGTTTTGCTTGTTTAGACGGAGCTGACTTGGTTGACTTGTCAGTCTGGTGTTTTTGAGATGGTGATGATGTGGGTTGTGATGATCTGCTAGGAGCTTGTGACCCACCAGGCAGTGAAGAAGTTCCTGATGGACCAGATGCCCCAGCAGGTGGTGGAGGTGGAGAGGGTTGAGGAGGAGAACCAGATGGTGGTTTGGGTTGACCCTGACGCCGCTGTTTTCTTTTACGTTCAATTTCCATGTCTCGGGCATGTTCCTCAGTATTATCTTGTAGAATGGAGGCCTCCAGTGCCTTATACAGCTGTACGTGAGCATTGTGTCCCGTGTGTTGACCCTGCTGATACATACTGTGCTACAGAATAACCTTCATGTCATTGATGGGTAGGTCTTTGAACCTGGACCTGAGAGGGGCTTCGAGAGCAATATTGACAGCTTCAGCAACTTGTTCGTTGATTGCCTTGGATACTTGTTGTTCAAGATCGAGATGCTCCAACTTGTATAATCTGCTGCTATGATTGGTGATTGTTTGTGGCAGTTTAAGGTTTATTAGGGTTTGAAGCAGAGAGGCATGCTTGTCCAACTTCTCACGAATGGCAAGATTTTCTTGAACAGCATCAGCAGTCAAAGCAGCTAAAGTGTCCAGATCTAACTTCTTCTCAGTGTCAGCAGGAGCGGCAGATGCAGACGGTTTCTCTTGGGTGTCATCAGCTTGTGGGATGTTATCGTTGTTGGGACCAGCAGTAGACGTTGGTGCAGACTTGGTAGGAATTGTGGAGTTGTCTTGCACAATAGGCACATCAACCATTGACACAACTTCTGCATGCTCATCACCGGACTTTTCACCTTCAGCATCATCTGGCTTATCCATGAGGAATTGATCGCCATAAGTGTCCAGATTCTTGTACGATGACAGCGTACCAGTGGGGCTATCAGGTATCACCTCGAGCTTAGGATCATCTGTTTTCATTTTGAGGTTACCTTGAATATCCGGATATGCAGTAGAAACAAACTCGTCATCGAGTGGATCAACCGGGGGAACGGAATCAGCTGGTTTATCCTGTACAGGTTGTTGGCTGGTTACATCTTGTGTGGAGAGGTGTGGTTCATCACCTTTGGGAGCAGAATTGGTGTCAGTCTCAGAACTGCTGGCTTTATCGGGTTGTCCAAGACTTGGCGAGGAGACATTATCAGAAGAAAGCTTGGCAGATGAGGATGTTGGTGAGCGTCTTTTGAGAATAAACTTGGTGCTGGTTGATTTGGAGGCAGGAGATGATATTTTCAATAGGGTGTGTGCTGCTTGTTCTTCTTTGGCAACATCCTTGCCTTTACCGGTCACGTGCTGGATCTGTGAAGCTCTATCAGATTGAGGTTCTCTAATGATGACCCCACTGACTGGTGGAACCGGTGGCATATATGCTTCCTTCAAGCTTTCAGCAGTTGCTATTTGTACCATTTCTTCTTCAGTCAGAGGCAACTGAGTGGAGCAAAGTGCAGCATTGGGGTCTTCGGCACTTGGAGATTTAGTTTTCGAGCTGGTTATTTTACCTCCAGTGGCCTTCTTAACCCTTTTAGAGCCAGCAGAGGAAGCAGCTGAGGTATTACCGCCTTTGCGTTTCTTAGATGCAGATCTTGCGGACTTAGTGAATACGGCTGGCTCATTTGGGGGTGATTCCTGACTTTTCTTCAGAAGTTTAAGATATTCCTCATAATATTGAGCAGTCAGTATATCACGGGTAAGAAGGGCAGTGGGAATGTCCATGCCGAATATGATCTTGTGAGTGCTCTTTGAATCATATTTGAGGAACCCAAGTGGATGTTCGTCTGTAGGGAATATGATCTCGTCCATGCTGAATATTCTTCTCTTGGGTGAAATTTTAGAGATCGCTGAAGGCTAAGTATGATCAGCTTAGTAAACCGAACGCTTGGGATCGAAAGCTTGGCTGATCTTTTCTTTCCGTCTTTGTTTGCTTCAAGGTTAGCCTTGTTGACCAAGAAAGAGTGAATAGACTGACTGAATTCCTCCCAGATGCGTTCAGCAAAATTGATGTTCTCGCTGTTAACAACACCCCAGAGAATTTGTAGAGAAGGAGCTCTAAGTCTTTCAAATCCTGATGTTTTACCAGTCAGACAAAAATTGATTATGCTTGCAACTGCTCTCCATGGTTGATAGAGGTCATGTGTGATGACAGTGGAAAGTGTAGATACTTGAGTGGGGTATCCAAGTTCATTGACGAACTCAATAAGAGTAGCTGGAGTAGGTGGGGGAGTAAATTCAACATTATCACCCGTTGGTAATATCTGCAGAGCGCTACCAAGTGTTTCCATGGTGATGTTCACCCAATGCTCATCCAGCTGACCCTTGTACATGTTGGTTGTTCTGTCAAGGCATATAGTGTTCCAGAACTGTTGGATGTAGATGGAGGGGATAGAGGAGGATGCGGTAAAGGCATTGTAGAAGGTGGTGTTTTTCAGTATGTCTAGTGCAACTCTGAATATGGGATGATTCTGAGATCTATCTGCCTTAACATAGCAGTTACTTTTCCCGATAGGAACCCACTTGTTGAAAGGCAAAATGTCATCGTCAGAGCGAACAGGTGGAGCCAAAGGCACTTCGACAATAGATTCTGCCATAGGAGCTGCATTTGACAAATATCACCACAGAAGAAAACCATTTGTGAAGGTGAGAGTTAGCAGCAGGAGAAACCCCAGAATTAAATGGTAAGGCAGTAGGAACAAGGCCAAGGGTTATGTACGGCAAGTAATAAGTACTCAAGATAATCATTCAACACGTAGAATAGTAGTATAGACACTTAAGAATGAGTGTCAAACATACCAACCCATGCATAAAAACTTAGACGCTCATACAATAGCACACATGCTAACCACAACCAATAAGTGTAAGACAAAGTGTGCCAAGAAAGTTCCCAGTTAGACTTAACCACAGAGCACTTAAACGCAGACTCAATTAAACGCAGACTCAAATTTTAACCGCAACGTTGTAGTCGCAACCTAAGTTAACCGCAACAAGTCGAGATAACCGCAACCAATCTGAACCGCAACACATGGTCAACGCTCATCAAGTTAACCGCAAGTATAGGTAACCGCAGTCAATAAATTAATCTAACCGCAGTTCAAGAGTCATAGACTAATCGCAATACAGAAATTAATCTAACCGCAATTGAGAACTTAGTCTAACCGCAGTCAAGAACTTAATCTAATCGCAATCAGGAATCTTAAACTAATCGCAATCAAGAATCAAATCTAAACGCAATCAAGAACATAGTCTAAACGCAATCAAGAAATAAGTCTAACCGCAATCAAGAAATAAGTCTAACCGCAATCAAGAACATAGTCTAAACGCAATCAAGAACACTCTCCACACTTCGTATCATCCAACTGAACAAACATTCGACACCATAACCAGCACTGAGATCCATTTTCCTAAGTAACTACATCATTCTTATCCTACCCACTATCAAAAACACTACCCGTGGAGTTATCGACCTAACCGCAAGACCAACAAATCCAAGATCTAAACTCACATGACTGTGAATCATACATATACGCAAAAAGATGAACGAATACATGTATAATAAAACCAGCATGATCTAACCTATTAGACACAAGTTCTTTAACGCGAGACAGTGATCACCGTGGGTATCCACCTAAGATAACACAACGAGTGAGAGGTTGAAAACATGGAAGGAAATAGAAAATGTGAAGATAGAAGCACTTGACATACCAAGAATCGAGCACACAGGGACACAATCGAGACTTAAACGCAGCACACAAGTAGAGATGAGTTAATAGCAATATGAGTTGTGGTTAACTTTTTCTAAACGCAAGAAATAAAATTTCTTAAATATGAGATGAAACACAAATTGCATATTGACACATCAAGTCCCTGTACTACACTTATCACATAAAGGACAATAATCCAAGTGCACAAGATTGGTCCCTCTAGTCATGAGAGATGCTCAAGCGATGAGGAACCCCACATAACTAACAACAAATACCATGATGCAAGATATGAGATGCTCCCGACTACATAGAGCAAGTACTAAAACACAATGTGAAATAAAAGAATATACACATAAAGATCACCCAGAAAACAAATATAATAAATGTAAAACATACACACAATATGTACACACATCTACTGACATAGGGTATAAACAGTGAATATGTTAGTGAGTGAACAGTGAAGCCCGAGTCCTGACATTAAGTAATCAGGAGTCCACATGATGTCGACTCACGTGTGAGCAGACATGTCTCTAGTAGCAGGAGATGTCAGTGTCTTTGGGCGCCACACGCCGGTTTTAGCTGACCTGTTGTGTAATCCCTTTGTAACACCTGTGTTAGTGATGCACACACATGACCATTTGTGACCATTCATCACGAACGTTCTACCAGTTGGTATCCATAACCCAGAAGATCTAAACTTGTGAATAGTTTCATGCATGGTTACATTCTTGTGATGAGTAGTACTATGGGCATATTTCCTTGGTCTATGTCTCAAAGGTTTAACAGGTTTAAGACCATTCAATATCTGAGATATGGGTTTAGGCCTTACAGGGTTAGTCAAAACACGTTTTTCGTCCACCTGAGAAACACATCATTTATTCAAGAATTTAGATCTTTCAAAACTAAAATTCTTTGGTTGTATAGTGGTAGTTTGAAAACAAATATTTTCCAAAACAGGTTTTCCCAAGATAGACGGTTTTGAAAGACTGAGTCTCTTTTGACTAAAAGCATTTGGTTGTCTAATGTTGGTTTGATAATCAACATCTTTCAGGACAGGTTTACCCAAGATGGATGGTTTTGGAAGATTGTGGCTCATTTGACACTTTGAAACAACGCTTGGCACTGTGTGCTCACTAGGAGTTTTAGCACATGCGGTCAGACTTGGAGCAGAGAAATCATCGTAGTTAGCAAGTTGTGAAGCATTAAGATTGATGTTCTCAGCATTTATCTGTTTAAGTGACTCATATAGTTTATTACATTTCACCTTGAGATTCTCATTTTCAACACGTAATTTAGTAATTTTGCAATTAGTTTCATACGCATTGTATTTCCATTCGGCGTCATTTCGTTGCTCATACATCTTGATTTGATTCTTAAGACAGTTGATAGTTGAGTCCTTGTCATGCAGTTGATTTTTCAGATTGTTGATCAGAAAATATTCTTTAAGATCAGGCAATTCAGGATTAAGACACGGTTTGCAGTTTTGAAAGCATTCTTCTTTACGTTGTATTTCAAGTTCAAGTTCAATGCAGTGTTTTTGTAATTGTGAAAACCTTTTTTGAAGTTGATTAAATGCCTCTTTATCAACCATGGTCTGGTCCAGTGTTTTAGAAAACTCAACTTTCAGACAAGGGTTTTCATCAAACAAATCATTTTTGAAGACATCATACAGATCATTTTCTCCCCCTTTATAACACATATTTGTTGAATTAGTTAAGAGTAGTGCACTGTCAGCCTGTCTCAACAAGTTTGTGTTATAACTAAGATTGATTTGATCTGTATGATGACTTACGTTTGATGGTGTATTGTATTGATCAATTGACGATACCTCATTGCTTGAGTTTGGTGTGGGTATGTTCACCATAGTCTGGGTCTCTAATTCAGCAGAAGTGACTCTCTCATCCTTTTCTGCATCCATGAGTTCAGTGTTGACTGGCTTTGCATCCACTGTTAAGCCCGACCCCAAACTGTCACATGCTTGTTCATCATGAGACTCGGCCTTGTCATCATCTCCAAGTTCAAGTATTGGCTGTCTCTCAACGTACTCTTTAACCTTGTCCAGGTATTGACGTAGCATATCTCTATATTGATCAACATCTATCTTTGTGTGTTCAGCGAAGCACTTCATAGTCATCTGACTGTCGTAATCATAGACCATGGAGTATTTGGAGTCGAAGAAGTTATTCAGTTGTTTGCTGAGCACTCCTAGGGCTGCAGAGGATCCCTCGTTAGATATTTCTTTTCTGACCAATCGTTGTCGTAGTTGATCCAAATTCAAGATCATAGTATCCGTGAATGATTGGACATCTTGACCGAAAAGTGTCATGAATGCACGTTCAAAACCCATTACGAATCCATTGCCCTCAAGCAGCATAGAAAGATGTGACTGAAGTGTATGGAAGCATTCAATGTGACATTCTCTTGCCAGTTCAAGCAGTTTGCATGACTGAGGAGACTCGTTCCCTTGAAAGTCCGAGCATGATTGTCCACTAGAGTCAACATACGATACTGGTCCTTTCATTTGAAGATTGCGAGGAGGAAATCACATGTGAAGGGATAACCGCAAGATATGCTAACCACAGGACCTAACCGCAGAGACTAACCGCAATGCACTTGACCACAAGACACTTAACCGCAATAAGTTAATCGCAAATGAGCAATCTAACCGCAGTACTTTGAACCACAGTAATAGAAATCTAACCGCAATGAGTTAACCGCAATACACTTAACCGCATAGAATCTAACCGCAGTACTTTGAACCAAACGCAGAATATTAAACCGCAGAACCTAAACGCAATACGCAAGCTGAGGAAGACTTAACGCAGAATCTACTCGCAGAGACAAAAATCCAAACCTGTCACTTTCATTGCGTTTTGTTTGTATTCTCGAAATAGTAACCGCAGCAAGCTAACCGCAGATTTCAGAACTTAACCGCAACCAAGCAATAGAACAGTGGACTTAAACGCAACATAGAAATTCGCCCAAAACCAACTCCAAATTTCAAATAGCTTAATGAAATGTTACCACAAACTGACCTAGAGTGTTCTACAACCACTAATGAACGTAAAAGTACACCACAAACTTATATAACAACACAAGATAGATTAAACCAAGATGTATACCAAGAAAGTGACTCCAAACTCACAAAACCACTCAAAACATCATCAAATTTGATTCTACAAGGCCCTAAGATGAAACCTTGGCTCTTGATATCAATTGTAGAATACTAATTATTTTGGAAACATGATCAAGTGGTAATGTGTGAGACGTAGAAATGAGGGGGAGGGAGGAAAAGAGAGAAAGAGTGGAACCTTGAAAGAAAAAGAGAAAATGTTAGATTGAAAATGAGAGAAGGTCCAACCCTCTCCACATGTGGAGAGGGGTATTTATAGTTACAATATTACGCCCACTCCCGGGCTGTGGATCAGGCATACAGTGGGTAAAGACCCGTTCCTTCTTCCACGGTGTTACTTAATCTAATACTAATTAACTAATAAACAAACTAACTACGAGCTAACTTAATGCTATTACAATCATTAGGTGACCGAGACTTTTACAGGAATATTTGTATTCCTAACAGTTCCTTTGACAATTTCGGATAAAATGATCAAAGTGTCAAGATAATGAAGAATTTGAGATGAGTTCGGGAATATGTGAATATGTGTATATATATGTATATATATATATATATATATATATATATATATAAGTAAAGATAGTGTGAAAATGTGAGTAAATGGTGGATTATTAGGTGGAGTTTAAGAGATGATGACGAAGATAGTTTTTAGTCGGCGAAAGGAGTTTGTTTCATCAATAGTATTCTTGTGCGAAGGCGTTCTTCCTTTATGTTGATCCACTTGACTCACATCCCTTCATCATCATGAGTCTTCTAATAGTGGACATAAAAGATCTTCGAGTTGAACGTCAAAGTTCAAAATAGCAAAGGGGAAGGAAAAGGTTCGAAAACGAACAATTTCCTCGAGTTCTAGAAAGTCAACTAATGACGTATCTAGGTTATGTGCACGCATATATATATATATATATATATATATATGTTCAAGATGAGAAAGGAAGGAAATTATATCTACAGAAGCAAAACAAAGAAAAAAAATTATCTATGCATAGCAATGAGTAGAGAAAGAATGACGTACCCGGCGGTCTTCAAAAAGAAAGTCTTCTAAATCTTCAAGATGAAAAATAGACTTTGCAAAAGTCTATGACGATAGAGCTCCAAGATAGTGATAAGGAATGTTGATCTATCTATTTGGTCCTCATTGCCTCTTTGGTCCAAAGTTGTTTGGTCCAAACATGTTCAACATTTTGCTAGGATGCATGAAAGGTGGTAGTATTCCCCAAGGGTTGTAACTTGGTTGATAGTTCCACATTTGATTACTAGGGTTGTTGTAGTTTTTTTTTATTTTGGTTTCTTCTTGGTTGAGGTGTTTTAGATCTTGTTTTAGGTTTAGGCGATCCTACATCGGTCTTTAAAGGTGGTTTATAAAACAGTTTTATTTCTTCATCACTAGCAAGAGGTATTTTCTTATCATTTATGAGTATGTATTTGGGATGTTTTTCTAAGGATGTTGGTTTACTAGATTCGCTTTCAAACTTAACATTTTTTGTTTCACTAGATGAAGCTTCAATTGGGTTAAATCCTAATCCGGTTTTGTCTCCGGATATTCTTTGAATACTTATTATTTTCTTAAGTGAGTTACTACTATTTTCAAATTTGTCAAATTTACAAATTTCTTTTCTAAGTATTTCATTTTCACATTTAAGCTCTTGACATAATTTACATTCTTCAATAATTTCTTTGCCTTTCTCTAATTTATGTATTTTAATTTTAAGTTCTAGTATTTCATTTTCTAATTGGTTATTTATATGTTTTAGTGATTTGTTTTTAGTTATTATTTGTTGTCATAATTTACATAGTCTATTATACTCATTATCTAAATCATTTTCGTCTAACGATAAATTTTCATCACTAAAATATTCGGTATCAGAACGTACCTCGCTTGATGTTTTAGCCATAAGACACTTCTCATCTTTTGTCGTTTCTTTCTCCTCCTCGTCACTATCACTCCAAGCTCCTCCAACAAATGCTCTTTGATTTTGATCTCTTGACATCATTGGACATTTTCCAATGAGATGATTTGGATCACCACATTTGAAACACTTTCTCTCATTCTTGCTATACTTGTCATCTTTATTCTTTTGAGATGCTCTCCTTTCATCGTGTGGTTGTCTAACGAATCTTCCTCGCCTTTTGAAGAATTTATTGAAATCTCTTACGGCCATGGCGTATTCTTCGTCGTCACTTTCGGAAGATCAGCTATCTTCGTTACTAGATTCCTTTCTAGCTTTCAAGGCGATTGACTTGCTTTGCTCTCATTTTCCTTTGACCATTTCGGAGTCCTTCTTTATAATTGCTTCATAGACTTTCAAATTTCCAATTAATTCATCAAGTTGCAACGTTGACAAATTCTTTGATTCTTCAATAGCCGTCACTTTAGCTCGCATTTTGGGTGAAGGGCCCTAAGAAACTTCCTAACAAAATTCTTACTAGAAAAATTCTCATCAAGTGCTTTTAAACTTGTGATGATAGTGTTAAATCTAGCGAAAGCATTATCAATTGATTCCTCTTCCGGAATCGTGAATTGCTCATATTGTTGAACAAGTAGATCTATTTTATTATCTTTGACTTGACTATTACCTTGGTGAGTTATTAATAAATAGTTCCAAATTTCTTTTGCGGTTTCACACATAAAGATCCTTTCGTACTCTTTACGTGGTATCGCATTATAAATAACCATTTTTGCTTCATCATTTTTAGCAAGTTTTCTTTTTAGATCATCATTTTGTTTTTCAAAAGGTACGATTTCATCTTTCATTGTTTCGGGGTTATTTTGAATAGGTAAAAAATCACCATTAGTAATAACATGCCAAAGATCTAGATCTTTTGATTTCACATAAGTTTCGAATCGATTTTTCCAATATAAAAATCCATCACTTTCAAATAGTGGTGGTCTTTGCATAAATTGCCCTTCTAAATATTTTTCAGATTCCATAGATCGTTACAAGTTTTAAAATACAATATATTTTAAAAATCTTGCAAGACATGACTCCTGATACCAATTGTGGAAAACTAGAAGGGGGGTTGAATAGTTTTACGTCCTTTTTAAATTAATTTTCAAAATCTTTTGTAGCTTATAAAAAATTTCGATTCGATCTTACGTGAATTCAAGTGTCAACAAATACAAGAAAGTCTAATCTAATAATGAAAGTATTGAAATAGAATGAAGAAAAGATAGAGTTAGAAAGATCAAACCACAACACGTGGATTTATAGTGCTTCGGCTACAAGGACACCTTCCTTGCCCTACTCCACTCCCCGAGTACCACACTCGAGAGTTTTCTTCACTATGTCAACAAACTCCTTATGGCGGAGAAACCTTACACACCTTGGCTTACACCTATTAACGACACTAAGCTAAATGTCAAGTTCTAATCGTAGCTAGAACCAATCTCACAACTTCTTCAAGACTTCACACCTTCACAACTTCTTCAAGATAGCTTCACACCTTTTCTTCTTGTCTACTTCATACCTTCTTCTATGCACAACTAAATCACAACAACTACACTACTTTACAACACACCTAGTATCTACAATCAACAAATTCACACAACACTTTACACATATCTAGCACTACTACAAGATGAAAGTAACTAATCACAACACTACTACAATTGAATGGATGTAGAGGAGTGTTCTCCTTTTTGCACTTGAGTGGATGAAGCTTTGGATCACTTAGAAACAAAGACTTATGAATATATGATCAAAGGATTTTTAAGATAGAAATGGAGATTAGATCAGAAGGTTTTTAGTGCAAAAAAGTCAGAAAAATCTGTGGAATGAACCAGTATTTATAGGGGACAGATTTACTGTTCTGGAGCGTGGCCGGTCCCCTTAATTAAGGGCCGGTCCCCTTAATAATTAACGGGGCCGCCTTATGAATTAAGGGGGCCGCCCCTCCAGAACGTTGGAATCTCTTGTCCTTTTGTGGGGAAGGTTTTTCTGGATAAAATTTGCCCTTTTTGGTTGGAAATTTGAAATTATATCTTTGTAGTTTAATAAAACAATACCAAACATAATTTACTAATATATATATAATGTTAATGTCATTTTATAAAATGTTATGTGTTAAGTAAAAGGCTTCCTTTGATCATGTAATGCATAAGTTGCTTAGTTTATGCATACCTTAAGTGATATAAGTTGTAGAAGTAAATATTTGTTACTAAATACTTGTTTACGTCATAATCTTGACTTAATTTAGTTTACATTTTGTGATTATCAAAACATAGAGTTATTGAGAAATATTAATAACGTTTTTAAACATTATTTATATCAACAGTAACCTTTGATGAAACTCCTCCACTACCTAAAACATTACCCTTAGAAGATGATGATGATGTTATAGAAGAAGAAGCTATTGAGGTTAGTAAAACTAAACCCTTAGGTAATGATCTTGAAGTAGAAACTTTAGAAGAAAATGAAGTTGTAAATGTTAAAGAATCAAAGTCACATCCATTAGATAACATAATAGGTCACCTAAATCAAAGAACACTTAGATCACAAGCTCAGGATAAAAATAACTTCTTTTGTTTTGTGTCAACAATAGAACCTAAGAATATAAATGAAGCCTTAAAGGATGAAAGTTGGATTATGGCTATGCAAGAATAATTAAATCAATTTAAAACAAATGATGTTTGGGAACTTGTCCCAAATCCTATGAATGCAACCGTAATAAGAACTAAGTGGGTATTTAGGAATAAATTAGATGAAAATGGAATAGTAACTAGGAATAAAGCTAGGTTAGTCGCCCAATGTTATAATCAACAAGAGGGAATTGATTATGACGAAACCTATGCTCCTGTAGCTAAATTAGAATCCATTAGAATCCTTTTAGCTTATGCCTGCGCCCTAGACTTTAAGTTATACCAAATGGATGTGAAGAGTGCATTCCTCAACAGTTTTATCAATGAGGAGGTTTATGTGGCACAACCCCCGGGATTCATTGACTTCGCAAAACCTAATTATGTTTACAAACTAAAGAAAGCTTTATATGGTCTTAAGCAAGCTCCAATGGCTTGGTATGATAGACTTAAAGCTTTCCTAGTTGAGCATAATTATTCCATGGGAATGGTAGATAACACTCTCTTCACTAAAAGAAGTGACCCAAATATCATCATAGTTCAAATATATGTCGATGACATTGTATTTGGATCGACTTGTCAGGATATGTGTGATGAATTTGCTAAAATCATGCATGATGAGTTTGAGATGAGTATGATGGGTGAACTAAACTTCTTCCTAGGATTACAAATAAAACAACTAAAAGATGGAATATTTTTTAACCAATCAAAATACATTGAGGAAATGCTTAAGAAATTTGGCCTAGAAGACTCAAAACCCCTTAAGACACCTATGTCTACGGAAGTGAAACTCACAAGAGATGAAGAAGGTGAGTCCGTAGATAACACTAAGTATAGAGGAATGATAGGTAGTTTACTATACTTAACAGCAAGTAGACCCGATATCATGTTTAGTGTTTGCTTTTGTGCCCGTTTTCAAGAGGATCCCAAAACCTCTCACCTAGAAGCGGTTAAGCGTATCTTCCGATACATTAAAGGCACTATACACTTAGGATTATGGTATTCTAAGGGATCCGGCATAGAAACCATTGTCTATGCGGATTCAGATCATGCGGGAGATTACGTGGATCGAAAAAGCACTAGTGGTATTTGCACGTTTATGGGATGTTGCCTAACGTCTTGGTTTTCCAAGAAGCAAACCGCTCTTGCTATTTCGACCACCGAAGCTGAATATGTAAGCGCTGGAAAGGCATGTCAACAAGCACTATGGATGAAACAAGCTCTCGTAGACTATGGCATTAGGTTAGAAAACATTCCTATAATGTGTGATAATAAAGGAGCAATAGATTTAAGTAAGAATCCCGTTCAACACTCTAGGACTAAACATACAGAAATACGTCAACTTTCTTAGGGATAATGTACAAAAGGGAAACATAACAATAGAAAAGGTAGCCTCGGAAGATAACATTACGGATATATTTACTAAGCCCCTTAAGCATGAATTATTTAACCACTTGCGTTTAGGATTAGGAATGATGGAACAAATAGATTAAAATTTTATTTCTGAAATTTCATGATTCTGAAAAGAAAAAAAAAATCTTTTCTGACTATCAGATGGGCGGACCCCTTAAATCTATAAGGGCGGCCCCCTTAAAATTAAGGGGACCGGCCTCACTTTAAGGGGGCCGGCCATCTGAGCATTAAAAACATTGAAATTTTCTTTTCTGTCTTCTCAAGTCTGAGTCTAGGATTCTGTTTTGCACAAAAATCAGGAATTGAGATATTTTGTTTTTGCATATATATCTCTCAAAAGAAAACCTCAATTCATTTTAAAATCACTCTCACGATTAGGAAAACTCATTGTTGAATAATGGTAAAAAAAATTCTAAAATCACGCATAAGAGTTAACATGAAGTGTCAAAATATATAATTCAATATATATCTTTGGCAATCATGGGCTAAGCAAATTAAATCAAGGAGTTTTTGGATTGCTTCTTAGGATACATGTATTTCTTTGTATTAGGAGTCGACGCAATCGCATCTCCACATTTGTTGCATATAGGCACACACTAGAAAAATGTCAAGTATTACTTGGTCCTAATTTGTTCCATCATTAGTTTCTCCCTCACTAAGTTGCCCTATACCTTATTTGTTGCCTTAGGATACATAACTTGCTTATTTGTTCTTTATCATTATTGCCTTTGCATGAAAACTATTATATTTGCTTAGTTGCCTACATATATATACTTTCCATACATACTTCATCAAGATAATATTTGTTTAGTTGCCTAAAGAGATAGACTTGCCCAAAACCAAACCTCAAAACAAACATTTTTCTGGAAAAACCTGTGCTAAAAACCATTTCTGGCAATCTGGGAACCAAACATTAGGCGGCCCCCATAATTATAACGGGCGGCCCCCTTAAAATTAAAGGGGCCAGCCATTAATTAAGGGGGCCGGCCACCTAATGGTCGAGGTTCCCTGTTTGCTTTCTGCTTTTTATCCTATTTCACCCTATTTTGATTCCCCACTTCCCTAATTTCACAAACATACTTTGTCTATCAAATCTACCACATATTATCCTTCCATAAACACCAAATCATCACACTATAAATACCCTCATTCATCATTAGTCATCACTCAATCCATCATGTCTTCCCCCAATCATCCTAGAACCAAACCCACAAGAGGTGCAAGAATCACCGTCAAACCCGTATGGAGAAGAAAACTTGACACATGTCAAAAATTCTAATCCATTAATGATGTTGTCTCCAACCAACCAACATCTAAACATTCACTTCACCCAAATGATACCTTCACTCTACCTCCACAAGACAACCTTACTATCTCACTCACCACAAATCTTCCAAATGATCCTTTTGAAGAACATACTCAATCCCAAAACCACATCCATCCTTCTCATCAAGACATGAATCTTATGTCTAATGTCCAAACCTCAATCCCCAACAATAACCCAACTCCTCCATCATTACCTTCCTCCGAACATAAAAAGTTCGTTGAGGAGCTCAAAGAAGCCCATGAGCTTAGTGCTCTCCTTGCCCTACATCTTGCTCAACGCAATTTGGTTCAACAACCCTCTACCACTCCATCCTCACCATCCAACAACATTGTCCCACTTGAGAATCATGTCAGCAATTGTCCTTGTTGCATTTTTCTCCAAAAACAAACCATTGCTCTCAATGAGCACTTCACCTGGATTGAGTATCTCCTCACAAGGTCTTCCCCACCACCATCACAAACACAACAATCCAACTCTTCCGCTCCAAGCTCACCTCCATCAACCACTCCAAACTCTCCGAACAAAATTCCCTCCAATATCTACCTCCATTAAATCCATGCTCCATGCTTCACATCTCCAAGCAAGTCCTAGAGACCTCAAGATGGCAACTTAGTATTATCTAATGTAGTTTGCTAAGAAAAACATATATGTATGCTTATGTAACAATGATTATGTTTCCCAACATAATCTATTTTTATGAATAATGAATGCTTGTTGAGACTTATTGTTTGCTTTTTTTCATATTTTCTTGTTATATGTTTAGTTTATTGCATTATATATTGTATGTTCTAAATATTTTTGCAAGCATTCCATATCTCGATTTGTCATTTAACCTTAAAACGAGGGGGAGTACACATCAAAGGGGAGCTCATCCAACTTCGGGACAACCTTTTTGATGTTCACAAAAAGGGGGAGAAGTGATATAAAACTCACTAAATACTTGCATATATAATAATTTTTGATTTAATGAGTTTAGATTTTGTAATCATAAAAAAGGGGGAGATTGTTGATATAAATAATGCGTAAAAACGTTATTAACATTTTTCGATATCCCTATGTTTTGACGATCACAAAATATAAAATCATTAAACGTAAAATCATTACGTAAATAAGTATTTAGTGACAAAATATCATTATATCCAACTAATTCACTTAAGGTATGAATAAACAAGTGCCTAATACATTTTATGATCAAAGGAAGATTTATTTACTAATTACAAATTATATAAAATGGTATAAACATTTTATATATTTAAGAAAAATATTTTTGGTAATTAAAGGAAAATGTTTATTTCATAATAATTAAATGAATTCAAATTTTTAACCAAATTCAGTTAAATTTTCACCAAATAAACTTTCCCCAGAAAAGACAAAAAATCTGGCCGTTTTCAATGGGCGGCCCCCTTAATTTAAAGGGGGCCGGCACACAATTAAGGGGGCCGGCATACGCTCCTGTGTCAGATTTCTTTGCCTATAAATACTGGTTCAAATCTGAATCTTTTCCTCACCTTTTGCACTAAAACTTTCTGTTCTAATTCTCTCAAATCTTCTTCCAAAATCCTTTGATCATAAACATATTAGTATTTGTTTCAAGTGATCCAATCCTTCATCATTCAAAGTGCAAGAGAAGAATACTCCTCCAACATCTTGTTAAGAAGTATTATAGGCTTGTGTATATTGTAAAGGTGTAGAAGTTGTGTAATAGATAGATCTAGGTGTGTTAGAAGTTGTGAATAGAAGTAGTTGTGTTGGGTAGAAGTAGAAGTAGTGCTGTGAAAGAGAAGTAGTGAAGTTATGTAGTAGTAGTAGTGGTGTGCATAAGTTGTGAAGAAGGTGTGTAGGGGTGTGAGATTGGTTCTAGCTACTATTAGGACTCGACATTTAGCTTAGTGTCGTTAATTGGTGTAAGCAAAAGTTGTGTAAGGTTTTCTCCGCCATAAGGGGGCTTGTTGACGTAGTGAAGAAAACTCTCAAGTTAGGTGCTCGGGGAATGGAGTAGGGCGAAGAGGTGCTTCGTAGCCAAACCACTATAAATCCTTTGTCTTGTGGTGCGATCTTTCCATCTCAATCTCTTTACTTATTTACTTACATTGTTGTCATTTCATTTCGTAGATATTAATTTATATTAGTATTGTTTATTGATCTCACATAAAACTAGAATCGATTATTTTGCAAACAAAGTTTCTAGAAAATAAAAATTGACGTAAAACTATTCAACCTCCCCCCCCTTCTAGTTTTCCACAAAAGCCTTAGGGCATCTCTAGTATCTTACTATATAAACACCTCAAACGAGTCATTTGAGGTGTATGCTTGAGTGTGTATTATGTGTGTTTTTCTTAATAAAAGTTCTCATCTTCATCTCTTTCTCTCTACAAACTAACGCCACCTACATAACATCAAGTCACCATCTCTACTTCATCTTTGCTTCTATATTTGTGATAAAGTTGTGATATCTAAGGTCCTACACATGGGCTGTATAGAAGTTTTCAAAGTTTAATACCCGTCTTTTATTTTCGTCATTTTATATTCGAGACGTATTTTTCTCATTATATATATAAGTTGTCGTGGTAGCATACATTTTGTAAGCATGATACGTATTTAAAATAGTTTATTGACATGTAATCTTTTAAGATGTATTTTTTACGTAATATTTTTTGTCTATTTATTTTGGTATTAACTCTATCATTTTTTATTGGAACTAACTAATATTAATACATCCGGCTAAGCTATAACTATTTCTTATGATAGCCAACAATGCCCGTGCGATGCACATGGGCTGGATAGAAGTTCTCATAGATTTATAATACGTGCGATGCACATTGGCTGAATAGAAGTTTTCATAGCGTAATATTCGGCATTTATTTTCGTCATTTTATATTTAAGTTGTCATGGTGTCACACATTTGCTAAACTTTATACGTATTTAAAATACTTTATTGAGTTGCACATTGGCTGTATATAAGTTTTTATAGCGTAATCTTCGACACTTATTTTCGTCATTATATATCTAAGTTATGATGGTATCACATATCCAAGCATGTCACAAATTTAAAATAGTTTATTGACATTAAAAATGTATATGTGAAGAGATTTTTTTCAAGATATTACATTGAAAATAGTCTCTTCACATGTAATATTTTAAAATGTATAAGTTACATAAATTATTTTAAATATGAAACGATGATATTAATGTTGGAGACCTTTTATATTCATCCCTGTAACCTCTCGTAATTTCCCCTTACGATTAGTAAATGTTCACGAAGAAATAAAACGATGTTATGATAACTTAACACCACTTTTACGGGTAACAAAATTTTTTTTAATGGCTTGATATTGGAACCACTACGATAATTGTGATTGACTGTTTACCTATGAACGATGCTTACACACAACCTAGATAATCTATATTTATTGCGAACTATAAATATATATAAAACGTTTATATTTATAACTATACGTTTCGTCTAAATACCGTATACAATTTATACATTTCCCGAGCCTACGAAAATTCCCGAGAACGATCATTAATATTTTTGAACTTCGACACAATACCCGAAACACGCCATGTGGGCCCCCAACACCCAATGGGACACGGAATCCAAGTTACAAACCAAACGGACTAATTATTTTTTTTTTCTTTTGTTTTGGGCCGACGCAAACCACAAGCCCACCAGGCCAAGCCCAACCACACCCTTATATATTTATTTTCTTTCTTTGTTTCTGTCGCGACAACCATCCAAACGCACCCTATATTTTTACGATTTTTATACACAACACTTACATATTTTTACTTATCTCATTTCACCTAGTGCCTAAGAAACAGAAATGATAAATGTTACACCCTTACTCACTCGTTTACTACCCTAGAGATCACCCAAGTAAAGCACCAAACTCATATTTAAAAGATAAGTACCAACGTGTCCCAACATTCCTTCCATGCCACCCCTGCTTCCCCAATGACAAGTAATCGATCACTATGCACCTTGTGAATGTCAGGAATGAATAGGGAACAATCTTACAAGATCTTAGCCATGTAAACTCTCGATTGGACAAGAATGAGGTGATACTATTCGCTTAACATGCCACCCTCCACCCTTGTGAACTTATCTTGTCTTTACACTTCACAAACATACTATATAAGCTTCCACATGCAAACTCAAATCGTTACATGCACTATACGTACCAATACACATAAAACATAACGAAGAAAGAAGTGTTGAAGGACGAATGGATTGCTCAAGTGTACCACGACTCTAGTGAACCTAGGACATCAAGCTCGACGTCTCTTGAACCTTTGGTGGAACGTGAAGTGAACCACAAAGCCCTCGTACCATCACACGATCCTTACACCACGTTTTACTCCACCTTTTAGAGGTGAGGTGAGACTTTAACTTTATATATATATATATATATATATATATATATATATATATATATATATATATATATATGTACACTATGTTTTTACACCCACACTTTCTATAAATAACTCGTAAAACGGAAACACAACATGCATGTTTTATATATCGTACCAATTGTTAGTTAAGTCCTTAACGAGACCCTATACAAGATTTGAACTCATAACTAACGTATAATTATAAAAATCACACGTTCTAAGTAGTAATGGACCTATTCGATATGTACTAAAAACACTTAGAATATTTTTCAAGTTTTATAGCTTTGCGTTGTGAGTTTTAACCATATACTTTGGCCTCGCCATTTTAAATATCGACACATGACCACCATATATTTAAACGCGACCTATATAACCAACTGGGAAACTAACGAGAATGATAAATATTTAGACTTAATAACTTGATTTGATAGCCTAAACGAACCTAAAGTATATCGCTAATCTCATAAGATTTTCATGATATTAAAATAAGATTAGGCCGTTAAAGCCCAATAAGCTGTTTTTAGCCTATTACGATAAGTTGAGTGTAAAAGCTCTTTTGAAATGTTTTTGTAACTTAAAATAATGGATTTTGATAAACCTAGTGTTCCCCCAAACCCCTTAGATCACAAAACGTTAACGGGCCCTTATTTTGGATCGTTAAGGCCCATTTAATGAAAAATAAGGAGATTAAGCAAATAAGCTATTGAAATAAGCTATTTTAAACATTCTGAGCTTATTGAAATATTAAAAATGTTAAGTTTCAAATTTGGTAATGTTTGGACTATTTTTGCAAATTTTCGTTAACTAGTGACTAAAACTGTCAAACTTGTAAAGTTTGGGTAAAAACTGTCAAAACTGTTTTCTAAGGGTATAAACTGTTAATATGAAAACTTGGTGTTAATACATGGAAATATTGATATGATTAGACCTAAAACGTAATAATATATAACTTTGGACTAACGACGTAAATATATTCCGTTAAGGGTAAAATGTGTAAATTAGAGAAACTTAAAGGATCGAATAGTAATATTGATTTTTAATAATAAATTTTATATATAATTTTATATATATATATATATATATATATATATATATATATATATATATATATATATATATATATATATTGAGATAATAACAATTATAAACGTAACTTATATATATATATATATATATATATATATATATATATATATATATATATATATATATATATATATATATAATTTATTATTCAAAATCAATATTACTATTCGATCCTTTAAGTTTCTCCAATTTACACATTTTACCCTTAACGGAATATATTTACGTCGTTAGTCCAAAGTTATATATTATTACATTTTAGGTCCAATCATATCAATATTTACATTTATTAACACCAAGTTTCCATATTAACAGTTTATACCCTTAGAAAACAGTTTTGACAGTTATTACCCAAACTTTACAAGTTTGACAGATTTAGTCCCTAGTTAACGAAAATTTGCAAAAATAGTCCAAACATTACCAAATTTGGAACTTAACATTTTTAATATTTCAATAAGCTCAGAATGTTTAAAATAGCTTATTTCAATAGCTTATTTGCTTAATCTCCTTATTTTTCATTAAATGGGCCTTAACGATCCAAAATAAGTGCCCGTTAACGTTTTGTGATCCAAGGGGTTTGGGGGAACACTAGGTTTATCAAAATCCATTATTTTAAGTTACAAAAACATGTCAAAAGCGCTTTTACACTCATCTTATCGTAATAAACTAAAAACAGCTTATTGGGCTTTAACGGCCCAATCTTATTTTAATTTCATGAAAATCTTATGAGATTAGCGATATACTTTAGGTTCGTTTAGGTTATCAAATCAAGTTATTAAGTCTAAATATTCATCATTCTCGTTAGTTTCCCAGTTGGTAATATAGGTCGCTTTTAAATATATGGTGGTGATGTGTCGATATTTAAAATGGCGAGGCCAAAGTATATGGTCAAAACTCACAACGCAAAGCTATAAAACTTGAAAAATATTCTAAGTGTTTTTAGTACATATCGTATAGGTCCATTACTACTTAGAACGTGTGATTTTTATAATTATACGTTAGTTATGAGTTCAAATCTTGTATAGGGTCTCGTTAAGGACTTAATTAACAATTGGTACGATATATAAAACATGCATGTTGTGTTTCCGTTTTACGAGTTATTTATAGAAAGTGTGGGTGCAAAAACATAGTGTACGTATATATATATAGAAAGAAAGTTAAAGTCTCACCTCACCTCTAAAAGGTCGAGTAAAACATGGTGTAAGGATCGTGTGATGGTACGAGGGCTTCGTGGTTCACTTCACGTTCCACCAAAGGTTCAAAAGACGTCAAGCTTGATGTCCTAGGTTCACTTGAGTCGTGGTACACTTGAGCAATCCGTTCGTCCTTCAACACTTCTTTCTTCATTACATTTTATGTGTATTGGTACGTATAGTGCATGTAACGATTTGAGTTTGCATGTGGAAGCTTATATAGTATGTTTCTGAAGTGTAAAGACAAGATAAGTTCACAAGGGTGGACGGTGGCATGTTAAGCGAATAGTATCACCTCATTCTTGTCCAATCGAGAGTTTACATGGCTAAGATCTTGTAAGATTGTTCCCTATTCATTCCTGACATTCACAAGGTGCATAGTGACCGATTACTTGTCATTGGGGAAGCAGGGGTGGCATGGAAGGAATGTTGGGACACGTTGGTACTTATCTTTCAAATATGAGTTTGGTGCTTTACTTGGGTGATCTCTAGGGTAGTAAACGAGTGAGTGAGGGTGTAACATTTATCATTTCTGTTTCTTGGGCACTAGGTGAAACGAGACAAGTAAAAATATGTAAGTGTTGTGTATAAAAATCGTAAAAATATAGGGTGCGTTTGGATGGTTGTCGCGACAGAAACAAAGAAAGAAAATAAATATATAAGGGTGTGGTTGGGCTTGGCCTGGTGGGCTTGTGGTTTGCGTCGGCCCAAAACAAAATAAAAAAAAATAACTAGTCCATTTGGTTTGTAACTTGGATTCCGTGGCCCATTGGGTGTTGGGGGCCCACATGGCGTGTTTCGGGTATCGTGTCGAAGTTCAAAAATATTAATGATCGTTCTTGGGAATTTTCGTAGGCTCGGGAAATGTATAAATTGTATATGGTATTTAGACGAAACATATAGTTATAAATATAAATGTTTTATATATATTTATAGTTCGCAATAAATATAGATTATCTAGGTTGTGTATAAGCATCGTTCCTGGGTAAACAGTCAATCACAATTATCGTAGTGGTTCCAATATCAAGCCATTAAAAAAATTTTGTTACCCGTAAAAGTGGTGTTAAGTTATCATAACATCGTTTTATTTCTTCGTGAGCATTTACTAATCGTAAGGGGAAATTACGAGAGGTTACATTACCTACCTCTTACAGGGAATTCCGTCCCGGAATTCTAGTCTAAGATAGTTGCCAAGGGTGTCTTAGGTGAAGAGATGTGGGTACTTGGAGCGAATCTGATCCTCGCGCTCCCAAGTATATTCCGGTCCTTGCTTGGAGTCCCAACGAACTTTGACAATAGGGATGCGGTTTTGCTTGAGTTGTTTGACTTCTCTATCCATGATTTCAATATGTTCCTCGGTAAAGACAAGGTTGTCATCTAGTCGAATTTCTTTCAATGGAATAACGAGAGATTCATCGGACAAACACTTCTTAAGGTTTGACACATGAAAGGTGTCGTGAATCTGACTAAGTTCTTCGGGTAGTTCGAGTTTATAAGCCACGGGTCCTATCCTTTCCAGGATTTTGAATGGACCGATGTATTTTGGGTTCAACTTTCCATGTTTTCCAAATCGTACCATTCCCTTCCAGGGAGATTGATGAGGCGAAAAATGAACCACTTTTAGGGGGTCATTTAAGCCCGGAATTGAATTTATTTGATCAAATATTGCCCTAAATCGTTCCTTTTGTGATTTTAGGTACTTTGGGAGTGAAATCTGGAAAAGGAAGCATTTTGGACGTTTTTGGAGCATAAAAGTGAAGAAAACGGCAAAGTCTCAATTTTCCAAGCTGGGAACAGCTGGTGACGGCGTCAAGAAGGAATTTCTGACGGCGTCAAGAGTAAATTCCATGACCTTCCATGACGACCCAGTACAGATTTGACGGCGTCACGAAGTAGGGCGTCAAGAGTAAAATGCATGACGGCCTGGAAAATGCTAACACATGACGGCGTCAAAAGTAGATCAAGGCAGTTCGAGAAGTATTTTGGCGGTGAGATGACGGCGTCACAAGATTTGTCTTGACGCCGTCAGACCCTATTTCCTATATATAGTTTTCTAATTTTCACATTAAAAGGAGAGGAGTTTTGGAGAAACCCTAGGTCCGAACTTAAGACGAATTTTACAGGTTTTTCAAGGGTTCTTTGCCCTTGATCCCTTTCATGTGTAATTAAGATAAGTGTTCTTTTAATTCAATCAATATGTCTATGTGTTGGTTGTCTATATCTTGTTCTTGTCTTAATTCCATCATGCTAGGCTAGATCTATCTTGTGTTTGCTTAGATCTAATGAAACCTAGATGTTAATTATGTGTTGATTACTTGTTTATGGTTGTATTAGATGAATGATTTCGATGTTAGGCTTAAGAAAACTGGCAGATCTCCAATTGGTAACATGCTTGAACGTCTTAGGAAACATGAACCGATGTGCACTAGGTTTTATTGGTTGTATTTACTGCATGAGTAATTTCTAATGATCCCATGTTAGGAGTTTTTAACGGCTCGACATAGGAGTGAAGTAGGCACTCATAGGATTGGGGAAGTAAGTGCGCCACCCCATGAATGGTATTAAGGAATACAATCCGTCATCCACGCAACTATAACAAGTAATTAACGTGTAAAAGATGTCTAGGGAGTAGTGAAATCTAAGTAAACACATTTTCTCCATATATTGCTCACAACCTTAGTATAATTTAGTTTATTTTCATTTTTTAGTATTTTATTTTGATTGCATCTTTAGTATTGGGTTAGTTGACTAGCAACTAATTCCGCCCAAATCCTTCAAACCCGAGATTTTAACTTGCTTTCAAAAAAATATAAAAATACAAAAATAATCTTCCATCATCTTTAGCACTAGTAATTAGGTTTTCTAATCCTAGCGACACTATTCCTAGCTGAACGATCAATCCTCCGGTACTTGTCACTATACTATACTACAACGATCAGGTACACTGCCTGGTGGGGGTTGTAAGCTTCTCGAGATCCCTTGAGAAGTAAAGCCTGGTGCGATTCCCACGTGTCAGAGATACTTTCAATAAGACTTTATCCCCTACTTGAAATTCCATGGGTTTCCTTCTTATGTCGGCGTAGCTTTTCTATCAGTCTCGGGCTGCTTATAAGCGTTGCTTAATCTTAATGATTTTCTCAGTAGTTTCCCGAACAAGGTCTGGTCCTATAAGTTGTCTTTCTCCAACTTCTGCCCAACAAACGAGCGATCTGCACTTTCGACCGTAAAGTGCTTCGAATGGTGCTGCTTTTATTCTGGCGTGGTAACAATTGTTGTATGAAAACTCTGCTAATGGTAAGTGCTTATCCCAACCTTTTCTGAAATCAATAACGCATGCTCGGAGCATGTCTTCCAAGGTTTGAATAGTTCTTTCACTTTGGCCATCAGTTTGAGGGTGGTATGCAGTGCTCATATCTAGTTTAGTTCCTAAGGCTTTTTGTAAGGATTTCCAGAAATGAGAGGCGAAACGAATATCTCGATCCGAGATGATTGAAATTGGTACTCCATGTCGAGTGACGATTTCCTTCACATACAGCTGAGCAAGTGTATTCATCTCATCGGTTTCTTTGATGGGTAGAAAATGAGCGGATTTTGTGAGACGATCAACAATAACCCATATCGTGTCGTATCCGGATGAAGTTCTTGGAAGTTTGGTGAAGAAGTCCATAGTGATTCGTTCCCATTTCCACATAGGAAGTTCAGGTTGTACAAGTAGACCTGAAGCTTTCTGATGTTCTGCCTTTACTCTTGAACACGTCAAACATTTACTAACATATTATGCGATGTTAGCCTTCATGTTTGACCACCAATATAGTTTCTTTAAATCCTGATACATCTTGTCGTAACCTGGGTGAATAGAGTATTTTGATTTGTGGGACTCATGCATGATGAGCTCACGAATACCTCCAACCAGAGGGATCCAACCTCTGTCCTTGAAACACAGTGTTCCATCGGATTTCTTCACGAAACCATTCTTATTTCCGGGCATGCCGTAAATCTTTTCCTTGGGTCGGTTTTCTTCTTTAAGAGCTTCGTTCTGTGCGGTAAGGATTTGGGATGGAAGGGTGAGTGAATAGTCATCCCTAGTGATCTAACTCGGAGTGGTTTCAATCGTTCTTTTCGGCTTAACTCATCTGCTACTACATTAGCCTTTCCTGGGTGGTAACGTATCTCGCAATCATAATCGCTGAGTAGCTCTAGCTAGTGACATTGTCTCATACTTAAATCCTTTTGATCCAAAATATGCTGGAGACTTTTGTGGTCTGTGTACACGGTACATTTGGTGCCATACAAGTAGTGTCTCCATAACTTGAGCGCAAACACTACAGCTCCTAACTCCAAGTCATGAGTCGTGTAGTTTTCCTCATGTTTCTTCAATTTTCGAGATGCATAAGCTATCACTTTGCTTCTTTACATCAAAACTGCTCCTAGTCCATGATAAGATGTGTCGCAATATACTATAAAGTCCTCATTTCCTTCTGGGAGGGCCAATATTGGAGCTTCACAAAGCTTTCGTTTTAACAACTGGAAGGCTGCTTCTTCCTTTTCTTCCCAGATGTACTTCTCGTTGTTTTGGGTTAACTTAGTCAAAGGTTTTGCAATCTTGGAAAAACCTTCAATAAATCTTCGATAGTAACCTGCGAGACCTAAAAATTGACGTATCTCCGTGGGGTTTGTAGGAGACGACCAACCTTTTACAGCCTCAATCTTTGCAGGGTCTACGTGAATGCCTTGATTATCTATGATGTGTCCTAAAAATTGCACGGTGTGAATCCAAAAGTCGTATTTGGAGAACTTAGCGTACAGTTCTTCTTTCTTGAGTAGTTCTAGAATGATTCGCAAATGTTCCGCGTGTTCCTCTTCGTTGCGAGAATAGATCAAAATATCATCAATGAATACTATTACAAACTTATCCAAGTAAGGTTTGCACACTCGATTCATCAAATCCATGAAAACTGCTGGTGCATTGGTAAACCCGAATGGCATTACTTGAAACTCGTAGTGACCATAGCGTGTTCTGAATGCAGTTTTCGGAATATCCTCTTCTCGAACTCTTAACTGATGATATCCCGATCTCAGATCAATTTTTGAGTATATACTCGACCCTTGCAATTGATCAAACAGGTCATCAAGTCGAGGCAATGGGTATCGATTCTTTATCGTAAGTTTATTCAACTCCCGGTAGTCGATGCACATTTGAAATGATCCATCCTTCTTCTTAACAAACAAAACTGGAGCTCCCCAGGGTGATGAGCTTGGTCGAATAAACCCTTTTTTGGACAATTCCTTTAATTGTTCTGACAATTCCTCCATTTCAGATGGCGCTAGCCTATAAGGTGCTTTGGCCACTGGTGCCGCTCCAGGCACTAGTTCAATTTGAAATTCTACTTGACGTGCGAGTGGAATACCAGGTAATTCTTCAGGGAATACTTCAGGAAAATCCCTAACGAAAGGAACATCATCAAGCTGCTTCTCGGATGACTTATTTTCCGTAACACGAGTCATGAATACCTGACATCCTTCCTTCATGTATTTTATCACTCGCATACATGAGATAATTCCATATCGAGGTTTACTTTTGTCGCCTTGGACGATGAGTGTTTCATCCTTGAGTGGTATATGAACGGCCTTTTTGTCACAGTGAATCCTAGCACGATGGTGGGATAGCCAATCCATGCCGACGATAGCATCAAAACCACCAAGTTGAACCGGCATAAGGTCAATGGCAAAAGGTTTTTCTGATAGGGTTAGGGTACAATCTTTCATGATAGTATTGGTATCTATTAAATTCCCGTCAGCCATCTCGACTTTGTAAGTGGTGTTCAGCTTAGAGGGGGTAACATTAAGTAAAGGGGCAAACGTATCTGATATAAAACTCTTATCTGCGCCCGAATCAAACAATACTCTAGCATTATGATGCTTTAGTAGAAACGTACCGGTGACTACATCAGGTCCGTTTACATCTCTGAGAAGGTATACCCTAGCTTGAGCGTTGGCTGGTTCATTTCCTTTTGGGCAGTTCCTCCAGATGTGTCCTACTTCTCCGCATCCGTAACAAGTGGGTGATACAGCCTGTGTGTTGCTCCCTGTAGCCGGAATCCTACAATGTCTGGTTTGATGACCGATCTTACGACATTTGTCACACCGGACGGTACAACGACCCTCGTGATGAAGTTTGCATCGTTGACATTGGGGTTTCTGACCGTTGTATCCTACACCTTCCGTGGCGGCGTAGACTCGGGGGTTTTCTTGTCTTCGATTCTGCTGTTGAGTGCTCCGATTGTTGTGATATTGTTGGTGGTTCCGATTATTGTTGCGGTGGTTGTTGTTGCGGTGATGACTGTTGTTGCTTTGTTGGTTGTTGTTGTGATGGTGGGTGGTTCTCTTATCGTCCAACTTCCTTTTAAGCTCATTGTATTTAACTTCTCAGTCTAGAAGTTTCTGAGCAAGTTCCATTGCTGCTTCCAAGGTTGGCGGGTTTGCTGAGGTGACGTTTCCTTCAATACTCCGAGGGAGTCCTTCGACATATTTCTCTAGGGTCTTCTCATGATCGGGTACCATGGAAGGGCATAATACTTTGAGTTCTTGAAATCTCCTATTGTAACTTCTCAAATCAATGCCTTTCACCATTAAGGCATGGAACTCATCCTCGAGTTTTCGTAGTTCGGAACGGGGACAATACTTCTTTAGTATTTTAGCCTTGAATTCAGTCCAAGTAAGTTGATGTGATGCCTCTGTTCCTAGTGTTTGAACGGTAGAGTTCCACCAGGATAGAGCATCTTGCATCAGCGTTCCCGTTGCGAAGCTAACTTTGTTGTTTTCCGAGCATCCACTTCTTTGGAAAACTGTTTCACTTCTTTCAAACCATTGAGCTAATTCTGACACTCCTTCGGTTCCTTTGAAATATGTTGGTTGGCACGCTATAAAGTCCTTATAAGTGCAGTAGCGGGGTATAGGTGCATTTCCATCTCTATTGCTGGCTTGTCCAGCTAAAACGGCATTGACACCATCAGCAATTGCTTGTTGTATCGCTACTGGGGTCATGACTTCAGGGTTTGTTGGTGTAGCGGTCGTGGTTGTTCTCCTAGTTCTAGCCATGTTGCTATTATAAAATAAGGTATATCATTAGAACATTTATAATAATCCTATTACGTTGAAATATATCGAGTAATAAATAGTAAATATAGGTCGTTGTTACAATGATTTGATCATTGAAAAGGTTTAAGTCGTAATATGTTATCGTATGTTGGAATGACATACATAGGAATTACGAATAAGTTTGACCTGCATAAACTAATATATTACGATATAATGTATAAGGTTTGCAACGTAAATAAAGATAAAATAAATTTCTATAAATCAATGTCAAGGTGTTACAACACTTATCGATACTTGTGCAAATGTTTACAAAACATGACAAGATCCTTTATTGGTAGGACATTGATTACACTAACAAGTCGATGGTCTCATGGTTTCCCTAAGGCTTTGTCTAGGCGGCTTTGGAGTTCTTGGATGGCAGTGGACATGGTTTCCATTGTTTGATCTCTAGTCCTTTCCCTTTCTCGAGATTCTAGCAAGGCTTGCCTAAGGTGTAGGTTCTCAGTGTTAATCTTCTCAAGTTCTCGGTCTAAAGTTCCTATCATTATTTCTGTTGAAGTGTTAGCCCCACATAGTGCTCCTATGAATTCCATTGACTCCCAGAATAGAGAATCCAACTTTTCAACCTTATCTTCCATAGCAAGATGACCAATTATGAGACTGTTCATATCATCTTCAAAGGTTTCGAGATACTCATGAGGGATCTTGTTGAGTATGCTAGCGATGGAATCAAGTCGATCTTCGTGGCGAACCATTCTTGCTGCTAACAATGGTATGGTGTGATGTATGGGTTCCCCAGTGACTGGAAGAACTCATGAGGTGGAGTAAGAACTTTCCCCAAGTTCCCTTGTTGTTGGTGTTCCTTCTTGAGATCTCCAATATCGCATGATTGGCAACAAGAACGACCATTTACGAGCATCCACTCGCTTGTGGGTCCTTCGGCGTCTACGGTGAACACAAGATTCTGAGGTTGTTGGGCGGATTGGGTAAGTCCTTTGGTGAGGTGATATTGGGACACTTCGGTAAGGTGCAGGTGGTGATGCTAGTGGAGGAGATGCTATGGGTGATGGTGTTAGTGGCACAGTAGTGGTTTGGCTGTAGAAGATAGTAGGTAGTGGTGGTATCACAGGTGGTGCAGGTGGTAGTGGCATAACTGATTCAGGTGGTATGACAAGAGCTGGTGCTGGTACAGCAGTTCTTGCTTCATACGGCTGAAGGTGTCTAATTTGCCTAGTTCGGTGAATCGAACCAGATGATGCCAGAGGAGAAGCCTCTGTGTCAGATGCAGGCAGAAATTGCTGGCTTTGCATGTATCTGTCTGTAGCAGGGGACATAGGCATAGGTGAGGTAGCATAGGCTGAAGTAACATCTTCAGTTCCTGAGTTTGATGACAAGCTGATAGGGTGGATGTTCGAAGACATGACACTGTAATAATTTCCCGATTAGTAAATGTAAGCATGATATAATCAATTTAAAATGCTATAAAGTAAATAAGACTTTTTACCAATTATTGGAATGCTCAGGCACGAAGGGCGTAGGATGGTATTTTATAAAAGTTTTGTCCCGTAAAAAAATGTAGTTATAGTCCAATGTTCCAAAAACACTTGGTTCACTATAACCGTGGCTCTGATGCCAATCTATAACACCCCCAAAAACGAACAATACAGCGGAAGACTTTTGGGGTATTATATCGAGGATCTTTGTCACAATTATAGAAAACGACTCAAATGAGACGTTTTAAGTTTTATTTAAAATACCAAATATTCATGTTTCCAAGAGGTTCAACAACAAGTTTTTATTCAAAGAGCAATAAACGTTTCTTTATTTGCCCACTTCGTGCCTTTGCCATCCATTCCATTTAGTTACCTGAGATAAACATGCTAAAAGTCAACAAAAGTTGAGTAAAATTCATAGGTTTATAATTAATAGTTTGAACACAAGAGGTAGATGTTTATTGTAATATCGATACAAATAAACAAGTTAAAAATCACATTCATTATTGCCTTAAGCTCATGACACTCAACGATTCAACAGACATCCATAATAATGATGTGAAATAAGTTACCTCCAAGATAGGTATTTGCCAGTAACCTATGATATCAAATAAAGTGCATTTGGTGACTTTCCTCTAGCAACCAAATGGGGATTGTCAATCCCTAATAGATCTATTCACAATTATTTACGTTCACCCTTCAAGTGATTAAGGTTCATGATCGAGGGACTTTTGGCAATAGCTACTTAAGCAATAATAATATCAGGAAAAGACTTGTGTTCGGTTTTTGAGCATGTATCCCCCCACAAAAACAAGTTAAATGTGGGCAATGAACTCACCTCGGTAGTACAGTAGAATAATCGTAATCTCAACGATGCAAGGCAACGGCTTCACACACAACCTAAAAGATATGGCAAGTTTCAGTTTCTAAGTCTCGTTTGGATTATTCATGACCAATAATAAATGTTCGCAATAAAACAAGACTTAGAAACTGAAACTTGCCATATCTTTTAGGTTGTGTGTGAAGCCGTTGCCTTGCATCCTTGAGATTACGATTATTCTACTGTACTACTAAGGTGAGTTCATAGCCCAAATTTAACTTGTTTTTGTGGGGGGGATACATGCTCAAAAACCGAACACAAGTCTTTTCCTGATATTATTATTGCTTAAGTAGCTATTGCCAAAAGTCCCTCGATCATGAACCTTAATCACTTGAAGGGTGAACATAAATAATTGTGAATAGATCTATTAGGGATTGACAATCCCCATTTGATTGCTAAAGGAAAGTCACCAAATGCACTTTATTTGATATCATAGGTTACAGGCAAATACCTATCTTGGGGGCAACTTATTTCACATCATTATTATGGATAATTTTGATATCTGTTGAATCGTTGAGTGTCATGAGCTTAAGGCAATAATGAATGTGATTTCTAACTTGTTTATTTGTATCGATATTACAATAAACATCTATCTCTTGTGTTCAAACTATTAATTATAAACCTATGAATTTCACTCAGCTTTTATTGACTTTTAGCATGTTTATCTCAGGTAACTAAATGGAATGGATGGCAAAGGCACGAAGTGGGCAAATAAAGAAACGTTTATTTCTCTTTGAATAAAAACTTGTTGTTGAATAATGAAACCTCTTGGAAACATGAATATTTGGTATTTTAAATAAAGCTTAAAACGTCTCATTTGAGTCGTTTTCTATAATTGTGACAAAGATCCTCGATATAATACCCCAAAAGTCTTCCGCTGTCAATATAAGTCTTCCGCTGTATTGTTCGTTTTTGGGGGTGTTATAATCCCCATGCGATGCACACAGGTTTGGACTGCCTCAGGACCCATGTGATGCACACAGGTTGGATCTAATTGTTTTTTTTGTAATGTTCGGGACTAATTTTCGGTTCATGTTTGAAACTCTCATTTTTTTTGAAAGACGGACTTCGTTGTTCAAATAAATTACATTATTAAAAGCGAACTATAAAACAAATTTCCTTTTAAATAAAACAATAAAACCATAAAACATTAAAGTAATTAGTATATTCAAGAGTATAAATTATAATTCATATAATAAATTATAGTTCGTATAGTAAAATATTGCATGTTTAATTTGTAACGTACTATTAATATGAATGCTAAGTGTTTATCTATATTGACACCGATAGCCATGGCATTGTTCTTGTTGTTGTTCTTCTTGTTGTTGTTCATTAGCATTTTGCATGTTTTGTTCTTGATACAATTTTCGTGACATCTCAATCTCTTTCTTTAATGTGAAGAGGTTTTTTTGTTAAATGTTATATTTAAATGAGGCTTTTCATATGTAATCTTTTAATATGAGTAAGTTACATAAATAATTTTTTAATTAATGCATTATTACAACATTTTTCCATAAACTATAATATCGAATTTGGAGCATTCATTAGTAACTCACTCTAAGTATTTACAGTATGACGACATGAATCACATGATATCAAACTCAAATGAATAATGCTTACCTCGTGATAGGTGTAGGATAACATTTGAAATACAATTTTCTTCTCGTTTATATACTTTTTCAATTTAGAAGATACTTATTGTTAAGATGATTGTGTGAAGATATTTTTATTATATACTACCATTTTCAATATGTAACATCGACATAATTTACAAAATCATACCAAATATCAAAGTCACGCAATATTCCAAGACATTTATTTAAGAAAGTGACATTAACACACTGCAAGACAAAAAAACTACATTAAGAGCAAAAATATTGAAATGCACCAACAAAGTGTAGTAATAATTTTTTACTAAAAGTTGAATGCTCGTCAAATAAACTTACTTGCTAACGAATCAATAGTATTAGCCCATTTACCAGTATTACATGAAGTAAAATATTGCATGTTTAATTTGTAATGTACTATTAATATGAATGCTAAGTATTCATCCTACCAGTGGTCGTGGTATTGTTCTCATTGTTGTTGTTGTTGTTGTTGTTCATTGGTCTTTTGCATGTTTTGTTCTTGATACAATTTTGTGACTTCTCAATCTCTTTCTTTAATGCTTCTTGACGCGCTATAAAAAACAATTAGATATAGTTGATCATTAGTAATTTAAATACAGTTAATCAATATATTGCATTTTCGATCAAAGTAAAAATATTCGTACATGTTCCACTTAATTGATAAGACAACGATGTGTAGAATCTCTTAAACCATTAAAGAATATGATGTTACTACCAAACCTCCGAAGCACCATCTTTATGTCCTACATTCTTACACACATGAAATTTACATAAAATAACATAAATCAATGATGCTTACTTTACCACCATAATAAGTTGTAACCCAATGTGCACGCGGTGTGAAGGAAGTTGTGGTTTGTTGTGTGTGATTTTTGATACATTATATAGTTGATAAAATATTTGTAACTCATAGACGGGAAGGTAAAAAGACTAACCACTAATTGGTGTGTTTAATTTATGCATTCATGGCATTTTTGGTTTGTATTCTTTGAGGTTTAGAGATACTTGAAACATGTTGTGCCGTACAAACTTTTGTGCACAATTCCTCATGCAAAACATACTGTACCGTACAAACTTTTGTGCACAATGCCTCTTGCACATTAAATTAAGCACTCCAATCTTTAGATAGTATAGAAGATATACTTTTCATGTAATTTTTTTAACTTCTCAGACTCAAAGTCTCGAATCATATGTACTAATGCCATAAAAAATCTACTAGCCTACTTACAGAAAACTCAAATCAAACACTCTAAATTCTAATATTTATTTCATTGAAACATCCACAACTCAATAATTAATCTAAACCTAATAACATTTCAAGATCATTCAACATTCAAAACTCACATAAACAACTATCATCAATCGTGGCATCCAAAGCGGCGTTTAGTACGGGTAGACGTGTACTAGACCTTTATAGAACTCAATTGTCGATGCCGATTGTGGAAGCTTTGATTTGCACCCAAGATTAGGCGAGAAGTCGAGAACGCAAATTAATGGGGATGATATTGAAGATCTTGTTAAAGTCAATGAGATTGCCAAGGATATAAAAGAACAATTAGAGAAACTAACCGGAAGAGACAAAGATAAAGAAACTATGAAACTATAAACGGTCTTAGTTAGTTTGTTGGACTAAGTTTTAAGTTATTTTAATTTGTTTTCATTTTAGTTGTTAATTGTTACTCGTTTAAACGTAAATGGTTGCAAGTGCTTAAAAAATTCAATTTTTTGTGTTTTTTATTCGCTTAATTCATTAGTGCATTACGTTATTTTCTTTTTTCTTTAAAAAAGCGGTTCCTATCCGGGTAGACCAAAAGAACTGGAACCGGAACCGGAACCAAAAACTATATTCGATTCGGTTCTCAGTTCCTACTTTTCACAAAATAAGGTTCTCGGTTCCACCAGCTCCGGTTCCGGCTCCAACCGGTTCCAGACTCATGCTCATCCTTAAAAGAAGCTAAATAATTATGAGTCAATCACAATTTTTAACTCTGTAACAAAAATCTAACAAAATATTATACGAGATATTTTAGGTTATTTGTGACTGTTATTAGCTAGGTAATTCTTTTTTAATCTATATTGCATATAAAAAAATACATAATTGTTTAAAACTTAAAATTTTAAAAAGTAAGTAATATTAAAATACCGTTATTTATAAAAAGTAATTCAATATACTATCTATTTACAATTTAATCCACTCACTTTATTCATAATACATACATAAAAAAATAGCATTACTAAAGCTTCTTATAATATCAATTTACTAATTTTCCTGCACACACAATAATATAATATTTTCTTTTCACTTATTCTCTCTCTGCATCCAAATCGTCAGTTCTGACACGTGTCAGGATCCTGTGAGTAGGAGGATTATTAGGAATATCAAGTATGATGATTTATTATTTTCCTAAAAAATTGCACACACAAATTAACGCTATTATATAACATCGTCGCTATGCACGGGTAATCGTCTAGTTTGAATAACTGACTGATAAATAGCTAACTTACAACTTGGCGTACAGTACCGGTTAAAGAAATATGTTACTTGATACTCCGTAATTGTTATATGTCACTACAAAAGGGTCACAATTTTTTATATGAAAATTATGCTTGTATTATAGTGTTATCAATCATTTTAAATGGTAATGTTTTAATTTAGATGAAATGAATTATAAAAGTTTAGCTCAATACAAGTTTAGGAAGCGTGAACTGCATAGTGCACTCGTAATAGCTGGCTTGATGCCACCAAATCACACGACTTTTCCTGTCGTTTTACAAACTATTACAATGTTTGGTATAAAACTGAAAATAACCAAATTTTGGTTGATGGCTAATAACGACATTGTGGCCTCATTTTCAAAACATAACATCAAATAATGCTAACGTTTTTTAATTGATTTCTCATGCCTTAGATTTCAATTGACGAATTGTCTTATCCAATTAAAGATTGTGTGTATCTAAAGTATATATGATCTAAATACTTTAATTTGAACGTGATTATACAATTCAGTTTGATTTCCAAATTACAATGAGGGCTTAGTCTCTAGAGAACAAGTACTTTGATATCTAGGGTTCGAATCCTGGGTAGAAAATTAGTTCCCTTGTAGCTATGGAGGTTTACCCGCGATGACTTCAAGCTATCCAAAAAGATAGCGCTCTGAGATTAGTCAACTCGCAATGTCTAATCGAAAACTCTAGTAAAATAAAAAATAACAAATCATCAAACTAGTATATTATGTATTTAGCATATTAGAGTTTTAGGTACAGTATGGTGCCATGGGAAAATGGTGTCATTTCAGTACTTTTGCCCATGACATCAGTTTTGGCTATGACACCAAGACACCCATCTTTAGCATAACACCAGTTTTCTAGTGTCATCTCAACATTAATTGCTCATAGCACCAGTTTTGGTGTCGTCCTGAATATATTTTTTTATTCATTTTATTAAATAAAACAATATGTTCAACTAAAACTTAATTTCATTAAGAAAAATCACATTACATAAAATAAAAAAGCATAAATTACATGGTTCGTCCCTATGGTTTAACCAAAATCACTAATTGAGTCCCCATCTTTTCAATTTTGCCTAATTGATCCTTATAATGAAACTATGTAACACCATTCATCCTTATCGCCCAATTCAGTGGCCTTCTCCGTTAGGTCCCAGTCATTAAGAGGCAACGTTAGTCCATTAACCAAACGATTATTTGCAATCTTAGTCCTTTATACTAACGGTCGTTTCTAATTAACTCAAATTTTGTTTTCTTACGTTTTCGTCTGTTTTTCTTACGTTTTTATCCGTTTTTATATGTTTTCGTCTGTTTTCTTACGTTTTCATATGTTTTTATCCGTTTTTATACGTTTTCGTCCGTTTATACGTTTTCACTTGTTTTCTTACGTTTTCACCCGTTTTTTACGTTTTCACCAATTTTTTACGTTTTCTTACACTAACATACGTTTTTGCCTGTTTATATATGTTTTCGTCCATTTATATATGATTTCGTCCGTTTTTATACGTTTTCATCAATTTTTCTTATATTTCATACGTTTTTGTGTGTTTATATACGTTTTCATCCGTTTATATACATTTTCGTCTGTTTTTCTTACATTTTCATACGTTTTTATCCGTATTTATATGTTTTCGTCTATTTTTATACATTTTCATCCGTTTTCTTCTTCATACATTTTTATACATATTCATCTATTTTATACGTTTTCGTCTATTTTATACATTTTGATCCGTTTTGGTCAGTTTTTATGTTTTTGTACGTTTTTATCAATTTTTGTCCGTTTTTTATACATTTTTATACGTTTTCGTATGTTTTTATATGTTTTGATCCGTTTTCGTTCGTTTTTATACGTTTTCATCCGTTTTTACATGTTTTCGTCCGCTTTTATATGTCTTCATACGTTTTTATCCATTTTTGTCTGTTGTTATAAGTTTTCGCTTGTTTTCTTACATTTTCATATATTTTGATCCGTTTTGTCCATTTCGATATGATTTATATGTTTTCTTACTTTTTTATCTGTTAATAACCATTTTATCCGTTTTCATACGTACAAAAATGTAAGAAAAATGGACAGAAGTATATAAAAATGGATGAATACGTATAAAAACATATGAAAATGGATAAAAACGTTGAAAAGTAAGAAAAATTGAAAAAAGCTATAAAAGTTGAGAAAATATATAACAACGGGCAAAACCGTATAAAAACGGATCAAACCGTATGAAAATGTAAGAAAAATGGACAAAATGTATAAAAATGAACGAAAACGTATATAAACGGATGAAAACACTTAAAAACGGACAAAAACGTAAGAAAGTATGTGAAGGGGAAAAAACGAGCGAAAACGTATAATAATGGATGAAACGTATAAAAACGGATAAAAACGTAAGAAAAACGGGAAAACGTACAAAAACGGAGGAAAATGTATAAAACGGACGAAAACATATAACAACGGATAAAAATGGATGAGAACGCAAGAAAAACGGACGAAAACGTATAAAAACGGACGAAAACGTATGTAAACGGACAAAAATGTATGAAAGCGTAAGAAAATGTAAAAAACGGGTGAAAACATGAGAAAACGAGCAAAAACGTATAAAAACGGACGAAAACGGATAAAAACGTATGAAAACGTAAGATAAACGAAGGAAACGTATAAAAATGGAAGAAAACGTATAAAAACGGATAAAAACTTAAGAAAAATGGACGAAAACATATAAAAACAGTTGAAAACGTAAGAAATCCAAATTTGAGTTAATTACAAACGGCTGTTAGTATAAAGGACTAACATTGCAAATGATCGTTTGGCTAATAGACTAACGTTGCCACTTGACGAATGGGACCTAACGGAGAAGATAACTGAATGGGTGATAAAGATGAACGGTGTAACATAGTTTCATTATAATGATCAATTATGCAAAATTGAAAAGACAGGGATTCAATTAGGGATTTTGCATAAACCATAGGGACGAACCATGTAATTTACTTAATAAAAAAAGGACTTCAAATAAAAAAAAAGTACATTAAATAAAAAAATAAGAAATAAAAGAAAAATAAGACATAAAAATATAAACCTACAAGGGATTAACTTTGCAAAAGAATAAAGCACTAGGGAGTAGGGACTAATAATGTAAATTAATATACTATAAAGTTTAAACACAAAAAACATGAATATTAAACACCATGGGTCGTCGTCTTCTTCCCAAACCTCAAAAAAATAAAATAAAATAAAATAAAATAACACCAAAAAGATTACCTTTCGCGTGGGCCGGTGGCTATAACACCACAACCCACCAGCCAACCTCCTGTGTGGTATATCACGCCATAGACTCGCGCCGAAGCCTATGGCACACCGTGTCGGGGACTCTTAGATAATTATTACGTAATTCTTTAGCATCACACTAATCGCCTCCGTCGTTATTGAATCATCAAGATCACTGCACGACACGGAAAGAGAATCTCATAAAACCCTCTCCATTATTTCTCGCCTCCTCACTAAAACTCCAAAGCTAATCATCCATATATATATAAGGAAAACAATAGCTTATTTTTGAAACAAATTCTATTAAAATAGGCAACACATATCGTTTCACTAATTTAGATAATCATCAAATTAATTAAAAATACTATTTTGAGAATGTGAATCAATACCATAAAAAACATAACTATACTTACACCACTTTTTTGATGCACACACCATATAGCATATTATAACATGTGCATTAATAAGTGTGTGCATTAAGAAAAATATATGTATCACTTCCCTAACAAAAAGCAAGTCAAAGTATTAGGGATCTTCTTATAACGTAACATGAATGCGCGGGAAGAAATATCCGAATCCGGGTCTAGAAAAGGGATTGAAAGGTAAACTGATCTCATCAGCAATATTTCCTCAATTTGATATTATTTGAATATTGATCGATTGTTAACGTATAATTATGTGTGTTCCATTACATTATTATATTACTGTAATTTGTTTTGCTTGGTGCGTGTTTTAGATTGATGGTATTATTTGCGATGCATTATCAACCTAGGGTTTTAATGCTAGCTAATTTTCTAGAAATCTAATTTGTAAGACATATTATTGATGCTTGATGTTTCAAAATGAGATATCTGTTTGAATTCATGATTAATGATGTTTGTTACGATCAGAAAGCCGATAAATACTTACCCCGAGGCAGCATTACCTTTGATGTATGGAAACATTATACTTTAGGATTTATGATTGGCACGAGCTAATCGTAGCTACAATTTCTCGTTTTATGTATTCATAGCTAGGTTTGAAAGGGAACGGAGGGTAGTTTGTACGGTTTGCAGGAAATAGCTGAGCATTGCTTGAGGTTCAGTCCTTGGGAAGGGACGCATCATGTTCAAAATGGATGCTAGGTTAGGATTGTACGCGTGGGCGGAGCCAGAAATTTTTGGTCGAGTGGCACACTTTGATAAATTTTAGAAACTACACTACAAATTGATACTTAGAGGAGGCAAATTACGAAAAAAGCCAAATATTTTCGAAACTAAAATTTTTTTCGTTGGGGGCACATGCCCTTGTGACCCCTTTATCTCCACCCATGATTGTACGTGAAACCAACCTTCATGTTCATCATGTCGAAACGGAACTTGAACAATTTTATTGAGTGAGCAGATTTCTAGAAATTTTGGAAAGGCCAACTTTGAATTACTTTGTATTATAATATGATTTTATTCTCGTTTTAGCCAGAACCCACCTATTTTGCCACCTTTAAACATAACAAATGGACTTGAAGTCAACCCTATGTTGCAGTATGTTGAGCTCTTGAACATAGGTTGGTAACATTGTGATCGGTCAAACCACACTTAGTTGAAAGGAAACACTTTTATTTTTCACAAAATATTTTATACAAAATAAGGAAAATAGAAAATGTGTTCAAATTAAAAATTTCCCATAAAATTCTCTATAAAATAGAAAATATGCATTTCCTAATTAAACAAAGGAAACTACAAAACGCTTTTTCTTTTTTATTTCTTTGTTTCCCTTGCGTTACCACTTCTTTTCTACAAAATAGAAAACAATGTCATATGAATGCATTTTCTATGTTTTGTGAAAATTGATCGCTTCCTTTTAAAAAAAAATAGAAAATGAAAAAGTAAGGGTGCGTTTAGTTAGAGATTTATTTTTAATCTTCTATTTTAGAATTGTTAAAAAGAGGAGGGGATTTAATTTTCCACAAAACATAGAAAACACGTTCATATGATATTGTTTTCTATTCTAGAAAAACAAGGGGGTTACAAGGGAAACAAGGAAAAAAAAGTGTTTTGTAGTTTCCCTTGTTAAAGTAGAAAATGCAAATTTTCTGTTTTGTAGAGAATTCGATGGGAAACAATGATTTGAACGCAATCTCTATTTTTCCTTGTTTTGTACAAAACAGTTTGTGGAAAACAAGGATGTTTCCTTTCAACTAAACACACAAGAATTTTTTTTCTCCAACTAAACGCGCCCTAAGTATCTCCGGGACATTATTTTCTGGCAATCTAATTGTCCAAGATTACGGTGGTCTAGCACTACAAAAATGGGATCGATTTGGGTCGACAATCTCGACCCAAAGAATGAAGTGGGGTCGTACCAAACGTTTTGGGTCGACAATCTTGACCCTTTTTGGTTGTACCATTTTCCTCGTCCCAAAAACGTTTGGGTCGACATTTTTAAAACGAATGGCACGACATAGAAAGGGGACCCACTAACCAGTCAAACATGAATATTACGTTTGGAACGACATTGTCGTTCCAAATCTTTTTTTATTTTTTGCAAATCATTTATTTAAATACTAAAAATATTTTGGAAAATGCCCAATGGAACGACAATGTCGTTCCAAACCTTGATTTATTTTCCGTTTTTTATTTATTTAAATACTAAAAATATTTTGGAAAATGCCCAATGGAACGACATTGTCTTTCCAAAGTTTTTAAATATTTAAACATTTTACCAACTGGAACGATTATTTGCTTGTAATTTTGGGACGACATTGTCGTCCCATTTTGTGAAGTATGCAAAAAAAAATGCAGCAGCAGCCTGCATTTCCAGGTTTTTTTATTCCGGAAAAAACCTACCATTACACAAGCTGTAAATCAACCAATATCCGCAATACCAATTCGGCAATATGATACAATACCAAATTACTCATCTATGACTTAAATTCGACAAATACGATACAAATTAAACTAACAAATACGAACTTAATACAAAAACAAACCAAGATTCGGCAATATATAGATTCTAGTATTACATAACTAATAACAAATACGCTACAAATTAAACTACGCCTACGCCTACTCCTCCTCCTCCGATTCCTCCTCCTCCTCCTCCTCCTCCCCCTCCTCCCCCTCCTCCTCCTCCCCCTCCTCCTCACTACCACTAGCATTAAAATTCTCGGGAATGTGGCTCATATGAGGATTAGTTTGTCGTATATGTTGGTTAAGGTCGGGTGTCGGGTCGGAATAATTAAGATTATGATCCGGGTTAGAACTAGTACCCGGGCATGTAGTAGAGTTGTGAAAGACGGGACGATAACAATTTTCGAAGGAATTAGGGCTGGGAAATGGGGGGAATGGGGGAAATGGGGGATTTGGTGGTAATCCTAAAAAGTCAACAGGAAACGGATTACCTGAGCTGTTGTTGTTGTTGTAGTGGCTGACAAACTGGCCAAACATAGATTCGAAGTTGGCTTGTCGAGACTGCATCTGTTGCTGCTGAAGTAGGAGTATTTCATTTTGCCTCCTCAACAATTCATTCTCTTGTTGCTTTTGTCTTAACACCGCCGAAATAGCCTCCTCAGTAGCATTGTTTTGTTGAAGCGGATAATGTGAGTACCTCGATGAAGCTTTGCCGCCGCCCGGCATTAGCCTGCCAACGCCCTTCAAATTTTGCCGGTTGTTACTGTGGGCTGTCTTATCGAGTACTTGCTTCTCAGTCATCAACGGGGCCGTACCGGCTTTAACTTGTTGCCACAACTCCTTCATCGCCAACTGTGTAAGTCAAAATATATATATATATATATATATATATATATATATATATATATATATATATATATATATATATATATATGTTAACCAAAAAAAAAGAAAAAAAAAAAGAGGTAAGTTAAAAAAAACAAGTAACTTGATATTAATTACGCATGTTAGGAGATAAATTACTTACATAAGCCTTCTCGTTTTCTTCACTTGTAAAGACGCCATCTTTTCTTGTATGGCCTATCCTATACGTCTCCACGAGTTCTTCATTCTGCCCGTTCTTCGCAACCCGCTATACATACAACATAAAATAAATTAATAACGAGTTATATATAAACATTATATAGACATTTGAAAATCAAAAAATTATAATGAGTCTTACGCGCTCCGTTCGTCCTTGTACGAACGACTTCCTCCCTTGGTGGGTTTTAGCATTGTTCTTTGCCCGGTTTTCTGCATTTTTTGCAGATCTCGCCATTCGTCTCGGATCAGAAAGCCAGTTGACCAACGACTCCCACTCCCCTTGGCTTCTGCTACCCCACACTGTCGACGGCGGCGGATTTTGCTTTGCCGTCTCGGGTGTCGGTTGTGTGTCAAAGTATGCGGTTTTTATCCTGTTTCTATGCTTGCGCCATAGTAACCGCAGCTGAAGCCCAATCCCAGTACGTATCCGTTCCCCAACCGTGTAGAAACACTGCCCAACCTTTATATTGTCCTGCCTGTTTAACCAAGGCGTGAGCTCGAAATAAGTCTGCAAATAAATATACACATTTAAATAAACAAACAATTTAAGTATAGCTCACATATCTAAACGGTCGATAATGATAAGAATACAAATATAATAAACAATTAATACCTGGAGTGCGGGAAATATGTGAGCCATAAAAGGCTCCGGAATCTCCTCCCAGTGCTCGCAGTCAAAGGGAAGTGGACTAACTAGTTCCCCCAAAAGACTACTAAACTGCGGTGCCCACGTGCCCACAGCTGTAAAGGTACCTAGATCATCAATGTCAAAGCCGATGGGCAAAGGCCGATTACCGTTCGATTTGAACGCACTCCTTATGACCCGATTTGAGGTCACACTCGGAACCGAAGCTACAAATATAAGTTATTGAGTCGTGAGAATACAAGTAAAAAAATTTAGTTTTATCAATAAAAAACTTCAAATAAAAATCACAATTTCTTACCGAAACAGTAGCCCGACGTAGTAAAACACCGGCATCCCCGCCGTGTGCTTGGGGACCTACACACACCATCTGTAAAATTATAAGTACAAGAACACACAATTTCGTGGACCAATTAATACTAATAAACACATTCATATAAATATACACATTTAAACATAACATAACATGCAATTTCATTCAAATAAAAGTTACACGTTTAAACATATAGTAACAGTTTCATTCAAATTACAAATTAAGAACAATTTTCATCATCCGAATCATCGCTAGATAAAACTTCTTCAACAACAATCGTTGGGTTCACTTCATCATCATCAGACACGTCAACATCATCATCATCAAGGACATGAGCAACGACATCATCTTCATTATTAACAAAATCAGCATCTTCTTCTTCTGGTGGGGCATCCACTTCTGTTGATTCATGATTTACACTCAAATTCGCAGACTCCAAACCAGGCAAACCAACAGACAATGCAACATCGAATGAAATGCTGCCATGTATAACATCTTGATCAGAATCTACAACATCCCGATCCCAGATCTTTCGATGATGAACATCTTCGACGACCTTCCAATGAGGTGGTTGATGCGTGGGAATCGCACCTTGCTTTACCTCTCGAGGGATCTCGAGAAGCTTACAACCCCCACCAGGCAGTGTACCTGATAATTGTAGTATAGTATAGTGACAAGTACCGGGGGATTGATCGTTCAGCTTAGGAATAGTGTCGCTAGGATTAGAAAACCTAATTAATAGTTCTAGAGGTGAGAGATGATTATTTTTGTATTTTTATATTTTTATGAAAGCAAGTAAAATCTCGGGTTTTGGAAGAGTGGGCGGAATTAGTTGCTATTCAACTAACCCAAAGCTATTAAAATAATGAAAATGAAAATAAACTAATTATACTAAGGTTGTGAGCAGTAATTGGAGAAATTGTGTTTACTTAGACTTCATTACTCCCTAGATATCTTTTACATGTTAATTACTTGTTACGCTTGTATGAATGACGGATTGTATTCCTTAATACCATTCGTGGGGTGGCATACATAACTCCTCAACTCTATGAGCTCTTATCTCCTCCTACACCATGACCCAGCACAACTATAGGGATTGTAAACAGTGGCTCATGCATTAAATACAACCAATAAAGACCTAGTACGCCTCAGTTCATGTTTCTTAAGACGTTCAAGCATGTTACCATTTGGAGATCTGCCAGTTTTCTTAAGCCTAACATATAAATCATTCATTCAAAACAAGAATAGACAAGTAATCAACACATAATCAACATCTAGGTTTCATTAGATCTAAGCAAACACAAAAGAGATCTAGCCTAGCATAGTAGAATTGAGACAAGAACAAGATATAAACAACCAACACATAGACATATTGATTGAATTGAAAGTACACTTATCTCAATTACAATGCAAGGTCTCAAGGGTTTGGAACCCTTGAAAAACCTGTAAAAGTGGCACCAAAATCGTCTTTTTGGGTTTCACCAAAACTTCTCCTCTTTTTAATGAAAAAAACTAGAAAACTATATATAGGGAAAACAGTCTGACGGCGTCAAGAGTTACTTGTGACGCCATCACCTCGCCGCCATATACTTCCTCGGACGGCCTTGATCCACTTATGACGGCCTATGTGACGCCGTCACCACCCACGGTATATTATTTTTGCCACTTTGACGCCGTCACGAATCCTTCTGACGCCGTCACCACCTTCGGTGTTTAATTCCTCATGTCTGACGCCGTCAAGATGGTGGTCTTGACGCCGTCACCTTGTATTTTCAGCATGGAAATTTGGTACTTAGCCGTTTTCTTCACTTTTATGCTCCAAAAACGTCCAAAATAGCTTCTTTTCCAGAATTCACTCTCCAAACACCTAAAATCACAAAAGGAACGATTTAGGGCAATATTTGATCAAATAAAGTCGGATTCGGGCTTAAATGACCCCCTAAAAACGGATCATTTTTCGCCTCATCATATACCCTTACACTTGAGATTTGCTTGTCCTCAAGCAAATGAGCTTTTATTCTACTCAAAAGACAAGTTAGGGGTCATTTAACACTAATATAAAAGTAATTACAACAAATAATCGTTCCACTAAAGACCAATAGACAAGCACGGAGGTCATACACAAGGACCTCACAAATAGTGTTTAGATACTCACATCTCTCGGGTGTAATAAAGTAATATAACATTATGGAAATGGAAGATATCTCTCACTACCTGTCATAGCAAAATAGATTACCATAGGCTTGGGGAAGGATCAAACCTCCACCACATGGCGTAAGCACCTAGGATAAACTATCAAAGAGGTCTTTTTAAAGGGTTATAACGTTAGGTGTAGGGATATGAATTACACGGTTTTGTTGGATAAAGGAAGTTTTACTGGTGGTGAGTTAAAAATCTCGGTTAATTACATGTACAAGATGGCGTTGCTAAGCCAAGACTAGACTCGACTTAAGCTAATAAATGAAAAATAACAAAAACATAAAATAAACATAGAATGAAAACGGGATGGTAGTCCGTATGTTTTTTTTTCTTTTTTTTCTATTTTATATATATATATATATATATATATATATATATATATATATATTTTTTTTTTTTTTTTTTTGCATACACTCTTACCCTACCATCCAAAATAATACATCATAGGGGTTTGAGCAATCCCCTTACACTTGAATCTTTACATACTTTACAATTAACTAATCTAATGACTCGAATTAAGAAAATCAAAACACTTGGAGCACTTTTAAGATTAACGTACATATGGGGGTAATAAGTGATGTTCTTCCCCATTACTCCATAAAATAAGTACTTACCCATGAGTCCCAATCGTCCCAAAACAATATGTACAAGGATATGACTCGACTTAGCAACCATGTAATCAATTAGAAAGTTAACTTAGGGTTTAACAAATAACAATAATGCACTAAAAATGAGCGCATACACGGAAGGCTAAGGCGATTTGGGTGTACATTTAAGTGGGGTGTAACAAATTCTTCCTTTAAGTAAAATGCTTAAAGTTAGAAAGGAAAAGATAGGCTCGGAGGGGTGTACTAAGGGTTTCGTGTACTAAAAATGAGTACAACGCTAAGGGTGTGGGAAAAATTAGTTGACTTAACTAGCCAAGTAATATGACTTAAATGGTCAAGTAATTATAATACGGGTTTAACACAAGGGTGATCCTAATGCCTCTTATCATGTAGTAAATCCTACCACACGAATGTAGTCTCACTAGCGGTCTCGGGATGCATCACTAACGCAAGTTCTAGAATCTAAATGCTACCGGTACACTCATAAGCACTAATAGTAAATGCTTTTCCTATCAAATCTAAAGGCGAACCTCACATTTTTGGGTGGAAAATTTTTCTGAATATACGGTTATGTGCTAGTCATACAATCTCCTATCCATGAGACGCTTGCTATGGCTAAAGTTTCACTCTTAAATGTTGTAAAAAATTTTAAATTTGGCGCTAAAATTACACTAACAAGTATTTCTCATAGTTTTATTACTCATCTACTATCAAACAAAACAAACTCAAGCGAAAGAGCATATGTAAGGTATCATCTTTTTACCCTCCCCTTACACTTAAGATGAACATTGTCCCCAATGTTCAAGTAAAAAATGTAAAAGTTAAAAAGTAAAGAGAATGAAATCAAATACTCCCCTGATTCGCTCGGTATGGATTATAGGTTGGCCAGGTTAAATCTTCCTCCAAGAAAACGAACAATCAAAGCTTCTCTTCCAGAATATAAATCATCTTCTTGTCATAAATAACCTGTAAATCCTGACAACAATAGACAAGGCAACCTCGCGTAAAATCGGCGGCATCCTATATAAGTTACTAAATCCTAGAAAGCAAAGTAAGATATAATGCTTGTGGAATGAAGTTTGCAGATTTCCTGGAGATTATAAAACTTAATAATTCACAAAAACCATAAGACTCCGTTAGAAAAACAAAACCGGTAAAATTTCCAGATTTTAACTCCTGACGCCGTCAAGAGCAATACCCTGACGCCGTCAGAATGGACCTGCAGAAATTCTTATGTTAAGTTTCCGGAAAATTTCTGGAAAAACTTTGTCCTACTTCCTGGAAAATCCTGCAAAACTTCATTATGACTCAATACAAGCATTTGACTCTAACAAATACGAATATACATGTTCATTTAATATTGTGGAGAATCATGATCGGTTTGTTTCTTAAAAACATATTTGGGGTTTCCCCTTACACTTATCTTTTGCAAAAATACCTTTAGGTTGAAGTTAAGACTAGGCCAAACAACATAATAAAGTATTTTACATTTTAGTAGAGAAACGTGATCAACCAACAATAAAAATAAAACATGCATACGGAAGCAAATAACAATCAAACAAATAAAAATCACACAAAACATGGGTTGCCTCCCAAGAAGCGCTTTTCTTTATTTACGAGTCTTGTAGCTAGACTCAAAGTCGTGGGTTACTACGTGATCTCATCATTGGTTCCACTCTCTAGGTCGTCTTCTAAACCAGTTTTGTATTCCGGACCTAGTTGCAAGCATTCTTTGTAGAAACCAAGCATCCTATTTCTAACATACTCTACTCCTCTACGTCTATCCTCATCATTCCTATAATAAGCCGCTTGCTTACGTTCCTTTTCGAAATTAGAGAGAAGGCGGTATTGTTCGATCTTGTAGGGCATTTGATAAGCAACCTCATCATTGTCTTTCTTGAACCTAACTATCCCTAAAGTCGGATCATAATTCATCCTAGTGGCTTCAACAAAAGGCTTCCCGAATATAATTTGGCTTAGGCAAGAATCTATCACGGGACGAGTGTCTTCCACTATCATAAAATCAATCTCATAGGTGAGATTCCCTATAATCACATGTACTCCCTTAACCCTTCCTGCAAAATTACTTATCCAATTTTTACCGGGCATCATCCTAAAATTGAGTTGCTTCTTCATCACCCAATTGTAATAGGTCCTAGTCATGATGTTTACGGGGGATCTAAGGTCGATGTAAGCTTTCCATATATGCATGTGCCCGATATTGCATGGGATGTTAATGTTGGAGGGATCTCCCATTTTGATCAGGGGGTCGCCAAAGATATATGTTTTCTCGGGACTATCGAATAAATCCTTATGGTATTCCCGTTCCTCCTCGGTTGGCAACTTATCAAAGTATTTCTCTATAGGTTCTATCTCCTCCAATTTCTCATCCTTTTTAACCTCAACTTCCCTACTCTCATCCTCACTATTGGCTTCTACTCTAACTTCATCCTTGTCACTCTCCTCTATCTCCCTATCTATCGGCTTAATGGTGACAACATTGACAAAGTGGACATGTTTGGATGATGAGGGGTCCTTAACTTGGATTCCACTATTGGTGTCCCTAGTGTCCTTCCTAGGTGTGGCTAATGTTTGGTTGTTGAGGGCTTTCAACAAGTTGTCGATCTTGTTGGTCATCTCCGTTTGTTGTTGGCTGAATTCGGTTTCAAACCTAGCTATGCGAGCTTCTTGAGATGCCATAAATTTCGACATCAATCCTTCAAGATTGTTGGTACTACCATAGTTGTTAGAAGGATTGTTGTTGAAGGTACGGTTGGATGGTGGACCGTTTGATTGGTAACGATTAGGCGGATTGGAAGAATTGGGTTGATTTTGCTTCCACCTAAGGTTTGGGTGATTTTTACATGAGGGGTTGTATGAATCACCGTATGTGTTTGGCTCGGGCTTGAAAGTGTACCACTTATCTCCCGCTTCGTCGGTACGCGTAGATGCGTAGTCCGCAAAGCTGTTCCGGGGAGTTCCACACAATCACGAGTGTCATGGGGACCACTACATAATTCGCATGAAGAAGTGATTTTGTTCACTTGGCTTGAATGTTTCGGAGCTTCGTAAGATTTCATGAGAAACTTGACTTGGTCCTCAAGTTCCATGATCCTACGGTCGGGAGTGCTTGAATTGTTCGAAGGCAAAGATATTGCCTTGACCGTTTTGTTCAAATCACGGGGATCATTCCAACTTTCGTTGTCATAGAGAGCAAGATCTTCTATGAGTTCCCATGATTGTTCCGCACTAAGATCACGTAGCTTACCACCGGCCGATTGGTCAATGGTTCGCCTCGTGGAGATGTCGATATGGTCATAGAAGATTTGGACTTGGAGCCAAAGATCTATGCCATGATGAGGGACTTTTTGGAGTAAGTCCTTGAAACGAGTCCATGCTTCATAAAGAGATTCATTTTGACGTTGTTGAAACATCAAGATGTCATTCCTAAGTTTAGTAGTTCTCCCCGGTGGGAAAAATTGAGCAAGGAAACAAGTGGTGAGATCATCCCATGTGGTGATGGATCCCGCGGGTAAACGCTCAAGCCATTGACTAGCTTGATCCCGTAGAGAGAATTGGAATAGGCGTAAACGGGTAGTCTCTCTAGTTTCAACACCTAGGTCTATGGAATCTACGATTTTGAGGAAGTCCTTAAGGTGTTGGTTTGGATCTTCGGAACGAAGTCCATGGAATGCACATCCGCTTTGCACCAACCGGATGGTGTCGGATCGCAAGGGGGTCACATTGGCTCCGGTGAGCTCAATGGTGTTTCGGTAGCCTTGGTGGCTAGGTCGGGAATACTCTCCTAAGGTTCGGGGCCTAAGGGGTTCTAATGGTGGGTTTTGTTGTGGTGGGATGATGGGTTCAAAGATGTTACCACCTTCCATGATGTCGGATGGTAAAGAGTTACGAACAAAGGCACGAAGAAATAAGATAGACTAAAGAAGACCTAAAAATAAAAATAAAAATCTTACTAGAAAGGAATCTAGCAAGTAGACCTAATAAAAAGAAATCCTAACCTAGACAATAACTATTCCCCGGGCTGCGGCGCCAAAAACTTGATGCGTGGGAATCGCACCTTGCTTTACCTCTCGAGGGATCTCGAGAAGCTTACAACCCCCACCAGGCAGTGTACCTGATCGTTGTAGTATAGTATAGTGACAAGTACCGGGGGATTCATCGTTCAGCTTAGGAATAGTGTCGCTAGAATTAGAAAACCTAATTAATAGTTCTAGAGGTGAGAGATGATTATTTTTGTATTTTTATATTTTTATGAAAGCAAGTAAAATCTCGGGTTTTGGAAGAGTGGGCGGAATTAGTTGCTATTCAACTAACCCAAAGCTATTAAAATAATGAAAATGAAAATAAACTAATTATACTAAGGTTGTGAGCAGTAATTGGAGAAATTGTGTTTACTTAGACTTCATTACTCCCTAGATATCTTTTACATGTTAATTACTTGTTACGCTTGTATGAATGACGGATTGTATTCCTTAATACCATTCGTGGGGTGGCATACATAACTCCTCAACTCTATGAGCTCTTATCTCCTCCTACACCATGACCCAGCACAACTATAGGGATTGTAAACAGTGGCTCATGCATTAAATACAACCAATAAAGACCTAGTACGCCTCGGTTCATGTTTCTTAAGACGTTCAAGCATGTTACCATTTGGAGATCTGCCAGTTTTCTTAAGCCTAACATATAAATCATTCATTCAAAACAAGAATAGACAAGTAATCAACACATAATCAACATCTAGGTTTCATTAGATCTAAGCAAACACAAAAGAGATCTAGCCTAGCATAGTAGAATTGAGACAAGAACAAGATATAAACAACCAACACATAGACATATTGATTGAATTGAAAGTACACTTATCTCAATTACAATGCAAGGTCTCAAGGGTTTGGAACCCTTGAAAAACCTGTAAAAGAGGCACCAAAATCGTCTTTTTGGGTTTCACCAAAACTTCTCCTCTTTTTAATGAAAAAAACTAGAAAACTATATATAGGGAAAACAGTCTGACGGCGTCAAGAGTTACTTGTGACGCCGTCACCTCGCCGCCATATACTTCCTCGGACGGCCTTGATCCACTTATGACGGCCTATGTGACGCCGTCACCACCCACGGTATATTATTTTTGCCACTTTGACGCCGTCACGAATCCTTCTGACGCCGTCACCACCTTCGGTGTTTAATTCCTCATGTCTGACGCCGTCAAGATGGTGGTCTTGACGCCGTCACCTTGTATTTTCAGCATGGAAATTTGGTACTTAGCCGTTTTCTTCACTTTTATGCTCCAAAAACGTCCAAAATAGCTTCTTTTCCAGAATTCACTCTCCAAACACCTAAAATCACAAAAGGAACGATTTAGGGCAATATTTGATCAAATAAAGTCGGATTCGGGCTTAAATGACCCCCTAAAAACGGATCATTTTTCGCCTCATCAGTGGTCGTCTAGCAGGGTCTTCAAGGTAGAAGACTTGTGTTGCTTGTGTCGAAAGAATGTATTGTTGATTTCTATAAGCATCCTTATCAGTCAAAATATGACGTATGCCACGTTCAATGTAAGAACGCCTAGAGCGTGCCGTAGGGTTATTAGGGTTATGGGTGCCGAACCATAAAACCCGGAACAACACAACCTTTCGGTCACCCAAATAAGTGAGCTCCAGAATTTCCTCCAGTTGACCATAATACATTTCTCCATCAGGCCCGGGTGTTGAAACTCCACTGCATTGAGTGGTATGAAGTTTATCGCGCTCATGCACCAAAAACTTCACACCGTTAACTATGCAAGCGGGGTATGTAAATGCACGCGATGAAGGTCCACATGCTAAAGAGAATAACTCAGGACTACAGCTTGGGTCTTTTGCCACACTCTTTTCACGGATCTACGAAAGAGATACAAACATATTCAGATGAGCAAAAACTCTGGACTACATGGTAATATATCTAATGTGTTTACCTTGTGATTGAACCAGGGAGGAAAACTTGTTTCCACGGTATTGTTAGGAAATTCACTGTAAAAGTTCATGATATTAGAATAAGTTATCGAAAACAAATAACTTAGCAAAAAAAGGGTTCTTCAAAATATAAAAAAGAAGAAACATACTCTTTGTACGCCTGGATGTCTGCGTCGATTTCAGGACTGTTGTTAAGTACAAACCATACAACTGCCTGCATAACATCGGGCTTCATCCGAGTATCTACACATCTACCCACTGGTTCGCATACTGACTGGAACACCTGGAATTTATCTGGTTGTTCAGGTGCACCATCATCATTTCTGTCAAGACGATTAAATCTCGTCTCCACATCCTTAAGATAACGCGAGCAGAAAGTTAATGCTTCTTCTACAACATAACCCTCCGCTTTGGAACCTTCAGGCCTGGCTTTATTTCGGACATAATTTTTCAGCTTCTTCATGTATCTTTCAAATGGATACATCCACCTGAAGTAAACAGGGCCACCTAGAATAGCCTCGTCGGGTAAATGCATAACCAAATGAATCATTATGTCAAAAAAAGCAGGGGGAAATATTTGCTCTAATTTAATCATAACATCGAGCATTTGTTTTTTAGCTTTCTCCATGTCCTGTTGCGTTAAATTTCGAGCACAAAGCTGCTTAAAGAATCAGCAGAGCTCGATTAATGGGGGTGAAATGTCTTTGGGTAAGTATTGGTGAACTCCATAAGGAAGTAACCGCTGCATCATAATATGACAGTCATGAGATTTTAGGCCCGTTATGTTGTTATCGTCAGCGGTCACTTTTTTCTTGAAGTTGGATCCAAACCCATCGGGTAGTCTAACTCCTTTGATGAATTGACAAAACCGTTTTCTGTTTTCTGGTGTGAAAGAGTACTTTGGATGAGGCTTATCGAACTTCCCGTTTCCTTTATCAACGAGCTACAACTCTTTTCGAACTCCCAGAGTTTTCAAGTCTTGTCTTGCCTTTACCGTGTCTTTGGATTTGTCGTTCATTAACAAGGTATTAAGCACACTCTCAAACACGTTCTTTTCGATGTGCATGACATCGAGATTGTGCTTTAGTTTAAGAACGGGCCAATACTCCAGTTCGTAGAAGATAGAACGCTTACTCCAATTCAATTCAATTTCTCGATTAGGTTTAGGGTTGTCTTTAAGAATACGTGGATGTTTACCCGAGACACGTTTAAAGACTTTACTAATTTGAATCATGATTTCTTCATTGGTAAAGTTTCTTGGAGGATGCCCAGTTTCAGGTTTACCATGGAATTCGCGATGTTTCCTCCTCATTGGATGGTTTACGCGTAAGAATCTTCTATAACCAACATAAGCGATTTTATGCTTCACAGGAATCGATGGAGTGTCCTGATTACATGTTGGGCATGCATAGTAGCCTTGTCCACTCCACCCAGACAAACTACTTCGAGCTGGAAAGTCATTTATGGTCCATAAAACCGCCGCTTTCATGTTGAAATGAGTACCCGTAGCAGCGTCAAAAGTCGGCTCTCCTGTCCATAATTCTTGGAGTTCTTTGATCAAAGGCTGCAAGAAAACATCAATGTCCTTTGCAGCTGATTTAGGGCCGGGAATTAACATCGTCAACATTAAAGAAGTCTCTTTCATATACATCCATGGGGGTGTGTTGTATGCTGTCAATATAACCGGCCACATGCTGTAATTTTGACTCATGTTGCCAAACGGATTGAAACCATCGGCAGCCAACCCTAATTGGACGTTTCTAGGGTCACATGAAAACTCGGGTTTCATTATGTCAAAAATTTTCCAAGCTTCACCATCACACGGGTGATTCATCTTACCGTTTTCCTTAGACTTTCCAGTAGCATGCCAAGTCATCCACTTTGCGATGTGTTTTGTGTTGAACATACGTTGTAGTCTAGGTTTTAATGTAAAGTAACGCAACACCTTATTGGCAACTTTCTTCCCCTTTTTCTTAAGGTTTTTCCATCTACTCGCGTTGCAGATTGGACAATTATTCAGACTTTTGTTGTGATCTGACCCCCAAAATAAAAAACAATCATTTATACAAGCATGGATCGATTCGTATCCCAACCCGATATCTTTGTATGTCTTCTTGATTTCATAGTATGACGGTGGGAAATTGAATCCATTCTTAGGGGGACATGCGTTTTGCAAAAGAGCTAGAATCATGTTAAACCCTTTATCAGGTATTTTACATAAGACCTTGATGTGCAAAAGCTCTGACGTAAAGTTCAGTACAGTCATATCACAATTTGGACCCAACATTTGGGTGGACCTAGCAAGTAACACTTTGTACTTGTTAGGAGCCGTTGTTTGAGCTGGTTGAGAATCTGTTGTTTGTGTTGGTTGAGAACCTGTTGTTTGAGATGGTGGAGTTGGGTCATTATTTGCAGAAATATCTTGGAAGAATGCATCCATGTCAATGTGTTCAGGTGAAGGTGGTTGTGGTGTGTTGTTTACTACGGGTGGAGTTGGGTCATTATTTGCAGAAATATCTTGGAATAATGCATCCATGTCAATGTGTTCAGGTGAAGGTAGTTGTGGTGTGTTGTTTACTACGGGTGGAGGAAGCGGTTCACCGTGATATTTCCAAGCGTTACCACAACGAACACATGGGCAAAGAATCTTTTTTGTGATGGGGTGTAACAATGGCTCACAATGCGCGATGAATGCAAAAAGACCATCTAAAACCTCATCGGAATTACGGTTTGCTATAGTGGTCCAAGTCTTATCAATTGTCATGACTGCGTTGCAAAAAAAAATAGTTTCAAATAAACACATTCAAACATAAAAAGGCGTAATTATGAACTGTTTTGATTACCTAGTGCAACTATGGAAGGCAATCCTAACCCACTCTTTGAATGCCTTGTCTCATATATGAATGCGTATAACCGATTTACTATTTGAAAAAAATTCGGCAGAATTTCCCTTCAACTCCCCAAATATGTGCATTAAAGACATATTCGTAGGAGTGAAAGGGAAATAATGTCGAATTTCTCTCAAATAGTAAAACAGTTATACGCATCCATATCCTAAATGAGACAAAACATTCAAAAAGCAGTCCCAAACAGGGGACTTTCCGAAATTAATTTCTAATAAATTAATTTCGGACGGGTTTTCTATAGGATGATTAATTTCAGATGGGGATTGTCCGAAATCAATCACTAGAATCCTAAAAAAAAGTCACATAAGTTTAACAATACAATATCATTCCAATAACAAATACATTACTAATTAAATTACATACTAATAAACAAAAACAAAATATGGAAATAAAGAAAACATACTAGATGTCACAGTTGGTACACGGCTCAAAGAGAAGAAGAAAGGAAGAAAGATAGAGAGGTGGTGCTTTTGTGTTGGTCCTACACAAACATACATTTCGTAAAAAAAATTACAATTCACATAAGTTTAACAATTATACTAACCAAATTACAATATCATAAGAGTAATTAAATTATATACCTAGTTCGCGGCTAAAATAGAGGAAGAGAAGAAAAGAGAAAAAGAGGAAAAGAGGAGTTGTCCCGGCTCTCCCGGCTGTCCTGGCTAACCAAAAACAAACACATAAAAAAAACAACCTAAATTAATACCAACTTCATTTTAGCACATCAATACTTGTAAACTTTACTACAATGTCTAACAAAACACAAGCTAAATTAATACCGGCTGTCCATAACTTTTGAGGACGACATTGTCGTACCAAAACACTTTAACACAATAAAAAAAACATACCTTTAAATTAACAAAAAAAAAACAAAAAAAAAACAAAAAAAAAAAAAAAAAAAAACAAAAAAAAAAAAAAAACCATACCTTTGACGGCGGTACTGCTGCTGCCGTGGTGGTTCACGGTGGTGGTGCTGCTGCTGCCATCTAACGCCAACACAAACACAACACAAAATAGAAACAAAGATTATCAAACCTGGGAATATCAATAACAAAACAAATTAACAAAAAATTCATACCTTTACACAAACCAAATTAACAAAAATTAAACAAATTGTGCACAGTGGTGCGTGTGTAATTGGTGTTTTGAGGTGATAGTGGTGTCGAATGTGGTATTAATTTGGTTATGGTGGTGTGGATTGAAGAAGAAGATGATAATGGGGCGTGTTTTTTTTTTTTTTTTTTTTTGATAAAAGATGCAAGATGAACAATCGTTGGACTGATGGCCAGGTTATTCAATAATTGAGCCCAATGGGTCGACATTGTCGTCCCAAGCCGTGGGGTATTTTTTTTTTTTTTTATTACCTTTGGAACGACTTTGTCGTACCAAAGGGTGTGATTTTTTTTCTTTTTTTTTTCAGCTTCATTGTTTTTAACATTAGGAACGACAATGTCGTTCCAAATAGTGTAGCGGGATCAGTTAATATTCATGGCGGGTTCATTCAATTTTCGCGAAAAATTTTAGTGAAAACCAAAGGGACGACATTGTCGTTCCTTATGGTTTTTTTTTTCATTAATCTTTTATATACTAAAAATGATTTTAATTATTTAATTAATACTAAATAAATTAAAAATGATTTAAATTATTTAATTAATACTAAATAAATAAATAATGATTTAAATTAATTAAAAAAATATTTAAATAAATTAAAATTATTTAAATAGATGTTGTAATCTTGTTTTGAATTATTTAATTAATACTAAATAAATAAAAAATAAATCGCGTCCAAAAACGAGACAATCTTGCCTAATTTGAATCAAAAAAAAAAAAAAAAACCCGACCCGTGGATGAGAGAACTGTGTTCTGCTATACCTACTAAATTTTTATGAACAAAATGGGACGACATTGTTGTTGTTTAATAAAATGTTGTTGTTGTTGTTGTGAAAACTGATGTCGGGATTCGTTGCAATTTCATCCGTTTAACGTGTTATGCATATCCGTAACAACTCGACTCATCCGTTAAACATGTTATGCATATCCGTAACAACTCGACTCATCCGTTTAGCATGTTATGCATATCCATAACAACTAGACTTAAACATGTTATGCATATCCATAACAACTCGACTTAAACATGTTATGCATATTAATAACAACTCGACTCATCCGTTAAACATGTTATGCATATCCGTAACAACTCGACTCATCCGTTTAGCATGTTATGCATATCCATAACAACTAGACTTAAACATGTTATGCATATCCATAACAACTCGACTTAAACATGTTATGCATATTAATAACAACTCGATTCATTCGTTAAGCATGTTATGCATATCCATAACAACTCGACTCATCCGTTAAACATGTTATGCATATCCGTAACAACTCGACTGATCCGTTTAACATGTTATGCATATCCATAACAACTCGACTTAAACATTTTATGCATATCCATAACAACTCGACTCATCCGTTAAACATGTTATGCATATCCATAACAACTCGACTCATCCGTTAAACATGTTATGCATATCATAACAACTCGACTCATCCGTTTAATATGTTATGCATATCATAACAACTCGACTCATCCGTTTAATATGTTATGCATAGCATAACAACTCGACTCATCCGTTTAGCATGTTACGTATATCTATAACAACTCGACTCATCCGTTTAACATGTTATGGATATCCATAACAACTCGACTCATCCGTTAAACATGTTATGCATATCATAACAACTCGACTCATCCGTTTAATATGTTATGCATAGCCATAACAACTCGACTCATCCGTTTAGCATGTTACGTATATCTATAACAACTCGACTCATCCGTATAACAGCTTATCTTGTTCTAGTTTGAAAGATGCAACTCCTAACTATGGGCCAAGTGTTAACCACAATGTCTCACCATGCGTAAAGCAGTTTATTAACTCGCCTGTTTCGTTTAACGAATGAGCCGATATGATATGGTTGTACACAAGATGTTAAACGAATGAGCCGAGCAATTATGGAACTCGTGCTCAACAACAAAGTTCCAGCTTATCTTGTTCTAGTTTGAAAGATGCAACTCCTAACTATGGGCCAAGTGTTAACCACAATGAGCCGAGATGATATGGTTATACACGAAATGTTTAACGAATGAGTCTGTATGAAAATGTATCTGGTTTACAACTCTTGTGTGGACATCAGTTTTCACAACAACAACATTTTATTTAACAACAACAATAATACAACAAACAACAAACAACAACAATAACACAAGAAACAACAAACAACAAGAATAACACAAGAAACAACAAACAACAACAACAACAACAACAACAACAACAACAACAACAACAACATCAACATCAACAACAACAACATTACATACGAAGATTTTCCATGTCACCTAACAGGTCACGGAGTATTGCATCCGATTGACATGCGTGGTCATTGTTGTCGGGATTCGTTGCCATTGCAAGTCTTGCCTCGAGCAACCTGACTTTTGTCTCTAGCACCTGTTTTTGTGCCTCCAGCATATTTATCCTAAGATCTTTTTCATGGCAGTTTGTGCACCCAGAACCGTGAGATGTTGAAGCAGAATGAATTACTTGTAATTGTTCATCAAATTCACTCTTCCACATAAAATATCCACATCCATGACCTTTCTCTCTTGGCTTCGAAAGAGGACATGCATAATACTCCCATCCAAATGTATCTTTTTGATGTGATGTTCTTTTTTTTATATTTCCTGCTCCACAAGTACACATAAAAGGATTATATCGCTGCATCTGGTTGACAGTGTGTGTTTGTAGTTGTGTGTGGTAGAATCGTGATCAGGGTGGCCCGATCTACAAGTTGAGTTGATAAAAGGTGGTGGCCAGAAAAAGATTCCGGCGGCCGGAATCTGCTGGTGTCGCCGGAAAACAGAAACTGTTGGAGAGTGTGTGTGAGATGATATGGGTTAGATGAGTGTGTGTGAGATGAGTGTGTGTGAGATGGCTTAGATGAGTGTGTGTGAGATGATATGGGTTAGATGAGTGTGTGTGAGTTTATATAGTGAGGATAAGTTGTTAGGTGGGAATACCACATCATCTCGTGTAATACCACATCATCTCGACTCCTTCGTTTAACATCTCGTGTAATACCACATCATCTCGACTCGTTCGTTTAACATCTCGTGTATAACCATAGCATCTCGACTCCTTCGTTTAACATCTCGTGTATAACCATAGCATCTCGACTCGTTCGTTTAACATCTCGTGTAATACCACATTATCTCGACTCGTTCGTTTAACATCTCGTGTAATACCACATCATCTCGACTTGTTCGTTTAACATCTCGTGTATAACCATAGCATCTCGACTCCTTCGTTTAACATCTCGTGTATAACCATACCATTATTGGATTTAATTTTAAATTAAATTAAATATTTTTTATTAAATAAAAGATTGTCTCGTTTTTTGTATTTATTTAGTATTAATTAAATAATTCAAAACAAGATTACAACATTTATTTAAATAATTTTAATTTATTTATATATTTTATTTATTTAGTATTAATTAAATAATTAAAATTATTTTTAGTATACAAAAGATAAATTAAAAAAAAAAAACCCCAGAAGGAACGACAATGTCGTTCCTTTGGTAATTAAATAATTAAAATCATTATTAGTATACAAAAGATAAATTAAAAAAAAAAAAAAAAAAAAAAAAAAAAGAAAAAAAAAATCCCCAGAAGGAACGACAATGTCGTTCCTTTGGTTTTTATGTAAAATAAAATTGATTTTTAAACCATTGGCATGACATTGTCGTTCCTTTGGTTTTTATGTAAAATAAATTTGATTTTTTCACAACAGCTAAATGAAAAAAAAAAAAAAAAAAAAAAAAAAAAAAAAAAAAAAAAAAAACCCCGAAGGAACGACAATGTCGTTCCTTTGGTTTTTACGTAAAATAAAATTGATTTTTAAACCATTGGCACGACATTGTCGTTCCAAAATGTGTGGGCCCAAAATATTCGCGTTGACTGCTATATTTGTTAAAGAAAGTGGGACCCTTTGTCCATTTGGGACAACATATGTCGTCCCATATTTTTGCCCGGTACCAAAGGTGCTCATTTGGTGTAGTGTAGTTTTTCTCATGTTAGAATAGAGATCAATATATTGATGACATACCTAGTGAGATAATTTCACTGAGAAACTGGAATTAGCCAGTGTTTCATGGGTTTGAAAGTTTATCAATATCTGTGTAAGTTGTTTCTCTATGATTTTGCTAGAGTTTCATTGTACTATCTATCGAGTGAGACCTTAAAAAACAAATTTTGTGGAAGGCATGATTGAGTATAATACTTGAATGATATTAAAAGTTATCGTGCTTTGCTTCCTTTTACCAAAAGAGATTTTGGTAGAGACCACATTTCCAAGTGCTATGGTCGCATCGATGTAGCTTTCTAGCTTTTTGTTTGTGGCAATGTGTCGATGTCTTGTGTGGCTGAGCTATATTGATTGCTTTTCTTCCGGATCTTTCTCCACTCTTCACTAATAGAAGGATCATTAATGCCCTTAAGTTGAACTCTTCCTTTAATTTTGTGAGTCATAACCTCGGCATATTTTTTGCATGTATATATAAATAGTAACTCAGTTTACCTTATCCTAGACAACCCTTTGAGGCTGCTTAGTATAAGAGCTTGTTCCGATTTTTGGTTGTATTACAAAAGTTATGGAGAATCTGGGGAAACGATGCATTGTATGCTAATTATAGGAAGATTAAAGCATCTTTTCCCATCATTAACTTGTTTTACGATAATGATAAAAAGTACTACCATAGTAATATCAAATATCACAGCTTGAAACACAGTATGATAGATATGAAAATCAAGTTTATGTGTATATATGTGAACACTGAGCAGGGAGAGCGGGTTTACCTCACTTGATCTTGATGTAGTAGTACCGGCCTTTACAAGAATGCCGTAATGCTTCTTATGTTGTACTTGTATATATTCTAGTCTGTAGCATATACACTTAAAAACTGACTGATCACAGACACATAATTAAGATAAGTGAGGAGGCGTACTGATGAGGTTTCTGAACTCATACGATGGAAAAACCATGTAAAGTAGCACAGGACCATCATTATCATAGACAGTGACATGTCATTTTTGTACATGGCTTCAGAGCATAAGTTATATGCCATTGTGTTTTACCATATCATGGAGGTGTAACTGTCAGTTATCTAGCTTTACCTTGACTCTTGATCTGACAATCTTTCCCGGTTATACCACACAAAAATCCGTGGATTTAGAAAGAGCAAAAGAATTTGAAATTACAAAGGTAGAAACAAGAGTTGAATAATTAAATCACACATGAACAAAGCAGAACACAACTATAGGAATGTAAAACTGGAATTGAAAACAAAAATCAATACATTGCTCACAAGTGACTCAATATTATTCTCTCTTGAATCATGTAAGGTTTACAGTTACATTAGGGATATATTGTATGTAACGAAGCCCTCTGACTCCCACTTGGTAGCGGGTGTTCTACCAGCCAACCACAACATAATAAATAGGTAGTATCACCGATGGGCCTTTAGCCCAGTGGTATGCGTGAGATTGTGAATTACCCCCAACCAAGTGGTTGTTGGCTCAAGTCCTGGCAGGATAAGTGTGAGATATATATAGTTTAGTGTGTGCTAGTTTGCCTTCCAAAATAGAAAAGAACAGCACAAGAAATATATACTCCATATAAGATTTGCCTCAGTTAGCCGCTAAGTTTTTTCCTTTGTAGGTTTAGAGCCTTAGCTACTGGAAGTTAAAGTACAAAGATACTACTTACACATATGTCAATGTCGATTTTGAACTCAAAACCACTTAACTAAACAAGAACCACTGGGCCAAAAACACCAGTTTAATTGTAGTATTCATACTTTGTGCACTTTGATGCTATCTTAAGAGCCAAGGATTAGCCAAACCAGATCATGGTGTTTCTTGAGAAAAAGTTGGACAAGGTGCATGAAATTTAGGAAATTTAGGATTTGGGTGGACTTTTTCACATGTTTTTCTTTTTAGCGGCATTTTTTCTCTGCCACCTTACTCTAGCTATCCTGTCCACCTCTCTCACCTATACAGAGACGGCTACTGTCTTGTGATTAACCTCAAAAGTACTTGCCTTTACTTATCACTATGATGTACAGAACTTTACCTATGTCAACTCATCTCCAATGATTCGTATTTAAACTTTTTACTTGTTTTGCATACCTTTTTATATGTGCAGAAAAGTTCTGATGGAGTGGGCATGTGACGGTCAGTTTCAAGACATTTTCTGAGCTTTTTATATATGTTACTAAAATTTGTCTGGTAAGTAAACCTGGTGCAGTGATAAATATGTATTTGAAACAGATCGATAAATGAAATTATTTATTTACCGTGTGATATCACAGCTTGCGGTAGATGTTATTTTATTACTTCCTCTTGGAACTCTTAGAATACATAGTAACTGACCTAGACACCATGAATAAAGAAAATAGACACGTGTTATTCTAGAAAAAGTCTGAGGAGCTTGAGATAGAAGGGTTTGATGATTCGATTCCAAGGTAAGCAGTGTGGCTCTGAATATCATCTGGGTCTCTTAAGTCAGGGTAGGTGTCATTAAGCTGCAACTCAGAGACCATCTGGCGAAGTTCTGACACTTCCTGTTTAAGCTGAGCATTCTGTTGTAGAACCTGCTCATGTGTCCCTGAGAACTTATTAAGTTTGTCAACAAGTTGGTGATTTTCATTACGGAGCCAAACAACTTGTGACCAAAGTTCATCTAGGTGCTTCTGTTTGCGCATGCGAGATCTGCGTGCTGACTCTCTATTAGATATCATTCTCCTCTGCTTCCTCTCATTGATGACACTTAGCTGTTGCTCATCTGCTTCATCAGAAGTTGAGTTGCTCCTGAAATACATGGATTGCATGTTCATTTCTTGATATTGAGGTTGCATGTGAATATTGTAGAACGGGTTCAAGGGCTCATTAGCATTAAACTGCATAACCGGATTTGGATTTCCAGGAATAAGGTAGTGTGAATCAGTAAGCTCACTGGCTTGCATGGTTATAATCTTTATGTAATGTTTGGCTAGAATTAGGTAGGGGATAGTATTATAAATTGGAATCAGGTTGAAGTTGTTATTACTTATTGGAAGGCGAAGGAGAAAATGATGTAAGGACTTTTTATAGTAATTGAAAAGGTTGAAAGGGTCTCATCATTATCATCTCAGAGTAGAAGCATAAGGCTCATTGTGGATGGTAGGGTACCATGTCTTTCATACTGTTACATATATGAGGTGCAGTTACTGTTTTTTTCTAATTCACACGTCATTTTCTACTCGGGACTTGAACACGCGACTCCATGGTTGGTGAGCCACCCTTGATAAGGCATTACCATTAGGGAAAGGCCTGCTCTTATGTACTGTTACTGTTATATACATGTCCTACATCTGATTCATATCCTTTTGATATTAACGATGCATGTGCCCCTTTATGGTCATGGAATGGTCAACTGAATACATGATTGTCCCGATATATTTTTTTAGCCAATGCTGAGCATACTATTTCTATTGTGGATAGAATTTCAAATCTTGATATATGCTGTCATCACTCAGAGAGGATGGTGGGGATGGGAGAGGGTGCAGTGGAAGTATAATTAATCAATGGGAACTTTAAGGTGAAATAAAAGCAATCTAATTAAAGGTGCTATTTGCTAAACAGAGCCGGTATGAAATGGTTTCTAGTCTTTGGCCAACGATAGCTTTGACCTAGCACGAAATTTTAGAAGGCAGTCCCTTTTCAACTGGAAAGATTATTTATGTAACTGACGACTCATTGAAAAGGATAGTAGTAAAATAAAAAATTTCTTTTTTATACTGGATTGCTAGGAATCACGGCTCCATGTAACGCAGTTAGGAACCAATCAGTGGGACATTATGGTTAAAGTTGATGTTTCTTAGTCATTATTTCATTAAGTTAACCCACAATGACAAATGATTAGTTTTCAGGGCCATTTTTGAAGAAAAAAAAAAGGCAGCACCTTTAGTTGTGACTGGTATAAGTGGTCAAGCTAGTTGAATTGTGATGTGATGTATTACCACATAATATCACCTCTGAATGTTTTCAAAACCATGTAAACTACTGTTTCTCATGGATCCTACTAATATAATATTTGTCGATTCAAAGTTATTAAAATAGTTAAGTGGTTATGTTTGGGATATAAATGACGTGACTAGTTACGGTATGACGAAGTAAATAGTAATTACTATTAACATTGATTTTGTCCTTGTGAATAATCACTAATGAATAACTATATTGATGCACTTGGATGTTTAGTTGAACTGAGGAAATGCTTTTCTTGTGAAACCGTATCGAGTAGACTAAATGGTCAATATAAAAGTTATATCATTAGACAGATATAGACTGCTCTTTCTTGTCCTGTCCTTGAATTATTCTTTCGATGTTCCATTTTTTTCTCTTGTTGCTCCAGATATGGCATATTGGAGTATCATTTCGTTTGTACAAATCTGTGTCTGTTAGAGTGGAAGATTAGAATTTATAGCATAATGCGGATGTTGATACACAAACACACAGCACATGTGGGGTCTGTATAATACACCATGATCATGCAAGAATTTTCGAAGGGAGAAAATATCTTTCCTGAATGGTCAGATAATTTCGCAGTGGATACAGCTTAAAAGCTACTCAAGATTGAATTTCTAGCTGGATGAGATTAAAATTACTATTTACTATGACCACCCAATGTGTGGATTGTAAAGGGTCTGAAATAAATGATTGAGAGTATAAAAGAAAATCTCCCCTGACTCCCCACCTTACTATAAAATTTTTGTTGTTTTCTGTAATATGCTTTTACATTCTTGAGGTGCCCATTATACCCTTGGATGCCAAAGAAGCTAGTCACAAGTGCTGAAGAGAAAGCCAAGGAGAATATGAGAAAGTAATTTTGACAGGATTAGGACAGCGCCCTTAACATACGGACTGCGTCCCACACGAAGGGTGCCTGATTTAACACGAGCCCCGATTCTATAAGTAACGCACTCAATCTAACCACCACCCTCCTATAAAGTAATAGTGTGCTAGACTAGTAAAGCAGAAAATGATAATTCTTTGCTGAAAATGCCATCAGTGTCAGGTGGCGTTATTTGTAAAAAAAATTACAACTGTTACCCATAAAGTTAATATGTAGCATTCTACTTAGTTCTTTGTCATTTAGATTGAACATTGCTCAGACTATCTTGATTATATAACCTTTTAACATGTTAATCATCTGTGTTTACAGTCTTGCATTATCCTCATAGGAGTATATCGAGTATAGAGTGACTGCTAGGCTTCTGGTGCATGATACATTCTCCTTTAATGGGTCTACTAACGAGCGCGCATGGGTGAAGTGAGCACCAACACTTTTTCTCTCTTGCCCGACCTGCCAATCCAACAGTAAAGTTCTCAGAAAGCCTTTTTATTAGTCTCAGGTGCTCATATTACTATGATGGAAGGCTACTTCAGTATCTTGTGGATATCATCACTTTTAACCCCATTTGTGCACCACTCGAGTGACCTCATATTATTCTTCAATAAGAATGAGAGGGCACACGATTTTCATACGCCCATCATGTGTTCTGTATCAAGTTCTTATCCTTTGTCTAGTGCCTGTGTCACACCAACTTTCTGTTTCTTTATTTCACTCATACACAGAAAAAGCGGCATTCAGCTGATCCAGTAGTGCTTGGACTTTCTATATATAAAGTTAGAGACATTTTAAATGCGGATCTCTTATAGTATCCGTGCAAATAATGACACCTATATACAAATCCTAGGTGTATTTAGGATCATTCATCTTTTGGTGTTTTAGAAGACCAAATATTGTTTTACCTGTCTGTTTACATCATAGGACTAACCGATAGATCTAACTTCTAAGCATGTGTGTTTGGTGCATAGGAAGTATTAATAAAGGTTTATGTTTTAATGTGTAGTATGTGTTTAATTAGTCCGTTCTATATGTGTTTGGTACCCCACCCATAACTTAATATGGTAAAAAGTATTATTTGTATTCTTAGCAGTGATCTTGTTCTCAATTAGCTAAAGATATTCTTTTTGTTGATGTCTCTTCAAAAATGATTAACATTATGACTGAGCTTGTGGACAAAGTACAATGCATATACTGTGTTTTATGGCTTCCAAAACCTGTAAATCCCACCAGACAAAATAAGTTGTATTACCTCATCCTCTTTTTGTCCCCATAAATGCGTAGGGTTAATTCAGAACCCGTGTATAGTATGTTATGTATCCACCAATTCAAATTAATGTGCCTGTTATTTGACAAAACTGAACAATCCTATCTGATAATTAAGCTTCCTGTCGTGCGAATTTAAACTATAAGAGATCCGCATTTGCATGGATACTATAAGAGATCTGGAACCCGCGCATAGTATGTTATATCCACCATCTTAAGTACAGCTTGTACTTATAAAAAATGATTAAGTGTATTGTGTATATATGTATAGTTAAATGCAAGGTAGTCGTTATATGTTGTGTGATTGGTGGAAGGAGGATAAGCTTGTGATCACCACCTGAAACTGCTTTTGATTAGTTGTAAAAGTATGCAAATTATTTGCTACTTGTTTATATTAATAATATAAAGTGATATTTGGAGATGTGTTTTTGTAAAGATGTAGTGCTTCATATATGCTTACGTACCGTACTTACAATAAAGTCTTGATCCACTAAGATCATGGATAATAAAGCTGTTTTGTTTGTTTTGAGCAAATTGTTTTTTTTATTATGAAAAACAAAAAACACAAAAATGACTACTAATTTATCAATGTTATTGTTATTGTGGCAAGTATCTTAAAAATTAGTCGTGTTTCCTGTTTTGGGTGTTAATACATTTTTCAGATGCAACTATACAAAATTCTTCAATATGCATCTCGTATAACATCACAACCTTGCGATATTGGGATTTACATTCTTCTTAAATTTAACGTTCTCCATGTAAAAAGGCAGGAATGATCTAATGCTAGTGAAGTCTCTTAGAATTTGAGGTATGTGTGTGTGAGTGGTAAAAATCAAATAATCCTTCTATATTCTTTAAATCACGTAGAGATTGTTGGTTGGTGTATTCGCCCAGAACAGGGTGGAGATAATCAAAGACCTAGCTACGTACCAATTAAGGTTACCGGATATCATTTGAAATCGTGTTATCACTTTCCAAAGTAAACTATTCGACCCTAATGCCTGGGTATCACGAATATCTACTTGGGATAAGACCAAATGTTATTATTGATTTAGGCACAAATCAATAACCCTTCGTGTTTAAGTGTTGTGTGTTTCTGTATATCCCTTCATGCATAATTGATTTACCTATTTATAGGTAATATTACTCAACCCTAGTCAATGGAATTAAGAGTGATTAACGGCCCATTAATCCCACTTAATTTGCCTCCATAATTATAGGAATTAGTGGTTACATGACCAATTAAATGTGGTCATTAATGCAGTTATAACTGCCACTTGAATAGGTCAAAGCAGTTACTAATCAAGTTAGAATTCAGTCCAGTGAGTTCGTTATACTCACTGATGAGCTAGTCCCTGAGGACATCAACTCCCTGATGAGATCCTTCAGCCTGAGCTGAACTCATCAACCTGATGAATACCATTCAGTCCAGAGTATCACTCCCTGAAAGAGTGAACTCACTGAACTTCATCATACACTGAAAACACTTAACAACTATCTGAGTCAGGGTGTTCAGGGATCTGATGGGTGTACACTCCGTACCTCCTGACCCATTACCAGGTTTGAACTGATCCCACAAGTGCACTAAATTTTCCAACAATCCTCCCCAAATTTAGTTCACTACCTTTGCATGAAAATAACCATAATACAAAACAAGTGCATAAACGAAAATGTCATGAGGATTGAATTTCCATCTTAGTAAATTACACGTTCAAATATTCGAGAATCAGGGTGTTCTAAGAATTGAACCCTTCAACCCATTTGAATACCTGAAGATAAAATACACACAAGTTTTCCAACACTTAAACACTCCTGACATTATACAAGCCATGTGTCCATATCCAATTCATAAATGTTGTAAAAGTTAAAAGTCCATAGCTTCCTGAAGTGGCAAAACTTCAACATTCACATAGGTGGTTCCTCTTTATTCATGCTCCTGCCAAGCACTTTTTCAAAGAAAATTAACCATTAAGAAGTAATGACTTCATCCTCCTTTCAGCAGGTTCTAAGCACAAACCTTGGGATGTTTGTAAAACATGTGCTTCAGTACACTGAATGTTCAGCTTTCCACATTGAACTCAGCTCCCAAGTTTCCTCAGGAGGGAGTTGGGTGTCCTAGCATTCAGTGACTAAGTTGGACTTTAAACCCATCCCTTTAGCAGACTTTATAACCAAGTCTCTAGCCAGACCCTTCGTCAAGTGATCAGCTAAGTTCTGTTGAGATCTTACAAACTCTATAGATACCACCCCATTCATGATAAGCTCACGAATCATGCTATGCCTGACACCTAAGTGTCTAGACTTACCATTGTACATCTGGCTATAAGCCTTAGCCAATGTAGCTGCACTATCACAACGGATAGAAATAGGTGCTATAGGTTTAGGCCACAATGGAATCTCAAGAAGCAAGTTTCTCAACCATTCAGCTTCTTTGTCAGCAGCTGCTAGAGCTACAAATTCAGATTCCATTGTTGAACTGGTGATACAAGTTTGTTTCTTGGATGCCCAAGAAATTGCACCTCCACCAAGTAGGAATACCCAGCCACTGGTAGACGAATTGTCTTCAGTGTTACTGATCCAACTTGCATCAGTGTAACCCTCCAACACTGAAGGATAACCAGTATATGAGAGACTATAGTCCATAGTTCTCTTCAAATACTTCAGTACCCTCTGAATTGCTTGCCAGTGCTGAGCACTAGGATTACTAGTATACCTGCTCAGTTTACCCACAGCAAAAGCAATGTCAGGCCTTGTACAAGCCATGGCATACATCAGGCAGCCAATCACCCTGGAATACTCAAGTTGAGATACAGCTTTGCCAGTATTAAGCATAAGCTTCTCAGTGGTATCTATAGGAGTACTCACTGGAGTACAATCAAAGCAATTAAATTTTTTCAGTACCTTCTCAATGTAATGAGACTGAGAAATTGATATACCATTGCTTTCATGTTTAATCCTTATACCAAGGATAACATCTGCCTCCCCCATGTCCTTCATGGAGAACCTTGATGACAAAAATTCCTTTGTCATGTCAACTTGATTTTGGTCAGTGCCAAAGATCAACATGTCATCAACATATAGACAAATGATGACTCCTTTACCAGATTCATCAAATTTGCTATATACACATTTGTCAGCCTGGTTAAGAACATAACCATTAGACAAAACCACTTCATCAAATTTTTGATGCCATTGCTTAGGTGCCTGTTTCAGTCCATATAAAGACTTAATCAGTTTGCACACCTTGTTTTCATTGCCAGGCATGATGAAGCCCTGAGGTTGGTTCATATAAACCTCCTCATCCAATTCACCATTCAAGAAAGCTGTCTTCACATCCATCTGATGAATAATCAGATTGTGAATTGATGCCAAAGCAATCAGCAGCCTGATGGTACTGATACGTGCCACAAGGGCATAAGTATCAAAGTAGTCTATTCCTGACTTTTGTTTAAAGCCCTGAATGACTAGTCTAGCCTTGAACTTTTCAATAGTTTCATCTACCTTCATTTTCCTTTTGAAAATCCATTTGCAACCAAGAGGTTTGCAGCCTGGAGGTAGATCAACCAACACCCAAGTGTTGTTGCCCATGATGGAGTCAATCTCATCATTTATTGCTTCTTTCCAGAAAGCAACATCCTGGGACTTCATTGCTTCTTCAAATGTTTTGGGATCATCCTCAACAATGAAGCAATAGGAGTATTGATCAGAGACCTCACTCCTTGTACCTTCAATTAAGTATAATTGAAACTCAGGTCTAAATGACTTTGGAGTCCTGACCCTTTTGCTCTTCCTGAGCTCAGGTTCAGGTTGTTGAACCACAACCTCATCAGGGGCCTGAGATGATAAATCATCAGGGACCTCTGATACACCATTGTCATCAGTTCCATTTGGAATCCTGTGACTTGGTCTAGGGACTGATGAGAATCTATTCTCATCAAATAGTGCATCCCTTGATTCAATTATTGAATTAATTGAAACATATTCATTAGGCTCAATAACATAGAACCTGTATGCCTTGGAATGCTCAGCATATCCAACAAAGATGCAATCAATGCCTCTTTCACCCAAAGTTTTTAACTTTGGATCAGGGAGTCTTACAACTGCCCTACAACCCCAGACCCTGAGATAATTCAGGTTGGGTTTCTTTTTAGTCCAGAGTTCATAAGGGGTAACCTTGTTCCTTTTATTTGGAACCCTATTTAATAAATAGCAAGCTGTTAACATAGCTTCACCCCAGAACCCTTGACTCAGTCCTGAATAGGACAACATGGAATTAACCATCTCCTTCAGTACCCTGTTCTTCCTTTCAGAGATACCATTTTGTTGAGGAGTATAGGGAGCAGTCGTTTCATGGATTATACCAACAGACTGAAAATACATAGTATCCATGTACTCACCTCCCCTATCAGTCCTGAATCTTTTGATCAGGGACCCAAGTTGCAACTCAACTTCAGTTTTAAACACTTTGAATTTATCTAATGCTTCATCCTTGGCATGTAACAGATAGACATAACAAAATCTAGAAGCATCATCAATAAATGTCACAAAGTACTTCTTGTTCCCCAAAGAGGGAGTGGCATGCAAATCACACAGGTCACTGTGTATAAGCTCCAAGAGCTCAGTCTCACGTTTTACACCCTGAAAAGGTTTCTTAGTAATTTTGGTCAACATGCAAGTCTTACACTTTTCAGTGTCCATGTCAAATGCTGGGATTAACCCATCCTTAGACATATCTTGCATCCTTTTATAATGTACATGGCCAAGTCTAGCATGCCACAGGGTAGAGTCATTCAGTTTAGAGGTTGATAAAAAGGCTGAGTTAACAATGTCAGTGACAATATTCAGCCTGAACATTTGATTACACAAATAGCCAAAACCAATAAACACACCATGTTTGGACAAAATAAATTTATCAGATTCGATAACTTGTTTATATCCATGATTATTCAAAACACTACTTGAAACCAAGTTCTTCCTTATATCAGGAACATGAATAACATTAAACAAAGTTACAATCTTTCCAGAACTAAAACTAAGATCTACACAACCACGACCATGCACCAAGGCTGTTGACTCATTTCCCATGTGAAGAATAGATCCATCATTCAGTGACTCATAAGTCTTGAACCAGCATCTATCTTTGCACACATGAACAGTTGCTCCAGAGTCAACCCACCACGCAACATCATCATCCTGCACATAGTTAGATTCAGATACATATGTAACATAATAAACCTGAAGAGATTCATTAAACATATTCTGACCTTTCAGTGAGTTGGCTGAACCACCACTCCCTGAACCATTGGTTTTACCACCAACCTTAACACCTTTGCAATCCCTTTTAATGTGACCAGATTTGCCACATTTCCAACAAGTAGGTGTAGCCTTCTTGTTAGGATCAGCCCTTGTGTTATCATGATGTTTGCGTTTGCCTTTGTTGTCATTGTACCTGGTGGAATTGTTATGTTCCACCATATTGACAACAGATGCACCAGTAGCATTGCTACTCTTTGGCTTGTCATTATCCTGCGCCCTGAGGGAATCCTCAATACGCAGATGACTACCCAACTGAACAAGTGTCAGTTCCTCCTTCTTATGTTTCAAGGCATGCTTGAAATCTTTCCAGGAAGGAGGGAGTTTGTCAATGATACAAGAGACTGAAATAGCTTCATCCATGTTCATTTTATGTTGTGTAAACCTTCCAAGTATTCCAAGAAGTTCATTGTATTGTTCCATGACTGGTCTTGAATCAGTCATTTTGTAATTTGTGAAATTACTCACAAGAAACTTCTTACTTGAAGCATCCTCAGCCATATATTTGGCATCCAAGGAATCCCAAAGTTCTTTGGAAGATTCAACGTTCTGATAAATGTCAAAGAGAGAATCAGACATACCATTGAGAATTAAACCTCTGCAAACATAGTCATCATTCTCCCATTTGCTCTTTTTCCTTATCTGCTCCACAGTAGCATCATCCCCATGATCCTCAGGAATGGCAGTACTAAGAACATACACCACATTCATGCTTGATAGCAAGAAGTGCATCTTCTTTTGCCATCTTCTGAAATCAACACCTTCAAACTTATCCAATTTGGAAAAGTTAGCAGCCATATGCCTCATAGCAGCAGCCATTGATTATCACAAAATAGTTTACTTTGATTTTTGGTTGGTGTATTCGCCCAGAACAGGGTGGAGATAATCAAAGACCTAGCTACGTACCAATTAAGGTTACCGGATATCACTTGGAATCGTGTTATCACTTTCCAAAGTAAACTATTCGACCCTAATGCCTGGGTATCACGAATATCTACTTGGGATAAGACCAAATGTTATTATTGATTTAGGCACAAATCAATAACCCTTCGTGTTTAAGTGTTGTGTGTTTCTGTATATCCCTTCATGCATAATTGATTTACCTATTTATAGGTAATATTACTCAACCCTAGTCAATGGAATTAAGAGTGATTAACGGCCCATTAATCCCACTTAATTTGCCTCTATAATTATAGGAATTAGTGGTTACATGACCAATTAAACGTGGTCATTAATGCAGTTATAACTGCCACTTGAATAGGTCAAAGCAGTTACTAATCAAGTTAGAATTCAGTCCAGTGAGTTCGTTATACTCACTGATGAGCTAGTCCCTGAGGACATCAACTCCCTGATGAGATCCTTCAGCCTGAGCTGAACTCATCAACCTGATGAATACCATTCAGTCCAGAGTATCACTCCCTGAAAGAGTGAACTCGCTGAACTTCATCATACACTGAAAACACTTAACCACTATCTGAGTCAGGGTGTTCAGGGACCTGATGGGTGTACACTCCGTACCTCCTGACCCATTACCAGGTTTGAACTGATCCCACAAGTGCACTAAATTTTCCAACAGATATCACTTTTTGTTTGAAGTATTTTGACCGTATTTGAGGTATGTGTGTGTGTGAGTGGTAAAAATCAAATAATCCTTCTATATTCTTTAAATCATGTAGAGATCACTTTTTGTTTGAAGTATTTTGACCGTATGCCTTGGGTATCACGAAATCCTCAATTATATAAATAAGATAATCACACTTTGCTACTAAGGCACGAGATCGAGAACAACGCAATACACAGAAAGTTGTTATGCATGTTATGTTTGGAAAAGATCAATTCTATCATATAAAACACAACCGGAAGTTAGTTAAGTTCGGTTAAAATTGGTTGGTAGAAAGAGTCACAGCTGTTAGGAAAAGTTTGTGTCCTCTGGTGGGAAAAACTAGTTGGCGGGAAAAACAAGAGGCTATGCCCCTTGACCCCCTTACTTAGTTGTGGTGCTATCAACCTAGCTAGAACGAATGTGCACTCCGTACCTCCTGACTCGACTATAAGCTAAGCCTAACTAAGCCCTTGATCTCAATTAAATCACAATTATACAAATATATAATTAAGGGCACTAAAACACCAACAAAGTCATTGTATATATCCCATAAATTGTTGTGGTATTTCATGTTTAATGAAAGGATCTAGTGAAAAGAGAAATTTAAATAAAAAGAATGAGAAGAAATTTTAGCCACACATTTCAAATGAGCGAGAGAAGTATAAGGGGAAATGCATCTATATTTTAAAGTGCATCTGAAATGTACAATTGTGGTTTCTTGTCACCCTTCTCATTATAATTTTATTTTTCATTAGATCCTAACCCTTTATGCCACAACATTGTTGTTAGACAAATAAGGTGTAGCTTTTAGCACAAGTCCGAAGGGACTAATCCGCCTGGTGTTTGTGGCTCTGGCCCACTTAGCCAACGGGGTCGTAGACTTGGCTCAATGTCTCTTTGACATTTATGTTTTTCTCGTTTTTTGCGTGAATCAACGTTCTCATCGTCATTATATTGTTGGTTGTGGTATTTGTGATTATCTCAACATGAACTTGGTTTAATGATTTTTTTTCAATATATGGGGTAAAATGTTCTCTTATATTAACTGCATACGTAACTACACTCACGGATGAAGCACAATTAGATTATCTGTAAGTAGGATCAATCTAGCTAGCTAGCTCGACTGAAATCTTCTTAATTTCTCACTGTGCATCACCATATATACCTCTTAGCTATAGTAGCGTTTGATCCTATGAACCCTAAATGAAAAGATTTTACCCCTCACAATGATCATGTAGTTGACACCTGCCTACATTGTTAGACTCTTTAATAGTTACAATCATTACTCAAATGGACTAAATCTAGAAGGTGAAAGCCACCCTGAGTAAGGCTTAATCAAGTTAAATCAATTGTGTTAATAACACAGTGATAGTGACTAGTATTTTTGTCATGTTTTAAATTTCCATATGGTAATTCTTATTTGATCAACTTGATGCTTGATTTGTGACATTTTACCCATGCTTTGTACCCACACTAGAACCGAGAAGAATAACGAGGACTCTAATCTGATTGACTTCTCTCAAATCAATAGAGATATGTACCCTCAACTATGAACCTTGATAATCTTTTTAAAGATACTTACGATACTCTTTTGTCTTGTGTCACAACAAAAGTACAAATGTCGACTTGATACTTTGCCTGTATTCTTTTTTTTTTTTTGAAAGGTGATACTTTGCCTGTATTCTAATCAAACTGTTTCGGTGACAAGAGATACAACTGTTAGTTATATGCATAAAACATTATTTGGTGACATCACATATCTATAAGCAGTCCCTTTACCTTCTGGTAGTGAATGTCTACGTCCTACCTCCCCAAAAGCGGGATTGGATATTGTTGTTGTTGTACATATCTAGCTTGTCACTACTGGAAGTTTTCAAGGCTAGTGGATAGGCGGTGGTTATTTAGATCCGCGGTTTCAGGTTGTTATGGGAGTTTTTTTGCGTTGTGCTAAGATCGTTGATGCAAGTGATGTTTGTTTTCCAGGAAGTTTAAGGTTAGGTCGTGAGTGTGAGTTTGTTTTGGATCAAAATGGTCAAGCGTAGAAGGGTCAATAGGTACCGTCAGTGAGGGATTGGTTATCACTTGTGGGTCAAACAGTCACAGGAAGAAATACATTCATCAACCGTTCTTGTATGTCACTATGCCATCACTCAATATGCTAGTGTAACTGAAACTGTTTGGTTGAGGTTTCAATGGGTTTTGTATCGTTTGAACGTGTCATGGTTGGTCTTTTCACCTGTTATCATGCTAATTATTGGGTGATTGCCCTTGGTTATGTGCTATGTTGGGTTTGGATGACACGAATTTCCTCCTTGGACTGTTTGGATCTACCGTGTTTTAGAGTCATTGTTGTTGCTGGATGGTGTCGTTGGAAGAAGTTGTAGCTTGTTAATTAGGGTGGTCTTTGTATTTTTAGAGTCGTGTTTGTTGGTATTATCTATTAATGTTGTAATTCTAGTTTTTTGCAAGTTTATATTTAATTTATTTACATATATGTTTGTCTTTCAAAAGAAATAGCTCAATGTTATTACCAAATTAAACGTTGTATTTTGTAATTGTTACACCATGTCTTTTGTACTAGTTGTCTGATAAAATTATCTTTCTCCTGAGGTAGTTATGCAAGGTCATAAAAGAATCATGAACTGTTTGTAAAAAGATCGTTTATGTGTGTTCATTTATTAAATAAACGAACTTAAACGATATTTTACATTCGTTTAGTTAAATAAATAAATGTTAAATATTGTTTAGTTATATAAACGAACATAACAAAGTCTTATCCATTCATTTAGTTCGTTTATGTTCATTTATTTGTTTATATTCGCATATCGTTTCTTTCTTTTTTTTTGAAAGGCAACATATATTGAGACCCCAAAACAAAAAAAAAGATACAATACAAGGCGCCCCACCTCAATCAATTAAGATAATTAAAAGAGGACGGAGCCCAAAGAAAAAACACGAATAGATAAAGATATTAAATCTAACTTAGAAGCTAAAAAAACTAACACAAACATGCTGACATACGAAGATACAAAATAGAATTCCAAAAAAAGAACAACCATCTGACAACTTTTGAATCCCATACCTTCTCAGCTCTCTCACTTGACTAAAATTAGAACCATGATATTAAACCAATAAAACAAAAGAGGTGCACTTATCTGCCATGTAGAGATGTTGTCTGCAAGAACATAACCATGGAAGTGACCCACCACATAACCACTCAACCACACGAAGCGTGGCCCATGACCAAAAGGATGCCAAACTAAACAATGTATGTTGCATCAGAGGATTAACACAAGCATAAAGTGCAGACCACAAACTCAGCCAAACACAAACTAGAAATAGAATCAACGTAACTCAGCCAAACACAGGAGCTGCAACTCACTGCAGCAGACAACACTACTGATCACCCACTGGTTTTGTTAACTAAGCGACATTTTATAGGATCAAAAAGCCATTGTTGCCAATCCATCTCAACTTTCTTTTTCGAGCTTCTCGTAATCCATTCGAAGCTCTTTAATTGAATATCTTGAAACATTTTGTTTACACTTGAGACCTTTCCTTTGAAGACACGCATATTTCTCTCTTTCCAAATATAATAGCCGGATATCCATCTAACCGCTTGCCACAAACGGATGGCATGGTTAGGCATATCGTTTCTTTCTATTATATAGTTTTAAAATTGATTTACTTAAACAAACAGCACTTATAAAACACACTATTAATAAATTTTGTATTTACTTTTTTACTTTCATTTATGTTCGTTTTTGTCTTAAAGAACGACATAACCGAACTTGAAAAACCTTATTTCTTAATAAACGAACATAAACAAAAAAATTCGTCTAGTTATTAGTCTGGTTAAAATTAAACGAACGAAGATTAAAAAAGCTCCGTCCGTGTTCATCTTGTTCGTTTAAAACCATATAATTGTGGGACCTTCAATGGTATCATCAAACATTACACCAAATTTGGTGTAAATGGAGCTTCTTTTTAATGTATGTTTGAACTAAATTTGGAGTAACTCCAATATATACACCAAAACTCTACACTAAATCCTATCACCAACTTGTTTTCATATTATCTTGAATTTTATTTCATTAGATAAAAATATTATTACATGTAAAAGTTATTAGAAATGCTATCATCTCAGCAACAGGTAATTTTTTTTTTTTTTTTTTTTTTTTTAATCTATAGCAAGGAAAATAAAATAAAAAACAATTCGGAGTATCAATATTAGACTTATTTTAAAGATATTGATGAAATCTTTCCAAAAATGTATTTTATAAAAACTATATCAAACTTTCATTTGATTATTTGAAAAACAGGGAACAAAACTAGAAAACAATAAATTTGATGTCTTGGGTGGAGTGAATTTTCTAACAAGACACCAAATTTGGTGGGATGGTGCATACATTGGATAAGTTTTTAGTAACTATGTCAATCGTTGCAGTTTTAATGGAGTAGAGAAATATTATACAACTTTCTGGGCCTTATCTTTAGGAGTCTATATGATCCATTTATTTGCAATCAAAACACCATTATAACATCAGCATGAGGAGGTTCCTGCACCAAACCATGTTTCCTAAATAATAATTACACACATCAAATAAAAGCTAGAGTTTGTGATGAAATAAAATCTTTAGTGTGCAGTGGGGCTGCCGTGTTTTTGGATTTATATGGTAATGGATGAAAACCAATAACATCATGGTTAACCACTTGTACAGAAGTTTCACTGCTGCATTATTGTCACTAGTACTCTACAAGTACCAGATGTACTCTACAAGTACTGATGTACTTTGCAAACTACTCTGAAAGATTAGACAATATTAATCATAAAAATGTACTAGTATTATTGTTCCAAATATTTAAGGGGTAATTATATATACACACCCTTTTTATGTAATTATAAAGGTGTAAGGCTAGCCACAGAGGGCCGGAAAACATTCGGTCGAGTGAACATGTGACCGATGTCAAGTTCGGTCGAGGTACAATGTGGCAACATCGGTAGATCAAAGGGAAACAATGTCGGTCTCCAATTCAACCGACTTTACACACACAAAACACAAACAAAACCCTCTTTTTTTCTTTTAATATAAAATACAATACATGGGTCATCAACTGTGGCATATGGACCATAGGAAAACTTGGGTGACCTTGCTCACCATTGTGTTAAGCCTAAGGGGTTGTGTGTATAAAAGATTTTGCAGTGTTGCTATGGTATTTACCCGTTTATAAGCTACATTTTCAAGTTTCAACTATAATATTTACGTACTAAAAAGATAATTGGAAATTTGCATTTTTTTTTTCTCTCTCTCTCTCTAAATGTCAAGATTACTCGTAGCATTGTGTACTTTAATATATTAAATACATATATTTTGTCTTTTAAATGTCTGATAGCTAGCTACAGCTAGTTTGTACCATCTACAACTACCCATAAGTTACCAAATATATCTTTTTTCATCTATAAGATTATTTCGAAACGCAACGACAAGTTTGATCAACTACGATTTTATTGTGAACCTAATGCGAATTCAATTTTCCAGAAGCTACTTCTCCTCAATCTGTCTCTTGAGGTGATAACAAGCATTCGTGTTATGGCCCCGATCTCCATGGTAGTCGCAAAACTTACTCTTTCATTTCCCCGGAGGCCTACTCATCAGAGAAGGAGGAGGAGGGAAACTCACATTGTCCATAACTAATATCTCTTTCGGGGTCTTGATCAAAGGGTGAAAACATCCCTTTTGGTGTAAGGAGCACATGTTCCCATATTTATTTCGTAACTTCTCCGGTTGTTTCTATTTCTCGACCCATACTTGATGTCGTCTCACCTCTAACGAATGATCTCACCATTTCCCACATTTTATCCACATTCTTGGGGATCTTATCACTTAGCTTTTTAGCCGACTCTGGGTGTCCAATTCCATGCATGAAAACCGATATTTTCAATATCGGAGGTACCCCATTAATGTGTGCACTTTCAGCCTTGAAACGGTCCATAAATACCTGGATCCCCTCATTCGAATTTCGTTTAATCCCATGGATTTCGGTCGGATCTTTTGCATACTTTTTCTGTTAGGCAAATTCCTCCAAGAACTTTTTACTTAGTTCTTCAAACCCATCTACACTTTTTGGATCCATGTCATCAAACCAATTCCTTGCTGATCCTCCCAGAGTTTGACAAAACATTTTGCACCATACCGACATGGGCTATTCTTCCTGTTCGGCCGTGGCAGAGAAGATGTTGATATGATCCTCTGGATCTTTGTTTCCTTTGTACACACGAATGTTCCGGGGGAGCTTCGCCCTCCGATGGTATCTGAAGCGCGTGATCCTGAGTCCAAACTATCTTTAGACATGTTGTCGTGCTCTGACTCTGGGTTGTGCTTCTTTCTTTGAGACATTTCAGAGCAAGACCAAGACCTTGTCGTGCTTCTGGTTTTGTACATGCTCCGAACTTCTGATGATCTATCGATGAGACTTGGATTTAGAATTTTACTTCAAAGCACTCTTCCGGTACTTTCAAGCAGACTTGATTCGACCTTTACTCTAGATCGACTTGGAAGACTCACCGGTGGAATTTCCCTCGGACTTCTCCAATGAGGAACTTCTCTCAGAGTTCTCTGATTCCATGTTTTCTTAATCTCCGTAAAAGAGCCTCCGAGGCGTCGTCTTTTCTTTACCACGGTTATCAAGCTCCTTAATCATAGTCCGCAACAGATATATGTTTTCTTTCACATAGGCCGGAGAAGGCCCTTCCTGAACAGGTCTAGTGGGAGCGGAGGGTCCTCCCTGAGGAATTTCTCCATTCACTTGTTCTCCATTCTTCAGGTCGACACCTTCTTTTCGGATGAGATGTCCCCATACAACCGTCCATCACTTAGGATTAGTAGATTGATATAAGAGTCTCACGGATGGCACTAAATGTTGAAGCAATATTCTGTAACCACTTCTTTAGCCCTTCGACCTTGGATATTAATGTTAACTCCTTCGTCCTCTAAGCTTAAATAAGAAAGAACATTGTTAGCTCTCCCCAGGGTTTTAACCTGAGACCAGGCTCTAGCGTGAGAATAAGTATATGTTTGGTATGAAATATGCTATAATATAGGGAGATGAAGAGATAGTCTATATCGGAGTATGAGACTGTGTGTCGTTCAACTGAGTGAACGACCCTATTTTACTATCCCGCCTTGGCTCCACGGGATTGTCGTCTAGGCACAGCAAGTAAATCGATGTTGATGGTCAAGCGCTGCCTTCGCATGTTATCTTGTCACGATGTCGCATGTGGCCGTTGTGGACCACTCTGTTCCATTTGTATGCTATCGTACAATGGTTGTCAGCTAGTACGTCCTAAGTTCCGAAGTAGTCTTAGCTCTATTTCATTACCTCTGGACCTGAGGTGACCTTCGTCGCCTCAGCTACTCTATAACACCGTTGGAGTACATGCTATTACTTCTTTATACCTTTCTCATCTTAGTGGCCTAAGTGTGATTATCTCCTCCTAACTATTCGGAAGAGACTATACCTAATCACTAGCCGAAAGATCACAAACAACTCCGTTCGACATCATCCGAAAACTTTTTAATCCTAGCTCCAAAATTTGTTCATTACAAAGTTGTGAAATTGGCTATTTGGGTGCAATAAGAGCCAGATGACGAACACTGCTTTGATTGATGATTTTAATAAGGTTTAGTTAAGATAAAGAAAACAATCTTATGGCGCATTTATGTTTTTTAAACCTCGCTTCTCCCTTTTGCTCCCGTTAGCATATCATCTTTTTTTTTTTTTTTTTTTGTATCTTTGACTATTAGTACGTAATCAAACTAATCATCTAGATTTGTATTATTTGACATGGTTTTTGTGTTTTATATATGATCAACTTGCTTATTGTGAAATGTAATATCGGCATGTGTGGACTATATTTTGAACGACACGACTAAAATCTTTTTATTATAATTATTGCTTAGTGTCTACCTGGTTATCAATCATCTTAAACATACACACATAAAACACTGTCCAAACCCATTTTATTACAATTATTTTTAGGATTATGATTATTTATTATCACTTGGATTGTTTCCAAAAATGCACACTCAAACACCAATTCAAGATATCTCACACTCGTAAGTCCAAATTCACATGGTAGTGTAGGGGTATTCACATTCAGTGTTTTAAGGCAACAATTATAATTGAACCAACAAAGATCAAAAATACAAACTAAGGCATCCCTCCTCTATTAAATAAGCTAATTAATAGAGGAAAAGACCCAAAAGAAATTTAAAACAGACCACCAAAACACATCTAAACTCAAACATTACACAACACATTAAACCACAGGATCCACAAAGTTTGATCCACTTTGAATTCGGTTCGGTCCAATTTCCGATTTGCCATAAAGGTTTCAATCTAAACAACCAAAACTGAACAACCTCAGAAACCCAAGAAACCCGAAACCTGAACAGATGAACACCCGTAGGTAGGGTCCGTAGGGGAACCAGTGATGTTCCATGAAACAAAACACTATGAAACCACAAGCCCATTAACCTATATCATGGCCCAGAACTACCATGGACCACTCCCAATATAAGAGATTAGGAGACAACTGTTGTCGAAATAAAGTGTTTTCTGTAGAAGGGACCCAGGTATTTCAAAAACACTCTGGGTACGACAAAACTCATGTTCATCTTACAGTTAAAGGAAGCTAGTAAACATGCATTGAGGTAGTGACTATAGGGACAGTACTTCGTGTTGATCACGCATGGTGACTTTTATAGTCAAAAAAGCATTGCAGCCTGATAGTAACGTTTGGTAAGGATAAGATAATAATTTCACCATTAACATTCATTCAAAGAATTATAAAGTAAATGCAACCAGGTTTAATATCTCAAAACTTAGTTTTAGCTGGCATAAAAAATTTAACATCAAATTAAGACTCTTTTCAGTTTCCACTATAACACTCAAAAAGTCAAATACAAAATTGATTCAGAAAATTAAGAATATAATCCTAAACTGCTAACCATATAACTGTTACCGCTGTTTATGGTCTCGTTTATAGACCAAATAGACTTCATACTCAACAGTCTGGAACTCTGGATCTTAAAAACTAAGCTAATTTCTGAAATATTTACAAGAATATTAGGATCAAAATACTTTCTTGTGATCCATAAGGTAAGATTAATGATCCAGTTAACTATTCACAAACGTTTTTCAGTTTCGGAATTCTACACACCATAGACTGTTCCTGAACAATCTGTCGAATTCTGTTACTTACCACTTATTATCTATTGAATAAAGTTAAACAATCAACAAGTGAATTGCCCTACTTGATAAAAGCCTCATAATCTACCTCAAGATTACATCAAAACAACTCCAAGTGTTTTTCACTACTTTTTCTTTTTCTTAAATGTCCTAAGAACGACAAGAGATTGAAGACTTATGGTAGATATCTGCATATTGTCTACATATCTGATATTCTGATGATAAAGCTAAAGTAGTATTTTAAAAACTTGTTTTCTTCAATCCAGCAATATAGGAATGGGAATTTTTGCCAATGCCTATTAAAGTATTATCACCTAGGGACCAGCCATATACCAAACATCTATACTGCATTTAGGACTCCTAAATGAGGAAGTCTTAAAAATTTTAAGACCAAAAAGGCAAAAATGTTTCCCAAATAAGAAAATGGTCAATGTTGTTCACAATATTGGTCAATATGTTTTGTATGTTAACAGACTTTATGATTAATACAAAATGGTCAATACTTTTTGTATGTTACTAACCAGACTTTATGGACTTTAAGGCTGTTAAAAGCCTGTAATAAAAAGGTCTACTTTTTTTCACTATATATCGTCAATACTCAATACAACCACTCAACCAGACTTGTAACAGCTGCACAAAATCAGCATTAGACATCTACAATCCTGCCACTATAAAAACATGCCCATAACTCTTCCTAAAACCTAAAACACACACCAATCTTTTTCAAGGAAGTGACAGCTGCAACCTAAACCTCCTGAATCCAACGCCACCACAACCAAGATTCGAAAAATAAAAAGAAAATAATATCAGATTTGTTCAACTTTGTTACCAATCTTTAAAGATTTTTCAAGTTTGAACACAAACCCATCATAAATCTTGAAACAAGATTCGAAATATATACAAGAAAAGATCTGCGGTTTATACATTTGATACCATTCGAATGGTAAATAACCCTCATTGATCTTCGAATACAAATAAAGAACATCAAGAACCAAGAATAGATCTGTGTTCTTTATTTTATCATTTCGAAACAAATAGAAACAAGACCCACCTGGTTCAAACCTCACCTCAAGTCAAGCGACTTTTAAGGGTTGATTTTGTAGCTTCTGTTTTACAGTAATCACTTAAGGCATTTACCTAATATAACTTTCACAAAGATACTTTAAAGATGTATTTTTTTTTTCCTGACAAATTAATTTTTTATCATATATAAATGTTAAAAGTACGAGTATGATGTTCATTTTATACATATGTATATACATCTGATGAAGTAGACTGGATCGTATGTAAAACTGTGTTGTTATTTATGAAACAACTGAGTATAGGAGGGGAAAAAAAAAAAAAAAAAAAAAAAAAAAAAAAAAGGGGTTAAGTGATACTTTTATGTTTCTTCATATGTTTTAGTTTGACCCTTTTACTGTTTATCCATAACCAACAAATATAAGTCCGACACTAAGTTAAGTTATATGTAAAAGTTTATCTCTAAAAGGTACTAAAATAGTAAAAAACAACTACAATACGCATGACATTTCACTATTTTCTATTGTTGCATAAATTATTATGGCAATAGCAATATGAAAGTATTAACTTTTTTTCATCCTTTCGAAATAACTCTTTAATGATAAATAACTTTTTAGATCGATGTAAATAATAGCTACAAGCCTGCAGAAGCGAGTGATTGTGATAAAGTAGAGTATACTAATCACAAAACATTTTAACTTCTTGCAATTACACATCATTGTCAACAACCGTGACCACGTATATCATATCATAATGTAAAACCGTGATCACGTTTAACATTAAGTGGTTATAAGTTTTGGATTTTTATTTCATATTTGTAATTAGTGTATTACATCATCTCATATTTATATCCGACTAAAGCTACTCTCAAACCACTTTGATCTCCTATCTTGATGATATTACTAACTATAACCTTTATATTTATGCAACATCGATCAAATAACTTACTATTTTCTATATATGCAATTTTGATATTGCTTAAAGTTAATAAATTCTAAAACTCTCACCGTCCGTAAATTTGTTGTCACGAGAAATGTATAATAAAAAAAGATTGTCAGCCATAAAACTTTGTTACAGGGTACCCGCCGCCGCAACGCGAGGGTACCCTGCTAGTTAGACCTAACATATCAATGATATCGATGAAATAAATATAAACTAAACGAAACAAAAAGAAACTAACACCAAAAAAGCATAACCCGTGATTTGATTTCTTCACCCAAAGCACTGAAAATGACGATAAGTATAAACAACCCAAGAAAGAGTATTTAAAAAACGTGAAAGTGCATACCTTTTTATAGCCGTTCTTCACCGCTTCAAGCCTGGATATTTAGAAAACCCTACATGTGGAATTAGAGACAGAAACCCACATTGAAATGGCAGGAGTATATATCATATATCATGTTTAGGATAGTCGTCGTCCACAGCTAACAAGGAGGTGGTGAAAGGCGTGAAGAGTGGAGAAGTCGTGAAAAAGGAGAATAGTGATCTACTGTACATAGATAGATATCTAACATTCTAACATACCCTTGGAAGTTAGACCAGCTTACTACAATAAGACAATAGTTGTCGTTAAAGGCATAGCTCCATGGCAGTTGTACACTTGTACGCTAATCATATACAATTATAATGCTAATAACAAAATGAAATTTATGATAAATAAACATGATAAATCTAGACTGCTGAATCTTCAATCAGCAAGCTTATATAGGTGGACCTACTGACCTGTTACTGAACATATATTTTCTTGTATCAACCAAGGGTAACCGTGGATCTTAAGTTGTGAGTTTACAAGTATCCAACACCTAAGAATGAACCAAATAATTTTCAAAATAGGCAATTTAAGGTGGATATCTCAATATGTAAATTAATCATGAACTGGTTTATCTCTCCTTAACAATATAAACATATAAAACAAGTATTGTTGAAAAAGGACAATCAACGTTCCACACCAGAAAGAATGCAATCTTTTGCATTACAACATAACTAACATTACACTATTTACACATATCATAAATATAGTACCGTAACATCAAGTGAAAAGTTCAAAACCCATCTCGTCCTCATTCACCCTGTTCTTACTCCTCTCATAATCAACATCATCTGTGGGCAACTCAAACCGACAAACAGGACACGTATTACGAATACTCAACCACGGAACAATACACTCACCATGATAAAGATGTCGACAAGGAAGCTCCATCACTTTCTCCTCCACCAAAACCTCATCTTTACAAACCGCACATATCACCTGATCATCTGCATTCCCATCCCCCTTCATCTCCACTAACGGCAAATTATCCACAATCGACTTAGCAGCAGGAGGACTACCTCTTAACGCTCTAACAGTCTCGACAAACTGCCCAATCAACGTTTCAAACTCCGGCGTGTACACAAACCCCTCCCCTCCTCCGTCAGTCTCAATCTCAATATCCCTTTCCAAATTATTAACCGCTAACAAAATCTCCCACTCCAACGCCCCAACAGTCGCGTCAGCTTCCGACGTCATTTCAGACGACACCGATATCTCCTCAATCCTCTCAATCACCGAACTCAATCCTTCTTCCCTCTCCTCACTATCAAAAAACGGACAATCCCAGAAACGCTCCAAACCAATCAACTCACTCCCCCCAACACTTTCATCATTTCCATCATCGTTACGCTCATCAACACGCCCTAATTCTTCCGTATCAGAATCCGATTCAATCCCAACAACTCGTAAACCACTTAACCCTAACCCTAGCTCATCCACACCACTAGAAACTAAATCATCATCATTTTCATTATCCTCATTACCATCAATAATCTCATTCTCATACTCATTCTCATTTACGGAATATCGGTCGCGGCGAGTATCGAACAAATCAGTAATAAAATCCATTTGATCATATTGATCATCATTATAATCATTAGTATTATGAAAAGAATGAGGAAAAACAAGAGATGATGAATCTGGAGATAATTCAGTATCAGATTCAGATGAACAAGAGGAGCATGAGTTATTTACCTGATTATGGTTATGAAATGAGCATGATGAGGATGAAGATGAAGGTATGAACAAAGGGTTGATTTCGAAGGTGATATCATCTTCAATGGGGGTTTGTGGAGATATGGATTGGATTATTGTGAAATTTTCTGCCATTAGTGAGGGAGGAGGGTGGTTTTGATAGAAACCCTAATTAACAGGGATTTGGGGGTGGTGATGAACGAGACTTGGTACTTCTTTCTTTGCACACGCGCTTTTTGACATATGTTGTTGCTTGTCTCTTTCTTTAATTTTATTTTTTATTTTATTATTATTATTATTATTATTATTATTATTATTATTATTATTTGTACTACTATATTTTAAGTATCTATATCTATATATCTATCTATCTATATCTATATATATAATAAAAGAATGTTTATTTGAATTTCTGTCATGTCATTAAAGCCATGCTGGCACTAAAAACCACATCACAAAAGCCACGTCGTATATACAATTGATTGCTCCAGCCATTTTGAGATATGTCTTTGACTTTCAACCTTATTCAGTTTTATTTTTTTGAGCAAACCCTCATTGAATATCAAACGAAAATCAAGCAAGGTTACCATCTATTTCAACCTATCCTAATCTCAATAACCACATAACATCCAATCCTCATTCTTCCATCTCAAATTTCAACCTTTCCTAATCTCAAATCTGTAAAAGGTGTCATTCACATCTGTACAAGGTATAATTTAATATTTATTTTTTGTTATAAGTTGTTAGACCTCAGTTTGATGGTCTTGGTTTAAATTGGTTATGGTTTATGGTTTATGCTAATTTAAATCGGCTATGGTTTATGGTTTATGTTAATATCACAATCAATTTAAATGTTTGGGTTATTGTTAATTTAAATCAGTTATGGCTAATGGTTTATGCTTCACAAATATTTTATTCTACTGGTTTATAAATCGTTTATGGTTTACTGAAGAAAAAAAATCTAAATGGGTGTTAAGATATGTCAATGTGTGAGTTTCAATTAATTAGTGTAGTTCTTAGTGTTTAACGGGTGTTAATATATGTCAATACGATGTTATGTACATTTACGTTCTTATATGACCTTATATCAGGTAATATGTAACCTGATGTTTATGTATTGAAAGTATAAATTATGTTCGTTTTAGTTTTTTGGTTTTGAAAATCATACCATGAAATCAAAATGCAAGGTTCATTACGGTGTCTAAAGATTGTACAAAGTTGCTCTAATGCTATACTTTTGTTCGTCTTGTACTGGTTTATTATGAATCCATAGAATCACTTACAAGCCCACCAATATGTACAAGATGAGGCTTCTTGAAGGTGTTTTGGATACTTAATTATAGTTGTTCCTACATTATAACTGAGCACAACTTTTTGTTGATTGTATTGCATATGCTATTATATAAGTTCTTTATATAATATAATGAGTGTGCTCTTAACCACGTCAATAAAACGAGATCTAGAATTCATTTGTTGTTGTTATATATAAATGGGAGTGTATTGCAACGTCTTATGCAAGTATATGGACCTATGTCTCAAAAAGAGTTATATGAATAAGTAGCCGTCACAATTGGTAAATGAGGTTTTAGAAGAGTATACCATTTAACATGTGGTATGATATATCTTACGTAAAAAGATTTAATGTTTAGCTATTTTATTGCACGACCCCAAATGAAATTTATGTATAGCAATGGGTTAAAAGCATTAATTTGTTGAATGGGTCAAGTATAATGAGGCAATATTGGCATGATATTTGATGAATCGTCTTTCAAGATACGTATCACAAGTCGTGGCTCTCTATACTCCCTATAATGAAGTAAGTTGTCTTTACGTTGTAATATAACATGATTAATTTCATTAGCTAAAATAAGTACTACATTATTCATACATATGAGAAGTAAAGATATTGATATTATGGTGATTATTATGTTACTTTGGCAAGTTAATTTTCGTTCGATATTATTGCTGTTACTCAAAACCTATGCGGCAGGTTACATTTTACTGATAAAATTACTTCACTTTAGTTATTGTGGCAACCTAAACCAAAATGATAAAGAAATAAAGTTAAAATGAAATTTTTTTTAAGGAAATGATTAGTGTTTCCTTCATTTAAAGGAAATATGTCGGCTATAAGCTATTCCATGGAACAAGACTATGGGGTTTTTAAACTTAGTAAACAGATGCCCATATAATATTAGGAACTAATGTCGGCAATACTACTATCGTTCCTTCTGTCAAGAGGATTCCATTCAAGTTCAATCATTGACAGGTTCACGCTAGCTGTTTGTTTCGCGATAACTATCTACGAAAGTGAAGGTTGTCATCACACGCGGCCAACTCTACGTCGTTGTATCTAAGGTCAAAGTTGGAAAGTAAGAAGGTTATGATATATGACAAGGATGCTAAAGTGTCAAATAGTATGTTGAATGTTGTTTATCATGAAGTACTACAGAAAATTTACCACTCAACTTTGTTATTTTTTAGCTATCTAATGGAAACTTTAGCTTCATGCCTTCATTTTATATGGATTATGGATATGTATATATTTTGTTTAGATACAATTTAAATTCTTGTGCAAATGTTTATATCAAACTTTTTAAAGGCCACCCGTGATTTATCACGGGTTTATAGGCTAGTTTTATAAGATATAAGATCATTTGAGGACCAAACTTTTTTTACATACTAAGGGACTAATCTCCACCCTCCATCTTCCCTCCATCTTTATTTGATCTAATGGATGAGATTAATCCAAACAATTTAAAAAAACCACTTTCATCCTTTTTTTTCAAATATTAATATCTTTCAAACTGTTAATCGTTAAGCGAAAAAAAATATACCGTTACGTCGGGCATTTAATTATCTTTCTATAGATAGGCACTTTGACATATTTTCGACAAAATTTTTTTTTTCGTTTTTTCACGTTTTTTTTCGTGGCCGAAAAAATTATATATGATATTACATATCATATCATATATGATATGATATGTAATATCATATATGATATTTTTTCGGCCACGAAAAAAAAACGTGAAAAAAACGGTTTTTTTTTTAATTTTTCGAAAGTATATCAAAGTGCCCGTCTATAGAAAGATAATTAAATGTCCGTCGCGATGGTGTAATTATTTTCGCTTAACGATTAATGGTTTAAGAGATATTTAAATTATAAAAAATGAGTGAAATATTAAAATGCTTTTAATCTAAACCATTGATTTTTTTTTTTAGATGGATGGTGGGGATGAGTCCCTTGGTATGTAAGGAATGTTTGGTTTGTAGAATAACTCGACTCATTTTATAATTAAAAACACTTAAAATTCAGACTTTTACTTACTTATTAGTAAAGGATTTCAAAATTAATTGTTTAGGAAGCAGGTTTATTAGAAAGCAGGTTGGTTGTTCAAACTAAAATTATTTGTTTTAACGATCTTTACCATCTCTACTTATAAAACATAAAAACAACTAAATGTGTAACCGAATAACGCAAAATATAGTCACAGGTACCCGCCACTGCATTGCGAGGGTACCGTTCTAGTTTTTTTTAATCTATTTGAAAGAAACTATGATATCATTACCTATTGTGAGTTAGCGGGTATTTTTGGTGAGATGTTTTGTAGGACCTACATGCACTAATAACATGTTAACAAATTGCACGTTATTCATACCTACTTTACCGAGTACTCTAAGGGCATGTTTGGTAGAAGGAATTGAGATGAGAGAAATGGAAATGAAATCATTTCCAATGTTTGGTACACATATGAAAAAATAAAGTGGAGAATTACAACTATTTGAAAATGAATCCTTTGTAAAAGGTGGATAATTGATTTCCACTCACAAAGTGATGGAAATGAATTCTCCCATAATAATAATAATAATAATAATAATAATAATAATAATAATGCCTTATGTACTTTTAATGTGAAAATGGAGATTGACCTTTTAAGTAACCCAAGTGAGATCGTTGCCCTCAAACTCATGAAGAAATTGGCAGACATACATTTCACACGTGTTACCCAAACGGTTGAATCCACATTTTGCCTATCTTCTCGACAAATGGCGCTATGGAGTTCACAAAAGGAGGACTACACTTCAGATTGGCTTAGGGTGGTTCCAATATCTGGGTTGGGACATACTATGAATGCTAGGACTTACCGATGTGTGTTGTGTTATCAGCTAGGTGTTCCCTTATTTTTTGTTCAGATACCATGCTCAGCTTGTTCCAGGGTCTTTACTGGGGATATTTATGGGGACCATGCTGTTTCGTGTGCCGGTATTATTGGTATTAAACATTGGCATAACAGGGTACGTGATGTTCTTGTTGACATATGTTCTCGGTCAGGAATTTCGGCTCGTAAGGAGGTTAATATTGGGCTTAGTGGGGAAAGGGACAAACCCTTACGTCCAGCTGATATATTACTTTACTCTTGGGATAGTGGGCTTGATGTATGTGTTGATCTGACTGGGTCATCTCCCTTGACGCAAACCGGTATGGTTGATTTTGTGTCGGGTCGTGCGGTTATTGAAGCCGCACAACGTAATCGCGTCAAGTACGAGGCTAGATGCGCAGATATTGGATATGGGTTTTCTCCCCTTTTCATTCTCTTCTTTTGGAGAACTCGAGAAGGATGCGGTGGCCTTACTAAAGCGTATCCGAAAATTCTCGGTGACTCAAGACATTGGAGCACGTGCTGCTGCTCATATTTTTAGTAGGATTAGTTTCGCTATAGCTAAAGGAGTGGGGGCCCAGTTAGTATCTCGGCTCCCCACTAATTTCTTGTAAATCCTATGATTTTCTAATAAAGTGATGTTAATAATAATAATAATAATAATAATAATAATAATAATAATAATAATAATAATAATAATAATAATAATAATTTCTTGAATCAATTCTCTGGTGTTACAAAACATTGAAATTTATATTGAATTTCTGTGAGAATTCATTTATGTGATTTGATTTCTGCACTTCATTTCATTTCTCTGAATTTCACCCTACCAAACGTGCCCTAATGATTATATAATGATGACATGCAATGTGACACGACAAAGAAAAGTGACATGACATTGATCGCCTATATAAAAGTACAAAGGTTATTTATATATTTAGCAACAAAAAATAGAGAAAAAAACAAGGTTTCCAAGATCGGGTTTTTACCTAAGATCGTTTTCGGCTTTGCAAAATCATAATCGTTGGATATAATCAGAATTGTAAGATCCTATGAAAATGTATATGTTTTTGTATAGGGTTGTAGTTTTATACTTCTATATAATTTTTTATATGATAAACAAATATAAATGAATGATAAAAGAAAAATGTTATATATTCAAGTACTCTAGTGGTAGAAAATTAAACATATTGCAATACATACTTGCATAAAGTTACTTCATGTCTCAACCGCTAAATGAACAATTTTGATACAAAACTACTACATATGTACACATACTTTGTAATAATAGACACTTGAATTAACCAAAACATTTTTATCATAGGAACTAGGATGGTGAAAACTTTGTAATAATAGACACTTGAATTAACCAAAACATTTTTATCATAGGAACTAGGATGGTGGGCACTGATGTGTGTTTATTCACACATCCTTTTTAGCCTTAAATCAGACCAAATACTAACCAAATATGCCAAGAGAATGTATGTTTTTGTATTTGTGTATGTGCAGGTACGGATATGTGAAAAATGAACAAAAACAAAGCAAAACCGACAAAAACGAGCACGAGAACGGACAAAGGTCAAAAGCCGGAGCCGGGGAAGCAAAATAATCAAAGAAAGCTCGTATTATCATAAGAAGTCCTCAGAGATTCATCAAAGTAAAAATTTAGTCCCTGGACAAAGTTTTGAAGAAATGGCAAGTTCAGTCCCTCATCTTTCAACAATTGTCAAAATTGGTCCTTTAAGGAATTTTAGAAGAAAAGTCAACATTGGTACTCCGTTTATCAAAGAATGACAACATAAGCCCTTGGAAATTAATCTTGGATAATTACAGAATTGGTCCCTATGAATTTCAGTTGTACAACATTGGTCCTTGCTTAATATTACTACTTCTAAAAAACCTGATCCAACAATATCACTAATCCAAAACCCTCTTGGCCCAAACAATAACCAAGCCCAACCTTTTACTCTTACCCGGTCCACCATTCACACCCTGGTCAACCCAAACACCTGACCCGGTCAACCCTTCACAATAATAAAAACAACCAAATAAACCCCGCCCCCCAAATTCACCAAATACCCAGAAAAATTACTGTTTGAAGAACCCTAACTCACCTTCACACCAGATTACCTCAATTAAAAATAATTACCCAATCATTGAGTTTCTAGAAGGGGTCAGGCACATGTCAGGGGATGTTAGGAGGACACGTGGTCCAATCAGGAAAGATACAGAGGATCAATCTTATCAATCATTCAATCAAACGGTTGATATCAATGGATTGGGGACCAAGGTGATCTAATGGCTAAGGAGCACTCAAAGAAACACAACATACACCTGGATTGATGACTTGGCAGATACTAGAAGCTTCATCCCTCACTCCTCATCTGCTTATAAAAGCCCTCCTCACTCACGTTGGGAATTCATTAGGAGTAGGGTTAGTATAGTATAGCTTTAGATAGTTTTTAGTATCTTAATTTTCTGTTTTCAGCTTACTTTAAATTCCAATGATTGTAATATTTCATTTCAGTTTAATAAAATCATAGTTTCATTTAAATTCATGTTCAAATTTCTTTTGCCTTTATATGATTTTTCAATAAGAGTTATCATCAGTTTTTAAGCTTCCATTATTGATATATAAGCTCATTTTAGTTGCTATAGTTACTTGTGAGTTTGTGTTTTTTTTTTTTAAATCTGTCATAATTCCTAATTTTCAAATTAGTCAATGAAAGTCAACACAAGTTCAAGAGAAGGATAAGCTGATTCAGGGAGGAATTATTTGGGTATCATAGTATGAATAGCTTGTAGGTAGCTTGGTTGTGATTTGCAATTCTATTTTCAAGGTTAGTAGATTTTACTCTCATTTCTAGTCCAATTTTAGTTCGTAGCTGCCTTGTACTCATTACTAAATATTTAGTGTTATTTAGTTATTAGTTATTACTGTTTAGGATTTGTTTTATCTGTTCTTTCATGTGTTTTACTAATTTGCAGCTTATAATGATCCCACTTAGCTTAATTCTGAAATTAGCTTAACATATAGAGGTGTTTGGCTTTAGAAAATTTAGATAGCATTAAACTATTTTGGCCAGTTAGTCACTTCGGATAAGCTTTCAATTATTAGAAGTAGTATATTTCCAGCCATGTTCAACATTTTCAAGTAATAGTAAATAGTTTAAAGTGGTATTTCAAATTTTCAGTTCAGTAAGTAGTATAAACTAGTAGAAATTGCATTATCTTATTCTATTGCATTTAGTTGAAATTTTTGGCATATTTTGTGTTCGCATAGACATTAGACTGTAGTTGCATCATTAGAATTATACTCCTGTTACTTTTGCACTCCAGTTGTCCCATTTTACCCATTTTGCAAATAGTCATACTACTTCAGTTTCTGTAAACCAACCCTTTCATAAGCCTCTAGCTCATTACCCATTGCTGATTTTTAGTTACCTTTTGGTTTGCTGAGAAGTTTGGAAGTAAGTGAAACATAATCAACAAAATAATCTCAGTTAGGGACTCGTTTGCTTATTGGTATTTAGATCATAAGTTGTCTGTTTGGCCTATTAATCCCCTGTGCATCAGCTTTTATCCAATTTTCTAGGCAATATTTAGTTTAGTGAATGGGATTTAGAATCTGTCTTGTTGGTTAATTTGGCATCTCAGTAGATCAAGGGAACATTTGCCCCCATTATTTCACTCCTATCAGCTTATTGGTACTGCTTTTTGGGCTTGTTTAGTTTAGTGAATTTAACCAAGGTCTGATTTCATATATTAGGGCTGCTATTGTTTTTAAGTTGTTCAAATCTGAATTTTGTTGATTCATGTGAGTTCAATAGTATCAGTAATTGCTTTTCTCTTTGAAGTTTTTGGCATTTGCTTATTCTGTTTGACTTATAGCTTATTCCAAATTGCTTATATAATCTGTTTGTGCTCATTTTTCTGTTTCTGAATATCAATTGGTCTAAGTCCAGTTTATTTAAGCTTATTTTAGTTAAAAAAAAACATTAGGTCAAAGTTTGGGTCAAGTTGGTCAAGTATTGCTTATAAATAAGCTCTTTTCAAACTGCTTTTTGGGTCCAATCAGCTTATTTGGGCTCAATTTTTAGAAATTTTATTTTTTCTAAGCTTTTTATAATATTTTAGAATTTTCAAAATTTTTTCAAATTTTTCCAGCTTTATTTAGTAATTTTCTCATTATAAAGTAGTTTTTAATCCATTTTTAATACTATTTAATTACCAAAAAAATCCAAAAAAAAAATCAGAAAAAGCCAAGAAAAATCCAAAAATATTTTTAAAATTTTTATTTTAGAATTTTAGAAATTTAATTTGCATTTTTCCACTTATTTTAAATTTAATTTGAATTTTTAATTAGATTTAATAGTTTTTAATTCCCAAAAATTACACAAAAAGCAAAAAAAAATAGTTTTTAGTTTTAAAATTACATTTTAGTTATTTTATAATTTTCAAATTTTATTATGTATTTTTCTCACCTTATTTGCATTTTCTTTTAATTTTTAATTAGTTAATTAGTTTTTAATTCATAAAAAATAAATAAAAAGTCAAAAAAATATTTTTCTTTTTTCTTAAAATTTTCTTTTTATCATTTTTTACTTTTCAAAATTATTTTCAAGTCCGTAGGAGTAGTGTAGCTTAAAATTCGCGTTTTATTTCGTACGTTAACGTTTAATTTACGTTTCAGCGTACGGTTTCGATTTTACGTTACGTTTTTAGTTTCCTTATTTGAAATACGTGTTTAAGTGATTATTTGTGCTTCATTTGCTATTTCATTAGTATAGTCTCTTTAAAATCACTTTTTACCACTTTCACGACACGTTTCACGAATCGGGAATTCGAAATTCCATTCACACCTTCGCTGGGAAAACGACTCGGGGAAATACTTTCCTAAGCATTTCTTCGGAAAAACAAACACTATACTAAAACGACTATATCAAATGGCGCCGCTGCCGGAGAAGGTTGAAGTGAATTTTTCGTTTTCGTTTTTCGAAATTGTGTTTTGAAAACCTTCCTTGTATATATTTTCTATAAAAACCAAAAAAATTGAAAAATCAAAAACACTTTTCCTAAAGTGTTTTCAAAAATACAAAAAAAAAAAATAATAATAATAATAAAGTTACAGCCTCGACTCTCCCATTGAAGGGTGGGCGTTGTAAACCAAATAAGCTTAACGACATAAGAACGTGTGAAATTAGTTGCTAATCGGATAACTTTGAATTCTACAACCGAATAAGCGGAAAATAGGGATAGCTTTGACATTAAATTGCAAGCTGAAGAGAGATCCATTCTTCTCTCCCGTTCCGTCACGAGTAGTTTTAAAGGAAACGGTTACGATTAACATAACGTTTGAAAAAACAAAAGAGAATAAATGTTTAAGTTTTTGAATTTTGTTTTCTAAAAATAAAAATACAAAAAGATTTTCCTTTTCCATTTTGATTTTCCTTTTATTTTATGATAATTAAAAACAAAAAATAATCTTCTTCTCCTCTTATCATTTAATTCTTCTTCTTTAACCCTCTAAACCGATAATTCTTATGGATCGGACGTGTTTTAAATGTGGAGAACCGTTCTTTGAAGGTTCATGTGTTTGGTGTACATGCGAACGGTGTGGTAACGAAATTCGAGACGGATGTAATACTCCGTAAAATCCCAGGTCATTTATTAATGCTAATTTTCGACACTATTCTATACTAAGCCATTTTTGCGGGCTAATTTGAAATTTTTATATGAGACACCATTTGTTTGGCACCCGATTACTTTGGTCACCGATTGTTTGACACCCGATTATTTTAGTCACCGTTTGTTTGTCACCCGATTATGTTTTGTCACCTGATATCACCCGATTGTCACTCTTGGATGTCACCCAATGAGGTTAACACCGGTAACTCCCACTTGCGACCCGATACTTTGTTAAGACACCGAAATATTATTATATATATATATATATATATATATATATATATATATATATATATATATATATATATATATATATATATATATATATATATATAGCTATGTATATATATTAATTACTACAAACTATTATCACTACGTATATATATGAGTATATATACCTAGGAACGACACCGTTTATATTTATGAGGATTACACGAATCGACACCGACACCAACACCGAAATTAAAGTTACGAGAACATTAGTCACCGACACTATATATTTTTGTATTGGGCCGTATACCACTTTTAGCCCAATTGTTTTCATTATTTCTTTTGCCCCACTGTTGGGCCGAGTACACCACAAGCCCACCACACCAAAATCCATTTTTATTTTGTTTTCTTTTTGGGCCGAGACATGCACAAGCCCAAGGGCTGTTTTTCTTTTGATTTTGCAATTCACTCAACGAGCACAGTTTGTGCTTTTCATGTACATGCCTTGCTTAATTTCTTTCTTGACCTATACTTCCTACTCGACACCAACGATCCACAGCTAAACTTTGGTGATTCTTTTCTTTTGTTGTCTCCCAAACACTCGACACCAACAAACCCAATACACACCCTTTGCCTTGTCCCATGCGTATTCAAGTAACCAAAACACAACCTCAAGCCACCCTACATGTAACCTAAGGAAGTAGTTGATCTTTTGGTTCAAGTCATTACACCCTAAGTTTCATTAACCCTTGGATAATGTGTTTCTTTAACCCCTAACACCTAAAACACCTTTAATTAAACAAAGCCATATAGTACTATCACATGTATCCCCTAAGCCATCCTAAAACCTAGTACTAAACAAATTCAAAAGCCTCATCATGGCACCCATACTTGCTAACCATCGACTTGACCACACAAAGCTTGGAGACAACTTTGTCTTGTTCGAATGACACCTCCCAAGGACACCATCACATGTGAAGATTTCTAACTACCTCAATCCTTCTATATATAGTCACATTTATTGCTCATTTTTCACACACTTACAAATCTCACAAACCTCTCAAACTACAAACTCTTTCCATCACTCTTTGCTTGTTAACGAGACCAAGGGAAGGCGCCCGTGTAGGAATTGGAGCAAGAAGATTTGGGTCACATTTCTAAGTTTTGGGTAACTAGTTTGGATCGAGGATCATTTTACAAAGAGAGTACCACGTTTGCTCGTTTACTTGTCTCGTATCACACGAACTCTTCACCACCTTTTGGTGTTGTAAGTCTTCATTTCCTATTTCATTTTCCTACTCAAGTTTCATGCATATCACGTTAAGTTTCTCACACGACACACTTAATTTCTATAAATATATTTTCGTCACACTTATGACTATGTTGCACATGCCTCGATACCACTAGGAAAGGCCTCGCCATTTCATTTTTACACGTACGATATATATATATATTTCGACAACCTAAAACATCGACTCACATTTAACCAAACCAACTTAACATGCAAGTCATACTCGGTCTTATACTACGAAAACTAGATCCAAACCAAGTCCTAGTCGAACACTCTTAATTTACAACTAAAATGCCACTTGGGCCTAGCATGGGCTAACGAGCCCAATTTGTTTTCAAGGGAGATTTTCGGTTCAAAAGTTTGAGAATAGCGAGAAGTATAAAAACAGATTTTAAAGATTGCTACAAGTTATAATTACCATTTTTTATTGTAATAAAAAGGTTTGTTTTTTAAAAACTTAACCAAGGACTATTTTTGCAAAGAGTCGCGTTAAAGGACTAAAAGTGACAAATCATAAAAACTTTCGGACTAAATATAACACTATTGATTTCTAATAGAAATGGAGGGTAAAAACTGTAAATTTCAAAAGTGTGAGGAATAAAGTGCTAAAAAGGACTAAAAAGTAATTATTTTGACCAAGGGGTAAAAAATGTAACTTTATTAAAGACAAGGGTCAATTATGACAAAGATACTTTATTAATTAATTATTTTGTATAATTTAATCTTGTATATATAAATATGTATATATTTTGTAATTTTAAAATAAATATGTAATTTTACTAAAAATATTTATTTATAAATATTTTTACTAAACGATATTATTTTCACAAAAGGAATTAACATTTATTAGACACCGTTTCGAAACAACGTTATAAATAACTACGTAAATTTATTTTGAAATATTTTTAAGACACCCGAATGGATATCATCGTACACGAGACATGTCACATGTCATTTACAAATCGAATCTAAGACACCGATGACAATAAATATACAGGTCACAAGTCGGAGGAATTTCATTGCTAGTCGTAGCAGTACACCGTTACTTTTGAGCACCGTTGTGATTTACACACCTGTCAGGTGAGTTCATGGTCCCACATTTTTAATTGTTTTTAAACCCCGTGGTGAGATACATGCTATAAACCGAACACAAGTATTTTTCTGTATGCTGTTACTATTTGATATTGCCTAAGTTGACACCCGTGCAACAAGTCCCTCATATCACGAACCTTAATCACTTGCGAGTGAGCGCGAATATAGTTGGTAGATCTATCGGAACGGCAGCCCACCTCTATCAAAGTGATCATTTGGCAGGAGGTGTGCTATATTCGAGGTACTATGGAAATTTGGCACATTTCTTGTCACCGAGGGCCCCTTGTCATTTGCATCCTCTGTGGTGTAGGTGATTGTTATTATCTTTATGATATGTCGAATCGATGTTAAGGCTTGCGTTTCGTGAGGCTTAGGAGCAATATTTCACCAGTTTAGTCAAGACCTGTCTATCTTGGCTTGTTTATTTCAAATGCTTGACTTGTGTTCACACTATTACTATTTAAACTACTATGGATTCACTCAACCGTTGTGTTGACTTTTTAAGCATGTTTATCTCAGGAAATTAGCAGGCATGGTGGCACGGAGCTGGCAAAAGGGCACACAGGACCTCCCTTTTATTTCAATAATTATATCATTCTTTTCAAACTCATCACTTCTTTTGCGAAACAATTAACATTTTGGAAAAATGTTTGTAACTCTGACTATTTGAGTTTTCATGGAATGATATTGACTATCTTTTGAATTGTTTTCTATGAGTATGACTGTGTACTAAACTGTAATGACCCCGATTAGACTTCCGCTGCTTATCAAAATTTCGGGGTGTTACAGATTGGCATCAGAGCCATGGTTATAGAGAACCAAATGATTTTTCAAAACATTGGACTATAACCTCACCGGATTTCTAAACAAACTATTTATCACCAAAGTGCCCTCCGTGCCAGCGCTTGCCAACATCATGTTTTAAGGTTTGATTTTAGCACCCATTGCACCTAGTTCACTATGAAACTATGATCACTATGCATGTAGCATTATGTAGACTAAATGACTTATATTACTGCTATTTTGGGATATTACAGTACCATGTCGCCCCCGGTTATTATTTTGTCTGACTGTAACGATGTCATGCCGGCATCATCCACCTATCCTACCATTGACCTATCTGACTATGACACCTGAGACACCCATGATTCTAACCATGACACCCTACCTGTATCACCTGCCATTCCATCTCCTGTTCCATCTGGAGACCCATCTGCTGATACTGAGCCTTTCGAGGAGGGTGAGGTTGCTTCTACACCCATTGATTCTTTTGCTATTCAGCCTTTTTTTCGTCTTGTCTGTGGACCTATGACACAGGGGCAGTACCTTTATGATCAGTATCTCACGTCTCAGTAGTTTCTTACGGCTGATGACCGTCCTACACTACCTGCTAGTCACCACACCGGTTCAGATGCTGATGACGAGTCTTCTGACTCCGATACTTCTGACACTGCTGCTTCTATTTCACCACCATCCCCGCCTGCACCGATTCGTCAGCGCAAGCGAGTGAGGATTCTTGAGCCCTTTGAGCCTGAGCCTTTCGGAGAGTTGTTTCGATATCATGAGGGAGACTTTACCCACAAATTCACGGCTCGAAAACGAGTCTGTATTTTGCCTGCTTCTACTGTTACACCACCTGTACCTACATCTGTACCATCACCCACATCTGTACTCCCATCTGTTTCTATGCCAGAGCTGACACCTGTGGCATCACCAGCACCTTCACCATCACCCGTATCACCCCCACCTGAGCCACATCCTTACATGCTGCCTACTTACACCGCACCCCACACTTCTGAGGTTTTGCCACCCATGCCACCACCTACAGTTTTCTACTCTCAGACTACTACTGTACCGATACCATCATCACCTGTTCCATCACCATCACCTATTCCTACCGAGACCCCCACCTCACCCGGCATTCATAGATTGGTTGATGCCCGCCGATGGTCGTTCTTGTTGGAGTGCATTCGTAGATGGAGGTTTGTTGAGGGATCACCTAGGGCTGTTGAGCTTGGAGATGGCTCTTCAGCGGTGTTACCGGTCACTGGGGAGCCGATACACCATACTATCCCTCTTTTGGCTGCTAGGTTAGTTAGACATGAGGATCGTCTTGATGAGCTGTTGGGCATTGTTGAGGAGATATCCTTGGAGAGGATTGAGGGTATGCAGGAGGAGGTCGAGAGCCTCGTAGTACATAGGATAGCCTTAGAGATGGTATTTGAGATGATGAGGACAGAGATCGAGGAGGCACAGGCTACCATCACCGAGTTTGGTCATCGACTAGATGTTCAGAGGCATGAGATGGAGGATTTGAGAGAGATAGCGATCATCACGCAGGAGATGCTGGAGCATCAGACACAGGAGTTAGCCGCATCTAGTACTACCATCCACACTCTTTCAGCCACTATCGAGGAGATTCAGGCCCGCGAGAGATCTAAGGATTTAGAGATGTTGGAGATGATCAGGATCATCAGAGAGCTAGAGGGGAGATCAGGAGGCGCACCTGGACCTTCATAGATCTATGACATATCATTACATTCAGAGACATCTTAACTTGCCGCCTGTGGCATTAATAATGTTGTATCTTATTGTTTTGTAACAATGAATTCAAAATTATTAAAACTTTATGTTGGTTATGATTGTACTGTATTGATATTGATTTATGATGTTCTAGTTGTCTGATCTTTTATTATGCTCCCATATTGAGATTCATTATAATTTCCATGTGTGTTGTTACATGTCGTGATGATTATTTATGAATGATATGGTTTATATTGATGTATGTATTTATGGTGTGGTTGTGATGTACTTTGTGATGATCTCGACTATCATGAGTTTGGTTGCATTATTTCTCTTGTTATTGATCGATGTTTGGGATTCTTACTTATACACTTGCGATTTTATAGAGTTATGGCCCCTAGGAAAACCGCTACTACTACCTCGTCACCCGCTATGACCCAGGCTGCTATCAGAAAGTTGGTTGCCGACGGTGTTGCTGCAGCTTTGGAAGAGCAGGCTGCCGCAATGGAACGAACTAGTTGCAATAACCAAGCCACTGCAGAAAGCGAGTCTGCTGCGACTCGAAAGTGTACCTATAAGGACTTCATAGCTTGTAAACCATCTCACTTCAAAGGGACTGAAGGAGTAATAGAGCTTGCTCGATGGTTTGAGCGAATTGAGACTGTGTTTGTGAGGAGCGGTTGTGCCGCTGAAAGCAGAGTCTCGTTTGCAACTGGAACATTGTTGGAAGATGCGTTGTCTTGGTGGAACACAACTGCTCAGAAGATAGGTGTGGAGGAGGCCTATCAGATCACCTGGGCTGACTTTAAGGAAAAGATGTTGAAGAAGTTCTGCCCTAGAGGTGAGATCAAGAAGTTAGAAGATGAGTTTCACACGTTGGTTGTGAAAGGAAATGATCTCAGGGCTTATGATAGGAGATTTCAGGAGCTTGCCACACTTTGCCCTTCAAAGGTTCCCGATTTGGAAAAGTTGTTGGAGAGGTACATTGAGGGATTACCCAGGAGCATTGAGGGAAACGTCACCTTGTCAAAGCCTCAATCTTTGGAAGAAGCAATGACTATTGCCCAAAGACTGCTAGACCGGGAGATTAAGCGTAACTCTGCTCAGGGAAACAACGATCACAAAAGGAAGTTTGATGATCGAAGGACAAACAACAACAACAACAACAGCAACAACAACAACCGTAACCCCAACCGTAACTATCACCATGACAGAAACACCCACCACAATCAACAGAACCGACGACAGGAAGCTGTCAGGGCTTATGTCGCCGCACCAGTTAAGGATGCTAGGTATACTGGACCTCTTCCATTCTGTGACAAGTGTAAGATGCATCACACTGGACCCTGCTATGCTAAGTGTGGGAAATGTTCAAGGACTGGACATAAAACACAAGATTGCAAGGCTACAGGAGCTAACTTGCAACCCGTGGCTGTAGTATGCCATGCTTGTGGAGAGAAAGGACACTACAGGCGTCAGTGCCCTAATAAGGATAACAATGCACGTGGGAGAGCATACGTGCTGGGAGATGGAAATGTCCATCAAGATCCGAACGTATTCACGGGTACGTTCTTTTTAAACAACCGCCTCGTTAAAGTTTTATTTGATTCCGGAGCCGACCAAAGTTTCGTATCTATTTCTCTTGAACCCCTACTTAATATTACACCGACCAAACTAGACACCACATACGAGATTGAACTAGCCGATGGAAAGCTAGTGAGCACTAACACTATACTCCGAGGATGCACCCTACGACTACTAGACACCCCATTTGTCATTGACCTTATGCCTATTAGACTTGGTAGTTTGATGTCGTTATAGGAATGGATTGGCTATCCAAGAACCGCGCTAAAATCATTTGTGACGAAAAGGTCGTTCACATCCCTCTGAATGACGAAACCCTAATTGTTTGCGGCGAGCGAAGTAAAACATGTCTGAGCATCATTTCTTGCGTCAAAGTTGTGAAGTACATCGAACGAGGATGTCAAGTCTTTTTGGTTCAAGTCACCGAGAAGAAGTCGGAAGAGAAGCGACTCGAGGATGTGCCAGTAGTCGGAAACTTTCCAGAAGTATTTCCTGAGGACTTGCCTGGCCTTCCGCCGACTCGTCAAGTGGAATTTTAAATTGACTTGATGCCAGGAGCTGCACCCATAGCACGAGCACCCTATAGGCTAGCACCGTCGGAAATGAAGGAGTTGTGTGAGCAATTACATGAATTATCAGATAAAGGATTTATTTGCGCTAGTTCGTCACCATGGGGAGCACATGTGTTGTTTGTAAAGAAGAAGGATGGAACATTCAGGATGTGTATCGATTATCGTGAGTTGAACAAACTTACTGTGAAGAATCGATATCCGTTGCCAAGGATTGACGATTTGTTTGATCAACTGCAAGGATCAAGTGTCTACTCGAAGATTGATTTGAGATCGGGTTATCACCAACTGAGAGTTAGGGAAGGAGACATCCCTAAGACGGCTTTCAGGACAAGATACGGTCAAAAATTCCAAGTAATGCCATTCGGTCTAACAAATGCACCCGCTGTATTTATGGACTTAATGAACCGAGTGTGCAAACCCTATTTGGATAAGTTTGTGATTGTATTCATCGATGATATCCTTATCTATTCACGTAGTAAGGAAGAGCATGCAGAACACTTGAAAGCTATACTAACACTGCTCAGAGAAGAGAAATTGTACGCCAAATTTTCCAAGTGTGATTTTTGGATTGAGAAAGTACAATTTCTTGGGCATGTTATCGACAGTAAGGGTATTCATGTTGATCCCGCCAAGATCGAAGCTGTTAAAAATTGGGCGTCACCTACGAGTCCTACTGAGATACGCCAATTTTTTGGTCTTGCCGGATACTATCGGAGGTTTATTGAAGGTTTTTCAAGGATTGCTAAACCTTTGACTGAGTTAACATAGAAGAAGAAGAAGTTTGAATGGGGAGAAGAGCAAGAATCGGCATTTCAGTTTTTGAAGCAAAAGCTTTGTGAGGCACCGATATTAGCACTACCCGAAGGAAGTGAGGACTTCGTGGTATATTGTGACGCATCAATCCAAGGTTTGGGTGCCGTATTGATGCAAAGACTTAAGGTAATCGCTTACGCTTCTAGACAACTTAAACCCCACGAGGAAAACTATACTACTCATGATCTAGAATTAGGAGCGGTGGTATTCGCTCTTAAGATCTGGAGACACTACCTATATGGAACCAAGTGTACGGTTTTCACCGATCACAAGAGTCTTCAGCACATTTTAGATCAAAAGGAGTTGAACATGAGGCAACGTTGATGGCTAGAGTTACTAAGTGACTATGATTATGAGATTCGTTATCACCCGGGAAGGCAAACGTTGTAGCAGATGCCTTGAGTCGAAAGGAACGACTTAGACCCCTCAGAGTTATATCATTGGGTATGACAATTAGATCACCACTTCCGTCTCAAATTCTTGAAGTTCAAGCTGAGGCCCTTAAGGAAGAGAATAGACCGCACGAGAAGATTTACGGCATGCCAGAAAGTACGAATGGATTTGTCAAGAAACTAGATGGAATGTTGTGTTTCAAGGACAGAAGTTGGATTCCATTGTATGGACGAATACGAGACCTCATCATGCATGAGTCTCATAAGTCTAAATATTCCATTCATCCTGGTTCGGATAAGATGTATCATGACCTTAAGAAGTTGTATTGGTGGCCAAACATGAAAGCTGACATTGCAGAGTATGTCGGTAAGTGTTTGACCTGCTCAAGAGTAAAGGCTGAACATAAAAAACCATCCGGTCTTTTGATTCAACCCGAGCTACCAATATGGAAATGGGAAAGGATTACAATGGATTTCATTACAAAATTACCCAAGACATCGAGTGGGTTTGACACTATTTAGGTTATTGTCGATCGTCTCACGAAGTCAGTGCACTTCTTACCAATCAAAGAGACTGATGATATGGACGTTCTTGCATGTTTATTGATGAGGCGAAAAATGATCCATTTTTAGGGGGTCATTTAAGCCCGGAATTGAATTTATTTGATCAAAGATTGCCCTAAATCATTCCTTTTGTGATTTTAGGTACTTCGGGAGTGAAATCTGGAAAAGGAAGCAATTCGGACGTTTTTGGAGCATAAAAGTGAAGAAAACGCCAAAGACTTAATTTTCCATGCTGGGAACAGTGTGTGACGGCGTCAAGAGGACATTCCTGACGGCGTCAAGAGTAAAATCCATGACGACCCAGTACAAACATGAAGGCGTCACAAGAAGAGCGTCAAGAGTTAAGTGTGTGACGGCCTGCACATGACGGCGTCAGATGTAGATCAAGGCAGTCCGATGATTTATTGGGCGGCGAGATAACGGCGTCAGACATTTGTTCTTGACGCCGTCACCTCCTAATATCTATATATAGTTTTCTAATTTTCATTCATATAGAGAGGAACTTGTGTGGAGAAACCCTAGGGCCGAACCTTGTACGAATTTTACAGTTTTTCAAGGGTTTTCGACCCTAGAATCCTTACATGTGCTATTGAGATAAGTCTTCTCTTAATTCAATCAATATGTCTATGTGTTGGTTGTCTATATCTTGTGCTTGTCTTGATTTCAACATGTTATGCTAGATTTATCTTCTGTTTGCTTAGATCTAATGAAACCTAGATGTTAATTATGTGTTGATTACTTGTTTATGGTTGTATTGGATGAATGATTTCAATGTTAGGCTTAAGAAAACTGGCAGATCTCCATTTGGTAACATGCTTGAACGTCTTAGGAAACATGAACCGATGTGTACTAGGTTTTATTGGTTGTATTTAATGCATGAGTAAATTCTAATGATCCCATGTTAGGAGCTTCTTGCAGGCTCAACATAGGAGTGAAGTAGGCACTCATAGGATTGGGGAAGTAAGTACGCCACCCCATGAATGGTATTAAGGAATACAATCCGTCATCCACGTAACTATAACAAGTAATTAACGTGTAAAAGATACCTAGGGAGTAGTGAAATCTAAGTAAACACATTTTTCCCACATATTGCTCACAACCTTAGTTTAATATAGTTTATTTTTATTTTTAGTATTTTATTTTGATTGCATTTTAGTATTGGGTTAGTTGACTAGCAACTAATTCCGCCCAAATTCTTAAAACTCGAGATTTTTACTCGCTTTCTAAAAAATATAAAAATACAAAAAGAATCATCCCTCATCTCTAGATCTAGTATTTAGGTTTTCTAATCCTAGCGACACTTTTCCTTGCTGAACGATCAATCCCCCGGTACTTATCATTATACTATACTACATCGATCAGGTACACTGCCTGGTGGGGGTTGTAAGCTTCTCGAGATCCCTCGAGAGGTAAAGCTTGGTGCAACCCTACGCACATCAAGTTTTTGGTACCGCAGCCCAGGAAATAGTTATTGTCTAGGTTAGGATTTCTTTTTATTAGGTCTACTTGCTAGATTCCTTTCTAGTAAGATTTTATTTTTATTTTTAGGTTTTCTTTAGTCTATCTTTTCTTTGTGTCTTTGTTTGTAAAAACCTTTCCGTTGACTCTTCCGTTCACAATTATGGAGAACGCGAATCCACCATACTACCGACCACAAAATTCACCCACTCCTAATGACATCTTGATGTTTAAACAACATGAAGATGAACCTATCTATGATGCATGGGCTCGTTTTAAATATTTACTCTGAAAATTCCCTCATCATAATTTCGATCTGTGGTCCCAAATTGAAATATTTTACCATCGTGTCGACCACTATACCAAAATGGACATTGACCATGCCGCAGATGGGGACCTTTGGGGATTAAGTGCCGAAGAAGCATGGGAAGCCATAGAGAATTGTGCCATACTCGCCAAAAAGATTGACAACCCAACAAACGTTGTTACTGATCAATTGATAGCAAGTTTGAGGTAACAAGCAAGACGTTTGTTTGGGGATAAACGTATAGATGAGATAACTGGGCATACGGAGTGGTTTGATTTCACCACAATACAGGATGAACACATAGGTGACCTTGATGTGATGGAGGATTTATCCGAACATGATCACATTGATCAAAAAGACCTAGGTTTTATGATCGATGATGATGAATCTCAAGAAACACATGATGAATCTTTTGGGCAATTTGTATATAGCAGTCAGAATATTGAGGATGATCCTTATGATTCAGATATAGAAGTTGAGATACCTAGAGAAGCACTTGAGATACTTGGGAAAATGTTAGGGTTAGATTATAATAAAACACATGTTGAGGATATAGCTGATTTTGACACAAGGAATGATGAAGTAAATAACATGAGCCCACAAAGTACCCCACAAGTCCTACCATCACTTGAGGAATACACACCACCCGTGACTTACCCGGAAGAAGTAGAAGAGACTATAGGAACCCCAATAGAGGTAGAACCCTTGGACCGAACACAACTAGAGAATATAGGTTTTAAAACTTGTAGAGATGACCTTTCTTTAAGTCCTAAGGAAGTTCCTAGTTTTGATGATCCGGAGCCTCAACCAAAACCGTCACATAATTTTCCATCCTTGGATGAAAATTTAGGAATTGAAATAAGTCCCGATCCACCCATCAAACCATATAGTTCGGGTAGTCTTAGGATAATGGTAGTGGACTCTAAGCCTTGTAAAGAGGAAGCCAATATAGGAGTGGAAAATGACCTTACATGCTTACATCACCCATTTATGATTGACCATAAGAAACATTATGGGTTTAAACCGGGTTTATTAGGTCAAGATGGATCCCCAACTAGTAGTCTCTCGAAGTTGATAGAAAATGATCCCTTTCTAGGAGAAAATCTTAATCCATCCATTAACCCGATTGAATTAGGTAAGGTTATGATGATAGGAGCACACCCCTTTGAGCATATAATTCATCCACCACTCTTTCCTCACGTGGCATATTTCCACCCTAAGGTTGTGTATCGCTACTTCCACCTGCACTTAATCCTAAGTGTAGGGAAAACCTCCCCTATTTCCGTTAAATAAGGGTAGAGTCATGCTCGTGACTCGAACAAAAACTAGCGCTTCTTAGGAGGCAACCCATGCTTTGTATGATTTTTATTCTGTTTGTTTGTTATTTGCTTCCGTATGCATGCTTTATTTTTATTGTTGGTAGATCATGTTTCTAAAATAAATAGTGGAAATACTTTACTTTGTTGTTTGGCCTAGTCTTAACTTCACCTAAAGGTATTTTTGCAAAAGATAAGTGTAAGGGGAAACCCCAAATATGTTTTTAAGAAACAAACCGATCATGATTCTCCACAATATTAAATGAACATGTATATTCGTATTTGTTAGAGTCAAATGCTTGTATCGAGTCATAATGAAGTTTTGCAGGATTTTTCAGGAAGTAGGACCAAGTTTTTCCAGAAATTTTCCGGAAACTTAACATAAGAATTTCTGCAGGTCACTTCTGACGGCGTCATGAGTTTACTCTTGACGGCGTCACGTGTAAAAATCTGGAAATTTTACCAGTTTTGTTTTTCTAACGGAGTCTTAAAGTTATTGTTGAATTATTAGTTTTATAATCTCCAGGAAATCTGAAAACTTCATTCCACAAGCATTATATCTTATTTTGTTTTCTAGGATTTAGTAACATATTTAGATTGCCGCCGATTTTATGCGAGGTTGCCTTGTCTGTTTTCTCAGGATTTACAGGTTATGTATGACAAGAAGATGATTTATTTTTCTGGAAGGGAAGCTTTGATTGTTCATTTTCTTGGAGGAAGATCTAACCTGGCCACCTTATTATCCATACCGAGCGAATCAGGGGAGTATTTGATTTCATTTGTTTTACTTATTTCACTTTTACATTCTTTACTTGAACATTGGGGACAATGTTCATCCTAAGTGTAAGGGGAGGGTAAAATGATGATACCTTACAGATACACTTTCGCTTGAGTTTGTTTGTTTAATAGTAGATGTGTAATAAAACTATGAGAAATACTTGTTAGTGCAATTTTAGCGCCAAATTTAAAATTTTTTACAACATTTAGGAGTGAAACTTTAGCCATAGCAAGCGTCTCATGGATAGGAGATTGTATGACTAGCACAAAACCGTACTATTCAGAAAAATTTTCCACCCAAATATGTGAGGTTCGCCTTTAGATTTGATAGGAAAAGCATTTACTATTAGTGCTTATGAGTGTACCGGTAGCATTTAGATTCTAGAACTTGCGTTAGTGATGCATCCCGAGACCGCTAGTCAGACTACATTCGTGTAGTAGGATTTACTACATGATAAGAGGCACTAGGATCACCCTTGTGTTAAACCCGTATCATAATTACTTGACCATTTAAGTCATATTACTTGGCTAGTTAAGTCAACTAATTTTTCCCACACCCTTAGCGTTGTACTCATTTTTAGTACACGAAACCCCTAGTACACCCCTCCGAGCCTATCTTTTTGTTTCTAACTTTAAGCATTTTACTTAAAGGAAGAATTTGTTACAACCCACTTAAATGTACACCCAAATTGCCTTAGCCTTCCGTGTATGCACTCATCTTTAGTGCATTATTTTTATTTGTTAAACCCTAAGTTAACTATCTAATTGATTACATGGTTGCTAAGTCGAGTCATATCCTTGTACATATTGTTTTGGGACGATTGGGACTCATGGGTAAAGTACTTATTTTATGGAGTAATGGGGAAGAACATCATATATTACCCCCATATGTGCGTTAATCTTAAAAGTGCTCCAAGTGTTTTGATTATCTTAATTCGAGTCATTAGATTAGTTTATTTGTAAAGTATGTAAAAATTCAAGTGTAAGGGGAATGTTCATTCCCTATGATGTATTATTTTGGATGGTAGGATAAGAGTGTATGCAAAAAAAAAAAAAAAAAAAAAAAAAAAAAAAAAAAAAAAAACCGAAAAAACAAGAAAAAGAAAGAAAAAAAAAATAGGAAAAGAAAAAAAAATAGAAAAAAGAAAAAGATAAAAAACATACAGACTACCATCCCTTTTCATTCTATGTTTATTTTATGTTTTTGGTTATTTTTGATTTATTAGCTTAAGTCGAGTCTAGTCTTGGCTTAGCAACACCATATTGTACATGTAATTAACCAAGATTGTTAACTCGCCACCAGTAAAGAGTGCCTATATCAACAAAACCGTGTATTTCATATCCCTATACCTAACGTTACAACCCTTTAAAAGACCTCTTTGATAGTTTATCCTAGGTGCTTACGCCATGTGGTGGAGGTTTGATCCTTTCCCAAGCCTATGGTAATCTATTTTGCTATGACAGGTAGTGAGAGATATCTTCCGTTTCCATATTGTAATTTGTACTTTATTACACCCGAGAGATGTGAGTATCTAAACACTATTTGTGAGGTGCTAGTGTATGACCTCCGTGCTTGTCTTTGGTCTTTAGTGGAACGATTATTTGTTGTAATTACTTTTATATTAGTGTTAAATGACCCCTAACTTGTATTTTGATTAGAATAAAAGCGCATTTGCTTGAGGACAAGCAAATCTCAAGTCTAAGGGTATATGATGAGGCGAAAAATGATCCATTTTTAGGGGGTCATTTAAGCCCGGAATTGAATTTATTTGATCAAATATTGCCCTAAATCGTTCCTTTTGTGATTTTAGGTACTTCGGGAGTGAAATCTGGAAAAGGAAGCAATTCGGACGTTTTTGGAGCATAAAAGTGAAGAAAACGCCAAAGACTTAATTTTCCATGCTGTGAACAGTTTGTGACGACGTCAAGAGTAAAATCCCTGACGACCCAGTACAAACATGAAGGCGTCACAAGAAGAGCGTCAAAAGTTAATTGTGTGACGGCCTGCACATGACGGCGTCAGATGTAGATCAAAGCAGTCCGAGGATTTATTAGGCGGCGAGATGACGGCGTCGAACATTTGTTCTTGACGCCGTCACCTCCTAATATCTATATATAGTTTTCTAATTTTCATTCATATAGAGAGGAACTTGTGTGGAGAAAACCTAGGGCCAAACCTTGTACGAATTTTACAGTTTTTCAAGGGTTTTCAACCCTTGAATCCTTACATGTGCTATTGAGATAAGTCTTCTCTTAATTCAATCAATATGTATATGTGTTGGTTGTCTATATCTTGTGCTTGTCTTGATTTCAACATGTTAGGCTAGATTTATCTTGTGTTTGCTTAGATATAATGAAACCTAGATGTTAATTATGTGTTGATTACTTGTTTATGGTTGTATTGGATGAATGATTTCAATGTTAGGCTTAAGAAAACTGGCAGATCTCCATTTGGTAACATGCTTGAACGTCTTAGGAAACATGAACCGATGTGTACTAGGTTTTATTGGTTGTATTTAATGCATGAGTAAATTCTAATGATCCCATGTTAGGAGCTTCTTGCAGGCTCGACATAGGAGTGAAGTAGGCACTCATAGGATTGGGGAAGTAAGTACGCCACCCCATGAATGGTATTAAGGAATACAATTCGTCATCCACGCAACTATAATAAGTAATTAACGTGTAAAAGATATCTAGGGAGTAGTGAAATCTAAGTAAACACATTTTTCCCACATATTGCTCACAACCTTAGTTTAATATAGTTTTTTTTTAATATTTTATTTTGATTGCATTTTAGTATTGGGTTAGTTGACTAGCAACTAATTCCGCCCAAATCCTTAAAACCCGAGATTTTTACTTGCTTTCTAAAAAATATAAAAATACAAAAAGAATCATCCCTCATCTCTAGATCTAGTATTTAGGTTTTCTAATCCTAGCGACAGTATTCCTAGCTGAACGATCAATCCCCCGGTACTTGTCATTATACTATACTACATCGATCAGGTACACTGCCTGGTGGGGGTTGTAAGCTTCTCGAGATCCCTCGAGAGGTAAAGCTTGGTGCAACCCTACGCACATCATTTATACCTAAAGGAGATAGTTTCCTGGCATGGAGTGCCGATTTCTATTATCTCCGACCGAGACAGCCGTTTCACATCTAACTTTTGGTGATCTTTACAGAAAGCCTTGGGAACTAAGTTAGATATGAGTACCGCTTACCATCCACAGACTGATGGTCAAAGTGAAAGGACTATTCAGACCCTAGAGCACATGCTTAGGGCATGTGTGATTGATTTTGGAAAAGGATGGGATAAACACCTACCGTTAGCGGAATTCTCATATAACAACAGTTATCACACTAGTATTAAGGCTGCACCGTTTGAAGCACTTTATGGAAGAAAGTGTCGATCACCAGTTTGTTGGGCTGAGATTGGAGATGTACAACTCTCGGGTCCCGAGTTGATTCTTGAAACCACTGAGAAAATAGGAAAGATTAGGCAACGATTACAAGCCGCCAAGGATCAGCAAAAGAGTTATGCTGATGTGCGAAGGAAACCAACAGAGTTTCAAGTTGGAGACAAGGGCATGCTTAAGGTATCACCTTGGAAAGGGATGATTAGGTTTGGAAAACATGGAAAGTTAAACCCAAGATATGTTGGACCCATCGAGATCATTGAAAGGATCGGTCCCGTGGCATACAAACTTAAACTACCTGAGGAGCTCAGCTGAGTACACAACACCTTCCACGTTTCAAATTTGAGAAAGTGTTTATCGGATGAAACTCTTGTGATTCCGTTGAAGGAGATCAGAATCGACGATAAGTTGAACTTTATTGAGGAACCCGTTGAGATTATGGATAGGGAGGTCAAACGACTTAAGCATAGTCGCATTCCCATTGTTAAGGTCAGATGGAACTCTAAGAGAGGACCCTAGTTCACTTGGGAGCGCGAGGATCAAATTCGTGCCAAATACCCACAACTATTCGATAAGACAACCCCGAGCACCGATTCAACTTTGGATTCCGGGACGAATCCAATCTAACGGGTGGGTACTGTAATACTCCGTAAAATCCCAGGTCATTTATTAATGCTAATTTTCGACACTATTCTAAACTAAGCCATTTTTGCGGGCTAATTTGAAATTTTTATATGAGACACCGTTTGTTTGGCACCCGATTACTTTGGTCACCGATTGTTTGACACCCGATTATTTTTGTCACCGTTTGTTTATCACCCGATTATGTTTTGTCACCTGATATCACCCGATTGTCACTCTTGGATGTCATCCAATGAGGTTAACACCGGTAACTCCCACTTGCGACCTGATACTTGGTTAAGTAACCGAAATATATATATATATATATATATATATATATATATATATATATATATATATATATATATATATATATATATATATATATATATATATATATATATATATATATATATATATATATATATTAATTACTACCAACTATTATCACTACGTATATATATGAGTATATATACCTAGGAACGACACCGTTTATATTTATGAGGATTACACGAATCGACACCGACACCAACACCGAAATTAAAGTTACGAGAACATTAGTCACCGACACTATATATTTTTGTATTGGGACGTATACCACTTTTATCCCAATTGTTTTCATACTTTCTTTTGCCCCACTGTTGGGCCGAGTACACCACAAGCCCACCACACCAAAATCCATTTTTATTTTGTTTTCTTTTTGGTCCGAGACATGCACAAGCCCAAGGGCTGTTTTTCTTTTGATTTTGCAATTCACTCAACGAGCACAGTTTGTGCTTTTCGTGTACATGCCTTGCTTAATTTCTTTCTTGACCTATACTTCCTACTCGACATCAATGATCCACAACTAAGCTTTGGTGATTCTTTTCTTTTGTTGTCTCCCAAACACTCGACACCAACAAACCCAATACACACCCTTTGCCTTGTCCCATGCATATTCAAGTAACCAAAACACAACCTCAAGCCACCCTACATGTAACCTAAGGAAGTAGTTGATCTTTTGGTTCAAGTCATTACACCCTAAGTTTTATTAACCCTTGGATAATGTGTTTCTTTAACCCCTAACACCTAAAGCACCTTCAATTAAACAAAGCCATATAGTACTATCACATGTATCCCCTAAGCCATCCTAAAACCTAGTACTAAACAAATTCAAAAGCCTCATCATGGCACCCATACTTGCTAACCATCGACTTGACCACACAAAGCTTGGAGACAACTTTGTCTTGTTCGAATGACACCTCCCAAGGACACCATCACATGTGAAGATTTCTAACTACCTCAATCCTTCTATATATAGTCACATTTATTGCTCATTTTTCACACACTTACAAATCTCACAAACCTCTCAAACTACAAACTCTTTCCATCACTCTCTGCTTGTTAACGAGACCAAAGGAAGGCGCCCGTGTAGGAATTGAAGCAAGAAGAGTTGGGTCACATTTCTAAGTTTTGGGTAACTAGTTTGGATCGAGGATCATTTTACAAAGAGGGTACCACGTTTGCTCGTTTACTTGTCTCGTATCACACGAACTCTTCACCACCTTTTGGTGTTGTAAGTCTTCATTTCCTATTTCATTTTCCTACTCTAGTTTCATGCATATCACGTTAAGTTTCTCACACGACACACTTAATTTCTATAAATATATTTTAGTCACACTTATGACTATGTTGCACATGCCTCGACACCACTAGGAAAGGCCTCGCCATTTCATTTTTACATGTACGATATATATATATATTTTTCGACAACCTAAAACATCGACTCACATTTAACCAAACCAACTTAACATGCAAGTCATACTAGGTCTTATACTACGAAAACTAGATCCAAACCAAGTCCTAGTCGAACACTCTTAATTTACAACTAAAATGCCACTTGGGCCTAGCATGGGCTAACGAGCCCAATTTGTTTTCAAGGGAGATTTTCGGTTCAAAAGTTTGAGAATAGCGAGAAGTATAAAAACAGATTTTAAAGATTGCTACAAGTTATAATTACCATTTTTATTGTAATAAAAAGGTTTGTTTTTCAAAAACTTAACCAAGGACTATTTTTGCAAAGAGTCGCGTTAAAGTACTAAAAGTGACAAATCATAAAAACTTTCGGACTAAATATAACACTATTGATTTCTAATAGAAATGGAGGGTAAAAACTGTAAATTTCAAAAGTGTGAGGAATAAAGTGTAAAAAGTGCTAAAAAGGACTAAAAAGTAATTATTTTGACCAAGGGGTAAAAAGTGTTACTTTATTAAAGTCAAGGGTCAATTATGAAAAAGATACTTTATTAATTAATTATTTTGTATAATTTAATCTTGTATATATAAATATGTATATATTTTATAATTTTAAAATAAATATGTAATTTTACTAAAAATATTTAATTATAAATATTTTTACTAAACGATATTATTTTCACAAAAGGAATTAACATTTATTAGACACCGTTTCGAAACAACGTTATAAATAACTACGTAAAGTTATTTTGAAATATTTTTAAGACACCCGAATGGATATCACCGTACACGAGACATGTCACATGTCATTTACAAATCGAATCTAAGACCCCGATGACAATAAATATATAGGTCGCAAGTCAGAGGAATTTCATTGCTAGTCGTAGCAGTACACCGTCACTTTTGAGCACCGTTGTGATTTACCCACCTGTTAGGTGAGTTCATGGTCCCACATTTTTAATTGTTTTTAAACCCCGTGGGGAGATACATGCTATAAACCGAACACAAGTATTTTTCTGTATGCTGTTACTATCTGATATTGCCTAAGTTGACACCCGTGCTACAAGTCCCTCATATCACGAACCTTAATCACTTGCGAGTGAGCGCGAATATAGTTGGTAGATCTATCGGAACGGCAGCCCACCTCTGTCAAAGTGATCATTTGGCAGGAGGTGTGCTATATTCGAGGTACTATGGAAATTTGGCACATTTGCTGTCACCGAGGGCCCCTTGTCATTTACATCCTCTGTGGTGTAGGTGATTGTTATTATCTTTATGATATGTCGAATCGATGTTAAGGCTTACGTTTCGTGAGGCTTAGGAGCAATATTTCACCAGTTTAGTCAAGACCTGTCTATCTTGGCTTGTTTATTTCAAATGCTTGACTTGTGTTCACACTATTACTATTTAAACTACTATGGATTCACTCAACCGTTGTGTTGACTTTTTAAGCATGTTTATCTCAGGAAATTAGCAGGCATGGTGGCACGGAGCTGGCAAAAGGGCACATAGGACCTCCCTTTTATTTCAATAATTATATCATTCTTTTCAAACTCATCACTTCTTTTGCGAAACAATTAATATTTTGGAAAAATGTTTGTAACTCTGACTATTTGAGTTTTCATGGAATGATATTGACTATCTTTTGAATTGTTTTCTATGAGTATGACTGTGTACTAAACTGTAATGACCCCGATTAGACTTCCGCTGCTTATCAAAATTTCGGGGTGTTACAACAGAAGTTGTTGGTTTTTCGTTTCAAATATGTACAACAACTTTCCAAATTTTTCCGACTACCCACCTCAGTCCGATTCATTCAATCAACAATATTGCGAGAGATGTGGAAGAAATATAATCGATGGAATTTGTTCGTTTTGTGAGAGTTCTTATACTTATGGTTTTAATCCAAACTTTTCCAATTATCCTCAAAACGATTTCAATTCATATGAGCAAAATCCGTACTTCAATAATGAATCGTTTCAAAATGCACCGACCTCACAACTACAAAATGGTTGTGAGAATTGTGGAGGCCCACACTTTAGCACCGATTGTCAAACAAGGAAATCGTTTCCTTATGACAATAATTATCACGACCAACCTCCACAATACGACACGATTCTCACAGTTCAGAATGAGATTCTTAAAATGATGACTGCTCAAAATGATTTTAATGAGCAGTGTCTAACTGCAATAAACCTTTTCAAAGAGGAAATTCGTAAAAGAGAACAAGTTAACACCATTAAGAATGATGAAAATGAGCTTTATAAAGAAGAAAATTCTACGATTAATCTCACTCCGTCTTTTGAAACTTTAAATGTTGAAAATTATTCTATGACATCTCTCGACGACGATTTCTTTAAAAATAAGGCTTTTAAAATCAAAATTGAACAACTTTACGCCTTGTCAAAAATTTCGAGAATTCGTGTTAATTATGATGGGCCATCAGTTCCTACTCCCTCTCCGACTTGGGAAGTGGAACGAGAAACCGAGGTGACAAAGGACTCGGTACTTTCCAATAACTATGGAAGTGCTAAATACGTCCAACCTATGGTTGTCCAAGAATCAATTGCTACTCCTAATCCATCAAGATTTGATCCTAACCTTTCTCGATTTACGGTTAGGAGTTCGTCAAGAAAATGTGTTGAGCTTAAAACGGTGTTTAGAAGAAACGACTTACTTAATATTCACGAACAAGAACCGGAGACCATAACGGAAGTGGTGGAAGTTCCTAGCTCTCAGAGCACATCATATGTCCCACCTCCGGATTCTTCAAGATGTTTTTCGAGACTTGAATCAATTACTCCCGACTCTTTCCATCCTTCTCTCACACCGGTTGAGGGAAGTAATCCCGTTTTGGAAAAAGTCAATACTTTTCTTGATAACAATGATTCTATTTCGACTAAGCTTGTTACGCCGTCAGATCCTTTGGAGCCCGAGCTCTAGGATTCTTTACCCAATTTTGAGAAATATGTTTTTGATACGGCTGAAGAATGTGAGTTATCTCCGAATGATAATTCAAATGATCCTGATGAAATGTTCTCCGATTCTGACAATGACGATCCTTTATCTTGTGGAGACATCGACTATGTGGACGAATTACCTTCTGAGCTCGTCAGCTTAGAAGAGAATGATGAAGATATTGAAAGGGAAATTCAAGATGAAGCTCTTCGTGAGAAATTATTAAATATCAATCTTCTCATTTCTAAGATTGAGGCATTAAATGATCCTCCGATTTCTTCTCCTATCCCCGTTATGGATAGTGATTTCTTACCCGAGCTTGAAATTTTTCGATTTAAAGAGATGAGTAGTGGCAATCCCACTATTCATGCTGATATCTCTCTTCCGGATTAAGAGCATTTTGATTTTGAGATTGATTTTGTGCTTATTTCTGATAATCCGTCACGTGACCCTCTTTTAGAGGACGTCGATCCATTTCTTGCTGCGGATGATTCAATACTACCGGGTATTGAGAATGACGAGAATGACCTTCAAAGAAATATTCTTTCCAATTTACCATCTTCTCGTCCACCCGCGAAACCACCCGATATAGATTGTGAATCCGATACGAATGAGAATATTTTTGGAGTGGTGGACGAGATTTCCGAACATGATGTTCCCGTGCTTGATATTTTACCCACCCAACCCACCCGTGATTCTGATGATATTTATGCTTTTACCATCTGGGTGTTTAAACCATTCTTTACTTATCCCATCATTTCTTCACTTTTCCACTCCACCGGGAGTGAGGATACCGTTTTTGACCCCGACATCTTCGTTTTTCATGACGGGTGTCTGTTTCATCTGCTCTCCCCAAGGACGAATTAATTCAGGGATCGAGTCAAGCTCATGTTACTCGGTAATAAAAAACAAGCGCTTCGTGGGAGGCACCCCATGCTTATCCATTTTCATTTTCTTTATTTTATTTTCTAAGTAACATGACGTGAGGGGGGCAACCCTTTCCAAACTCGTGTTTTCGTGGTTGTTTGTGAATGTTCAGGAATTTCCCCAAAGTTTGAGGACTCTCGTGCTCGTAGTTTGTCGTTCTCTCCACTCGAGTCTCATTCTTCGCTGCTCTTTCAGAAATTCACCATATCCAAAATATTATCGACTAACGTTTATCTCTTAGCATACTTAATAAACGGCCTTAGATTTTACGTAAGACTACCCGTACCCTTAAAACATTGAGGACAATGTTTCACTTTAGTCTGGGATGGGGGGTGAATCTTCGATTTCATTTGACCTGTACTTTCGTCTGAGCTGTTAACTTACGCAACTCCGTTTTCCACCAAAATTTTAAATTTTGTCACCTCTTTATAATAAAAAAAAATGATATATGATATGAATAATAAGATTTGACACCTTGTTTTGACTTTCCTACCAGCGAGAGTAGAAACAAATGTTTCGACTTGACCGGGCGTGTTGAGCCCTAGCTCGTCTCCCTTAACCAATATAATCATAAGATTATGGCTAAGCATCCGCGGATCTCATTATTTGGGATTTTAAATTTGCGGAGATCGAGGAATGATAGAGTTTATTTAGAAATTTTGTGCTAAGCGTGGAGTAGTTAGATCTCTTTAAAGCCCACGAAAGGTACTTGTGGCCTCCTTGTTCCCACCAGATTGCACACCAATAAAAATAGATCTCTAGGATTAATTAAGTGTATGGGGTTTGGGCAATACTTAGTTTTTTCTCGTTACCAACAAAATCTCTGCATATGGGGGTTTGGTACACATAGGGGTACTGCCAGTGTTACGGTGAAATAGACTATTGTATCTTGCCGGTTCGCAGCCGATGTTGTGATCTTAGTACAGGCCGTAGGACTTGGGGTTTGGCATATGATTATGAATATCAATAATAATATTCCAAAGCCAAATAAAAAGGCAGAGGAATCCAAAGCTATAAAAAGCAGCGGATATAAATCCAGGGTCATAATAAAGCTCTTACATCTTGGCGGCTCATAAACCGTTGTTGTAAAAGAAATAAAGGACTAAGGACCAAGTATTATTAAAGTGCTTATAATTATGCAAAAATGACAAGCTTCGACTCCGGGGGTTTCCCTAATAAAAAGCTTCCGTTTCGGGTCTCAAACATGGGATGTCTCGGTCGTAAATAAAAAGGGGGCCTCCACAAATCATGTTAAATCAGAGACCTTCATGTGGACCCGATTTCTATATGCAGGGATTTTCAAGGGAAAGTTTGGAAACTACTTAGCGTTCAAATTTTGTGCTCTTATCGGACTAACAAATATCAAAACGAGAAAATATGAAGCAATTCATTATTCACAGATTAAAATCTTAAGATACAAAACTTAGGAACTGAAAACAAGAGGTAATGACACAATTAACTTCTGTGGGTAGTGTTAGCACCTAACTTGTGGATAAACAATGATTTCGATTTTACGCTTAGTTTGGGGGCTTGTGAGAAATCAAGGATGACGATTTTTATCCGTATGGTCTCTTCTCTGTGAGAAGTGTTTCTACTCGTTGACCCTGAAAATTATCAACAGATAAGAATTGATAATGAAACTCAAGGCAAACCGTCACATATATAAAAATAAAAAAGTACAAAAAGAGTAGTAGTAGTTGTTATTCGTGAGAATTGGAAAACAGAGCATTTTTTAGAATAAATGATTTTGATATCTCTTTTGAACATCATTGCTACTTTACAACGTCAGTAAAGAGAGGTTTTGAAATTATTTATCTCTTAAGCGTGAGGTGATGACATTGCGTGAGGACACGGCAATACCTTAGTCTGGGGGATTTTGATGTGTGCTTATTCACACATCCTTTTTAGCCTTAAATCAGACCAAATACACCAAATACTAACCAAATATGCCAAGAGAATGTATGTTTTTGTATTTGTGTATGTGCAAGTACGGATATGTGAAAAATGAACAAAAACAAAGCAAAACCGACAAAAACGAGCACGCGAACGGAAAAAGGTCAAAAGCCGGAGCCGGGGAAGCAAAGTGATCAAAGAAAGCTCATATTATCATAAGAAGTCCTCAGAGATTCATCAAAGTAAAAATTTAGTCCCTTGACAAAGTTTTGAAGAAATGGCAAGTTCAGTCCCTCATCTTTCAACAATTGTCAAAATTGGTCCTTTAAGGAATTTTAGAAGAAAAGTCAACATTGGTCCTCCGTTTATCAAAGAATGACAACATACGCCCTTGGAAATTAATCTTGGATAATTACAGAGTTGGTCCCTATGAATTTCAATTGTACAACATTGGTCCTTGCTTAATATTACTACTTCTAAAAAACATGATCCAACAATAAAACTAATCCAAAACCCTCTTGGCCCAAACAATAACCAAGCCCAACCTTTTACTCTTACCCGGTCCACCATTCACACCCTGGTTAACCCAAACACCTGACCCGGTCAACCATTCACAATAATAAAAACAACCAAATAAACCCCGCCTCCCAAATTCACCAAATACCCAGAAAAATTACTGTTTGAAGAACCCTAACTCACCTTCCCACCAAATTACCTCAATTAAAAATAATTACCCAATCATTGAGTTTCTAGAAGGGGCCAGGCACATGTCAGGGGATGTCAGGAGGACACGTGGTCCAATCAGGAAAGACACAGAGGATCAATCTTATCAATCATTCAATCAAACAGTTGATATCAATGGATTGGGGACCAAGGTGATCTAATGGCTAAGAAGCACTCAAAGAAACACAACATACACCTGGATTGATGACTTGGCAGATACTAGAAGCTTCATCCCTCACTCCTCGTCTGCTTATAAAAGCCCTCCTCACACACGTTGGGAATTCATTAGGAGTAGGGTTAGTATAGCTTTAGATAGTTTTTAGTATCTTAATTTTCTGTTTTCAGCTTACTTTAAATTCCAATGATTGTAATATTTCATTTCAGTTTAATAAAATCATAGTTTCATTTAAATTCTTGTTAAAATTTCTTTTATGCCTTTATATTATTTTTCAATAAGAGTTATCATCAGTTTTTAAGCTTCCATTATGGATATATAAGCTCATTTTAGTTGCTATAGTTACTTGTGAGTTTGTGTGTGTGTGTGTATGTTTTTTTTTTTTTTTTTTTTTTTTTTTTTTTTTTTTTTTTTTTAAATCTGTCATAATTCCTAATTTTCAAATTAGTCAATGAAAGTCAACACAAGTTCAAGAGAAGGATAAGCTGATTCAGGGAGGAATTATTTGGGTATCATAGTATGAGTAGCTTGTAGGTAGCTTGGTTGTGATTTGCAATTCTATTTTCAAGGTTAGTAGATTTTACTCTCATTTCTAGTCTAATTTTAGTTCGTAGCTGCCTTGTACTCATTACTAAATATTTAGTTATTAGTTATTACTGTTTAGGATTTATTTTATCTGTTCTTTCACGTGTTTTACTAATTTACAGCTTATAATGATCCCACTTAGCTTAATTCTGAAATCAGCTTGACATATAGGGGTGTTTGGCTTTAGAAAATTTATATAGCATTAAACTAATTTGGCCAGTTAGTCACTTTGGATAAGCTTTCAATTATTAGAAGTAGTATATTTCCAGCCATGTTCAGCATTTTCAAGTAATACTAAATAGTTTAAAGTGGTATTTCAAATTTTCAGTTCAGTAAGTAGTATAAACTAGTAGAAATTGCATTATCTTATTCTATTGCATTTAGTGGAAATTTTTGGCATATTTTGTGTTCACATAGACATTAGACTGTAGTTGCATCATTAGAATTATACTCCTGTTACTTTTGCACTCCAGTTGTCCCATTTTACCTATTTTGCAAATAGTCATACTGCATCAGTTTCTGTAAACCAGCCCTTTCATAAGCCTCTAGCTCATTACCCATTGCTGATTTTTAGTTAACTTTTGGTTTGCTGAGAAGTTTAGAAGTAAGTGAAACATAATCAACAAAATAATCTCAGTTAGGGACTCGTTTGCTTATTGGTATTTAGATCATAAGTTGTCTGTTTAGCCTCTGAATCCCCTGTGCATAAGCTTTTATCTAATTGTCTAGGCAATATTTAGTTTAGTGAATGCGATTTAGAATCTGTCTTGTTGGTTAATTTGGCATCTCAGTTGATCAAGGGAACATTTGCCCCCATTATTTCACTCCTATCAGCTTATTGGTACTGCTTTTGGGCTTGTTTAGTTTAGTGAATTTAACCAAGGTTTGATTTCATATATTAGGGCTACTATTGTTTTTAAGTTGTTCAAATCTGAATTTTGTTGATTCATGTGAGTTCAATAGTATCAGTAATTACTTTTCTCTTTGAAGTTTTTGGCATTTGCTTATTCTGTTTGACTTATAGCTTATTCCAAATTGCTTATATAATCTGTTTGTGCTCATTTTTCTGTTTCTGACTATCAATTGGTTTGAGTCTAGTTTATTTAAGCTTATTTTAGTTAAAAAAACATTAGGTCAAAGTTTGGGTCAAGTTGGTCAAGTATTCCTTATAAATAAGCTTTTTTCAAACTGCTTATTGGGTCCAATCAGCTTATTTGGGCTCAATTTTTAGAAATTTTATTTTTCCTAAGCTTTTTATAATATTTTAGATTTTTCAAAAAATTTTCAAATTTTTCCAGCTTTATTTAGTAATTTTCTCATTATAAAGTAGTTTTTAATCCATTTTTAATACTATTTAATTACCAAACAAATCCAACAAAAATAAAAAAAAGCCAAGAAAAATCCAAAAATATTTTTAAATTTTATTTATTTTAGAATTTTAGAAATTTAATTTGCATTTTTCCACTTATTTTAAATTTAATTTGAATTTTTAATTAGATTTAATAGTTTTTAATTCCCAAAAATTACACAAAAAGCAAAAAAAAATTAGTTTTTAGTTTTAAAATTACTTTTTAGTTATTTTATAATTTTCAAAATTTATTTTGTATTTTTCTCACCTTATTTGCATTTTCTTTTAATTTTTAATCAGTTAATTAGTTTTTAATTCATAAAAAATAAATAAAAAAGTCAAAAAAATATTTTTCTTTTTTCTTAAAATTTTCTTTTATCAGTTTTTACTTTTCAAAATTATTTTCAAGTCCGTAGGAGTAGTGTAGCTCAAAATTCGCGTTTTATTTCGTACGTTAACGTTTAATTTACGTTTCAGCGTACGGTTTCGATTTTACGTTACATTTTTAGTTTCCTTATTTGAAATACGTGTTTAAGTGATTATTTGTGCTTCATTTGCTATTTCATTAGTATAATCTCTTTAAAATCACTTTTTACCACTTTCACGACACGTTTCACGAATCGGGAATTCGAAATTCCATTCACACCTTCGCTGGGAAAACGACTCGGGGAAATACTTTCCTAAGCATTTCTTCGGAAAAACAAACACTATACTAAAATGACTATATCAGCACCAGATATTTCTAAACACAAGGGTCTCATCGATTGTTGTTACTACAGTTAAGGTAAAATTTTACAATCAGCAATATGTTATCGTTTTTTAAGCGATGCCATTACTTACCTTTAACAGTCACCTTATTGTAACAGGTGCACTATTCGCCAAAAAGTTAATCCCAACGGTATTGAAACAATCCAACGTATGAACAGACCAAACAACCAACACATGCCGACAACAGCACCACAGCAATAAAATAACCAAAAAAAAAGAGGAAAGGTATGTTCTTTCTTAAATTTCACATCCATAGAGCTTACATTACTTAAATACTAAAACATAAGACATCAACAAAAAAGGAGAAAACATAATGCATCAGTATGGCATGGCCTTGAGCCTGTCAATGAACCACAAAAGCTCCGTTGCTCGCTTTTGTTTGTTGATAACATTCACCAAGATCATTGACACCTCCGTCAAATCTTGGGTTTGCAGATTTGTGAGCTCTGAAATGCTCTGAACAGAGGATTCCAAAGCAAACACCATCCCCAACTCTCCAAGCACAAAGTCCCTCTCAGCCACACGACTCATAATCTCCTTGGCTTTTTTTCTTAGCTCCCCTTCATCCACTAATGTGACACTGACCTCCCTCTCGAACCTTTCAACCATCATGCCCCTAACCAAGCTTGACCCAGCAGCAGCAACCAACTCATTGAAAAATGCCATAGGTGTTGTCATCTTTTTCTTTCTTATAAAAAGGTTGGTTTTTTTTGTGAGTATATGTTTGTGTTTAGGTTGAGATGTTGATTTGTTAGTAATTAATTTATCTTGTTTGTTTGCCACTTATAGTTATAGTGGGTTTAATTACCACCCTTGAGCCACACAATAATTACTCATGTTTCATTTCACTTCCACATACATGAACAAGTATTAATTGTGTGTGTCTGTTTAATGTGTAATTTATCTTTGGTTATTATTACTAATTTGTGTTTTTATATGACATATATTTGCCTATCGTCGAATGCCCTGTGGCTTATGTAATGCTCCGGGCACGTTCAAAAGGTGAATGATGGCAATTTTCTCTAACATGATTGAAAAAACCATGGAAGTATTCATGGACGACTTCTCCGTCCATGGAAATTCTTTCGATTCTTGCCTCTCCCATTTAGAGAATATGTTGAAACGGTGTGAAAACACCAGCTTGGTTCTAAATTGGGAGAAGTGCCACTTCACGGTTAAAGAGGGCATTGTCCTCGGCCATAAAATCTCGAAATATGGGATCGAGGTAGATCATGCCAAAGTTGATGTAATTGCTAAGCTACCTCATCCTACCACCGTTAAAGGAATTAGAAGTTTTCTTGGTCATGCTGGCTTTTACCGACGTTTTATACAAGATTTTTCCAAGATAGCCCGGCCTCTGACCCACCTTTTAGAAAAAGATGCTCCATTTAACTTCACAAATGAATGCATTGATGCATTTAATTTCTTAAAGAAGAAGTTAACGGAGGCACCGATCTTAGTTTCCCCCGATTGGAGCTTACCATTTGAGCTAATGTGCGATGCGAGTGATTATGCTATTGGGGCAGTTCTGGGGCAACGAAAGACAAAATACTTTCAACCGATACACTATTCAAGTAAGACAATGAATGACGCTCAATCTCATTATACGACTACTGAGAAAGAGATGTTAGCCGTTGTCTATGCTTTTGAAAAATTTCGACCTTATTTGCTTTTAAAGAAGTACATAGTGTATACGGATCATTTGGCTCTAAAATACTTACTGGCAATGCAAGATGATAAGCCAAGATTGATGCGGTGGGTTCTACTCCTTCAAGAATTCGACGTTGAAATTCGAGACAAAAAAGGAGCTGAGAACCTTGCTGCTGAGAACCTTTCACGTCTAGAAAATCCCAATCAAAGTGCTCTCGAGAAAAAGGAAATTACCGAAACATTTCCTTTCGAGACACTTGGGAGTGTGTCAAATAGTGATCCAAGTACCCCATGGTTCGCCAATTTTGCGAATTATCATGCGGGGAACTTCATAAGGAAAGGGATGTCGTCCCAATAAAAGAAGAAATTTTTCAAAGATGTTAGGCATTACTTTTGGGAAGACCACTACTTGTTCAAAGTTTGTGCGGATCAAGTGATCCAGCGATGCGTTCACGGCATGGAAGCCGCTGAAATTCTTATGGCATGCCATAGTGGACCCACGGGGGGACATCATGGTGCCAATTTCACCGCTAAGAAAGTTTTTGATTCCAACTTTTACTGGCCTACGATATATCGGGATGCCCATGAATTGATGAAATCATGTGATTCTTGTCAGCGTCAAGGAAAAATCTCTCAAAAATATGAAATGCCTCAAAATGCTATTCAAGTTTGTGAGATTTTTGACGTCTGGGGTATCGATTTCATGGGACCATGTTGGATCGATATACTCTGACCAAACTACTTTGTAGCTTGAAAGGGTTTAACAATATTGAGTAAACTCAACACTATTAATATTGAAACACTGTTTAACCTTGTAAAGTATGCGGAATCTACTAACACAAAGCTTAAGAAGAACTTTTATATTAACCAAACTTTGAACCTGCTTTGTTACACAGATTCACTAACAATCCCCAACTATTTATCAACTTTGATCGACTCTAAAACTTATGAAAACTTATCTAAAACTTGTATCGACTAATACCCCTTAAGGCTCTTTATATAGATAACCTTAAGTCGGTTTACAACATATAATCCTTGAATGACAAGTCATTATCCCTAACTAATTCTAGAATATTCGTTCAATATTACACATTAATCCTTAACTAATATTGCACATCAGTCCTTGTTTCCTTCAAAGTACTTTAAACATTCTTCAGTAACAGCAGTACTTTGACTTTTACCTTCAGCAGTACTTTGACTTTATTCTTCATGCAGCAGTACTTTGACATACAGAAGTACTTTGATATTTTATATCCCAACAATCCTCCCCTAACTTGAACTCCACTTGCTTGATTTCAAGTTTCTTTGTTATCTTTAATCTTCAAATCTTTAATTATTCAGAAAGATTGTTTCTTTATTTCTTTGTCTTCTATCTGTCATGTGTCAAAGTACTCTTCATCAGCATCTTGTCTTTCAATATATCTTCTTAGCAACTCAGCAACATTTTAGTACAGTGATCATCAAATCTTAAAAGTTTCATACTATTCTCATCACTTCTAGGTGTGTTAACTCCTGTGAGATGTGAATCATTGAAAATTATGATTTTTAGCAAATCATCAGCTATCAACGGATTTGATTAGTCTTTACCAATAGCCGTTTACTATGGACTAGCCAACTCTTGATCACTTGGAGTATGGTGAGTTGATAACCATATAGTTTTTGGTAAACTATCAACCATAAACGGATTTGATTATCACATCAGAGCCGTACCCTCATGATGAGTCAAACTCTTTCTTGTCTGTTAAACATGGTGAGTTGATTACCATTTGTTGTGCAATATAAATACTAACACCATGTGTTGCTTTTCAAATCCTTTTACTTTTCTTTTAAACATCAAAACATTTTATTTTTATTTTAAAGGACTTATACTGGTTTATATCAGCAAGCAGTACTTTGTTAAAGTACTGTTTGTTTTTGCAGTACTTTGAAAAATACTTATTTTACAAAACAAATCATACCAGTATTATGCAATATTACTCTTCAGACTTGACCCATCTGATAAATAGCTTGATAACATCTAAAGCCATTTCAGATTCATCTTCAAGTTCCATTCCATGATCCAGCATTCTGAGCATAATTTCTCTAATCAATGGATATCTCCTCTCAGCCAGCATATGAATCATGGTACCATCTTCCATCTCTAGTGTATGAACTCCTGATGACTCAAAGAATCTCCATCTTGTTATTTCCCAATTCTCTTGATCATTCCACAGAGGATCAACACTTGTTTCTTCAGTTTCCCAGATGGTAATTAAGTCTCCAAGCAAAATTAATCCTACTTCTGAAGCTTCAATCTCTGCATAGTATGTCTGCACTTGCACATATAAGTCATACAAATCTGCCCTTGTAATACAATGCAACACATCCCATAACATATTGAATGTTGTGAAGCTTTCATCTTCTCTGTGAATCATAAAATAATTCCCTTCTTTTGATTCAATCACAGAAAATGAGATTATCTTGGACTTCTTTCCAGAATCTTCAATCTTCTTATTCTCAAAGTCAACAACTCTGAAATAGTTTCTAAGTTCATCAACTATATCTTCATGAATCATCTTCAGCCTTTTTGACAGTTGATCATCTTGAACTACTTTCTTCCTTTTATCAACTTCCATGTGCACAAAATTTTCTACTTCTTTTCTGATATCTTCTTGTACTTTATCCCACAGAGCTTTCACTTCTGGATACCTCTTTTTATGTAAATTCTTGTATCCTCTTCTTCTCAAGAAACTTATCATCCAGTTCCTTTCCTGAGCAATAGTCATTAGCTTCTTTGTAATTGGCCTACTAACTTCTGCCAAATACTCAGCATCATACTCAGCTTGTTGCTTCTTAGCAAGCTCTAAATCTTCTACAATCTCTAACTCTCTAATCTGAGCAAGAGAAAATTTCTTCTTTTTCTTCTTAGTGTCTTTCTGAACCTTTATCCCTTTCCCTTTATCTTTAGGATCCAACTCTTCAGATTCAGAAGTACTTTCAACATCTTTTTGTGCAGGCTCAGAAATATGTATTCCTCCAGTAGGTCTCCTCAAATTCATCATGACTTGAGCAATTGTTTCATCATCACTTGCAGTATGCACTCTTACTTCTTCTTGCTGTACAAGAGTAGAAGGACCAGCTTCATCTTCATAATTCATTGTAGAAGGTCCAGCTGCAGTGACTCCACTTTCATCAATATTCCTAGAAGAAGTACCTTGCAGACTTATGTTTTCTGCAGCAGTACTTTGAAAACCAGCACTTTGAATGTTCTATGCATCCACATCTTGCTTAACAATTTCTTGCTCAGCATCTTCTTGTGCAATATTCATATCCTCTTCAACATAGCTTTCTGGTACAAGAGTTTGGACTTTCTGGATATTGCCACAAGTGAGCATCTTCTGAATATTTAACCTCAGCATCATCTTTATCCAAATTCTCATCTTGATTCCTCCCCAATTTGGTAAATGATGACCTCTTATGCTTCCTCTTGGATTTAGAAGACTTCTTTGAAGATTTTGACTCTGGATTCTGAGACTGCTTCTTTTCTTTCACATAAAGCCTAAAATTCTGAACAAGAGGCCAAACAAATTTCTTCAACCTTCTTAACTTCTGTCTTAGCTTCTTGATTTCTGCAGCTTGAGCATTAACAGTTGTCTTCATCTTCTCTAATTCCTTTGCCAAATCAGAAGTACTTACAGCACTTTCAATTCCCTCATCTCCTCCAGGTGTTTGAAGCCCACCTGTGGAAGTATAATCATTGGGAGTAGGTACCTGTGAATCCTCTGAAGTACCTTTAGAATCAGTACTTTGTGGAGAAGTACCTTGAGCAGAAACATATGTATCCAAGGAAGTTGTCACTGAGGGAGTCCTTTCACTTGAAACAACATGCTGAGGGGAAACAATAGGTGGTGTAGGAGTATGTACTGAAACAAAATGCTCAGCAGAATTAGATTGATCATCATTATGAGAATGTGCAGAACCACTATTGTCTTCTTCATCCCTAACAACTTGAGCAACCTCTAACATATAAGCATTTAGTGGTGTATTCCTACCCGAAAATTTTACTCCCTTATGAGACATAAAAGTGAACACTTTAGGTGGCATCCTAATGGTAGGTACATAATCCTGAGGTTTGGGTATCCCATCTAATGGATTCTCTAAAAGCAATTGAACAAATCTAGGATACATTAGAAAGGGTTTGCCAGCCTTAATATGAGTAAGCATACCTTCAAGGATCATGTATGAGAAATTGAAAGGTTGATTTGTAATAAGACCAACAAAAGCAGAAGCTATGGAATGGCTAAACTGATCCCAAGCAGTACACTTTGGACTCAAACAATGAAGCAAAACATGAATAAGAAATTTCCAATGAGGACTAACCATAGCCTTCTGAAAAGTAAGCTTAGTCAAAGGACCTTCATACCCATTGTCTCTGAGTGTGTTCCAAATCTCTTATTTTCCAAACAAAACATAGCCTCCTTCATCATCAAATAACATAGCCTCTCTGATAGATGCTTCTGTGACACGAATAGCTCTCCCAGCAACTGTAGTAGTAATGATATCCTCTCCATCTTCAACCTGTGACCTTGCCGTATCCCAAAAAGCTTGTATCCAAGGTCCAATAATCTCTGGGTTGACTAGGATTGAGTAACAGATGTTGATTCCAGTGAGAAAGTCAATAATTCCATGAAAGTCAAGATTATCTTGGGTTTTCTCAAGGTTTGCTATCATGTTGTGTTTGGTGTTGGTGCGTCGATTTGCCATGGTGATTAGGGTTAGAGTGAGAAAAGTTATGATCGATGTAAAGTAGAAATGAGTTTATATAACAAGAAAGGTGAATAAGGGTGAATAAAAGAAAAGATATGAGGTTTATATAAGGATAAGATACAAAAAATCACGGTTAATTAATAATTTTACCGTTATTTTTGGAAGTAATTATCCCCATATCTTTTGAAAGTTTGTTAGCCGCAAATCTGACCGTTGGAACAGTATCTGACACGTCAGCGTATCCTTTAATAGCACCAAGCAGTACGTTCCATAAAATATGGAGCAGTACCTTTCGTTATAAACTCACACAGTATGTTGACCAAAGTACTTTCCCAAAAAAAATCTTGGATGTTGACCATTTGACCAAAATATCTTTGAAAGTCAACCCTGATTAATGACTATCTCCCCAAATTAAATCCCAAAGCTACCATGGTAAGTGAACATCAATACACTTCATTAAATGCCCATGTACCTTTATTTTGCTTATAAAAGCAACTTTACCAACAACAACTTACAAGCACCTTTTCTTTCTTTAGCATAACACAAAAACTAGTAAGCACAATGAGTCACATTCCAATTGTGAACATCTCTTCAGACTCAGATGGCACCACTGATTCAGAGATAAGTTACTACTCTGATTCTGAGTTTGAAGATCCAGGATGGTTAGATTATTTTCCTCCTCGTGTACAGTGGATGAGACTCCAAGAATCTTCCTCAACAATAAGTGCTGCCAACTCTACCATAACTGATGCAGCTAGTACTACCAACAGAAAGCCCAAGAAGAAGAAATCAATCCCTGGTTCATCTCTGGCTAATGAGCTTCCACATGCTTTAACTCAAGCCCTGGAATCAGCAATACAGAACATGAAGTGGCCTGCTCCAACGAAAGAGAGACCTCCTAAACAAGTTCTTGGCCTTGCTTGCCCAAGAAAGCAAGCTTCTTTTGATGACAAGAGAAAAACTGCTCAAAAGGAAAAGCATAACTATGAGGGCAAGGGTAAAAGGCCTATGGAGTAGGTGTGTGAAGCTTGGTAGTAGGTTGTGGTAGATGGTAGTTTGTTTAGTCTTGTATGTTCTGTGTCTGTGTCAGTAATCTTGGTAACAACAATGATGATGTAGAACTTTCTGAATGGTTGTTGTAATAACATTGTTGAATGATGAATAACCTCTTTTCATTTGAATGATACATGTAGCCTCCCCTCAAATAATGACTAACTAATAACTACTAATGCCTCCCCTAAAAAATAGCTTACATATTAATCATGCCAATACTCACAACCAAAAAGGTAAATCTTGAAACATCAAAGCCCTTTGTGAGTAGATCTGCTACATTATCATCAGTATGAACTTTAACCACATTGATAAGCCTGTGTTCATAGAAATCTCTTATAAAGTGATGCCTAATCTGAATGTGCTTGGTCTTGGAATGATACACTGGATTCTTGACAATACAAATAGTACTCTCATTATCAATGTTGATAGGAGTATTCTTGAAATTGAATCCATAATCCAAAAGCTGATTTTTGAACTCAGTCCCATTATCACATCTAATGCCTCTAACCTTGAGTCTTAACTGATTTTCAAGTGCTACTATCAGATCATGAATAGCATCAAAAGTTTCATCTTTAAAGCATAAGAAAAAGACCCAACTAAATCTGCTACAGTCATCTGTTACAACCAAGCAGTACTTCTTCTTGTTCAGACTAACAACTGAAACAGGTCCAAACAGATCCATGTGCAGCAATTCCAAAGGCTCTCTAATGGTTTTCTCATCAATCTTCTTACAAGAAGCCTTGTCCTGTCTACCCTTCTTACAAGCAAGACATGAGTGATCATTCTTGAATGTTTTAGAAGGTAAACCTCTAACTAAATTACCTCTGACCAGCTTATTGATGTTCTTAAAATTGACATGCCCCAATCTTCTGTGCCATTGATGTGCTTCTTCCATAGTTTCTCTTGCAATCAAACATGTTGCTCTTTCAGCAGAGTTTACATTCTTTAAGTCTATGTTGTACACATCATTAGTTCTTGGTGCTCTCAGCAACACCAAGTTTCTATCTTCTAACTTGAAATCAGGAGAAAGTATAAGACATTCTGTGTCAAAGAATAACACAGGGTACTTCTTATCACAAATCTGAGATACTGACAAAAGATTGAATTTGAGCTCCTTCACATATCTAACATCTTCAAAATCAATGTTTCCTGCCTTGATAGTTCCTTTGCCAGTTATTCTTCCTCCATCAGGATCATTCCCAAATGCAACTTTTCCTCCAAAATAAGCTTTAAAATCTGACAAGAGCTCCTTTTCTCCTGTCATACTGCCAGAGCAACCACTATCTACAATAAGATGATCTTTAAGCTCCTCCTCTGGGTTGCCCTGCATTCACATGAAAAATGTTAGTTATTTTTAGAAACCCAAGCCATTACTGACTTGTGTTCCCCTTGTGGAGTGACATACTCAAATTTTTTGAGTATGTAATCACCACTGTCTTTGAAAGCATGATCAAGAATTAAGGTTTTTGTTTCCAAAACTGTTGGTTTTTCATGATCAATTTTCCCTTTTTCACCCTTAACCTCTGAAAGTACTGGTTCTACCCCAGCAGTACTTTCTTTCTTAACCCATTTAGTTGTAACTTTAGGAGTTGGGTTCTGTGTTCTAGCATCTTTTCTTGTGTTGTAAGGCCTTCTAGGGTTGTAGTGATTGTACCTCCTAGGTCTTACACTTGAGTGTTTGCTAGAAACATTAGGGAACTTTCTATCAGTACTTTGTGAAGGTACTGAGGGTTTGGAGTATGACCTTTTCTGATGAGGGTACCTATAGTCTTTTGAGAAATTACTATGGTTAACCCTATTTGTATAGTTCCAAACTGGTTTGTTGTCCCTTGGCTTATTCTCCCTATGACTTGGTTGTGCAGTTCTGGTCTTTGGATATTTACTTAGGTATTCTGAATGATAATCATAGTCTTTAATCAAATGATGAAGACTATAACATACATAACAGACCTTTGGACCAATATCCCCAAATCCCATTCCATAAGAGTTTCTAAGATTAGCAGTATTTTGAAAGAATTTTCTTTGAGGTACTGCTGAGTGATCAGCAGTACTTCGAAAAGTGTTTGAAGGTACTGCTTGTTTTGAAAACTTGTTCTCTTCAACCTTAGGTGCTTCAACAGATTTTTCTAAAGTTTCAGGGTTGGATTTACTTTTAAGCTTTTTCCTAAACTCTAGATTATCTACACCATAACAGTCAACATCTTTTCTAGGTAGTTGAAAACTACCTGGGGGGGGGGGGGTGAGGAACTGCATTATATCCCTTTTCTTTCTTAAATTCAGGAGGTGTTGGACTAGGGGATTCCTCATCACTAGAAGTGTTTTCATCTAGACTTATGAACTCTTCATCACTAGTGGAGGTATCTACTGTAAGATTTTGTTCCTTGCCCTTAAATGGAATGCCTTCATTGCTATCATTATCATAACCTAGGCCTGTCTTAATATTAGATGTTCTTTGCTTTTCAACAAATTGAACATGGGACACACTTGCCTCATTCCACACAACAAGTTTTTCTAACAACTTATCCCTTTCAGCAGTCACTTTCTCTAGTTCAGACACCTTACAACCTAGTTTCCATTCACTTAACTTAACTAGGTAATCCTGTTGTTTATATGTTTCAAGCCATGCTACTTCATTGTTTTCATGTGTAATGATTTTGGCCTCCATTGACTCTAAAGTCAATTGATAACCAGTTATCTCAGCCCTAGCCTTTTGAAATTTATCTCTTTCAGCTACATATTCACTAAGTAACTTTTGATACATATCATTGCACTTAGAGCATACCTTAGAGTTAGTGGATGAACTTGGTGAAGCAGCTACCATAGCAAGCTGAACAGGTGCTTCTTCAAACTCCATGCTCCAATCAAAGCTTCCTAGACCATCTCTTGACTCCAAACCAGCATATCCAGGCTCTTCATCAAATGCTGTACTCCAGTCTTCCAATGCAACCATTGAATAGGTTACAGGTTCATCATCAAACTCATTAGACCAATCAATCTCTGACGGCGTCAAAGTGGCAAAATTAATATACCGTGGGTGGTGACGGCGTCACGTAGGCCGTCATAAGTGGATCAAGGCCGTCCGAGGAAGTATATGGCGGCGAGGTGACGGCGTTAGAAGTTACTCTTGACGCCGTCAGACTGTTTTTCCTATATATAGTTTTCTAGTTTTTTCATTAAAGAGGAGAAGTTTTGGTGAAACCCTAAAGACGATTTTGGTGCCTCCTTTACAGTTTTTTCAAGGGTTCCAAACCCTTGAGACCTTGCATTGTAATTGAGATAAGTGTACTTTCAATTCAATCAATATGTCTATGTGTTGGTTGTTTATCTCTTGTTCTTGTCTCAATTCTACTATGCTAGGCTAGATCTCTCTTGTGTTTGCTTAGATCTAATGAAACCTAGATGTTGATTATGTGTTGATTACTTGTCTATTCTTGTTTTGAATGAATGATTTATATGTTAGGCTTAAGAAAACTGGCAGATCTCCAAATGGTAACATGCTTGAACGTCTTAAGAAACATGAACCGAGGCGTACTAGGTCTTTATTGGTTGTATTTAATGCATGAGCCACTGTTTACAATCCCTATAGTTGTGTTGGGTCATGGTGTAGGAGGAGATAAGAGCTCATAGAGTTGGGGAGTTATGTATGCCACCCCACGAATGGTATTAAGGAATACAATCCGTCATTCATACAAGTGTAACAAGTAATTAACATGTAAAAGATATCTAGGGAGTAATGAAGTCTAAGTAAACACAATTTCTCCAATTACTGCTCACAACCTTAGTTTAATTAGTTTAATTTCATTTTTATTATTTTATTTTAATTATATAATAGCTTTGGGTTAGTTGATTAGCAACTAATTCCGCCCACTCCTTCAAAACCCGAGATTTTACTTGCTTTCATAAAAATATAAAAATACAAAAATAATCATCTCTCACCTCTAGAACTATTAATTAGGTTTTCTAATCCTAGCGACACTATTCCTAAGCTGAACGATCAATCCCCCGGTACTTGTCACTATACTATACTACAACGATCAGGTACACTGCCTGGTGGGGGTTGTAAGCTTCTCGAGATCCCTCGAGAGGTAAAGCAAGGTGCGATTCCCACGCATCAAGTTTTTGGCGCCGCAGCCTGGGGAATAGTTATTGTCTAGGTTAGGATTTCTTTTTATTAGGTCTACTTGCTAGATTCCTTTCTAGTAAGATTTTTATTTTTATTTTTAGGTCTTCTTTAGTCTATCTTATTTCTTCGTGCCTTTGTTCGTAACTCTTTACCATCCGACATCATGGAAGGTGGTAACATCTTTGAACCCATCATCCCACCACAACAAAACCCACTATTAGAACCCCTTAGGCCCCGAACCTTAGGAGAGTATTTCCGACCTAGCCACCAAGGCTACAGAAACACCATTGAGCTCACCGGAGCCAATGTGACCCCCTTGCGATCCGACACCATCCGGTTGGTGCAAAGCGGATGTGCATTCCATGGACTTCGTTCCGAAGATCCAAACCAACACCTTAAGGACTTCCTCAAAATCGTAGATTCCATAGACCTAGGTGTTGAAACTAGAGAGACTACCCGTTTACGCCTATTCCAATTCTCTCTACGGGATCAAGCTAGTCAATGGCTTGAGCGTTTACCCGCGGGATCCATCACCACATGGGATGATCTCACCACTCGTTTCCTTGCTCAATTTTTCCCACCGGGGAGAACTACTAAACTTAGGAATGACATCTTGATGTTTCAACAACGTCAAAATGAATCTCTTTATGAAGCATGGACTCGTTTCAAGGACTTACTCCAAAAAGTCCCTCATCATGGCATAGATCTTTGGCTTCAAGTCCAAATCTTCTATGACCATATCGACATCTCCACGAGGCGAACCATTGACCAATCGGCCGGTGGTAAGCTACGTGATCTTAGTGCGGAACAATCATGGGAACTCATAGAAGATCTTGCTCTCTATGACAACGAAAGTTGGAATGATCCCCGTGATTTGAACAAAACGGTCAAGGCAATATCTTTGCCTTCGAATAATTCAAGCACTCCCGACCGTAGGATCATGGAACTTGAAGGTCGAGTCAAGTCTCTTATGAAATCTTACGAAGCTCATAAGCCTTCAAGCCAAGTAAGCAGAATCGCTTCTACATGCAAACTGTGCAATGGCCCTCATGAGACCTACAACTGCATGGAACTTCCAAAACGTGCTTATAACGAATTCACATCATCACACGTAGGGCAGGGTCCTCGAACTTCTGCCGAAGCATATGAGGCATGGAAGGATAAACCTAATTTTAGAGGGTATCAAACACGAAGTGTATCATTCAATGACTCCTCACCACTCATTTGGTCCGAACATTTTCCATCGCAAAGTACCCCTAGGCGAAGCTGTGAAGATGATTTAAAAAAATTCATTCTTTCTCAAGAACTGCAGCTCACTACACTCGAGACAAAATTCAAACAACAGCAGGCTGACGTGAACAACAAGATTTGTAATCTGTTGACGGCTATCATAGAGCATATTGATAATAAGCCCATTCACGTTGATGAGGTTAAGTCTGCTACCGTCATAAGTCCACCAGCCTCCCCTGTAAAAATAAAAAGTCCTAGAAAGCTATTCAAACATCTATCTCCTAACGAAAAAGGACCTATCAACCCCCCTGGACCAATCCACTTCGTAAACACCATCACCACAATATCAGCTGCAGCATCCAATCCAACCCAACAACAAACTGACAAACTCAGTCAGACAGCGAAGGATGAGATCTCAAAGGTTGACCACGCTTCGGCAAGGGAACCTACCAACTCACCCGAGCAGTGCACCGCGCAGAAATCCGACAAACCGGATGAAAGGAACGAGACATCGGAGGAACAGGAGAAAGGCCCAACCATTTTGAGTAAATCTGTTATAGAAGAATCCGGAATAGAGGATGTTATTAGTATAGGTAGCAATCAAACCGAGGAGAGCGGCTCTAAACTTTTCAAAATCCCCTGTACCATTGAGGGAAAGGTCTTAATTGATAGTCATATAGATCCTAGCTTCCCAGTCAACGTAATCCCACTTTCCCTATATCACAAGGCCTTCCCAGAACACATTGCGTGCGAAAGGGTAGTAGCGAATTTGTCAATTAGGATTGGAGAGCTTGTTTACAATACTAACCTCACCGTGTTTGATGACATGGACCCTCTCGCCAATCAAACATTAACCAACCTTGTCCTTGGGATGCCATTCATCAATGAATCGGGAGCAATCCTTGACGAGAAAGATGGTAGTGTATTACTCACCAATGGTGTTAGAACGGTAATTTTTCGTAGGGATGGTGAGGAGGTTTATGAGTATCGTCCCTCCCTTGAGGGGAATCTATATGGGTCGAAGGATGGATAGTTGAGAAAGATCAAACGACGTGATCCGAATAACCTAAAAATCCCTTGCATGATCGGTCATAAGTACTTCAAAAACATATACATTAATGTATTCCTGCTAAAGAATTTCATGTCATTATTTCATTATAACAATATCTGCAGATGGGGGATGATTTACAAGGGAGAGAAGGTGGTTGGTAAGGATCATGAAATCCAAGTGTTCGTAGGAAATATGACATTCCCTATGGAGTTCACGATTGTGGACAACATAGAGGACTTTGTTGACCCTAGGCTATCGCAAGTCGTCTTTGGGGCACCCTTCTGTGAAATCACTAAGTTGATAGTGGATGACTTGAACGGAATCATGACTTTCACTGACGGGATTAGGAGGATTTCATACCAAACGCCATACAAAAGAAGAGACCTTAGGGAGATAGATTGCGACGGGCTCGATGTGATGAGCTCCCAACTTGTCTTGTGTGATGATGATGTTAGGAGAGGGTGTAGAAATATTTCTGATTTATCATGTGGGTTCTTTAAGGATGTTAGTAAGCTTGGCTCTAAGTATCGACGGGATGTTTTCGAATTCGAAGATCCGAAGTACTTACACTATGAAAGCGATACTAGTTTAGAAGACGACCTAGAGGGTGGAACCAATGATGAGATTACGTAGTAACCCACGACTTTGAGTCTAGCTACAAGACTCGTAAATAAAGAAAAGCGCTTCTTGGGAGGCAACCCATGTTTTGTGTGATTTTATTTGTTTGATTGTTATTTGCTTCCGTATGCATGTTTTATTTTTATTGTTGGTTGATCATGTTTCTCAATTAAAATGTAAAATACTTTATTATGTTGTTTAGCCTAGTCTTAACTTCAACCTAAAGGTATTTTTGCAAAAGATAAGTGTAAGGGGAAACCCCAAATATGTTTTTAAGAAACAAACCGATCATGATTATCCACAATATTTAATGAACATGTATATTCGTATTTGTTAGAGTCAAATGCTTGTATTAAGTCATAATGAAGTTTTGCAGGATTTTCCAGGAAGTAGGACAAAGTTTTTCCAGAAATTTTCCGGAAACTTAACATAAGAATTTCTGCAGGTCCATTCTGACGGCGTCAGGGTATTGCTCTTGACGGCGTCAGGAGTTAAAATCTGGAAATTTTACCGGTTTTGTTTTTCTAACGGAGTCTTATGGTTTTTGTGAATTATTAAGTTTTATAATCTCCAGGAAACCACAAGCATTATATCTTACTTTGTTTTCTAGGATTTAGTAACTTATATAGGATGCCGCCGATTTTACGCGAGGTTGCCTTGTCTACTTTTGTCAGGATTTACAGGTTATTTATGACAAGAAGATGATTTATATTCTGGAAGGGAAGCTTTGATTGTTCGTTTTCTTGGAAGAAGATTTAACCTGGCCAACCTAAAATCCATACCGAGCGAATCAGGGGAGTATTTGATTTCATTCTCTTTACTTTTTAACTTTTACATTCTTTACTTGAACATTGGGGACAATGTTCATCTTAAGTGTAAGGGGAGGGTAAAAAGATGATACCTTACATATGCACTTTCGCTTGAGTTTGTTTTGTTTGATAGTAGATGAGTAATAAAACTATGAGAAATACTTGTTAGTGTAATTTTAGCGCCAAATTTAAATTTTTTTACAACATTTAGGAGTGAAACTTTAGCCATAGCAAGCGTCTCATGGATAGGAGGTTGTATGACTAGCACATAACCGTATATTCAGAAAAATTTTCCACCCAAAAATGTGAGGTTCGCCTTTAGATTTGATAGGAAAAGCATTCATTATTGGTGCTTATGAGTGTACCGGTAGCATTTAGATTCTAGAACTTGCGTTAGTGATGCATCCCGAGACCGCTAGTGAGACTACATTCGTGTGGTAGGATTTACTACATGATAAGAGGCATTAGGATCACCCTTGTGTTGAACCCGTATTATAATTACTTGACCATTTAAGTCATATTACTTGGCTAGTTAAGTCAACTAATTTTTCCCACACCCTTAGCGTTGTACTCATTTTTAGTACACGATACCCCTAGTACACCCCTCCGAGCCTATCTTTTCGTTTCTAACTTTAAGCATTTTACTTAAAGGAAGAATTTGTTACACCCCACTTAAATGTACACCCAAATCGCCTTAGCCTTCCGTGTATGCGCTCATTTTTAGTGCATTATTGTTATTTGTTAAACCCTAAGTTAACTTTCTAATTGATTACATGGTTGCTAAGTCGAGTCATATCATTGTACATATTGTTTTGGGACGATTGGGACTCATGGGTAAGTACTTATTTTATGGAGTAATGGGGAAGAACATAATATATTACCCCCATATGTACGTTAATCTTAAAAGTGCTCCAAGTGTTTTGATTTTCTTAATTCGAGTCATTAGATTAGTTAATTGTAAAGTATGTAAAGATTCAAGTGTAAGGGGAACGTTCATACCCCTATGATGTATTATCTTGGATGGTAGGGTAAGAGTGTATGCAAAAAAAAAAAAAAAAAAAAAAAAAAAAAAAAAAAAAGAGAGAAAAATCAAGAAAAAGAAAAAAAAATAGAAAAAGGAAAAAGAGAAAAAACATACGGACTACCATCCCGTTTTCATTCTATGTTCATTTTATGTCTTTGTTATTTTTCATTTATTAGCTTAAGTCGAGTCTAGTCTTGGCTTAGCAACGCCAACTTGTACATGTAATTAACTAAGATTGTTAACTCGCCACCAGTAAAACTTTCTTTATCCAACAAAACCGTGTAATTCATATCCCTACACCTAACGTTATAACCCTTTAAAAAGACCTCTTTGATAGTTTATCCTAGGTGCTTACGCCATGTGGTGGAGGTTTGATCCTTTCCCAAGCCTATGGTAATCTATTTTGCTATGACAGGTAGTGAGAGATATCTTCCATTTCCATAATGTTATATTACTTTATTACACCCGAGAGATGTGAGTATCTAAACACTATTTGTGAGGTGCTTGTGTATGACCTCCGTGCTTGTCTATTGGTCTTTAGTGGAACGATTATTTGTTGTAATTACTTATATATTAGTGTTAAATGACCCATAACTTGTCTTTTGAGTAGAATAAAAGCTCATTTGCTTGAGGACAAGCAAATCTCAAGTGTAAGGGTATATGATGAGGCGAAAAATGATCCGTTTTTAGGGGGTCATTTAAGCCCGAATCCGACTTTATTTGATCAAATATTGCCCTAAATCGTTCCTTTTGTGATTTTAGGTGTTTGGAGAGTGAATTCTGGAAAAGAAGCTATTTTGGACGTTTTTGGAGCATAAAAGTGAAGAAAACGGCTAAGTACCAAATTTGCATGCTGGAAATACAAGGTGACGGCGTCAAGACCATCAGCTTGACGGCGTCAGACATGAAGAATTAAATATCGAAGGTGGTGACGGCGTCAAAGTGGCAAAATTAATATACCGTGGGTGGTGACGGCGTCACGTAGGCCGTCATAAGTGGATCAAGGCCGTCCGAGGAAGTATATGGCGGCGAGGTGACGGCGTTAGAAGTTACTCTTGACGCCGTCAGACTGTTTTTCCTATATATAGTTTTCTAGTTTTTTCATTAAAGAGGAGAAGTTTTGGTGAAACCCTAAAGACGATTTTGGTGCCTCCTTTACAGTTTTTTCAAGGGTTCCAAACCCTTGAGACCTTGCATTGTAATTGAGATAAGTGTACTTTCAATTCAATCAATATGTCTATGTGTTGGTTGTTTATCTCTTATTCTTGTCTCAATTCTACTATGCTAGGCTAGATCTCTCTTGTGTTTGCTTAGATCTAATGAAACCTAGATGTTGATTATGTGTTGATTACTTGTCTATTCTTGTTTTGAATGAATGATTTATATGTTAGGCTTAAGAAAACTGGCAGATCTCCAAATGGTAACATGCTTGAACGTCTTAAGAAACATGAACCGAGGCGTACTAGGTCTTTATTGGTTGTATTTAATGCATGAGCCACTGTTTACAATCCCTATAGTTGTGCTGGGTCATGGTGTAGGAGGAGATAAGAGCTCATAGAGTTGGGGAGTTATGTATGCCACCCCACGAATGGTATTAAGGAATACAATCCGTCATTCATACAAGTGTAACAAGTAATTAACATGTAAAAGATATCTAGGGAGTAATGAAGTCTAAGTAAACACAATTTCTCCAATTACTGCTCACAACCTTAGTTTAATTAGTTTAATTTCATTTTTATTATTTTATTTTAATTATATAATAGCTTTGGGTTAGTTGATTAGCAACTAATTCCGCCCACTCCTTCAAAACCCGAGATTTTACTTGCTTTCATAAAAATATAAAAATACAAAAATAATCATCTCTCACCTCTAGAACTATTAATTAGGTTTTCTAATCCTAGCGACACTATTCCTAAGCTGAACGATCAATCCCCCGGTACTTGTCACTATACTATACTACAACGATCAGGTACACTGCCTGGTGGGGGTTGTAAGCTTCTCGAGATCCCTCGAGAGGTAAAGCAAGGTGCGATTCCCACGCATCAGGAACCTGTGTTTCAGTCACAGTACTTTGAACAGGATAAGCAGTACCTTTGTTAGAAGTACTGCTTCTTTTTTCAGAAGAGACAAAAGCAATGTTTTGGGGTTGCTGATGTGTGCTTGAACCTGTAGTACCATTCATCTCATGCTCATACACCTTCAGATTGTTGTAGAGATCATCAAAGTCCATAGTATCCAGCCCTGGTTGTCCTCTGATCATAGTAGCAACTACATGTCATGCTGATGGCAAACTTCTCAGGAACTTTAAATTAGCATCTTCAACTTATGCCTCAGTATCATATAGTTCTAGCATACTCAGAAGATGTTGGAATCTTTCATAAGCAGAATCAAGACCTTCTCTTTCACCAACAGTGAAAGTTTCAAATTGTTGCTTCAGCAAATTCCTGTGCATCTTTTTGGAAGCATCATTACCTCCAAACTTCTTCTTTATTGCAGCCCATAGTTGTTTGGCATCCTTGGCATCATGAAACTTTAATAAGTGACCATCAGGAATAGCAGAAAGCAGTATGTTGAGAGCTTTGTCTTGATTTCTTTTGGTAGCAGCATGTACAGTAAGTTTAGGTGGTGTTGGCTGTCTAGGTACCTCTACTGGTTCAACAATTTGCATGTTACCATTGACAATCACGTCCCACAGTGCATGGTCTGTGATGGCAATGTACTGCCTCATCTTCATGGCCCATAAATTATATTCTCCCTTCTTAACAATAGGGATTCTAACAGCAGTGATTGAGGGAGCAGGTGCAGCTTCTGTCGACATCTTGAAGGGTTTGTAGTGAAATCAGTTTAAAGGTTTAAGGTTTTGTCTTCTTAATCAGAGTTTCCAACACTTGTTAGATCGATATACTCTGACCAAACTACTTTGTAGCTTGTAAGGGTTTAACAATATTGAGTAAACTCAACACTATTAATATTGAAACACTGTTTAACCTTGTAAAGTATGCGGAATCTACTAACACAAAGCTTAAGAAGTACTTTTATATTAACCAAACTTTGAACCTGCTTTGTTACACAGATTCACTAACAATCCCTAACTATTTATCAACTTTGATCGACTCTAAAACTTATAAAAACTTATCTAAAACTTGTATCGACTAATACCCCTTAAGGCTCTTTATATAGATAACCTTAAGTCGGTTTACAACATATAATCCTTGAACAACAAGTCATTATCCCTAACTAATTCTAGAATATTCGTTCAATATTACACATTAATCCTTAACTAATATTGCACATCAGTCCTTGTTTCCTTTGAAGTACTTTAAACATTCTTCAGTAACAGCAGTACTTTGACTTTTACCTTCAGCAGTACTTTGACTTTATTCTTCATGCAGCAGTACTTTGACATACAGAAGTACTTTGATATTTTATATCCCAACAGACCATTCCCGTTATCTAGAGAAAACAAGTATATTCTCGTGGCCGTTGATTACTTGTCAAAATGGATTGAAGCGAAAGCGCTCCCCACCAATGATGCCCGAGTTGTTGTAAAATTTCTGAAAAGTCTCTTTGCCCGATTCGATGCACCTCGAGCTATAATAAGTGATCGTGGGACCCATTTTTGTAATGACTAATTTGCTAAAGTTATGCTCAAATATGGTGTCACACATCGTCTTTCTACTACTTATCATCCGCAAACTAGCGGTCAAGTTGAGGTGTCCAATTGTGGATTGAAACGTATATTAGAAAGGACCGTAGGAGAGCACCGTGCCTCATGGGCTGATAAGTTAGAAGATGCATTATGTGCTTTCCAGACCGCTTACAAAACACCCATTGGGTGTACTCCTTATAAGCTGGTTTACGGGAAAGCTTGTCATTTGCCCCTAGAACTTGAGCACAAGGCCTACTGGGCCTTGAAACATGCAAATTTCAAACTTAAGACCGCGGGTGATCACCGGAAAGTTCAATTGAATGAATTAGCCGAATTTCGTGATCAACCCTACAAGAATTCTTTGATCTATAAAGTAAAAACTAAGAGAATTCATGATGCTAAGATTAAGGACCGCGTTTTCAATGTTGGTGATAAAGTTCTTCTTTTTAATTCTCGATTAAAGATTTTCTAGGGTAAGCTTAAAACCCGTTGGTTTGGACCATTCACCATAACCCAAGTATTCCCTTATGGCACCATTGAGTTAGCTCAACCCGATGGTCCCAATTTTAAGGTGAATGGTCACCGTTTGAAACATTACTTCGGAGGGGACGTGCCATCCATGGTAGTCCCGGATCTCCAAACTTTCCCCAAGAACGAATGAATTCGGGGATCGAGTCAAGCTACGTGACTCGGTTATCAAAAACAAAGCGCTTCGTGGGAGGCAACTCATGCTTATCCAATTCATCTTCTTATTTTTCTTATTTCTAACAAATAACGTGAGGAGGGGCTGACCTCTTCCAGTCTCGTGTTCCGTGGTTGTTTGTGAATGATTGTCCAGGATTGTCCCTGATTTATGATGACTCTCATGCTCGTTGTTTTCTCTTCACTCGAGTCTCATTCATCGATGCTTTTGGAAATCCTATATCCGAAAATCTTATCGACTAACGTTTTCTTTGGCATAATTAATAAACGGCCTTAGAATTTTGTTAGGATTTCCTTTACCCGTAAAACATTGAGGACAATGTTCCATTCTAGTCCGGGGGAGGGTGAATCTTCGATTCGATTTGACCTTGCATTTTTCACCATGTCATGTACTCTTGCAACTCCGTTTTTCCTAAGAAATGAAAAAAATTAAAAAAAATTGAAAAATTTTTGAAGAAAAAAGAATAAAAAATGTCAGGAAAAAAAGCACAAAAAAATACGAAAAATTAAAAAATTATGCAAAAATATAATAAGTTTGAATAAGTGTTTTGACACCTTGTTGACTTTCCAGTTGGCGAGAGTAGAAATAAATATTTTGACTTGACCGGGCGTGTTGAGCCCTAGCTTGTTCCCTTAACCAATAATAATCACATAAGCTTGTGCTAGTCTTGTACACCAGGAGCTATAAAATGCGAATTCTTCTCCAAGAATCTGCAAGTTCCCGTACTTGACTTTATACATGCGCAGCTTAAAAGCTTTCGCTAATTGATGTGCGTAGGGTTGCACCAAGCTTTACCTCTCGAGGGATCTCGAGAAGCTTACAACCCCTACCAGGCAGTGTACCTGATCGATGTAGTATAGTATAATGACAAGTACCGGGGGATTGATCGTTCAGCTAGGAATAGTGTCGCTAGGATTAGAAAACCTAAATACTAGATCTAGAGATGAGGGATGATTCTTTTTGTATTTTTATATTTTTAGGAAAGCAAATTAAAATCTCGGGTTTGAAGGATTTGGGCGGAATTAGTTGCTAGTCAACTAACCCAATACTAAGATGCAATCAAAATAAAATATTAAAAATGAAAATAAACTATATTAAACTAAGATTGTGAGCAATATGTGGGATAAATGTGTTTACTTAGAATTCACTACTCTCTAAATATCTTTTACACGTTAATTACTTGTTATAGTTGCGTGGATGACGGCTTGTATTCCTTAATACCATTCATGGGGTGGCGTACTTACTTCCCCAATCCTATGAGTGCCTACTTCACTCCTATGTCAAGCCTGCAATAAGCTCCTAACATGGGATCATTAGAATTTACTCATGCATTAAATACAACCAATAAAACCTAGTACACATCGGTTCATGTTTCCTAAGACGTTCAAGCATGTTACCAATTGGAGATCTGCCAGTTTTCTTAAGCCTAACATTGAAATCATTCATCCAATACAACCATAAACAAGTAAAAAACACATAATTAACATCTAGGTTTCATTAGATCTAAGCAAACACAAGATAGATCTAGCCTAGCATGTTGAAATCAAGACAAGCACAAGATATAGACAACCAACACATAGACATATTGATTGAATTAAGAGAATACTTATCTCAATAGCACATGTAAGGTTTCAAGGGTTGAAAACCCTTGAAAATCTGTAAAATTCGTACAAGGTTCGGCCCTAGGGTTTCTCCACACAAGTTCCTCTTTTATGAATGAAAATTAGAAAACTGTATATAGATATTAGGAGGTGACGGCGTCAAGAACAAAGGTCTGACGCCGTCATCTTGCCGCCAAATAAATCCTCGGACTGCCTTGATCTACATCTGACGCCGTCATGTAGTCCCCTTTTGCAGGCCGTTACCACATTAACTCTTGACGCTCTACTTGTGACGCCTTCATGTTTGTACTGGGTGGTCATGGATTTTACTCTTGACGCCGTCAGGATTGCCTTCTTGACGCCGTCACACACTGTTCCCAGCATGGAAAATTAAGTCTTTGGCGTTTTCTTCACTTTTATGCTCCAAAAACGTCCGAATTGCTTCCTTTTCCAGATTTCACTCCCAAAGTACCTAAAATCACAAAAGGAACGATTTAGGGTAATATTTGATCAAATAAATTTAATTTCGAGCTTAAATGACCCCCTAAAAATGGTTCATGTTTCGCCTCATCATATACCCTTACACTTGAGATTTGCTTGTCCTCAAGCAAATGCGCTTTCATTCTAATCAAAATACAAGTTAGGGGTCATTTAACACTAATATAAAAGTAATTACAACAAATAATCGTTCCACTAAAGACCAAAGACAAGCACGGAGGTCATACACTAGCACCTCACAAATAGTGTTTAGATACTCACATCTCTCGGGTGTAATAAAGTATAAATTACAATATGGAAACGGAAGATATCTCTCACTACCTGTCATAGCAAAATAGATTACCATAGGCTTGGGAAAGGATCAAACCTCCAACACATGGCGTAAGCACCTAGGATAAACTGTCAAAGAGGTCTTTTAAAAGGTTGTAACGTTAGGTGTAGGGATATGAAATACACGGTTTTGTTGGATATAGGCAGTCTTTACTGGTGGCGAGTTAACAATCTTAGTTAATTACATGTACAATATGGCGTTGCTAAGCCAAGACTAGACTCGACTTAGGTTAATAAATCAAAAATAACAAAAACAAAAAATGAACATAGAATGAAAAGGGATGGTAGTCCGTATGTTTTTTCTCTTTCTTTTTCTATTTTTTTTTCTTGTTTTTTTTTCGATTTTTTTTTTTTTTTTTTTTTTTTTTTTTTTTTTTTTTTTTTTTTTTTGCATACACTCTTACCCTACCATCCAAAATAATACATCATAGGGAATGAAAATTCCTCTTACACTTGAATTTTTACATACTTTACAATAAACTAATCTAATGACTCGAATTAAGAAAATCAAAACACTTGGAGTTCTTTTAAGATTAACGCACATATGGGGGTAATAAATGATGTTCTTCCCCATTACTCCATAAAATAAGTACTTTACCCATGAGTCCCAATCGTCCCAAAACAATATGTACAAGGATATGACTCTACTTAGCAACCATGTAATCAATTAGATAGTTAACTTAGGGTTTAACAAATAACAATAATGCACTAAAGATGAGTGCATACACGGAAGGCTAAGGCGATTTGGGTGTACATTTAAGTGGGGTATAACAAATTCTTTCTTTAAGTAAAATGCTTACAGTTAGAAACGAAAAGATAGGCTCGGAGGGGTGTACTAGGGGTTTCGTGTACTAAAAATGAGTACAACGCTAAGGTGTGGGAAAAATTAGTTTACTTAACTAGCCAAGTAATATGACTTAAATGGTCAAGTAATTATGATACGGGTTTAACACAAGGGTGATCCTAATGCCTCTTATCATGTAGTAAATCCTACCATACGAATGTAGTCTCACTAGCGGTCTCGGGATGCATTACTAACGCAAGTTCTAGAATCTAAATGCTACCGGTACACTCATAAGCACTAATAGTAAATGCTTTTCCTATCAAATCTAAAGGTGAACCTCACATATTTGGGTGGAAAATTTTTCTGAATAGTACGGTTTTGTGCTAGTCATACAATCTCCTATCCATGAGACGCTTGCTATGGCTAAAGTTTCACTCCTAAATGTTGTAAGAAATTTTAAATTTGGCGCTAAAATTGCACTAACAAGTATTTCTCATAGTTTTATTACACATCTACTATTAAACAAACAAACTCAAGCGAAAGTGTATTTGTAAGGTATCATCATTTTACCCTCCCCTTACACTGAGGATGAACATTGTCCCCAATGTTCAAGTAAAGAATGTAAAAGTGAAAAAGTAAAAAGAATGAAATCAAATACTCACCTGATTCGCTCGGTATGGATAATAAGGTGGCCAGGTTAGATCTTCCTCCAAGAAAATGAACAATCAAAGCTTCCCTTCCAGAATAATAATCATCTTCTTGTCATACATAACCTGTAAATCTTGAGAAAACAGACAAGGCAACCTCGCATAAAATCGGCGGCAATCTACATAAGTTACTAAATCCTAGAAAACAAAATAAGATATAATGCTTGTGGAATGAAGTTTGCAGATTTCCTGGAGATTATAAAACTTAATAATTCAACAAAAACTTTAAGACTCCGTTAGAAAAACAAAACTGGTAAAATTTCCAGATTTTTACACGTGACGCCGTCAAGAGCAAGCTCATGACGCCGTCAGAAGTGACCTGCAGAAATTCTTATGTTAAGTTTCCGGAAAATTTCTGGAAAAACTTGGTTCTACTTCCTGGAAAATCCTGCAAAACTTCATTATGACTCGATACAAGCATTTGACTCTAACAAATACGAATATACATGTTCACTTAATATTGTGGAGAATCATGATCGGTTTGTTTCTTAAAAACATATTTGGGGTTTCCCCTTACACTTATCTTTTGCAAAAATACCTTTAGGTGAAGTTAAGACTAGGCCAAACAACAAAGTAAAGTATTTCCACTATTTAGTTTAGAAACATGATCTACCAACAATAAAAATAAAGCATGCATACGGAAGCAAATAACAAACAAACAAAATAAAATCACACAAAGCATGGGTTGCCTCCCAAGAAGCGTTTTTCTTTATTTACGAGTCTTGTAGCTAGACTCAAGGTCATGGGTTACTACGTGATACGGATGAGTTCCTCATTAAGGACATCTTTGGGATCAAACTTAGGTTTCAACTTCCTATCGGTTTTCTTAGTACGGTATGACCTTTCAAACTTTTCTCCATCCGGATCATACAAAGTCATCTTCATATGCCATGATCCGTCACCTTCTTTAGGTGGCTTGTCCCACCTCCATTTACATTTGTCTCCCTCTCTTTTCCACTTATTCATCTCTATATTAATAGGCATTACGCTCAAGAACTCAATCATCTTCCTAAAGACTAAGGGGTCCTCAAAAGGATCTAGCTCTTCATCTCTAGCTATGAGTTGTTCCATTGAATGTGTCTTTTCGATGAAATCTTTTTCTAAATAGAATGGGCGTTGAGGTCCTATAAAGTTCCTTGCTATCCAAGGTCCATATCTAGACGGTCTCCTATTAATCTCTACCCAATGTGGTGTCGGTTCATCACACAATCATAACTATGCTTCTTAACATCGTATACCGACCAAGTATCGCCTTTACCTACCGCTATCTTAGACTCCTTACAATCTATCATGGCGCTAGCGGTTGCTAAAAATCCTCTTCCTACCAACAATGGGCATGTAGTGTCACTAACCATGTCTAGGACGTGAAAATCCGCTAAGATAGTTAACTTTCCTACGTGAACAACTACATCCTTAATCATTCCAACCGGGTGGGCAATACTTCCGTCTGCTAGACCTATCAATACCTCCATTTCCTCTAGCTTTCCTAGCTTAAGAGTGGTGAAAAGGGATAAGGGAATCAAGTTGAGGCTTGACCCTCAATCGGCTAGTGTGTCGAAAGCTTTGGATCTTCCTATCTTACAAGGCAAAACAAATATACCCGGATCATCAAGCTTTTTAGGCAACTTGTTTTGAATGAAGGCGGTCCCATTTTTACCTAGTTTAAACTTCTCATATTTTTCTAGGAGGGCACTATAGTAAGGAGCACGGGCTAAGACATCAATGACGGGGCGTTCAAGGTGAAGTTCCTTGAATTCATCGTCAAGGTCCTGCGTAGGAGGTGTTTCAACTATGCTCTTGACCGGTTTCATATCGGGTGTTTTACTTGATTGGTCCTTTTGAAGAATTTGGTTTTGTTTGAAACACGTGCTCGTTGATTTAACCGAGTAGTATTGTAGACACGAAGTGGGTGACGAAACTGATGATATGGAATTAATGTTTAGTTTCGGATTCATGACCGTGTCGCTTGGGAGTGCTCCCATTTCTCGGTCATTGAGAACTTTCAACAATGCGTCAATTTTGGTGGTCATCTCGCTTTGCTTTTGTTTGAAATCGGCTTCAAACTTAGATATGCGAGCTTCTTGAGATGCCATGAACTTAGACATCAATCCTTCAAGATTGTTGGTACTACCATAGTTGTTAGAAGGATTGTTGTTGAAAGTACGGTTGGAGGGTGGACCGTTTGGTTGGTAACGATTAGGCGGATTGGAAGAATTGGCTTGATTTTGTTTCCACCTAAGGTTCGGGTGATTTTTCCAAGAGGGGTTGTAGGAATCACCGTAAGGGTTTGGCTTGGGTTTGAAAGTGTACCACTTATCTCCCGCTTCGTCGGTACGCGAGGATGCGCAGTCCGCAAAAGCTGTTCCGGGGAGTTCCACACAATCACGAGTGTCATGGGGACCACTACATAATTCGCATGAAGAAGTGATTTTGTTCACTTGGCTTGAAGGCTTAGGAGCTTCGTAAGATTTCATGAGAAACTTGACTTGGTCCTCAAGTTCCATGATCCTACGGTCGGGAGTGCTAGAGTTATTCGAAGGCAAAGATATTGCCTTGACCATTTTGTTCAAATCACGGGGATCATTCCAACTTTCGTTGTCATAGAGAGCAAGATCTTCTATGAGTTCCCATGATTGTTCCGCACTTAGATCACGTAGCTTACCACTGGCCGATTGGTCAATGGCTCGCCTCGTGGAGAGATTGATATGGTCATAAAAGATTTGGACTTGGAGCCAAAGATCTATGCCATGATGAGGGACTTTTTGGAGTAAGTCCTTGAAACGAGTCCATGCTTCATAAAGAGATTCATTTTGACGTTGTTGGAACATCAAGATGTCATTTCTAAGCTTGGTAGTTCTCCCCGGTGGGAAAAATTGAGCAAGGAAACGAGTGGTGAGATCATCCCATATGGTGATGGATTTCGCGGGTAAACGCTCAAGCCATTGACTAGCTTGATCACGTAGAGAGAATTGGAATAGGCGTAATCGGGTTGTCTCTCTAGTTGCAACATCTAGGTCTATGGAGTCTACGATTTTAAGGAAGTCCTTGAGATGTTGATTTGGATCTTCGGAATGAAGTCCATGGAATGCACATCCGCTTTGCACCAACCGGATGGTGTCGGATCGCAAGGGGGTCACATTGGCTCCGATGAGCTCAATGGTGTTTCGGTAGCCTTGGTGGCTAGGTCGGGAATACTCTCCTAAGGTTCGGGGCCTAAGAGGTTCAAGTGGTGGGTTTTGTTGTGGTGGGATGACGGGTTCAAAGATGTTCCCATCGTCCATGATGTCGGGTGGTGAAAAGTTACGAACAAAAACACAAAGAAATAAGTTAGACTAAAGAAAACCTAGAAATAAAAATAAAATCTTACTAGAAAGGAATCTAGCAAGTAGATCTAATAAAAAGAGATTCTAACCTAGACAATAACTATTCCCCGGGCTGCGGCGCCAGCTTTACCTCTCGAGGGATCTCGCGAAGCTTACAACCCCCACCAGGCAGTGTACCTGATCGATGTAGTATAGTATAATGACAAGTACCGGAGGATTGATCGTTCAGCTAGGAATAGTGTCGCTAGGATTAGAAAACCTAAATACTAGATCTAGAGATGAGGGATGATTCTTTTTGTATTTATATATTTTTAGGAAAGCAAATTAAAATCTCGGGTTTGAAGGATTTGGGCGGAATTAGTTGCTAGTCAATTAACCCAATACTAAGATGCAATCAAAATAAAATACTAAAAATGAAAATAAACTATATTAAACTAAGGTTGTGAGCAATATGTGGGATAAATGTGCTTACTTAGATTTCACTACTCCCTAGATATCTTTTACACGTTAATTACTTGTTATAGTTGCGTGGATGACGGATTGTATTCCTTAATACCATTCATGGGGTGGCGTACTTACTTCCCCAATCCTATGAGTGCCTACTTCACTCCTATGTCGATCCTGCAAGAAGCTCCTAACATGGGATCATTAGAATTTACTCATGCATTAAATACAACCAATAAAACCTAGTACACATCGGTTCGTGTTTCCTAAGACGTTCAAGCATGTTACCAATTGGAGATCTGCCAGTTTTCTTAAGCCTGACATTGAAATCATTCATCCAATACAACAATAAACAAGTAATCAACACATAATTAACATCTAGGTTTCATTAGATCTAAGCAAACACAAGATAGATCTAGCCTAGCATGTTGAAATCAAGACAAGCACAAGATATAGACAACCAACACATAGACATATTGATTGAATTAAGAGAATACTTATCTCAATAGCACATGTAAGGTTTCAAGGGTTGAAAACCCTTGAAAAGCTGTAAAATTCCTACAAGGTTCGGCCCTAGGGTTTCTCCACACAAGTTCCTCCTTTATAAATGAAAATTAGAAAACTATATATAGGTATTAGGAGGTGACGGCGTCAAGAACAAAGGTCTGACGCCGTTGATTCGTGTGAAAATCAAGTTATATATAAGTATAGTATTACTCAAGAGATCCGAAAAGAAATACGGATAACCCGAGGTCGTAGTCCGTGTGAAGAATGAATGGAATTTCGAATTCCCGATTCGTGAAACGTGTCGTGAAAGTGGTAAAAAGTGATTTGATGGAGATTATACTAATGAAATAGTAAATGAAGCACAATTAACTAATTAAGCATGTAATTTAAATAAGGCAACTAGAAACGTAACGCAAAATTGAAAACGTAAGCTAAAACGTAAATAAAACGTTAACGTACGAAATAAAACGCGACTTTTAAGCTACACTACTCCTACGGTCTTGGAAATAATTTTTAAAAGTTAAAAACGATAAAAGGAAATTTTGAGAAAAAGAAAAATATTTTTTTGACTTTTTGTTTATTTTTTATGAATTAAAAACTAATTTTACTAATTAAAAATTAAAAGAAAATGAAAATAGGGTGAGAAAAATGAAAAATAAATTTTGAAAATTATAAAATAACTAAAAAGTAATTTTAAAACTAAAAACTAATTTTTTTGACTTTTTGTGTAATTTTTGGGAATTTAAAATTATTAAATCTAATTAAAATTTCAAATTAAATTCAAAATAAATGGGAAAAATGTAAAATAAATTTCTGAAATTCTAAAATAAATGAAAATAATTTTCTAAAATATTTTTGGATTTTTCTTGGCTTTTTCTGATTTTTTTGGATTTTTTAGTAATTAAAAAGTATTTAAAATTGATTAAAAATGAAAATTAAATAAAAAAAATAGTAAATGGACTCAGAAAAATTTGAAAAAATTACAGAAAATCTAAAATATTAAAATCAACTTGAGAACAAATTTTGAAAAGAAAATAATTCAGAAAAGTGCTTATTGGCTGAAAATTGCTTATTGAAAAGTGCTTATTGATAAGCACTTTGACCCAAATTCACTGAAACTTTGACCAACTACTCTTATGACTCAAATATGTTCAAAGGAACAGTATTCAGATCAAATGATACTCAGAAACACAGATATGAGCCAAATTAGTTGCAAAAAGCAATTCATTAAGTACTAGGGAAAAAGCAGTTGTCACCCAAAAAGCACAAAGTCCAACAATCAGCTAAAAGAAACTATAATAAGCGAAATGCTACAGGAAATGACCAATTAAGCACAAAGAGTAGGATGATAAGCAGTCAAGCAAATGACAATTTCAAACAGATGAGTAAGCTCAAGAGACCTATATGCAGCTTAAAATTAAGCACTCCAAACAAGCTTCAATTAACAGACTATGCTCAGAAACTAGAAGTTAGTACAATGAAATATTAATAAAATAAAAAATTACTAAAAGAGAAGCACTAAGGATTGAACTAGAGGCATATGAAAAGGGACTGATGGGACAATTAGGTGTGTAAAGAAGGAGCAGGTCTAAGGGCTGGTTTGCAGCCTAAATACCAGGTCCTCAATGAGCAAACTAGCGCTAGTGAATTAAGCTAAATGGTTGAGAGCAAATAACTAAAATTGATGAAATTGCAAGGATAAACTTGCAAACAGTATTTAACCTAAATTTCTGATCAAAAGGAGCTTATAAAGCTGAGAAAGAAGGCAGATTACACATATATGGTGTTGGGCAAACAATCAACTGATGACTTAACTCAATTCCTACTATATTCCATTTAACAAAAAATGATTGTTATATGAACCAATAACTACAACTAAATGCAATACTACATGATTATGCAAAAACTAAGATTGAGACAGTTATATTAGATGGAATTCTACAAGCTAATGCAAACACTATAAAACCACGTGAAGATGCATACTAAGGCTTAAAACATGCTAATACAAACTAATTAGAACTGATTCAAGCAACGCAAATGGTCAAAGAGGTTTCTATCACACAAAACATTGTTATGCCAAACACTCCTAAAGTCCTAACTGATGCTACCAAATGCTTATTCAAATCAATCCTATGTAAACAAAACCTCAACCTAGGTACTACTACTGATCCAAACAGTCCCTACAATGACTTGTTACACTATGATTTTGAATTCTAGAACACAATCTGCCTAATTAATGATCAATCTACTTAACTTAAGTATATCTAAGGCTGCTAGAATAAGAAAATCCAACATAGAACAACGAGAACTAAGATTTGCAAGTTAGGCTAAATAAAAGCAGTGCACTAATAAATCTAAGCTAAAACTAATGGAAACATAACTAAAACACACAATAAGGTATAATAGGCTAGATTAAGTAGGTATAAGTCTATGAACTACATTAACTAAGCTGATATAAAAAGAGATGCAGAAAACTCAGAACTGGAAACCAGCATTCACAAATCCAATATCATCCAAACACCCCTGATTACACTAACTGTGGCTGTCTAAACTAAAATGTGGCAACTAAGACTTCAAATAGATCCAAATCAATCAACACAGGTGTCAATAATTATCCCATAAGCTAACAATCCACACAGAAACAAAGAATCCAACAGGAACACATATCCAAAAGATATAACAGATATATGAAACAGTGAATAACCAAACTTAAACCAACTACTAATATTAATATAAAAGCAACTACAATAAGCTATATAAGGACAATATAAACTGTAATGAACACTAATCAAGTACTGAAAACAGATCTATACTAGCAATGCAAATTTAAGCTTTTGAAATTTAAATGAAAACTTACGAACAACCTCTCAGCCAAACAGAGAGGGTCTCCCTCACAGCCTGTCTTTAAGACAGGCCAAAATGATCCTATTGGCTGCCTTTCACTCCAAATAAGCTCAGCTTATCCAATAAGCTTGACAGTTGACCACTTTGACTTATGTGAAATTTAAATCAGATGACAAAACAAGTTCACAGTAAGCTGTAGGAGAGCTTATGTAAACTTATACTAAACAGAATAAGCTTGTTTGCAACTTAAATTTAGAATTGAAACAATATTTTTTATTTTTCTGATTTTCTTAATTTTTTTGAATTTTCTATATCTATACTATCTATAATGGAAAAATGGTCAAACTTGAAAAGTTGAGTCTTGAAAGTTGAGTATTGAAAGTCAAATGTGAGAGAAAATTACTCTAATTAAAACACCACATTACTTAAAAGTACAATAATTTATTCACATTGTACAACCAATTAAAAACATATCTATCAAATTAAATACAACCAATTAAAACACAAACCGGGTTGACCCGGTAATTTGACCCGTTTTCGACCCAACCTAGCAAGTTGACCCGGTTTAAATCGACCCATTTTTCGACCGGAGCGGTTCAACCGGTTGAACTACCCGGGTCGAACCGGGTTTCAAAACATTATCCATTACTTAAAAGTACAATGATTTATTCACATTGTACAACCAATTAAAAACATATCTACCAAATTAAATACAACCAATTAAAACACAAACTGGGTTGACCCGGGATGCTTCAAACCCGGCGGATTGACCCGTTTTCGACCCAACCTAGCAAGTTGACCCGGTTTAAATCGACCCATTTTTCGACCGGAACGGTTCAACCGGTTGAACCACCCGGGTCGAACCGGGTTTCAAAACATTATCCTTTACTTAAAAGTACAATAATTTATTCACATTTTACAACCAATTTAAAAACATATCTACCAAATTAAATACAACCAATTAAAACACAAACCGGGTTGACCCGGGACGCTTCAAACCCGGCGGATTGACCCGGTTTAATTTGACCCGTTTTCGACCCAACCTAGCAAGTTGACCCGGTTTAAATCGACCTATTTTTCAACCGGAACGGTTTAACCGGTGGAACCACCCGGGTTGAACCGGGTTTCAAAATATTATTTTTCGTTTATAACCTATAAACTTTTTTTTATCAATAAACTATTTGTCGCTATAAAATCTCATTGCTATGCACGGATACTCGTCTAGTAAGTGAAAAATAGAAATGTAAAACAGGAATTTAAAAACAACAACTACTATTAATTAAAACTAATAATAAGTAAATAACAATAATAAAGACAATGAAATTTAAAGCAATAAACTGAAATTAAATTAATATGAAAATGAGTACAAAGTTTTTGGAAATTGGAAATTACAATAGAAACTGAACATAGATGTTGAAATTTAAATGACAAGAAAATAAATTGATCAAAATTCTTCTAAGACATGAAAAATTGGACAACTACATAAGATTTAGGAGGGGGGTATTTATACGTGAGCCATGAGCTTGCTTCAAGTATGCCAGGTCATCCATCCGCGACACTTTGTGTTTTTTTGAGTTCATCTTAGCCATTGGATCACGTCCTAGATGCTTCCCATCAATCATATCCCTTGGATTGAATTTTATGATATGACCTATCCTGCGTGTGATTGATCATTGGTCCACGTGTGCTCCTCTGACGTCCCTGACACTCCTGGTCTTCTAGAAACTCTCAATTATTGGGTAATAATTACCTATGTGAGGTAATTTTGAGGGAATGGTGTTTTAGGGTTTATGAACAGTGAAAAAATCTGGGTAAAAGTATCTGGGGGTAAAGTTTGGGGCGGGAATTGGTGTTGGGTAGTTTTTATAATAAGGGTGCGTTGACTGGGGTATATGGGATTGACCGGGTAGGGTGTTGGTGATGGATCGGGTAAATAAGATTAAGGATATTGGGCTTTAAGGCTTTGGGCTGGGTAATGGGGTTGTGATGGATTGGTTTATAAAACCAGATTTTTAGGATAGTAATTAGTTAAGGATCAAAAATGTAAAAACTAAAAGTGTAGGGACTTAGGCTGACTTTATTCAAAACTTTATTCCAAGGGCTTCTTTTGACTTTCTTTGATTAATGAAGGATCTCATTTGACTTTTCTTTATTTATTTCTTCAAGGGACCATTTTTGACAATTGTTGAAAGTACAGGGACTGAAGTTGCCATTACTTCTAAACTTTGTCCAGGGACTATTCATGTAACTTTAAGAATCTCTGAGGACTTCCTTTGACATGTTGAGCTTTCTTTGATCATTAAGTTTCCCCGGCTCCGGCTTTTGACCTTTTTCCAATCTCGTGCTCGTTTTTGTCGGTTTTGCCTTGTTTTTGTTCATTTTCCTCATATCCGTACCTGCACATACACAAATACAAAAACATACGTTCTCTTGGCATTTTTGGTTAGTATTTGGTATTTTTGATCTGAATTAAGGCCTAAAAAGGATGTGTGATTAAGCACTCATCACCGTCATCTCGCCGCCAAATAAATCCCCGGACTGCCTTGATCTACATCTGACGCCGTCATGTAGTCCCCTTTTGCAGGCCGTCACCACATTAACTCTTGACACTCTACTTGTGACGCCTTCATGTTTGTACTGGGTCGTCATGAATTTTACTCTTGACGCCGTCAGGATTGCCTTCTTGACGCCGTCACACACTGTTCCCAGCATGGAAAATTAAGTCTTTGGCGTTTTCTTCACTTTTATGCTCCAAAAACGTCCGAATTGCTTCCTTTTCCAGATTTCACTCCCAAAGTACCTAAAATCACAAAAGGAACGATTTAGGGTAATATTTGATCAAATAAATTCAATTCCGGGCTTAAATGACCCCCTAAAAATGATTTATTTTTTGCCTCATCACTAGTCTTTTACACAAGGAACTGTAAAACGCGAATTCTTTTTCTAGAATTTGCAAGTTTCCGTATCTGACTTTATATATGCGTGGCTGATTATCGGCTAAGTATTCGTTGGTTTCATTATTTGAGATCTTAAATTGCGAAGAGCGACAGATGATAGAGTTTATTTAGAAGTTAGATGCTAAACGTGGAGTAGTTGGTTCTCTTTAGAGCTCATGGAAGGTACTTGTGGCTTTTTGCTCTCACAAAATTGTTTCACCGATATATAATAGATGTTCTAGGTGAATTAGGGGTATTTAGGTTTGGGCAATATTTAGTTTCTTATTTTCTTAAAAGAATCTTTGCTTAAGAAGTTGGGTACATATCAAGGAACATAAAAAATAAAAGTAAAAATGAAAAAATCAAAAGTCAAAAGTTGATTATGTATGTGGTTTTGGAGCTACCCAATAAGCTTTCATTGTTGATAAAAAAAGTAAAGAAAGAAAAATATGAAAAATAAAAAAATGATGAAAGTGAAAAATGAAAAGTGAAAGTTTGTATGAATAAGAGCTTAAGTGTTATAAAAGTTGTTGGCGCATGAGGTGCATGTGGATAATTCTGAATTAGTCACATGAGGTGCACTTGTGGTACTCCGCAACTTATATATGAGATTGTATGTACCCAATTCCTTGATGTGGACCGAATTTCTAAAGCAGTGGTTCTTGAGAGAAAATGAAAAACTACTTAGCGCTTAAACTTGGTATCTCTATCGGACTAAAAGTTATTGAAACGAGAAAATATGAAGAAATCATTCCTCAACAAAAGTAAAAAAAATCTGGATACATTAAGAAAATGGGAGTAAGAGGTTTCCACAAGTAACTTTTATGAGTAGTGTTAGCATCTAACTTATAGATAAGCTGTGATCTCGTTTGTACGCTTAGTTTGGGGGCTTGTGAAAAATCAAGGATGACGATTTTTATCCGTATGGTCATTTCTCCATGAGAAATGTTTCTACTTTTTGACCCTAAAAATTATTGCAAAATAATGAAAGTTCCACTAACCGTCACAAGAATAAAGTGAGAAAAGTCCAAAAATAGTAGTGATAAGTTGAATAAAGAATAAATTTGGAAAATGGGGCATTTGCGGGAATAAATGATTTTGTAACTTCTTTTGAACCTCCTTGCTACTCTACAACGTTAGTAGAAAGAGTTATGAAATTATTTATCCCAAAAGCGTGAATAAATCACATTGCGTGAGGGTACGACAATACTTTAGTCCGGGGGATTTTGGTAAGTGCTTATTCACTCACCTTTTCTTTACCAAAATGAGACTTAATAATCCAAAAACTAACCCAAAATGCCAAAGAAAGTGTGTTTTTGTGATTGTGAATGTGCAGGTACGGATATTTCATAAAAAGAAGAAAAACAAACGGAAACCGGCAAAAATGAGCACGAGAGTGGAATGAGTGTAGAAAGTCAAGCTTAAATCTGGAAAAGTCAAAGAAAAGCTTACAAAGTCCAAAGAAGACCTTAAAGTTTCAAAGAATGGCAATTTTGATCTTTTGTTGAAGTTTTAAGAGATTGTCATTTTTAGTCCTCCAAGTTTCAGAAATGGTCAACTTTAGTCCTTTGAAGATATCTTTCAAGAAATGTTAAGCTTAGTCCTCTATGAATCAAAATATTACAAGAGAAACCCTTTGATCACATTTTTGGAGCTTGGAAGAATTAATCCGTACAGTTTCAGAATTGCACATTTGGTCCTAATATTAAACCTGAAATCACAATTACATTAAGCCTGGTCTAAAGTAAATTCAAAAGTCCAAGTACACAACAAATCATCAAGCCCAAATCACAAACCAATACCTAAGCCCAAAACCCCACTCTCGGTCAAACCATTTCACCACTCAGTCAAACACCAATAAAAATATTACCCAATTCCCGCCCCCCAATTTACCCAGGGAAATTATTACATGAACCCTAATATACCCGTCCCTCAAAATTACGACAATTAAGGGTGTTTTGGTCTAATCACCTATTTCTAGAAGCATGTCAGTACGCGTCAGATATTGTCAGAGCATAAAAGCACACATGGGACAGATGGCAGTACCTGATTGGTTGAACCACGTCACAAAGATTGATCATACGGCTGATATCATTGGGTAATGATTAGATAATGATCAAAGGGTTTGAGAGATGATCAGAAGAAGCACAACTCACACGGATTGCCAAGCTGGCAATCCGTGACCCCCTCCCTACTAGAACTTTCTTTCCTTTGCTATAAATAGAGGTGTAGAGAGCTTGTTTAGTGGGTAGTTTTTAGAGTAGCGAAGCTCTGCAATTTTTATTTCTCAATGTTTTATTATAACTTCTTTTGTATTGTATTCCTCAACTTTTAATGAAATCAGCTTTTACTCTTTTTGACATTTAGCTTATTGTTTACTTCTCATTGTTTAAGCTTTTATCTCTTTTATCCTCAGCTTATCTCAGTTTATAAACATATTGTATACTCTTACATTTCAATTAAGTTTCATTTTATTCAAAAGTTTTATAAAAATCAGAAAAATGAAAAATACAAAAATAGTTTTTCTTTAAAATTAGCTTGCAATCAAGCTTTAGAATAGTGTATACATCTCATATAGCTTTGTAGCTTCTGTGAGATTGATTATAGTTCAATTCAGATAATTCTACTCATAAATTCAATACAGTCAATAAAAGTCAACTGTTAGTGTGAAATGATGATCCAGAGGTATTGATTGATAGTTCAAGGGAATTCTAAAAGCTCTTGGCCTATCTAAAGATAGGCTAGCTTAGTGAGCCCCCTCTGCTCAAGCTGAGGGGGAAAGCTTTGTAAGATTTGCTTCTTATTCATAATTACTCTTTGAATCTGTCAATAACTGGTTCAGATTTGATGTGTTACTGTTTAATTGCTTGAATTTGATGATACTTTAGTAGATATAGTGAAATTGGAGCTTGCTTGATCAGTTGTATACTTGCTTAGCTTGTAACTGAGTTTTATAGAGTTTAATTTGATCATTTTTGTGAATCTGAGTGTTATCTTGAATCTGTTGGAGTTTATTGAGCATTTGAACTTTAATATTGTTAGTGATAATTGTTTGATCATTGATGTTGTAATTTGAAGCTTAAATCAGTATGTTGTAGAGTTAAGTGATAGTTGCAGGGGTGTTTGGATCTGCAAATTGGTAGGTGTTGTTGTTGTTTGATTATTGTAGTCTCTGCACCAATAGTTTATTTGAGGGTAAAATAGGATAGACATAGCATAAAATGGTAGGTTAGATCATAAATAGTCAAAGTAGGTTTTAAATCTCATCAACTGTTAGAAATTATAAAAATCATTTAGTATATTTTTAGATTTAGTTAAAAAAAAATAGATAAGGTTAGTGTAATATAGAATAATTAGAGCTTATTACATCAATATTGTTAGAATTAGTTAGTTGGAATTTGGATTTAGTCAAAGTTGTATAAGCATCAAAAAGTTAGAATAGGATTTGAGAATCAATATAGCAGTCAGTTCTTGCACCTGTTCTTAGCTTCAAGTAGGTTAGTAATTGATCATTTCTGATAGGGCTTTTGGTGTTTTAAGTATTTCAGTACTGCTAGCTTGCCTTTGCCCCCATTATTTTGCACATTAGAGCCTTTTGAATGAGCTTAGTTGAGCCTGCAAATAAGGAGTTCAGGAAAGGATAAGCTGAGTAGACATTAGGCCTGCAATTGTTAGAATTGAATTGTAACTTGAGATTCTAGGCAGAACCTAAGTTGTTTTAGGCTTATAATAGTTAATTACTTGATAACTTGGTTCCTAGCTTACTCTAGTTCTCTACTGCTTAATTCTATGGTTTATTGAGATTGTTTTTTGGTCATTACTTAAGCTTCTGTGATTAATCTAATCTTAATTGAATTCAATTGAGCTTATTTGAGTTTAAGAGACTTGTGGTTTAAGTTTTACTCAGTTTGGTCACAAGTGCTTATAAATAAGCACTTGCAATAAGCTGAATTAAGCTCAATAAGCACTTTTCTGGCTTATTTTCCTTTTAAAATTTTTTCTCAAGTTTCTTTTATTATTTCAGATTTTTTGTAATTTTTTCATAATTTTCTGAATAGTTTTACTATTTTTCTCATTTTATTTTAGATTTTAATCAATTTTAATTACTTTTTAATAAAGAAAAATCAAATAAAATTTAGAAAAGTCCTGAAAAATTCCAAAAATATTTTATAAATTCTTTTCTGTTATTTTAGAATTTTCAAAATTTATTTTGTATTTTTCACTTTTATTTTATTATTTTCTTTTATTTTTTAATTTATTTAAAAATTACAAAAATAGAAAGTAATTCATAGAAAATACATAAAAAGTAAAAAAAAAATATTTTTTTTCTCAAAATTATTTTTAGAAGTTTAAGATTTTTAGAAATTTATTTCATATTTTTAGGATCATTTTTCAATAAAATTAATTTTTTAATTCGTTTGTTACGTTTTTAAAATTCGTGTTTGATTTTCCGTTTTGAGCTTTTAGATAATTGTGCTTAAGTAGCTTGTACCTTCTGCATATTTTGTGATTTCTTATCTTAATTTGAATTCCATAATCACAATTTCACTTTTCACATTTTCACAAACACGATTTCACGAATCGAATTTCACGATTCCATTCAGTCCTTCACGGGAAACGAACTCGGAATTTGTATTTCTTGCAAATTCTTTGGAGTACTATGAATATATATGATTTGATCCGTATCACACAACATACCCTAATATATTACAAAAGATGAATAGAAGTCCCTAACTAATGATTTACACTTTTCGTGTTCCAACAAAAGTTAAGAAAAAGATCTGAAGTATTCGTCTTTGGTGTTGGGTTTAGTAGCAGAAAGACACCAACAAAGATCAAGGTGTGTTGTGGTTTGAAAGAAAACAATTGAAGTGTTGTTGTTATTTGGTTGGAAGAAAAAGTGTAGTGTTTGGTGGCTGCAAATGGTTAAAAGAAAATAGGGTTTGATGTGCTATATTCAGGGTTTTTAAATAGATAAATAGTTAGGGTTAGTTAAAGTTAGACCTTGGTTGATACATTTTTAAGGCCTCCATATCTATATCTATCTATGCTATCTATAATGGATTTAGGACTTTCTATAAGAGGAAGTCTTAAAAAAATAAGCTTACACACTCATCTATGTATCAATTCCAAACCTAACTCCTAACCAAAAATTAAGATAAGGAGCTTTAATTATGAGGTGACATGTGTCACTTCTCAACTAACTCCAAACATAACTCCTAACCAAAAATTAAGATAAGGAGCTCCAATAATGAGATGATATGTGTCACTTCTCAACTTAAAATTCACCTTTAATTTCAAATTGAAATATCTTTTTTATCTATTTATTTTTTATGATCTAATTTCACCATATTTTTTAAAATTTTGTGCTTTTTAATTGAACATCCATTTTGATATATGTTTATGAGTTTTTAGTTTTTACATTTTTAGTGGTTTATTTTTATTAATTCAAATTTTTACCACTTTAACCTTTATTTCAATCAATACAATCTCCATTCGACAAAATCATATACTTTTTGGGGGAGTGTTTGACGGGTAAGAGATTGCGAGGGTTTTTCTATATGCAGGAATAATAATGTCACAGGAAAGCAACGGGAAACCCAAGCAAATAAATCCAACTAACATATACATTCGGAGTGTTGTGAAACGAATTTATTAAGCGGGTAAGGAATTGCATGAAAAATTGGGCTATTAATTCGTTTAATATATTATAATATAACTATATTTATCGCCGCCACTGTGGGCAAGTATCCAACTAGTTCTAAAAAGATAGTCAATAACTTGAATATACATAATTAAAAGTTGATTAATTGTCTTAAATTATTTAAACTTGTGACAACAACCCATTTCAAAAACTTGTAACAACCCACTTTATAATAGGTATTTATGTGGAGCTTTAGACTTTAAGTTGTAAACGTATTTGTGATTTTAAAGTCAAAATACTAACTTTTTTTTGTAATACATTATTGTTCAAAAAATTCTTCCAAAAAGTCAAATAATATTATGCATTGATATGGAAACACTTGATAGAAAAATATGTTCGATGTTTTGGTACAAGTGAGGTTGGGTTGAATTGGATACGACTTGACCCAACCTGACTCAGTTAAATATTTGAGTTGTTGAATTTTTTGCTAAAACCAGGTACCATCGTAAAAAAAAAGCATTTTAAAAAAAATTATTGCCGAGAAATATAATCACACACGTACCCGGCTAGTTTTTGTTTTGTTTTTTTTGTTTTTTTTAATATATTAGTAGCATGTTACCAAGAGTCGATCCAGAACCGCTATTGAAAACTAGTTCATTAACATAAAACAATCCTGACTCATCACCACCGTCTAAACCTCCTGCCTGAATCCGCAACAATGACAACCGACATGGGCCCACCACCACCTCGCAACCCCACCCCCTCCGATCAAACAGAAACCCCAACCAAAACCCTAACAGACGACACATTTAAGTCCCCCATGGGCCCACCTCCTTCCATAAACCCTACCATCGAACCCGTACAACCTAACGAAAACAAGCCACACCTTGCTGACGTCACAACCACCGAGACCGTCGTTGATACTACCGCCAGTGAAGAAGCTAGTATACCGGAGATTAAAGTTAAAGAGCAGAAACCTTCTAGTAATGTTCCGTACACGATTCCGGAGTGGAGTGAGCCTCCGTGTCATAAATTTTTCCTTGAAGTGCTTAAAGATGGTTCCATTATTGATCAGTTTGATGTGTATGTTCCCTAATAATTAACCGTTGTTTTTGTTTTATAACGCGCTAAACGCAACCTTTGTGTTATTTTTTGATGGATTGTATGTTGTTGTTCAGGTACGAGAAGGGAGCTTACATGTTTGGGAGAGTTGATCTTTGTGATTTCGTCCTCGAGCATCCTACCATTTCGCGCTTTCATGCTGGTAAGCGTTTGGATTTCGTCTTCTATGTTAAGCACTAGTGTAGTAGCCAACTGAAATTATAGTAACCATTAAGTTTTTAAGTAGGCGTGTCAACTGAAAATGAACAAGGATTTTTTTACTTATATAAGTATCCCGTCGCCCTTATAGTGCTGGCCGACAAAGATGGGTAGGGTATTAAGTGAGGATATAGATATTGTGACTATCATCACTAAAAATGTGGGAGGTTTCAAGTTCAATTCCTGCTAGAAGTAAGTGGGAGGGATTTACCCTGTCAGAGTTGGTGTGGCGGTAGGTTCAAACCCCGTGGATTAGTCGGTCAAAAAGGTCTGAAACCAAGGTTACCAAAAAATGAGTGATATGGCCGCTCTATAGTGCTTAAAGGCAATGGATAGATGTTTAAACAACACATGCTCTTAAGTCTTAAGTTCTGCAAAACGAGCCTATACAATTTATTGCCCATCTGATATATGTGGCGCCTCTGCATTAGTTCAGCCAGCTTTCTCCGTGCTTAGTATTTATAGGGTGTTGTTTAGTTCGTGGATAGAAATATTTCATGGGACAGATTATCTATTTACGTTATATGTTTATTTTTACTGCAATCTGTAACATCGTTTTTGTACTCTTACGGCTTGTTACTGAAAAGTTAATATGATATTGCTGTTTGCTTTTGGTATTGGGATTTCAACTTAGTCACATAACTTTTCTGTGCCAGTTCTCCAGTTCAACAAATCTGGTGGTGCTTTTCTGTATGATCTGAGTAGCACACATGGGACCTTCATAAATAAGAACCAGGTATATTTATTTTAACTTTACTCCAATACACGCAGTAAACTGTTATATAGTGGTCATTTTAACGGTCCACAATAAGCTCACACACTGCTCTGTCTTTCTTATATATGGTTACGTAGTGTTTGGTACGTTGTAATCAAAGGGGTAATGGAAAGGATGATTACGTTGGAATGATAAAATATTGTTTGCTTACATATATGGTATGTAATGGTTCATTACAAGGAATGACCCATTACAGCAAAATCATTCCCTAGGCCCCCCTTGCTTTTTTCCCATTACATCCGTAATGAAATCAAAATTACATAAAACTCCATCAATAACTAACAATATTAGATGAACTTTCTATCATTAATGGGAGCATTTTAGTCTTTCTATTATGATTCCATTACATCTTATCAAACAAACCAAACATGATTAATAATTGTAATGAATAATTACATTACACTATTTATTCCATTACGTCATTTATTCCATTCATTTGACATTTTATTACGTCCTACCAAACGTACCCTTATAGTTTTTAGTGTAATGGGTCCTTCCTTGTAATGAATCATTACATTGTATAATTGTAAACAAACAAGATTTTTTCATTCAATCGTAATAATCCTTTCCATTCCCAATTTGATCACAACATACCAAACACATAGTGTGCACTATGTTGTTTCTTTTAATGAGTATGCTCCAATTTTATGCACTTGTGAGTATGTTAGTTGGAGTGAAATATCAAAATTTATGTTAATTGTTCTCAACATTCAGGTTAAGAAAAAGGTGTATGTGGAGCTTCATGTTGGCGATGTCCTACGATTTGGCCAGTAAGTTATTGCCCTTGTTTCTAAATTTTTAGATTGATATTCATATGCCCAACTTGCATCATCCTTGCAAATAGTTTATTATTTTTGTTTATATAGAATTCTGATACAAGTTTTTGCTTTTGCTTTTGCTTTCTTTGTCTACAGTTCAACTCGGCTGTACATATTTCAAGGACCAGCTGACTTGATGCCTCCAGTAAGTCCCTTGAACTTCTTACCCTATTATCTCTTATGTCCAACAGTGTTTAATGTTTTAAAAATCAGTTAATCACTAAGCTGGTCTAAGCATAAAGGGTTCATTTAAGTATGTGTAAACATTACAACTGTTTTCTATGTTATATTGAAGTTTTGGCGCTATATTATTTTGACAATTTATTACTATCTGAAAATCCATTTTTTGGCCATTGGCTTGATTACTTATAAAAGATTGTAAAGATACTCTCAAAGTGCATCTAATGCAATAATTACTTAAACATCCAATTTCACAGCATTTGGTTCGTTGCCTCCTTTTAAAAGAAGTTGATCCAGTTTTTCTTGTTTGTTGTATAAGGAAAAAGAGGTAAAGAGTATAAGGAGTGTTAGGATGAGAGAAGAGAGAAGTGACATGGAGGCTTCACTTTTAAGAGCGAAAAGGGAAGCAGCACTTGCAGATGGTATCTCATGGGGCATGGATGAAGATGCTGTTGAAGAAAATGAGGTATGCAAAGGACTATGCACTTTTTTATAGACGAGTTGATTTTATTTATTTATTTATTTTTTTTGGGTGTGTGTGTGAATTTGTGGTTTGAAGCTTAGTAACTAATCTGGAATTTTGTGTTAGGATGACCTTGACGAAATAACATGGCAAACTTTCAAGGGACAGCTTACAGAGAAGCAGGAGAAAACCCGTGAGAAAGTCTTGAAGAGGCTTGAAAAGGCAAGCACACTTTTCTTTCAAGTGAATTTAGATATTACTTCAGTATTTAAGTAGTAAAAGTATCTGTTTTTTGGTTGTTACTTGTTACTTATTTTGTTTCATGAACAAAGTTTCTTAGTTCATGGCTCACTATTACTGTATTTAATAATTGCATACTAAACTTAATTATTGGACTCCAGATTTCTAATATGAAGAAAGAAATAGATGCTATTCGTGCAAAGGACATTTCCCAAGGTGGTTTAACACAAGGGCAACAGACTCAAATCGCCCGTAATGAACAGAGAATGGCGCAGGTACATTTTTCTCATTTTTAATTTTTTGTTGGTCATAGATCTGTTATTTCTTTCAAATAATTTTACAATATCATTTACTGAAACATGCTGGATTAAATTGGTTAGGTTGCAGAAGAGCTTGAAAACTTAGAGGAAACTCTAAATGAAAGCATCCGTGAAAGTTTGGGTGCACGTGTTGGTAGGGTGCGTGGTAAGAAGAAAGGAGCAAACGAAGATGATGAAGATGAGTATATGAGGTATTTCATTAAATTAAAAAAAGCCCCAATATATTGTTCCTTTTCGACAGGTCGATATATAGTTCCTTGTACACCATAATTTGCGAGTCGTTGATCGAATTACTTTATATTGGCAGTGATGAAGATGATTTCTATGACCGAACTAAGAAGAAACCATCTAAACAAAAGGGCGCAGATGGCCAGCCTGTTGAAACAGCTGATTCTCTTCTGGACAAGAAAGATGCCCTTAATAAACAGATTGAAGAGAAAAAGAAATTGCTTGCTGATGAGAAGAACAGAGTGATTCCAGAACAGGATATCGCGGCTGACACTGGAGATGAGCTGGATGCATTCATGTCTGGACTCTCGTCCCAACTAGGTTTGTAGCATATCCACAATACCTTCTGCAGTTATAATTGGGGCATATTAGTAACTAACCAAAGAAATTATTTCAGTGCAGGACAAGGCAAACTCAATCCAGAAAGAATTGGACGGACTGCAGTCAGAGCTTGAACGAGTACTATACTTGCTGAAAATAGCTGATCCTGGTGGAGAAGCTTCTAGAAAAAGAGAATCTATTGCAAGTGAAGGAAAACAAAATATTCCTGAACCCCCGGTTGTGAAAAAGCCGTCTGTGGAAAAGCATAAGAACATTAAAAAACAAGTTACTGATGATGTCACTACAAAAGCAAGCAAGAAAGAGGAATCAACTTCTGAGGCTGTAGTAACAAGTGCTACAGAATCAAAACCTACTACTGTATATACTCTTACTAAGCCCCAGTGGCTTGGGGCTGTAGATAAAAAAGAAACGAAAAAGCCCCAAGAAGCGCCTGTAGTTGAGGAAGAAGCAGATGAGTTTGTAGACTATAAAGATAGAAAGGAGGCATTGGTGAAAAAAGAGAGCACAGAGATGGATGTTGACTTAGGACTTGAAAATGCAGCACCGGGTCTGATTATAAGAAAGAGAAAGCAGGTTGAGGAGACAGATAAGGTTAAATCCGGAAATTCAGATTCAGTTGAGTCATCTTCTGCAGGAGTTGACATTGCTGCAGAAGATGCTGTAGCATTGTTGTTGAGACACTCTAGAGGAGTTCAAGCAATGGATGATGAAGTGATGCATGATGGTGAGAGTGACAAGCGAGCTGATAAAGGGAAGAAAGGAAAGAAAAAGGCGAAAAAGGTGCTTGGGCCCGAGAGACCTTCATTTTTGGATGGCGAAACTGATTACGAGTCTTGGGTGCCTCCTCAAGGTAAAAGTCATATCAGCTAATCATATTTTTATAGCTGTTTACTATGTGAATTAGAGGTGATCATATTGGGAAGTCCGGTGGGATGGGTAACGTGAACGGTTATGTTCTTGTATGGGTCGAAATGGGTAGGGTAGCTTTTTTGTCCACAATCATTTAATTTTTTCTTCCTTCATAATATTAGCGTGTCAAGCATGGTTATAAAAATCATATCATTCTCATGAAAATCAAACTTTCTGAATAACAGAGGTTATTATGCATAGTAAATACACCCTTCCGACTTGTCCAACCCATTTGACTCGTCCTTCAAGCTATTCGTTTTGGTTTTACTTGTTTGACCCTTCAGAAAGCAAAACTTATCCTAAATCAACCCATTCATAAGTTAATGTGGTAGTTTATGTTACCTGCTTTTATGTAACATCTGTTCATGGTTAATTGCTATTAATAAGTTGTCTATTGTATCAGGTCAATCAGGTGATGGCCGAACCTCGCTGAATGATCGTTTGGGATACTAATTTCAGATGTTTCAACTGATTGCATCCCTGCTGCTGCCGTAATGATTTCGAATGAGAGATTCATCAGGCTAATCATTCCCACTAAAAGAACATCAGATAGAACCCGCCATACAACCATCAAAATAGTTCACAGCTAGTAGCATCTGTGTATAACGGTATACTGATGATCATGATGAAACCATTTACGCTTGACACCACATGAAACAACCAAAACCTTTTCTGGTGGATGTGGGTTTGTGACTCGAACAGTAAAACCTATAGCAAGTTCTGTATGAGGCTAACCATAGAACATATTCATTTTGCATGTAGTACTTGATCATTTTTAAATTTTTTTCCCTACAAAGGTTAAACCACTTTCTATGAAGTTAAGATTATTTGTGATCTTGCTAGTCATAGTACAATTTATAACAAAAAGCTGGATATAAATCAATGCCGGCGTCAAACGAGAGCTGATTCATAAGTAACAAGAAATGAACTAGCAAAACATACCCCAACTGATCAATGCTGTTTCTTGCTTTCTCAGCATGGTCACTGAGTTGGTTGAAATGCCAGCATTTCCCCGGTTGCTCAGTCTTCTCTGGCTTTTCTTTATGGGGTAGCCATGGTTTCCGACCTATTGGCTTGCTAATCCACGGGGACTTTAGTCAACGCTAGATCTTGAATTATCTCTACAATCTGCACAATTTCAGTTTTTATCGCCCTCAACTGTGAGGAACTGGATAAGGTTTTCAAGCAGGCCGACCCCTTAACTGCCGATATAATCTTCCTTAACATGTCTTATGCATATGGGCAGAGATCCAAATAAGAGTCCTTACAACCTATAACCACAATGAAAAGTGGGCAGTTGACTAGCTTAAAAAAAGATAAAACTCGTCGAGAAAAATCTAATCAAAAGTTTTACCCTTTTTCGGGTTTTGTCGGGTAAAAATCGAAAAAGAAGAAAAACAACAACAATAACAACCTTAAAAAAATATGAACGCGTGAGATTTAAGGCTGGACATAATAGAAGGGTTCGACTCGGTCGATTGTATTACACTTGTGGTACTCGACTTATGGTGCGGGCCGCCTTATTACACCAAGTTGGTTAAGAAGTAATCTAAAAGAGAGAAAGATGAGGTGGTAGTTGAGAATAATTGAAATAAGGTCGTCTGAAGTCCTTGTTACACCCGGTGTAATAATATATTTATTTTTTAAAAAGATTATTCATTTATTATTTTTTTGAAGGAAAAAGATATGTAATTATACACAGGGGAAAATTAAACAAACACAGAAAACATTCAAATGTTGAAAAGAACATTTTCCCACATATACCAACAATGTTCACATCAAAAAACCATAAACCCTGGCAAACAAGCACATGCCCACATGATTACATCAGGGTTTACACCCACTGTCTTTGTCACCAACTGTTTAATCCAAATGTACATCAAATGTTCCAACGTTAACTATGCTCACAAAGTGTTTGATAAAATGCCTCAAAGAGACACTGTTTCGTATAACGCGATGGTTTTCGGGTACGCTGGTATTGGCAACATGGGTATTGCTCAAATGATATTTGATGAGATTCCCGTGAGAGATGTCGTGTCGTGGAATTCGTTGGTTTCGGGGTATTTGCAGAATGGGAGTTGTTGGAAATGCGTTGACGTTTTTATGTGGATTAGGAGAGAGGGTGTGAAGATTGATGCTACGACGTTTGCTGTCGTTTTGAAGGCGTGTTTGGGTTTGGAGGATTATGGTTTAGGTGTTCAGGTTCATGGACTTATTGTGAGGATGGGGTTTCTGAATGATGTGGTCGCAGGGAGTGCGACTGTGGATATGTATGCGAAATGTAGGAAGTTGGAGGAATCTGTGAGGTTTTTTGATGAGATGCCTGTGAAGAATTGGGTTTCGTGGAGTGCATTGATTGCTGGTTGTGTTCAAAATGATGAGTATTTGGATGGTTTGAGAGTGTTTAAGGATATGCAGAAAGAGGAAGGGTTAGGAGTTAGCCAGTCGTTGTATGCTAGCGTGTTTAGGTCGTGTGCAGGCTTATCTGCGTTAAGATTTGGTTCTCAGTTACATGGTCATTCGTTAAAGATGAATTTTGGTTCTGATACGATTGTAGGAACTGCAACTTTAGATATGTATGCAAAATGTGGTAGATTATGCGATGCCAAAAAACTGTTTTACAGGTTATCAATCCATAATCGACAATCATATAATGCTATTATTATAGGCTGTGCTCGTGTTGATCAAGGATTTGAAGCATTGCAGATATTCCATAATCTTTTGAATACGGATCTTGGTTTCGATGATATCACTTTATCAGGTGCATTTAGCGCGTGTGCTGCTATGAAAGAATATACAATTGGAGTGCAAATACACGGGTTAACTATCAAGAGTTTGTTGCAATCCAACGTTTGTGTTGAAAATGCCATGTTGGATATGTATGGTAAATGTGGAGCTCTGGCTGCAGCACGATCTGTGTTTGAGGAAATGCAAATAAGAGACGCTGTGTCTTGGAATGCAATTATAGCTGCATACGAGCAAAATGGAAATGTGGATGAAACTCTGCATCTCCTTGTTTGGATGCTAAGTTCAGGTTTGGAACCTGATGAATTCACTTTTGGCAGTGTCTTGAAAGCTTGTGCCGGGCTGCAATCTTTAAATTATGGGATGGAAGTTCATGGTAGAATAATTAAATCTGGGATGGGTTTGGAATCTTTTGTCGGAAGTGCTCTTGTGGATATGTACTGCAAATGTGCAAAGGTTGAAGATGCAGAAAAACTCCATGAAAGAATGGAGGAACAAACAATGGTGTCATGGAACGCAATCATCTCGGGGTTCTCAATTCAAGAACAAAGTGAAGAAGCTCAAAAATTCTTCTCCCAAATGTTGGAAGTAGGAGCTAAGCCCGATAACTTCACTTTTGCAACGGTTCTCGACACTTGTGCGAATCTCGCAACCATTAGTTTAGGAAGACAGATACATGGTCAAATTATTAAACAAGAAATGCAGTCTGACGTGTTCATTTGCAGTACTCTTGTTGACATGTATTCGAAATGTGGTAACATGCAAGACTCGAGATTAATATTTGAAAAATCCCAAAATAAAGATTTCGTCACATGGAACGCAATGATCTCTGGATACGCTAACCATGGATTTGGTCTCGATGCTATACGTATTTTTGAGTTAATGAAAGTCAACAATGTGAAACCAAACCATGCCACTTTTGTATCAGTTCTTCGAGCATGTGCACATGTGGGCCTAGTTGAAGAAGGGTTAGAGTACTTTAACTCGATGCTTAGTAAATATGGACTACACCCTCAACTAGAACACTACTCATGTATGGTGGATATATTAGGGCGGTCGGGTCAAGTCGACAAGGCCTTAAAGCTTATTAACAATATGGCAATTGAGGCTGATGATGTTATATGGAGAACACTACTAGGTATATGCAAATTACAAAAGAATGTAGAAGTGGCTGAAAAGGCTGCAAGTTCACTTCTTCGGTTGCTCCCACAAGACTCGAGTGCATATGTACTTTTAGCCAATATATACGCTGATGCTGGTATGTGGGAAGAGGTAAAGAAGATTAGAAAGAATATGAGGCATATTGGATTGAAAAAAGAACCAGGATGTAGTTGGATTGAGGTGAAGTCTGAATTGCATATGTTTACTATTGGAGATAAAGCTCATCCTAGATGCAATGAGATCTATGAGAAGCTGGATGAGCTAATATGTGAGATGGCATGGTCGGGGTATGTCCCAGATACTAATTTTACATTTGATGATGAGGATGTACAAGAGGAACCAAAGGAAGTGCAACCCCTCTATGCAGTCAGATGATACATGGGTCAGTGCAGAGAGGCAGGGGAAATAGTCTGGCAAACTTTCAAGGGACAGATTACAGAGTAGCAAGGAGAAAACCTGTGAGAAAGTCTTGAAGATGCTATTCATTCAAAGGTCATTTCCCAAGGTGGTTTAACACAAGGGCAACAGACTCAAATGGCTCCTAATGAATAGAAAATCACCCAGGTATGTTTTCCACATTTTGGGTTAATTCTTTACTCTTATTTTCAGTTTTTTCTATTATGACTTTCTAAATTTTTAGTTCATTGTCACACCTTGATTTATGTTGAGTTAATAATGCACAATATTTACAGTGATGAAGATTGAACAAGCAAAAAACCTTCTAAACACAAGGGTGCAGACAGATGGCCAGTCAGTTGAAACATCTGATTCTCTTTTGGGCAAGAAAGATGCATCAATAAACCACTCAGGGGTGGCCTAGTGGCAAATAGGCTTGTGGCTATCGCACTAAAATGTGTGAGGTCTCAAGTTCTATTCCTGCAAGGTGCAAACAACCCTGAAATAGCCACGCCAACTTCCTGAAAAGGGAGGGCTTTTCCTGAAGTGGCCTAAAATGTGTGTGGCTTGAGTCTGTGTGGCAGTGGGTTCAAACCATGGTTTGAGTCTATGGGGTGGTGGATTAGTCAGCCAAAAGGTCGGAAACCATGGTTACCCCCCAAAAATAGAAGAAAGATGCATAAATAGACAAATTAATGAAGACAAACGCCCCAAGTGGAGGTACCTTTAGTTCAGGTGGAATTAGATGAGTTGTAGACTATAAAAACATACAGGAGGTTTTGGTGAAAATGAGTCTCTAAATGAATGTGGACTTGGGACTAAAAAATGCAGCACCAGGAGTAATTAAGGAAGAAAAAACAGGTTGAGGAGGTGGAAAGGATAAAACTGGATATTGAGGTTCAGTTGAGTCGGCTGTGTAGTTGTTGAGACTTGAGACTGCTGCAAAAAAAACATGCTGTAGCATTGTTGTTGAAACAAACAAGGGGAATTCAAGCAACATCTGATGATGAAGTCATTGAAGTGATACACAGTAGTGAGGGTCATAATTGAGCTGATAGAGGTAAAAAAAGGTGCTTGGCCCCGAGAGACCTTCATTTTTGGATTACGAAACTGATTAGGGGTCTTGAGTGCCTTTAGAAGGTATAAGTTATACCAGCTAATCATTGCATTTCAGGAGACTGTGTGTCTTATCTGCATTTCATTAACACAAAGTGTTTTAGCCAGAGCCTCACATTTTCCAAACATATCATTTTGACTCACAACGCTTTTCGCTACCACTAAGGGGTATTATCATAATCAAAAAATCTGAACCAAATGATTTATGGAGTTTTATGCATTGCAAATACGAAATTCGCCTCTTTCAACCCAGTTGAATTGTTTTCTTCTGGGCTAAATTAGTAAATCTTTACTTCAAATTGACACATTTATAAGCTAATGGGTTATGTGAGTGATGGTTGTATGTTGCTTTTAGTTTGTAATCTTCGTTGATGGTCAAATATTGGAAGTTAACTGCTATTAATATGTATTCTTTCTTGTACCAGGTTAATTAGGTGATGGCTGGACCTTACTAATGATTGGCATACTAATTACACATATTGTAACTTATTGCACCCTCACTGCTGCCATAATCATTTCAAATCAGAGATTCATCCGGCTCCCTAATATGACAGTACAATGGAGGGCGATGAATATCTGCAACAGTTTTTTCCTGAAATTCTTTTCTTAGATCCAAGGGTGAGGAATGGCGTTTCTCTTCTGCCCCATACTGTTCTCTTTCATGGAACTGCGGATTTCTCTATATACCACCAGATGCAAGGTTTTAATCCCTTTCTGCACTTGAAAGATCACAATGGATCAAACCATTTAGTAGAAAGCATAATGTCAAAAGTCAAAACGGCTCTTCTTAATTAGTGTACACTGTACAATGCAATTAAATTTCTGTGTACACACACACACACACACACACACACACTGTTGCTGCATGTGTGCGACTTGTGGCGAGTTGTATATCCTTTTTATTATATGCTGCAATTAATAAAATTCATCCGTTTTGCAGTATTAATCTTGTAACGCGCTTAATAGACATGTTTCCAAAGTTTGGATTTCAGATTATGTTTCTAAAAATTATTATTGGATGGAAATTATGTAACTTTCGTATGTTGTTTGCCTTTTCCTTTCTTTCTTTTCTTTCGTATGTTATGCATGTGCGAGATTGGGCTTGTGGCTGCCCCTTTGTGCCTTACTTGGAGTTATCTGCGGGTCAAACACAAGCCAATGATGGTTGTAAGGTAAAGAACATTCCGGATGAGCCCATTATCAGTCGATCTCTTTGAGATTGGCAATGATTTCAGTTTAAAGTTTGTTTCAGTAGTGACGGTGATGGGTGTCAACGTAGTCAAGCGCTCAATTAGATCATAGACTTCTACAGCGACAATATTGTAATGTTGATGGTAATGGCCTGTCCAATGGTTTCTTTATTAAAGTTTATACTTCAACAATGGTGACAATATTATTAGTTTTGCTTGCTTCATCACTTTATATTATTTTCCAAGTCACTATACGACCACTCGACTGGTTATACGACATTCTCGATGGTCTGATCCTTGCCCCTTCAACTCTTGCACATTCACTCACACTTCTTAGAGAAAGGTGTTCTAAAGTATGATAAGACCACTTGATTAGCACAAAAATGAAATAGAATTATTTAAGAGCATGGCTGATATACTTGATATTTTAACAATCTTTTGATATATTCGGAGTACAGAAAAAATCTTACAAAATTACTACCAAGTGTTGGATTAATCTTGACTAAATCTCTTTAAATAACTTTATACTCGTAATTAAAGAGGTTGACTGATAAATGATCTCGCATTGTCTTTGGATTAGAAAAGTAATGAAACTCATGGTTTACTTAGTTAAAAATTTGATTGTCAAATAGCAACAAAATCATAAACGAGTTACATAACCTGAAATTAATACTTCCAAGATCATTGGACCTTTGTTTCAAGTATCTAATCAAATGAAAATGTAATAAATATTGACTAGAAGGGTACCCGCGCAATGCGGCGGCGGGTACCTGATGACTATTTTTATGGAGAACAAATGTTTTTCATGTGACTTTTTAAGCGCAGTAAGCCGACCAACATTTTCTTTTTCAACTTTTTTTTCAACAATTACATAATAATTCAAATACATTTTAAACACTACAAATGAAACTTCAAATAAAATGACTAAACTACTAATCCATCATCACGTTTATCATAACTTTCAGGGATAAAACTACCAACCCATGTATATTTGGATAAGCCCATTAATGGTCCATATTTTCGGATAGTCCAACTACTAATCCATCAACACATTTACTACATAATGATAATGGATTAAATGGGCCGTTACAACTCACAAGTAAATGGGTTTTATGAATATTAAAGTTGGCACAATTAAAGACATTTAATTTACATTTGAAGGTTGGCTTGTTAATTTCAATTTCCTAATAAAGAAATGTTTTTGGTCTTAAAAATTTTAAGACTTCTAAATATAGATGTCCTAAATACATTATAAGGTAGTATAGATAAGTGATAACGAGTGATATTTGGACATGTATTTCATTTTATAAGCATACTTACACGATATAAAGAAGTGACGTAACAAAATCTCATCTTCTTGTCTTCATATAAATGAAAGACAAAGGTGTACGTAAGTGTGTAACTAGAAAATGAGTTGTTTTGGGACCTATCATTATCACAATATATGATACTATAAATGTTGCATAATTTTTGGGTCTTAAAAGAATTGTGTATCTATCCAAGAATCACATTGTTGTAATAAAAATATGAGTAGATATATTTTCATTGCATTCAATGTACTAAACATGACCCAAGTCACTCCACATGTGTTGACTAGTTGTGACCTCACAAGGTACATGGGAAATATCTATTTGATGCAAACAAACCCAAATGGCTAAAGTAGACATCTTCCTATGTATGTAGAAATTTTTTCTAATAGGTAATTCGACAACTAAATTTCTTGATGTATTTGATGTCTAAACAATTCTTTTTGTACCTAAAATACAAAAATCTCAGAAATCAAATTTAGTCCATCAAAACAATCAACTTATAAATTACTACATATTATTGTACTAATTTTAGTCGATATCGCGTAAAACAACAAATTTGTAATTAATTTGTCGATCTCACAGATCCACATTTGTCAATAACATATTCTCATCCAAGTTTAACACAAATTAGTAAGACTCCCAAAGCTATGCTACATACAAAATATCCTGCATACCCAAATCCCTTTTTCAAGTTTTTCTTAATCGTCATGGTACCCTATTTATCTCTCACATGCTGACATTATAACACATCAGCAGAAATCGACAAAGATTAACTTTCACGATTACTTAAAACATAGAACTAAAAACACTTTCTTTCCATCATATTATCAAACAAAACTAATCCAAATTAAACACTTCACTAACCAAAGTACCAAAATAATTCTTTCATTTTATCTTATCTTACTTTCAATAGAGCCCTAAAATAGATAAAACCACTAAACAAGTCCACAAGAATAAAGTCAAAAGATAGTTGGTGGACTTTTACATGACCCCACAAAAACCTATATAAACACAAAGAAAAAACCCTCAACGATAGATCATCAACGAAACAAACACTTTCCATAACATCCAATAATAATCGTAAATTCATCTAGGGTTAGGGTTTAAAGCTTGTTCCTCATGCTGTTTCCTAATTAAACTTCGATCAAAATCTCTTTGATTCTACTTACGATCATAATCATATGTATCCGAAACAACCGGGGTTTAACGCCGATCGTAACCCCCGCAACACTAATGTTAATCAGTTTATTACCGACTTGTTAGTTCTTTCTTCTTCTTCTTTTTTTTTTGTCTGTCTTTATATATATTTTTGCTGAGTTCTTGAATATTTATATTATGTAGTTATTTGAAGTTTATTTGCATGAGTTATTTGTGGGGTGTTTTGGATGCTGTTTTAAATGTGATTGAGTAATTAGTTTTTAGTATTGCTTAGGAATCAATTTGCTTATCGTTTTGGAACTGTATTTTTCATAATTTGTTTAATAGAACAAAACTAGGGTTTTTACTAAAAATAGACTAACTTCTTTTTTATATACTAGTGTAAGAATTAGGCCATTGAATAATTTGTTTGATAGAAACAAAACTAGGGTTTTTGCTAAAAATAGCCATTGACATAACTAAACTACTTTTTGTATTGGCATATTAAAAATTGAAAATGATAAGGTTAAACATATGTATCATTAGCTTATTGAATTGTGCAGAATTAGGCCATGTTGTTACAACTAATGGATTGTGGCATGCAACTTTAGTCATAAAATTAGGCCTGTCAATCACTACTCGTTACAAATTGAGATGGATGGTACAGAATGACTGTGTAATGAGTATTTTGTTCTTTAACGAGTGAAAGTGAGTAGAATTGGTTTTAGTACATGAACTAAAGCGTAGACAGTGTACAATTTGATTTAGTAATTAGTTACTGATTCTGATGATTTAGTTTTGAATAATCACTTTATTTTACATATTGTTATAGCTTTAGATGATCGGCATTTGTCAAACACTCGGCATTAGCTAAAGTAATTGTTACAATTTATTTCACGCAGCTTGTTTAGTCACTGATTTTGACGTCCTTAAAGTTATAGTGTAGTGTTTTAGTTTAGTGTAACTCACTGTGAAGGTTCTTTTGCAGGGCGAAAGGTGAACGCTATATGGAAATAATTGATGTGGATCAATGGGAACCTAAATTTGTAAATAACATGAACAACCGATTCCCAATAACGATTCCCAACTCACACACAAACAACCAAGTACCAGTTTTAATTCCCAACTCATATCCAAACAACCCATTCTTAAGTTCTGCTCTAAACTCACATCCAAACAACCGATTACCAGTTTTGATTCCTAAATCACATCCAAACAACAAGTTTTCAACTTCAGTTGAACCTCCAAAGGTGAGAATTTTCGCCTACTAGATTCTATGAATTTCTGCTTAAACAGTTTTGAATATATATAAATGCTGGTGTTTTTTTCGTAGTTTTAACTTGTATATTTTGTAACTTTTCTTATAGGTGGCTACAAACCAGAACGTACATGGATTTAGAAACTTAAAGAGGCAGAAGACAATGGATGTTAATCAATATACAGGGGTTCCAAATGGGTTCGTTTCCTTGATGTCTTCGGGTTTGCATAGCTCTGATTCGTCCATGAATATTGGATACAACGGACACAATTCTGCTTCCAACAACATATCCAATTCTCAGTATCTCGGAGGTATACATATTCTGCTTTTTATACTAAATTGGCTATCCTGTTTTTCGTGCTTTTGTGTATTGATGTTTACATAAAACTTACGCAGAAACATTTTTTATAGGATCTTCATCTAATGAGTTTAACCAGAATGCATACAGCATGGGTTTTCCAACATCAGTAAAAAATGTGCAATCTTTGCATTCAAATCAGAGTAGTTTGAAACTGAATTTCAACTACAATAGTGAGGATATTCACATTCAATATGCCTCACAAAGACCAACAACAAATCATGGGACATATTTACGCCCACGGGTTCAAATGTCAGCTTCCCGCCAACAACCTAATCAGCAGACTCGTCAGCTTCCATTGCAGTTAGGTGGTCAATTGAAGGGTCAATTAAACCTTTTTAAGACTCCACAGGTTAATGTATGGAAACCAGTACAGCGTCGACCACGTGTTACTGAAGAAAGTTGTGATATATGTTTATATAGGAAGCGAAAACGTGAGATATTGGATTTCTTGGGTGAAAGTTGGGAGGAGGGCACTCTTTTCGATGTGCTCAAGCCATTTTATAAGTTGCCAAATTTGGAAGAATGCTCTAATAAAAGTGAAGAAGATCTTTCAGCGGTAAAGACAGAACCTTTAGCCATGTTTCCAGGAACGAAAGCGAACGATATAATAACAGAAGGTGCCACAGGAAGTAATGAACAGATATCAAAAGGGTCTGAAGGGAATGATGATAATACTACAAAAGATGAATTCAATGAGCCACTCGAGTTTTGTTTTCAAGAAAATACTAGTGTTGGAAAGGAGGAATCTAGTCAAGTAGGTCCAATTGTAAATTGTGGATTGAATATAACTTCAGATGCTTATGAGTCAGTAGTGGAGCCCATGGAGTGCATGACACCACATCACAATGCATCTGCAGATGACTGTGACATGGTGTTGGAATTTGGAAAGACGCAAACACAGACTAGATCTTTCAATGATAATGGAACAGTGTCAGGATCAGGGCATATCAAGATACCGAGTGTATCTTTGGTTGACTGTGAAATGGTGTCTGAATCCGAGAATACAGAGGCTCAGACTGCATGCTTTTATGACAACAATTCAGTGTCAGGATCAGGGAATATGAAGATACCGAGTGTATCTTCGGTTGACTGTGAAATGGTGTCCGAATCCGACAATACAAAGGCTCAGACTGCATGTTTTGATGATAACAATTCAGGTTTGCGATCAGGGAAAATCAAGATACCAAGTGTATCTTTGGTTGACTGTGACATGGTGTCTGAATCCGAAAAGGCAAAGGCTCAGGTTGCATGTTTAGATGATAATAGTTCAGGGTTGGGATCAGAGAATATGAAGATACCAAGTGTAACTTCTGCTGACTCTGACATGGTGTCTGAATCCAAGAAGACAAAGGTTCAGGTTGCATGTTCTGAGGATAACAACTCAGGGTCGGGATCAGGAAACATGATAGCACCAAGTGTCTCATTGGCTGATTTTATCACTGCATCTCAAATCAAACAACATTTGTCAAGCTTTAACCAAGATAATAGGGTGATATTGAAAAACAAAGATTCTTCAAGTAATCCAAACCTATGTGAGTTATGTTGGGAAGAAATAATAATGCTGGCGCCTGTACCCATCTATTGCGAATTTTGTGACTTCCGGATCCCGCTAAATGCTCCATATTATCAGTCAAAAATACAGGAGAACAAAGACACAGACACAAACACAAAGACGGACACGGACATGGACACAGACACAAAGACAAACACAGACACAAACACAAAAGCTAAGCATTGCATATGTACAACATGCTTTAAGGTACCTGGTTCTACTATTAAGTTAACAAATGGAGATTCTATTTCTAAAGCAGAGTTAGAAAAGGCAAAAAACGTGGAAAAAGATGACGAAGTAAGTTTAGTTTTCATTTCTTATTCTTATTTATTTATTTTTAATTAAAGTATACTTAACATTGGTGTTTGTTTCAGTGGGTGCAATGTGACAGATGTGATCAGTGGGTGCACTATATTTGTGGTCTCTACAATAAGGAACGAGATCAAGGAGAAGGAGAATATATTTGCCCCAAGTGTCGCTTAACAGAAATCGAGGAAGGCAAGTGGGCACCACAAACTGTTTTGGTAGCAGAAGATCTTCCAAGAACCAATCTTAGTGATCATATTGAACAACGACTTGCCGCCCGTATGAAGCAGGAGAGAGAAGAAACCGCTAAATCTCAAGGAACAGAGCTGAAAAACGTTAGAGTTTATCTCTTTTACTCTGATAAAATAAAATGCATGGTTTCATATGTTTTATTAATCTTGAGTTCTTGACAGGTAGCGGAAGCAGAAGGTCTTGTTGTTAGAGTAGTGTTATCTATAGACAAAGAGTTAGAAGTGAAGCAGCAATTTAGAGATATATTTGAAGGAAAAGATTATCCAGAAAAACTTAAATACAGATCAAAAGTAAGATACATCTTTTTGTACTTTTAATATTTCCTAGACTGAATTATAAACAAGACTTCTAACTTTTCTTTTGGAAATAGTTAATTCTTTTGTTCCAGAGATTAGAAGGTGTAGATGTGTGCATATTCGGAATGTATGTTCAGGAGTATGGATCAGAGTGTAGTGGTCCTAATAATCGCTGTGTTTATATCTCATACCTCGATTCTGTCAAGTACTTTCAACCAGAAAGAAAAACCTCAAGTGGCGAGTCTCTTCGTACCTTTGTCTACCACGAAATATTGGTATTTTTTGCTTTCTTTTCATTTTTGCTGCTAATCTTCTGTAAAATTCTTGGTCATTTGACATAGCGGAAAATTCTTGAATTATGCAGATTGGATACCTTGAATATTGCAAGAAACGAGGTTTTTCTACATGTTATATATGGTCGTGTCCTGTTGTAAAAGGTCAAGATTATATCTTCAATTGTCGTCCCAAAACTCAGAAAACACCAAAGGAGGACAAGCTACTAAAGTGGTAGGTTATTATGTAATTTTTTCTTCCTGTAATATCAACTTGCAACTTTTTAGTTCTTCTAGGTGCATAGCGTTACACAAGATTGTTATAACGTTTTCTATGTAGGTACAAATTAATGCTATCTAAAGCAGCCAAAGAGGGCATTGTGGTGGACATCAATAATTTACACAAAGAGTTTTTCGTTCCTAAAAGAGAAGAAAACAATAAGATAACAGCAGCACGTTTGCCATATTTCGATGGTGCTTATTGGTTGGGGGCTGCGGAAACTATAAGTAAGAAGCTTGAGGAGGAAGAAATCTCGGGAAAATTGTGTATAAAGTCACCTAATAAGCGAACTTTGAAGGCTCTGGGACAAGACAATCCAACAAAGGATGTTTTAGTGATGCAACAAGTAATTATTATTATTATTATTTTAAATTCTTTCATAATTGTATAAACTATTTTAGTGTTAATATTTTCTGCTTGCCCTTTTCTTTTAAATTTTTTTGTACAGCTCGGTGACAAGATTATGGCAAACCAGGAAAACCTTATGATTGTTCGTTTACAGCAGACATGCACATCTTGCCATGAAGAAATGTTATGTGGAAGCAGATGGTTTTGCAACCAATGCAACAAGATTCAGTTATGTTCAAGATGTTTTGACTCGGGTATTTACCCCAAAAAATTGCGCAAATGCCATTCTGAGCTGAGTCAACTTTCTGAGGTGAGCCACGTAATCAAATTAAGTGTTTCTTTTTTGTTAATATTGTAAATAACTAAATTAGTAAATATCATTTAATTATTTGTTATTTTCAGGGCATATTGAGCAATGTACCTCGTGATACCACTGATAGAGATGGCTTGCTTATAAATAATTTCTTCGAAACTCGAGATGATTTCTTGAACAAGTGTGAAATATTTCAGTACCAGTTCAACACACTCGCTCATGCAAAATATTCCTCCATGATGATTTTATATCATTTCACACAAAAGCTCGTTATTCAGCCAGTCTGCAGTCTTTGCAATAATCATGTCCTAATTGATCAATGCTGGCACTGTGATAGCTGCCTTAATCTACACGTTTGTGAATCATGCTATGAGTCTAAAGGTGACGCAAGTCATAATCATAAGTTAACTCATCGTTCGAAAAAAGTTACCCCTGAAATTACCAAAAATAAAGAACCTGAGAGGCAAAAAGTGAAGATGGTGAGAAATGAGGAATGATTTTTAAAATTATGTTATGGTATCTTTTTATTAATGCTTATAACAGAATGTTTGTGATGCAGATGCATGGGCTTCCGGATGCTTTAGTTCATGCCTCTAGATGTAAGAATAAGAATACCGAGTGTACCTACCCAAGTTGTCAAACCATCAAAAAGCTTATTCTGCATGGTTCTCAATGCAGCGTGAGGGCGCGTAACGGTTGTGGTATATGTAAAAAAGCATGGTCCATACTCTTGAAACACGCACAAAATTGTGCAGATTCCACTTGCAGAATACCGTATTGCATGTGAGTCATTATAACACTTCTACTAGCAATTTTCTGCATGTGACATTTAAGCAAAAAAGGCCTCCTAAGTCCTAACGTGCTTTTTGTGCATTTTTATTCTTCAGGGAGATGAAACAGAAAATAAAAGTAACTGCATCCAGCTCAGGAAATAAGAGAAAGGCAACAACTAGTCAGCAGTTAGTAGATAGTAACAAGAGGTTGCATTTATGTACATAGCTAGCTGGATTGACTCAAGATTGGATTTTGTTTTTCGGTTCATTCAAGTATGGTATGGATAACTAGTTATTATTCTTTGCTATGTGTATATATAGGGTCCGAAGGACCCAAGATGGCAAAAGGGTTAACTCGTGTAGGTTTGTTATGCATATATAAAAAAGTTTCATTTTATTTAGTTTCATATGTTGCTCTATTTCCATTGTGTTCAGTGGGTCTATCTCTGAGTCAGACAATGGAAATTGAGAACTCAAGAAACTAATTAACGAAAAGAAGAAATTAATCAGAATGGTTTCTTGGTTATAATTAACTATTATGTTTGGTTGGGTAAGCAAATCTTTAACTTAACAAAGGTTGATTTGTGCATGACACTTTCGAGCTCATACACATACAATAAATGTTCATGGACCTTTATATCGCCACATGCACCATCTCATACATATGAAATAACGGTGATAACATAAATGCCAAACAGATTTATTTTTATGTGTATGGAGTAAAAGGTTCTGTATCTTCCAGTAGTGTTTGGAAGAGTTTAACAAATGTTATTCTTCTTAACAGTGCTCCATGGTTTCATGTAATTAAGGTTTATATAGATTCTTTACTTTTTGACCCTACATCAGATCATACAAAAGCTAAAAGCCTCTTAAGAAATCTACTTATTTTTGGATGAAAAACTACGTATTTCAAATATCTTCGATTATAGGTGGACAATAGGAACTTACTACTAACCAGTTGCCAAAAATTTAAGGTTATCGGAAGGATGCTGGTGTTTTGGATCTGAATGAGTAACGAGTCTACGATGAGATCATAACCAAATTAGTTTGATAGTTATAGAACCCAGTACTAAGATAAAATATGGATGCAACTTTGAGCGCTTAATGATTCATGCACATTGAAAGAGATCTGATAAACATCAGAAGCTAAGTATATAGCAACAATATAGAGTCAATAATTTCTTTAATACAACACGTTACTTACATCTTGGATCGACGAAGATTCTATTTGTGTTATGAGAAGCTTCTATGACTGGAACATCTTTTTCGTCCCCATTTGCAACATCTACAAGCTTCTCTTAAGACTCTACTTCATGTTCATTCTTCTTTGCATAAAGAAATCGCAGACATGACATTGTTGTACAAGGATCAGGAGATCCTGAATAATTTCTGCTTTATTTACCTCTACATCATGGAGATCAGGGAACATCAACTCAGAAATCTTTGTTCAAATTATTGATTAAGTCTAAAACTTATTGTTATATGGAGAATCCACCGTTTTTATATATTGGAATTAGACAAAATATAGGGATTAGAGAGTCGTTATGACTATAATTTTCTTTTTTGACTTGATCCATAAGATAGTGAGAGTTTGTTGGTTTAATCCAGCATCCAGCTTGAAATCAGTAAACCTCACTAATAAATCTCTTTATACTGTAACATAATTACATAATCTATATTATCATTTTACCCGAACATTATTTAGCCATGTAATTGATGACCATCTTGTAACTTTTGCAGTAAATAAACTTATTTGTTTCCACACATGCATCTTTTTTAGCAAAGAGGATTCACTGATTCAGTATTAATTCTAGTACAACATATGAACATTTGATGTGTGTTTTCGAGTCTTAAATTTATATTTCAGGTTTTACAAGAAATACCAACACTCTCGGGCAACGTATCTGATCGTGTATAACATAGATTTGGTAAGGGGGTTGTGCTTTAGATCCAAATAATCGTGGTTTTAAAAAGTAATTAAATAAACAAAACAATTAAGTAAATGACAATTAATTAAAACAGGTTTAAAATGAATATGAGTAAAAAAATGTTCACCTAGTTATTTCCCTAATAAGCTAACGACATTAGCTGTTCGTCCAATGTCTAACTAGTTCCTGATCAGTGACTCAGATGCATTAAAGATTTAGTATCAAAATTGGCCGCCAAAACCTATAAACATGCCCTAGAACCTTCTACCTCAACACTAGTGGATGATATCTAGTTATAGGTCATTTATTAAGTCCGCCAACTAAACTATGTGACTTGTTTGTGAAGTTATTTAGCTGACAACACTTAATTACTTTGTATATATCCATTTACCTTCGTTAATCTTAAACCTTATTGTCTACTAATTTTAACCTAGCTAGGTTAATTATAATAACTCTAACCACAAATTGATATTTTTCGTATGTTTGTGAATCAAGTTCTTAACTTTCAGTTATATAACATACTAGTTAATCACTATGATCAACAGATTAAGCATAATAGACACAAAGACGTAAGCATTTATCAACAAGCACATAAATTATCCAATCAAAGAACTAAATTAAACTAAAGAAATCATGTCATTAATTTAAAAAGTTCATAACTAGGTAAACACTAAAGTGTTTAGCCTTCGATAACAATCATAATAACAAAAGATAATAAATTTAATACTTGAAAAGTATTCATAGTGAAAACGATAATCAAGCTGAATAAAACTATTGTTTATGATGATAAGTGTTAGATTATGGACATTATTTTAGTAGTCGTATGTTAGAATCGAACTCGAGATCACGGGATTGCACACAATACGTATGAAGAGAAAAATAAATAATTATTTATAAATGTTATACGTAATTATTAATAAACACAAAACTAGTGATGGAAATTAGTATTTAATAAAAAATGACTAATGACCTATTGACGAAGATTAGGAAAGTAATACTAAGGAAAACTTAGAAACAAGGGAAGGTTCCGGAATCCCCTAGGGGAACTCCAAACCGATCGGCCATAGGGGGTTCTCCACCTCCTTTGTACCTTGAGCTCCAAGTTTTGAATAGTATATATACAAACCCAAGATATATTGTTTTCTCATAACTTGTACACACACATCTTGGTGTTTTTCTCTCCTTCTCTTTGTCTTAAATCGATCCATCCAAAACAATCCCTTAGGGATTCAATTTTCATAAGATCAAATAAGTTTTGTGTTTAATTTACTTGCATAAACTTTTTCTTGAATTAGTACGTGTGTACAAGAACGTGATTCAAACACACTATTGTTTGATTCTTGAATTGAATTACAAAAGAGGTAAGGGGTAATTCTTTTAATTCACATAAACCCTAATTAGGGTTCTTGAATTGAAGATTGCAATTGATTCTTGTTCGGGCTAGAATCACAAAGGTATGTTTACTATTTATTATTGATTAATTAATTACATGTTATATGATCTTGTTATAATTGCTTCTGCTATGCTCACTTGATGTGTTTGGTTTATTTTATATGAATGTCATGATATCATAATTCCAACAGTGGCATCTAGAGCCGTTATAATGTGTAATTAATTATCGAAACGCATAAAAATTGGATCTTGATTCGTTTAAGTTACATGTTTTTAGGGTTTGTTAGATTCCTAACCCTAATTTTATTTTTGGGTCGATTTGACCCTTAAGGGTTTTAGGGTTTATGGTTTTTGATTTTTTAATATGATTAAAAACCCTAGGATGTCATGTAATTTGTTATGCGTTTTAGAAAACGATCTTAGTGCAATATGTTAATTGTTAAGCTAAATCCATGAAAAAATGCATATTTACATGGATTATATATTGTGTGACAATTTAAATGGTTTAAATTGTATATATGAATTAATGGTTAAGTTATATCGAAACATGTAAATTTATTAATAGATGTCGAATTTGGGAAGACTCCAATATTATGTAATCAATTATGTGCTATGTGGTATTTGTTTAGTTTTGGCTTACGCAATCGATTTATCGATGTATGTGGCTCTTTTTCCTAGAAGAAGAAAGCCTTAATTGAATAAATACGTTATACACCTAGATTTGATTATTAATAGGACTATTGAATAAGATTTGCATGTGGCTACATGTTTTATACATATTTAATTGTTATGATTATGTATATGTTTATTTAGTTGTTTTATTTTTTATTTTTATTACTTGTTTTTGTTTATTATTATGTTAGACATGTTTATAAACGAAAAGGGTAATTTTTTGAATAGAAAAATAATACGGACTAAATAAATGGCGAAATTGTTTTGGTTTTAAGAGTAAATTTCAAATGATTGGTTGATTGATGTTTTTGTACATAGTGTGCGAAAGGCGGACCAAAGGTTGCCATCCAATGTACTTGTAGAGAGGGGTTTTTAAAGCTCATGCACCTACCGGTTCTCTACAACTGCTTGGTTGCCGACTCTAGACTTACCTATATCACTATATTACGTACATTGTCATCTTAAGGGTGAATTCACCACAATTCCATAATGATTATCCGAAACACTAAGCCTTAGGGCTTATGCAAAAGTACGATATAGTGGACGATAATTGTTGGTAATTCTTTAATTGGTGAACCCGATACCTCAATCAAAACTTTGTTATTTTACTCTTAGCAAATTGGTAATAAAAATGTTTTGTAAAACCAATGTTATGAAGTTGTATGCATGCTTCTTCATACATTATTTTGATCACGTCAAAATTAATACCCTTATAAAATTAAGTCAAATGCCATTTAATTAAGAACACTTGAAGTTGTAATTTACGTCATGTGAGAACTTGGCGAGATTGCAATAGAGAGGTAAATTTCATAAATTTATTGGTAGCAGATCAACTGATGTGATGGATTTGTGAGTTTGCAGTTTTTAAGTTAGACGACTTAAATTGAGTAGGAAGTGAGATCTTGGACTCAAGGCATTAGATGAGGATGAAACATGCTTACTTTGCAAAAGTTTTGTGAAAGTAAATCCCATAATAATCTAGAAATTGCAATATGATATTGGCAATTATTGTTCGACAATTACCTTGTTGAATACTATCATTACTAGCAGATCAACTGATGTAATGGTACTATGTCAATTAGGATCCTAGCTTTAAGAAAATACTATGGTTTATATGAATATTTACCAATGGGTATTTTATTTCTTAAAGATCTAATTATCAAAAATACTGAAATTGAATTTTGTAATACGTTTTAATGTATTAATGCAACGTTCAAACCCTAAACGCACTTTGAGCTTTTGTAAATTGATCTCGTTCTGTTTTCAAACAAATGTTTGATTAAGAATAATTTACTTAAAAGACAAATGAAGTCTCCTTTCTATGAAAGAAGAGTGAGACACAATCCTATTCCTTTTCATGAATGAGAAAGGATAATAGGAATATTAGATATGTCTAAATTCTAATATAACTCATAGCAAATTTTTAATAGTTAAGAAAATTGCGTACATTTTTCATTGGGATTTCATCATCCTCATTCGGTGATTAAATTCTTAGTAACAAATATGATATTTGGTTAACAGAAAATTATGTATGACATTTTATGAGTTATTATAATTAGAATCTAGACTAATTACCGCAAAATGTTTAAAGACAAACTAGTTGTTTTGACTATTCTAAAGGTGCTGCAGACAATGTAGGATGGTAGACCTATTAAGGAAGAAATTGCATGCCCAATTTTTCAAGTTAATAGCATTTGGTGGATAGTCCATCATTTACGTAGTAGAATACACTTTTAGTACATAAGTAATTGTTATGCATGGACATTTAAAGGTGTAGGAAAGTTAAAGACACAATATTTGTTTTCACTGGATAGGAAACATTTACAATGTTGTCAAATTCAGTGGGAGTATTGTGTACTTATCACTGAATAAGGAATTATTGTAATGATCTTTAATTCAGTGGGAGTTACAAGCTTTGACATCTTGGTAGCTAAAGATAATTACTTTCCAAGTGTAGACACTCATACTTTTAAGGATAGTCTTGTACGTTTCCTTACTAGACATTGTTTTTTTACATATACTTGTTTTGCTAAAATCTATAACACAATCATATTGAACACATAAACAAATGCATGGCATGTTGTTTATCAACTATATGAGGTTGTTCCATGCACAAGTGGGAGAAATGTTATCTTTAATGTGTGCAAGAAACAACTCATAAAGATATAATTTAATGGATTCTCTTGACTACAAGGTAAGAGAATAATGCTCTAATATTAATTCTAGAAACACTTGGTGTTACAATTTATGTTATGTGAGAGCTTAGCTAGATTGCAACAACAAGGTGAATTTCATATTTCATTACTAGCAGATCAACTGATGTAATTGAACTATGAGAATTTGCAGTTTCTAAATTAGAATAATGTTCTAATATGAATTATACTAGGCTAATTCAAGAGACACTTGGTGTTACAATTTATGTTATGTGAGAGCTTAACTAGATTACAACAACAAGGTGAATTTCATATTTTCATTACTAGCAGATCAACTGATGTAATTGAACTATGAGAATTTGCAGTTTCTAAATTAGATACCTTTTAGAACATGTGTCAATATGATATCAAGACTACTTTAAATTTGTAGGACCATAGAACAACCTATTTCACTATTGAATCAAGCCTAAACCTAGAGAGAGAAAGTAAGTAGAGAGAGAGTGGATGGGAACTCTAGTGTGTAAATGAAAGACAATGTAATTACCTAAGAGAACCAACCTCTCAAATGAGGTTTACAAGAGTATTTATACTTGAAGTCTAGGGCATCATCTATCTTATACATTATTACACTAATGGCCCTTAGACTTTTACAAAACATGAATAATACACATAAACTTCATCATAATGATATTCTAAAGCAACCTATAACTATACGTTAATGACCGACACTTTTTATAAATAAAATATGATCCTAACAATCTCCCCCTAAGTGTTGGTCATTGAAGGTTGCGCGACGTCATCATCTTTGTCTTCATACTTTAACATTCATAGCACTTGACGTCTTAAAGAATCATTAGATGAGTCATAGTACTTTGTTCATTGTTCTTTGTTCATTGATGTTGATATGATCCAATGATGTCATCTGCCTTTCGTCACTTCTGTGTTTGTGGTGGTTGTCTGCCATTCCAACATGCTCATACGTCTTAAGTCTTTGTCGTACAAACATTTGTTATTCCCGTTCTTTCACGTTGATCTTTGTCACTTTACTTTGTAGATTCTTCTTTTTGGCGTAGAATCTTTCTTTTGACTGTTGCTATCCTTTGATCTTTGTGAGAACTTTCCTTTGACTTTGTGATGCATGTATGAGCATGTGGAATCTTTCGCCATGGAGATGATGTATATCTGCAGGTAAACAGTTAGCAATAAATCAACCGGTACTTACAGATAAGGAATTAGAGATCGTCAACAGCATAGTGTGAAGACTCCTTCTAACCCTTACCAAGGCCGTTCCCATGTTAGATACTCCCGACAGAGCTTACGAGACCTACTAAGTAGCTCAATGACTGGGTGAGTCGCTGGGGATCACTCCACGACTGTAGACCATTTGAAACCACCGCGAACACTAAGCGTAACCCATAAAGAATTACCGAAGTGACCTGCTGTCAGGGCTGCTTGATGTTGACCCTGGCAGGAATTTCCGTTCAATCATTGAGAATATACATAAGTAATTCCTCTCATAAACGTTCTCGGCAGATTGCTAAGATCTGCGTAGGACTCTTAAGTTTACATCTGGTGTCCTTAATGATGAACAACCAGTGTAGAGATATCATGTGTTCCTATGACATCTTTTGATGAATCTCGGGGCTCTAGACTCGATAAGTGCACATTAGGTTTCCTATGCGGAGATTAGGGAGAGGTCTCCTGCTTCAATATCAACCATCTCTAAGAGACAGGTCGATAGATTACGCCGGTTCCCCGTGAGAATGAAACAAGCTCTTTTAAGAGAACTTGAGTGGCTAGAAGGTTTAGTGCAGTGCGTCACTGGGTCCATGACGTCTTTATCTTCAATACCGGTGTCACCTTAGTAACAACCAGTAGCATATGAATTGAACCCGGTGTCTGCCCTAAGGTTGAACATATGGAGGGCTATTTCTTTTCACCTTTTTTCATAACTTTTCTTTTTAATTCTTCAACCCCTTCTTTCTCCTTTCTCATTTTCTCCTTTTTTCAATCATACCTAAGGACTTCTAATTCTAATCTATTGGAATTGTCCTTGGGTAGATCCCTCCGGCTCTGGCGGATCATAGGACGGTTTTTCCTAACCTTAGTCACCTTATAACTCCATGAATCCTATAATTGCCATGAAACCTTTGATTGAAAATCTCTCAAAGTGTTTATGAATATAAACACATTTTTGTTGACACTTTGAGAGTTTTTGTTTCTTTTGAAGGACTCCCCCTTCACATGTGCTCATGAATTTTTTAAGAAATTTGCACATGCGTGAGGAGTTTGCACTTTTTGAATTGATTCACTTTCAATGAACACAACCAATTCGAGACACGCTTACATCACTAGTTAGACTAGCTTGAAGTTATTACCCGGCCTGGTCATATCCACAGAAAGTTTCTCGAAACGGTACATTTCTACTAAGACAAATCCTTTTCGAGACACGCTTACGTGGCTAGTTAAAGAGTTCCATTGTCAGTTTTTAGGTGACAACTAGCTCTAGTAACTAACTTGATGTTATTACCCGTCGAGGATAAGACTTTTCGATTACTAACTTTTGTTGTTTCGTCAATTCTTGGGTCATTTCTGAGTCGAGCTCTTTTGAGATTCAGTCACAAGCTTTAAACATCTTTGATCACATTTTAATCATGTCTTCTCCCCCTCAAAAATAGCATAGCGTGATATTTTTGATATCAACTGATTAAGAAAAAGCTTTTTTGGAGAGATAGACAGATTTCATTTTGCATGAATTCGGAACATTTTGTTTTTGCACTCCCCCTTAATGATGGCACATTTTAAAATTAATTAAGGGTTTTGAGGGAGTTATCTTGAGCACTCATTTGAAAGATTTTGAAAAATCTTTTGAACAATCTTGAAAAAATGCTCAAGATTACTATTTTGAAAATGAGTTTTTGTTTGAAGTCTTTTTCGTTTGTTTAGACTCGAACTTTTTGAAAAAGATTTCGTCCTTGAAAATACGAGTCCATGATTTGAAATAATCAGAAGTCATCATTCGGGTCCGGGTTTCGTACTGAAGTATACGAAAGCCATTGTGAAGAAACTTTTGAGAAACGACATGTTTTTAGAAAACATTAAAAAGAACTCCCGCTCAAGCATCTGTACATATCCGTGTTATTGTTGAATAACATTTCTAGAAACGTACAGAATATTGATTTATACGAGAGACATGTCGTGAGAAGAATATTTTTGGATTTTTTGATTTTATAATGTTTTTGTATTTTTTTGAAATTTTATATTTTTGTATTTTGTTTTTGTTGGTTTTTCAAATTTTGTATTTTGTTTTTTTTTTAAATATTTACAGCGAAGCGATTTTGAAAACATTTTTCAAGAAGATTCGAGAAGACGTTCTAGCTCCTCAGGAGTTAGGCTTCGCATGCCAATTCGTCGAACTAAATAGTCAAACCTTTCTTTTGGAAGGGCTTTAGTAAATAGATCGGCGAGTTGGTAATCAGTCTTAGCAAAAAATAATTCAACAGTACCCTCTTCCACGTGTTCTTTGATGAAATGGTAGCGGACTTTGATATGCTTCGTCTTAGAGTGATGTACGGGATTGCACGAGATGGCTATGGCACTTTTTGAGTCACAATACATAGGTATTCTGTCAAAAGTAAAGCCATAATCTGTGAGCTGTGTCCTCATCCAAAGAACTTGGGCACAACACGCAAATAGAGACACATACTCGGCTTCGGCGGTTGATAGCGCAGTACAATCCTGTTTCTTTGACGACCAGCATACTAGCTTTTCACCCAAAAATTGTGCTCCACCTGATGTACTTTTTGCTGTAACGTGATCTCCTGCATGGTCGGCATCTGAAAAGGCTGTTAGATTAAACTCTGAATCCTTCAGATACCAAAGTCCCATATTAATGGTGCTTCGTAGGTACCGAAAGATCCGTTTAACCTCTTTGAGGTGAAGTTCGGTAGGCTTAGCCTGAAACCGTGCTAACAAACAAACAGCAAATTGAATATCAGGTCGACTAGCAGTTAAGTACATGAGAGAACCGATCATGCTCCGATATTTCTTCGGATCGATGGGTTTCCCAAACAAATCAACACCTATTTTTGGTGAAGTGACCATTGGAGTACCAACGGAATCACAGTTTTCCATTCCATGTTTTTTCAAAATCTCTATTGTATATTTAGCTTGATTGATAAAAATACCACGAGGGGATTGATGTATTTGTAAACCAAGAAAGAATTTTAGTTCCCCCATCATGGACATTTCAAATTTGCTTTTCATGAGATTTTCAAAATGTTCTGAATGGTTAGGATTGGTTGATCCAAAAATTATGTCGTCCACGTAAATTTGAACGATCAAAATGTCATCTTTGAATTTTTTGATAAACAAGGTGTCATCAACCGTTCCTTTTGTGAAATTGTTTTTGAGCAAGAAAGATGATAGTTCGTCATACCACGCTCTTGGAGCTTGTTTTAAACCATAGATGGCTTTCTTAAGCTTGTAGACGTAGTCTGGATGATCTTTGTCGATGAATCCCTCTGGCTGACTTACATACACTTCTTCTTTCAGAGTTCCATTCAAGAAAGCTGTCTTAATGTCCATCTGATAGACTGTGATGTTTTTGTGAGCTGCATAGGCTAAGAAAATCCGAACTGCTTCAAGTCTAGCTACAGGCGCGAATGATTCCTCGAAATCTATCCCTTCTTCTTGTGGATAACCTTTAGCCACGAGACGAGCTTTGTTGCGAATTACAGTCATTTCCTCATCCAGTTTGTTCTTCCACAACCACTTGAGATCAAGAACGCGTTTATCAAGTGGTCGTTCAACAAGTTCCCAACTATCATGTAACAGGTATTGAAGAAATTCCTCCTGCATCGCTTCAATCCAAGGGTTTTCTGCCATTGCTTCCCGAATGTTCTTTGGTACTTTGGTGCTTATTGAGCAAATGTAAATGCACAATTCGAGATCGGTGGCAAGTTGTCTCCTCGTCTGAACTGGCATTGAAGGATCACCAATAACATGTACTAACGGATGGTCTTTTGTCCATTGAAACGTAGAAGGGTACCTTTGGTTGAACGAATGTGTGTTAGATGGTTCTTGTAACCTTGAAGAAGATTCAGTAGAGTCTGATGCAAACGGGTTTTCAAATACTTCTTCTCCTTCTTCTAACGCAACATCGTTTGAATTATTTGTTGGTTCTTCTTGAAAATTTGTGTTTTGATTTTGCTCATCAACTCTTGGTAGTTCAGTTTCAAGTACTGGAGTGGCTTGAGTAGATGTAGATGATGTTGAGGTAGTTGGTGCTTCAGCTTCGATTGTTGTAGATGCATCCAATGGTGGTGGTGGTGGTTGATGGTTGTGAGCGGGTGCAGCGGAATGTTGTTGAGATGCATTTGTCGAAGTTCCACCATAATATTCATCAAACATTAACTCGAAGAAATTTTCCAGTTCTTGTTCTGAAGGTTTGTCCGTGTTTGTTGACTGAGCTCCTTGAGGCACGAGTCCTAAACTGATGTGTCCAGAAGTCTGACTGTTTGGTGCGGGTCCTAATCTGGTTTGATTAGAAGCCATCGGATTAAGCGCGGGTTCTAGAGCGTATCTCTCAGAAGCCATTTGTGAAATCTCGTCAAACTTCACATTCATCGTCTCCATTATCTTTTTCGTTCTTCTATTATACACCCTGAATGCCCTCGAGTTTTCTGAATATCCAATGAAGATTCCAATATCACCCTTAGCTTTTAACTTCCCTAGATCTTCTCTATCATTCGTCGGATAGCACAAAGCGCCAAACACGTGAAGGTAAGAGATGTCAGGTTTTCGATTGTTCACTAGCTCATATGGGGTTTTATTGAATCTTGGATGTACTAGGGATCGGTTTTGAGTGAAACAAGCAGTGGCAACAGCATCAGCCCATAAGAATAGTGGTGCACTAGAATATATCAGCATTGTGCGAGCAGCTTCCACAAGGGTTCGGTTTCTTCTTTCAACTACCCCATTCTGCTGTGGAGTTCTAACAACTGATGTTTGGTGTGTGATTCCAACATCTTCGAAATAGGTTCTTAACTCCTGATTTGTGAATTCTGTGCCATTATCTGTTCTTACAATCCTTACTGGAGCTTGAAGTAGAACTTGAATACGCTTCAGAAAGGTGATGATGATACCTGGTGCTTCGTCTTTTGATCTCAAAAACTTTACCCAAGTATATCTTGAATAATCATCAACAATAACGAGAATATACTTTTTCCCATTAATGCTTTCAACTCTCATTGGGCCACATAAGTTCATGTGCAACAAGTGTAACCTTGCTTCCGAACTAGGTACGGTTTTGGGTTTATATGATGCTCTTTTGCTTTTTCCTTGTTCACAAGATGGACATAGATGATCCTTGGTGTATTTGAACTTAGGAAGTCCGGTGATGATGTTGTCTTTGGCTAACTTGTTGATGGTGTCGAAATTGAGATGGGATAATCTTCTATGCCACAGCCAGGACTTAGTTTCGGTTGCCCTTGTCATAAGACAAATTGGTGACGTAGAAGCCATTTGGTTGATGTCGATAGCATACAAGTTTGTACCACGATTACCAGATAAGAGATCATTACCAACCAAATTTCTTATGAAAACCGTGTTTCTCCTGAATGCAACTTCTAAATCTGCATCACAAAACTGCCCAACTGAAAACAAGTTGTGTCCCAACCCTTCGACGTAGTAAACTCGAGTGATCAAAAAATTCCCAAACTGAAGATCTCCATAACCCTGAATAGCTGCTACATGATCATTTCCAAAGCGTACAGTTCCCATGAATTTCCAGATGAAATTGATCAGCAGCTTTAAATTCCCGGTTATGTGCTTGGAGTAACCCGAGTAGACGATCCAAAGACATATTTTGATAACCTGCCAATAACAGAAGAATTTGTATTTGGAAACCGTTTTGAATTTGGTTCCATGGGGTTAGGGGTACATTCTAAATCACACTCATAGACAGTTTCTACATGTTTATCTTGAACTAATTCAAATTTTCCATCATTGAGTATAAATTCTCTACCCGTTGGAATCCAAACACAATACTTAAGATAGTTCCTAGGCGTGCGACTATTAGTGGTGTTCCTAATTCTTTTAATTAGGTTTCCAACAAATCTAGATTTTGCACTAGGACCTTTCGAAACGCTCTTCGGTTCAGGCGTAACACTCACATTCTTAGAAACACATTCATCATGAACATCATTAATTAAACATTTCTTGCATATTAAACAAACAGAGTCATTACATGCATTAGAACCAGTACTCTCGACATTACATTCAGATGAAATATGTCTCTTATTAGAAAGCGATAAATTCCTAGGGTGTTCTTCTACTTCTTCCACTTTATTCTTGCAACTACTCTTAGAGACAGGCGAGACTCTATTGTTCCTTGTATTGCTCCTAGGCTGTAGTCTGCTGCTCCTAGAGGTGCTTTCTAATCCTGTAGAAGTTGAGGCACACGCATTAGGATTTATATTGTTGTCCTTTTTAGCATCACTAGACTCTTTAGAATTATCCTTTTTGCACGCATTTGTCTTAGAAGTGGAGGCAGACGCATTAGTGGGACTAATCCTAAAAAGGCCAGGTGCTAGAACTTTTGGTGTTTCGACAACCGCTTTTCCTTTATCAACAATCTTTTCATTTTCAATTTTCTTGGGCAAGGGTGTTGGAGTGACTGGTTTTGTCAAATCTTTTTTCTCATCGACTTTTGGAGCAAACCGTGAAATAGACATTTTTGGTTTTTGAACCATATTTGGAACATTTGGTTTCTCCGAAGTCGATGGGTTTGCAAACTTAGTTTCCCCACCCTTCCTTTTTTGACTTTCAAGCTGAGCCCTCAAAAGATCATTTTGCTCTTTCATGTTCTTGAAAGCACGCTCATACGACAGTTTGTCATACTTGCATTCTTCCTTTTTTCGATCAAGTTGTTTAAAACATGACACATTTTCTTGTTCAAGCCTTATAAGAGCATTTTCATATTTGGAAACAATTTCGGAGGTCTCAGCTCTCAGTCTTTCATCATCTTGAACAGAGTATGTTTGTAAAATGATGGACATAGTGTCAGTGGTCATAACAGCTTCGAAGAGAGAATCATTTAGGTTTTCCAAAACATTCATGTTTTCACGAGTATCATTAGCTTCGTTTACCAGGGATTTGTGGTCCTTGACAAAGTCGGCCGTTTCTTTTAAGAAAGCTTTTTCAAAATGGATTACCCTCGCACTGATGTTATTCAGTGGGATAGTAATTTCGTTTTCAAAAACTTTTTTCTGCTCAATATGAAAACTGGAATGCCAGTTGTTAATATCGATTGTAGTTTTAGAAGCAACAATGTTTTGAAGTTCTTGAATTCTCTTTTTAACGTCATCCAAAATGTTTCTAGCCTCACTTGTATTAAAAGTGTTGTTAGAAGACATTTGTTCCATTTTTGAAAGAGATTTTGAAACAATTACTTTCTTAGAAAACATTTTTGAGAATGGTCGTTTTATGGAAAACACAGATGGTTCTTTTTGTGGAACAAAAGTAATTCCCGAAAGTTTGTTCAATTTGTTGTAATCAATGGGTTTCAAATCCTTTTGTTTCATTTTAGAAATGCTCTCTTCGACATGTTCTATCGTTTGCACAGAATCCCGAACGACGGGAGGATCATGTTTAGTGTAAATCACATTACCATTATACAAAACATTCTGTTCTTGCTGAGCTTTCTTGAGATTACTGGGGGTGTTGTTACCAAGATCCACTTTATGTTTCGTATGGTAAACCGGATTAGTTTGATTTGAAATCATTTTCATTGTTTGACTTGACTGACCCGACTTAACCACTAATTCTTCTAAATGAGCAATCATGTGTTCTGACTCTACGATTTCGGCCAAAAGTTTGTCTTCTTTCTTTGCAAAATCCTTTTTCAACTCATCCCTTTCTTTTTCAAGATTGGTATAAGCTGTTTTTTGTTTAGAAAGTTGGTTTTGTAAATCAGAAATTTCCGCGTTTAAAGCTTTTATCTTCTTGAAAGAATTAACATCAAGTGTATCAAACTTGAGTTGCAATTGTTTTTCCCTAGAAACGGAATTTTGATAACCAGTTTTTAATTCAGACAATCTTTTGTTATGAAACTCAAAAGCTTTAGCGTTTTCCTTGTAACTCTCAAGCTCAGCGGTCAATTTAACATTCGCTGCCTTAACATCGCGATTGACCTTTTTCACTTTTCGATTTCAATACCACAGTTATTTAATAATGATTCAAATAAAGCACGTGTTTCCTCATCATTCTCAGCATGCTGTGAAACAAAGTCTCCATTATGATTCACATCTGGAGTTGCTGAAGGAGTATTGCTACTACTTGGCATATCCAGATATGTATCATAATTAGATGTTAGCTTCTCAGAATGCTGTTCCTCATAAGGAGACATATCAGATATATCATTATTATGACATGTGTTGAAATTTGATACCTCAGAGACTGCATTGAAGTCATAGACAGGAGGTGTGTCAGAATCTGTGTCATACTTTGCCTCTTGAAGATTTGCCATAAAAATGCAGTTCGCATCGATATCCTCTCTATCTTCCATGTCATCCATAAGAGCCATAAAGTCATTCTCCTCTGCGTTCAACTGAAATCCTGCCTCTTTCTTTTGTGCCAACATCACTGCTTTCTGCAAGTACGCTAGATCTTTCTTGTTCGGCTTAGTAGGACAGTTCCTTGCCATATGACCTACACCCTGGCAGTTGAAACACTTTACCGGATTACCCTGATTTACATTTCCTAAATTCCCAACAACTGGGGCTGCAACATTCCTATTCTGATAACCCATTGCTTGATTACCAACATTCTGACCCCTCTGATTTCCAACAAACTGACCCAACTGATTCCCTGCATACTGACCATACTGATTCCCTGCAAACTGACCTGCATTCTGATTCCCTGCATTCTGACCTGCATTCTGCATATTCTGATATCCCTTCTGATTCCCATAAACTCCAACCATTTGGCCTTCATTGCCCATATTGAAACTCGGCTGAGCAAACTGCTTGTTGTGAGTGTTCGATGAGATCCTTTGGTTGTTGTTTGTTGGTGTAGAATAACGTCCTTGGAATGCCTTTGACAGAAAAGCAAACGCTTGGGACAATGCTGCAGTAGCTTCATCATTGTCAGTGAATTCTGGTTCTTGGAATTGTGGGTGTTGCTGTTGTGGAATAACTTGTTGTTGTTGTGGGTAGAACTGTTGTTGGTAGACCGGTGTTGGTTGTAGAATGCATGATGGTTGCATGTAGTTGTGAGTGGAAGATGATGATGGTTGTTGAGTGTTCACTGGTAAAGGTGTTGGTGTATTAGCAATTAATGCGAGAGGATCATGATTCTTAGCCAATCTTTCTTTCCTTACTTCATTAGCCTCAACTTTGTTTTGCTTCAAAAAGTCATAGAGTTGATCATAATTCAGCTTATGTAAGTCCTTTGTTTGATTGACAATTGTAACATAACGACCCCATTCTTCTGGAAGGTTATTGATGAATTTGATGTTTGTTGCAATTGGTCGAGGTGTCAACTTGTTTCTGATTAACTCATTCATCAAAGTGCAAAACCTGGTGTAGTATGATTCAATCTGTTCACCTTTAGTGGATGTGAAATTCTCCCATTCAGTAAGAAGTTTGTTCTCAACATCTTGTTGTCCAATCTCTGTTCCATGACATATCCTTCTAACACGTTCCCACATATCATGAGCAGTTTCACAGCTGTCGACCGTAGCAAAGATCTCCCGTGGTAATCCAAGTTGGATTAAATGCATTGCCATATCATCGGCTTTGATCTGCGCCTTGTCTTCATCTGTGTAATCTGCTTCTGTTTGTACACGCACGAATGGTTGAGTAGGAGGTGTTTCATTTGGATTACCTTCAATTTGAACATGTCTTGGCTGAAATGGACCTTTTTCGATGGATTTGATCATTAATTTGCCATTATCTTTAGTTTTGATGTAACGAAGCATGCGGCTTGTCCATGGAAGATATCCACCTTTTTCAAGCATTGGAGGTCGGTTTTCGGCACCGGCAGCATGAATGTCTTGTTGAGTTGCCATGATTTGAATTCAAAGTGAAACGTTGTTCTGAGGATCTTTTGAAAGATAAGAAAGGTTGTTGTTGAAGATTAGATGTTTTGGTGAAGATGAAAGTTCGTTCTCGGTTGATCTGATTGATGTCGTATTTTCCCGCCAAAAATCGAGTATGAAAATTTTCCTCGCCCAAATTTGAAAATCACTAAGAAATACAATTCTAAGGTTACCCGAAAAATTTGAGATTTGAAAATTTTTTTGCCAAATTTTACCGAAAATTTTTGAATTTTGGCCAAAAAATTTGAATTTCGGGCCAAAATTTTCAACCTTATACCAAAATTTAAATCTCGCGTAAAAATTGAACGATTAGTCTCGTGTGAAAAATAAATTTTACTCAACTTTTCCCGCCAAAAAACTTTTTTTTTTTTTTTTTTTTTTTTTTTTTTTTCTGGTTTCTAACTCGATAGGTCTTTAAGGTTGCTAACTCGATGAGTCTTTAAGGTTTCTAACTCGATAGGTCTTTAAGGTTTCTAACTCGATAGATAGGTCTTTAAGGTTTCTAAGTCGATAAATCTTTAAGGTTGCTAACTCGATAAGTTCAACTATGTTTCTAACTCGATATGTTGTTTTGATTTTGGCAGAGTATCCCCTTAGTTAGAATCACACTTGTCCTAACTCGATAAACGATTAGGAATGAAAAAGGCTAACTCGCCAAGCACCTAACTCGATAACACACTTAACTCGATAGAACACTTAACTCGATAACACACTTATGAAACCTAACTCGATAGTAAAAGACACTTAACTCGATAGAAATACTTATGGAACCTAACTCGATAGTAAAAGACACTTAACTCGATAGAAATATTTAGCACGTAACTCGATAGGAATTAGGCACCTAACTCGATAATAATATTAAGCACCTAACTCGAAAAAACCTCTAACTCGATAAACAATCAACACCAAACTCGATAAACAGATTTTCTAACTCGATAAAAAGACACCCAAACTCGATAAATAGATTTTCTAACTCGAAAATGTTTGGGATGAACAGTAACCGAAAGCTAAAAAATCACTTTTAAACCAAGTTTTTTCAACCAAATCAAACCTAAAACAACCTATATTATCCCTAGGCGATTGATACCACTTGTAGGACCATAGAACAACCTATTTCACTATTGAATCAAGCCTAAACCTAGAGAGAGAAAGTAAGTAGAGAGAGAGAGTGAATGGGAACTCTAGTGTGTAAATGAAAGACAATGTAATTACCTAAGAGAACCAACCTCTCAAATGAGGTTTACAAGAGTATTTATACTTGAAGTCTAGGGCATCATCTATCTTATACATTATTACACTAATGGCCCTTAGACTTTTACAAAACATGAATAATACACATAAACTTCATCATAATGATATTCTAAAGCAACCTATAACTATACGTTAATGACCGACACTTTTTATAAATAAAATATGATCCTAACAAAATTTATAGATTTATGAATTCATGGAATGACATAAATTAATTAATTAATCTAATGCTACTTCAATCTGAATATTTATGTGTTCTTGGAATGACATAAATAAATGAAGAAATAATGTTATTTACATTATTGTGAAGTAATAAATTAACTTGAAATTACTATTAAAACCAAAAGATGGTGTTCATAATTACTTTAGTTAAACATGTTTATGTTTCATTGTAAAGATATAAACATAAAGTCTTTTAATTGTTACAAGACTTATAATAAAGTAAGACGTTATCTTGTTATATTTTTTAATTAAGACATATACATGAAGTTATTAAATTGTTAAATAACTTATAACGTATAGTGGGATTATAACAATTTATGTTTTCTTGTAGAGACATGAAATGAAGTAACTTTGTAAAAAGTACTTGTGTTATAAAGCATGTAATTGGTTTGAAAATTATTATACCATTAAAATGCATTAGTTGGTAAATAAACAAGTCAAAACGAATATGGTTATCTTAAATATTGTTAGATTGTCTTGCAATATTGATACTAATGAAATACCAAATGTTTATGGTATGTTCAGTTAGGAAAATCAAACTCTTGTTATATTATTTGATTAAAGATAACTATGAATTCTTTTCTTCCAAAAGTTATCAAGGTTAGAATGTTGAGTATGACTTGGACATATTTAATAAAACTCCAACCTAGAAGATTAATAAGACATTATTATATGATGGAATGTAATGAATTACATTAAGTCTTAAATTGAAGTTCTAAATTTGTTTAACTACTTATGAAGAGGTTATTAATAAAGTAAAGTCAGGAACAATCAATAAGTATTTGTAATATCCCAAAAAAGAACATTGTATTGTTTCTTTATTTGCTAAGTATTTAAAGATAGTCTTTAAATTACTAAAGCAAGTGGGAGTTTTGATCTTTAAAAGATAAAATTACAAGATACATAATCTTCTAAAATACACTAGTAAATATCATGATGAAATTTGACATTTGAATGTTAAATCTCAAGATGATAATAAAGGTTGACATTTAAATGTTAAATATTAAGATGATGGAATTATCATTCATAGAATAGCAATATATCTCAGATATTTGATTAATATGCTGAGAGCTATGATTTACAGGATTATTGTAAACCTGATAATCATTATGATACATTACCAAATATGAAATTGGGTAAAGTATACATGATATGAATGATTAAGATGTTGTCCATAAAGATAATCAATTTTAGAAACTTGGTTTATCTTAATAGTTAGACTAGAAAATGAAGATGAGTTTCTTCAAAGATTAGGTAACTCTTGTGGTTTAAATCTTTGTATAGAAATCATATGGACAATATTGTGCACATATTTAATGCATGTCTTATGACAAGATTATTAATCACACTTAAGCAATTAACTGTGATTGAATATTCTTTTCTAAACACATTAAATATATAAAGATTATGATTGTCATATTTATGAAATTGATAATAGAATATCAAAACTCTTTCTTAAGTGATTACTTGAGCGAGGACGATAAGTAATCAAAAGGAGTTTATGAATTCAAATAAATCTTTGGAAGTGTACAAAGTGCAATAATCCATGGATGGATAAATGCATGCATCTAGAAGATTACTCTTATGTTTAATTATTAAATTCATATTTTGATTTATAATTGAAATAAGATAATTTCTAAGTATTCCTAAAAGTTAGTGGGAGTATTATGTTTAATTTCTTAAATCATATATGTTGTAGAACATATGAAAAGTAAATTCCATATAAGTAAATGTTAAGTCTTAGAATGGAATGATATTTTACTTGTAAGATTTAGGAAATAAGACATATAACCTTGGAATGAATGTTTATTGTTGAAACATGTGTGGTAAATGAATCTAATATAACATGATATATTATTTAGAAAATCTAAATAGATATGAATGACATGAAAAAAATTTAAGTATGACTCAAAGATCTTTCGTGAACATCATGTTTTGTTTTATCATGCTTAATTACAAGATGATTTGACAATATTAATATCTAATTAAAAAGTTATTAGATAACTTGTGTGATATTCTAAATGAATATGTTTGATTATAGAATCACATCCTAAATCTGTAACAACTTCAAAATTCTATAAATGAACAATTTTCAATTGTTGTGAAAATTGTCATAGCAAACAAACTTAAAAGTTTGAAGAGCATCAAACATTAAATAATAGATATTAAGGTTTATGGGAAGTTTTAATAACATATTGTTGTTGCATACAATGATGCTAATGAAATTGAGATGACACTCAATACTAGTTATGGTAAGGATTTTATCCTTGGCTATATGTACTAGATGTGCTTAATAAGAGCATAGTTGCATTATACATTAAAGGAATAAGAATACTTTAAACTTTAAAATGTTTGGAAGTTTGATTATCATAAATTGGTGGTTAAGGATGTCACACATTTTATGAACTATTATATGGCATTATCAAAATAGTTGAGTATGCACATATAAGAACTTCACTAGTTGAATTCTTAAAATAAGTATTCTTAAAATTCCAATAGATCAAAGTTGGATGATTTATGTTTTGTCAACAAGTATGAATGTCATTACTTGAGACATAATTCATGAACAAGAGTTATCATGCATTGATCTATTTAGTATTTGGATAAGGGATGTTAAACAATTATTATAATAAAATACATGGTATGTTTAAATTATAATATATTGTATCATATATTTGTATGTTTAATCCATGAATAAATGTTATTCTAAATTATCCGTTGTCAGTTAATAATATGGGAATATTATTAAATCAAGACAAATATGAAGGTTGGTATAATATACTTAAAGTATATTGATGCGTAGACATGCCATTTCAGATGATATTCAATGATACCGAATATAGGACTTATCCCAACTACATGATGTTACTTTATAGATTTTGTTATTAAGTAAATTATGAGAAGTTATCCTCATACTTGAGATGCAAGATAAGTGTCATGAATGTAGTACATTTTTGTGGAACAACTTAACGCTATACGTAACTGGTAGTCATAAGGGTTGTTTTCGAAAGTGTTACAAAATTTGTGGGTTTTGCTTGTAGTCAAGATAGAATTTGTTCCTTCAAATTTAGTTTTGGAGTTTAATACTGCTGGGCCCCTCGTAGGGTTGTCAAGATGTTTGCATGGCCGTGCCCAAGATCTTCCCTGAATATGTTCAGATGATTTGGTAATATTGATCAATCACTAACAACGAGAAACAGAATGGTTAATTAAGGAATGACTTTAATCCATATCCTTATTAACATGGTATTAGAAACAAAAGGATAATAATAATGAGAAATCATTAAAAGGTTTTTCCAGGAGCCTTACTCGAGATCGTACTAGAGGCATCGGTGTGTTGCAAGACGCTAACCGATGTGATTACACTATTAAAATATGTCCAAGTGGGAGCTGTTAGATTATGGACATTATTTTAGTAGTCGTATGTTAGGATCGAACTCGAGATCACGGGATTGCACACAATACGTATGAAGAGAAAAAGAAATAATTATTTATAAATGTTATACGTAATTATTAATAAACACAAAACTAGTGATGGAAATAGTATTTAATGAAAAATGACTAATGACCTATTGACGAAGATTAGGAAAGTAATACTAAGGAAAACTTGGAAACAAGGGAAGGTTCCGGAATCCCCTAGGGGGACTCCAAACCGATCGGCCATAGGGGGTTCTCCACCTCCTTTGTGCCTTGAGCTCCAAGTTTTGAATAGTATATATACAAACCCAAGATGTATTGTTTTCTCATAACTTGTACACACACATCTTGGTGTTTTTCTCTCCTTCTCTTTGTCTTAAATCGATCCATCCAAAACAATCCCTTAGGGATTCGATTTTCATAAGATCAAATAAGTTTTGTGTTTAATTTACTTGCATAAACTTTTTCTTGAATTAGTACGTGTGTACAAGAACGTGATTCAAACACACTATTGTTTGATTCTTGGATTGAATTACAAAAGAGGTAAGGGGTAATTCTTTTAATCCACATAAACTCTAATTAGGGTTCTTGAATTGAAGATTGCAATTGATTCTTGTTCGGGCTAGAATCACAAAGGCATGTTTACTATTTATTATTGATTAATTAATTACATGTTATATGATCTTGTTATAATTGCTTCCGCTATGCTCACTTGATGTGTTTGGTTTATTTTATATGAATGTCATGATATCATAATTCCAACAATAAAGTCTTGTACTCTTAATGATATATGCTTCAATAGTTGTGGAATTGCCTTTAGGAGCTCCGGAAATCAAGTGGGATAAAGAATGGTTAACATAAAATCGTGTTTTAGGTTTGTATTTATAAGTTTCCAGGCCTGTCGGTGCTATGGCGTAACAACATAAACCTTGTTACGCCATAGCAGTGTTCTTTATGTAATATTCCACGTGTGTCTGACTTTTCTCTATGGGGTAACCATATTGAGGTTATTACGCCGTAAAAACTACGTCTAAAAATTATTGATATATGACATTCAGTAGCTACGCCGTAACAAGGTCGACCGTGTTACATCGTATACGACCTGTGACACCAAATCTTTGTTTAAGCTTAACTCTTGTTCGTTTTCTTGTCTTTCCGTTCCATTGCTCCAGATTAAGACTAAAATGCAAATGCTAAACAAATCGGTACCAAATATCATGAAAAAAAAGAGCAATAAACAGGGGATAATGATACTCAAAATAAAACATTATTTGATGTTATCACCAATGCATCATTTTCTGCCGCATTATAAATCATTGTTCCATGATACACTGATATAAAGAGAACATTTGACAGTTTGACTCTTCTAACTTTGACTCGGTACATGGTAGTGAACTTTATTTCAACAATTGTTGAGCGTGTTTCGTGTAAATTTTTCTCTGACTATGGTAACAAACAATCATGTGATAGAGAAATGGAAAGATGGGTGGGTCGGCCTCCTGGATAATGGTTCAGTTTAAAACTGGTCATTTCTAGAACGGGTCGAAATGGCCAGGTTCGGTTGACCAGCAAATTTTTTTGTTATTCATTTTCTATAAGAGGAATGCTATAACCACAAAGAAAATTTCCACAAAACATCCACAAAGTGATGTGTCAAAGAATGATTGGTTTAATCATAAAGAGGAGAGAGAAACTATTACAACATTCCTCTTTCTATAAACAGCTAACGTGCTAATTGTGAGTACATAAAGAGTATTTTTTTCAATAAGTAGTGGGTTGTATACTTGTACTCATTATAAATAACATCAATTGTACAAGTTTCAGTGTGTTTGATCCATTTGACTTGTTCCCCGTATTGTGTATAAGTGTATAACCATCAGAAAGCTTCTTCAGAAGTGCAGTGTGAGGATCGTTAAGGATGTGATACTAAATGAGCATGGTTCTTACTAAGGAAACACGCATAAAAAAGTGTGCAGATGCCATTATTCCAATTGTATAATACATGGTTGCATGTGAGTCATTATAACACTAATTAGCTTCTACCAGTAACTTGCTTGAAGTGATATTTAAGCAAAATAATAGCAGTCCCCTAACGTGTTTTTTAAGCATTTTTATTATTAGTTAGACGATATTGCAGCAAATGACAATACCTGCATATGCAACGACGAGTCAGCAGTAAAAGAGAAGGTCGATGTTTGCATGTGTGTCATTTAATTATCTTACTTCTATATCAAGTATTTTTAGGAGACTTCTTATAACGAACATTTTGTACTGAGCTCCAAAGTGCAACCTTAATTGATTTACTTATCTTCATAAATGCTCGTAGCATCTTTATCTCATATACAAATACTTATTCGTTGACCATTATGCAAATGTATATCTTTAGTTGTATGAGTGTATCACATGTTAATTATTAAACTAATTTACAGATTTAGTCCCTGAATTATCTCGTCATATATAGTTATTCTCTATTATCTTGTTTAATATGACTTGTCTAATCTAAAATAGTACTAGTAACTTTTAGCAATTGACTAATTGAGTCCAAATATGCTGTTGTTGCGGAGTGTGCCAGTGTGAAACATATATATCACTCATATATGTTTTTTCTTCCACGCTTATAAAAAGAGTGTAAAATGGTTATAAGCATGAACATGATGTTAGACGTTAGTATGCATCCACTAGCACTACTCGGACTCATCTATGGTCACTTCGTGCTCAAGTTGGTACCGTTAAGCCTAATCCTCGGTTTCATGGTCTTGCGTCTTCTATTTCTCCTATTCCTAAATCACCTCTTTGGCTTTATCTGATCCTCATTGGAAGGATGCTATGTTAGATGAATATAATGCATTAACTAAAAAGCAGTAGTTGGATTCTTGTAATGAAACCACCTAATATCAACGTGGTTCGGTCTATGTGGTTGTTTATGTATAAATATCATGTTGATAGTTCTTTGAGCAAGTATAAGACTCGTCTAGTTGTTAACGGACGTAGCCAACAGTTTGGAGTTGATTGTGATGAGACCTTTAGTCCGGTTGTTAAACTGGCCCATTCGTACTGTTCTTAGCCTTGCATTATCTTGTGGTTGGCCTAATCATCAGCTAGAAGTTAAGAATACTTTTTTTAACGGGATCTTTCCAAGACTATTTATATGTACCAACCATCGGATTTTGTGGATTCTCGTTTTCTACATCATGTTTGCAGAGATAATTATACTAAGGTTTTTAAGATCGGGATCCTACCTAGGATCGTTTTCGTCTTTGCAAGATCGTGATCGTAACATCGGATCGAGATCATAAGATCCTACTACAATATCATTTTTAAAATATTCTTTGTAATATTATTAAAATATACAAATTATCATATGTTATAAACACAAAACTATATGAATATTTCATGAAAATGTTGTCATAAATTATAAATATAGAATGTTTAAGAAGAATTACATGTTTTTTAAATCATATAAAAACATAATCCATAACTTTGTGCCTTTTTAGTTTACGGTTCGAAAAAAGTAAAATCGTATCGGATTAGATCTTAAGATCCTGTGGTTAAGATCGGGATCATATAAGATCCTAAGCTTTCTAAGATCCTACGTAAGATCCGAATCATTTTTGCTTTATAGAATCGTAAAATCGTAAGATCCTAAGATCAGGATCGGGATCTTTCCGAGCCTATTTATATGTTAGTCATTTTGAAGTACAAACTGTGAGGAGATAAGAGATAAGAATAAATTATCTCCTAGTTTGTTATAGTCAATAGTTATCATACTGTATACTTATCTCATGTAACTGACTCCCACATCTTTGTGTATGTAAATCCCTATAAATACAATAGTAACCCACTGTGGTTTTTACGACAAATCATTCTTTCACATGGTATCAGTGCACATTGGACAACAGTGAAAAGGATACTTAGATATCTTAAAGGCACAATTACACTAGGGTTAGCTATCCGGAAATCAGATTCTCCTTTACTTTCAGCCTTCTCAGACGCGGACTGGGCAGGCTGCCAGATGACGGCAGGTCAACAGGTGATTATCTAATTTATCTTGGTTCAAATCTGATCTCTTGGAGTTCAAGAAAACAACCAACAGTTTCAAGTTCTAGTACTAAGTCCGAATACAAATCCTTAGCAAATGCAACAGCTGAACTAATGTGGTTACAATCACTTCTCTCCGAACTTGGGATTTTTCAACATTGACCTCCTTGTCTTTGGTGTGATAACCTTGGTGCAACATATCTCACATCCAATCTAATTTTTCATTCCCGTACCAAGCATACAGAAGTTGACTTTCATTTTGTTCGAGAAAGGGTTGCTCGTGGTGCACTTGATGTTCGTTACATCTCTACCAATGATCAAGTTGTGGATGTGTTAACAAAGCCTTTACTCTTGCATAAGTTCAAGCAGTTTCGAGACAATCTCAACCTTGTCTTCATTCTGTTGAGATTGAAGGGGGATGCATGTGAGGAGATAAGAGATAAGAATAAATTATCTCCTAGTTTGTTATAGTCAATAGTTATCATATTGTATACTTATCTCATGTAAGTAACTCCCACATCTTTGTGTATGTAAATCCCTGTAAATACAATACTAACCCATTGTGGTTTTTACGACAAATCTTTCTTTCTCACAAACTAAATAGGAATAAGAGAAAAGTATCTTGTGTGAGGTTTCAAGGTGGGGAGTATTAAGGTCGTGTGTCATGTTCGTGGCTGGGTTTTTAACCCATATTCATGTTTCTAAATCGGGTGTTGCCCTTAAGTGGTTAGGTGTTGTGCTAGAGTTTGAAGGCGGGATGTTCGCTCCTTTGATTGTTAGATCTTCAACATTGTCAACGGTTGTAGTTTGTGAGGGTCATTATTCATCGAGAGTGTTGTATTTCTAGTATCTTGTTAGTTTTAATTTTATAAAATATACTGTCATTCAAAAAAAAAAAAAAAAAAGGGAATAAGAGACTACTGCTTAATTGGATTGCAGAATAGAAATTCCTTCCTTTCATCTTTCTTAAAATGGAATTGATTTGCACACTCTCTCTTTTGATTGGGACACTCCAAGTACCGCATCAGACAGTTGTACCATATTTACATATTGCTTTAATAACTTATACCATGAGTGTGCAAATAAAAAAGATGAGTGTGCAAATCACCTCCCTTCTTAAAAAGGTGGATTATAATTTTGATAAATCACAAAGTGCAGGACTAAACATGAAAATGTGGCTTTACATGCACTAAGTCAAAGCATGCCTTTATATCGATTGCTTAACGCTCAATGCACGGGATATTTTACAACTCATTTGTAAACTTTTATTCAGTTTGTGTTTATTGCGCTGAATAGTTTACATGCTAAGTTATACAATAAAGATTATCACGTGGATTTCTAAGCACGTGGTTAGAATAACTAATACCTTTATCCATAATACTTATAGCCCCTATGTGTTTTCTTGCGTGTGTAATTATCTGAGTGAGAAATGAGGAAGAATAATGCAATGGGATTATGGGACATGTCTAACATGATCCATTGTAGCTTATTCATTTTCTTCCTTGGAGGATTAGCAACTTTAAGCTTCTATAGGTACAATAATCAAGATGCGAAATTTCACAACATTAAGGTTACTCTTACCAATTATACTACAAATGCAATTGCAAATAATACACTTACAAATACACATACAAATACACGAGTTTTTGATCATGAGACAAGGTTGACGATCAAACCAACTTCTGTAAGGCGCACATGTGATTTGTTCTCTGGCCGATGGGTTCATGATAACTCAAGTCGTTACCCTTTGTATAAAGAAAATGAATGTCCTAATCTTGAGGATACGTTCGCTTGCCAAACGTATGGCCGAAAGGATTCCAAGTATCTGCAATGGAGATGGCAACCCCATGGTTGTGACTTCCCTAGGTACATGTAGCATACTTAAGTACATTTTCGTATAATTGTTTGTACCATCATTACAATATTATGTGATAAACAATAGTTTGAACTACTCTTATGTCACTTGGTACATGTTAGTCACAAAATTTTGCATCGCTATATTGATCTCTAAAGTGATATATTAACTGGTCACCCTAATTTACTGACCACATTGCATATAAAATGGTTGTGTGCTTAAACTATAGAGAATGTGAAAGTAAAGAAATACACGAGTCACCCTATTCCATCGAAGTCTTTTTATACCCTGACGACGCATTTAGAATCCTACTGTAGAGTACTAACATTTGTACTCTGTATTAGTTTATCCATGTTTCCCGATTGGTTTTTGTCAAGTTAAGTACTAGTCTCCTTAGCAGCTTTTTGTTATTATTAGAAAGCTATTCAAGAAAATCATCAAGCTAACTTGGAGTAAAAATGGTAAGTATGTTACATTTTGCTGCAATTACCATATGTATAGTTGCACGAAAATGTAAGCATATTGTAATAAGTAAAGTTGAATACCATGGACAAAATTAGAGAGTTCGTTACTTTTGTTTCAGTTAACCAATTAAGTATCGGAATTACTATTGATTCCCTGCTAGTTATTTTGCTTCTCTGATGACTCGTTTTAATCTGTAGGTTTGATGGCAAATCAGTAGTAGAGAGACTAAGAGGTAAAAGGCTACTGTTTGTGGGGGATTCCTTAAACAGAAACCAATGGATGTCGATGGTTTGCATGCTCCGATCATCGATCCCAGGGGTCAAACTGGAAGGCGGAGCTCTCAATGGTATCTTGCACACCTTCAGGGCCATTGTAAGTCATATATAGTCAAGGACCTAATATACTACTCGATATACTTGTTGAACACAATACTCCTTCTACTATATAATTTGAATTATCATGTGAGTAACTACTTGTTGAAAATAATTCAGGACTACAATATATCCATTGATTTCTACTGGGCTCCCATGCTAGTTGAATCTAATGGTGATATTCCATCCGACCATCACCGTGAAAACAGATTTGTTCGTATCAAAGCCATTGAGGAGAAGGCTAGGCATTGGGTTGATGCAGATGTACTCATCTTTAATTCCTATCATTGGTGGAGACTGCCTGGAGTTAAGCTCTCGTAAGTGTAAGATGTTTATTCAGAAAAAAATGCAAATTAGTTAGCATGTATTTTAATTATGTTTTATTTTATCAAATCCAAAATCAGAAAAAGTGTTGGATCAGGATCATCGTTGGATGATCCTAATCAAGAGTATGAAGAAATGGATAGTCTTCGAGCCTACAAGTTGGCTCTCAGAACATGGTCCAAATGGGCATATTCCCATGTTGATACTTCGAAAACAAAGTTATTTTTCATGGGAGCTACAGCTACTCATTCAAGGTAAACAAAAAACAACTAAATCCGTTCTTTTCTCATAAAGTACTTATTTAACGCATCCGTTGGTTTCACAGGGCTGAAGACTGGGGAGGTAAGAATCTAGCAAACTGTTATGGAGAGACAGAGCCAGTGCTGGATGATGACGCATTCAGGGAAAGTGGAACGAATTTGCAAATGCTGAATATATTGGAGTCAACATTGAGAAAATTGAAATCCAAAGGGGTGAATGTTCAACTTATAAATGTAACACAGTTAACACAATGCAGAAAAGATGGACACACTACTGTTTATAGGAAATACTGGCGCCCGTTATCCGAACTTCAAAAAAAGAACCCTGAAAAAGCTGCAGATTGTTCACATTGGTGTCTTCCCGGAGTTCCTGATATTTGGAATGAGCTTCTCTTGGCTTACATTCTTCGGTAACATTAAAATCTTTCGGTGAATAAGAAATGCTAGGAAGCCAAGAAGATGATACCAATGCAATACAATACAGAAGTTATCCAGGGTTAAATCAACCATGTACGTAGTATATTACAATACTTTTTTTTTTTTTTTTTTTTTTTTTTTTTTTTTTTTTTTTTATTATAAAGAAAATGTCGATTACTCAAAACATTTGGTTTAGTACATTTTTGTTTTAGACTTTTTGAACTGCACTTGGTGAGTTGGTGTCCCTTCCCTTTACATTCCAACAGAGTCTAGACTCTGGAAGACTTGGCGAGTTTTACTCTACCTTAAAACATGATTAGTCTTTTGGCATTTTTGGTTCAAAAATCACTTGGTAGAGGGAAACCAGTTTAACTAGAGTGAACTGTAAATTCTCACAATCACTTGTATTTGTAGAGCTTGGATTCACAAACTTTTGATTAACAAGCCTACTACTAACTTCATTAATTAATTAGTTCATCAAATAATTACTCGTCATCCTTTTATTATGATGATGTCCTCATTATACGACTTTTTACTTAGTTCGTTGAAGATTGCACTTGTTCTGTGAGTGAACCACCGGAGCATTTTTGTTGTCCCCATTTGCATCATCCACAAGCTCCACTTAAGATTCTATTTCGAGTGCAGTCTTCTTCGCGACAAAGAAAGTAAAATACTAGGGAGGATTTGCTGCATATGGTCATTAGCATATTTCATGATATATTCATATACACGGACACAAGCTTACATGTACCAGACTTCCCTTCAACAACACTAAAGAGAGCATTTGCTTCTTCAACAATTTCTGAGCGTGTTTCATCCAAAGTTTTTTCCAACTATGGTCTGTGGCAACAAACAATATAAGGTAGTAATTAGAAATGGTAAGATTTGTGATTTTTGTGTCCTGGTACACAGTTCGGTTTAAAATGGGTCATTTATAAAATAGGTTCAAACATTCAAGGTTGAGTTGGTGGGAAAGATGCAGCGCGTTTGTATTCTTGCAGTCACTAAAAGTTAAAGAGGTTGAAGGTTCGGTTTAACTCATTCGACTTTTTTCCCAAGTATATGAGTAAATGAGTTAATTGCCACAATACTAGACTCTCGTTTCTCTTTTCACTCACTAAAAGCTAAACATAAACTATCTCCTAGGAAAACATCAGAAACGATCATGGGACTACCAACTAGGTACATCATAGCAAAAAAAGTAAAAAAATTAAAAATTAAAAATAAAAATAAATAAAAAATCGGCTTTTTCGAAACTCGAGTAACCTTAACAAGTTAACTGGGGTATTTCTTCATTTGTAAAAGTTAAACATGACATATCATGTAGAAATCACCAGCTCCTATTGAGCCGTGCAAGCCATGGGTAAAAGAGGTCAAAACTTAAGACCAATTGGTTAATCATGGATCAAATTAGGTAAATATTGAGGTGTTTAGTTGGAGAAATTTTTTTCTATCTCAAGTTTTGTAGAAATTTGGAAAATAAATTTATCTTAATAAAATAATTAAAAATATAGAAAATGCGTTTAGTTAATTTTTGTATTTTCTATTTTGTTGAAAAAGTTGGGAGGGGTTTGGGTTATAAAGAAAACAATGAAATAACAAAAAATTGTTTTGTAATTTTCCTTGCTAAGTTAGGAAAACGAATATTTTTTTATTTTTTTTATTCTGTGTGTGTGCGCGCGCGCGTGTGAAGATATGTTTGTGGAAACAAAGCGATCTGAAATCGGTTCTTTGTTATGTGTTTTCCTCTAACTAAACACAACCTTATTTAATTTTTTTTTTAGAAATGGGAACGGGTTTCATCCTTAGGAAAGTGCTATAAGCTTAGAAAATACGTTTAGATAATATTTTTAATACAAATAAAAAAGAGTCATGCTAGACTCATAAAGATTTCACAAAAAAAATTTACTTGTTGACGTGTCAGCGAATGATTTGTGTAATTCTAGAGAAGAGAGAGAAATCGTTACAAAATATACCAATTTTTATTATTATTATTATTATTATTATTATTATTGTTATTGTTTTTATTATTATTATTTGATGTGGGTGGATGACTCTTGTGTAGAAAAATATACAGTAAAAAGGTTGTAATTAAATTTAGAAAAAAAAATTACAAATATTCTCAATTACAGAAACCGAACATAAGTGTGGATTTAACAAACATTTGGATCCATCCTTACCAAACGCTCATCAACTAGCTCCTAATTAACCACAGTAACCATAATAACAACAAGTCAACAACCCTCGTATAATATGGGTAGTGTACCAGTGGTGAAATTTGCAATTCTGTTATCATGTGTACGGGGTTTAGGCTTATTAGTGGCAATCCTTGTTCTTGTTTGGAATATTCACTTCAGAGGTGGTTTAGCTTTATTTTCCAACAACAAAGCCCTACTCTTCAATGTAATTCTATTTTTCACTCTCTTCATCTTAATTTGTCTTCACTTTTAAATTCTGCTTATGGTTATGCTTATAGGATTTAGGTTAGAGTCAATGTTTGGTTTTAGGGGGTGTTTGGATTAGCTTATTTTATGTGCTTAACAGCTTATTGAAATTTGGAAAAGCTGATAACCTCACTTTTATGGGCTTATGATAAGTTAAGCCATGAGCTTATATTTATCTGCTCATATGCTCAAAAAAGTAAGCTTATCGGCTTTTCCAGATTTCAATAAGCTAATAAGCCCATAAAATAAGCTAATCCAAACACCCCCTTAGTTTCTTACCAATTAATTGAATCACTTTGAAATATATAAGCATGTGATCTAAACACTTCGAACTGATATGCATATCTGCGTAAGAACATCAAGCACCCTCTTTAGAGTCTAGTTAGCCGTGCTCTTCAATGTTTTTACTAGTGTTTATTTTAGCTTAATTTTTGGTCTTATATAGAAGCAAATATAAGCTCATCTTAGTGGTTGTGTGTTTAAGCTTATTTTTGGGTTCTGAGTTAATTTGACTCATCTTATATTTCATAATCCTATATTGTTTATCTTATTTTCTGACTTGTGAGCTTAATAGCTTATTATGACTTAAAGATGGAAAATAAGCTCGTGACATATAAGCCACAAGCCCACAACACGTAAGCTTATAAGCCTGAACAAACACTCCCTAGTGTTTGGAAAAACTTGTAAATGTAGGCTTATAAGCTTATTTAAGCTCCTTTTTTCAGTTTTTGTGGCTTTTGTGGCTTATGGCTTACTAAGGCTTGCAAGCTCCCTTTCCACATTTTTGTTTATTACAAGCTAATCCAGACACTTACCAAGAGCCTGTAAGCTTATTCATAGCAAGCCATAAGCTTAAGACCAAAAAATAAGTTTAGACATATTTATTGTGGTATATGGATTAATTCAAATCAATCCTCCACAACAACAATTTAACTGATGTTTATAACTCTGTATTAGATATTATGCATCAATAAAGCTCTGTGTGCGTGTGTGCTTTCTGCAGGTTCATCCTGTTCTAATGGTAATCGGCCTTCTTCTGCTCAACGGGGAAGGTATAATAAACTTTAACCATCTCCTATATCACTCAAGTCAATATTAGGACATCAACTTCGTATCGCTTTTGCATCAATTATCCTGTTAACCAGATATCATTTGCTGTTATGCTTCTGTTGCTATGTTTTTATGGACATATGACTCGTTTTACATAGGAAATCAGTCTTATGATTCTTAGGTTTTGGTGGATGCAGCTATGCTGGCGTATAAGAGTGTATCAGGAACAAAAGGTTTAAAAAAGCTAGTTCATCTCACTCTCCAGTTTTTAGCATTCATATGCGGACTAATTGGTTTATGGGCTGCCTGGAAGTTTCACAATGATAGAGGGATTGACAATTTTTACAGCCTCCACTCTTGGCTGGGCTTAGCCTGCCTATTCCTCTTTGCCATCCAGGTTCTTGTTCTGCAGTTTTCAGTCTATAATTTATCATAACGAGGCAATATTAAAACCATATAATAATCTTGGAGAAATTTATAATGTAGTGGGCGGCTGGATTTGTGACATTTTGGTACCCGGGTGGTTCAACAAAAATCAGAGCTGCATTAATGCCATGGCACGTCCTGTTTGGAATGTACATATATGGCCTTTCGTTGGCTTCATGCATTACTGGTATTTTAGAGAAAGCAACTTTTCTTCAAACCCACAACATAATTTCACACTATTCTACAGAAGCAATAATGGTGAATGTTTTGGGTATCTTGATTGTTTTACTTGGCGGTTTTGTTATATTTGGCGTTATATCACCATCTAATGGCAAAGGGGACATTATTAGAGGTTCAATAGAGTAAGCACTAGTTGAGTTTCAGCTAATTTTAAACATTGTGACGGGCTAATTTTGGTGATGTAAATTGTATGTGAATTTTTTGTTTGGTTTCCTGATACAGGCTGGTAGAAGAACAACCGATGGTATCTTATGACATTGGAGCAACAGACTAAAGTTCACAAATATGCAGCAATGATATTTCATGATTTTGTAGTCAATGTTATAAAATGCAAATTCAAAGCAAATGTATGACTCACAGCATAAATATGGCTGGATAAGATGTTATATGGTGATTAGCATGCGCATAAATACCCCTTACGAATTTAGGATGAGCTGGTTCTTTTGAGAGACCCACACAAACTACCACTCCATGGTGTTTGTATTAGGTTCTTGACAATTAAATATTAACCGGATAAATTCTTGAATTATGTTATCACTTTTCTGTCGGCCCTCTTAAGTGTTTTAGCTTACACATTTTTTTTTTTTTTTTTTTTTTTTTTTTTTTTGGTTAACCATGGTTTCTAACCTTTTGGTCGACTAATCCATTTGGTTTGAACCTGTCACCACACAGACTTAAATCGGGAAAAGCCCTTCCATTTTAAGAGGTTGGCATGACCACTTCAGGGTTGTTTGCACCTAACATGAATTGAACTTGAGGCCTCACACATCTTAGATTAGTTGGTTACACAAAATTCATACGGGAATAAGATAGGAACACACTCTAATTCTAAGTATTAAAAAAGAGCAAAACATATAAAATTTATTGTATTTATTATTGATATGAATCTCTTCATATGAAACACAATATCTTTATATAATAATAAACTCCATTGTGATTGTAAGAAAAGTTGTGACTCTTATAAGTAACACATTTCATTAATTTTTTTTTCTTTTTTTTTTTAACGGCGAGTTAGTAATTAGTGATCCGAGCCCACAGTGACATCCAATTGGGCAGTATGCAAGCCTCGAACCTTTCTTCTTAGGGGATAAACCCCACTCCTGCTTCTATTTATTTCGGGCCCCTGAAGGTCCATGGTGAGACTCGAACCTGAGAACTCTCCAAAAAAACCTCCCAAAGGTTACCCTTGATGGCCAACTGAGCTATCCTAATTGTTTAAGTAACACATTTCATTAATTGTCATCCTCTTAATAAATAACCACCATATGTAGTGTTAAAAATCATAGTAACTTATTCGTGTGTGCTAGCACTCTGCACAATCTAACCCTTATTATAGTTTAGCTTGATTTTTTTTTGGTCTTCAAGTAACACACATGTCATGGGTGCACATGGTTTGAGTGTCATGGGGGCACCTGCAAAGATATCGTTAATGAGAATAAGATCAACCGAATAATGTTTGCTTCAAACTCGCAATTTTCTAGGTAATAAGGATTAAAAGACTGTCGAGTCCCAGATGGTTTATATTAACAAGATAAGCAAGAGCAGTGTGTTCAGTTCTGAAGACAAAAACTGGTCCGTACCAAGAACCAAATTGCCCAAAACACCGGACAAGAGGACCGAAGTGTGTTCGGTTCGGTTCGTCGGTCCGTCCTGTCTCACGAAGCATAATGACTGGTATTGCGTAAGACCGAATCGGACCAGACCGGATACCGAATCGGGTAGGTCCGGTTCACTGTCTATTATGCTCGGCCTAGTTTGTAGGTTCGAAAACAGTAAATCGATATGTAATGTTGGGCCACATCTTATTAAAGCCCAATACATTTCTAAGAGCCGACTTTTTTAAATCTACATCTATATGTGTCACTGGGCCATGTAAAGTTCTTGATGTTTTGTTAATTTGTTCTCAATCTCATAATGATAGTCGATTTTTCTCATCCTGTATTCCTGGAGATGATGTGTGTTTCTTATTTCCACATTTGACAAAAGAATTAATCGTCAAAAGCATGTAATTAACGAGCCTCCATATGCAACTCCCCCTCCTTAAAAAACTATGGTACTAACAATTTTATAATCTTCTTAGTTTTCAAGATCCATCTGAAATGCCCGCTGAAAGTTAATAACATACAACTCTAATCATAGTATGCGACATCTATATCTAAAAGAATAATAGTATAATCTAAACAATTTTTTCTTTCACATTTTATAACTGGGTGTAAAATTTTACAAAATATTAGTTTATTAACACTAAATAATGTGTAAAAAATAGTTACAAGTGTGAAAAAAATTATAAAACAATTAATTTTTAACACTTATACTTTTATAAAAAACTTCACACTTTTAAGGGTAAATGTAGAGAAATATAAGAAATATCCGCAATTATAGATGTGAAAGTCATTTGTAACACTCAATTCCTCACACAAGTGTGGAGTTATTGAGTGTTACAGTTAAATTCCACACTTATGATTGTAGAGAAATCTTAGATTTCTCCAAAATTGAAAGTGTGAACTTTTTTTGATACAATTTTAAGTGTGAAACATTTATTGTTTTATAAGTCTTTTTTCCCACTTAAATTTCTTACACATTCTTAGTTGTTAACGAACTAATAAAAAAATATACATTTTAAAAATGTGAAAATAAAAATGTGTAGATTAAACTATCTTTTAGTAGTATAAAATAACCATGTAAAATTTCTCTAACTTATTAAAAGTCACGTCACAAGAAACCAATTCAACAAAACATTATGATACACCTACGAAATTAAACAAATATTTATACCATGAACTTGGATTCTATGAATCGTGATGGTAGGAAACTTTATAAGGTAGTAATTTAAAAATGCAAGTACCACCATAAGGTTTTTCCTGCATATTTAATGTTTGCTTGTAAACTAAGTCCAACTATCTTAGTAATTTGAGGATATCTTATGGTGCTTTACCTTCCGACTTCCGAGTACGGTTTTGCTGTTATAATAATAATAATAATAATAATAATAATAATAATAATAATAATAATAATAAAGAAAAAAGAAAACATAAAAAATAAAAAATTGTGTGTATGGTTAAACCATGGTATAATTTTTTAAGGAAAAATGATAAAAAAAATACAATATGTATGATTATTTTAAGGTAACAAGTAATTTGATGAAAAATTTGTAAGTATCAAAATAATTGTTCATACTCCCTCCGTCTCAAAATTATTGTCAGAAGACAACAATTACAAAGTTTAATAAAAGTGAGGTTAGTTTTATTTTCAACCACTCAAAAAGAATATTCCTCTATTTTATTCTCTAGTTTTTACTTAAAAAGGTAAGTGGACAATTAATTTGAGACATCTTAAAATATAAATGTGGACAATAATTTTGAGACGAAAGTAATATTTCTTTTTTGACATTAATTGCCCACTTTTTATTTTAAGTAATAAAAAAGGAATTTAATTGATGAATATTTTATCTGAGTAGTTTAAAAATTTAATAGCCTCATTTATTAAACTGTGTGTTTTTTTGTCTCATAACAATAGTTTTGAAATAGAAGAAGTCAACCTTTTTAAGACGATGACGTATCATAATTATATAATACTCGCATGCAAAAGTCCAAAACAGCTTAGTATAATGAAATTGGCCAAGTGGAGTTTATATTATCTTTAAAAAAAAAAAAAAAAAAAAAAAAAAAAAAAAAAAAAAATGTTAAAAGTTACAAGCAAAAAAAATAAACATGTTAACAGCTAAGTTTATACTACCTTACTACCTTACTTCAAATTTATACTACCTTGCTTCTACTTAACAGCTAAGTTTATTAAAAGTTAAAGGAAAAGGAAAAAAAAAAAAACCATGTTATCTTTAAAATCGTAGTAGTAAGTTACATGTATAACTACCGAATAAGGGTAGTGTTAATACAAATATCGCCTAAAAACGTTATTTATATTTTACGATCTTCGCTAAGTTTTGTTAACGACAAAATGTAAACTTTAGTTTTAAGCAAAACATATTCTTAGTTTTTAAGACTTGCTTAAACTAGACTTTTGCTATATTTTACATTTCATAAAACATAACACAAGTTTATTTCTTAAATTAGAAATAGTCACATCACATTTATGGCAAGTTTTGTCATTATGTATTTATGGCAAGTTATGTGTTTGACTTGCTTTCATGTTGCTTGCAAGTATCATGTTTGACTTACTTTAAGTGATGTGACATTGTTTGGTTGCTAGGAGTTATGAGACAAGACCCTGTTTGGTTTGAAGAGTTATTGCTAAAACCTACTGCAGACCCGGCGGTACCCTGGGGGTACACGGGCGGAACCCATTTTTGGGTTCCGCCTGATCCGCCGAGCATGCAGTGTGTTGTGCTATAAATACCAAGCCATAACTTGATTTTTGGCTAACCTCTTGAGATCATTTTTACACACACACACTCATCTTTCTTTCTAACATCTTAACATTGTAAATGTGAAGTTTCCTTTTGTAGCAAAGAAGCTCACAAGGTCGTCATAAGTTACAAGTTTCCAACACAACGTTGCAAGACTTGGTAGCTTAGTATTGTGTAAACTTGTGTTGTTTACACTTCATTTGTTTGTGTATATTCTGTAGTGAGTGGTTAGTATTTTAGTCCTCAAAATACAAAGAGTGTCGGGAGTTGTTGTACCCTAGTAAAAGAACTAAACGGGAGTGGTTGTGCCCTTGTAAAAAAACTCGACATCTAGCTTTGTGTCGGTAAAAGTATAAGCGACGTGTAAGGTTTTCTCCGCCGGTGAAAGGAGCTTGTTGACTAGTGAAAGAAACTCTCGAGTTGGATACTCAGGGCGTGGACGTAGGGCAAGGAAAAAGAGTCCTTGTAGCCGAACCACGATAAATACTCGTGTTGTGGTTTGATCGTTTCTTTCCTTTACTTGCATGTTATATATTGTGTTTGTGCATATATCTTTGATCAAACGGAAAGTTTCAAAGCTAACTAAACAAGATAAAAAGATTTTAAAACGCTAAACTATTCAACCCCCCTTCTAGTTTTCCACAATTGGCATCAAGAGCTACGTTTCTCAAGCTTTTAAAATATATTGTGTTTTAAAACTTGAAACGATCCATGGATTTTGAAAATTACAAAGAAGGGCAATCTATGCAAAGACCACCACTCTTTGAAGCAAATGGTTTTATATATTGGAAAAACCGTTTTGAAACTTACGTGAAATCTAAAGATATAGATTTGTGGTATATAATTATTGATGGTGATAACGTAGTTACTAACATCAAAGATGATGATCAAAAGAAATTAATAGGTAAAAATAATGAAGCTAAAATGATGCTTTATAATGCTTTGCCTAAGAAAGAATATGAAAGTGTCTTTTTGTGTAAAACCGCCAAAGATATTTGGCAATCTTTAATTGTCACTCATCAAGGAAACTCACAAGTTAAAGATAACAAAATTGATCTTCTTGTTCAACAATATGAACAATTTGTTATTTCCGAAGATGAGATTATTGATAATGCCTTTGCTAGGTTTAACACTATTATTACTTCACTTAAAGCACTTGATGAATCTTTTTGTAGTAAGAACTTTGTTAGGAAATTTCTTAGAGCACTCCATCCGAAGTGGAGAGCAAAAGTGACGGCAATTGAAGAATCCAAAGATCTTTCAAGCATGTCACTTGATGAGCTTATTGGAAACCTCAAAGTTCATGAAATGGTAATGGAAAAAGATTCAGAACTAGTTAGAGGCAAGAAAGAAAAAGTTAAGTCCATTGCCTTGAAAGCTAGAGTCCAATCAAGTGATGATGAAGAATCTACTTCGGATAGTGATGATGAGGAATATGCTATGGCCGTGAGAGACTTCAAGAAGTTCTTTCGTAGGCGAGGAAAGTTTGTAAGGCAACCTAAAGATGACAAGAAAACCTTCCGGAAAGATCGTGATGATCGAAAAGGAAAAGTTGAAAGAAAATGTTATAGGTTTGGAGACACAAGTCATCTTGTAGGAGAATGTCCAAAACCACCCAAGAGCAAACCTCAACAAGCTTTTGTGGGTGGTGCTTGGAGTGACTATGAAGGAGATGATGATGAGCCAAAGAATGATGATATTGCTCTCATGGCTCACAACTCAAATGAGGTACTCTCCGACTCATCCTACTCCTCTATAGATGATGATACTTTACAAAATGAATATAACAAACTTTGTGAGTTAAGCTTAAAAATCATAAACAAAAATAAATTTTTGAAAACTAAAAAGGAGTTTTTAGAAAATGAAGTCTATGAGTTAAAAGAAAAAGCTAAGAGATTAGAAAAAGGGTAAAGATATTGACACCTCATGCAAATCATGTGAAGAACTTGAACTTGAAGTTGAGAGACTTAAAATTACTCAAAATGATCTAATCAAACAAACCACAAAGTTCAAAAAGTTCGATAAGAGCATTTCATGTGCGGATGAAATTATGAAACTTCAAAAGTCACCTTTTGATAAAACAGGTCTAGGTTTCAGGAAAGTAGAAATCATTAAGGGACAAACGAAACAAGAAAAGAACACACATGAAACAAACAAAATTGCTACAGCAGCCCGCGGACCAGACGGAACCCAAATTAGGGTTCCGCCCGTTGGCCCCGAGGGATCCGCCAGGACTGCTGCAGCAGTAACTCCATCCACATCGGATCGTTCAAAATTTGTTAAAGTTACATATAAAAATGGAACAAAACCTGCCTTTAGAACTGGAGTAGGACTTAGTAAAAGTGAATTTAGAGCTAAGACTACTCAACCAAGACCTAAGACTCCAATTCCCAAACGGCCCTTTCCAAAGAGCAACTTCAATGCTCGACCAAACTACCAACACGCTTGGAATCAAAACACTCCTGGACATTACCAAAACTCAAACTACATGCCATGGAACCCTTATGTTCTATTTTCCTATTTGGAACGAATTAATGGTATGCTTAACCAAAATGGACCCATGAGAAATTGGGGACAAAATGTTTGAGTGTTTTTCATAAAATAGGTGTGCCTCAAAGTTTGTTTGGATCCGGATGAATGGATTAAAGATAGCGGTTGTTCAAGGCACATGACGGGTAATAAAAGCCTCTTCTCTACATATCACAAATGTGATGGAGGTAATGTTACGTTTGGTAGTAATGCTAAGAGCAAAATCATCGGAAAAGGTACAATTTCTCATGACTCCCTTTCTATAGATGATGTTGCTCATGTTGATAACTTAGGATTTAATCTTCTTAGTATTAGTCAACTTTGTCGTAATAAGTATAATGTCCTTTTTAGTAAAAACGGTAGTAAAATCCTTAAAGATGGTATAACCGTAGCAAAAGGTGTCCTTAAGAACAACGTATACGTCATGAAGTTGGATTCAACATCTAGAGACAAACTTTGTCTTACCTCATTAGATGAATCTTCAACTTTATGGCATAGACGTTTAGGATACGCTAACATGAGACTAATCCAAAACCTCTCCTCCAAAGACTTAGTTCGAAACCTACCCAAGTTGAAATATGACCAACACTTTTGTGATGCTTGGAAAGTCGGTAAACAAGTCCATAGTAGCCATAAGGCTAAAAACTTGGTGTCTACATCTAGGTGTCTAGAACTTTTACATATGGATTTATTTGGTCCATCCGCTATACAAAGTTATGGAGGTAACTTCTATACTTTGGTCATAGTTGATGATTACTCACGTTATACTTGGACTAAGTTTTTGAAAAGTAAAAATGAAGCTTTTGATAAATTTGAGATTCTAAGTAAGAAAATCCAAAATCAAGTAGGATCTAATATTGTGTCTATTAGAACGGATCACGGTCGTGAATTTGATAATGAATTTCAATTTGGAAAATTTTGTGATAATAATGGAATTACTCATAACTTTTCGGCTCCACGTACTCCTCAATCTAATGGTGTAGTAGAACGTAAAAACTGGACATTACAAGAGATGAGTAGAACAATGCTTAATGAACAAACTATTCCACAAAAGTTTTGGTGTAATGCCGTTGATACATCAACGTACATTTTAAATCGAGTCCTAATTAGACGATTTTTGAATAAAACACCTTATGAACTTTATAGAGGTAAAAAGCCTACATTAGGATACTTTAGAGTGTTTGGGAGTAAATGCTTCATTCTCAACACCAAGGATTATCTCACCAAATTTGACCCAAAGTCTTATGAAGGTGTATTTCTTGGATATTCACAAAATAGCAAAGCTTACATTGTTTTAAACAAAGAAACCTTAAGAGTCGAGGAATCGTTAAACGTAAAATTTGACGAAAGTCCACCTCCCTCTAAGACATCACCTTTGGTAGATGATGACTTAGTTGAAAGCCAAGCAATTGAATGTCAAGAAATCTTAGGTAATGACAAGGAAGATGAACTATTAAACAAAGAACTTGTTAATGTCAAAGAATCTAAAAGTCATCCATTAGATAGTGTCATAGGCAACATTAACGAAAGAACACTTAGATCAAAAGTCCAAAATGAAAGCAACTACTTTTGTTTCGTGTCAACCATTGAACCTAAAAACGTTAATGAAGCCATTAAAGATGAATCTTGGGTAATTGCAATGCAAGAAGAATTAAACCAATTTGTTAGGAATGATGTATGGACATTAGTTCCTCAACCAAAGAGTCAAACAATAATTGGAAAGAAATGGGTCTTTCGTAATAAAATGGATGAAAATGGAATTGTGTCTAGAAATAAAGCTAGGCTAGTTGCACAAGGATATAATCAACAAGAAGGCATTGACTACGATGAAACTTTTGCTCCGGTAGCTAGGCTCGAGTCAATTAGGATATTACTTGCTTATGCGTGTGCACATAATTTTAAACTTTTTCAAATGGACGTCAAAAGTGCATTTCTAAACGGAGTCATTAATGAAGAAGTGTATGTTGCTCAACCACCGGGCTTCATCGATTTTGAAAAACCTAATTATGTTTACAAACTTAAAAAGGCTCTTTACGGACTTAAGCAAGCTCCAAAAGCACGGTATGATCGACTTAAAACCTTCTTAGTTGACCATAAGTACACCATGGGCTTAGTTGATAATACTCTCTTCACTAAGAAGAAAGATTCACATATTATCATAGTCCAAATCTATGTTGATGACATTATATTCGGATCAACTTGTCAAGAACTATGTGTGGATTTCTCAAAAATCATGCATGACGAGTTTGAAATGAGTATGATGGGAGAACTCAATTTTTTCTTAGGACTCCAAATTAAACAACTTGGAGATGGTATCTTCTTTAACCAATCTAAATACATTAAGGACATGCTTAAGAAATTTGGATTAGAAGATTCGAAACCTATCAAAACTCCCATGTCCACGGAAACTAAACTCACCAAGGATGAGGAAAGTGAATCCGTAGATAGCACTAAATATAGAGGTATGATTGGTAGTCTACTTTACCTTACGGCTAGTAGACCCGACATTATGTTTAGTGTTTGTCTATGTGCTCGTTTTCAAGAAGATCCTAAAACTACCCATCTTGAAGCCGTTAAAAGGATATTTAGGTATATTAAGGGCACTACACATTTAGGTTTATGGTATCCCAAAGGAACGGGAATAGACACCATAGTGTATGCCGACTCGGATCATGCCGGTGACTATGTCGATAGAAAAAGCACAAGTGGTATTTGTACTTTTGTTGGACATTGTCTCACCTCATGGTTCTCTAAGAAGCAAACGGCTTTTGCTATCTCAACTACGGAAGCCGAGTACGTTTCGGCCGGAAAGGCATGTCAACAAGCTCTTTGGATGAAGCAAACTCTTGTCAACTACGGAATTCTACTCAACGACATCACAATTCTTTGTGACAACAAAGGTGCCATTGATCTCAGCAAAAACCCGGTTCAACATGCTCGCACCAAACATATTGAAATCCGTCATCATTTCCTTCGTGACAACGTTCAAAAAGGAAATATCTCAATTGAGAAAGTTTCTTCCGAAGACAACATAGCCGACATCCTCACCAAACCTCTTAAACGTGAACCTTTTAACCTTCTTAGGCTAGGCTTAGGACTCATGGAACCTACACTGTAGTTCTGAACATTAGACAAAAATCACAAAAATCAAAACAAATCCATAACAATTTTTCTCAGCAGGGTCGGCGGAACCCTGAGCCATAACGGACGGAACCCAAATTTGGGATCCGCCGTGTCCGCCGACCTGCAGAACCTATACATTTGTTTATATTAAACCAAACACCCATTATCTCATACCACAACTTCCAAAACTGTTACTATTCACCATTCCTCTCATCAATATTCACGAAATTTTGGTCTTCCATTCAATCACATTACTAATCCATCATCATTGTAAGTATTCTAACTTGATTACAATCCTGATCTGAGTCTAGGAATTCTATTTTTGCACAAAAACAAAAACTTGGGGTTATGCATTAAACTTGTAAAATTCATGCATAAAATTAGGTGTTTAACAAAACTAATCATGTTCCCCATAGTTAGGAATTGCATTCTTACTTAGTGTAAACATGTTTGCTAAACCACCCTATGTCAAATTCTTACAAAAATTTCTCACAAGTAGGACAAATATTTTTTCGTCTCACATTGAGAATACAAAATCAAAACGTTATGTTCAAAACATCACTTGCATAATGTCTCTTGAATGCTAAAGGGAATACATAACCAATATGTATTTTCGGGTACATTCAAACGAAGCTACATTGACTTAGGAGTGTTTGGGTTATCTTTTGTTTTTATAACAAAACTTGCATTATAAAACGTTTTTGATGCATCAAAATGAGTCAAGATAACCGCACCTCCACATTGTTTTCATATAGGCACACACTAGAACATCCACATTAAAATAGTAGTTTACTTAAACTAAAATGTGAAATTTTTGTTGTTCTAGGTATCATCATGCCTCCTCTAACCCATTACGACCATAAGGACAGAATTAAGTACCTCCCAAAACACCACAAAACCAAAGGCCTTACCCCAAACCAAGTCAACATTTTCAAAGCCTTAGAAAAACACTATGTCCATGAGGGTAGAACCATTGACCCATCTTTCCTAGAAGGGACAAACCTTTATGACGAATTCGCCGCAATCAACTTTGAGTGTCTTTTGACTATCGACGAGCCTATTTGTCCTAGATTCATCCTAGAATTCTATGCTTCCGTCACCCTCTCCACGGGTGATTATGATTTCATATCCGTCAACTTTAGGGCTAGTGGTAACCAATACTCCTTCACTCTCGAGGAATTTGCTCAAATCCTAGGGGTCCCAAACCATGGTACTTGTATCTACTCCGATTTGCACTCTCTCTCAACCCTTGACACTCTCAATGACCGTTTCCATCCTTATGACACCCCTCTTGTGTCCAAAGATGTACTCCGTAACCATCTCTTTGTTAGAACAACCACCACTAGGAGAACCCGTGGGGGAAATGAAGTCGAAAAGGATCCATATGGAATGGAACTTAATGAACTCTTGCCCCAATTCAAGAAATGGGAGGAAGTCCTTAGAGCCAATGTAATAAGCACCATAGGAAACCGAGACCATATCAACCTTTGCCTATGCTACATGCTCTACTCTTTGTCCGTTAGGCAACCTTTCAATCTTGCCTACTACATGGCTAAGAGAATGGCCGACATTCCCGTGCATGGCACAACGGCTATGTCGTATGGAATGCTCTTGACCCGTCTATTTAGGTTCATTTCACCCATTCCACCAACTCCTAACCGTCTTCGTCTTGACTACTCTCTCATCCCTCACACCTTTGTTCCACTTAGTGATAAGAGAATGTACAAAGCCCAAGGAAAACGCCCACATCCTCCTACCTCATCTTCCTCTTCCTCAATGAGTGAAGATGACAATTTGCCAAACTCTAGGCTCCCACCTCTAGAATACCTTTCCCAACTTCCGGATATTCCAAACGAGTCGGAGGAGTTCAAGCAAACAAAAGGGATGTTCAAAAACATAGGAAGATTCCTCGGGAAGATGAAGAAGAAGATGGACCGTCAATGAGTGCGGGTGTGTTAGGAGTGTTTGGCACAAGGTGCTATTGGAACTATTTGGTAGTTTAAACAATCTTTGTGATGTATTTGTGTGTTAGTACAATGTTTGATACACTTTGGAACATGTTTCAACTAACAATGTTGCAGGAAGACAACTTTTGGTGAGTTGTCAAATTTTCATGGTTATGGAATTTTCACTAAGTATGGTGAAATTCTCGACCTCAAGGTCAAACTCCTATGATATGTGTGTTTAGATGTCTAATTTTTGCATTGCCTAACCAGAAATGAAGTATCTCTTTGATTTTAGGAGTTTTCGAAAATTTTGAAAATCGTTTCGCGGGTCAAAAACGCGGATTGTGAAGTTTTTCAGGCCTGGCGGATCCGGTGGATCCCAAATTTGGGTTCCGCCAGTACAAAATCTGGGTAACCCAGATTTTGCCCAACGGACCAGACGGAACCTTCACTTGGGTTCCGCCTGTGTCAACTGAGGGTGCCGCCAGTAACCTGCAAATTTTTTTTTGTTTCCTTTTCGCCAATTCAACATTGAAACACCAAAATTCAATCCTTTTAGGTAGAAACCCATTACTTGCAATGTGTTTAGCATAATAGGATACTCCCTCTTCCATGAACTTAACCAAAACCAATTCCCGCCAAAATTCAAAATTAACCATAACAACCTCAAGGACCCCTCAAACATAAAGGAAGGAACCCTTCTAAGGGATCCTTGAAATCCCTGAGATTTATACTACCAAAAATCCACCAAAACCACTATGCATTTAGTGCAAAACTTGTCTTCTCACTTCACCATTTTCATTGGATTGACTTCCATGACATGACAACCCACAATTAAGTTTTCCAAATCATTAGGAACCACCATTTTTGTATGGACTAACATCAAATCCAAACACTCCTTCCCACAAATCTTCATCACTATAAATTAAACCATCCTAAACACTATCAAATCACACCTTCTTCATCACCATTTCTGAAACTTTAAACCATTTTAACCATGACCAAGTCAACAAACACCTCTCAACCATCACGACCCATCCGGAGAAATGCCCGGATAAGTGTCAAACCACTATGGTCAAACCAATCCATCAACCTTAGCTCCTCATCTTCGGATGAATTCACATCACCCATAAAAAATGAACATTTTTTGAACCTTGCATCTCCATCTCTATCACCCAAACAACCAAATGAGGTTACTCCACCACCTACTAAATCACCCATTGACCCAACTCCACCAAGTGCTCCAACCCAACCATACAAAACTCCATCACCATCATCATTACCCAAAATTGAACCAATGGAGCTTTTTGGATCTCCTCCAACATCACCACACCCATATGTCCAAGATTTAAATGATCTTCCACCAAGACATACCCAACCACCACCTTTTGCAAATCACTCACCAAGGTCAATTCTTGACCTTGATGAAGATCTTGAACCTAGCCAACCATCACCACAAGTGTACCAACCACCTAAACCGTTGTTGTTTCACCCAATTTACCGTGAAATCCATGGTCCTCTTTATGGAGAACCAAATTTTGAACACCATGATCACCCAACTCCACCACCTTCTCAAGCCCAAACCTATGAGTCTTTCTTTCCTTTTTATGAGGAAATACAAAGCATGGTTGACAACCAACTTCATCAAGCAATGGAATTTCAAACCACCTTGCTTGAATCAATACCAAATCCATCCTCCACCCAAGAACCAAAACCAAACCAACCCCTAAACCAAGAAACCAAAACCAACCCATTTTCACCCAACCATCCCCATGTTTGCTCAAATTGTGAGCAAATGGGTGAAAGCATAAAAACCTTGCTTCACCAATTCCAAAATGAAACCCGGTTTGCATTCCAACATGTCATTGAACGTTTGGATGCACTTTCCCACCCCAACAAATCCTAAACAACCCTTGGAGGCCGTTTGCCCCAACTTAGGAATGTAGGATTTTTTTTTATTTTTTTATTTTCTTGTTTTTTTTTTATTTTTTATTTTTTATTTTTTTTATTTTTTTTTATTTTTTATTTTTTAGTTTTTGGTTACTAAGTAGAAGAATAGTTAACATTTCTTGTCTTTTGACTTTTATAAGTCAAAATTTTACTTGGAATGAAATTCTTTCTACTTACTTTTGTGCATTGTTGGTTGATCAATGTTGTGTTGTTGTTATGGTTGCAATGTGTGTGGTAACTACAAGTTTGACTATATATATCACCAACTAACCATTTTTTTTGTAGGTCTCAAAATCCATGTTTCCCATATTGGTACTCCATTTAGGGGGAGTATCGACCAAGGGGGAGCATGGCGATTATTCCGCTTCGCTACTCTACTTTTTGTTTCGACAAAAAGGGGGAGAAATATATTAAACCTTCAATACTTGATATGCTTTTCAACTCTTAAGTAAAACAAGGTTAATATAATTTTTTTTTAAGTCTTAAAAACCAAGATTTTGTGTGTTACTTAAAAACAAAATTTATGTTTTGTCATCAACAAAAAGGGGGAGATTGTTAATACAAATATCGCCTAAAAACGTTATTTATATTTTACGATCTTCGCTAAGTTTTGTTAACGACAAAATGTAAACTTTAGTTTTAAGCAAAACATATTCTTAGTTTTTAAGACTTGCTTAAACTAGACTTTTGCTACATTTTACATTTCATAAAACATAACACAAGTTTATTTCTTAAATTAGAAATAGTCACATCACATTTATGGCAAGTTTTGTCATTATGTATTTATGGCAAGTTATGTGTTTGACTTGCTTTCATGTTGCTTGCAAGTATCATGTTTGACTTACTTTAAGTGATGTGACATTGTTTGGTTGCTAGGAGTTATGAGAAAAGACCTTGTTTGGTTTGAAGAGTTATTGCTAAAACCTACTGCAGACCCGGCAGTACCCTGGGGGTACACGGGCGGAACCCATTTTTGGGTTCCGCCTGATCCGCCGAGCATGCAGTGTGTTGTGCTATAAATACCAAGCCATAACTTGATTTTTGGCTAACCTCTTGAGATCATTTTTACACACACACTCATCTTTCTTTCTAACATCTTAACATTGTAAATGTGAAGTTTCCTTTTGTAGCAAAGAAGCTCACAAGGTCATCATAAGTTACAAGTTTCCAACACAACGTTGCAAGACTTGGTAGCTTAGTATTGTGTAAACTTGTGTTGTTTACACTTCATTTGTTTGTGTATATTCTGTAGTGAGTGGTTAGTATTTTAGTCCTCAAAATACAAAGAGTGTCGGGAGTTGTTGTACCCTAGTAAAAGAACTAAACGGGAGTGGTTGTGCCCTTGTAAAAGAACTCGACATCTAGCTTTGTGTCGGTAAAAGTATAAGCGACGTGTAAGGTTTTCTCCGCCGGTGAAAGGAGCTTGTTGACTAGTGAAAGAAACTCTCGAGTTGGATACTCGGGGCGTGGACGTAGGGCAAGGAAAAAGAGTCCTTGTAGCCGAACCACGATAAATACTCGTGTTGTGGTTTGATCGTTTCTTTCCTTTACTTGCATGTTATATATTGTGTTTGTGCATATATCTTTGATCAAACGGAAAGTTTCAAAGCTAATTAAACAAGATAAAAAGATTTTAAAACGCTAAACTATTCAACCCCCTTCTAGTTTTCCACAGGTAGAAATGTGCCGAGTCAATCCTTAGCTTGCCGAGCTCGAGCACGACTCGTTTAAGTTCACAAGGCTCGATCTCGTTTACAAAACAGCCTTATGACTTCAGCTTATTAGTTTGTGTCATTTTTTACGTGCTCGACATCAACTCCTTTTTATACCAGGCCTAAATAATATAAAGCTCGACTCGAACTCAACTTTAATACTTTAGGCTCAAGTTCGTTTATTATAATCATTAAAATTTCATCGTTAGTCCCTGAACTCTACCAAATTCCCCCGTTTGATCCCAAAAAATGAATATGCGGCATAGGCAGTCCCTAAACTCTCCAAACGCGCAATGCTGCGCGTTTGGTCCTTTTGGAAAACAGACGTTATCCCGTCATGTTTACTGACATGGCAGCGAGTGGGTTTTTCGTCTTTTCACCCATTTTTCATTTCCTCATTTGGTCCCTAACAACTTTCTATAAGTACACATTTCCTCACTTTCCCCTGACATTCTCTATTTCCCATATCGCGTATCTCACTTTCCCGCCCAATCACATCAGCACCACTTCTCAAAACTCTCGAGCCTCGTCCCTAATTTCGGCAACAATGGCTCTGCCAACAATGGCGTCACCAACATAGAAGATGCGGAAAAAAGGACCAAGGGTTATAAGTGAACAGTTGGAAATGGGGTGTGAAAAGGAATATGGTAATGACTTGAAATCCTGTTGCTTTGAGATACATTTTGATATGAACTTGTGTTAATATATGTTTATTTACTAAGTAACTAACATTTTATTGCAGAATTTGCACGACATTTATTCAGCATACGAATACACCATGGTGGGGCATTCATGCGTTTTCCTGATAGAGAATACGTTGGTGGTGCTGAAGACATCTTTGATAGGGTTGATATTGATATTTTCTCAGTGTTTGACCTAGACCAGATGGTTCTACAACTAGGCTACATAGGTAAGAATGAGCCTCTGTTTTCCCACTATTTAAGTCGAATGAGTACTTTAGATGATGGGTTGTTTCCACTATCGTGTGATGAAGATGTTAGATATTTGAGTTACTTAGTGGATGGTTTCAAGTTGATTGAGATGTACATAGAGCCTGGTTGTACTAGGGTTACTAGAAAAACTAGGGCTCTCATAGAGGAATATGTGTCTAGTGCACCTTGTGCTAGTACCTCTAAGGGAAAAAAAACCTACTCAAATGTTTTACTTGACATGGCCTGAGAATACTAATAATTATGCTAGCTACCTGTTTTACACAATTGACTGACAATGAATGTGGTGAAAACCAAAACAACGACCTTCCACACATAGGTTCACAGTTTGGCAGTTTAAACCTTAGTTTCACCCCAGTGAAACCTGCTTCTAAGGATGTGGTAAAAGAAAAAATAGCTGATATCGTTAGGTTAATGGAGTTTGAGGAGAATGAATTGGATATAGGTCCAGCATTTAGTTATTTGGATGCTATGAATGTTGACAGTACTTATGGTTTAAGTCATGACGAACATTTTGGAGTTGATGACCTGGACTTAAATGTAGGCTTGGATGTTGACCTAAATGTTCCCCAAACAGGATTGCAAGTAGATGGTAGAACTAAGAAACATGCTCATGACCAAGCTGCGTTCGTAGACCCTAGAGCTGAGGAAGTTGGTGTGTAGGTTAATGGTGAAGAGGCACAAGATGATGAGCAGGGTAACATTCATAGTGTTAATGATAGTGAATATGAAGGAGACTCTAGTGACAATGCTGATTCAGATAATGAAGAAGAGGCTGCTATGGATGATGAAGGACACCATGGAGAAGAGCCTGCTGTTCAAGTAAATATGTTTAGACTAACTGGGAATAATGCTTATGACAGCATTGGCAACATCAGTCTAGTTGGACATGTTGTAGAAGGAACAGAAGCCGTAAGTGTAGAAGGTTTTGAGAGTGAAACAAGTTCTGAGGGTGAACCAAATTTTATTCAAAGGAAGCAGTTAAGGGAAATAAGAAGAGTTATTGAAAATAACATCTCAGACAATCCAATTGAGAAGTACTTTTTCTTTTCAGTGGCCAAGAGTTTGCTACTCCAGCAGAGGTGAAGGAAAGAGTATACATGCATGCAATTGAGACTAGGAGAAATTTGAAGTTGATAAAGAATGATGGTGTTAGGATAAAAGCTATATGTGATAACCAAATACATGTCTTTACAAAGTCACTCTTAAGTGGACCAACAGACCCAAGTGTAGCAATAGGTGTTGGGCCTAGTGGATCAAGTGGCCCAGTTGTTGGTAGAGGGACTAAAAGGAAGAGGAATAGTGTAGGAATTTCTGGTGTTGAACTTGAAAGCAATCAATGCCCATAGGTCATGTATGCTAGCAAAGAAAAAATTAGGAAAAATTGGATTATGAAGACACACATAGACAAACACACTTGCCTTCAATCAAGGGATATAAAACACTGCACTTATAAATTTTTGGCAAACAAGATATATGACCTAGTTAAGGTTAATCTACAGATCCCTGGAAAGGCAGTTCAAGACTAGCTCCAACATGAATTACATCTTCAGGTATCTATGACCAAAGCATTCAGTGCCAAACTTAAAGCGGAAAGAGATGTTGCAGGTGATCACAACCTGCAGTATATCATGCTTAGGGACTATATTGGTGAAGTACTGTCTACAAACCCTAATACTACTGTGAAGCTTGCAATTGATAGAGATACCGCTAATCCTGATATGCCTACAAGGGTGTTTAAAAGCGTATATGTTTGTTTGGGAGTGTTGAAGGAAAGGTACAGGGCTTGCAGAAGAGAATTGTTGGGGCTAGATGGTGCTTTCATGGTCTTGGTTCTTAATGTGCTTGGGTGATGACATAGATCTAAACCCTAGGTCAAATTTCACATTCATCAGTGATAGACAAAAGGTTAGTAACATGTTCCCCTAGTTGAATTCTTAAATACAACATAATATGAGTTATTCTTTTGCTTACTGAGTTGGTTTATGCAGGGAATCATTCCAGCCATAAAATCTGTGTTCCCAATTGCAGAACACAGATTTTGCTTGAGGCACATTCATGAAAATATGAAGCAGCAGTTTAGTGGACTGGAATACAAGGAAGCTTTGTGGAGATGTGCATCTGTTACAACTGTTAGGGGTTTTGAAAGGTGTATGCAACATTTAAATACTTTGAATCCTAAAGCACATGAATGGTTGAACAAGATACCAGCTGAACATTGGGCAAGATCTCATTTTTCTGGTAATTGTTTAATTGACTAAAAAAAAGGTACAATAGTTAGACATGTATATCATTTAATTGTTTCATATTTACATGTTATAGGTAGAGCAGTTACAGATTTATTGATCAACAACATTCGTAAGGTCTTTAATGGTAAAATAATTGCAGCAAGGGACAAGCCAGTCATTACACTTTTGGAGTACATCAGGGAATACTGCATGAAGATAATAGTAAGTGTACAAGTTATAATTGACAAAACCGATGGTCCTCTAACCCCAACTGCAACTAAAATATTGGAAGCCATTAAGAAAGATGCTCATACGTTGAATGTGATATGGAATGGAGGAGTTAAATATCAGGTAACAGGGGCATGGGGTGATTAGTGTGTTGTTGATGTACAACTTAGGGTATTTTCATGCTGGAAATGGGAATTGACCGGGATACCTTGTAAGCATATTGTTGCAGCCTGTTGGAATATGGCTCTCAATAGAATGGAAGTAGGACCTCCTGAGTCTTGGGTACATTCCTGTTATTTGTTGAGCACATGGAAGGAAGTATATGTTGGAGTATGCTCGTGTCATAATAAATAATTATATGGCTAGACATATGTGAGCCTATGGGGTCACACACTTATACATAGAGACACCATTATATATATTGTATTTATCGTATTTACACTATATATACGACTACGTAACTCGGGATCAATAACGGGCTACTAATAACTAAGCTATCACTTAGTTTATTGGATTAGACCAACAATGGGCAAGCCCATTTTGGGCCCCCATGGAAAGCCTAGGTGAGAAAGGAACAAGGGAAATAGTTCAAGGGGTTAAGTGTAACATGTGATCTTATAACCTCCTCTTGATTTGGTCATTATGACTAATTAAAATGAGAAAACTAATTACCAATTTTTTCTCTCCCTTCCTCTATCCATGAGCCACTAAATTAAACACACCCATATTAGGGTTTGTGGTTTTTGATCCCATCTAACCTTATTCTAGTGTAGTTCAAGGCTAGATCGATGGTTACGAGGTCAAGACTAGCATTGGGTGGTGATCGGTGACGTGTAGTGTGTTTTCATCATAGAGGTGATCTATTTTGGTCACTTGGTTTCATAGGTGGTTCGTGGTGTTGGTGATGGTCTCCATACGATTCTACCGATCACGCTACAAAGGTATAACATGTTGTTGTTTATTATTTGATTGATCATATGGCTATATGGATCCGTTGTTGGTGATGTTTTTCCGCTGATTTTATATGTTCTTTTATGTTTATATATTCAACATCACCTATAGTGGTATCAGAGACAGGTTTCGATCATGTGACCTGTGGGTTATCACGAGCCATCATATGTGCCATATGATTATCGGGTATGCATAAAAATGGCTAAAACGGGTGTTTTGTTTGATGATTTTTGAAGTCATGGTTAAAACAGCCCTAGGGCTCCAATTTTTTCTCATAGAACGACCCTTTAGGGGTCTTATGATCTGCAATTTTTGGTCCCATGGCCAATTGTTATGCATACGCTAATTGGTTACTTGCCGGGTACGTGAAAAATGGCCTAAAACGCGTGTTTTTGATCGGTTTTCGAAACGGTTTTAATTCAGCCCCTAAGGCCATATTTTCTGTGGTTAAATGGCATTTGGAAGGTCCTAATATCAGTGGGTTTTGACCTTTATGTCATAGGAAACACGTACCTAATGGGGTTTTAATTCTTGTTAATTATTTCTTCATTTTCGTTGGCTAACAATTTATTTCTTGTTATTTAATTTGTTTCCATGGCAAATACATGCATGTTTGTCCATGGAGTTAGCCAACACCATGTTTTAATCATAAAATTATAGTATTATTATGTTTATATGTAAAGCTGATGAAAACCTAGACCACTTGTGCATTGAATGGTTGTGAATGTTGTTTAATTTCGTGTTTTGGGGTTTTGCCACTTGTTTCGGCATTTATGTAATGATATTCTTTTGGTTGTAGCCATTGTTTGGGAACTTTTACAGTAGATTAAAATTAGATTAGTTGTATTTTAATTTCAATATAATGTAATCGTGGCTTGATGGTGAAAGGCGAAAGAGTAAAAGACATTTTTGCCGAAAAAATGACTGCTGGAACACCAGTTAGTAAAATGGAGTTTCCCGGCGATTGGTAAGGTATTTTTGGCTGAATTTTTTTTTCAGGTACCCAAGACATGGGCCTACAAGTTTCTAGTTTTGAGCTAAGCCCGGGGAAGCCTCTTTCATTGACATTTGGGCCCCCGAACACAGAAATTCTAGATGGACAGCAACTACTTTTCATGTGCATTATGGGCTTCCAACTTGCTCTTGATTGTCTTGGAGTAAGTGGGAGTCCTCGTGTGGTTGTGTGGTTTGTCCCTAGTTGACTCTTGGTTCTTGTGATGGCTCACGAGACAAAGCATAGGTTTTTTCATCGGTTGAGGCTTTGCATATTGTGGTTGTGTGTTTGGTTTTGCTTTTTATATATCTTGTGATCATATGTAAATTGCAAATAATTTTCTATAAAAGTTAAAACGAAACACAAACCATTTTCAAAACTAAGTCTTTTGATTTAGTTTTAAAAAGTTTTTGAAACTTGAAATCATTGTTTTTAAATAACACCTAAACTTGTTATGTATGTTATTCTAATTTATGTATTATCCAAACTTTATTATCCACATATGATAAATATTAGTCATGAAAATGGACAACTTGACACACATAAATTAAAACAATGATTAGACTTAAGTTAAGAAATGTTTTTAACTTGTGCTACGAAGGATGAATGAATGCTCCTTTCGTACACCTTTTGATTCACATCAATACTTTTACCCGTCAAAATTTAAGTCTTGCCGTCCAATGTTGAGAACACTTGCAATTACCATTTGCCTATGCGTGGGACCTAGGTTGAATTGTAACTGTAACAATTCACATTTTCAGGTTAACATGCTACCGAAAAATTTCACTATTCATATTTTTACTATTCACTTTCGCTATTCATTTTCAGAAATTTAATTTTTATTTCATATTCTCGTGTGATAAATTATTTCCATGGCAAAATAAAAGTTTGACACTCATCAGATCATTTTCGCGAAAGTTATTAAGGAACTACACGTTTTAGGGTAAAACGTCATTCAAAAATCCTACGCACAACGAAACTCCACCGCGTTAATTTTCCCTGCATCAGAAAAATATTTGATACACTCATGATTTATTTGAGAATTAATCATGACTAAGAAAAATATGAGCAAATAAACCCTCGGCCGTGAGAAACAGAAATTTTCGTTTTTAAGCGCTTTTACTAAGCCATAACCTTAGCCTATACCTTCACCGCGTTTCTAAGACGATTTGAGCTTATACAGTGAGATTATGGCACTCACAGTCAAGTCACAAGCTTGGAATAAGCTTGAAAAAGCTGTACACAGGAAACAAAAGAGAAAGAAAGATGAAAACATGTCCAAGGGACAAATATGAACAAAGAAATGCACATGAATTGTGCATTATAGTGCAAGCTTATGGTTTAGACAGATGAGCTTTTACAACTCATATTGGATTGAATGGAAGCTTGTTATAGCTTAGTATAAGCTTCACACTAGAAATAAGGTAAAATAGAATATGTACAAGTTTTATGAACAAGTTTAAACAAGTATGTACCCTAGATTCATCCCATAAGCTCAACTAAGCTCATAAGCTAATTCCAGATACATGCAGTCCCAAACACCCCTGCAGCCTTTTGGATTGGCTTTATGAACAAGTTTAAACAAGCATGTACCCTGGATTCATCCCATAAGCTCATAAGCAAATTCCAGATACATGCAGTCCCAAACACCCCTGCAGCCTTTTGGATTGGCAAATTAAGCTCATTATACAAGCTTAAAAGGCCAAAATAGGAGTTGGAGTAGCAAGGTGAGTGCGTTGGCTTTTTAAAAACCCCAAGCTTATCCTGTGGGGTCCACAAGATAGCTTTTGAGAAGCTATTGAAAAAGCCACCAAGTGACTGTATATAACTGGATTCCCAGATACATGCAGTCAAATGGGACAAGTAAAAAGCTTATCACAAGCTTATTAAATAAGCTATGACATGGCATTAAAGCACATGATCCTCAAGCATGGCTGATTAGCTTCTCAATGAAGCATATATTACAAGCTGGGACCCACTAGGTAGCTTTTTGTTAGCTTATGAAGTTTGCAAAAGTATGCTGATTTCTCAGCATACTTATCAAAATTGTGACAAGTAGAAGCCACTTGCAGGCTAGGTAAATGAGCTGCAAGTGTGAGATTAAGTGTAGGATCATGAAGTTGGGTAGTTCAGCTCCATAAGGAACTAAATTTTCTCAAGCTCATGATCACAAATGAGCTTATAGAGATCTTGTGGAAATGGTGCAAATTAACTGAGTTAACACTTTTTTTTTTTTTTTTTTTTTTTTTTTTTTTTTTTTTTTTTTTTTGTTTTTTTAATTTTGGCCATTTTGGGGAAAAAGGGCATAAAAGGGTACATATTTGATCAAATTCGCCAGAATTTCCCCCCACACTTAGAATTGAATATTGTCCTCAATATTCAAAGTCCCGGCTATTATGCCGAATCCTTGAACGTAAAAAGATAATATTTTAAAGCTAAGTAGGGTAACACAACAATTATTTTATTTTTTAATATTTATAATTTTTCCTTTCATTTTCAAGATATATACAAAATGTGGGGCATCTCCCCCACACTTAGGTGGTAGAAAGGGGAAAGAAGACCGAAATATGGGTGAAAACCCATATTGAGCTACTGTTTTTGATTACCGAGTCGCTAGCTTGACTCGACCTCGAATTAATTGGTTCATGAGGAAGCTACTGTTTTTGATAACCGAGTCGCTAGTTTGAATCGACCTCGAATTAATTGGTTCATGAGGAAGCTACTGTTTTTGATAACCGAGTCGCTAGCTTGACTCGACCCCGAATTAATTTGTTCATGGGGAAATGGAGTGGGATTGCCACTTACAGATTGGATGAGAAAATGGAGTGGGGTCTACTCACAAAATTATGAATATTCATCACTAAGATGAATCTAAGAATCCTTTAGAATCATGGAAACTTAGAAAAGATGAGAGGAATCTTTTTAGGTTTTGATTTTTTTTAATATAAACAGAAAGGGAAAATGTTTTTGTATTTTTAGCTTTTATATATATATATATATATATATATATATATATATATATATATATATATATATATATATATATATATATATATATATATATATATATATATATACAAAGGAAAAGAAAATATTTTTGTGTTTTATATGTTTTTGGAAATGAAATATGATATTATATATAGAATATGTACAAAGGATAGATATTTCAACAAAATGCAAATCCGTTATACGCAGCACACCTCCCCGGCAGCGGCGCCAAATTTTGACTCCTCCCAAACCAGCTAACTTTATTTCTCAACCACTTGTGAATGGTCAATACTAAAAGTCAAACAGCCCGGGAGGAAATGCAATCATGATCCAAGGAGTATAGAATATTCCTAGGTCGTTAAGTCCCAACGAGGCGTGGATTCTGTAATACAACGAATGTGTGTTCTGGTGAAGTTTAAATATAGAAACAGGAATCTGACTGACTAACACTAGGAATGTAAATACTAATAGGTCTGTCACAACTATATCAGTAAAAACGTGCAATCAGAAACCATAAAATGTAAAAGGTTATACAAACGTACGTTTAGGTTCAAATAAACATAAACGTACAAAAACAAAGGGGGAATTATAACAAAAGATGGATTTGCATGCCTTAGCAGCTTAAATGCAAATTAAACAAACTTAAATTTTTTATTTATTAATTACAAACTTATTTAAACGTTAAGAAAACCTAAAAACCTAAAACGTGTACGTTTACGTTTAAATAAACGTCTACGTACCAAAATAAAACTGAAAACTGATCAATACAAACCCCACAAATGTGAAATTTATATTTTTGTGATCCTAATAATAAAAGAAAATTAATTATGAATTAAAATGATTTTTTACAAGTATTGGTGATTACTATTAATTAAAAACTATTTATTTATTAATTAACTAATTTAAACTGATTTAAATTATTATACATACTAAAAAGACTTAGATAATTAAGAAGATTTTTATAAATCTAATTAACCATCACAGGAATCCTAAAAAATTATAAAATTATTTTTACAATTTAGTTTTAAGCTATTTATTAATTAATTACTTAATTAAAAGCTAAATATACTAATTTAAATCTAAAAATTAGAAAATTAAAAGTGAAAATTGCAAAAGTAATTTTTACATATGCTTAATAACTTATAAAAGTTAGAAAAATTATAAAAAGTTATCTAGGATAAAAATTAAATACTAAAACTAATTTATTTTTTACTTTTAAATTTAAACTAATTTAATTAAAATTAAATCTAAAAACTATCAAATGAACAGTAAAAAATATGAAAAAAATATTTAAAGTATATTAACTGATAAGGAGGCTAGGAAAAATAAGCTGGGCACAACAGTTATCCAGATAAGTTGGAATAAGCCAAAACAGCTTAAATAAGCCAAATAAGCTACAACTACTATAAGTATATTGTTTGTGTAGAAGCTTACGGAACTGGTGCCCCAGAGCAGTTGGAAGGGGGTGTGTGTATTAAGCATGTTATACTATCCTTGAGGTCCCAGGCTCGAATCCCATACACCCCATTTTTGCCATTTATTTATTTATTTTTTTTTAATTTTCTTTTTACAAAACTATACAATAAGCTAAAATATAAAGGCATCTTTTTCAAAACTTGGAAATAAGCTGTGTAAGAGCTTATTTCCTTAACAGATGGCTTATAAGCCTTAAGCTTCTAAATAGAAGCTATCACTTAGCTTTAAAGTTTGTTTTTGGGCTTTTCTTTTTCTAGATTATACTAATACTATTATTATACATATATAAGGACAATGGAAAGCTACAAACCTAGAAATAAGCTGTTGCCAAGCTTATGAGCTTACACAGTGAGATTATGGCACACACAGTCAAGTCACAAGCTTGGAATAAGCTTGAAAAAGCTGTACACAGGAAACAAAAGAGAAAGAAAGATGAAAACATGTCCAAGGGACAAATATGAACAAAGAAATGCACAGGAATTGTGCATTATAGTGCAAGCTTATGGTTTAGACAGATGAGTTTTTACAGCTCATCTTGGATTGAATGGAAGCTTGTTATAGCTTAGTATAAGCTTCACACTAGAAATAAAGGGTAAAATAGAATATGTACAAGTTTTATGAACAAGTTTAAACAAGTATGTACCCTGGATTCATCCCATAAGCTCAGATAAGCTCATAAGTTAATTCCAGATACATGCAGTCCCAAACACCCCTGCAGCCTTTTGGATTGGCTTTATGAACAAGTTTAAACAAGCATGTACCCTGGATTCATCCCATAAGCTCAGATAAGCTCATAAGCTAATTCCAGATACATGCAGTCCCAAACACCCCTGCAGCCTTTTGGATTGGCAAATTAAGCTCATTATACAAGCTTAAAGGCCAAAATAGGAGTTGGAGTAGCAAGGTGAGTGCGTTGGCTTTTCAAAAACCCCAAGCTTATCCTGTGGGGCCCACAGGATAGCTTTTGAGAAGCTATTGAAAAAGCCACCAAGTGACCGTATATAACTGGATTTCCAGATACATGCAGTCAAATGGGACAAGTAAAAGGCTTGTCACAAGCTTATTAAATAAGCTGTGACATGGCATTAAAGCACAGGATCTTCAAGCATGGTTGATTAGCTTCTCAAAGAAGCAAATATTACAAGCTGGGACCCACTAGATAGCTTTTTGTTAGCTTATGAAGTTTGCAAAAGTATGCTGATTTCTCAGCATACTTATCAAAATTGTGACAAGTAGAAGCCACTTGCAGGCTAGGTAAATGAGCTGCAAGTGTGAGATTAAGTGTAGGATCATGGAGTTGGGTAGTTCAGCTCCATAAGGAACTAAATTTTCACAAGCTCATGATCACAAATGAGCTTATAGAGATCTTGTGGAAATGGTGCAAATTAACTGAGTTAACAGTTAATTGTTGTGAGTGGGCAAACACAAGATCTCATAATACTTGTCAAATAAGCTTCAAATGCTACACAAGCATTAGAACACTGAGTGTGATGGATTGGCCTCAAATAAGGCCAATTCACACAAGCTCAGGTTCAAATGAAGGCTTTTGAGAGCTTATGGAAACAACAACACCACACAGTTTGCTTCTATGTGGTTTGCTAGGTGGAACAAAAAGGTTGGTAAAATAAGGTGACAATTAAGCTACAAATGTAAAATAAAGCAAAGAAATAATAAAAAGGCCATAAGGGCTTCTAATAAAAACAAAGATCACAGCCACAAGTCCAATGATCAACAAGCTTCAGGCTTGTGAAGTTGGGCTTGTGGCCAGGATACAGGGCAAATTTAGCCTAGAAAAAGCACAAAATTAAGCTATTAAATAAGACAATTAAAAATTATCAAAAATACAAATAGACAGATAAGCAAAAAAATATTAAATCCTAAAAAGCACTAAGACAGAATCTAAACAACAAGAACACAAGAAATTAAAATTTTAATTCAAAAACTAGAAAAACTACAATTGACTATTTAAACAAATCACATAAGTTTGACTTATGTGAGATTCTAATCTAAATTACTGGAAAAATAAGTTATACTAAGATGAAATTAAGCTAAATTAAGCTAAAGCATCAACTTTTACACTAGTAAGGAGAATTTAGACATGTAAACTAAAACAGACAAGAAATTAGAAAAGATTAAAAGCTATTTTGACTTATTGCTAAACAAAGCTTGGACTAGACTACTGAACTGAGTTAATGGACCATTATCAACATACAATCAAACAAGAACAACATCACCAATACCCTTTTAACACAGATTAGACAGCAAACATATAGTACACACTGAGATAAATTTAAAATGAGTTTGACTATAAAAGACATGATCATTGAGCTTAAAGGGGTGTCAAACCCTCAAATGGCTTCATGATCATACAAGAATAGAAATAAGCATCACAAACAACCTCAGAGTATTAAATCATAGCAAATCCAAATAGCCCTTTAATCTACACTTGTCACATGTATTTCAAAGTATTCAGTGAATCTGCATACAAACCTGGATCCAAACTTTATATTAACATATAACAAGATCATTTGAGCACAAAACATCCATCACACAAGCATCTAACACAGATTTGTCACATATGCATTATATACTGTGAGATTTTCAATTTTAGGCACAAGTTATCCATTGAACAAACTAACAATCTAAAACTTAAATAACACTAAACTACAACTCAGAAGCACAAATACATAAAGATAAAAGCAATTAAATAACTGGAAAAGTAAATTGCATAAAAGAGTAAAAATGGCTTACAAAAGCATCCAAGGTGAGAACCAAGTAACCAAGTGACTGCAGCTAAATCCTAAGCTTCCCAAGAAGCTCTAAACCCAAGGGCCATGCCAAATTACCCTGCTTCAAGCTTGATCATCATGTAACCATATTTTTTTTGGAATTTTCATTGATTTTTCATTTTTTATCTATTTTTGAATTTTAAAGATCATAACTGTTTATATGTATCTAAAAGCTTTAAAGCTTTTTCAGGAGTCTACATGAGCTATTAGAGTCCATTGATCAACTATAATCAAACATTACTCTAAATGACTTTGAAAATTAAAGAACATTAAACTAGAACATGAATTTTAAAAGTAACTTGAATTAAAACTGAAAAAGAAGGTTCCATTACACTATTTGAAAGATTAAGACAACATTTAAACTATGAAATGACATTTTAACTAAGGAAAGCTGTAAATTTAAATTACACTACGACCATGGCTATTGCAAGGTGATTTTTCCTTCTTTCTTCTTCACCTTTTATACACCCTTTGGACTCCCACTAGTACTCTCATCATTTCCCACTTTAAATCTTGGCCATTGATTAAGCAGAAGTGATCTCAGCCTTTGAATTTACTTTTGGCGCCAAAAGTCTCATATGTTGCTTGTGGCAGTTTTGGAGCATTTAATGCTTCTTGGGGTGTTGTGGAGGTGGAGGGGACATGGTGTGAAAGGTTGGAGCAAGTTGGGAGAGTTGGGGGTGGTGAAACCAGAGAGGTGGAGATGGTGGTATTGCTGTGTGAGTGAGGGAGGTGAACAGTGGGACGGGGGAGTGGTTTTTGGAGGGAGTTGACCGGGTTTGACCTTGGGTAATATTAAAGGGTGTGGGCTGGATTGTATGTTGGGCCAAAAAGGGATGGGCTTGGTTTGTGTTTTATGAAGTAATAATAAAGGATCCGTTTGGTTTATAGTGTATAAGGCCCAAGGACTAAAAGTGTAACTTCTGATTTCTTGAAAGGCCTTGACTGCCAATTTTCCAAACTTACTTCAAAGTGCCAAACCTGTCAATAAACAATATTACAAGGACCAAAGTTGATAATTTACCATTTTAAAAACTTCTAAGGACCTTTTATGTAATTTTTGGATTTTGAAGGGTTGAACTTGTAATTTCCCAAAAGTTATCAAAAGGTTCCAAATTGTAAGTTATGAAAAGTACAAGGGTATATTTTGATAAATTTCTATTTTAAATACCCAGGGACTAATTTTGCCAATTTTGAAACTTGAGGGGTAAAAGTTGCCATTTTGTGTAAACTTTTATCCAGGGATCATAAGTGAACATGTTTGACTTTCCAAGGACTTAAGTTGACTTTTTATTCATTTTTAACCTTCAGGGACTAGTTTTGCCAATTTATGAAACTTCAGGGACTGAAAATGACAATTGTGTGAACTTTGCATGCTTTTCACTTGTTTTCAATCTTTTTGTACCTGAATCACATAAAAACACATTTCAATGATATTTGTAATATTTGTATGGTCATTTGTGTGTTTTTGATCGTTTTGTGGGTTTAAACAGTGATGAGTGCTCAAACACTCATTATTTTTGGTCAAATCTGAATTGCAAAACATACAAAAACACTCAGAAATGCATCAAAATACTGAAAATATTCCAAAACTGTGTTTTATATGTTTTATATGCAAAATGTTTAAAAACAAATGAAAAACGAACAAAGTTTGCATAATTGGCAGTTTCAGTTCCTCAAGTTTCATAAATTGACAAAACTAGTCCCTGAAGGTTCTAAATGAAAGAAAAGTCAACCCAAGTCCTTTGGAATTCAAAATTTGTCAAAATAAGTCCTTGGGTGAAAAGTTTGAGAAAATTACACAATTGGTCCCTACAGTTTCAAAAATGGCAAAACAAGCCCTCGGGAATTTAAAAATTGGAATTTATCAAATATTTTTCTTGTACTAATGTTATATGGCAGGTTTGGCCCCTTGAAGTTACTTTGGAACATTGGCAAATCAGACCCTCAAAGAATTCAAATGGTATAATTTTAGTCCTTGAGTTTTACAATTACTAAATCAAACGGACCTTTGTATTTTACTAATCCAAATCCACTAAACAACCTAGCCCACTAGCCAACCCCTGGCCCAAACAACCCCTTCCCGGTTTTTAATAATAAAACCCACGGTCAAACAAAAAAGTCAGCCCTCCCCTTTCTGCTTTTCTCCTTCCCGCCTAGACACCACAACCATCACCATCACCAGACACCTTTCCTGACCTTCTCCAACATCCTTGTCCCCCCTCCATTCCCCAACATACCTACTCAGTCACCCTACCCCTCACCTCACAAGTCAACCCCAACACACCCACTTACTCTTGTCCCTTCATGTCACCAATCCAAGTGATAGAATTTCAATCAACGGGTGAGAAAGTGAGCTTTGGTTCCAAGTTTAATCCGATGAATGTGATTAGAGCTGAAAAAGCACAAGAAAAGATGAGAGAAAAAACCCTAGGGATGACTTATAAAAAGAAGCCTCATCATACATTCAAGGGGGTCCAATCTTTCAAGCATTTAGAAAGATTTTGACTTTCTAATTTCCTGGTAGTTTTAAGCATTTTATTGTAACTTGCAATTTCAATTTCAGTTATGTAATTCACTTTCAAGGTTAATCAAAGTTCAATTTTTCTTAAAAATCACTATAACAATTAGCTTATGTTATGCCATTTATTGCTTACTCTGTCTTTTTCGTGGCTTATTTGAGTTTCTTATTGCCTATTATATATCTTAGTTTAGTTTTTTGAATGTTGTGTAAGTTTTTGTTATCAGTTGCATAATAACTATTAGGATATAGCCTAGATATAGCATTTTCTCTTAGCTTATTTAATATTGCTTAATTTAGGTTTCCAGCTGCTTATTATTCCATAAAAGAGCTAGGGTACTACTTAGTATTAATTGTTCAAGCTTAAAACATCTCTCATTTTTGAAAAACACCAAACAGTCAACATTAGAGGGTGTTTGGATCAGGGAATGTTAGTGGGTACTAGTGGTTAGTTAGTAATTGCTTTAGTTTAATTAAGTCATATTAGGTATACCTCAGTCAATACAAGCATAAAATTCAGTAGTCATTTCATAATAAGTCAAATCAACCTTGTTTCTTAATTTTCTGCATAACTGTTAAGTAATATAGGATTGTAAATTAGAGTAGTAGTTGCATAAGTTGATAATGTAGCTTAATTTAGGTCATTAACAGCTTATTACAACTTAAGTCATAATTTAGATTAGTCATAAATTCATTTTAGTCAAAGCAGGGCAAAAACATCAAAAAGTCAAAGTTTAGTTTAAGTGAAATGGTCAAAATTTCTAGGCTACTTTCAGAGTTCAATTTAGATTAGAGATACATAAAAATTGGTTTCCTGTGAACTTTGGAAGCTAGTGATACATAATCAAAAAGAATATCAGGGTTTGGAATCCACTTGCTTCATGAAAATCAAGCTCAAAATGGCTTGTTGGAACTGGTGTTCCCCTGCACCAGGGCAGGGTGCTCACTGAGCCACCATCCACAAGCTCATTGTGAGCTTCTCACTTGAGCTTTGACCTTGATTCTTGGAGGTTTTGAAAGCTTGTTAGGCTGCTTTGTTAGTTCTATATTTGGTCTAAACTCATTAGTTTATCTCTGCTGCTTATTTAGGTCCTCAAAACAGCCCTCAGGCCCTGTTTCCCTGGTACATCAGTCATCTTTTGCTATTTTTTTGTGCTTATTGTGTTATCTAATGCTTGTTGCTCATTTCCTTCTGCTTTTTTAGAATAGATGTATTAGATTACTTAGATGTGTTAGCTTATGGTGGACCTGCCTGGGCATAAGCCCCTGAATACACTCCATTTGACCCATTTTAGGCCTGCACCATATCAGTTCATTTGCACCCTTTCAGTTAGGATTAAATCAAATCTATGTTTGGATTTTGGTTCTTATTGTTAGTTTGAAACATAGAATCCCTAGATCTTAGCTTATCTAGGTTTGTTTTGGCTCATTGGATAGTTTACTTAGGCTGCAACTTTCCCTTTTGACCCATAGGCCTGCTGCTCATCAGGTCCCAAACAGTTACTTATCATGATAGATTACAAGCTCAAGTGAGCACATTTTAGCTGTAAATTTGCATCTATGTTCTTTGGCATGTTGTTTTTCTTTGTTCAGTTTTTAGATTGCATTAGCTTATTTCTTCTAGCTTATTTCTGCCCTGCATAGTCACCACTTAGAACCTGTACTCCCCTGTGCAAGGGATTGCTCTCATCAGCCCAACTTCCCTGGGTCCCACAGGTCTCAATAGTGGGCCCCAATATGATTTCTTGGGTTCTTTGAGATGCCTTCTCATCAAGCTTGTTGGTTCCAAGGTTCTTTTGGTCATCCAAGCTTATTTAATAAGCTGTTCAAGGCCTGGAAACAGCCTGCAGGGCTGCTTGTGTCACAATTAGATTGGAAGTGATTGTTAGCTTATTTAAGCTTATTCAGTGTACCCTTTCCATTGTTTCTGCTTATTCCAAATTTCTTTTACTTATTTTATCTTATTTGATCCTTTGGTAAGTAGCTTGTAGTTTTTCAAAGCTTATAATTGGAACTTTAGCTTAATAAGTCCACTGTCAAGCTAATAAGCTTGCTCAGAGCTTATTTAAGCTTTTCAAACAAGTTGTCTTTATTAAAGTTCTATCATTTCAATATGTAAATAGATTTGTAAAAGAAAAATTTGAAAAAACCAAATTTAAATTTAGTGATAGCTTCTATTTAATAGAAGTTATCTTTTTCATTTTTTCTTTTAGCTTATTATTAAGTACTTTTGTATTTTCATATTTTTCTTAAGTTCCTGATAGGTTAAAGTATTTTTAGGATTTTTTCTAGATTTTTCTCTTTTCATTTGCTATTTTTAATAATTAATATTAGTTTATTACTAATTAATTAATATTAGATAATTAAATAGTATTAATAGTTTTTATTAAGTAAGCCTATGTTTTTATATTTTTCCTAGGTTTTAAATGTCATAAAACATTTTTAGAAAAAGTTTTAGGATTTTTACTATTCATTTGCTATTTTTCTTTAATTTAAATAGTTTAATTAGTATTTAAATCTTAATTAATTAATAATAAATAGAGAAAAAGTAGGAAAAATATATTTTTAGTTTTAAAATTACTTTTATATTACTTTAGAATTTTTAGAATTAAATTTTCATTTTTCTAGCTTAAATTCATAATTAGTGTATTTTTAAATATTATTAAGTAATTAATAAATAGTAATTAATTAATAGTAATTAATTAAATAGTGTAAAAATTAATTTTCTTTTTCTAAAAATTTTCTTTTATCATTAGGATTGTAAAAATGTAATTTTTATATCCGTAGGTATTTTATTTTACAAAACTCGCGTTTTATTTTGTACGTCTACGTAGAATTAAATTAAACGAACGCGTTTTTAGACTTAGTTCACGTTTTTAGTATATCTGATCATCAGTAATTGTTAATATAGTGTTTCTACGTTTTTTTTCATTCCTCATCTCGTAGTGTAATCATTCACAACCCCTTTCTGTCCAAATTCATCCGATCACAAACCCGTTTTTATACCATCTCACCTCGTCGGGACATAACGACCCGGGGAAACCCTATATTCCGCGGAGATTGATTCTAGGCAGTTTGACTTGGTTGACAATCACCTGGTCAATTAGATTAACTGTTCTGAGCCAATCAAACAGTATAAAAGATATGCGTATTTATACACATATCACCTGATCACCTATGTCTAATTCAGGAGGGATCATGTTATGCTGGGAGCAGTCACCTATATGTTTTCTTAGAAACAAACTTCTCACCTATAATCTTAAAACAAATTTCGTGTGAGCATAGGCAATTCATAAGTATTCATACGATAGAGTACGACAATTAATCACTCTTACTCTACCTTTCCCACATAAAAGTAAACCTCATCCTACGCCATACACTGAAACGACAAATCAAACTACATCACTCTAGTCCTCATAAGTAACCACACCTCTTCATCGACACCACTCCAACGTATAACACACATAAAACTTCGGGACGAAGTTCCCGTAAGGGGTAGAGACTGTAACAATTCACATTTTCAGGTTAACATGCTACCGAAAAATTTCACTATTCATATTTTTTCTATTCACTTTCACTATTCATTTCCGAAATTTAATTTTTATTTCATATTCTCGTGTGATAAATCATTTCCATGGAAAAATAAAAGTTTGACACTCATCAGATCATTTTCGCGAAAGTTATTAAGGAACTACACATTTTAGGGTAAAACGTTGTTCAAAAATCTTACGCACAACGAAACTCGACCGCGTTAATTTTCCCCACATCAGAAAAATGTTTGATACACTCATGATTTATTTGAGAATTAATCATGACTAAGAAAAATGTGACCAAATAAACCCTCGGCCGTGAGAAACAAAAATTTTCGTTTCTAAGCGCTTTTACTTAGCCGTAACCTTAGCCTATACCTGCACCGTGTTTCTAAGACAATTTGAGTTTTCACATTTTTAGAGAAAGTCAACATATTTTTCCCTCCTCCTTTGACCAAAAATCATTCCTTTATTTTATAAATCATTCATTGATTTTTAGGCTTACGGTTTTATGTCTTTAAGACATTAAATACCAATCGACACTAGACTGAGCCCAGTCTAGACATTATAAGTCATTTTAAATCATTATTATCATATTAGAAAAGTAACATTTTACTTTTCTCAATTTTACACAATATTCGTACATTTTACGTATTACGCGTTTTAGACCCGTGTTTCCAGTTTTAGCACCCCAATGGAACCTACCACTCATTTTATATTTTATTATGGAGTATTTTGACAAGTTTAATCATTCTTCCAAGTTTCACATTTTTACGATACCCGGTTTTATGTTTTGTTGCTTAATCATTTACGGTTAGCAATTTACGGAGTCAAAACTAACTATATAAGCTTGGATAATATCATCAAAAGGCCATCTCATCCTCCCTAGCCTTGTGAACCACCATTAGGAGGGGGGAGTCATCCATTGTGTGGCTTAATCTTATGCATTAAGCCTTAAGATCAAAACATGTGTCAAAGCTTCCTTTGTAAGCCTTGACTAAGTCTTCCATGTAACCTCCTTAAGGCCATATAAAAGCCTACCCTCCCCTCCTTGGCCGTCCCATACCACATACACAAACATCAAACATCAAACACTTAGCTAATTTACTTCCAAGTTTCATGCAAGAAATCAAGAGTATTATCAACACTTAAACCCTAGTTTAGTTTTGATTCATCAAAATACTGCCAATCTTTTGAAACTTTGGTGATTTCTCTTGAGTTTAAATCTACTCAAGTCACCTCAACCTTAATAATCTCTCTTTCAAGAATACAAGTGTAGGAATATTGCTTGAAGTGAAGTAAAGTGAAGCATAATCAATCAAAGTCCTTACCTTACATGTTACTTACCTTTCTTTGTTGAAAGCCAAAAGTTGTAAGCAAAACCTAACATACTTTCTTACTAAATATCATTTTCATGTTATTTATATGTCATTCATACTATATTTTGTCTTGTGATTATGTTCATGATGTATAAAAATTGGTAAAACAAGTTATTGTAAATAATTGTTAACTTATGTTAATTAAACAAGTAAACTAGTGACTTTAATGGAGAACCACGACCAAAATAGTATAACTATGATATTGGACACTTACCTACTATTAAAGAGGACTTAACAAGGAAAACATAGCAATTTGAATCACCTAAAACGAGTACACGAGTCAAAAGTTATGGCCATAAGAAGTTAGCGAAACCAAAACGCCGAAACTGGCAAACACAACCTGTAAACGATCTGACCCTTTTGAAAGTGGCACTTCTGGTCCGATTCATCAAAAACTTAAAACACGAAAGTTGTCCGGAACGACGTTTTCATTTAGGACCAAAGAAGTTCGAGCCCTGAAAACGCTTTACGAGTGAGATTTTTCTTCAAATTCTTAACAGCCCATTTTAAGACCAAATGACCATGTAATAGTTATGGTTAATTGAAACCAAGAGGTCTAATGACCTAAAGCCAAGACCACAACCATGGCTAAGGCCAAGGTTGAGTCTCAATACCATGGAACAATGACCAAGGTCACGGCGAAGCCATGACTAAAGACCATATAAACTTACCTAGGCGAAAACATGAGCTAAAGAGTTAGCGATAACTTAAACTTACAATTTGGAACTACTCCATCTAAAGAACCATGAGATCTTACAAGTAAATGTCATACAAGATTTAAGAAACTCATTCTAATAACAATCTTCATCCAAAAGTAAACTTTCCTAAGTTTATTCAAATATTGGACATGTAACTTTTCAGATCAAAACTTATATATATATATATATATATATATATATATATATATATATATATATATATATATATATATATATATATATATATATATATATATATATATATATATATATATATATATATTATCAAATACTACAATAGTAGGGAGCCTCATGTGAGGAGTTCATTAAGTAAGCCGTCGAGATGAGTTGTGGATTTACGAATTAAAGTGTCCTGGCTCCTCGAACGTTTACTACATGACTTCTGAATTATGTCGGCCCGAACGGTAGTAAGCGATATATAAACTATACATGTTTCATAATCCATTTCTTTTCAAAGACTTACACTATACTAAGTACTACATCATGGACTAAATGCAAGACATATATAGGCAATTCTTCATATTCTTTATTATGAACCATCCTTGCTAAATCCAATATCCCTTATTATGAACCATTTAATCACTAGTAATAGTGAGCGTGAATATTGTGAATAGGCCTATTGGGATTGACGAATCCCATTTGTATTGACTAAGTTCAAACAAATGCACTATATTTGAGATTTAGGTATGACAGCAAAAGTACCTACCGGGATAACTCCGCCGATTAATATTGGTACCCGTTAATGTTTTGGTGTCATAAGCTTAGTATAATAATAACTGTTTTGTTTTCCAACCATAAGTATGAGTCTAATTAACTCATACTACCAACATATTGTGTTCAACCATTAAACAAACTCTATGAATATCACTCAACCTTTGTGTTGACCTTTTAAGCATGTATTTCAGGTCCATGATGATCAAGGATGGCACGAATATTCAAGAGGGCTATAAAATTTATTATCATTCCAAAACTCATTTAATGTAATTTGTAAACATGGAACCATCTGAGACCTCATTTTGTAATCTCTGATATTTATATAATTTGAATGATAAATCTTTTAAAACGACTCAATTAGAGTTCGTTTTCTATTATTATGACTGTTGTGCCGTCGAGTAAGTTTGAATTCCGCTGCATCATGAATTGGGGGTGTTACAGTAACCCAAGGTGACTATTCTCTATGCGTGAGACCTAGATATATTCTCGCATGTTCTCAAATTGGATGACTTAATCGAGTTAAGTGGTGAGACCTTGACCCGAGGCAAAGATGGGACTAAACATGCCTACATGACACTAGTTGTTTGACACTAGATGCCATGAGTCCCATGAGGATCTAAGAGTTATACATGTAATACAATTGGTGATCGTCACCTAGTAATTGAATCTACTATGCTAGCAGATCAACTGATGTGATAGTAGAAGCACAATATGGATCTTAGCCTTTTACGTAAATTAATTGTTTTAATTTGTAAACATGGGGTAATTAATTTATAAAAGGATAACTATAGAAAATACTAAATATGAACTTTATGAATTCAATTAATGTATTAGTGCAACACAAAACGTAAACAAAAGTTTGTTCTTTTCTTGTTAAAAGGATCAAACTAAGTCTTCCTTTCCTTGTAAGAAAGAGACTTATTCCTGTTCTTTTTCTTTATAAGGAAAAGCCATAATAGGAATATTTGAATTGTCCTAATTCTAATAAAACTCAAAGCATACATACTCTAAAACTCGTGATGTCTTATAAAAGTCAAAGCGGTTAAGTATGTTTGCACATCTTATTCTTTCAAGTTCGTTTTATAACCCTAGTTCCAGTTTTGAAACCTTGAAGAAATATAAGTTATTTGGATAACTAGAGAACATGTTTTCTATAGCTACCAAACTAATATGAGTTTAAATAATTAAAAAACGGAAATATCAATAAACCGCAAAGTGGTAAAGGCAATTACTAGCATGATTACCTAGCAATGTGTCTTAACCCAATAAACATGGAGGAACTGGATGCCTAATTTCAAGCTTAAAATGATGGCTAACCCATCATCTATATGTTAGAACTTGATGCACTTTCTTGAATACCTAAGTACATGTTTATTAGTCAAAGTGACTCACATTAGCAATAATGTGTAGATATTCAAAGAAAGAAGGAAAGTATCCAATCGTCACTCACTCTCCACTGGTGAAGTAACACTTTTAATGTTGTCTAATCCAGTGGGAGCTACGTGATTGTATAACTGGTGACGAAACACATGTAATGTTCTGATGAGGCGAAAAATGAACCACTTTTAGGGGGTCATTTAAGCCCGGAATTGAATTTATTTGATCAAATATTGCCCTAAATCGTTCCTTTTGTGATTTTAGGTACTTTGGGAGTGAAATCTGGAAAAGAAGGCATTTTGGACGTTTTTGGAGCATAAAAGTGAAGAAAACGGCAAAGTCTCAATTTTCCAAGCTGGGAACAGTAGGTGACGGCGTCAAGAAGAAAATCATGACGGCGTCAAGAGTAATTTCCATGACTTTACATGACGACCCAGTACAGAATTGATGGCGTCACAAGGTAGGGCGTCAAGAGTAAAATGCATGACGGCCTGGAAACACATAACACTTGACGGCGTTAGAAGTAGATCAAGGCAGTCCGAGAAGTATTTTGGCGGCGAGGTGACGGCGTCACAAATTTGTTCTTGACGTCGTCAGACCCTATTTCCTATATATAATTTTCTAATTTTCACACATATAGAGAGGAAGTTTTGGAGAAACCATAAGGCCGAACTTTACACGAATTTCACAGGTTTTTCAAGGGTTTTCAGCCCTTGAAATCTTACAAGTGTAACTGAGATAAGTATTCTTTTAATTCAATCAATATGTCTATGTGTTGGTTGTCTATATCTTGTTCTTTTCTTGATTCCACCATGCTAGGCTAGATCTATCTTGTGTTTGCTTAGATCTAATGAAACCTAGATGTTAATTATGTGTTGATTACTTGTTTATAGTTGTATTGGATGAATGATTTCGATATTAGGCTTAAGAAAACTGGCAGATCTCCAAATGGTAACATGCTTGAATGTCTTAGGAAACATGAACCGATGTGCACTAGGTTTTATTGGTTGTATTTAATGCATGAGTAATTTCTAATGATCCCATGTTAGGAGTTTTTAACGGCTCGACATAGGAGTGAAGTAGGCACTCATAGGATTGGGGAAGTAAGTGCGCCACCCTATGAATGGTATTAAGGAATACAATCCGTCATCCACGCAACTATAACAAGTAATTAACGTGTAAAAGATGTCTAGGGAGTAGTGAAATCTAAGTAAACACATTTTTTCGACATATTGCTCACAACCTTAATATAATTTAGTTTATTTTCATTTCTAGTATTTTATTTTGATTGCATCTTTAGTATTGGGTTAGTTGACTAGCAACTAATTCCGCCCAAATCCTTCAAACCCGAGATATTTACTTGCTTTCTAAAAAAATATAAAAATACAAAAAGAATCATCCGTCATCTTTAGCACTAGTAATTAGGTTTTCTAATCCTAGCGACACTATTCCTAGCTGAACGATCAATCCCCCGGTACTTGTCACTATACTATACTACAACGATCAGGTACACTGCCTGGTGGGGGTTGTAAGCTTCTCAAGATCCCTTGAGAGGTAAAGCCTGGTGCGATTCCCACGTATCAAGTTTTTGGCGCCGTAGCCCGGGGAATAGTTATTGTCTAGGTTAGGATTTCTTTTTATTAGGTCTACTTGCTAGATTCCTTCCTAGTAAGATTTTATTTTTATTTTTAGGTTTCTTTAGTCTATCTTAATTCTTTGTGTCTTTGTTCGTAACTCTTCACCACCCGACATCATGGACAACGGGAACATCTTTGAACCCGCCATCCAACCACAACAAAACCCACCAATAGAACCCCTTAGGCCCCGAACCTTAGGAGAGTATTCCCGACCTAGCCACCAAGGCTACCGAAACACCATTGAGCTCACCGTAGCCAATGTGACCCCCTTGCGATCCGACATCATCCGGTTGGTGCAAAGCGGATGTGCATTCCTTGGACTTCGTTCCGAAGATCCAAATTAACATCTTAAGGACTTCCTTAAAATCGTAGATTCCATAGACCTAGATGTTGCAACTAGAGAGACTACCCGATTACGCCTATTCCAATTCTCTCTACGGGATCAAGCTAGTCAATGGCTTGAGCGTTTACCCGCGGGATCCATCACTACATGGGATGATCTCACCACTCGTTTCCTTGCTCAATTTTTCCCACCGGGGAGAACTACCAAGCTTAGAAATGACATCTTGATGTTCCAACAACGTCAAAATGAATATCTTTATGAAGCATGGACTCGTTTCAAGGACTTACTCAAAAAAGTCCCTCATCATGGCATAGATCTTTGGCTCCAAGTCTAAATCTTTTATGACCATATCGATCTCTCCACGAGGCGAGCCATTGACCAATCGGCTGGTGGTAAGCTACGTGATCTAAGTGCGGAACAATCATGGGAACTCATAGAAGATCTTGCTCTCTATGACAACAAAAGTTGGAATGATCCCCGTGATTTGAACAAAACGGTCAAGGCAATATCTTTGCCTTTGAACAACTCTAGCACTCCCGACCGTAGGATCATGGAACTTGAAGACCAAGTCAAGTTTCTCATGAAATTTTACGAAGCACCTAAGCCTTCAAGCCAAGTGAACAAAATTACTTCTTCATGCGAATTATGTAGTGGTCCCCATGATACTCGTGATTGTGTGGAACTCCCCGGAACAGCTTTTGCGGACTACGCATCCTCGCGTACCGACGAAGCGGGAGATAAGTGGTACACTTTCAAGCCCGAGCCAAACCCTTACGGTGATTCATACAACCCCTCTTGGAAAAATCACCCAAACCTTAGGTGGAAACAAAATCAACCCAATTCTTCCAATCCGCCTAATCGTTACCAACCAAACGGTCCACCCTCCAACCGTACTTTCAACAACAATCCTTCTAACAACTATGGTAGTACCAACAATCTTGAAGGATTGATGTCCAAGTACATGGCATCTCAAGAAGCTCGCATATCTAAGTTTGAAGCCGATTTCAAACAAAAGCAAAGCGAGATGACCACCAAAATTGACGCATTGTTGAAAGTTCTCAATGACCGAGAAATGGGAGCACTCCCAAGCGACACGGTCAAGAATCCGAAACTAAACGTTAATTCCATATCTTCAGTTTCATCGCCCACTTCGTGTCCACAATACTACTCGGTTAAATCAACGAGCACGTGTTTCAAACAAAACCAAATTCTTCAAAAGGACCAACCAAATAAAACACCCAAAGTAGAACCGGTCAAAAGTATAGTTGAAACACCTCCAACGCAAGACCTTGACGATGAATTCAAGGAACTTCACCTTGAACGCCTCGTCATTGATGTCTTAGCCCGTGCTCCCTACTATAGTGCCCTCCTAGAGAAATATGAGAAGTTTAAACTAGGTAAAAATGGGACCGCCTTCGTTCAAAACAAGTTGCCTAAAAAGCTTGATGATCCGGGTATATTTGTTTTGCCTTGTAAGATAGGAAGATCCGAAGCTTTCGACACGCTAGCGGATTTAGGGTCAAGCCTCAACTTGATTCCCTTATCCTTATTCACAACTCTTAAGCTAGGAAGGTTAGAGGAAATGGAGGTATTGATAGGTCTAGCGGATGGGAGTATTGCCCACCCGGTCGGAATGATTAAGGATGTAGTTGTTCACGTAGGAAAGTTAACTATCTTAGCAGATTTTCACGTCCTAGACATGGTTAGTGACACTACATGCCCATTATTGGTAGGAAGAGGATTTTTAGCGACCGCTAGTGCCATGATAGATTGTAAGGAGTCTAAGATAGCGGTAGGTGAAGGTGATACTTGGTCGGTGTACGATGTTAAGAAACACATTTATGATTGTGATGATGAACCAACACCGCATTGGGTTTAGATGAATAGGAGACCATCTAGATATGGACCTTGGATAGAAAGTAACTCTATAGGAGCTCAATGCCCATTCTATCTAGAAAAAGATTTTGTTGAGAAGACACACTCGGTGGAACAACTCATAGCTAGAGATGAGGAGCTAGACCCCTTTGAGGACCCCTTATTCTTTAGGAAGATGATTGAGTTCTTGAGCGTAATGCCTATTAATATAGAGATGAATAAGTTGAAAAAAGATGGAGATAAGTGTAAATGGAGGTGGGACAAGCCACCTAAAGAAGGAGATGGATCATGGCACATGAGGATGACTTTGTATGATCCGGATGGAGAGATGTTTGAAAGGTCATACCAACTAAGGAAACCGATAGAAAGTTGAAACCTAAGTTTGATCCCAAAGATGTCCTCAATGAGGAACTCACCCGTATCACGTAGTAACTCATGACCTTGAGTCTAGCTAAAAGACTCGTAAATAAAGAAAAGCGATTCTTGGGAGGCAACCCATGCTTTGTGTGATTTTCATTTTTTGTTTGTTTGTTATTTGCTTCCGTATGCATGCTTCATTTTTAATGTTGGTAGATCATGTTTCTCAATTAAAAAGTGGAAATACTTTACTTTGTTGTTTTGGCCTAGTCTTAACTCCACCTAAAAGTATTTTTGCAAAAGATAAGTGTAAGGGGAAACCCCAAATATGTTTTTAAGAAACAACTCGATCATGATTCTCCACAATATTAAATAGACATGTATATTCGTATTTGTTATAGTCAAATGCTTGTATTGAGTCATAATGAAGTTTTGCAGGATTTTCCAGGAAGTAGGACCAAGTTTTTCCAGAAATTTTCTGGAAACTTAACATAAGAATTTTTGCAGGTCAATCCTGACGGCATCACGAGTTAACTCTTGACGGCGTCACGGGTAAAAATCTGGAAATTTTACCGGTTTTGTTTTTCTAACGGAGTCTTATGGTTTTTGTGAATTATTAAGTTTTATAATCTCCAGGAAATCTGCAAACTTCATTCCAGAAGCATTATATCTTACTTTGTTTTCTAGGATTTAGTAACTTATATAGGATGCCGCCGATTTTATGCGAGGTTGTCTTGTCTATTTTCTCAGGATTTACAGGTTATGTATGACAAGAAGATGATTTATATTCTGGAAGGGAAGCTTTGATTGTTCATTTTCTTGGAGGAAGATTTAACCTGGCCACCTAATTATCCATACCGAGCGAATCAGGGGAGTATTTGATTTCGTTTGTTTTACTTATTTCACTTTTACATTCTTTACTTGAACATTGGGGACAATGTTCATCTTAAGTGTAAGGGGAGGGTAAAATGATGATACCTTACAAATACACTTTCACTTGAGTTTGTTTGTTTGGTAGTAGATGTGTAATAAAACTATGATAAATACTTGTTAGTGCAATTTTAGCGCCAAATTTAAATTTTTTTACAACATTTAGGAGTGAAACTTTAGCCATAGCAAGCGTCTCATGGATAGGAGATTGTATGACTAGCACAAAACCGTACCATTCAGAAAAATTTTCCACCCAAATATGTGAGGTTCGCCTTTAGATTTGATAGGAAAAGCATTTACTATTAGTGCTTATGAGTGTACCGGTAGCATTTAGATTCTAGAACTTGCGTTAGTGATGCATCCCGAGACCGCTAGTGAGACTACATTCGTGTAGTAGGATTTACTACATGATAAGAGGCATTAGGATCACCCTTGTGTTAAACCCGTATTATAATTTCTTGACCATTTAAGTCATATTACTTGACTACTTAAGTCAATTAATTTTTCCCACACCCTTAGCGTTGTACTCATTTTTAGTACACGAAACCCCTAGTACACCCCTCCGAGCCTAACTTTTCGTTTCTAACTTTAAGCATTTTACTTAAAGGAAGAATTTGTTACACCCCACTTAAATGTACACCCAAATCGCCTTAGCCTTCCGTGTATGCACTCATTTTTAGTGCATTATTGTTATTTGTTAAACCTTAAGTTAATTTTCTAATTGATTACATGGTTGCTAAGTTGAGTCATATCCTTGTACATATTGTTTTGGGACGATTGGGACTCATGGGTAAGTACTTATTTTATGGAGTAATGGGGAAGAACATCATATATTACCCCCATATGTACGTTAATCTTAAAAGTGCTCCAAGTGTTTTGATTTTCTTAATTCGAGTCATTAGAATACTTTATTGTAAAGTATGTAAAGATTCAAGTGTAAGGGGAACGTTTATTCCCTATGATGTATTATTTTGGATAGTAGGGTAAGAGTGTATGCAAAAAAAAAAAAAAAAAAAAAAAAATCGAAAAATCAAGAAAAAAGAAAAAAAATAGAAAAAGAGAAAAAGAGAAAAAAAAAACATACGGACTACCATCCCTTTTTATTCTATGTTCATTTTATGTTTTTGTTATTTTTCATTTATTAGCTTAAGTCGAGTCTATTCTTGGCTTAGCAACGCCATATTGTACATGTAATTAACCAAGATTGTTAACTCGCCACCAGTAAAGACTGCCTTTATCCAACAAAACCATGTATTTCATATCCCTACACCTAACGTTACAACCCTTTAAAAAGACCTCTTTGATAGTTTATCCTAGGTGCTTACGCCATGTGGTGGAGGTTTGATCCTTTCCCAAGCCTATGGTAATCTATTTTGCTATGACAGGTAGTGAGAGATATTTTCCGTTTCCATATTGTAATTTATACTTTATTACACCCGAGAGATGTGAGTATCTAAACACTATTTGTGAGGTGCTTGTGTATGACCTCCGTGCTTGTCTATTGGTCTTTAGTGGAACGATTATTTGTTGTAATTACTTTTATATTAGTGTTAAATGACCCCTAACTTGTATTTTGATTAGAATAAAAGCGTATTTGCTTGAGGACAAGCAAATCTCAAGTGTAAGGGTATATGATGAGGTGAAAAATGAACCACTTTTAGGGGGTCATTTAAGCCCGTAATTGAATTTATTTGATCAAATATTGCCCTAAATCGTTCCTTTTGTGATTTTAGGTACTTTGGGAGTGAATCTGGAAAAGAAGGCATTTTGGACTTTTTTGGAGCATAAAAGTTAAGAAAACGGCAAAGTCTCAATTTTTCAAGCTGGGAACAGTAGGTGACGGCGTCAAGAAGAAAATCTTGACGGCGTCAAGAGTAATTTCCATGACTTTCCATGATGACCCAGTACAGAATTGACGGCGTCACAAGGTAGGGCGTCAAGAGTAAAATGCATGACGGCCTGGAAACACATAACACTTGACGGCGTCAGAAGTAGATCAAGGCAGTCCGAGAAGTATTTTGGCGGCGAGGTGACGGCGTCACAAATTTGTTCTTGACGCCGTCAGACCCTATTTCCTATATATAGTTTTATAATTTTTACACATAAAGAGAGAAAGTTTTGGAGAAACCCTAAGGCCGAACTTTATACGATTTTCACAGTTTTTTCAAGGGTTTTCAGCCCTTGAAATCTTACGAATGTAATTGAGATAAGTATTCTTTTAATTCAATCAATATGTCTATGTGTTGGTTGTCTATATCTTGTTCTTGTCTTGATTCCACCATGCTAGGCTAGATCTATCTTGTGTTTGCTTAGATCTAATGAAACCTAGATGTTAATTATGTGTTGATTACTTGTTTATGGTTGTATTGGATGAATGATTTCGATGTTAGGCTTAAGAAAACTGGCAGATCTCCAAATGGTAACATGCTTGAACGTCTTAGGAAACATGAACCGATGTGCACTAGGTTTTATTGGTTGTATTTAATGCATGAGTAATTTCTAATGATCCCATGTTTGGAGTTTTTAACGGCTCGACATAGGAGTGAAGTAGGCACTCATAGGATTGGGGAAGTAAGTGCGCCACCCCATGAATGGTATTAAGGAATACAATCCGTCATCCACGCAACTATAACAAGTAATTAACGTGTAAAAGATGTCTAGGGAGTAGTGAAATCTAAGTAAACACATTTTCTCCACATATTGCTCACAACCTTAATATAATTTAGTTTATTTTCATTTCTAGTATTTTATTTTGATTGCATCTTTAGTATTGGGTTAGTTGACTAGCAACTAATTCTGCCCAAATCCTTCAAACCCGAGATATTTACTTGCTTTCTAAAAAAAATATAAAAATACAAAAAGAATCATCCGTCATCTTTAGCACTAGTAATTAGGTTTTCTAATCCTAGCGACACTATTCCTAGCTGAACGATCAATCCCCCGGTACTTGTCACTATACTATACTACAACGATCAGGTACACTGCCTGGTGGGGGTTGTAAGCTTCTCAAGATCCCTTGAGAGGTAAAGCCTGGTGCGATTCCCACGTATCATGTTCTCTAATCCAGTGGGAGCTGTAACCTTCATTAACTTAATAGTTGCCCATCTTATTTGTAGATTGTCTTGAAATAATGCATTACTTTCCACATGTGAAGCATCATAGTTTTTATGAAGACCATTGCATAAATTTTATTAGATAACTTGTCGCGTTCCTGATGTTGCTTCCTGAAATGTTATCAATAAAATTGTTATGCATGATTCATTATAAAAGCGATAAAAGTTCTACACATCTATATTTTGACTAAAATCATATGTTATCTATGACACTGTCATATTTACTTGCATGATGTTGTTCCATGCACAAGTGGGAGAAATCTTATTGTGTGCAAGGTACAACATATAAAAATATGACTAATGGTTTTTCTTGACTGCAAGGTAAGAAAACTAAGCTTCTACTAGGACTTATACACACAAAATGTATGTTGCCCTAATTAGAAAAAATGTCAAGATAACGTGAAAAGCTACGTCAACATATTCACTGAATTGTTTAGTAAATATGATTATGTCATCTTGTAAATTCATAATCATGAAGTATGTAATTAACTTGAAATTACTATTGAGGCCAATTGTCGGCATTCATAATTACTTTAGTTGAATATGTTTAGGTTTCTTGCAAAGACATAAACATCAATTCCGTTAATTGTTGAAAGACTTATAATGTAAAGTAAGACGTTAACTTGTTATGTCTTCTTGTTAAGACATGTAGACTTACGACGTATAATAAAATATTTTATGTTTATGTTTTCTAGTCAAAACATACACATAAAGTTCATTGACTTGGTCAATGACTTTTAATATAAAGTATGGAGTAGGCTAAAAATACTATTGATGCCATCTGGTATAACTTGGTTGGCAGATACGTAAGCCAAAGAGTATAAGTTCATCTAATGAGTTGTGTGATAGTCTCACAACATCTATCCACGTGGAATACCACTACTTTATGGTATGTCCATCATGAAAAATCAAAATCTATAGATGACTTAAACTCATTTACCTCCAAAGCAATCAAGGTTAGAAAATTAGATGTGCCATGTGTACACCCAATATGGTTCCAACCCAGAAGGAATTTAAGACTCCATTGTATTATGGCATGGGATAAATCCCATTATGTCTTGATTGAAGTTCTGAATTTGTTAAATACCTAAGAGTAAGTAATTAACAAACTAGAGTCAAGAACTAACGATGTATTTTGGATGTCTCACTTGAAAACAATTTATTGTTATCAAGATGTTGAGTACTTGGAGATTAGTCTCCACTTACAAAAGCAAGTGGGAGACCTTTAGATCTTGAAGTCATTCAAGAGCTAAATACACAACCTTCTAAGTATACTTGCTAATGTCATACTAAGGTTGAACATGCATATGTTAAACCATAGATTGATATCTCTCATTCATAAATCTGCAAGGATACCCCTAACACCTGAATGATATAGTTCTATATCAATATTAAAGGACATAAGTTGGAGGATCATAGTGAACCTGTTGACTAAAGAGATGCAGTATCAGATCTTGAATCTGATGAATAGCTCAAAACTATGAATGTTATGATGCAGTCCTTTGAAGACAATCACTCATGGAGCTTGATTGATCTCTTACCAATCAGTTAGACTGTGAGGTTTAAAATGTGTGGAAAACTAGAAGGGGGGGTTGAATAGTTTTACGTCTTTTTAATTTTATTATGAAAACTTAGTTTAGTTTTAAAACCTTGTTTGCTTTTAAAACTTTGATTCAATCTTATGTGAACTCAAATCTTGAACAATATGAACAACTATATCTAAGTATGAACAATAATAATATAAGCTAAGTATGTGAAATCAACACATGCACAATATAAACGATTATAGCTATATACGAGAGATAACTAAGTAATCATTTATTTTATAATCCTTAGTTATATTTTGTATGAAAACTTTACTTGATCGAAATGATCAATTATATGTATGTTACCTTTTTAGTTTGATTGTAAAAACTTTGTTTTGTGAATGAAACTTTCGTTTGATCTTTAAGTAAAATCAATACTAGCACTATATGAGCAAATATATATATACGTCTACGTCTACAAAAGTAATAACGATATAAGCAAGATAATAAGTAAGATACGGAAAGATCTAACCGCGAGACAAAGGATTTATAGTGGTTCGGCTACAAGGACACCTTCCTTGCCCTACTCCACTCCTCGAGTCACCTACTCGAGAGTTTTCTTCACTATGTCAACAAGCTCCCTTATGGCGGAGAAAACCTTACACACCAATATACACACCACAACTTCGTCACAACTTATTCACACCTTCTATACAACTTCTTCACACCTAGTCACTACTTAATCACAACACTACTTCTTCACACCTATCTATCTTCACAACTATCTACTTCACAACAATCTTCTTCACAACTATCTACTTCCCAACTTCACTACTTCACAACTATCTACTACACACTCACTCTATCTACACACCTTGCTAATCTATCTTCTATCAAATATTCACAACTAGTTACACAAAGAAATAGATATAATGGATGATGCTCTAACAACTTGGATGTGGAGATCACAACAAGTTGTAATACTTCTTCTCTTGAAGGATTGAAGTATTCTTCTCTTGCACTTGAAAGGTAGAGGTTTGGATCACTTTGAAACAAAGATTTATGTATGTATGATCAAAGGATTTTAGAGAATAGAAATGAGATCTAGAACAGAAAGTTTTGGGGTGCAAAAGGTGAGAAAAATCTGTGGAATGAACCAGTATTTATAAGGGAAAAAATACTGTTTGGGAGCGTGGCCGGTCCCCTTAATTGGGTGCCGGTCCCCTTAATAATTAATGGATCGCCTAGTATAATTAAGGGGGCCGCCTAATAAAGAAATATTTTTTCTTCAGATTTTTTGTCTTTTTGTGGGGGAGATTTTTGCTGAAGAATGTAGCCATTTTTTGGGTTGAAATTTGAATTCAAACTATTTATTTTGAATAAAACATTTCTTATAAATAAAAAATTGTTTTGTATAAGTTTAAAAATGTTTGTCCCACTTTAATAAAATGTAAGGTTTGTAAAAATAAAAATTTCTTTGATCATAAAATGCATTAGACACTTTGTTTATTCATACCTTAAGTGATATGGATTCTAAAGCAAATATTTACGACTAAATACTTGTTTACGTCATAATTTGTAGTTCAATGAGTTTACGTTTGTGATTATCAAAACATAGAGATATCGATATATATTAATAATGTTTTTAGGCATTATTTATATCAACAATCTCCCCCTTTTTGATGATTACAAAACCTAAACTCATTAAGTCTAAAAATTAATTTTTTTTAGACAAGTACTTAGTGAGTTTATATTCACTTCTCCCCCTTTTTGTAGAATCAAAAAGGTTATGCCGGCTAGATTCATAAATGAAGTTAGACGGGATGAAAGCTCCCCCTTGATGTGTGCTCCCCCTCGTTCGATGGCACCAAGGGATTGAGATATGGAATGCTCACAAGAAAAATATTAGAAGCACAAGCATATATATAAGAATATGAATATACAAATAACAAGCATAGCAAACAAATATTAAGGATACATAACAATTAATTTAAAGAGATTATGTTAAATATCCTAATTTGCCAAAGAGAGCCATCGGACTTGCTTGTAAGAAAAGGTTGGTTGATTCGTATTTGAAAGTGAAAGTCATAAGCATATAGTATGCTTAGTGGTTGATGATGGAGTGTTTGGAATGAAGATGGTTGAGTTAGGGTAAGGTTGTTTGATTAATGAAGGTATATGTTTGGGTCATGAATGTTGGAGAGTTTGGTTGTGGAGAGTTTGTAGTGGAAGAGGTTGATTAAGGTTTTGGATGTTGTTCAAGTGAGGGTATTGGATGTGATCTAGTGAGAAGATATTAAATCCAAGTGAAGTGTTCATTGAATGCAATGGTTTTTAGGAGAAAGATGCAACAAGGTCAATTGTTGACATGCTTCTCAAGTTGATTTATGTTGTGTGGTGATGTGGGTGATCTAGATGAAGGTGGATCCAAATTGCGTTGAGCAAGATGTAAGGCTAAAAGAGCACTAAGCTCATGGGATTCTTTTAGCGCCTCAACGAACATTAAGTGTTAGGAGGAAGGTGATGGTGGTAGAGCATGATAGTTTCTTGGGTGAGGGTTTGAACATGCAACATAGGAATGGCATGTGAAGTTTTAGGATGTGGTGGAGACATGTTTGAGCTTTAGTAATCATGAAAACATGATATGGGTGGAAGAGATGCTTCATGAGTGGATGGTGTTTTTGTTGAATGAGCAACATGTAAAGTGTTGGTAATGAGGTTGGGATTATTGTTTTGGGATTGTGCATGCTCATCATAAGAAGGAGCATTAGTGGAAGCATGAATGAATGATTTGTTGTTAAATGGATCATTTGTGTGAGAGTGAGGTTTAGGTGTTGGTTGATTGTGAACAACATCGCTTGAGTTGTGAAAAGATTATGAGGTTTGAGTGTAATGTAGAAGGATATGGGTGAGTAAAGGTTTTTGATATGTAATGTTGGTGAGAAGGAGAGTGAGGTGTTAGGTATGTAATGTTGAAGACATAGGAGGAATTTGGTGTTGGATGTTTGACAACATCATTTGGTTTGACGGGCTTTTAATGGAAGTTAGACTTTCTTCTCCAAACGGGTTATTTGGTGGTTTTGGTTTAATGGGAGAGGTCATGAAGAGATGAGTATAGATTGAGAGGAATGAGAGTGTTTATAATGTAGGATTGGTGGGATTAAGGATGTATAAATTTTGATAGAAGGTTTAGGATAAAATAGGTTTATGAATTTTGGGAAGCGTAGGATGAAATGAGCTAAAAAGTAGAAAAAGGAAACAACACCTTCGACCATCAGATGGCCAGTCCCCTTAATTGGAGGCCGGTCTCCTTAATAATTAAGGGGACCGCTCATCTGGTGATTCCCAGATTGCCAGAAAAAGGTTTTTGGTAGTGAATTGCAGAAAGGTTGTGTTTTTGGTTTCAAACAAGTCCAACTCTTTGAGGCAATTAAGCATATACTAATTATGTAGGCAATTATGTAGCCAAATCATGTTAATCAAAGAGATTAAGTAAACAAGCAATTTCATCTAGCATGCAAACATACTCATCAAGCAAGTAAAATATAAGTGCTAGGAAACAATAAGCAACATCAAGTATTTCATAACTACATAACTAGGAGGATTAATCCTAATGTGTATCAATGTGCAATAAGTGGGTAGTTATGATAGCACGGATTTCTAGACTTGTTACAAACAAAGTCTTAATGAACAAACCATGGTCCTCTTGATTTGATTTAGTTCACTTATAAGTGTCATTTAGATAAATATAGATGACAAATATGAGATCACCATGCATGATTTTAAAAGAGACGTTTTTAGCATTATTCAACAATGTTTGAAAGTAAGTTTTCACTTAGATGTGAGAGTTATTTGAATAAAATAGATTGGTTTTTTACTTCAAAATGTGTGAATGAATGGTAAAGAATATTCTCCCAATCTTTAGTTTTGATCAAAATAAAATTGTGGATATTGATAGTGAAAACATGTTATTTAAAAGTGGGATAGTTATTTGAAAAACTATTTTCCAAAATGTGAGGTTTTTGCATATTTTCAGAGATATTAGATTTTTGACAACAAATATCATAAATCAAATATTTTAAAAAATGTTTATTAAAGATCTCATGCTCAAGAGGATTGGTTAAGCCTATTATTATCTCATGCCATCATTTCTACAAATCCTATGATCCTAAAGGAAATGAAGACGATAATTTATATGTTAGATGCGAGAGTGTTGAATGGGGTATAACCTAACATCTATAGTTCCTTTGTTTTCGCACGCTTATCTAACTTAATGCCATAGTCTACGAGAGCTTGTTTCATCCATAGTTTTCTTACGCAAGGGATCTAATCCTACTTCTATATTAACGATCGATCCACTTAACTCATTTCGCTTCATCACCATGAGTTTGCTAATAGTGGATATAGAAGATTTCCATTTTCTATTTCGTTCAGCAATGAACAATTTTATCTTATTCCTAGGAGAGTCAACCAATGATGTTTCTAGGTTATAAGAATATAAGCTATTATGTACACATATATGTATAGCTAAGTATTAATCTAACTAATCATATATCTAAGCATGCAAATTATAGCGATGAACTTAAAAGAAACGCGTACCTTTTAGTCTTCAATGGAATATTTTCAAGCACTTCAAGTGACCATGTTGACTTATAGAAGTCATTTGTAGATGATATTCCAACTTCTTCCAAGATTGACAGCTTAGCCACTTGGTTCCCATTGTCTCATTGGTCCAAAGTTGTTTGGTCCAAACATATTCAACATTTGGATAGGATGCATGTATGGTGGTAGTATTCCCAAAGGATTGTAACTTGGTTGATAATTCCACATTTGATGACTAGTATTATTGTAATTTTGTCTATTTTGGTTTCTTCTAGGTTGAGGTGTTTTAGATCGAGTATGAAGATTATTTGGTTTTCTCAATTGTGGAGTTTTAGATCTTAATTTAAATTTAGAGGATCCTACTTCGGTCTTTAAGGATGGTTTATAAAAAGTTTTTACTTTTTCATCATTCGCAATGGGTATTTTTCTATCTTTTGTAAGTATATACTTAGGTTTTGATTCTAATGATTTTTGTTTACTAGATTCACATTCAAACTTTATACTTTTATTTTCACTAGTTGAAACATTAGTTGAGGTGAATCCTAGACCGGTTTTATCTCCCGAAGTTTCTTGAACACTTATTATTTTCTTAAGTGGGTTACTACTATTTTTAAACTTGTCAAGTTTGAAAATTTCTTCTTTAAGTTTTTCGTTTTCATTATTAACCTCTATGCATGTTTTACATTCTATAAAAACTTCTTTTCCTTTTTCCAAATGTTGTAGTCTAATTTTTAATTTGCGTACTTCATTTTCTAATAGATTATTAATATGTTTTAGTGACTTATTTTTAGCTATAACCTTTTAACCTAATTTGCACAACCTATTATATTCACTATCTAGGTCTTTTTCATCTAATGATAAATTTTCGTCACTAAGGTATTCGGTTTCGGAACGTACCTCGCTTGATGTCTTAGCCATAAGACATTTCTCCTCATTTGTGATTTCTTTCTCATCGTCATCGCTATCACTCTAAGCTCCTCCAACAAACGCCTTTTGATTTTGATTTCTTGACATCATTGGACATTTTCCGATGAGATGATTTGGATCACCACAATTGAAGCACTTCCTATCAGTTTTGCCATTTTTGTCATCTTTATTTCTTTGGTTTGCTTTCCTTTCATCATGCGGTTGTCTAACGAATCTTCCTCGCCTTTTGAAGAATTTCTTGAAGTCTCTTATGGCCATCGCATATTCTTCGTCATCACTTTCGGAGGTTGAGCTATCCTCGTTACTAGATTCCTTCCTAGCTTTCAACGCAATTTACTTGCTTTGCTCTCTTTTTCCATTGACCATCTCGGAGTCTTTCTTTATTATTGCTTCGTAGACTTTTAGGTTGCCGATCAACTCATCAAGTTGAAGAGTTGACAAGTTCTTCGATTCTTCAATCGCCGTAACTTTAGCTCGCCATTTTGGATGAAGAGCCCTAAGAAATTTCCTAATAAAATTCTTACTAGAAAAATTCTCATCAAGTGCTTTTAAACTTGTGATGATAATGTTAAACCTAGCAAAAGCATTATCTATTGATTCCTCCTCCGGAATCGTAAATTATTCATATTGTTGAACAAGAGGATCTAATTTGTTATCTTTAACTTGACTATTACCTTTGTGAGTGATTAGTAAAGAATCCCAAATTTCTTTTGTGGTTTTACACATAAAAATTCTTTCATATTCTTTGCGTGGTAATGCATTATAAATAACCATTTTAGCCTCATTATTTTTTGCTAGTTTCTTTTTCAAATCATCATTTTGTTTTTCAAAAGATACAATTTCATCCATTTTAGTTTCAAAATTATATTGAATAGGGGGAAAATCACCAAAGGTAATGACATGCCAAAGATCAAGATCTTTTGATTTCACATAAGTTTCGAATCTATTTTCCAATAAAGAAAACCATCACTTTCAAATAGTGGTGGTCTTTGCATAGATTACCCTTCTAAATATTTTTCCGATTCCATAGATCGATACAAGTTTTAAAATACAGTATATTTTAAAAATCTTGTTTAACGTAGCTCTGATGCCAATTGTGGAAAACTAGAAGGGGGGGGGGGGGTTGAATAGTTTTACGTCTTTTTAATTTTATTATGAAAACTTAATTTAGTTTTAAAACCTTGTTTGCTTTTAAAACTTTGATTCAATCTTATGTGAACTCAAATCTTGAACAATATGAACAACTATATCTAAGTATGAACAATAATAATATAAGCTAAGTATGTGAAATCAACACATGCACAATATAAACGATTATAGCTATATACGAGAGATAACTAACTAATCGTTTATTTTATAATCCTTAGTTATATTTTGTATGAAAACTTTACTTGATCGAAATGATCAATTATATGTATGTTACCTTTTTAGTTTGATTGTAAAAACTTTGTTTTGTGAATGAAACTTTCGTTTGATCTTTAAGTAAAATCAATACTAGCACTATATGAGCAAATATATATATACGTCTACGTCTACAAAAGTAATAACGATATAAGCAAGATAATAAGTAAGATATGGAAAGATCTAACCGCGAGACAAAGGATTTATAGTGGTTCGGCTACAAGGACACCTTCCTTGCCCTACTCCACTCCTCGAGTCACCTACTCGAGAGTTTTCTTCACTATGTCAACAAGCTCCCTTATGACGGAGAAAACCTTACACACCAATATACACACCACAACTTTGTCACAACTTATTCACACCTTCTACACAACTTCTTCACACCTAGTCACTACTTAATCACAACACTACTTTTTCACACCTAGTCACTACTTAATCACAACACTACTTCTTCACACCTATCTATCTTTACAACTATCTACTTCACAACAATCTTCTTCACAACTATCTACTTTCCAACTTCTCTACTTCACAACTATCTACTACACACTCACTCTATCTACACACCTTACTAATCTATCTTCTATCAAATATTCACAACTAGTTACACAAAGAAATAGATATAATGGATGATGCTCTAACAACTTGGATGTGGAGGTCACAACAAGTTGTAATACTTCTTCTCTTGCACTTGAAAGGTAGAGGTTTGGATCACTTTGAAACAAAGATTTATGTATGTATGATCAAAGGATTTTAGAGAATAGAAATGAGATCTAGAATAGAAAGTTTTGGGGTGCAAAAGGTGAGAAAAATCTGTGGAATGAACCAGTATTTATAAAGGGAAAAATACTGTTTGGGAGCATGGCCGGTCCCCTTAATTGGATGCCGGTCCCCTTAATAATTAAGGGGACCGCCTAGTATAATTAAGGGGGCCGCCTAATAAAAAAATATTTTTTCTTCAGATTTTTTGTCTTTTTATGGGGGAGGTTTTTCTTGAAGAATGTAGCCATTTTTTGGGTTGAAATTTGAATTTAAACTATTTGTTTTGAATAAAACATTTCTTATAAATAAAAAATTGTTTTGTATAAGTTTAAAAATGTTTGTCCCACTTTAATAAAATGTAAGGTTTGTAAAAATAAAAATTTCTTTGATCATAAAATTCATTAGACACTTTGTTTATTCATACCTTAAGTGATATGGATGCTAAAGCAAATATTTACGACTAAATATTTGTTTACGTCATAATTTGTAGTTCAATGAGTTTACATTTTGTGATTATCAAAACATAGAGATATCGATATATGTTAATAATGTTTTTAGGCATTATTTATATCAACAAAATGAGTTTCTTGATGAGAATACTCAGAAGGACAAACTTGTACATACATTTAATGCACGCGTAGTATAAGGAGTTTACTCATACTCAAGTAATTGACTGTGATTAAAACTTCCTACCTACAAACATTAAATGTATAAAGACGGTTAATTATCATACCTGTTTTCATGTAAATGAAATATGACAATGGGATCTCAAAACACTTTTCTTGTTGATTACCTTGCGAGGACGATGTGTAATCAAAAGGGTTTATGAATCCATATAATCTTTATTAATGTATACAAGATATAAGAATCCAAGTGTGGATTAAAATCATGCATCTAGGAGCAGAGATCTTAACTTAATCATTAATTTGATTTTGATTAAATAAGATTACTCCTAAGAACTCAGAGTGCAAGTAGAATAAATGAATTTATTTTCTTAAATCTCATATGTTGTTAACATATAAGAAACAATATTCCATCTAAGCTAGACTTTAATCCTTAGCCTGGAATGAAGTTTCTCTTAAGAAATTTAGAAAATAAAACATACAACCTTGTTGCATGTGTTTATTAGAATAAACATAAGCGGTTAATAATCTAAACACAATATGACAAGTCATTGAGCGGAGTATTAATGATCAATCTTACATGATGAGATTGAATGCATGAATGGAAACCTTAAGTTTAACTAAAGGATTCATTATGTAAGTTGTATTATGTGTCGGATTATTTATATCATTTACATGAATGCAAGATGAGTTGATAACGAAAAATATCTAAGTGAAGGTCATTAGATAAGTGTTAAACGAACAACCTAATGGACCTGCAAAGGACCAAAGATTTGTTCAAACGTTTACGGATATTTGAGGAGCTCTGTTATATTTTCATTCATTGATGCTTATATAACTGAGATGATGCTTAACCATAGTCGTAGTAAGATGACATCATGAATGATGACACTTCTAACTAGATGTGCTCGATTGAGAGCATTAATGCATTATACATTAAAAGAATAAGAATACTTTACAGTTTGTGAAACTGTTATTATGACTGTCTAGAGTAAGTGTTTTGCTAGCTTCAAACACACTATGGAATGTATTATTGCAATACTCGTATTGTACTTGATTGCATACATACAAAAGGACAATCATCATTCAAAACAATTTTGAATTTTGAAATAAGTATTCTCAAAGTTTACTCAGATGACTACTTGTTGTCTTGTACAACAAAATTGATCATGGTGGTAACATCAGATTCCTATCTATAGGTAGCCTTGTGCATATCTGTTTTTAGTGTTTGGATAATGGAACTGTAAGCAGTCGTATTATATAATGAATTGATATACCGGGTATAATCGTCTTCATTTATACTACTGTGTTCTATATATGCATGTTTAATCCATGAATAATTTATTTATTCTAAAATTGTCCATTGCCAGTTGACGATACGGGAGTATCATCGAATCAAGGCAAATGTGAGCGTGTTGGTGATTTATTTGCCAAACTCATATGTTGTTCATTGTGATGAACATTGGACTGACCCAACCTACGAGTATTCACTGGATGGATCGGCGTCAATAGTGAATCTCGCAAATGATTATGTCTCTTATCCTCATACTTGAGATACAAGTAGGTCTTGCATGTGTGGAATTTCATTCTTTGATATGGTTAAATGCTGTCCTAAATAAGGTAGTTATAAAAACCATTTTCAGGAGTGATTTGAAACACATGAATGACACGTGCAGTCAAAATAGGATTTGTTCCTCCATATGTCATGGAGTTAGATACTATTGGGCCCCTCGATGAATTGAACGGATGTTTGTATGTCTGTACACAAATGAGATTAAGATGAATCTTAATTCACTTGGCAATCTTGTTCAATATCTAGATCGAGAAACATAATAGTTCAACAATTGGAATGACTTTGATCCATGTCTAGTGTTCAACATAGTATCTGTAACAAAAGGAAGGATGGCATATAAACCATTTAAATGAGACGTTTAAGAAACTTACCTCACATATTTCTAGGGGCATTGGCGTGTTGCTAGATGATAACCTTTGCTTGTATAATTACTTGATTATTATGACGTCACAAGTGGGAGCTGTTGGATTATGCTCGTGTCATAATAAATAATTATATGGCAAGACATATGTGAGCCTATGGGGTCACACACTTATACACAGAGACACCATTATATATATTGTATTTATTGTATTTACAATATATATACGACTACGTAACTCGGGATCAATAACGGGCTACTAATAACTAAGCTAGTACTTAGTTTATTGGATTAGACCAACAATGGGCAAGCCCATTTAGGGCCCCATGGAAGGCCTAGGTGAGAAAGGAACAAGGGAAATAGTTCAAGGGGTTAAGTGGAACATGTGATCTTATAACCTCCTCTTGATTTGGTCATTATGACTAATTAAAATGAGAAAACTAATTACCAATTTTTTCTCTCCCTTCCTCTATCCATGAGCCACGAAATTAAACACACCCATATTAGGGTTTTTGGATTTTGATCCCATCTAACCTTATTCTAGTGTAGTTCAAGGCCAGATCGATGGTTACGAGGTCAAGACTAGCATCGGGTGGTGATCGGTGACGTGTAGTGTGTTTCCATCATAGAGGTGATCTATTTTGGTCACATGGTTTCATAGGTGGTTCGTGGTGTTGGTGATGGTCTCCATACGATTCTACCGATTACGTTACAAAGGTATAACATGTTGTTGTTTATTATTTGATTGGTCATATGGCTATATGGATCCGTTGTTGGTGATGTTTTTCCGCTGCATTTATATGTTCTTTTATGTTTATATATTCAACATCACCTATAGTATACTCTCACTTAATAGAACCAATTATAGGAAGCAAGTATTGGGAGAAGACCAACTGTGCTACACCCCTGTTGCTACCAAATCATCATGTCTAGATAAGAAGACCAATGAAGAAGAGAAGAAGGTCTAAGTTTGAGGATGCACCCTTTGTAAAAAATGGTAAACTGAACAATAGAGGGAGAGTCATTACTTGCCAACTCTGCGGTCACGTTGGACACAACATGCTTACATGCAAAGGCCAAGGTCAACCTCCAAGAAAAGGTAGTTTTTAGATTTTCAGAGTTAACTTAGGGACTGTTTTGAACTTGTATTGTGATGTAGGTTTCAAGAAGAATGCTGAAGCTGGACAACATAATGGTAATGGGTTTGCTCAAGCTGGTCCTAGTTCAACTATGCAAGGTGGAGATGTAGCCTCTCAAGCTGGTCCTAGTTCAAATGTGCAAGGTGGAGATGTAGCCTCTCAAGCTGGTCCTAATTCAAGTGTGCAAGGAATATCTGGTCATATACCAACTCAATCCATTAGACCTAGTAACTGGAGGTCTATGGCTAACTGATACAGGCATGTTTTAAAATTAGGACATGTTTGTGTTTAAGTACAATGGTTGTTATCAAAAGTCTGTAATGAAAGTCCACATAAGCGGAAAACATCAAAGTCCACAGCTGTGGCACTCATCTAAGTCCTTCTACAAGCAGACTTTAAAGTCTACATCTGTGGCAATTTTCTAAGTCCTTTTATAGGTAAACTTATATAAGTCCACCTGTGTGGTTATTTTATAATGCTTTTATGTTATGGTTTGGATTGCATGTGTGTGAAATAGTTCACTTATTTTAGTTGTTTTGTGACTTGTTGACAACATTTTGTCAACATGAATTACTACGGTGCAAGATGGGTAAGAATCACAATGTGAATGAACTTGGACTTCTATAATGGTGTATGACTTGGTAAAGTCAAATGCATCAACAATATGAATATCTTCTTATATACCAACTCAATCTAGCCATGCAAATGACAGTGATTAGCTAACTGTTTTGTGACTTGTTTGACTACATTTTGTCAACATGAATTACTTAGTTAAATTTTACATTACAAACACCAATTAGCTAACTGTTTACATATCACATTGCCTCACATTTCACTTGGACTTTCAATTGTCTGTAACACAGTGATAATGTTGAAAGTAAAACTAATGACTGGGTTGGTTTATATGTGTGTCATTTATTTCTCTTATCTAATACTTAGCTACCTCATTTGTTGAAAGTCAAAACTTGCAAAACACACCTCCCTATTTCCTTAACCATGAACAACTCTCAATGTGTATTGATCTAAAGGTTCTCCGTAACTCGTTTGTGCTAACTGAAATAATGCTTGGCCATTACAAGACAGAGATTCTACAAGACATGCAGCAGGCACATGATTTAGAGAACAAGTCCAAAAAAATTACTAAAAAGGTCGGCTGTAGGGGGGAGGTGATTGTTAGACTTCGAAACTATTCACATTCAAGAATTACAAGGAGCAATACAAAGAAGCTTAGGAGACTACAGACTATTGATAAGCATAAGACGAAGGCACTGATGATGATGGCCAGGCAAGTCAAGGACAAGATGTTTAAGAAGATAGTTTGCTGTAAGGAAGAAATATACATGAGGGTGTTGGTTGCTGGAGATTGGTGATGGGTTTCTTTTGTATACATTACCATTTTATGGTTAACGAATGAAATGGATCTTATGATTCAAATTTTCTATGTAAAATGTGTTCAATTATGTTTTTACTTTTTGAGTGTCTTTGATATGTATCACAAACATAAACATGAACATCACATAAATGAAACTCTAAAACACATACCAAACATGAAAATGGGAATATGCAAAAACATAGTTGTGGCTTGGACATGCCCAAAACCATGACACATATCTAATAGAGCATAGTCATTTAATTTTATTGTTGTTTTGTAATGAAGTTTCTTGGCTTCTTTTTATTCTTCTTTTTTAGTTGAGTTTCTTGAGTTGCATCTACACTTTCTTCTTCTTCAATACTCTCCATGTTTGGTGTTGTTGTCCCACTTCCATCTATACCACCCACTGCACCACCCCTTGCATTTTTTTTCCACTTCTAATACCCAGACCTATAACACCACCACTTACTTTCTCTGCATATGCACCACCAGCTTTAGTTACTACAACAACACTTCCACATGTGTACGCATGCCTCCAACACTTAACATCCATGCAATAGATAATGCATCTTTCGTCCAACACCTGTACCTGTGTATCATTACCACTTCTAATACCCAGACCTATAACACCACCACTTATCTTTGTCTTTAATTTTTGAGTTGAAGGTTGTGCCATATCTATGCTGTGGACAAAATTGGAAAGAGACTTTACCTTACTATCCTAGCTAGTAGGAGAATTTACTTTACTTTAAAGGTTGTGCCATATTTTTGTACTTTGAAATACACCAGTTTGACTTTCATTGTGTGAGGTAGGTAAAGGAGTATTAACTTCTCACATCAATTGAATGTGGTGGCTTTTGTCTTGGAAAATGACTGTTTTGGCCTTAGTTCTGCAAACACTATTTTCTTGTCATGTCTACATACATGAAAAAATAATGTCATGACTGCTCATTTTCATGCATACAAGAAGGGTACCAAACACTATTTTTTTTTACTGTCACTTTACTACTTTTGCAGTTTTGAAACACTAACCAAACATAAATTTTCCTCTATAAAAACCAAAGACACAAGGAAGCTCCCACCACCCAATTGTAGCTACTGAAAGAATTAGTTCCAAGAACAAAGGTTGTTTCAAACACACCCTGAATTGCACCAGTGTCCTTTTTTTCATTTATAATATATTTTTTTAATTTTAATGTTATTATTATTTTTTGCAGAAATCATTTTCGTTAGCAGTAGTGACTCAAGTTCCATTAACACCTGGAATTCTAACAAAAGTGACTCAAGTTCTAAAGGTCCTCAAAATCCTATGCCATGGGAAGACTATTTTCCAAAGGGTTATTTTGGATCAAAGACAAAAAAGGATAATGCTAGGAAGATTCAAACTCATAAAAAGATCGACAAAGAACTTTTTGATGAGAGGGTTCAGGTGCTAGGCCTTCCCAATGCTAAAACCTGTGAAGACAATGGTATAAAACCATTTGCTCCAAAAAATCCCAAAGTTTTTTCAAAAGGGAAAGGTAAAAATAAAATGTATTAGTTGATTTAGGAATTAGTTTATTTGAATAAACTTGCTGTAACCTGAATAAACATGTTGTAACCCTTTTGTACTACTTTATTTGGTGTTTGTAATTGGCCTGTTGAATGGTTGACTAACTTTGTACTGCTGAGAAGATAAGAACACTACCAGTACTAACTACATAGTACTGTTAGAAGGAATTTTGTACTAACAGTATTAACTTTTTACTACTGTTAGATATAAGGAACTCAGAACTGCTGAGCCGACAAAGCCGTGTGAAGGCCACCCAACCCGACACATTAAATACAATAACAGTATTAAATTTTTACTACTATTAGATATAAGGAACTTAATAATGCTGAGCCGATAAATTCATGTGAAGCCGTGTGAAGGCCACCCAACCCAACCCATTAAATACAATTCATAGGTACATTCCCAAACAAAATGTAAATATAAATGTGTTCATATTTTCAACAAATAATGGGGAACCGAAGAGTCCAAAAATGCCTGTAAAATTAATACAGACTCTTCGTTTTCCCCATTCTTTGTGTATATATTGGTTACTTCCATATTATGCAGCGTACCAATTGATAACATCAAATTTACCCCCAATCTAAGTGTTAATTTCCCCCTTAAAATACTCATCTTTTCTACTTTTATGAAGAATATATACTCTTATTTCTTCCTATTTTGGTTTCAGGGTAAAGATGAGTAAAAGAACGAACTTACGCGGAAATGGAAGGACTTTGGAGCAAATACATGGAAATTATGGATTCTGCACTAACTACGGCGTAGAGGTTCATCTACCTACGCCGTAGCAAGGCTTCACGAAGACTACGCCGTAGAAGCTCTCCTACCTACGGCGTAATGAAGAATTTATGAAGACTACGACATAGCCCAACAACAGGCTACGGCGCAGAAGTCCACTAAAGAACACTACGGAGTAGGCAACTTTTCAAGCTACGACGTATGATCTCATTTGAGGCAGTAAAGAACTAACAAGGCCAAGGAAGAAGCTGCCGTAGGATGCTTATCATCAAGACTTTACGCTCGTAACACTTGATCAAGTTACGGCGTAACACAATTTGCAAAGGTTACGGCGTAGCAACTCTAATACGCTACGCCGTAACATAGTCGGGGCCTATAAATACCAACCCTAATTCCGAGTTTTTCAGATCACTTCCCATCTCTTCACCACAACAACGTTGGGAAAAAACTCAGGAAGGAGGGAGAACGAAGTTCTAGCCACATCCAAGTCATTTCCAAGGGAGGAATTACACACCGATCATAAGTGTTTTCATTCCTTTACTTTGTATTCGATTCATGCTTAGATTTGTATTAACTCAACATTGTTTTACTGCAATTACGAATATGAGTAGCTAAACACCTTTTGGTGTTAGCCTAGTAATGAAATTGTTATGTTATTGATTTAGTTTTCCACACATCTATTATCTATTGTTTATTTACTTTCATGGCGAGGCTTGGGACACTCTAGTTCCCGTAGTGATTAGCGTTGGTTGTTCTCTAGATACTTGTGGAATTAACCCTAGGAAGCAAGTCGCTAGGGATGTGACTTGGTGATAGCAATATCACCATACACGTGCGAATTAACCCTAGGACCACCTACTAATGCTAGACACTTAACGGAGTTAGAGGGGTGTAAGCTCTGACCATGCCGCATTCGTTAGCTTTGTCAATGTTAGTAGAGGCACTTAATGACTCTTATGTCTTCGTACCGATGAACCCAAGGCTTTACAATAGCTTTGGATAGGACAAGGTATAAGATAGATCTAGGCGAATTTGACCATCTGACCCGAAAAGAATATTGAATCCCCGAACGATATGATAGGATGCACCTATAGGAAAACTAGTTATGATCATAACAAGAGTAGTAATTAGGTTAACACTACTTCTCTTTACTGATTTTCTTCTATTTACTTTATTGTCTTGTTATTACTTTTAATTAGTTTAATTAATCTTTCAACTCAAATCCCCCTTTTAAACGTGACACGACTTAGATAATTTCCGCACCTTAGCTCTTGGCATGACCTCGGCTTTACCATTTGACTATACCACACACGACCAGATACACTGTCCGTTAGTGCGTTAAAGGTAGACCTTAGGTAAACGAGACTTTATAAATATTAAAACCTGGTCAGTAAAACCTGCATCAAGTTTTTGGCGCCGCTGCCGGGGAGCTATTAGGATTTTATTTGAGTTTTTAAATTTTGTTTTTATTTTCTTTTCAGTACTCATGGTTATTTTCAAGTTTCAGGTGTTATGGCAGCAATTGACATTGACAAACTCACGCTTGAAGAATACTTGGCTCTTACACGAGAAGAGCAAGGGCCTGGTTTGGTTAGGCCGGCTATTGGGGATGATGTGCAGTTCAAAATTAAAAATCAATTCATAAGGGAACTGTAACACCCCCAAAATACCGCAGCGGAAGACTGTGTCACTGGGGTGCTAATTCATAATACAAAGTACAAGTTATAGAAAACGACCTCTAAATGAGACGTTTTGAAAAGTTACCATTTGATTAATGAATTCAAAGTTACAAACATGAGATTCCAAAGTATGATACATAAATGTATACAAAATATTTTGAATGGTAAATGATAAAAGCGTAAGTCTTCAGAATATGCAGCTTGACTCTAAGTTCCACGCACTAGCTATCGCCTTAATAACCTGAGATAAACATGCTAAAGTGTCAACACAATGGTTGGTGAGTTCATAGAGTTTGTCTTAAAATAGTTGAAAAGCCTATAAAGAATGTTCACACAGCAAAGACATTGTGAATACACTCAGTTGCAAGCAATTAGTCGTGAGTCTCTACTTCATCTCCGAAGACCACACTTGGGAGCCAATTCCCAAACACAACTGGGAGCCACTTCCCAAAGATAACTGGGTGCCATTTCCCAAAGTATAAAAGATTACTGAGTGACATTTCCCAAAGTATAAAAGATTACTAGGTGCCATTTCCCAAAGTATAACACAGTCATGTATGTATGAAATCAAGTATAATGCAATCAAGTATAAGACAATCAAGTATAAAATAATCAAGTATAAATGTTGAGTATTTGTACAAGTAAGCAAGTAGTTGTGCATGTATCTCCCCCAAAGAGTTAAAACAAGTATGAAAAGAGTAGGGGCTACCTTAAGCCTATGTAATGAGAAATGAAAGTGGTAGTCGAATCGCGAAAGTCTCTAAGAGCAGCCTATAATAGAACGTTGCGACTTAGGTTTGGAGTAAAGTCTAAGAATACGAAGAATTGCATATATATGTCTTGCATAATGTTCATGATGTAGTACTTAGTATATAGTGTAAGTCTTTGAATATAAATGGTTTATGAAACATGTATAGGTTGTATATCTCTTACTACCATTCGGGCCGACATAATTCAGAAGTCATGGAGTAAACATTCGAGGAGCTAGGACATTTTAATTCATAAATCCACAACTCATCTGACGGCTTACTTAATGAACTTATCACATGAGGCTCCCTACTATTGTAGTATTTGATAACAAATATATAAGTTTTGATCTTTAAAAGTTATATGGTCTTTAGCCGTGGCTTTTCCGTGACCTTGGTCATTGTTACCATGGTCTTGAGACTCAATCTTGGCTTTAGCTATGGTTGTGGTCTTGGCTTTAGGTCATTAGACCTCTTGGTCTCATCTTATTATAACCATTATATAGTTACTTGAATATTTCAAAATAGCTGTTAAGAAAATGAAGAAAATATCTTTCATTATTGGTTTTCTAGGCTCGTGCTCCTGAGTTTCTGAAGAAAACGTGATTCCGGACAACTTTCGTGCTTTAACTTTTTCATGAAACGGAGCAGAAGGGCCTCTTTTTGCATGTTTTATGTTCTGTTACAGAAAGTATTTGGCAGTTTTGCCGTAAAGTTTTGGTAATTTCAAATGGTCATAACTTTTGACTCGGGTACTCGTTTTTGGTGATTCAAATTGCTATGTTTTCCTTGTTAAGTCCTTTTTAACAGTAGGTAAGTATAAAATATCATAGTTATACTATTTTGGTCGTGGTTCTCCATAAAAGTCACTAGTTTACTTGTTTAAATAACATAAGTTAACATATATATACCATAACTTGTTTTACTAGTTTTTATGTATCATGAACATAATACAAAGACCATATATAGCATGAAAGAAGCATAATAAGCATGAAAATGATATTGAGCAAGAAAGTGTAATAGGTTTTTGCTTACAACTTTTGGCTTTCACTTAAGAAAGGGAATCAAGTATGGAACTAGGACACTAAAACTAAGCTTTCAACCAATCACCACAACCCTTGAAAACCCTTGCTATAACCCTTTTGAAAACCAATTAACTTCAGCCCCTAATCACCTTGTGTAGCTCCTAATTAAACCATGGAATCACCAAACAAACTTAAGAACTAAGTAGAGAATACTAAGACCTTGAATTTTGTAGTGTAACTTGTAGTTTGAAGATCAAAGGATCATAGTGCTAGGGATTTATGTGTGGCGTTTTTATTATGAAGAAAGGAAGGAATGAGCTTGTGTTTATACTATGAAGAGGAGGTTAGGAAGGTGTGAGGATGGTGCATGAGGAGGTGCAAGTATTGGGTATTTTTCTTAAACTTGGAGACCAAGTTCACACATGTAACCATCCTAGAGTTAGAAGCATGAGATCAAGACACATGGGCTGATTCCCCCCCCCTAGAGGCAGTTCACAAAGGGATAGGAAGGATGACTTGGTCTTGGTTGATATTATCCTACTTATGTGACTAGTTTTGACTCCGTAAATTGCTAACCGTAAGTTGTTAAGCCACGAAACGTAAAACCGGGTATCCTAAAAATATGAAACTTATAAATATGCTAGAACTTATCAATATACTCCATAATAAAATATAAAATACGTGGTAGGTTCTATTGGGGTGCTCAAACCCTGCTAAAACTGGAAACACGGGTCTAAAACGCGTACTACGTAAAATGTACGAAAGTTGCGTAAAATTGAGAAAAGTAAAATGTAACTTTTCTAATAGGATAATAATGACTTAAAATGGCTTATAATGTCTAGGCTGGGCTCTGTCTAGTGTCGGTTGGTATTTAATGTCTTTAAATTTAAATCCGTAAGCCTAAAAATCATGGAATGATTTATAAAATCAAGGAATGGTTTTTGGTCAAAGGAGGAGGGAAAACTATGTTGACTTATTCCAAAAATATGAAAACTCAAATTGTCTTAGAAATTCGGTGCAGGTATAGGCTAAGGTTACGGCTAAGTAAAAGTGCTTAAAAACGAAAATTCCTGTTTCTCACGGCCGAGGTTTATTTGGTCATATTTTTCTTAGTCATGATTAATTCTCTAATTAATCATGTGAGTACTAAACATTTTTCTAATACGGGGAAAATTAACGCGGTTGAGTTTCGTTGTGCGTAGAATTTTTGAATGACGTTTTACCCTAAAACGTGTAATTCCTTAATAAGTTTCACGAAAATGATCTGATGAGTGTCAAACTTTTAATTTGCTATGGAAATGATTTATCACTCGAGGCCATGAAACAAAAATCAAATTTCGGGAAAATTTCAGGAAAATGAATAGTAAAAGTGAATAGTAAAAATGAATAGTAAAATTTTCGGGAATAGAAATTAATCTGAAAATGCGAATTGTTACAGTCTCTACCCCTTAAGGAGAACTTCGCCCCGAAGTTCAGTTGATGTTAACTACTTACGGTGTGTCTAAGAGAATTCGGGATCTCTAATATAGTGGTGTTTACTCTGATTCGTCTAAGGTTCTGGTTAAGGAGTCGTATCGGATACAATTAAGCCCACTTATTTATAACCCATTACTTACATAAAGAAGCGTCCAAATTTATGTAAGTAAGGGATCATAAACTCATGGTTCGGTGATTTACAATTTCTTTATTTAAATGAAGAGGCGTCCCAATCCATTTAAATAAGGAGATTCTAAATCATCCTACTTAAGAATTTCCGACACAAAATCCGCTTTCTGAGGCAGATAGTAAGATAATCAAGTCATCAAATCCCTAAAGCTAAGCAATAATATTATTTAACTCAAATCTTGTGTCTCATCAAACAAGAATTGTCACAAGATCAAGTTAAATAATTAGTTATTACTGAGCTCCATGTTTTTAATGACTCGACTAATCTCTGGGGTTCCTTATAATACTAAAGTCACATCATCTAACAGCGTGGAACTAAACCAATAACTACCAAAAAGCGTATGCGTATGTAGTGTGTGTAAGGTAAATAAAGAGGAGAGTCTTAACGTATATAACAGTTATAGTCTAGGCACTAAATGCAACCTAGTTCTCTATAACCAAGGCTCTGGTACCAATCTGTAACACCCCCAAAATACCGCAGCGGAAGACTGTGTCACTGGGGTGTTACTTCATAATACAAAGTACAAGTTATAGAAAACGACCTCTAAATGAGACGTTTTGAAAAGTTACCATTCGATTAATGAATTCAAAGTTACAAACATGAGATTCCAAAGTATGATACATAAATGTATACAAAATGTTTTGAATGGTAAATGATAAAAGCATAAGTCTTCAGAATATGCAGCTTGACTCTAAGTTCCACGCACTAGTTATCGCCTTACTAACCTGAGATAAACATGCTAAAGTGTCAACACAATGGTTGGTGAGTTCATAGAGTTTGTCTTAAAACAGTTGAAAAGCCTATAAAGAATGTTCACACAGCAAAGGCATTGTGAATCCACTCAGTTGCAAGTCCCGCCCATAACAACACTTGCAACCTGTGTGTTCACAACCCACTGCCAAATATATAGTATGAATAAGACATGTATAAGTTCATCAAAACAATTAAGCAATTAGTCGTGAGTCTCTACTTCATCTCCGAAGACCTCACTTGGGAGCCAATTCCCAAAGACAACTGGGAGCCACTTCCCAAAGATAACTGGGTGCCATTTCCCAAAGTATAAAAGATTACTGGGTGACATTTCCCAAAGTATAAAAGATTACTGGGTGACATTTTCCAAAGTATAAAAGATTACTGGGTGCCATTTCCCAAAATATAAAAGATTACTAGGTGCCATTTCCCAAAGTATAACACAGTCATGTATGTATGAAATCAAGTATAATGCAATCAAGTATAAGACAATCAAGTATAAAACAATCAAGTATAAATGTTTTGAGTATTTGTACAAGTAAGCAAGTAGTTGTGCATGTATCTCCCCCAAAGAGTTAAAACAAGTATGAAAAGAGTAGGGGCTATGACTCACCTTAAACCTATGTAATGAGAAATGAAAGAAGGAGCCGAATCGCGAAAGTCTCTAAGAGCAGCTTATAATGGAACGTTGCGACTTAGGTTTGGAGCAACATCTAAGAATACGAAGAATTGCCTATATATGTCTTGCATAATGTTCATGATGTAGTACTTAGTATATAGTGTAAGTCTTTGAATATAAATGGTTTATGAAACATGTATAGGTTCTATATCTCTTACTACAGTTCGGGCCGACATAATTCAGAAGTCATGGAGTAAACCTTCGAGCAGCCAGGACATTTTAATTCATAAATCCACAACTCATCTCGACGGCTTACTTAATGAAATCCTCACATGAGGCTCCCTACTATTGTAGTATTTGATAACATATATATAAGTTTTGATCTTTAAAAGTTATATGGTCTTTAGCCGTGGCTTTGCCGTGACCTTGGTCATTGTTACCATGGTCTTGAGACTCAATCTTGGCTTTAGCCATGGTTGTGGTCTTGGCTTTAGGTCATTATACCTCTTTGTCTCATCGAATTATAACTATTATATAGTTACTTGAATATTTCAAAATAGTTGTTAAGAAAATGAAGAAAATATCTTTCATTATTTGTTTTCTGGGCTCGTGCACCTGCGTTTCTAAAGAAAACGTGATTCCGGACAACTTTCATGTTTTAACTTTTTCATGAAACGGACCAGAAGGGCATCTTTTTGCGTGTTTTATGTTCTGTCACAGAAAGTATTTGACAGTTTTGCCGTAAAGTTTTGGTAATTTCAAATGGTCATAACGTTTGACTCGGGTACTCGTTTTGGGTGATTCAAATTGCTATGTTTTCCTTGTTAAGTCCTCTTTAACAGTAGGTAAGTGTAAAATAACATAGTTATACTATTTTGGTCGTGGTTCTCCATAAAAGTCACTAGTTTACTTGTTTAAATAACATAAGTTAAACATATATATACCATAACTTATTTTACTAGTTTTTATATATCATGAACATAATACAAAGACCACATATAGCATGAAAGAAACATAATAAGCATGAAAATGATATTGAGCAAGAAAGTGTAATAGGGTATTGCTTACAACTTTTGGCTTTCACTTAAGAAAGGGAATCAAGTATGGAACTAGGACACTAAACCTAAGCTTTCAACCAATCACCACAACCCTTGCTATAACCCTTTTGAAAACCAATTAACTTCAGCCCCTAATCACCTTGTGTAGCTCCTAATTCAACCATGGAATCACCAAACAAACTTAAGAACTAAGTAGAGAATACTAAGACCTTGAACTTTGTAGTGTAACTTGTAGTTTGAAGATCAAAGGATCATAGTGCTAGGGATTTATGTGTGGCGTTTTTATTATGAAGAAAGGAAGGAATGAGCTTGTGTTTATACTATGAAGAGGAGGTTAGGAAGGTGTGAGGATGGTGCATGAGGAGGTGCAAGTATAGGATATTTTTCTTAAACTTGGAGACCAAGTTCACACATGTAACCATCCTAGAGTTAGAAGCATGAGATCAAGACACATGGGCTGATTCCCCCCCCCCCCCTAGAGGCGGTTCACAAAGGGATAGGAAGGATGAATTGGTCTTGGTTGATATTATCCTACTTATGTGACTAGTTTTGACTCCGTAAATTGCTAACCGTAAGTTGTTAAGCCACGAAACGTAAAACCGGGTACCCTAAAAATATGAAACTTATAAATATGCTAGAACTTATCAATATACTCCATAATAAAATATAAAATGAGTGGTAGGTTCTATTGGGGTGCTCAAACCCTGCTAAAACTGGAAACACGGGTCTAAAACGCGTAATACGTAAAACATACGAAAGTTGCGTAAAATTGAGAAAAGTAAAATGTAACTTTTCTAATAGGATAATAATGACTTAAAATGGCTTATAATGTATAGGCTGGGCTCTGTCTAGTGTCGGTTGGTATTTAATGTCTTTAAACTTAAAACCGTAAGCCTAAAAATCAAGGAATGATTTATAAAATCAAGGAATGGTTTTTGGTCAAAGGATGAGGGAAAAATATGTTGACTTATTCCAAAAATGTGAAAACTCAAATTGTCTTAGAAATTCGGTGCAGGTATAGGCTAAGGTTACGGCTAAGTAAAAGTGCATAAAAACGAAAATTCCTGTTTCTCACGGCCGAGGTTTATTTGGTCATATTTTTCTTAGCCATGATTAATTCTCTAATTAATCATGTGAGTACTAAACATTTTTCTGATACAGGGAAAATTAACACGGTTGAGTTTCGTTGTGCGTAGAATTTTTGAATGACGTTTTACCCTAAAACGTGTAATTCCTTAATAACTTTCACGAAAATGATCTGATGAGTGTCAAACTTTTAATTTGCTATGGAAATGATTTATCACTCGAAGCCATGAAACAAAAATCAAATTTCGGGAAAATTTCAGGAAAATGAATAGTAAAAGTAAATAGTAAAAATGAATAGTAAAATTTTCGGGAATAGAAATTAATCTGAAAATGCGAATTGTTACAGTCTCTACCCCTTAAGGAGAACTTCGCCCCAAAGTTCAGTTGATGTTAACTACTTACGGTGTGTCTAAGAGAATTCGGGATCTCTAATATAGTGGTGTTTACTCTGATTCGTCTAAGGTTCTGGTTAAGGAGTCGTATCGGATACAATTAAGCCCACTTATTTATAACCCATTACTTACATAAACAAGCGTCCAAATTTATGTAAGTAAGGGATCATAAACTCATGGTTCGGTGATTTACAATTTCTTTATTTAATTGAGGAGGCGTCCCAATCTATTTAAATAAGGAGATTCTAAATCATCCTACTTAAGAATTTCCGACACAAAATCCGCTTTCTGAGGCAGATAGTAAGATAATCAAGTCATCAAATCCCTAAAGCTAAGCAATTATATTATTTAACTCAAATCTTGTGTCTCATCAAACAAGAATTGTCACAAGATCAAGTTAAATAATTAGTTATTACTGAGCTCCATGTTTTTTAATGACTCGACTAATCTCTGGGGTTCTTTATAATACTAAAGTCACATCATCTAACAGCGTGGAACTAAACCAACAACTACCAAAAAGCGTATGCGTATGTAGTGTGTGTAAGGTAAATAAAGAGGAGAGTCTTAATGTATATAGCAGTTATAGTCTAGGCACTAAATGCAACCTAGTTCTCTATAACCAAGGCTCTGGTACCAATCTGTAACACCCCCAAAATACCGCAGCGGAAGACTGTGTCACTGGGGTGCTACTTCATAATACAAAGTACAAGTTATAGAAAACGACCTCTAAATGAGACATTTTGAAAAGTTACCATTCGATTAATGAATTCAAAGTTACAAACATGAGATTCCAAAGTATGATACATAAATGTATACAAAATGTTTTGAATGGTAAATGATAAAAGCGTAAGTCTTCAGAATATGCAGCTTGACTCTAAGTTCCACGCACTAGCTATCGCCTTACTAACTTGAGATAAACATGCTAAAGTGTCAACACAATGGTTGGGGAGTTCATAGAGTTTGTCTTAAAACAGTTGAAAAGCCTATAAAGAATGTTCACACATCAAAGGCATTGTGAATCCACTCAGTTGCAAGTCCCGCCCATAACAACACTTGCAACCTGTGTGTTCACAACCCACTACTAAATATATAGTATGAATAAGACATGTATAAGTTCATCAAAACAATTAAGCAATTAGTCGTGAGTCTCTATTTCATCTCCGAAGACCTCACTTGAGAGCCAATTCCCAAAGACAACTGGGAGCCACTTCCCAAAGATAACTGGGTGCCATTTCCCAAAGTATAAAAGATTACTGTGTGACATTTCCCAAAGTATAAAAGATTACTGGGTGCCATTTCCCAAAATATAAAAGATTACTAGGTGCCATTTCCCAAAGTATAACACAGTCATGTATGTATGAAATCAAGTATAATGCAATCAAGTATAAGACAATCAAGTATAAAACAATCAAGTATAAATGTTTTGAGTATTTGTACAAGTAAACAAGTAGTTGTGCATGTATCTCCCCCAAAGAGTTAAAACAAGTATGAAAAGAGTAGGGACTATGACTCACCTTAAACCTATAATAGAATGTTGCGACTTAGGTTTGGAGTAACATCTAAGAATATGAAGAATTGCCTATATATGTCTTGCATAATGTTCATGATGTAGTACTTAGTATATAGTGTAAGTCTTTGAATATAAATGGTTTATGAAACATGTATAGGTTGTATATCTCTTACTACCGTTCGGGCCGACATAATTCAGAAGTCATGGAGTAAACGTTTGAGCAGCCAGGACACTTTAATTCATAAATCCACAACTCATCTCGACGGCTTACTTAATGAACTCCTCACACGAGGCTCCCTACTATTGTAGTATTTGATAACATATATATAAGTTTTGATCTTTAAAAGTTATATGGTCTTTAGCCGTGGCTTTGCCGTGACCTTGGTCATTGTTACCATGGTCTTGAGACTCAATCTTGGCTTTAGCCATGGTTGTGGTCTTGGCTTTAGGTCATTAGACCTCTTGGTCTCATCTAATTATAACCATTATATAGTTACTTGAATATTTCAAAATAGTTGTTAAGAAAATGAATAAAATATCTTCCATTATTGGTTTTCTGTGCTCGTGCACCTGAGTTTCTGAAGAAAACGTGATTCCGGACAACTTTCATGCTTTAAATTTGTCATGAAACGGACCAGAAGGGCCTCTTTTTGCGTGTTTTATGTTCTGTCACAGAAAGTATTTGACAGTTTTGCCGTAAAGTTTTGGTAATTTCAAATGGTCATAACTTTTGACTTGGGTACTCGTTTTGGGTGATTCAAATTGCTATGTTTTCCTTGTTAAGTCCTCTTTAACAGTAGGTAAGTGTAAAATATCATAGTTATACTATTTTGGTCGTGGTTCTCCATAAAAGTCACTAGTTTACTTGTTTAAATAACATAAGTTAAACATATATATACCATAACTTGTTTTACTAGTTTTTATATATCATGAACATAATACAAAGACCATATATAGCATGAAAGAAACATAATAAGCATGAAAATGATATTGAGCAAGAAAGTGTAATAGGGTTTTGCTTACAACTTTTGGCTTTCACTTAAGAAAGGGAATCAAGTATGGAACTAGGACACTATACCTAAGCTTTCAACCAATCACAACAACCCTTGCAAACCCTTGCTATAACCCTTTTGAAAACCAATTAACTTCAGTTCCTAATCACCTTGTGTAGCTCCTAATTCAACCATGGAATCACCAAACAAACTTAAGAACTAAGTAGAGAATACTAAGACCTTGAACTTTGTAGTGTAACTTGTAGTTTGAAGATCAAAGGATCATAGTGCTAGGGATTTATGTGTGGCATTTTTATTATGAAGAAAGGAAGGAATGAGCTTGTGTTTATACTATGAAGAGGAGGTTAGGAAGGTGTGAGGATGGTGCATGAGGAGGTGCAAGTATTGGATATTTTTCTTAAACTTGGAGACCAAGTTCACACATGTAACCATCCTAGAGTTAGAAGTATGAGATCAAGACACATGGGCTGATTCCCCCCCCCCCACCCTAGAGGCGGTTCACAAAGGGATAGGAAGGATGAATTGGTCTTGGTTGATATTATCCTACTTATGTGACTAGTTTTGACTCCGTAAATTGCTAACCGTAAGTTATTAAGCCACGAAACGTAAAACCGGGTATCCTAAAAATATGAAACTTATAAATATGCTAGAACTTATCAATATACTCCATAATAAAATATAAAATGAGTGGTAGGTTCTATTGGGGTGCTCAAACCCTACTAAAACTGGAAACACGGGTCTAAAACGCGTAATACGTAAAACGTACGAAAGTTGCGTAAAATTGAGAAAAGTAAAATGTAACTTTTCTAATAGGATAATAATGACTTAAAATGGCTTATAATGTCTGGGCTGGGCTCTGTCTAGTGCCGGTTTGTATTTAATGTCTTTAAACTATAAACCGTAAGCCTAAAAATCAAGGAATGATTTATAAAATCAAGGAATGGTTTTTGGTCAAAGGAGGAAGGAAAAATATGTTGACTTATTCCAAAAATGTGAAAACTCAAATTGTCTTAGAAACGCGGTGCAGGTATAGGCTAAGGTTACGGCTAAGTAAAAGTGCTTAAAAACGAAAATTCCTGTTTCTCACGGCCAAGGTTTATTTGGTCATATTTTTCTTAGTCATGATTAATTCTCTAATTAATCATGAGAGTACTAAACATTTTTCTGATACGGGGAAAATTAACGCGGTCGAGTTTCGTTGTGCGTAGAATTTTTGAATGACGTTTTACCCTAAAACGTGTAATTCCTTAATAACTTTCACGAAAATGATCTGATGATTGTCAAACTTTTAATTTGCTTTGGAAATGATTTATCACTCGAGGCCATGAAACAAAAATCAAATTTTGGGAAAATGAATAGTAAAAGTGAATAGTAAAAATGAATAGTAAAATTTTCTGGAATAGAAATTAATCTGAAAATGCGAATTGTTACAGGAACTGCGTAAAGACCCATTTTCAGGAAGCAAGACGGAAGATGCTCACGAGTACATTGACAATTTTCTCTACATTGTCAGTTTGTTCAACATTCCGGGAGTATCTCATGATGCGATAGTGCTCAGGGTATTCCCGATGACATTGACTAGAGCTGCAAAGAGATGGATCAATAGACTACCAGCAGGGACAGTGAACACTTGGGCTCTTTTGAAGAAGCATTTCATGAAAAGATATTGCCCTCCTTCAAGGACGGCAAAACAGCTTGAAGATATTCAAAACTTCAAGCAAGATGGGGATGAAACATTGTACCAAGCTTGGGATAGGTACAATGATCTTTTGTACAAGTGCCCTACTCATGATCTCAACAAGCAACAAATGGTCAACATTTTTTACAAGGGGATCAACATCTCAACCCGCCAAATGCTAGATTCTCAGGGACCAATCCCTAGCATGAATCCGACTCAAGCTTTAAAAGCTATTGAAGATATAGCGGACCACTCTGAGAAGTGGCACGAGGGCGGAAGTAGTAGAAGCATTGCTGGAAACTCGGATGGAATTACCTTAATGACCAACAAACTCGAAAGCTTGGGGCGTGACATGAAGAAACTAAAGGAAAATGTCCCTGCTATTCAAGTTGGTTGCGAAGTTTGTGAAGGAACCTACTTGTCTAAAGATTGCCCTTTGAACGAGGGCGATGGTAAAACGGAGGAAGTGAAATACGGGGAAGGTAGACCATTCCAAGGTAACGGGTATCGAACAGGGCCATATGGATATAATCGACAACCTTATGGAGAGAGAAGATCAAACCTCGAGGACACTATAAATAAGTACCTCGAAGAATCAAGAAGAAAGTAGGAAGAGCAAGATCAATGGCTAAAGAATTTCCAAAAGGCAACTAGCAAGAGCCTCATAAGCCATGATGCGGTAATCAAAAACCTTGGGGCATAGATAGAACTCTTGATAAGTAATGCCAAGAAACAAAATGAACAAGCCAAGGTTTGTATGATTGAGGCATCCCGCAAAATGATTTTATGTCATAAGGAAGAAGCACTGTGTACTCAAGAAAAGGCCACCCGAAACGAAGAGCTAAAAGTTGTAATAACTCCCCCAATCGATAAACAAGGTAACAGTCAACCTAAATATCCCAGCACACTTGAACAAAAATACCATTGGTGTGTTTCCGTTCCGGTAGATAATCGAAACTCCTACGATCTTTGGCCATCATGCAACCCCAACATTGAGTTGTGCGACGGGGAAGGTGACGAAAAAAGATTACGAGGGAACAAACATCTATGGAGTTCACCTCTTGATCAATTCAGAAGAAATTTGAAATGGAGAGGAACAATATCTTTCGACGAATGGGTATTAATCGTCCATGGAAAAGTTGATGTGGATAAAAAAATGGAAATTTGGAAGGAAGTTAATTATGTTCACAATGATGACCAATTTCCAAACAACAAAACCAATGATTTTACAAGTGAAAAAGATCAAGGTGACATGGGTGGTGATAATGAACATTGGTGTGAGAAGGTTCGGATCCATCATGAGAATGGAATATCATATTGGGCAACATGCAATCCATACGAGGAAATGTGCGATGGTGGAAGTAGTAAGGAACACATTGGTAATACGTCTTACTATTGGAAATCCACCAATGATAGTGAAAGGAGTACCATGGGTCAATGGAGTAACTTTTAATGACTGGGTAAAGATTAAATATGGTAGGACTGACTCATCGACTAAAGAGAGGATTTGGAAGGAACACTGCAAGAGTATAGATGAGGATGAACAAGAGGATTCATATGAAGAGAACTATGAGATTGAGCCCAAAGACGAGAGAAATCAGCAAATCCTTGACTTAATTGAAGAAAAGCTTGATAACAACTGGTACAAAGATACGGAATCCGATGATGCTGACCTAGAAGGGATAATTGATTACCTCGAGTTACAAGGATATGATGGGTTTGTTGATGAAGAAGATGAAGCTTATGAGCAACGGCGATGCAATTTGCTCGGTATACCCTACAAGAAACCCCCACCTATTATTACTGAAAAATTTAAAGTAGTAAGATATTCAATTGGACCGGATGAACAGTTCACCAAGATCGAGGGTCAAGGTAAAGAGGAACTACTTCGTGTCACAACTCGTAATTTCAGGTCTTTTTTCAAACGTCAAAATTTCATTATTCATTTTGGAAAGTTACTATTCATTAGTTACTAATCACTGGTCACTATTCATCATTTTACTATTCATCGTTTTCGGAGTCAGTTTGAGATTCTGAGAAGTGTTTCAAAATTTCGCTATTCACAAAACACTATTCATTCCAGGAGGGAAATCACTATTCACATTCTTCATGCGTCTTCTCGTAAATCTAGTTTACGGGTTTTCAAATTCACGTAACCAGTTTGGTTTAGCTGCGAATTCATGCATCATCAGTAGGGACACATCATTTAGACTAGAGAAGTCTACATATCATCAGTAACATCATCAGCACATTAGATCATGCACAGATACGCATCATTTTAATTTACGTATGCTTAATTTGTAATTAACGTTACCACTCAGTTTTTACTACTAACGTATACCCAATACTCCCGAATATGACCCTAACACATTTTCGTACTCATTATAATGATATAAAAAGTATATTATTAATTTACCCGGTGTTTTGAAACCATTTGCTATATTTTCCGGTAAACGCCTAAAATTATGTCGGATCACGATATTTCAACACGACAAATATTTTAACACCCGATTCTCATCAGGAATGTAATTTCATAATTTTCACAATATCTTCACATTTTATTTGGTACAGTTAAACTATATTTTTAGTAAACTCGGTACCCGGTATCACCTAAAACTAATAATATCTAACAAAATCTTACAAATCTCTTACAAGATCTACACACCCCATTTTCTTTCCCCCCCAATTTCATGCCAAATGCCCCCTAGTCCATGTGACTATTAATTAAACAAAGACCATAAAGACTTTACACAATTTATACCTAAAACTTACACATTTCAAGTAAACTAGCATAACTTTCTCTCATCTCTTCCTTCTCTCTATCATTTTTGGCCAAGAGAAGATCATCAAGAAGAATCCATCAAAATTTCAAGATCAAGACATAATCAAGCTTTACTTTCATTCACTGTTAAGGTTTTGTGACAAAAACCTAGGTTTCTTAATCAATTTCTCATCAAATCACCTCAAACTTCAAGTAAGCTTCAAGTGAACTTTTTCATCATCTCACACTTTCATTTAACTAGTAACATGATGTATTTTCAAGTTATATTAGCAAAACATACAAGTATTTATGTTATATATACCACTTTACAAGTTTTATGGTTTTTATGAGATTAATAACATCCTATGATCATTCCCTTGAAATCCTACAATATTTTGTGAAGTTTAGGATCCCATGACACCCTAAGAAGGTGTATGGTAGGATTGAGTACTTGTGGAGTTGATTTGAAGTAGTTTGGTTAAATCTTGAACAAGTTATAAACTAGAAAAATGAGTTTTAAACACTATTAGAAAGTTGCTGTCCATTTTTGTAAATTCTGGAAAGATCATGGATTCCTGGGTAATTTTGTCTTAAAGATTCAGAAAATACTTTAAAAAACGAAGCTATGGGCGAAAGAACGGAAAAAATGAGTTTATAACGAAGGAGACATGATTTTTCCAAGTTTAAGGACGAAAACTATTTTCTGAAAATAATACGTGCTGTTGCACGAATTTCAATGGACAAAACGAGGCATTAGACGTGTTCTATAAGTGCCGACTTACTGAAAATATATTAGTTTATATTAATACGAAACCGTGGATATAAAGAACGTAGAAAACGAGTTCATAACGACCAAGATATACACGTTTGAAACCCGACGAACTTTACTTATTTTGACAGCTTCTAATAGCAAAATATTTCTAACTATAGAAAAAAAACTATTTTTACAAGTAATCATATTGCGAGCCGATTTTCTCATTGATCAAGACCCGTATGGTCAAAACTTAAATGACACGACTTCTAGACATTGTTGCAAGGTTTTCAAAAACGCCGAGTTTCATCACTAACCCTTAACGTACAATATTTCACGACTAGTTTTGCGAGGCCATTTTGGGCATATTTTCAAGTAATGAAAATGTTATTTTTGCGAAAATATTATATTTTCCGATAAAACACCAAACGAGGATCGTGGAGTACCGTTTCAACACAATTACATGAAAAGGTGTTTATTAACTTAACGAGACGTAAAAAATGTATTTTTCGACGATATACATTATTTTCAAATTTCACGAGTGGTATCGATAACATACGTATTTGCATGTGTAGCATCATTTCATTTCTTACATTAGATCATATCATTCATATTAGGTTGCGGTTAGAGATCGTGCCTCATTTCAGTGTATCCACTTTTGTCATCATAGCTATCGCACCAGGTGAGTCATAGCCCCTACTCTTTTCATTGTTTGTAAACTCTTTGGGGGAGAATACATGCTCGTTTTCATCTAAATGTATACTTGATTTAATTGATTATGCTACATGTTTAGTCAAACATTTATTTGCTCCAGTTATGAATTCGTTACTCAATCGAACGTAGTGTATATTCATTTGCATCACACTTAATCCTTTTTACCTTTGGACCCAAGCCTTTTCCATTATTATGCACACTTAACCGAATGAACCGGCTCCACCACTATGTACATACATGACCGAATGAACGGGTCACATAACCGAATGAACGGGTCACATAACCGAATGTCTTGGTAACATAACCGAATGAATTGGTCACGTAACCAAATGTATTGGTCGAACTACACTTATCTTTGAATCTTGGTCCACATATTACTTTTGTTTACACAAACCAAAACGTATTTGGTAGTGGGTTGTGAACACACAGGTTGTAAGTCTTGTATGGGCGGGACTTGGAACTGAGTGGATTTACGATGCCTTTGCTGGGAAATCTTCATTCAAATGCAATGTATTTCATTTTACACTAAACTCTAAGAACTCACCAACCTCGTGTTGACACTTTAGCATGTATTTTCAGGTATTAAGCAATGGCACACTACTGGAGGTTTTGGCAGGGCATGGCATGGTCATAGAAGACTCTGATTATTCATATGGGTCCGTTTAAACTATTTTAAGGGCCTACTTCCACACTAATTTTAACAATGTAAATTCAATACTTTTGGTTAAACGATCTTATTCTAAATGATTGAAGTGAAAACCATTTTTACACTTGAATTGTGGTACCAATTGAGTTGCACCCCAGCTACATGTAAGCTTCCGCTGGACCCGATTTTGGGGGTGTAACAGATTGGTATAAGAACTTTGGCTATATAGAACTGAGTGTTTTTAAAACCTAGACTATAGCTACTTTCACGAAAACTTAAACCTATAACCGCCACGTGCCTGCCTGCCAAGCTGATGCCTCCTTGGTAGTTTATTGCTGACTTATGTGATGAGATTTGTACCTCATTATTAGATATATCATACTCACTTATTCTAGTTGATTACCATAATTGTCTTCCCTATTAGTATGCTTACATAACTTATGCGTCTCATTGTTACGCCTTCTCCTTGAATAGTTTCATCATTTGACCTCGAGTTTGGTCACCTGCCTTAGTCTTTCAGAACATCTTTGTATTTGTGAAGGACATAGTATTAGTATAACTGAGCAGAGTATTTCAAAATTCATGGAACCTCGGTGGAATGTAGACTGGTCATCTACATTCGACCCGGGATAGTGGGATATAGGCTGACCACCTATGTCTGACTCAGAGATGAATTTTGCAACACTGAGAATGGTTATAATAAAATTTTGTCTGGATTGAATTCTTTACCCAATTTCCAAATGTTTCATTTTACATCATAGTATTCTCTTTCATCACAATCTCATTATGTCGCAGCTGTCACAGTCTTTTCCCTACTCACCATCATTATCATTTCTCTTCCCCATGAAATATATATAAGGAATTAGCTAACACTCTATAGATTCCTATGTCACTCATCCCTCACTATCCCAATATTGATAAGTAGATATTATCAATGACCTCCCTAGGAAAGACTTTCCATACCATCTACGAGGGGGATCCCTCGGCACATTAAGATCATTCAAAACTCAATAGAAACCTCAGGATATCACAAAACCATTCGAACCACTATCACTGGCCTGACCGCCAAAAAAATTCTACCATCTAGAAAGTATTGGCTTGACTGAACGAGATTCGTTTAGATATGAGTGCTCACTAAGCAACACCATAGAGATGAATCCAACCTTCTAACCAAGACTATAGAACATTCAATTGTACATGACCTCACCAATAGACATTATTTAAACATGTTAGATATTTACGAATTTGTGCAAACATGCCTACCCGACTATTTTATCCTCTTAATACTTTCATTTTTAAATGGATTTTTCTCCAAACTACAGTTATACAAAACATATATCTTGTAAGAAATACTTTTCTGAGGCACTTATTTTGACAAGCAAATTCCTTTTGGTTAATCTCTATAAAACTATTGGATTTTAAGAAATTTTAAACATCGATCTTTGGTAAACCATACTATCCACCTCATGTTGAAGATAGTCCCATCGTGCATAACTACTAAATTTTAAAACATCAAGAAAAATGTTACTTAGAAAGCCATTTGCTTAAAGTTATAAATTCATTTATTCAGGGAAGGTTTATGAACAAAACACACAATCTCAAAACAAACTTTGAAAATCAATCACTTTATTACATCACTTATACATTTAGGGTTTTGTGATTTGACGACATAGGGCTTGGGAAAATCTTAGTAATGGAGACTAAGCACCGTAGGTGGAGAAAGACTCAATTCATGACATTCCTGCGGAGGACCACAACCTTATCCTAACCTAATCTTTTCAATAACACCCTTTGACGGACTTAACCTTGTAAGTTTTTCCACAAGATTCATGATACCCATTCCAATTATTCCTAATAGAGGAATTTGATTCACCTCACACTCCTAGCGATTTCATTAAGATTCATTTGGAACCACACCACCTATCATCTTCAGACCAATGGTCAGAATTAGAGAATGATTCAAACATAAGGAGATATGCCCAAATCGGGTGTGATGGATTCTGGAGGTAGTTAAGCTGACCATTTGCCATAAATGGGATTCATTTACAACAATAGATATCACACGATCCCAAGGACAACACCATTGAGACACAATTCACAAGCATGGAGAGATAAACCCGAGATACATTGGACCATTCAATATTTCAGACAGTATGGGCCTAGTGGCCTACAGACTTGAGCTCCCATTAGAGCTCAGTAGCTTACACGATAAATATCATCATCTTTTCACCAATACCACTCTAGAGACCAACACAAACTGAACTTCGGGACGAAGTTCCTTTTAGAGGGGAAGACTGTCACAACTTGTAATTTCAGGTCTTTTTTCAAACGTCAAAATTTCATTATTCATTTCGGAAAGTTACTATTCATCATTTACTATTCACCGATCACTATTCATCATTTTACTATTCATCATTTTCGGAGTCAGTTTGAGATTCCGAGAAGTGTTTCAAAATTTCTCTATTTATAAAACACTATTCATTCTTGGAGGGAAATCACTATTCACATTCTTCATGCGTCTTCTCGTAAATCTAGTTTACGGGTTTTCAAATTCGCGTAACCAGTTTAGTTTAGCTGTGAATTCATGCATCATTAGTGGGGACACGTCATTTAGACAAGAGTAGTCTATATATCATCTGTAACATCATCAACACATTAGATCATGCACAGATACACATCATTTCAATTTACGTATGCTTAATTTGTAATTAACGTTACCACTCAGTTTTTACTACTAACGTATACCCAATACTGCCGACTATGATCCTAACACATTTTTGTACTCATTATAATGATATAAAAAGTATATTATTAATTTACCCGGTGTTTTGAAACCATTTGTTATATTTTCCGGTAAACGCCTAAAATTACGTCGGATCACGATATTTCAACACGACAAATATTTTAACACCCGATTCTCATCACGAATTTTTTACAACATCTTCACATTTTATTTGGTACAGTTAAACTATATTTCTAGTAAACTCGGTACCCGGTATCACCTAAAACTAATAATATCTAACAAAATCTTACAAATCTCTTACAAGATCTACCCACCCCATTTTCTTTCCCCCCAATTTGATGCCAAATGCGCCCCCTAGTCCATGTGACTATTAATTAAACAAAGACCATAAACACTTTACACAACTTATACCTAAAACTTACACATTTCAAGTAAACTAGCAAAACTTTCTCTCATCTCTTCCTTCTCTCTATCATTTTCGGCCAAGAGAAGATCATCAAGAAGAATCCATCAAACTTTCAAGATCAAGACATAATCAAGCTTTACTTTCATTCCTTGTTAAGGTTTTGTGATAAAAACCTAGGTTTCTTAATCAATTTCTCATCAAATCACCTAAAACTTCAAGTAAGCTTCAAGTGAACTTTTTCATCATCTCATACTTTCATTTAACTAGTAACATGATGTATTTTCAAGTTATATTAGCAAAACATACAAGTATTTATGTTATATATACCACTTTACAAGTTTTATGGTTTTTATGAGATTAATAACATCCTATGATCATTCCCTTGAAATCCAACAATATTTTGTGAAGTTTAGGCCTCATGACACCCTAAGAAGGTGTATGGTAGGATTGAGTACTTGTGGAGTTGATTTGAAGTAGTTTGGTTAAGTCTTGAACAAGTTATAAACTAGAAAAATGAGTTTTAAAGACTATTAGAAAGTTGCTGTCCATTTTTGTAAAATCTGGAAAGATCAGGGATTTCTGGGTAATTTTGGCTTAAAGATTCGGAAAATACTTTCTAAAACGAATCTCTGGTCAAAAGAACGGATAAAAACGAGTTTATAACGAAGGAGATATGATTTTTCCAAGTTTAACGACGAAAAATATTTTCTGAAAATAATACGTGCTGTTGCACGAATTTCAACGGACAAAACGAGGCGTTAGACGTATTCTATAAGAGCCGACTTACTGAAAACATATTAGTTTATATTAATACGAAACCGTTGATATAAAGAACGTAGAAAGCGAGCTCATAACGACCAAGATATACACGTTTGAAACCCGACGAACTTTACTTATTTTGACAGCTTCTAATAGCAAAATATTTCTAAGTATAGAAAAAAAAAACTATTTTTGCAAGTAATCATGTTGCGAGCCGATTTTCTCGTTGATCAAGACCCGTATGGTCAAAAGTTAAATGACACGACTTCTAGACATTGTTGCAAGGTTTTCAAAAACGCCGAGTTTCATCACTAACCCTTAACGTACAATATTTCGCGACTAGTTTTGCAAGGCCAGTTTGGGCATATTTTCAAGTAATGAAAATATTATTTTTGCGACGAAAATATTATATTTTTCGATAAAACACCAAACGAGGATCGTGGAGTACCGTTTCAACACAATTACATGAAAAGGTGTTTATTAACTTAACGAGATATCAAAAATGTATTTTTCGACGATAAACATTATTTTCAAATTTCACGAGTGGTATCGATAACATACGTATTTGCATGTGTAGCATCATTTCATTTCTTACATTAGATCATATCATTCATATTAGGTTGCGGTTTGAGATCGTGCCTCATTTCAGTGTATCCACTTTTGTCATCGTAGCTATTGCACCAGGTGAGTCATAGCCCCTACTCTTTTCATTGTTTGTAAACTCTTTGGGGGAGAATACATGCTCGTTTTCATCTAAATGTATACTTGATTTAATTGATTATGCTACATGTTTAGTCAAACATTTATTTGCTCCAGTTATGAATTCGTTATTCAATCGAATGTAGTGTATATTCATTTGTATCACACTTAATCATTTTTACCTTTGGACCCAAGCCTTTTCCATAATTATGCACACTTAACCGAATGAACCGGCTCCACCACTATGTACATACATGACCGAATGAACGGGTCACATAACCGAATGAACGGGTCACATAACCGAATGAACGGATAACATAACCGAATGAATTGGTCACGTAAGCGAATGTATTGGTCGAACTACACTTATCTTTGAATCTTGGTCCACATATTACTTTTGTTTACATAAACCAAAACATATTTGGCAGTAGGTTGTGAACACACAGGTTGTAAATCTTGTATGGGCGGGACTTGGAATTGAGTGGATTTACGATGCCTTTGCTGGGAAATCTTCATTCAAATGCAATGTATTTCATTTTACACTAAACTCTATGAACTCACCAACCTCGTGTTGACACTTTAGCATGTATTTTCAGGTATTAAGCAATGGCACGCTACTGGAGGTTTTGGCAGAGCATGGCATGGTCATAGAAGACTCTGATTATTCATATGGGGACCGTTTAAACTATTTTATGGGCCTACTTCCGCACTACTTTTAACAATGTAAATTCAATACTTTTGGTTAAACGATCTTATTCTAAATGATTGAAGTGAAAACCATTTTTACACTTGAATTGTGGTACCAATTGAGTTACACTCCTGCTACATCTAAGCTTCCGCTGGACCCGATTTTGGGGGTGTGACACTTCGTACCGCTACAAATTTCGCTTGGATAAGAGAACACCTCATGAAGGAGATGGACGAGCGTGGGCAAGTCCTTCATGAACCTACTTGAAGGCCGCAACAGTGAGTCTAACTTAAAGACTCGATAATAAACAAAAGTGCTCTTTCGGGTGACAACCCGAATTATCCTTTTTCTTTTATTTTCTCTGTTTTATTGGTTTGGTATGTTTTGTACTAATATTTTGCAGGTACTAAAGGAAGCATTGAGATGGGGAACAAATTTTTGGACTTTCACTCCAAGAAATATTCTCCAGGGCCTTGCTACGGCGTAGCTCTTCCATTGACTATGCCATAGCACTCTCCAGGTTTCATACTAGATTTATTCAATAACTACGACGTAGCACCCCATTTAAGCTACGCCGTAGCTACCTTCTGAACCTTAAAAATGCTTTTTATTTTACAAAATATTCTTTAAACTTGTATTAGTTTTTAAATGAATTTTGTGGGTTTGTTCCTTGTAAACCCTCACGAGACTTCACTCGTCCACTTGGGACACCAAGTGGTTTAAAAGGCTTGTTGCATACGCTAAATGCAACTGTAATTCCTACGAAAGTGAGTTAGGTTTTTCTTTTTATTTTTCTTTTTCTTTTTAGGTTTTATGCTTTTGGTAGTTGTGTGATTCCAGGGAATTGAAATTTGCTCATAAGGCGTAGTGAAGGAACGTTTCTCAACATGATCCTTCTATTTTCAAAAGTGAATTTCAGGGAAGTTCTCGTTCTAATTATACTTTTCCTCCTTATTTTTTATTTTATGTACAAAAAGGACTTTGTACAACTCAAGTGGGGGGACGGGAGTAGAATTATTTACTTGAACTTTCTTTTGCCCTTAATTTTCTAGTTTATTTTGAAAAATTATGCCACTTTTAAAACTTTTGACATGTTTTTCCGAACCTAACTAGAATGGACCTTAGCCGAGCACATTAACCCTTAATACCATGGTGAGGTTTAGCCTATTTCAGTTTCACCCTATTTTACCCCAAATCCACCAAAAATATGAGTGTGCCGGTAGTTTGTAAACTTTAGAACTTGGCTTTTACATCATTTTGAAACCGTGTACAAGTAGTGTATTGAGATTTCTTAATACATTTGGAAGAAACTTTTTAAGAAGGCAACATTTTAGGATTATCACCCTAATAACCTTTATGTGTGTGTTTATCGATTAGTCACATCGACTATTCGACCCCCGTGTTAAAACCCTTTGTTGCACTCACCTTTAGTGCAAGATACCCCTAGATACACCCTTTTGGGCCTATCCTTTCGTTTCTTACCCATATTATTGTTTCGATACACCTTAGCCTACCGTGTAGTCTTTGTTTATGATTGGGAAGTTGCCACTTGTTCTAATTTGAGGTCCAAGTCAAGAGGTTCAAGAATCACACCTATGTTGAAGACTCATCATTGAAGATCATGATAAAACCCACTATTGTACATGTATTGTTCATCCCAAGTGGGGAGATATGTTATGTTATTGAAAAAAAAATGTGACTTTCCGTATGTAGATATGTTAACTTTGGTGCACCCTTGTATAGCACCGTAATAAGAGCTTTGAAAGATTTAGTATCGAAGAGGTCACTTCGGTCATATTTGAAGAATGAAGCTGTTGGTTCTTAATCACCAACATGAAGACCAAGTGTGGTGCCCATCATGACGTCCTATAATGGCACACACTTGTTACATGATCCGATTCTCGCATTTTGAAACTTGGACTTTGTATGAACGGCAAGTGGTAGCAACTCGGTTATAGGCTAAGACTATTTGTTTTCTTTTTCATTTTACACCATTATTGTGCACCCCATGTCTTATCCTACCCTTTAGTTGTGAATCATGCTTAGGTGAGGGATTTGAGCAGTCATTTGTGTCTTGCCCGGCTTTCCGGTCATGTACCATTGCCTTTGTCGCCCTTGCCGTAGTATGTTAGTAACAACGCTACACCAAAATAGCCTTATATGTGTTCACCCAATATTGCCTTTAAGAATTGTTTTGACCTTAGCTCTAGTGGTAGAGATTTGTGTAACTGTCAAGCCTATGATAGAATACATTCTTGACTGTGCGTTGAGTGATCACCCCAAAATTAACACTTAGATTAGGAGAGAGATGTGAGTGTTTGTTCCAATTTTGTGAGGTGTTCGGCTTTGATAAATTCTAGCATAGGGAGTTTTTAATTCATATTCTCCAGTTTCTTGGGGGATATCTTTTTGAAAATCATTCTTATAAGGTATACTTGAGGGCAAGTAGAGTTCAAGTGGGGGGATATTTGATAACATCAAATTTACCCCCAATCTAAGTGTTAATTTCCCCCTTAAAATACTCATGTTTTCTACTTTTATGAAGAATATATACTCTTATTTCTTCCTATTTTGATTTCAGGGTAAAGATGAGTAAAAGAACAAACTTACGCGGAAATGGAAGGACTTTGGAGCAAATACATGGAAATTATGGATTCTGCACTAACTAAAGCATAGAGGTTCATCTACCTAGGCCGTAGCAAGGCTTCACGAAGACTACACCGTAGAAGCTCTCCTACCTACGGCGTAATGAAGAATTTATGAAGACTACGGCATAGCCCAACAACAGGATATGGCGTAGAAGTCCACTAAAGAACACTACAGGGTAGGCAACTTTCCAAGCTACGACGTAGGATCTCATTTGAGGCAGTAAAGAACTAACGTGGCCAAGGAAGAAGCTACGGTGTAGCCACCTTATCTACTACACCGTAGGATGCTTATCATCAAGACTTTATGCCCGTAACACTTGATCAAGTTACGGCGTAACACAATTCGCAAAGGTTACGGCATAGCAACTTTAATACGCTACGCCGTAACATAGTCGGGGCCTATAAATACCAACCCTAATTCTGAGTTTTTCAGATCACTTCCCATCTCTTCACCACAACAAAATTGGGAAAAACTCAAGAAGGAGGGAGAACAAAGTTCTAGCCACATCCAAGTCATTTCCAAGGGAGGAATCACACGACGATCATAAGTGTTTTCATTCCTTTACTTTGTATTCGATTCATGCTTAGATTTGTATTAACTCAACATTGTTTTACTGCAATTATGAACATGAGTGGCTAAACACCTTTTAGTGTTAGCCTAGTTATGAAATTGTTATTTTATTGATTTAGTTTTCCACGCATCTATTATCTATTGTTTGTTTACTTTCATGACGAGGCTTGGGACACTCTAGTTCCCGTAGTGATTAGCGTTGGTTGTTCTCTAGATACTTGTGGAATTAACCCTAGGAAACAAGTCGCTAGGGATGTGACTTGGTGATAGCAATATCACGATACATGTGCGAATTAACCCTAAGACCACCTACCAATGCTAGACACTTAACGGAGTTAGAGGGGTGTAAGATCTGACCATGCCGCATTCCTTATCCTTGTCCATGTTAGTAGAGGCACTTAATGACTCTTATGTCTTCTTACTGATGAACCCAAGGCTTTACAATAGCTTTGGATAGGACAAGGTATAAGATAGATCTAGGAGAATTTGACCGTCTAACCCGAAATGAATATTGAATCCCTGAACGATATGATAGGATGCACCTATAGGAAAACTAGTCATGATCATAACTAGAGTAGTAATTAGGTTAACACTACTTCTCTTTAATGATTTCCTTCTATTTACTTTATTGTCTTGTTATTACTTTTAATTAGTTTAATTAATCTTTCAACTCAAAACCGCCTTTTAAACATGACACGACTTAGATAATTTCCGCACCTTAGCTCTTGGGACGACCTCGGCTTTACCATTTCACTATACCACACACGACCGGATACACTGTCCGTTAGTGCGTAAAAGGTAGACCTTAGGTAAGCGAGACTTTATAAATATTAAAACCTCTTCAGCAAAACCTGCATCACCTATCTACTACTATCAAACATCAAACAAATTATCTTGTAACCATGTTGCCCGGAAACAAAAGAGCCAGAGATACAGTTGCTACCGAAAACAATGAAGAAACCAAGGAAATTATCTAACGACCAAAAGATGAAACAAAAGAGCCAGATGTGCCTAAAGTTGAAGGTGCTGAAAGCCAAGTAGAGGCTACGTTGGAAAAAGACTCAAAGGAAAAGGAGGCTGAAGTGGAAAAACGAAGGCTTGCTGCAGCGCCGAGGGTAGAGGAGCATTGGAAGGAGGTCAAAGCTCTTAGGAGATTGGAAGAAAAGATAGAAAGAAAAAAAATGTTAAATGTAAGGAAGATGAAGATGAATGTTTAGAAACATTCTTGTGGGAAACTAGATGGGGATTGAATAGTTTACCGATTTTAACTTAGTTATCTTTATAAAACTTTTCGGGTAATCAAGATATAGTGTAAAAGACAATATGTAATATGCAAGATAGAGAAAGAAACAATCAAACCACAACACGATTAGTTATCGTGGTTCGGCTACAAGGACTCTTTTTCCTTGCCTTACTCCACGCCTCGAGTTATCCAACTCGAGAGTTTCTTTCACTAGTCAACAAGCTCCTTTCACCGACGGAGAAAACCTTACACGTCGCTTACACACAATTACCGACACAAAGCTAGATGTCGATTTCTTTTACAAGGGTACAACTACTCCCGTCATACTATGTATTTTAAGGCCTAAAATACAAACCGGTCACTACTGAAAACACACAATGAATGGATGTATAAACCTCACTAGTTTACACAAGACTAAGATACAAGACTTGCAACGTTATGTTGAACCTTGTAACTTTGGTTATGAACTTGTGATCTTCTTTGCTACAAAAGATCTCACAAATGAAATGAAATGTTAAGGTGTTAGATGAATGCAATGAGAATGTATGTGTGAATTATAATGAGAAGTGATAAGAGATTTCTTTGCAATCGGCTTGGTATTTATAACCATTCAAGCCAGCAGACTAGCGGATCTGGCGGAACCAAAACAAGGGTTCCGCCCTTGTACCCTGAGGGTTCTGCTGGGTCTGACAGTAAAAGGACTAAAGAAATCTTTCCATATCAAGAAATGTCAAATCATGGTTCTATAAGTCAACACACCATGGATTGAGTAAGAGACTATCCAAATGTGTAAGAGATATTTATGGAAAGTCAACTACTAGATTTAGTAAGCTTTTCATAAATGCACATGATGTAAGCTATGATGTCATATTACATTTTCTATTTTTAGTAATATGAAAATGTTATGTCTAATGTGAAATGTAAATGTAGCAAGTAAAGTCTAGTTATGCAAGATTAAAACTAAAGTTGTGTTTTACTAAAAACTAAAGTTTATACTTTGTCGTTAACAATACTTAGCAAAGATCGTAAAATATAAATAACGTTTTTAAACGATATTTTTATTAACAATTTCCCCCTTTTTGTTGATGACAAAACATAAACTTTGTTTTTAAGTAAATCAATAATTCTAGTGTTAAGTCTTTAAAAGTTTGTATTTAAACTCATTTTACTTAATTGACGAAAATCATTTTAAGTTTAAATATATTTTCTCCCCCTTTTTGTCGAAACAAAAAGAAGATAAGCAGAGTGGAAGAATGCACTTGCTCCCCCTTGGACAATACTCCCCCTAAATGGAGTGCCAAGGTAGGAAATATGGATTTTGAACCTACAAAAAAATGGTTAGTTGGTGATAATGACGATTTGCTTAGCCATAATATGAGAATATGAGCACACATATCACAAGCACAAACCATATATGAGCAACCAACAATGCAATCAACAATGGTACAAAAGAAGTTATTCCAAATAAAAAGTTGACTTGCAAAAGTCAATAACAAGAAATGAAAAATTCTAGCCTACTTTAAAGGAAATAAAATGGAAAATAACAAAGAAAATAAAATTCCTACTTCTATAAATAGAGGACTCCCAAGATTTTCTTAAATGGGGCAAAGCCTCCATAAACCACTCTAAGATTGGTTAGGGTGTGAGAGAGCATCCAAATGTTCTAGAATATGTTGGAGAGCGAAGCGGGTTTCATCTTGGACTTGGTGGAGCATTATTTTGATGCTCTCACTAATTTTTGCCGCACGCTCACAATGTGAGCAACTATGGTGGGGATTGGGTAGAATGGGGTCGTTGGATGATGGTTGTGGAAGTGGAATGGTGGTGGTTTCTTGAGTGGAGGTTGGGTTTACAATGGAGGAAAGCAAGGTGGTTTGAAACTCCATGGCTTGATGGAGATGATTGTCCACCATGCTTTTGAATGCATAGAGGTTGTCAAGACGGTCGTTGATTTCCTCGTGGGAGTTAGGAAGGTTGTTCCATAATGATGCCTCAATTTCCTCGCAAGAGGGAAAGAGAGACTCAAAGTGTTGGGATTGAGAGTGTGATTGTAGTTATGATTCATGGGGTTGTGATGGTTGGTTGTGTTGAGAGTGGGCTTCTTCATAGATAGGTCCATGGATGTCTTTGTAGATAGGGTAAAACAACAATGGTTTTGGTTAGGATGGTGGTTGTTGTTGGGTTGGTTGTTCTTGTTGAAAAGGTATATTGGGCTCAAAGAATGCTTGGGTGTATTCATGTGCCATTTGTTCGTTAGGACCAAACGATGCCAAAGTTAGTGGAGTGGGTGAGTTAGAGAAGAGATCATTAAGATCTTCTAGAAAAGGAGTTGGTGATGTTGGTGGAGTACCACATAGTTCCATTGGTTGAAGTTTAGGTGATTTGGGTGGTGATGGTGACTTGGTTGGTTGAGTTGGAGCCGGTGGTGGACTTGGTTCAATTGGTGTCATGGTTGGAGGTGGAGTGTTGATCACATGACTGAATTTTGGTGATGGTGTGGGAGTTGCAAGATTCAAGAAGTTTTCGTCTTTGATGGGTGAGGATATGATTAGTGGTGATTCATCCAAAGATGAGGAGCTAAGATGGATGGTAGTGTTACAAAAAAATGGTTTTACACTTATTCGGGCGGTTGTCCTAATGGGTCTTGGTGGTGGATAGGTGATTGTTGACTTTGTCATTGTACAAAATGGTGATTTGGAGGATAAGATTCAGAGATTTGAGATGTGGTGGAGTGATTTGAGAGTGTTCTAAGATGGTCAAATTTATAGAGTTGAAGAATTGTGGAAAGGAGTGTTTGTATTTGATGTTTAACCATTCAAAAATGAAGGTTTCTAATGATTTGGGAGAGTTATGAAGGTTTTCAAATCATTGGAAGTCAATCCAATGAAAGAGATGGAGTAAGAAGACCAGGATATGCACTAAATGCTTAGTGGTCTTGTCATTGTGTTTTGACTCAGATTTTCCATGGATACCAAGAAACCTTTTGGTGGCTTCCTTGCCTTATGGGTGAGGGTCCTTTGGTTAGTTATGGTTAAATTTGAATTTTGGCAGGAAATGGGTTTTTATTGATTCTAGTGTCTAAGAATGATCCTAATACAGGTAACTAGATATTAGGCATGAGTTTCTAATCTTAATGGTGTATTTGAGGGAATGTGGATATCGGAATTTGAAAATTCTAAGAAAAATTTCCAGGTAGATTGGCGGAACCATGGGAATACATGGGTGGAACCCTTGTTTGGGTTCCGCCAGATCCGTTGGGCGAACCTGGGTTTGCCTAGAAATCCTACTGGCGGAACCCAATTTTTGGTTCCGTAAGATCCGCCAATGCCCAGAATATTTACAGACCGTATTTTTAGCGGTCGAGACGAAATCAAAAATTTCCAAAAACTCTTGGGACAAAATCTTAAAGCCGTGTCTGTTTAGGAAATGCAAAAAATGAATATGGAAACATTCTTACTGTTAGACTTTGACGGGGGGCTAGCGAATTTGACTATACTTAGTGAAAATTACCATATACTTGAAAATTTGACAACATGCCAAATGTTGTCATCCTGCATAATAGTTAGTACCAACATGTACTAAACATAACCAAGTATCCATACATATACATAAATCCATAATACATATAGTTTAAGTAGCCAAATTGTTCAAATGACATCTAGTGCCAAACACCCCTACCCTCGCTCTCATTGTCGGTCCAACTTCTTGTTGAGCTTCCCAATGTACCTCCCAAAGCATTTGAACATCCCCTTAGTTTGCTTGAACTCCGGTGACTCATTGGGTATTGAGGGAAGCTGAGAAAGGTATTCAAAAAGTGGAAGCCTAGAGTTGGGCAAAGTGTCATCTTCACTCATTGAAGATGATGAAGAGGAAGTAGGAGGATGAGGGCGTTTGCCATGGGACACAGAGACTCTCTTAGAACTAAGTGGCACAAATGTGTGTGGAATGCGAGAGTAGTCTAAGCGAAGGCCTCTTGGAGTTGGAGAAATAGGAGAAATTCGCCTAAAGAGACGGGTTAGGAGCATTCCATATGGCATAGCCTTTGTGCCAAGCACGGGAATGTCCACCATCCTTTTGGCCATGTAATAAGCCAAGTTGAAGGGTTGACGGGTTGACAAAGAATATAGCATGTAGCAAAGGCAAGCATTGATATGAACCCTATTTCCTGTTGTGCAAATGACATTGGCTCTAAGGATTTCTACCCATTTCTTGAATTGAGGTTTGAGTTGATTGTATTCCATACCATAAGGGTCCTTGTTGACTTCATTTCCGGAATGGGTTCTCCTAGTCTCAGTGGTCCTAACAAAAAGATAGTCATGAAGATCATCCTTTGACACAAGAGGTGTGTCATATGGATGGATGTGGTCAGTGAGGGTGTCAAGAATTGCTAGGGAGTGCTTATCACTATAGATGCAAGTACCACGGTTTGGGACACCTAGGATGTGAGCAAACTCATCAAGAGTGAAGGAGAATTCATGACTACTAACCGAGAAGTTGATTGACATGATACCATAATCATCAGTGGAAAGAGTGACAGATGCATAAAACTCAAGAATGAACCTAGGACAAATAGGCTCGTTGATATCTAGGAGACAATCAAAGTTAATGTTGGCAAGTTCCCTACGGAGATGGGTTCCTTCTAGGAAGGATGGATCAATGGTTCCACCCTCATGGACATAGTGTTTTTCTAAGGCTTTGAAAATGTTGACTTGAGCGGGAGTAAGACCTTTGGTTTTTTTGATGTTTGGGTAGGTAGTGAATGGTGTCTTTGTGGTCATAATGAGTTGCGAGAGGCATGATGATCCCTAGAAACACAAAATTTTATATTTTATTTTAAGTTGACGACCATTGCAATGTGGATGTTCTAGTGTGTGCCTATATGCAAACTATGTGGAGGTGCGGTTATCTTGACTCATTTTGATGCACAAAAACGTTTTATGATGCAAAATTTCATTTTATAAAACATAAGATAACCCAAACGCTCCTAATTCAATGTAGCTTCGTTTGAATGTACCCAAAAATACATATTGGTTATGTATTACCTTTAGCATTCAAGAGACATTATGCAAGTGATGTTTTGAACATAACGTTTTATTTTGTATTTACAATATGAGACGAAAAAATATTTTTCCTACTTGTGAGAAATTTTTGCAAAAATTTGACATGGGGTGTTTTAGTAATCATGCATATATCTTAAAAAGATGCAATTCCTAACTATGGGAAACATGATTAGTTTAGTTTAACCACTAATATCCTACATGATTTGCTTAAGTTAATACATAACCCCAAGTTTTAGTTTTTGTGCAAGAAATAGAAATCCTAGACTCAGATCAGAAGTATAGTTATGTTTGGAATACTTACAATGATGATTAAAGAACAATGTATATGAAGGAAGGAGCATATTTTCATAGTTGTGGATAAGTGGTGAAGTGAATAGTAGCAACAATGAATTGGTGGTATGGTATGGGTAGTGTTTGGTTTAATATAAAATAAGAGACAGTTTCTGCAGGTCGGCGAATACGGCGGAACCAAATATGGGGTTCCGCCCCTTATGTCCCAAGGTTCCGCCGCATCAGCAGATGAAAATTGTTTGCATTTGTTTTGATTTTTGTAATTTTATTCTAGTGTTCAGAACTACAATGTTGGTTCCATAAGTCCTAATCCAAGCCTAAGGAGCTTCAATGGTTCTCTTTTAAGAGGTTTAGTGAGAATGTCGGTGATGTTTTCGGAAGAAACTTTTTCTATTGAGATGTTTCCTTTTTGAATGTTATCACAAAGGAAATGATGACGGATTTCAATATGTTTAGTACGAGCATGTTGAACTGGATTCTTGCTAAGATCTATGGCTCCTTTGTTGTCACAAAGAATGGAAATGACGTTGAGTTGAATTCCGTAGTCGACAAGAGCTTGCTTCATCCAAATAGCTTGTTGACATGCTTTTCCGGCCGAGACGTATTCGGCTTCAGTTGTTGATATAGCGAGAGCCGTTTGTTTCTTATAGAACCATGAGGTGAGACAATGTCCAATAAAAGTGCAAGTACTACTTGTACTTTTTCTATCAACATAGTCACCGGCATGGTCTGAGTCGGCATACACTATGGTGTCTATTCCCGTTCCTTTGGGATACCATAATCCTAAGCGTGTAGTACCCTTAATGTATCTAAAGATCCTTTTTATGTCTTCAAGATGGATTATTTTAGGATCTTCTTGAAAACGAGCACATAGAAAAACACTAAACATAATGTCGGGTCTAACAGTCGTGAGGTAAAGTAGACTTCCAATCATACCTCTATATTTAGTGCTATCTATGGACTCACTTTCCTCGTCCTTGGTTAGTTTAACTTCCGTGGACATAGGTGTTTTGATTGCTTTGGAGTCTTCTAGACCAAATTTCTTAAGCATATCCTTAATGTATTTAGATTGGTTAAAGAAGATACCATCTTCTAGTTGTTTGATTTGGAGTCCTAAGAAAAAGTTGAGTTCTCGCATCATACTCATTTCAAACTCATCATGCATGATTTTTGAGAAATCGACACATAATTCTTGACAAGTTGAACCGAATATAATGTCATCAACATAGATTTGGACTATGATAATGTGTGAACCTTTCTTCTTAGTGAAGAGAGTATTATCGACTAATCTCATGGTGTACCTATGGTCAACTAGAAATGTTTTAAGTCGATCATACCATGCTTTTGGAGCTTGCTTAAGTCCGTATAAAGCCTTTTTAAGTTTATAGATATGGTTAGGTTTTCCAAAATCGATGAAGCCCGGTGGTTGAGCAACATATACTTCTTCATTTATAAACCCGTTTAAGAATGCACTTTTGACATCCATTTAAAAGAGTTTGAAATTGTGTGCGCATGCATATGCAAGTAAAATTCTTATTGACTCAAGACTAGCAACTGGAGCAAAAGTTTCATCGTAGTCAATGCCTTCTTGTTGATTATATACTTGTTCCACTAGCCTAGCTTTATTTCTAGACACAATACCATTTTCATCCATTTTGTTATGAAAGACCTATTTTGTTCCAATTATTGTTTGACTTTTTGGTTGAGGAACTAGTGTCCAAACATCATTTCTAAAAAATTGGTTTAATTCTTCTTGCATAGCTATTACCCATGATTCATCTTTTATAGCTTCGTTTATATTTTTGGGTTCAATGGTTGATACGAAACAAAAGAAATTACTTTCATTTTGGACTTTTGATCTTAGAGTTCTTTCATTTATATTTCCTATGACACTATCTAATGGATGACTTTTAGCTTCTTTGACATTCACAATCTCTTTGTTTGATGCTACTTCTTCATCTACAATTTCTTGATTTTCAATTACTTGAATTTCGACTAAGTCATCATCTACCAAAGGTGATGTCTTAGAAGGAGGTGGACTCTCGTCAAACGTTACATTCAATGATTCCTCGACTCTTAAGGTTTCTTTGTTTAAGACAATATAAGCTTTACTACTTTGTGAATATCCAAGAAATACACCTTCATAAGACTTTGGCTCAAATTTGGTGAGATAATCCTTGGTGTTAAGAATAAAACATTTACTTCCAAACACTCTAAAATATCCTAATGTAGGCTTTTTACTTTTATATAGCTCATATGGAGTTTTGTTTAAAAATGGCCTAATTAGGACTCGATTCAAAATGTAGGTTGATGTGTCGACGGCGTTACACCAAAACTTTTGTGGAATGTTTTGTTCATTAATCATTGTTCTACTCATCTCTTGAAGAGTTCGGTTTTCACGTTCTACTACACCGTTAGATTGAGGAGCGCGTGGTGCCGAGAAGTTATGAGTTATACCATTTTTATCACAAAAGTTTCCAAATTGTATTTCATAGTCGAATTCACGACCGTGGTCCGTTCTAATAGACATAATGCATGTTCCTAATTGATTTTGAATTTTCTTACTTAGAATTTCAAATTTGTCAAAAGCTTCGGTTTTATTTTTTCAAAATTTTTGTCCAAGTATATCTTGAGTAATCATCTACTATGACTAAGGTATAGAGATTACCTCCATAACTTTGTATAGCCGATGGACCAAACAAATTCATATGTAAGAGTTCTAGACACCTAGATGTAGACACTATGTTTTTAGCCTTATGGCTACTATGAACTTGTTTACCGACTTTTCAAGCATCACAAAAGTGTTGGTCGTATTTCAACTTGGGTAGGTATCTAACTAAGTCTTTAGAGGAAAGGTTTTGTATAAGTCTCATGTTAGCATGTCCTAAACACCTATGCTATAAAGTTGAAGATTCATCTAATGAGGTGAGACAAAGTTTGTCTCTAGATGTTTGATCCATCTTCATGACATATACGTTGTTCTTAAGAACACCCTTACCTATAGAGAGAGAGAGTCATGAGAAATTGTACCTTTTCTGATGATTTTGCATTTAGCCTTGCTACCAAACGTAACATTACCTCCATCACATTCTTGATATGTAGAAAAGAGGCTTTTGTTACCCGTCATGTGCCTTTAGCAACCACTATCTTTGATCCATTCATCCGGTTCCAAACTAACTTTGAAGCATACCTATTTTATGAAAACATTCAAACATTTGGTCCCCAATATCTCATGGGTCCATTTTGGTTAAACATTCCATTAACATGATTCATGTATGGAAATGGAAGATATGGGTTCCATGACATGTAGTTTGAAGATTGGTAAGATCTAGGTATGTTTTGCTTCCAACCATGTTGGTAGTTTGGTTGTATGTTGTAGTTGCTCTTTGGAAAGGGGCGTTTGGGAATAGGAGTTTTAGGTCTTGGTTTAGTAGTTTTAGTTCTAAATTCATTTTTAACAAGTCCTACTCCAATCCTAATGGCTAGTTTTAGATTTGTTTTATTTATGCTAACATTGGACTTATTTGTAACTTTAACAAATTTTGTATGATCCGATAAAGAAACTGTCTTTTCTCCTGTAGACATTGCGGAACCTTTGGGATCAACCGGCGGAACCCTGATTTGGGTTCCGTTTGGTCCGTGAGATGCTGCAGTAGTTTTGTTGGTTTCTTGTGTTTTCTCGTCTTGTTTTGTTTGACTCTTTGAAGTTTCTAACTTCTTGAAACCTAGACCCGTTTTGTCAAATGGAGACTTTTGAAGTTTCATTATTTCATCCGAACAAGAAATACTTTTATCGAATCTTTTAAAAGTTTGAGGTTTGTTTAATCAAGTCATTTTGAGTAACTTTAAGTTTCTCAATTTCGAGTTTAAACTCTTCACATGATTTACACAAAGTGTTTATACTTTTACTCTTTTCTATCCTCTTAGCCTTTTCTTGCAATTCATAGATTTCATTTTCCAAAAATTTCTTTTTAGTTTTCAAAAACTTGTTTTTACTTATAACTTTTAGACTTAATTCACAAAGTTTGTTATATTCTTTTTGCAATGTATCTTCATCAATAGAAGAGCAAGAAGAGTCGGATTGTACCTCATTTGAATATTGAGACATGAGAGCAATCTCTTCATTCTTTGGCTCTTCTTCATCATCTTCACTATCGCTCCAAGCACCACTTACAAAAGCTCGTTGTGTCTTACCTTTTGGTGGTTTTGGACATTCTCCTATGAGAAGACTTGTGTCTCCGCACCTAAAGCATTTTCTTTCTCCCTTTTCTTTCCTATCATCATGATCTTTTCGGGAAGCTTTCTAATCATCTCTAGGTTGCCTTACAAACTTTCCTCGTCTTCGAAAGAACTTCTTGATGTCTCTAACGGCCATTGCATATTCTTCATCATCACTATCCGAGCTAGATTCTTCATCATTGCTTGATTGAACTCTAGCTTTCAATGTAATAGACTTGACTTTTTCTTTCTTGCCTTTAACTATTTCCAAATCTTTTACCATTACCATTTCATGAATTTTGAGGTTTCCAATTAGCTCATCGAGTGACATGCTTGAAAGATCCTTAGATTCTTCAATTGCCGTCACTTTGGCTCTCCACTTCGGATGGAGTGCTCTAAGAAATTTCCTAACAAAATTCTTGCTACAAAAAGATTCATCAAGTGTTTAAGTGAAGTAATAATAGTGTTAAACCTAGCAAAAGCACAATCAATAATTTCATCTTCGGGAATAGAAAATTGTTCATATTGTTGAATAAGAAGATCAATTTTGTTATCTTTAACTTGTGAGTTTCCTTGATGAGTGACTATTAAAGATTGCCAAATTTCTTTAGCGGTTTTACACATAAAGACTCTTTCATACTCTTTCTTTGGTAAAGCATTGTAAAGCATCATTCTTGCCTTATTATTTTTGGCAATTAATTTATTTTGATCTTCATTGTGTTTGGTAAAAGAGCTATCCTCATCTTTACCATTTGTACCATCCTTAAAATTAGGTATGTTGTCACCTTCAATAATTATGTACCATAGATCTATATCTTTTGACTTCACGTAAGTTTCAAAATGGGTTTTCCAATATATGAAACCATTAGCTTCAAATAGTGGTGGTCTTTGCATAGATTGCCCTTCTTTGTAATTTTCAAAATCCATGGATCGTTTCAAGTTTTAAAACACAATAAATTTTAAAAGCTTGAGCAACGTAGCTCTTGATGCCAATTGTGGGAAACTAGAAGGGGGGTTGAATAGTTTACCGATTTTAACTTAGTTATCTTTATAAAACTTTCTGTGTAATCAAGATATAGTGTAAAAGACAATATGTAATATGCAAGATAGAGAAAGAAACAATCAAACCACAACACGATAATTTATCGTGGTTCAGCTACAAGGACTCTTTTTCCTTGCCCTACTCCACACCTCGAGTTATCCAACTCGAGAGTTTCTTTCACTAGTCAACAAGCTCCTTTCACCGGCGGAGAAAACCTTACATGTTGCTTACACATAATTACCGACACAAAGCTAGATGTCGAGTGCTTTTACAAGGGTACAACTACTCCCGTCACACTATGTATTTTAAGGCCTAAAATACAAACCGGTCACTACTGAAAACACACGATGAATGGATGTATAAACCTCACTAGTCTACACAAGACTAAGATACAAGACTTGCAACGTTATGTTGAACCTTGTAACTTTGGTTATGAACTTCTGATCTTCTTTGCTACAAAAGATCTCACAAATGAAATGAAATGTTAAGGTGTTAGATGAATGCAATGAGAATGTATGTGTGAATTATAATGAGAAGTGATAGGAGATTTCTTTGCAATTGGCTTGGTATTTATAACCATTCAAGCCAGCAGTCTGGCGGATCTGGCGGAACCAAAACAAGGGTTCCGCCCTTGTACCCTGAGGGTCCCGCTGGGTCTGACAGTCAAAGGACTAAACAAATCTTTCCATATCAAGCAATGTCAAATCATGTTTCTATAAGTCAACACACCATGGATTGAGTAAGAGACTATCCAAATGTGTAAGAGATCTTTATAGAAAGTCAACTACTAGATTTAGTAAGCTTTCCATAAATGCACATGATGTAAGCTATGATGTCATATTACATTTTCTATTTTTAGTAATATGAAAATGTTATGTCTAATGTGAAATGTAAATGTACCAAGTGAAGTCTAGTTATGTAAGATTAAAACTAAATTTGTCTTTTACTAAAAACTAAAGTTTATACTTTGTCGTTAACAAAAGTTAGCAAAGATCGTAAAATATAAATAATGTTTTTAGACGATATTTGTATTAACAATTCTCTTACGATGTTTTACATTTGGCATACCGTGAAGATTAATTTATTAATGTAATGAAAACAATTTTTAATGGTAATTTTACTGTTGATGTTGAAAGTTTTTTTGTTTGAATTGCATATTTTTTGTTTCAAATACAATTTGACTTAATCTACTGTTTGACTTAATTTTGTCAAAGTTTATGGCACCATGCCTGACAATTTACAGTGTTTCACTACAAATGTACATTTTAATCTACCGTTTGACTTAATGTAAGTCAACACTTTATACTCAATCTAAAATACACTTCAAAGGTACATTTCCAAACAACAATTTGGCAAAAATGGGTACGAATCACAAAGGTTTAAAAGTGAATAATCAAAATGGTTTAATTAGTTGACTTTATTAAGTCAAACTACAGCCTTATGGTTTGTTGACTTCCCTAAGTCGAACTACAACCTTATGGTTTGTTAACTTCCCTAAGTCAATCATATTATGCATTCAACAAGCAAACAACATACTTCACAATAACAAGGCACATTCACTTGATCACAAACCATTACGATTTAGCCATTATTCAAACAAGAACTTTCATTGATCATTGACAACCATTACAAACAACTGCTTCACAACCCAACTACCATCATCTACTCCAAAATACTAAAAAAATTCACCCACCACCATCACAAACTAACAACTACTACACAAAAGAGAGTTTATGGTGGATGGATTAACATATGTCAAGCACTAAAATAAATATACAAAGCAAAGAAAACCCAATTGATGATGGTATACTTCTTGTACTTGGACCGCTGTTCTTCAAGCTCTTCAATAACACCTCGAAGAGCATTAATCCTCCTCAACAAACCAAGGATAATGTCTACTGACCTGGGGCACATCGGAAACCATCCCAGAAAAGGACAATTTGAGCCCTGAAACAACACAATGTGTAAATAAACAACACATTTTTTGTAAATAAACAACACAATGACCAAACTTACAATTGTTGGACAGCCAAAGAAACGGCGACCTGGGTTCCTATTTGTCCATGAAGTCTTTACAACAGCTGGTTTACCACATGTGCAGACCACCATCGTTACTCTATTTTTTTTAGATTTTGGGAAGATGTATGTTTTACATGGTTATGATATACACAACGGTCGGATATTTAAATGGTTAAGTTCTGAACAACGATCGGATATTTATAGTACACAAAGCATGTTGGTAGGGACGAAACATGCGAAGAAATTGCTACACTATAAAAAATGTATTAGGGACCAAAGCTTAGAAGATGAAAGTGGTGAAAAGACGAAAAAATCAAGCCTTGCCACATCAGATAATGGGCGAAGATAACGTCCGTCAGCCAAAACGGGGTTCTAGTGACCAAACATGACGCCGTTTGACAAGTTCAAGTACCACGTTCACGACATATTAATTTTTTTGGATGAAATGCGTGAATTTGAAAGAGTAGAGGGTCGAACAGTGTAATTTTGTCATATATATATATATATATATATATATATATATATATATATATATATATATTTCTCAAGCTCGTTTAGACTCATGAGCCTAAGCCTGAGCCTAATTGAGTTGAAAGTATGAACCTTGAGGTTGAACTTGTTTATTACCGGTACATGGTTTGAGCTCGTTTAAGCTCGGCTCTTTCGATCATTATTTCAATGCAATGCGACGTATGTGATGAAGCAATCATAACCTCTTAAAATCTTTGTTGAATGTCCGACCGCTACTTAAGTACTCAGTTATGGAATATGATGGGTTGGTGGGGTCCAACCCATTATTTGAAAGACGTTATCAATCTTACTGCGTGGAGTGACTTGGTTTCCTCGATAACAAGTGAAACTATTTTGAAGTGGTGGCTCAAACAACGACTTAGTTATATGGAGATTTGGAAATCACCTTTGTTTTGATTTAAATAAATAAATAAATAAATAAAAACTTTAGTCGAAGTGATCAAAGTTATATTGTGTAATTTGTTAACGACTAGGGGTCATTTTCCCATGATTTTATGCATTTTACCTCTTTTTATCTCTATTTTGGCTTAAGAACTTTCTTATTTGGTTTCAAGGTCAAGGGTCATGTATTTGCTGAAATCGTACAATAATCTATATACGCTCTCATTTGTTCATAATCATCATCATACTCATTCATTTTTGCTTTAGTGATTATACACTAACTTTATTAATAGCAAGAAGATCATCATCATTATTTAAAACTTACTAGCTTCAAGAAATTGTTGCAAGTTTTCATTTGTACATTATATTGTATATTTTACTACATCATACATCATTGTTGTACCAAACTACCAAAAACCTTTGTAATGATCGGTTAGTATTTTTGTCATCAAAATACACCGTGTTACAGGAGTGGTTCGTGGGAAACTAGAAGGGGGGTTGAATAGTTTACCGACTTGTTTTCATAGGTTATAGAAATTTCTTTATAAAAACTTAGATTCGATTGTAGGTAAAGTCAAACGACACCAATATGAATGCAACACTATGCTAATACTAATATGCAATAAGTAAATAATGAGAAGAGATGGAAAGATAAAACCAAGACAAAGGGATTTGTAGTGGTTTGGTCACGAAGCTCTTCTTCGCCCTACTCCACTCCTCGAGTACCACACTCGAGAATTCTAAGCACTATGTCAACAAAGCTCCCTTCAGGCGGAGAAAATCGTACAACGTCGCTTACGTTATTTTCCGACACTAAGCTAGATGTCGAGTACTAATCTTAGCTAGTACCAATCTACCACGATCCACACGATCCTTACTTCACTCATGATCTACATGATCCACACACTCTACACTTGATCCAAACGTTCCTCACACAATTTACACGATCGACACGATCCTCACATAATCTACACGATCTTCACGATCTTCACACAATCCTCACAAGCTACTCTTGATCCACTTGTTCAAGACTATCACTCAACACTCAAGAGATCTCCAGGATCTCAACAAGATCACAATGATCAACACAATGACTAAGAAATACTAATACTCTTGATGTATGTCTAGATACAATCAAGTAGACAACTTGTAATGCAAGTGCACTACACAAAGACTCTAACACTTTGTATCTCTTGATACTTTGTGTTCTTCTCTTGACTAGTAGAGGAATGTAGATGATTCTTGGTTGGATGAAAGAATCACTCTTTAAACAAAAGAAAACTAACTAATGATCTAAGAAGTGAAAAGAGAAAAGGAGGATGGAAACCAGAAAGTTATGTGTGTGAAAGGATGACCAAAATCTGGGAAATGAAGTGGTATTTATAGAATTTGAAAATATGGCCATTATCAAGGGACGACACCACTAAATGTCACACGGTACCACTAAATTTAGTGGTACTGTGCCAGACAAACATGCTTCATTGTTGTCTTTAGTGGTGAAATTTTATTTGGGGGAGTTTGGAGCTGGTTTGGGTAAAAAAAACTAGCTGTTGGGAATGTTTTTGAAATGATTTTTCCTAAATAAAACATTTCTTTATAATTCAAAAATAATTTGTAGAATGCATTTTTGAAAAGAAAGTTGTCAAGCTAAAAATGTGAAGTTTAAAACACAAATTCATTTCTTTGATCGTTTGTCAAGTATTAAATTTGTTTGTTCATACCTAGAGTGATTGACGTAGAAATTGGATATTTCGACTAAAAACTTGTTTACATTAATTTTGACATAAGATGTTTTCACATTTTGTTGTACTCAAAACATAGAGATATCGTAAGATGAGAATAATGTTTTTAGACATTATCAACAATCTTCCCCTTTTTGATGATGACAAAACATAAACTCATTTGATGTGAAAACTAGTTTCGACAAGTTTTTAGTATGAGTTTATATCCCACTTCTCCCCCCTTTTGTCAAAGGAAAAAGACTAAGAAGTCTCCCCTTGATGTATACTCCCCCTAGTTTGGGGAACACCAAGTAATCGAGCAATGATTCTTGCTACAAAACAAAGTTAGATAACACGAGAAACATATCTAACATGAAGCAACTAAGACAAATATCCAACCTTGAGTAAACAACAAAGATAAGAAAATAAGTCCATGCATTGAAATGAAATCCACACATAAAGTGTGAGTACATTAAAGACATAACAAAAGCTACAACTAAAAGAAGCACATATTAATCTTTAGTGACTTGAGAGGTCCTAAGATTTGCTTCTAGTCCAAGATGAAATCCTAAGAGTTATTCATGATAACTAAACATAAGCATGTTTAGTTGAATGGGCTAAGAGATGGTGATGGTAACATGATTGGTTTTTTTGGTGGTGTCAAAAGTTGTTCCACATAAGAGAACATGTAGTAGAGGTCATCTCTTAAAGAGGAAATGAGGTTATGGTTGTGAAGACAACATAGGCAATTAGCACTATGAATATCAACTGGATTGAGTTAAATAGAAGGGCCCATGATTGGTGATGGAGGTGGTGGTGAGTATGTAGGTGACGGAGTAGGCATAGCATAGTCCAATGGTGTGATGGGTGAGAGTGTGTAATCCATGGATGATGGAATGGTGTTGAAAGAGGAGGATGATGAAGATGTCATAGTAGATGATGATTTGGAAGGAGCATCAGGTGGAGGTGGTGAGTTTTGATCGTTTTGGGAAGGTGTTGTGATTTCATCATCTTTGGTGAGATCAACAAAGAGAGGTTTGGACAAAGGCCTAATGGTGATTCTAGGTTTCTTGGAGATGTGAGATGTGGATCCTTGTGTGGAAGCCATGGTGAATGAAGGGTTTAAGGATGATAATGAGTTGCAAGAAATGCTTGCAAGTGTGAAGCCTTATATAGGCAAGAGTGGTGTAATTTGAATTAAAGGTGATAACGATGTCCTATGGAGGTCTAGAGGAATCTTAAGGTGCATGAGAGTGTGTGAAATTTTGCAGTTTTGGAGGATAGGGATGCAGATTTCTAGAGGAGACAGTAAATTTCATCTTAGCATGGGACAGTACCATTAAATAGCATATGGTACCACTAATTTTAGTGGTGCCGTAGCATGTTTAGTGGTGCCGTGACTTGGAAGGGTGAAAATTTTCTGTTATACCTATGTTTTAGTAGCTAGAGGGAGTTTCCTAGGTAGACTATTTGCAGGAAATGATGGTGCCTCAAGTCACGAAGGATTAAGTTACCAAATAAGTCCAATAATACTCTACATCTAGCAATCTAAGAGGGTCAAACATGTATCTATAAGGAACTAAGCATGCTCCCAAATGGACAAAATAATCTATCATCCATCATGATCTAAGAAAGAAAATCCAAGAAGTTAGGGAGACAGTTAAGCATGCAATAAGTTAAGTCAAATATTATAAGTTCCTAAAAATGAATCTACTAATCCCTTCCTAACTACTCAAGTCCATGCTTCTCAAGGATCATTTCAACTTCATTTGGTTCCATCAAATTCTCGAGTTGAGTTCGCACCACTCCCTCATCTGTAGGGTTGTCATAGATGTCGTAGTCGACAGATGTGGCAAAATGAAAATAGAAGAGATATGAAACTCATTAATGGGTTCCATGACGGAAGTGAGTATTGAGGACACAAAGGTATGGGTGGAAATTCATGATGAAGTGATAGAGACGAGTTCGGAACATCCCATAAGGTATCAACTTAGTTTTGTTACCTTTGAGATGTACAATTCACTTTGCGAAGAAGTAGGCAAGGTTGTATGGTTGATGAGTGAGGACACAAAACAACATATGACCACAACATGCGGGAAGTTGCTCACGGACACCTTGTAGACTAAGAACATTTTCCTTAAGGATGATTGCTCGAGAGAGCAATTCTTGACGAATCTCTGCCAAACAAATTTTTGTTTGATCGAGAAAAGGAATGTACTTGTGAGTACAAAGGAGTTTGGTGAGTTTGCTTGGAGTGGGTATATAGGAACAATAAGGACTGTTCTCTTCTCTATAGTTGAAGAGTGACTCAAGACACCAATCTTCGGTATAGGCACATTGCCCATGATTGGGAATTCGAAGAATTTGAGCAAATTGTTCAAGCGTAAGGACAAACTTGAAGTTACGAATCCAAAACCAAAGTGACAAAGATTGATCCTCGTTACGTACGAGTTCAACTTGTCGAAAGAATTCCACCACAAAGCGAGGACAAATGTACTCGTTAATGTGTAGCAGACAATTGAGACCTATAGCTCTAAATGACATGTTGATATTTCTATCATAGATTAGAGAGGAATCAACGAAACAACCTTTATGAAATTGACGGGTTTCAAGATTTATATAAGGACGAATGTGATTCCCGGGTGTTGTAGGTTCGTGAGAGATGTCGGGCATATAGTTTTCGGTTGAGAGGTGATCAAAATCATAGAGGTGAGACATGGTCGGAACCTATAAAAGATAAGTTGTATTTAATCATCAAGGATGTTTATCATGAAGATATGTTCCTAGTGTGTGCCTATATGCAAACTATGTGGAGATATGATAATCTCGACTCTAAAGTAAACTTAATAAGATTGTCTAAACACTCCTAGTTTTGCTCTTGCTCAATTGAATATTTCGAAGAGTACATATTAGTTATGTAATTCGATTGATATTCATGAGATCATATATGCATAAGAAAACATTTTGAATTTGGATCAACAATGCACAAAAAATAACATTTCATGATCCTAGATTTGTGAGGTTTTGAAAATTTTGAAATTGGGTTTTAAGTTTGAAAGATTTATGTGTAATTTGCTAATTTAATTCTCTTAAATGGGATTCTATTTTAGTATTTTATATTGGGAGAATTTAAAATTGACTCATTAAGAGATCCCCAATTTCAATTATTTATGTAAAAATAACCCTAGACTCAAGATTAAAGAAAGATTAGAATGAAATAACTTACAATTGATGATAAGGTATTAGTAATGATTGATTTTCTTGAAGAATAATGCTTTCAATATGATTTTGAGATGGTGTAATTGAGATTTGGGTTATGAGGTTCGACTTTGACAGCAATGGAGGAAATTGGGAAAGTTCAAATGTGAATTGTCAGGGAAAAGAGACTGATATACGAGAATGTTAGACCTACGGTACCGCGGTACCACTAAATTTACTGGTGCCATGCCCACTTTAGTTGAGCCATGGTTACTGGAACAAAAATTTGTCCCTTTTTGATTTTTGACGAACTAGCCTCTAACTTAGTGAGACTCTTTGACACGAGGAAAGAATTTATACCTAATAAATTCTTCTAACGAGAGATAGACCGAGCTAAACTAGACAATACGGGATGACTTCAATAGTCATTAGAGAGAGATGCGAGGGATGACCTTAATATTTCAAGTGAAATATTCAAATAGTCATAAGAGGGGGTTTATTGGATGTGTTCCATCATTCCTAGACCTAGACGGAGATAGTTAAAGGATTCGCGTTTGAGGGGTTTCGTTAGGATGTCGGGGATATTGTCTTGAGAGGGAACTTTCTCAATAGAGATGTTTCCTTTTTTGGACATTATCGCGAAGGAAGTGGTGGCGAATCTCAATGTGTTTAGTACGAGAATGTTGGACAGGATTCTTGCTCAAGTCGATGGCACCTTTGTTGTCACACATAATCGGTATGTCGTCTAGATGAATGTCGTAGTCGATAAGAGCTTGCTTCATCCATAGTGCTTGTTGACATGCCTTTCCGGCGCATACGTATTCTGCTTCGGTCGTGGAGATAGCAAGAGCCGTTTGTTTCTTCGAGAACCAAGAAGTTAGACAACAACCCATGAAGGTACAAACGCCACTCGTACTTTTTCGATCCACATAATCTCCTGCATGATCAGAGTCGACATAGACAATAGTTTCTACGCCGGTCCCCTTGTGATAATATAATCCCAAGTATGTAGTGCCTTTAACGTATCGGAAGATACGTTTAACCACTTCAAGATGAGAGGTTTTGGGATCCTCTTGGAAGCGTGCACAAAGGTAGACACTAAACATGATATCGGGCCTACTTGCTATTAAATATAATAGACTACCTATCATACCCCTATACTTAGTGTTATCTACGGACTCACCTTCTTCATCTTTCATGAGTTTCACTTCCGTAGACATGGGAGTTTTCTTGGGCTTAGACTCTTCTAGACCGAATTTCTTAAGCATCTCTTTAATATACTTAGATTGATTAAAGAAGATACCATCTTCCATTTGTTTTATTTGTAGACCAAGGAAGAAATTTAATTCTCCCATCATGCTCATCTCAAACTCGTCATGCATGATTTTTGAGAAATCATCACACAATTTAGGACAAGTTGAGCCGTATATAATGTCATCGACATATATTTGAACAATGATAAGATGTGAATCACGTTTCTTCGTGAAGAGTGTGTTATCAACCATTCCCATGGTATATTCATGTTTAATCAAAAATGCCTTTAGTATATCATACCAAGCTTTAGGAGCTTGTTTAAGACTGTACAGAGCTTTCTTAAGTTTATAAACATGATTCGGTTGTTCGAAATCAACGAATCTCGGAGGTTGTGCAACGTATACCTCCTCGTTGATAATACCATTTAGGAATGCACTTTTCACGTCCATTTGATATAGTTTAAAGTCTAAGGCACAAACATAGGCAAGGAGTATTCTAATAGACTCTAATCTAGCTACGGGTGTATAAGTTTCATCGTAATCAATTCCCTCTTGTTGATTGTACCCTTGTGCTACTAATCTAGCTTTGTTCTTAGTCACGACGCCATTTTCGTCGAGCTTATTTCTAAATACCACTAGTACAAAAAGTTCTATTGGTCACGCATTGTCGATTTTGAAATGTTACACTATAACATTTATACGTGACTAAATGTACCAGAATAAAATAAACAGCCACACTTGATCCGACTTGTGTGACCATTTCGGAATTCTATTGTCACACATTTGAATATTTATGTGACTAGAGGTAATTGGAAAAAAATTTTGGATTATTTAGTCACTTTTAATTCGGGAGGTGTGACAGATACAAATCAGCTCAAAACAATAGTCACGCTATAGATATACATATGTGACAAATATATGTCACATAATTGAAAAGTGTGACCAAAATAGATATATGGTCACATAAGGTAATTGTGTATGTGGCTAAATTATACAGTCAAGTTTGTCACACATTATTTAAACGTGACTGCTATTCTTTGCTAAATATTTAGCCACATAGCGTTTGAAATGTGTGACAACGGAAAAGTAAGTTTGAAGCGTTAGTCACGAAATGCGTTTAAGAGTGACAAATATATGTCACACACTTGAAGAGTGTGACCAAATGTCATATATGGTCACACTAAACCATAGAAACATGATTAAGTGTAACTAAAATTCGATACATATGGTCATGTAAGTTTATGTGTGTCTAAAGTTTAGTGTGTGTTTGTTTGCCAAATCCTAATGGGTATTATATGTGACCAATACATTCAAAATAGTCACATTGTGAAATATTCATGTGACTATTATTTATAGAAAAATGTGAAGTCAGTTATCATTAACCTTGATATTAGTCACATTGAGTTTTTGTGTGACTAAATTAAAGATGCTATATATATGGTCACATGAAGTATTTATTTAGGTGGCTAAATCATAGTGTCATATTTTGTCACACATTATTTAAATGTAGTCACAATTCGATACATATGGTCACACATTTCTGATAACTTATGTATACTTACTCTATCTAGTTTGAGTCTAATTTGATATTCACTGCATGAATTGCGTTCAGACTATTAGTCATGACTCTTCATTTGCCCCATTACAATGCTCCTAGTTATACTTAGAACTGTTAAGTATATTTAGATGTTGGGATCATTGTGCATATGTTATGGCTTGTATTTTCTTTGTTTCTAGACTAACATTTTGCAGGAAAAGCAAAGAAAAAGTTGTTTGGATTGGAATTTGTGTGAATGCTAGTAACTCCGAACTTAATGTTGCTAATGCTAGTAACTCAGAACTTAATGCTGCTAGGCAGAACTTAATGCTGCTAGCCCGTTAGTGCCCTCACGTGCGTTACACGTCAGGGTATTTTCGTCATTTCACTGTTCCCGCTATAACACATTAACACACTTCAGCTACCTCCCTTTCACGAAAATCGACGAGGATATTTTTTGCAAATAACAAAACTAAGTCCTGTTTAACACAACAAAATCACACTCACATAAACGCTCTATCTTCTTTCAACCTAATATCTCAAACAATACAGTCGGTGCTTAGCAGTCGCGATTCTTCAAAAAACACACATACCAGGTAACCACATTTACTGATTTTTACTTCATTCAAATGGTATTTTGCATTGTTTTATAACCTTATTCGTTAATGCAGTAACCATGTTTGGTAATCAATTTATTTGCGCTATGGACAATCCTGATGTTTTGGATGAGTTTGTAAGTTAACACCATTATTGACAAGCTGTTATTTCTCTAAGAAACTAGTTTAATTACTCCTTCCCATAATTATAGTCCACTGTTGACTTTTGAAGTCTTTAGTTTTCAACTTTGACCTTAAATATTTTTATTTGTGTTATATATTACTTGATGCAAAATATATGAATGGATTAAGTTTTGAATGTATTTTCCATTGGTATAATTTTTATCAACTATTATATAACACAAATAAAAATATATAAGGTCAAATTTGCCAAATGAAGACTTAAAAAGTCACACATTAAGTGTCCACTATGACTTTTTCAAGTCTTTTTTCTTCAACTTTGACTTCAAATTTTTTTGTCCATGTTATATAGTACTTGATGCAAGATATATGAATGGATTAAGTTTTTAGTTGTGTTTTCATTTGTATACTTTATTTTCATATACAGGAACTGCATAATGATTATGTTCTAGCAGGTTCCTATACTGACAATGGTTTTATTTTCTTAGTTAACTGTGTGGGGGGGGGGGGGGGGGGTTAGATGGAAAGTTCGTGTAAGGAGAGTCTCACAATTTAAATGTGTTGTTGAGGGAGCAAGGTAGAATGATTTCTGTTGAACCTAAGACCTTGATAGATCTTTGAGCACTCGTGGATCGTTAGTTATGTTAATGTAATCACTAACACACTAAAAGATAATCTTTGTAACTTGTATTTTAAAGCGGAAACAAACACAAGTATTAACAACTGAATACTAAGACCGGTTGATCCTCTATGGATTTTTTAATAATAATCAAAGTGTTTTCTAAAACGCGTGTCCACAATACATAATCGTGTGTTCGTTTTATACACAAGGAACCCTAAACCGTTTCACAAGAAACGTATATTCTAAAACTTCTAAAAGATATGCATTATAACTTCCTAAATAAACTCATGCATATCCTAACTATATTACATAAAATACGGAATAACTATATCCGCAGGAACTAATAATGCTGAAACTAGACTTCAGCAGGTAAACTGCTTCAGCAGGAACCAGCGCTTCAGTATTATCCTTCAGTAGTAACCGTCAGCAGAATTCTTACTTAGCAGAATTCCCAACAATCCTCCCCTAATCTTGAAGTTGACATGGTTAAGTTCAATATTTTTGATAGATCTTTAAAGTTACATACCAAGAGGATTGAATTCGAACAACATCAGCAAAGAATCACCATCAGCAGGATCTCTATGATCAGCACATACTTGAAAACTCCATTCTTTGCAGCAACAAATGACCAAATGTACATCAAATCAAATTAGTTTCATACTATTCTCATCACATCCAGGTGTGTTAGCTCCTGTGAGAGGTGAATCATTGAAAATAATGGATTTGATGTCTCTTTACCAATAGCCATCACTACTGGAGTAGCCAAATGTTTAAGTTCGAAAACTATGGTACACTGATAACCATATGATTTTTAGCAAATCATCAGCTTTAAACGGATTTGAGTTGTCTTTACCTGTAGCCGTTTGCTCTGGACTAGTCAATTATTTGGTTGATTTAATCACCTTGGTCAATTGAATACCAAATATGGTTTTCCACTGCCTTTACCACAAGCCATATACATGTGGGCTAGCCAATTATTGGGAATCCATAAAGGAAAAGTCCATGGTCAATTGAAAACCATTCAACTCTCAGCTGTTAAGCATGGGTGAGTTGAGTACCTAGTAGTTTTTAGCAAACTATTACAACTATCAACAGATTTGATGTGTCTTTACCAAAGCTGTACCCTTTGGACTAGCCAACTTTTTGATGGAATAGTCAACATCAGGTAAGTTGATAACCAGATAAGGTAACCAACACCAAAACCTGCATACAACATACACAATACTATATAAATCTGTTAGGTTTTTTTTTTTTTTTTTTTTTTTTTTTTTTTTTTTTTTTTTTTTTTTAATAAAGAAAGAAATATATAACAAAATACCATCATGTAGAACCAGCTCTGGAAGTCCTGATCCTTAGTTTGAACACCTTAACCAGAGATTCAGCAAACAACCTAGCATTCCCAACTGGATCAGGAGGAATCTCCAACTTTTGTTGAAGCATTTTCTCCATAAGAGACAGTGTCAGAGGATACCTTTTGCCAAGAACCATAAGAAGCCTGAGTCCAGATGTAGTTTCCAACACATGAACATATGGCATAGGGTAAAACTTCCAACTCTGAACCTTCCACCTCTGATTGTTTTTCCACACATCATAACCAACACCAGTGGTAGTAGAAGAATCCAAAAGCACTCTGAGATCACCCAATAAATACAATCCTGAACCTGTAGGAGTATGAGTTGCATAATATTTGTGAACCAAATCATTTAGAGTGAGCAAGTCCTGATGATCCACAAGATGTAATATTTCTTGTAGGAATGTGAATGATAGAGAAGTTTTATCAAGTCTATAAATGGTATTGATCTGTCCATTTTTAGTTAATTCCTAGTGAACCAAAACATCTCTAACTCCCTCTGGCCAATCATCAGGGGATCCTTCTTTGATAAATGAAGCATCAGGAGCATTCACATCTACTAGTCTTTGTGCTGAATGTGAAGTTCTCACTCTAGCCATTCTCTTAGCCCTTCTTCCAGGAACATAAATTGCATCATGTGGTAAAGAAGGTTCCTCAGGAGCTACAGCTTCAGTAGATACACCTTCTGTAGTACTAGTTTCCACTGATGGAATATCCATTTGTTCATCAGTAGAATCCTGAGAAGAATCAAGTGCAGCAGATGCATATTGTTCATCCATGGCCTTCCTTATCTGTTTAGCCCTAGCAGCTGCAAGGTCTACTTCTCTTTCCTTAAGCTCATGAAATCTTGCCATTTCATCTTTTTGTTCATCAGCTAACCTTTTTGCAGCCTCTTCACCCAACCTCTCCTCCTCCATTTGTTTCCTGGTTCTCTTTCTAGAAGGAAGAGCTTCTACTACAACTTTAGCTTTACCTTTATCAATACTAGATGAAGCAGCAGCAGTTGTTACATCAACAGAAGCAGCAGGCAAAGATACCTGATCAACAACAGGAACATCCACATGCACAGTGGAAACATCATTAACAAGAATGGTAGGAACAAGCTTAGGAGCACCCATTCCATCCTTTTCACACCTAGACTTGATTCTATTATACATCAGAACCAATTGTTCATCTGAAAGAGCCCAAACTTGTTTCCTAGTCCAAGCATTATTATATAGGGCACTGCTTTGACTTTTCACATAAGTTCTCATATAATCCCTTTGATGTGCTTGAGTCATGGGTTTATCCCTTTTTGCTTTGGCTTTTTGCTTATCTACTTCTTTTTTCCTTAATTTCATCTTCTTCACTATTTCAGAAACCCAGTCCTTTTTATCCACCTCATTTCCAAGAATGTCTGCAGCTAAACCAAGAGTAGTAATCACTTGTTCTCCAATATTCTGCCAGTCTGACTCATCAAAATTTTGAACAACATCATCCAATTCTCTCAGTCTTTCTATAGGCAAAGTAGAAATATATCTTTTTGTAGCAAACTGATATTCTGAATCATATTTGGCTTGCTCTGCTTCTGCCAAATATGTACTCTTCTTATAATCTTCCCATTCTTTCAAAAGTCTTTCTTGTTCAACTCTTTCTTCTTCTGAAATAAGCTCATCATCACACACTTCATCACCTTCAGCAGAATCAACATGAGGAATATCTAAACCTTCCATAGGATCAGCAGTTAACTTTTGAACATCTGAATCAAGTAGATTATCAGCAGATCCTTTAGGCTTCAGGGTTGCAATGGTGTCATCAGAAGAAACTTGCTTAAGAACAGATGGATCATGGTCAGGGGAATCCATATACTCTTTACCAGCTACAAATAATGTATCTACTGATGCAGGAAGCCCATCAGTAGTCTTGTCAGTAGCAAGGTTACTAGTTGGTTGTTTCTTTTGAAGAGTATCATCAGCTTCTACCATAAGAATCTCATCACCACTTGACACCTTAGAAGATTCAGCAGCTTTCTTTGCCAAATATTGTCTTCTACTTCTTCTGCTGAAGTGAATTGTCGGCTTAGGTTGTGATACTTCAGCAACTTTGGGAGAAAAAACATGTGTCTGTCTAGCAACTTCAGCCAAGATCTCAAGGGAATCCAAATTACCCTCCTTAGGCACTTCATCAGCATCAATTACTACCTTTCTTTTCTTTTGCTGAGTAAGTTGTGCCTCCAAATCATGAACCATGCTTTTCAGCATCTCAATCTCACCACCAAGAGTAGACTTGGTATCATCAAGCTCCTTTTGGAGATCGTCAGTCTTTCTAATATACCTGCAAAGCAAATCATGTACAGAAGTGAGAGTAGCAGGGTCCTCTGCTCCACCAACAGATTGCTCAGTGGTAAAAGGAGCTTCATTGAACCTAACAGGAGAAACAGACATATGTACAACATTGGGAGAGCTTTCATCAACTGGCTCTCTCACAGGACAAGGTGTAGGTAATTTAGTAATCTCAGGCTCAAGAGGTGTAGGTACCTGTGTACCAAGAGACTGAATTGTCTCTTCAACCTCAGGAGTTAGCTCAACAGGAGCAACCTGAGATGGTGAAGGAACATGACTAGGTGACAGAGGTAAAGGGGAAGGTGGAGGTTGGTCAGAAGAAACAGGTAATGGTTCAGCAGTTGTAGATAGCTCTCCCTCATTTACCACTGAAGGATTACCATCAGCAGCAACACCAGAAGATGATGGATTACCATCATCAGCAGCATTTGGAGAGGGTATATGGCCAGTAGCATCACCCTCAACTACATCATCATTGCCATGTAGCAACATAGCAGCTAATAGAGGGCGATGTTCCCCATTATAGTTAGTTTTCATAGAGGCAAACAACTTTGACCCAAGGCTCTTAATAGGCACATGAATCCTGTCTTCAGTGGTTATGTCTAAAATTATTTGTAAATACCTAGGGTACATTAAAAACTTATGATTTTGTTTCTCAGTACTTTCTAGCATATTAGTAAAAATAAACTTTGAGAAATTATAAGTTAACCCTTTAGAGAGAAAGACAATACCACAACCCAATTGGGCAGAGAACTGATCCCGGCTACCACACTTATTGCTGATACATTGGAGCAACAAATGCATCAAATACCTCCACTTGGGACAGAACTGATTCTTCAACCACTTGGTAGTGTCTGTGCTTTGATAACCAGCTTCTCTCAACCCAGCAAGTATCTCTTCAGTGTTGGAGTGATAAACACCATTCTCATCATCCAACTGAAGCTTTGTCCTGATCAAACTTTCAGTCACCACATACTCATTACCATCAATCTCAGCCACGATCTCTGTGTCAGATCTTTTCTTAGCAGATGCCCAAAACTGCTTCACCAAAGATTCATATATCACATTTGGAGAATGTGTTAAGGCATAATGAATCATTGAACGCTGTAGAAACTCCACCATTGAATCATACTCTTAATGTCCCTTAGCCTTTTTCAAAATAGCAAACTTGTTATGATCTTGCTTGAATTCAAGTCGAGCCATTTGAATTATTTTGCGAGAGACGGTTATGAATTATGAACAGAATGATGGGTTTAAATGGAGTGATGGGAGAATAATTTAGTTTAGGCAAGGATATGCAAAGTAGGTTATATTTGGAAGTTCCCCAATCGTGGTCAAAATTATCGGAACAAACTGTTGACCAAGTCTGACGTGTAACGTGGAACCCTCCAATTTCAAAATTACCCTTCAGCAGAAATAGAAGTCAATCTGGTGATGGATGGTCAATAAGCAGAAACCAATCAAGAGTAAAAATATCTTCAGTGAATATCTTGATTTTACTGTGCCACCCAACTCGCATTAATGATCATAAAGCCTAGACTTTGCCTATTTAATAACCCCCAAATCACACTTCTCAGAAATCAAATTACCCCCCAAATCATATCAAAACCCTAATTTCACCATTAACCCAAATTCATCACCAAATAATGTCTTCCAAACCCGAAATTATTGACCTGACCTCCTCCTCTTCCTCATCAGATGATCTTCCACCGTATCCATCTGAATTAGACGATTCAGATTACGCTCGAGAGTTGGAAAGGTGATGGAATGCTTTGGATAAGGGGGAACCAAGTAATGCCCCCGTTCCTACTGAGAGACAATATGTCTCTCCCTTCATCTTTACTTATAATGAAGACTCTTCAAAGGATGAAGACGAAGATCCATCATTTCTTCCTCCTTCCACACCGGAGAGATCCCAACCAAGGCCAAGGAAGAGAAATCCATCTCTTCCAACATCACGGGGTGTGGTGTTGGGTCTTCCTGCTCCAGAATCTGGTTCTTCTTACCATAGACGCAGGGGAAAGGGCAAGAAGACAGAGGTAGTGGGTAAAGGGAAAGGGAAAATGGAGTAGGTGATGATGGGATGTTGCTAAGGACCAAAGATATAAAACTCGGTTGCTTTGAGCATCTTCTTGCCTTGAACTGAAGTTATAAAACTAGGTACTTGAGCATCTTCGTCGTCATCATCATCATTCTTCCTCCTCTTCTTTTCCATTTTCACCTTCAGCTTCTTCATCGTACTGGTCATGCTTATCCACCAGCCCTTTTGTAATAGATGATAGAAGCTTAGTATAGATTTGGTAGTCTTAGCATAGGAATGATCTTTGTAATCCACTTTGAAACTAGTAAGCTACAAATTGTTTCTTCAATAAATGAAAATCTTTCCTTATTAGTCAATTATTGAGTAATTATTCAGTAGAAACAATGTGTTTCAGTATGATTGACTCTTCAGTAGAAACAATACTCAGCATACAAGACCATATTCCCATTGAGACAGCTCTTGGTGCATTTCAAACAATGAGGACATTCTTCAAATCAAACACAGAGTAACAAAACAAACAAATCTCACAGAAACATTAGTTGGTTAGTGTTAGCCAAACAATAATATGCACAAATTATGCAATGTTTACAATCACAATCCTCCCCTGAGGCTTATGCCTCCCCTCAAACTTTGCATTCAAGGATTAAGCATACCAATATGGACCACTAAGTGTTGAAACCTAGGTCCATTAAAAGCTTTAGTTAACAGATCTGCCACATTATCATCTGTGTGAATTTTAACCACTTTAATTAAATGTTTTTCATAAGCATCCCTGATAAAGTGGTGCCTGATTTCAATGTGTTTGGTTCTATTATGAAAAACTGGATTTTTAACAATGCAAATGGTACTTTGATTGTCAATAAAAATGGTGGTATTCATGAAATTATACCCATAATCCAGCAATTGATTCTGAATCCATAGAACCTGTCCACAACAATTGGCAGCAGCAACATACTCTGCTTCAATAGTAGAGGTAGCAACAATGGTCTGTTTCTTGCATTGCCAAGAAATCAGTCTTCTTCCAAGGAATTGGCAACCTCTAGTTGTGGATCTCCTATCCGTATTGGCCCCAGCATAGTCACTATCACTATATGCTTCCAGCTTAAAAGGAGATTCTTTTGGGTACCAAAGACCTAATTTGGGTTGGCCTTTCAGGTACTTAAAGATCTTTTTAACAGCATTCAAGTGAGAAGTAAGTGGAGTGACTTGGTGCCTTGAACAAGCACTCATAGCAAATGTAATATCAGGTCTAGAAGCAGTCAAATACATCAAAGAACCAATCATAGACCTGTACAAATGGACATTCACAGGAAGATCAGGTTCAAGATTGTTCTCTGGTTTGGGAGCTTCATAGGGAGTAGTGGCAGTTATGACATTATCCATATCAAATTTCTTCAACATATCTTTTACATACTTATCCTGACTGATAAAGATACCATCAGGTTTCTGCTGAATTTGTAAACCCAAAAAGAAAGTGAGCTCCCCCATGGCACTCATCTGAAATTCTCCCTTCATCAAATCCTCAAACTCTCTACACCATTTTTCTTTAGTGGAACCAAATATGATGTCATCCACATAAACTTTCACTAGAATGATATCCCTGAAGTCTTTCTTAAGGAAGAGAGTCTTGTCTATGGCACCTCTTCTATAACCATGCTTCAGCAGAAATGTAAACAGCCTAGCATACCAAGCTCTAGGTTCCTGATGTAATCCATAGAGAGCTTTAACAACCTTATACACATGATCAGGATGATATGGGTCTTCAAAACCCTTGGGTTGAGTCACATAAACCTCCTCTTCAATCTCACCATACAAAAAAGCACCTTTGACATCCATCTGATATACCATAAAGCCCATATAAGATGCATAGGCCAAGAATATCCTGATTGCTTCAACTCTGGCCACTGGTGCAAAGACTTCATCATAGTCTATGCCTTTCTCTTGCCTGAACCCCTGAGCCACTAACCTTGCTTTATTTTTCACCACAATACCCCTTGCATCTCTTTTATTCTTCAAAATCCATTTTGTCCCAATTGCATATTTACCATCAGGGAGAGGGACCAGTATCCAAACCTGCTGATTCTTAAATTGCAGAATCTCTTCTTGCATTGCTTCAAGCCAACTTGAATCAGCAAGTGCTTGAGGAACACTTGTTGGCTCTATCTGAGAAAGGAAGCAAGCAAACAGACAATTTTTGAAGTCTGTATGATTGTCCCTCTGTTGATTGTAGACATAGGAAATGAAAGCAACTTCACCATATTTAGTGTTCTTCACAGTACTTCGAGACCTAACAAGTGCTTGAGGATCTCCAATAACCTTTGATAGGGGATGAGCGGTATTGATCCTCTTTGTTGCTGTGGGGTTGACACTGATTGTGGTATCAAGGTTGTTGACAGTGGGTCCAAACTCACTATCATAGGAAGCAGAGTTAAAGATACCAGCCTTGGGTTGATAATTACCAAGATCAGAAGGACTTGGAAATCTTGTAAATGGCTTCTCAAAATCTGTAGACACTTCAGTAGAAATGGGAGATTGTGCAGTAGAACTATCAGTAGTTTTGATCACTTTAGCAGGAACAGGAGAGCCTTCAGTAGAACTGTCAGCAGCATCCTTGTTTCCACTGACTGCTTGTGCTGATTGTTGAAGTAAGGCATCAGTCTCTTGTGCAAACTTTTCACTAAGTCTCTTAGCTTCCTGAGTGGCTGCATGTTCTTGCTTCTTGAGTCTAGCAAGATCCTCTACATAATGTGACTCATCTTCATGTTCAGCAGCAGAATGATCACCTGCAAAATGGTTAGGTGGAAAAGAAGGTACAACAATGGTTTGTTCATCTTTCTCAGAGTCACTCTCTGAGTCATCATCCAGGGAACCTGCAGGGTTAGAAATTGTATCTTTGGTACCTGCATTTGGATTAGAGACATGTCTAGTGTACCCCAAGTAATCAGTCAAGTTATCTAGGTCAAAATACCAAGAATGACCTTGTCCTTGAACATTAGGTTGATCTTCTAGAAATCTCAGGTTAAGGGTTTCCTCAATTCTTTTAGCATGAAAATTGTAGACCCTATATGCCTTGCTATGAGTTGAATAACCCACAATATACCCTTCATCAGCCTTGCCATCAAACTTTCCCAATGCATCACTAGTGTTCAAAATGGTCACTTTACACCCAAAAGGTTTAAGGTAATGAATGGCTGGAACTTTCCCAGTGAGAAGTTCATAAGGTGTCTTGACATGAGGTCTAGTGATGGATAACCCTGTTCAAGACATAGCAAGCAGTACTTACTACTTCAGTCCAAAACATAGTGGGTAACTTAGAGTCTGCAAGCATGGATCTTACTGCCTCTATTAAGGTCCTATTTTCCTTTCAGCAACCCCATTTTGTTGTGGGGTTCTGGGAGTGCTATAGTCCCTTTTTATCCCTTTAGACTTACAGAATTCTCTGTCCCATTGTCACACCTAATGCCTTTAACCTTTTTATTTAGCTGGTTTTCAATCAGGGTAATGAATTCTTTTAAAATAGGAGTTGTTTCATCTTTAGTTTTCAAAAAGAATACCCAGCAAAACCTGCTATAATCATCAGTGATAACCAGGTAGAAGTACTTATGATCAATACTTCTGATAGTAGTTGGACCAAAGAGATCCATGTGCAGCAACTGAAGAGGTTCTGAAATGGTGCTCACAACTGTTATGGCTTTGTAAGAGGCTCTGTGTTGCTTTCCTTTGTTGCATGCAATACAATTATGTTAATTGGTGAAGACTTTTGAAGGAAGTCCCTGAACCAGACCAAGTTTAGAAAGCTTGTTAATGGTCTTGAAATTCACATGAGCCATCCTCCTATGCCATCTTGTAGATTTATCCAGGGAAGCTTTGGCCACCAAACATGTTAGATCACCTTCTGGTTTAACATCATTCAGATTGAATGTGTATAAGTTGAAGGTTCTAGGAACTCTTAGCAAAACAGTTGTATCTTCTGGAAGTTTGAAGTCATTTGAGAGCACAAGACATTCATCCTCAGAGAAGAAAACTTTATTCTTGGTGTCACAGATTTGTGATACAGAGAACAGATTAAAGTGCTCAAGTTCCTTCACATAATATACATTCTCAAAATCTAACAGAGGTGTTTTGATAGTGCCCTTCCCAGTGATTCTTCCATCTCCTCCACCAAAAGTCACATTGCCTCCTCCTTCTATAGGCACAAAGTCGTGCATCTTATCCTTGTTCCCTGACATACTTCTGGAACAACCACTATCAACTATACCTACTTTAGTACTCTTCAGGGGATGATCCTACAACAACAACAAAAACATTTACAAGAATTAGTACACATTGGAGACTCAAGTCATTGCTGACTTAAGCCTGCCTTGTGGATCATAAGAGGTAGGCCATGTAGATGTTTTAGATCCACCGTTGTTCTTGGGCTTGTATTGCAAATTAGGTCCCTTCTTTGTCCAAGAACAAACTGCTGAGGGCTTCACAGCAGTATCCCAATACCCTCCACCAACATACATAGAGTCAAACTGTCTAGGCCAATAACCATTATGAAAGAAAGAACTAGTGGGTCACACATAAGGTCTAGTACCAGTTCTTCTCCATGAAGAATGTTTTTTAGCAGAATTGTGTTACTGCTGATGTGGAACAAAAGATGGTATATCATTAACAGTCTTCCACATTTGCCTAGGTTTTCTTTGACTAACATATACACCCATTCTTTGCTCATGAAAAGTACAATCCTTAATCAAATGAAATTTACTTCCACACACAAAGCATTTCTTCTTTTTAGAAGATTTATTCAAAGTGAAAGATGTTCCATAACATGAAAAAGAATTCAAACCACAAACATTAACAGAATTGTTTTTAACAGAACTAGAAACATTGTTTTGCAAAGAATTAAACAAGTCTTCAGAAGAAACTGTCTTGTTATCAGCAGTAACTCTAACAGGCTTGTAGGGAGTCTTGGGTGATGTCTTGGGTGTGGTCTTGGGAAGGTCTGACTTGTCACTTGAATCACAACTGGTATATGCAGTAGACCCTTGGTCAGAAGACTTGTCAATGTCAGAACAAGAGATAAACTCAGTGGATTTAGAAACAGGGTCTGGCAAGTCAATTGACTTTTTGCCATAAAGATGGTGTGATCCATTAAAATCAACAGGTATGGACAGGTCTGTGGGCATATGTTCTCATCTAATAGGTCCAGGTACAGCATTCATTCTCCTTTCCTTAACATATTTTACAGGTTTTCGAAAATCTAGGACAGGTTCAGGGTAAAAAACACTTGATATATCAGGGTAAGTTAATTCCTCAGGATCTATATATTTATCATACCCTAATGCTTTTCTAGACCTAACAGATTGACTACTATCAATCAATTTATTTAAATGAGATGCTCCTTCCTGCCACTTCTTACGACCAGCCACTTCTTTATCTAACTTTACTTGTAATTCTTGTTTTTCTATTTCTACATCAGATTTTTCTTTTTTAGTACGCCTTAAATCTATCTTTGCACATTCTAAATCACTTTCTAAAACTCTTATCTTTTCTTCATATTTAAGCTGATTCTTTTGAAACCATACCTTCTGTCTTTCTAAAGTTTTTAAAGCCTTTTTATAAGCCTCAACTTCTACATAACACTCATTGTATTTAGGTTTCAATTCATCATATTCTTGTTTAAGTTCATTATATCTTACACTACAGCCAAAAACACAGTTATGTACCTGAGAGATGCCCATCAAGGAAACTTGATCCTTCTTATCCTCTGTGGGGGAGTATGCCAGCATACTCACTTGTTCAGAAGTAGAAGCTTCCTCTTCAGGAGGTTCATGAACAGTCCAATCAATATGGCTATCCACAGTCACCAAAGCTTTGGAAGGTACAGCTTTAGAAGTTCCTGATTCTAATAGATATGAGCTATATCTAACTTTATCACCAGACTTTCTCTCCTTTCATTCTCTTGAGAAGTGGCCCATCTGACCACAAGTGTAGCACTTAACCTTCCTTCTGTCAAATCTTGCTGCATCTCTTCCCTGAAAACCAAACTTTCTCCCAGACTTATTCTCAAACCTTTTTATGTTAATAGAAATCATTGCCAACTGCCATTTCAAGTGCATCTCCTCCATCTCCAATGGATCCACCTATTCAAAATCCTCATAAGCTAGAAACTGCTGATGTTCATATTCAGCAACAAAGGAGTGAAGAACATCTTCCATTATATTACTGGATTTTGATATAGGAGTTGGTTTAGTGTGGGTGTGAAAAGATGCTGCTGAGGTGTAAGAGCTTGAGGCATGATGCACCGGATTGGATGTGGTGCTAACAAAGGCTGAGTGAGTAGATGGATGAATGGGACTTCTAACATCAGGCTCAAGTGATTTAAGCTTGTTGTAGAGGTCATCAAAAGAGATCATGTCCAATACACCCTTAGTTTTGAGAGCAATGCTGACTTGCAACCAGGATGGTGGCAAAGATCTTAGAAACTTAGCATTGCAGTCCTCATTATCCGGCCTAGCCTTCAACTGATTAAGTTGACTCAAGATTTTGTGGAACCTGTCATAACCTTTGTGGATTCCTTCTTCCTCAGATATCTAAAACTCTTGAAACTGTTGCTTCAGCATTGACTTCTTCCTCTTTCATGACTCCTCATTCCCACCAAATCTAGCCTTAATGGCCATCCAAATGTCCTTGGCATCTTCCATGAAGTGGAAGTCACCCATGTGGTCATCTGGTATAGCCTGAAGGAGAATTGTTCTGACTTTATTCTCCCTTTGCACGGCTAGAACTTCTTCAGCAGTTTTGGGACCTACAATGGTCACAATCCCATCAGCATCTTTGACATGTTTCTTCAAGCTGTTGCCCTTACGGACAACTTCCCAAAGATTCCAGTCAATGTTTGTGATCCAGTTTTGCATCTTCATGGACCACAATTCATACTCCTCAGCATTCTTAAGGTAGGGAATTTGGCATTACTGTTTGAGAGATTGAATTGTTGGAGAGAAGTGGTGTTTTGGTTCTGAGTTGTATTAGCTTCATCATCTCTTCCAGGCATTGTTTTTGGTTGTTTTTTATTGAGAGGGTGTAAGATTGGTGTTTCTTAGTATCACAGAGACTCTCCCGAGGCTCTGATACCACTTGTTGAACCTAAGACCTTGATAGATCTTTGAGCACTCGTGGATCGTTAGTTATGTTAATGTAATCACTAACATACTAAAAGATAATCTCTGCAACTTATATTTTAAAGCGGAAACAAACACAAGTATTAACAACTAAATACTAAGAACGGTTGATCCTCTATGGATCTTTTAATAATAATCAAAGTGTTTTGTAAAACGCGTGTCCACAATACATAATCGTGTGTTCCTTTTATACACAAGGAACCCTAAACCGTTTCACAAGAAACATATATTCTAAAACTTCTAAAAGATATGCATTATTACTTCCTAAATAAACTCATGCATATCCTAACTATATTACATAAAATACGGAATAACTATATCCGCAGGAACTAATAATGCTGAAACTAGACTTCAGCAGATACACTGCTTCAGCAGGAACCAGCGCTTCAGCAGTATCCTTCAGTAGTAACCGTCAGCAGAATTCTTACTTAGCAAAATTCCCAACAATTTTGTCATTCACAACATCTCCTGTTCTGCTATTGAGTACATACATTTTGTTAAAGAGGGTGAGGATGTGTTTTATGTAACTTGCTATGGTAAGGATGGGTTGGAGTTTCACAATTATGAACCCGAGCGTGCCCCATTTTGGAGATGTTTAGTGCCTGTGACAGACACATCTCTGCTTATGCAGTCATTGGAGGAAGACTTTCTGGGATATCTGGATGGTCCAACCCCTACTGATTCGGTCGTGGTTTCCACTAACACGACTGACTACAATGTTAGGGTGGCTAGTGATCATCTCTATGGTCGATACGTCCACTCCTTCTTCTATGGCGGTGGTTGGGTGACACTCGCTCGAGACTTGAATTTTAAGGCTGGTCAGTGGATGGTTTTTACTCAGGTTTACCCGGGCCAGGAATTTAATGTGATGTTGTTTGAACCTGATGGAGGGGCCATCACAACTGTGGAGACATACATCACCAATATTGCCATGAATGCCTTGTGTCACCAACCACATGACTATGGTATTTTTTCCTTTATTAGCTTTAACTACATCAAGTATATGATATCTTTGTAACATTTTGGATTATCTATAACTTACTCATTTTGTATTATTAAATTCAGATTTTGAAGCCGGACGGATGAACTGGAAGTGCAGATGGTCGTTTCACACTATCCACGACCAAGAAGATAGGGCATTCTACCGACCACTGACTGCATGCTTCTGGAGAAATGGACAACTAGTAAGTGTCTTGAAAACATTGATAATTTGTAAAATTGTAATTATGCTACAATTTAAATGAGATTACAAACTAAACAACTATCAATCTATAGCAGTTGTAACTTTGTACATTTTGTAACAGACTATACCATCAAAAATTGGGCACAAGTACAACTTGTATGGGTACTTTGTCGCTGTTGTGAAGCACCAAATGATACAGAAAGTGTTCCAAGTACGTGAGAGAACAGTGGTGGTACCTGGTCGAGGGAAGGTGAGGAGGAAGGTATTTATTGTTTCATGCTCTGGTTTCAGGGAGTTGAGACAGGAAGCCGACTTTGGTGCAGCTGCAAGGGTCTGCTTCTTTTTAACAGATGACACAAACTGGTCCCAAAGAGTCTTAAGGTTTGATGTGTGTTGATGGTTTGATGGTTGTTGATGGTTTTATGTTTGTGGATGGGGGAAACAATGTTTGAAAGTTTTTGTAGGTTGGATAAACTTTTTTGTAAGTATCTGATGTATGATAAACCAAATGGGTTTGTCACTAGACAATGTTATGTAATTAGCTAATGTAGGATGAACCATATGGGTTTATCCGTAGACAATGTTATGTAGTAAACTATGTAGGTTGACATTATTGTACGAAAGCGGCTTATACGGCCTTATAACTAGTTAATTGGGGATTTAAACCCTTAAGTGTAAATGTTACCAATCCACCCCTGCACTCTCATATCTAGCAGTACAAACCCACCTGCAGTAAAGTTTTCTTAGGAGCAAAAACTTTTTTTTTAACAGAGCTGAAACTTTTGACTAACATAATACAAAATATATCCCAAGTTCTTGTTAATGAACACAACAATCAAAATATTGTAACAATTAAGTGTAAATGTTACCAATCCACCCCTGCACTCTCATATCTAGCAGTACAAACCCACCTGCAGTAACTTTTTCTTAGCAGCAGAAACTTTTGATTTTGATAACTTTTGATTAACATGATACAAAATATATCCCAAGTTCTTGTTAATGAACACAACTATCAAAATATTGTAACAATTAAGTGTAAATGTTACCAATCCACCCCTGTACTCTCATATCTAGCAGTACAAACCCACCTGCAGTAACGTTTTCTTAGCAGCAGAAACTTTTGATTAACATGATACAAAATATATCCCAAGTTCTTGTTAATGAACACAACAATCAAAATATTGTAACAATTAATGAGAAAATTTAGCAATGACAAAGTGCGGGAATTAAAATTAAACATATTCCATTAAAACTTGAAATGAAAAATTACAAAATACTGGTAACAAAAGGTACAGATTCTAAAATTTTACTAATCTAAAAGGATTACAACATGTTTATTCATAAAGTCAAATAAAGTATTACAAAAGGATTACAAGGTTTATTCAAATTACTTCCTAACTCAACTAATACATTTTCTTTTTACCCTTCCCTTTTGAACAAACTTTGGGCATTTTTGGTTCCAATGGTTTTATAGCCTTGTCTTCACTAGTCTTAGCATTGGGCAGGCCTAGCACCTGAACCCTCTCATCAAAAAGCTCTTTGGCAATATTTTTTTGGAGTTTTAACCTTCCTAGCATCTTACTTTTTGTGCGTGATCCAGAATATCCCTTTGGAAAGTAGTCTGCCCATGTATTCGGAGGACCTTCAGAACTGATTGATATGTGAAATGAACTTGAGTCACTGCTGTTAATTTTAATGATTTCTGCAAAAAAATAAAAATATATTAAAATTAAAAAAATATAATGTAAATGAAATAAAAGATAATGTTGCAATTCAGGGTGTGTTTGAAACAACCTTTGTTCTTGGAACTCCAATGGCCACATTACCTGGTGGATGGTTGGTTTTAGATCCTAAAAAAGAATGGAATGCAATAAACCAATATACGTAACCCTTCTAACTTCCCACTACTGCTCCTTTTGTCGTTTCAACTCCCTTTGAGCAAAGGACTGCACCAGCCGCATTGCTAGATTGTTGAAAAAACAAAAGAAACAGTATGGAAAGTTAGAATGGAAAGGTATTTTGAAATTCCAGACTCAAAGTAATACAAAAAATCTACAAATGTTGAGTAAAGAATAGAGTCTAAGTAACATCACTCATCTTGAATGCGATAATGGAGTGTGGCATGTCATGAACAGTACACACTATATCATTATTGCATTGAAGACGTCTCAATGATCAGGCCAGATCTATCTAACATTGCAGTACTGTCTAATAACCACACAAATGGTAGTAGACGTTTTCCAAATTAAGCAACGGAACCATCTACAACGCTATATAGAGTGCCCTAATCATTGAGCTTTAAGTTATTAGAAAACAGATTCTTACTATCATTTATATTGGTCTCTTAGATGTGACGAACATACATATTAATTATGTAGATTCTACGACATTAGAGAGCTAATTGTGCATGAAAGAAATCATATAAAATTTATATTAACAATGCAATGAACTACCATCCTTTCTACCCTAGCCAACAACAGCATATTATTCAGCCTTGAATCTCTAACCTTCCAACATGCTAGAAGACGAAGACGCTAAATTCAAGCATCGAACCTACAAATTATACTTGATAATTGTTTATGTATTTTGGCAAAGAGCAAAGATGAATCATCGATGGATGAAACACCAGAACAAGTTTATGTTCATACTTGAAAGTAGTGTCTTTGCATCCATCGTTGATACTTCTTCCATCTTTGATACTTGGATATTTTAGCCTAACTATTCGCACACACATCTGTCACTTTTCTTCCTTATTCTCTCAATAAAAATGCAACATAATTCTTATACCAGATAGTCAACCTAAGCCTAAGATAAAATAAGCTAATCCAAGCAAACCTTAATATCTCTTTTGCTCTAATTATTCGTAAAAACATCACAGCATGTTCTTCCTTATTCTATCAATACAAATGCAACGCAATTCTTATAACAGATAATCAACCTAAGCCTAAGAATAAATAGCTCTAAGGGGGTATTTGGATTATATTAATTAATTTGTGATCTTATCAGCTTTTTGAGATTTGGGATCAAAACCCTAGATCCGAGTGAGTTGCAACTGTGAGTGTGAGAGAGAAAGAGAGGATTATGTTGAAGTGTTCGAAGTGTGTTTGATAAGAAAGAGAGGATGAAAACCCTAGATCTGAGTGAGTTACAACTGTGAGTGTGAGAGAGAAATAGAGGATTATGTTGATGTGTTCGAAGTGTGTTTGATAAGAAAGAGAGGATCAAAACCCCAGATCCGAGTGAAGTGTGTTTGATACTCTTGGTAGGGGTAATTTATTTATATTATACTAGACGAGTACCTATGCATAGCAACGGGATTTTATAGCGACAGATAGTTTTAGTGATAAAAATTTTTATGGGTTATAAACGAAAAATAATAAAAGTTTGAAGATTTGAGAATTAAACATAATGTTTTGAAACCCGGTTCGACACGGGTCGTTCAACCGGTTGAACCATTCCGGTCGAAAAATTGATCGATTTAAACCAGGTCAACTTGCTAGGTTGGGCCGAAAACGGGTCAAATTAAACCGGTTCAACCCGTCGGGTTTGAAGTGTCCCGGGTTAACCCGGTTTGTGATTTGTATTAATTGTTTTAATTGGTTGTATTTAATTTGGTAGATACGTTTTTAATTGGTTGTAAAATGTGAATAAATCGTTGTACTTTTAAGTAATGGGGTGTTTTAATAAGAGTATTAATTATATTTCATAATTTCCTTTAATAAGATTTTTCAACATTTCACATTACTTGACTTAATTCACTTTTCCACTTTTCCACTTTGACCATTTTTCCTTTATATGTAGTAAAGATAAAGATACGGCTCGGTTCGGTTAACCATGGATATCTAAAAGTAAAAACCGAAACCAAATGCTTGGTTTGTCGGTTTCTCGGGTTATTTGAACCAAGGTTTTCAAGATCGGGATCCTACCCAGGTTCGTTTTCGTCTTTGCAAGATCGTGATCGTAAGATCGGATCGGGATCTTAAAATCCTAATATAATGTCATTTTCTTAATTTTTTTGTAATATTATACAAATTTACAAATTATTATATATCATAAACACAAAATTATTATATATCATAGTTTTGTAATATCATTTTCTTATGATCCTATGGTCAAGATCGAGATCCTGTAAGACCTTAAGCTTTCAAAGATCCTATGTAATATCCGGATCATTTTTGCTTTGTAGTATCATAAAATCATAAGATCCTAAGATCAGGATCGGGATCCTGACAACCATGATTTAAACAACCCTAATGCTAATTGGTAGGCGGTTAATTATAGGGGGTGAAGAATGGGAAAGGTAATAATAAAAATATGCTTTGGTAAAGCATAATGCAATGACCCACTACCCAATAGTGTGTTACCCATTATCGATCACCAGGAATGTATTGGTCGATAACATGACACTGTAAGCCACTTTTAAAATTTTGAATTTAGCGAAACTAAATAAGTTGTAAACTCAAATTAAAATTCTAATATAACCTAAGAATTGAAAACTCAACAAAAACTCGCGTCGAACTTATATAAGGTTAAGCTCAACTCATTTAACATTTCGAGTTCATTTGATATATATAGGCTTGAGCTTGAGCTCAAAGCTCGATAAGAATTAGCTCGAACTAACACTAGTTGGCTGAGCTCGGCTCATTTATGCAATTAAGATGAAATTAGAGTTTATCTTGAGCTTGGCTCGTAATATATCTATTTTGAGCTCGTTAATAAGCTTTTTATTGAGCTTATTAATAAGTTCACCTATAATACAAATGCATAACTTTTTATACATGTTTAATATGTAGAATATCATAGTGTCATTTAGGCTCGTGAGCCAAATCAAGTTTTTTATGTAAAACTCAGCCTAGAGCCCGATTGATAGATGAGCTACAACTTAGGCTCGAGCTCGCGAGCTCGTTTAAGCTCGACTCATTAATATGATCCTGAGTTTTTCACGATCGGCTCGGCTCATTTCCGCTTCTAATACAAACAAAGATTAATTAAGGGTGCATTTTGTATGTCGCCATCAATCACAATATGAATGATTTTGATAGTAGTGGTGGGCCCCTCGGTAATAAAGATTCATACCTTACTCTTTTGAGGTATATAGAGTATGGAGGATTTCTATCATTCATTACCATAGTTGTGGGCCCTCTCATCTTAAACAAACAGATCTACCAAATTACTTAAAAGTACAATGATTTATTCACATTGTACAACCAATTAAAAACAGATCTACCAAATTAAATACAACCAATTAAAACACAAACCGGGTTGACCCAGGACGCTTCAAACCCGGCGGGTTGACCCGGTTTAATTTGACCCATTTCCGACCCAACCTAGCTAGTTGACCCAGTTTAAATCGACCCAATTTTCGACCGGAACGGTTGAACCACCCGGGTCGAACCGGGTTTCAAAACATTATCCATTACTTAAAAGTACAATGATTTATTCAAATTGTACAACCAATTAAAAACATATCTATCAAATTAAATACAACCAAATAAACACAAACCGGGTTGACCCGGGACTCTTCAAACCTGGCGGGTTGACCTAGTTTAATTTGACCCGTTTTCGACCCAACCTAGCAAGTGGACCAGGTTTAAATCGACTCATTTTCACCCGGAATAGTTCAACCGGTTGAACCACCCGAGTCGAACCGGGTTTCAAAACATTATGTTTAATTCCCAAATCTTCAAACTTTTATTATTTTTCATTTATAACCTATAATTGTTTTTATCAATAAACTATCTACCGCTATAAAAAATCTCGTTGCTATGCACGGGTACTCGTCTAGTATAAATTAAATTAGATTACCCTCTCACATTTTCAGTTATCCCGCTCTAAGTTTTCTCCAAAAATCAAAATTATCCCCTCCATCCAACGATTTGAAAAACAAACAAAATAAACCACCATAATAATCCCCAAATCAATTCCCCATTAAATTTCCCTCTCACATTTTCAGTGTCCCGCTCTAAGTTTTCTCCAAAAATCAAATTATCCCTCCATACATCAATTTGAAAACCAAACAAAATAAACCACAATCTTAAACCCCAAATCAATTCCCCCCCCCCCCCCTATACACACAAAACCAATTATCCCCCAAATCAGTTAATCCACAAAAAACCACACACCTTTAATCAATTATTCCACATATTGCCGGTTTACAAACCTACAACACCAGGAAAAAACACTAGTCTTGAACCGACTCACACCACCGCCAAACTTCACGGCCTTATCTCGCCGTGGTTCCACCAACCATCGCTCCTCCACGCCATCACCGTCATCAAGACAAGGGAACCGTATGGGAGAGTTTGTTTGCTTTGGTTGTTTGGTTCGAGATAACCACCACATCCACCACCATCACAGTCGAGCCACCATCACCCTCATCTCACCTATCCTACTCTGTTCATGGGTATGCTCAAACACATATTTAATTTATATTTTCTTAAATGTGTAATCAAATATAAAATGATTTACATTGATTTTCGTGAATTAAACTATCCTAAAACATGTTTTTGATTATAAATTCGTGTGGTGGTAATCGTTGCAGGTAGACTTCATGTGGCCATTGGATGATCAATAGTCACACAAAATACACATTTCTTCATTTTAAATAGCATATGGTCACACTTATTAACGCTTTTGGCCACTGTTTGCTTAATTGTATGTGACTAAATACCCAAAAGAAACATGCTTTATGTGACTAAATATTACAAAAGGCCACACAAACATAAACTTCATGTGGCCATTGGATGATCAATAGTCACACAAAATACACATTTCTTCACTTTAAACAGCATATGGTCACACTTATTAACACTTTTGGCCACTGTTTGCTTAATGGTATGTGACTAAATACTGTTGTACCCTTTTACTTAGTTATGCTTAACTACAAAGTTAATCTAACCAAGTTCATGGTATAGCAACGTGTTGATTAATTATAAAAGAAAATAAACGTAAAAGAAAAGGCACAAAGTTTTTCAACGTTTAATTCTTTGTTAGAAATTAATCAAAAGAATTATACCCAAGTGTTTACGGAACAACACTTGGGATTGAAGTGACAAGTATGGTGTACTCCTCACTAAACCCAAACTAAGTTTGAGTGACAACTAAGATCCTGCTGAGCTAACTCAGGGATTGTGTTGTTCTTTGGAGAGAGTAAAGATTTGGTTTGTGAATGTCTAAGCATTAAGTGCACAAACGTAATCTTTACCTCTCTTACTTATTCTTTATTTATACACAAGTAATTTCTAACACTTACCTAATGGACAAAGACTACAAGACAATATTACATCATCCTACATTGGACAAAATACATAGGTATTTTGTCCATGTTACAATTAGCTATAAGTAGTAAAGGACAAGGATGCTTTCTGGTCTTCAGTATTGACCTACTTCTTGATATTATACTCATTTAGGGAAAGTTGACCTTTGCATGATAAGGACCATCCCTTATCCATTCAAACTTATCCCGCCTAATCCTGCCTTTACTTCAGTCTATTTATCTTCAGTCTTTGTTCACTCTGTGATCTTAGTTGGTGAGGAGTCATGGAACTCAGTGAGTTATTGTCATCCCTCACTGAGTCCATCATCCTCTTCTTTGGCTTAGGTATCATTCACTGAGAACCGCCTCACTGAATGGTGAAGCTTTCTTCATAGATTCGCCCTGAGCGTCTTGAGGATGACTCACTGAACAACTATGCATTCAGTGACTTGTTTGGTGTTCTCGGTAATGAAACACTTAGGATATTTTATGTTCAAATCCCGGATTAAGGAGTTTGGGTTTTAACAGTCCCAACAGTCTCCCCCTATTTGGACATACAAATAGCCTGAGTGTTTTCAAGGTTTTGTGAAAGATAGCAAAGGTATTATCTCTACAATCCTGACTTACTACGTATTGTTTAGGACACTGAATGTTAAACAAAATATCAATATTATTCATGATTATTACAATCCTAAGCAAAACAGAGTAAATAAAGGTAGTTGGTGTTGCGGACATGCTCAGGCTTTAGAACTTCAGACCCATGGCTTCAAGTTTGGCTCTCTTGGTGTTTAGTAGGTGTTTATCATGATGCTCTTTGATTTTGTTGTTCAGGTCATGACAGAATCTTGCATTAGCCTCATTCTTGATGGGATTGGCCATGAAAAAGTACCCTGCTTTTGCCTTTACTCCAGCTTGATCAATGTCAGCCCATCTTTGGAAGGCTGGATCTCCAAACTCATCTGTGAAGAAGAGACCTCTCTCAGGTTGCTCAATGACCAAATTATTCACAAATATAACTCCTTCAGGGAGGGCTCTGTTGCAGTTTAGACCCGGAACACTGACTTCTGGTTCAGTCTCTATCTTCTTCCTTTTCCTTTTAGAAGACTAAGCAGGAGGAGCCAGAATGGCAGGTACTGAAGCTGGTAGCAGTGAAGGGATCCCAAGTTCCTCATGCTTTTTGGCCAAAAGATCATACCTGATATTGAGGGATTTCTGTAGGTTCTTGACAACGACATTGTTCTTCTTTGCAATGATTGGACCTAGCTCATCAAGTTCAGTGATCCCAACGTCAGCAAATCTGAAGGGATCATGAACTTCAAAGTGTCGTTTGTCTTTACCTCTGTAGACAGTGAGAACAGCTGGTTTGGAGTTCTGGTGGATCTTGACATCAGTGATAGTTTCTGGGTTTAGTCTCTATGTCATGATCCAGGTATACTTCTCAATGTTTTGTTTCTTGATTTCAGCTAATCTCTTCAGTTTGGCCTCCCTCTTTCTTTTAGAGCTATCAGAGCAGCATCCTGAGCATGTTTGAACTTTTCACCACCTTCTCTATGTGTAAGGTCTTGAGGCTTCAACCCAATAGCAGTGGCGTCCTCATTAACCACTTCAATGAGAGTAGCCTTGCTTGCTTGTTCTTCCAGGGCTACTTTCTTCAGTCTTTCCACCTTATCCATGTGAGTTTGGATTTCATCTTCAGTCATCAAATATGTAACACCATTCATTTGGAAAGGAACCCTGACCGGTGCATCAGGGTCCGGTCTTATGACTGAAGAAGCAGCAACCAATGTTGTTGATGGTTTAGACATAATAGTGAGAATGCCTTTGCCCTTATCCACTTGGTTTGATGGTTGAGTGGTGGTTTCAGGAGACTGGAAGGATGAGATTGGAGTTACCTCAACTATGTGCTCCCCCTCAACCTGAGAGGAAGGTTGACTGGTGGAAGTATTAGGGACACCTGTTTGTGGTACTTCAGTGGATCTCTCCCCCTCAACTGTTGCCGCAGCGTCAGTGAGGGCAAGAGTTGGTGCCACTGAAGGACCCTTGAACGCCTGGTAAAGTTCTGAGAGCATGTTCTTGATGTCAGCAGTGTCCTTCTGAATTAAAGACACTTTGGCATCCAGGGAAGCCTGAGAAGATTCAATGGCAGACATCCTTGGCCTAAGATTCCAGGCCAAGGAGTTTGAAGACTTAGCCCAAGCAGCCTAGTTTTTCTCCATTAGACTGAGTGATGAGCAGATGGACACCACTGAAGAATTGAGACCCTGAAGATTTGCAGCCTTTAGCATATCCACCAACTCAGTGAATTGAGTAGAATTCTGTTGGTAGGTCTGTGCAGCCTGAAGAATCTTGCGATTGAGTTCAGGGTCATCTTTGACAGACTCTTGAATGGTAGAAACGCTCTTTGTGATCTGGTTGAGCGATTCATTGAACTTGCTAAGATGTCCATTAAGAGTAGTCAGTTTGAATGCAACATCAGCCTGTTGTTCGAAAGTGTTATCATGATAGGCTTCAACTGACTCCCTGAGGGTGCAGTAGTGAATAGATTGCTCAGTGTGCATATCAAACACATCTCCAGTGATATCATCGTAGATGACTTTGTAGGCCTTTTTCAGAAATTTCATCAGCTTTCTTTCAGTGAGGGGCCTGGAATCATAATACTTGGTCAATATTTCAGGAGAGGAAGGTGCTGGTACATTTTCTTATTGAACAACAGGAGACAGAGGGGATTGTTCAGTAGTTGTTGCCTCAGTTTCCATATCATCACCAGCTTCATAGAACTCTTCCTCACTGACTTTGCTATCATCATCATCAGAATCAAGAACAGCCTGAAAACTAGCCATTGAGTCTATCTGCAAAAATGGGTTAGCCGGCTCCTCTTCATAAGAAGACTTGCCTTGGTTATGGTCGCTCCCTGACCCCTCAAATCCAACAGACTGGGTTTTGTCTATCTGGTCTTCAGGGTCAGTTTGCGAAGAATGAGCAGCTCCGTGAGGGGGTGTAGGTTCCATATCAGGGGGTGGTTTTAATCCCCCTGAGTCTTTGTCCCCTGTGACTCCTTCAGACACTGACGGGTGTGCTTCAGTATCATCACTAGGAATCAGTGAAATGTTAAGGCCCCCCGTTCCAACAGACTGGTGCTGGTCTGTCGAAGATTTAGGGGCCGCCACTCCCTGAGACTCTGGTTGTGATGTACCAGAGACGTTAACGGGATAAGTGGAAGGTGCTCCTCTACCAGCGGGTTGTATATTTCCCTTTGGATCTTTAGGAGTAGTCGTGTGGACCAAGGGCACTGACTGTGATTTGTCAGTGACCTTCGTTATCCTAGAGGGTGGTGGAGCTTGGTCAAGGGTGACATTTTTGGGCTTAGGTCTTCTTTTTGGCTTAGAAGCCTGTGTCCCTGAAGCCTCAGGGCCCTGTGCCTTGGGTTTGGTTTTTGGCACAGTCTGAGACTTCCCTGTCCTCTTAGGAAGGGACGGTGGGTACACTGAGTCCCTCCGGTTGTTTATGGCAACCATATGGGCCGTCAATTCAATGTTTGAGACTGAACTCAGGATGGCTGGTAAAGAACTTAAGTATTCATCCTGAGTGTAGTCACAACCCAGTAACCTTTGTAGAGCACATGAGATAAACCTAGGATACGGCACATAGTGTAGCCTAGTTTTATTCAGTAGCTTGGTTACAAGATCACCATAAATGATCTCTCCAATGTCGACAGTGATCCCGTTCATTAGGCAATAGGCCATCATTATTTGAATAGAGTTAATCTGTTCAGTGGATGAATGGTTCCCACCGAGAACCTGAATCACAAAAGTGAACAGGATCTTCCAAGCCATGGGAAAAGAGCTCTTGGTGACAGGGGACTTGTCCAAATATTTTGGATCCAAAGCAATTTTTTCTAACCCATATTTGACATCACTTCGGTCAGGGTGTGCAACATATTTTCCATTGTTGTAGTCAAGTCCTGTTTTGCTGAGCAAAAAATTTTGAAATCCAGGACAAATTTTCTTTTCCCATTTAAAACAGAGAAGCTGATGAGAAATTCCTTGAGGGGCCTGAGTTCGTTCTCATTAGCACTGGGTGTCGGGTCAATGGCCTGAGTAGTACACCAGAACTCCCCGAGGAGGTGGTGATACTGAAAGTAGGGTGTTGATGTGAAGGCATTTTTCAAGGGACAGTTGTACAAAAATTTTATTATTTCCTTGTAGGCAGGAACATTGGTTGGGTGATTAAAATTGCCTATAACATTGTTTGTTTTAAATTGTACATCAGCCAGAGTCATTTTTGCCCATTGAGGTGCAAGCATGATTCCTTGGTCTTCTGCCATTTTTTAGGTCAGGAAAAGGTTTTGAAAATTTTATGGCAGAATATCACACCCCAGATGATTCACAAGTTAGGTCTAACTTGTTTTCAGTTGTGAAACGTGTGATATTGTTATCAAGATGTTTGCAAACAGGAAGGATTTCTTGTTGCAAATTTCTTAACCAAGAAAAGATGTTTTGAAAATACCTTTTGTTTTTGAAAAGATTACACACAGCTTTGCAATGAAGAAATTTTTGCAGAGTTTCTTTAAGAAATTTTGTGTGTGTGTTTTGTGATTTTGGAAAGGGGTATTTATAGAGGGTGAGTGATGTATGGGAATTGCACCAGGCTTTACCTCTCGAGGGATCTCGAGAAGATTACAACCACCACCAGGCAGTGTACCTGATCGTTGTAGTATAGTATAGTGACAAGTCAGGGGGATTGATCGTTCAACTTAGGAATAGTGTCGCTAGGATTAGAAAACCTAAGAACTAGGTCTAGAGGTGAGGGATGATTCTTTTTTGTATTTTTTTATGTTTTATAAAAGCAAATAAAAATCTCGGTTGTTGAAAGAGTGGGCGGAATTAGTTGCTAGTCAACTAACCCAATTACTAAGATGCAATCAAAATAAAATAATAAAAATGAAAATAAACTAAATTAAACTAGTGGTGTGAGCAATATATGGGAGAATTGTGTTTACTTAGATTTCAGTACTCCCTAGATATCTTTTATAGGTTAATTACTTGTTACAGTTGCGTGGATGACGGATTGTATTCCTTAATACCATTCATGGGGTGGCGTACTTACTTCCCCAATCCTATAAGCTCCTACTTCACTCCTATGTCGAGCCGGCTAAGAAGCTCCTAACATGGGATCACTAGAATTCGCTCATGCATTAAATACAATCATAAAAACCTAGTACACATCGGTTCATGTTTCTTAAGACGTTCAAGCAAGTTACACAATGGAGATCTGCCAGTTTTCTTAAGCCTAACATTGAAATCATTCATCCATTACAACTATAAACAAGCAATCAACCTATAATTAACATCTAGGTTTCATTACATCTAAGCAAACACATGAAAGATCTAGCCTAGCATGTTATAATCAAGAAAAGCACAAGATATATTCAAACAACACATAGACATATTGAATGAATTGAAAGAAGACTTATCTTAATTGAACATGAAAGGTTTCAAGGGGTGAAAACCCTTGAAAATACTGTTACAAACGACCTAGGGTTTATTAGGTTCGACCCTATTATTCTCCACATAAATTCCTCTCTTTAATGAATGAAAAATAGAATAGTATATATAGATTTTGTGAGGTGACGGCGTCAAGAGTAAATTTCTGACGCCGTCATCTCGCCGCCAATAAAGTTCTCGGACTGCCTAGATCTGGGTCTGACGTCATCATGTGTAATCCTGCTCCAGGCCGTCACCAAAATAACTCTTGACGCCCTACTTCTGACGCCGTCATGTTTTCTCTGGGTCGTCATGCATTTTGCTCTTGACGCCGTCATATTTTCCTTCTTGACGCCGTCAGGTACTGTTCACAGCATGGAAAATTAAGTCTTTGCCGTTTTCTTCACTTTTATGCTCCAAAAACGTCCAAAATGCTTCCTTTTCCAGAATTCACTCCCAAAGTACCTAAAATCACAAAAGGAGTGATTTAGGGCAATATTTGATCAAATAAATTCAATTCTGGGCTTAAATGACCCCCTAAAAATGGTTCATTTTTTGCCTCATCAGTGAGGAATACCATTGGTGTAAAATTTTAAAAATTAAAATGAAGAACCGTTTTGGGGTCCGCATTAAATGCCACCACTCCATATACCCAAGTTTTTCGCAACTATCGAGGTAAACAGTGCAAAGAGCCTGCAAGATATGCACTTTTGCAGACATGATGTCACAAAAATATCAAAGGATATTATTTGTAAGGGAAGGCATTAAATGCCAAGTGGGATGTTGATGTGTAAGTGGGGGCTCAGGTATGGATGCCGGTAAGGCACAGACATATATTCCTATATTAAATAGAAAATTCAGTTACCTTCCTAGGACATTTACTAACTAGATACTTGAAGCATTTAGTTATGCATTGAATTTTATCAGTATAATGTCCTGAGCCCCCTGATTGAGAATTCATTCAGTGTGAATTATTTCAGGTAAGGAGACCAGTAATTTACAATCACAATGTGAGAAGTGCCTTGTGAGTGATTTTGGTGATGTTGAAGGGTTTTACTGAGGAAGATTGACTATCAAGGAATAAGAATATACATCATGTAAGATATCTCAATTAGTGATCTGATTATCAATGTCTAACATGCCTAGTTCTACTTTTAGCCTGGTGAAAGTAGGTTCATCCAATGGTTTAGTGAAGATATCAGCTAGCTGATACTCAGTAGGAATGAAGTGTAATTCAATATCACCTTTCATGATGTGATCCCTGGTAAAATGATATCTGATATAAATGTGTTTTGTTCTTTGATGAAGCACTGGGTTGTTTGATATGGCAATTGCACTTGTGTTATCACAAAAGATGGGTATCATCTTGTAATGAATACCATAGTCATTGAGTTGACTTTTCATCCATAACACATTTGCACAACAGCCAGCAGCAGCAACATATTCTGCTTCTGCTGAGGACATTGCAACATATTGTTGCTTTTTAGCAATCCAACAGACTAGCTTTCCTCCAAGAAATTGGTAGGAGCCTGAAGTACTCTTCCTATCCATGTTGCATCCAGCATAATCAGAGTCTGAGTAACCTTTGAGATCAAACCCTGAACATTTTGGATAGTAGCGTCCAAGACTGGAAGTGCCCTTAAGATATCTCAGTATCCTTTTGACAGCAGTGAGATGAGATTCCTTTGGTTCAGACTGATATCTTGCACCTAAGCACATTGAGAATTGAATATCCGGTCTTGAGGCAAGAAGATACATCAGTGACCCAATCATACCTCTGTATAGAGTAGGATTAACTGGTTTTCCGGCAAGATCAGGCCCTAAATTGTTGGGAGGTACCATTGGGGTTTTCACTGAGGCACAGTCACTGAGGTCATACTTTTTGAGTAGGTTCCTAGTGTACTTTTCTTGACTGATGGAAATTCCTTTCTAAGTTTGTTGATTTGTAGTCCAAGAAAATGAGTGACTTCTCCCATCATACTCATTTCAAATTTCTTTGTCATCAGTTTTTCAAACTGTTTACAAAGTTTGTAACTTGTTGAGCCAAATATGATGTCATCCACATATACTTGGACTAGAATCACATCCTCATTTGTCCTATAGGTGAACAATGTATTGTCAATTTTGCCCCTGACAAATTTGTTTTGTTTCAGGAAGGCTGAAAGAGTTTCATACCTTGCCCTGGGAGCTTGTTTTAGTCTATAAAGGGCCTTGTTAAGCTTGTAGACATGATTGGGAAACTCACTGCTTTCAAAGCCAGGTGGTTGTTGCACATATACATCTTCTTTAATGGTTCCATTTAGGAATGCACTCTTTACATCCATTTGGTAGACTTTAAAGTTCATGTATGTTGCATATGCAAGAAAGATCCTGATGGCTTCCATTCTTGCAACAGGTGCAAAGGTTTCGTCATAGTCAATACCTTCTTGTTGATTATATCCTTTTGCAACAAGTCTAGCTTTGTTTTTTACTACAGTTCCTGACTCATCAGTCTTGATTTTGAAGACCCATTTCATTCCTATGATAAACACTCCCTGAGGACATTCAACTAAGGTCATGACATCATTTCTATCAAATTGTTCTAACTCATCTCTCATGGCCAGAACCCAACTCTCATATTTAAAAGCTTCTTTCACATTTTTCGGTTCTATTTCTGAGATAAAGTCAACATAGAGGCATACATTGGCTGAAGCCGCCTTGAGTTTAGCAGCCATGCTCCTTGTAAGCATGCCTTCTGAGGGTTCACCAATGATGTTAACAAGTTCAATTGTTTTGGACTTGGTCCAGCTATCCTAAGGTCTAGGATAGGAATTGGAACTTGTAGTGGCCTGATGTATACTTGGAGTGGGTTTAGATGTGGGTGCCTGAGGTGCTTCAAGATTGAGATTTTCAACAACCACAGTATGGCTAACTTGTGTTGTGGTATCCTGGACAATATGTTCACTGGTGGTGGTTTCATTTGAGACTGGTTGAGTTTCTATGAACTCACTGATGGTGGGTTGAGGTAGGTTGTGTGGATTGATGTAGTAAGAGACATCAGCATCAGCTTGATATTGTGTGGAAGGATTACTCTCAGGATGAAACACATCAGGAGGATATCTTGATGAGTTATCAATACCAATTTCTTCCACAATGGAATTTGAGAATCTAACAGCTTCAGTGCTCTCATCAAAAGTGACATGGAAGGTTTCCTCAGTTTGTTGTCTCCTAGGGTTGAATACCCTAAAGGCTTTTGAGACAAGGGAGTACCCTAGAAAGTATCCATCATCAGCTTTTGCATCAAACTTTCCAAGATGGTCCTTATAATTATAGATAAACACAAGACATCCAAACACATGGAAATAGCTGATATCTGGAATCCTTCCTTTAAAAAACTTCTAGCGAGTTTTGCTATGTCTCTTTACAATAATGGACCTATTTTGTGTATAGCAGGCTGTTTTTACTGCCTCAGTCCAAAAACGTTTGGAGAGAGCAGATCGATTAAGCATTGTTCTAGCAGCCAATGAGAGATCTGCTTTTCCTTTCAGCAACTCCATTTTGTTTAGGGGTGTAAGGAGAGGTAAAGTTTTGAGAGATACCCTTCTCATCACAGAAACATTCAAGGTTATTGTTTTTGAATTCAGTTCCATTATCAGTCCTGATTTGTTTGACCCTGATGTCATTTTGGTTTTCAATCTTCCTGATGAGGAACATGATTGTTTCAGCAGCCTGACTCTTTTTAGTCAGAAAATCTACCCAAGTGTATCTTGAGTATTCATCTAGTATGACCAGAGTGTACTTCTCATGATGAATAGCCATTGGACTGATGGGTCCAAATAGATCCATGTGAAGTAGATGCAAAGATTTGGTGATAGAGGAGTTTTGTTTGGTTTTAAAGGATGCCCTGTGGTGTTTACCTTTTTCACAGGCAGGGCAGGGTTTATCTTTTGTGAACACAAGTGATGGTAAGCCAAGGACTTTGTTTTGTTTGGCCAGGTTGTTTATGTCTTCGAAGTTCAAGTGGGACAATCATTTATGACAAAGCCAGTTGAGGGTTTCAGTGGCTTTAGCAAAAAGACATGTTCCATTCTGAGTGAGTAAGGACATATCCAAGACATAGACATCCTGCCTCCTTGGTGCAATAAGAACTACTTCTTTGTTTGCATTAAAGATAGTACCTTGCTTATCATCAAACTGAACTATGTATTTTGCATCACATAGTTGACTGACACTGATCAAGTTATATTTAAGACCATTAACATAAGCTATTCTTGTAAAAACTATTCCACTACAGTTTACTGAACCATAACCTTCAGTGAGACTGGATGAATTATCAGCAAATACCACCTTAGGTCCTGGTTCTTCTACATATTTGTGCAGATATTCTTTCACGCGAGTCATGCTTCTTGAACATCCACTATCAAGATGCCAAACAGGATCTCTGGCATGTCTCTACACAAATGTAAACTGAGTTAGTTTTTCTTGTGAACCCACTTTCTGTTGGGCTTGGCTTTAATGGCCTTTTTGAACTGGGATATTGATCCATGATCAGTGGTGGTGTGAATGTTGCTTCCATAGATATTGCATCTGGGTGATGGGGTAGTTTGTTGGGTTGGTTTGGTATTTCCTCTTCTAGATTGAATAACATGTTCATGTCCTGAACTGTCATGAGTAGGATCTCTATAGATATCACAACATGGATACATCAAACAATCATCAGGGAAATGATCATTGAATCCACAGTGGATGCAAGGTGTGAAAGTTTTAGCTTTCTGCCTTGTGTGTTTGGAGCCTGAGGCATAGTTGTGTGGTTGAGCATTGTGGTAGGATACAGCACTTGATGAGACTATGTAAGATAGATGATCAGAGGTTCTATGATCATCCTTTTTTGCATATCATGCAAAAGAGAATTCCATAACAGTCATCAGTGGTATGTGTTGTATAACTACACAGTTCACATCTCATTTTTGGTTTAGATGTTGCCTTAGATTTGGCAGGACTTGAGGAAGCTGGTTTAATTTCCTTTTCCAACGGTTGAGTTTTCTTTTCAGATGACTCAATTTTTTCACTCAACTTCCTAACAAGTTCAGCCAACTGATCAAATTTGGAATCAGGGCTATTAGTGGTAACCTCATTTGAGACTGTGGTTGTGGAGTCATCATTTGTGGTAGAGACTTCAGTGAGTGGTCTTTTCAAGATAGTTCTTCCTAAACCAACTTTCTCTCTTGGAGAGTGTTGAGTATACACCAAAGGTGTTAGCTCAGAGCTAGGTTCAGCTCCTTGAAGAACTTTCATTGGTGGGAGTGGACTCTGTGATATAGGTTCAGACTCATTAATGGACTCAGGAAGACTAGACTTATCAGTGACACCAAGCATATTTTTGATGGCTTGACTTTCAGGTTCCAAAATTTTACCAGTGTTAAAGTTTGGCAGTTTGCTATCTTGGTTGACTCTTTCAATCCAGTCACTGGGTTTTGGTGCCATTTCCTTATTAAAGGATATGCCTGAAGGCAGAAATGCCTTTTCACTATGAATCTCACTTGAGAATTCAGTGGTTTGAACTTCACCAATAATGGGTTTCTTGAGACTCACTGAGTCAAAAACTTTAGGGTTTTTCTGAGTCCACTTATATATCACAGCCTTTTGTTTCTTAAGTTCTTCTTGAAGAGCCTGATTTTGTTTTACAAGTTCAGTGTTTTGAATTTGAAGTGTGACAGCCTCAAGTTTAGCTTGTTTTAAAACCAGTAATTCATCTCGACATTTATTTAATTCAAAAGTTAACTTGTTGAATTTAGAAAACAAATTTTGCTTTTGCTCTTCAACGAACTTAAGATCTACATTTAAGTAGTTTAAAAAGGATTGCCAATCAGTATCATCATCCATAGATAACAAAATGTTTACCTTTTTCATGGTGATGTTGACCCATTCTCCATTTCTAGCATGGCTTTTTCCAACAGCCATCTTGTTGTCATCAGAAAGTGCCATCAGTGCACTGACCCTTACTTCATCATCAGAGGAGACATCTTTCTCATCCCAATCATAAGCCTCAGCAAAGAGCACCTTGTTTTTGCCTTGAGCAGGTTTGGTAGGTGCAGTCTGAGGAACTGAGGGAGTTGTCTCAAGGAGAGCAAGTTTAGCTTTTTCTTTAGTATATTTAGCTTCAAAATCCTTTTGAATGTTTGCATTTTGAAAATGTTGAGTGGATTGAAGCATTTTTGGTTGAAACTTGCTAGTTCCTGAGGAAGAATTAATACTAGAAGGTTTATAAGAAGGATCTGAGGTTGTTTTTGAAAAACAGTCTTTAGCAAAGTGACCCTTTTTGCCACAGTTGAAACATTCAGTGGAATCATTTGCCTTAGCTTTTTGAAAATTGAACTTGTTTCTTTTGATAAAACGTTTTGAGTTTGCTAAAAGAGCCCTTTCTTGAAATTCAACTTGAAGATCATTGAGGTACTCATCACTGGTTCTCATATCAACCTCATCATCAGAGTCATCTTGAAAATCCTGTACAACACCATTAGAATAGAAAGCAGTGGATATGGGTGAGACAGTCAAGGCCTTTTTGTTTTCTTGAGCCTTTTCAGGGTATCGCCTTGCGATTAAGTTGTCTTCATAGACAAACTTCCCATATATTTAAGGCAGCTCAAGATTCTGAATGTGATTAGCATTCCTGAGACCCTGAGAGAAGTTTAACCACTTCTTAGGGAGACTGTTGACAAAGCCAATGTTGATCTCATGCTTAGACAGTACTACACCATCATTTGAAAGCTTATTGAGCAAGGTTTTGTATCGGGTATAGGTCTGAGAGAGACTTTCAGATTCTTTGGCCCTGAAAGTGTATACTCAAGTTTCAGGTCCATAATCCTGTTTTCCTTGGTATCTGAGGGACCTTCAAAGCTATGAACCAAGTCAAGCCAAGTTTGTTTGGCTGTAGGACAGTTAATGACTAATTCCATTGTATCATCAGGGAGACATGATATAATGATGCTTTTCAGGCGTTGGTCATGATTGACCACCCTTCTCTTATCAGGAGTCCATTGTGCTTCAGGTTTAGGTAAACCATCAGTGGTCGTTGGGACAAAGGGACCTTCATTGATACACTTGATATAGTATGGTTACATACCAGTCAAGTAGCAAAGCATACGCTTTTTCCACTTGGTAAATTTTCCAGCTTCTAGTCTAGGAGCGACAGCTGAATAGCTACCTCCCTTTTTGTCAACTAGCTGGGGTACATCGCTATCAGCCATGGTGGGATCTTTTGATTTTAAAAACTGAGCACTCTTTTGTATGAAAGATTTTGAAAGTTTTACAAATCAGAGGCTCTGATACCACTTGTTGGACCCTTTTACTTAGTTATGGTTAACTACAAAGTTAATCTAACCAAGTTCATGGTATAGCAACGTGTTGATTAATTATAAAAGCAAAGAAACGTAAAAGAAAAAAGACACAAAGTTTTTCAACGTTTAATTCTTTATTAGAAATTAATCAAAAGAATTATACCCAAGTGTTTGTGGAACAACACTTGGGATTGAAATGACAAGTATGGCGTACTCCTCACTAAACCCAAACTAAGTTTGAGTGACAACTAAGATCCTGCTGAGCTAACTCAGGGATTGTGTTGTTCTTTGGAGAGAGTAAAGATTTGGTTTGTGAATGTCTAAGCATTAAGTGCACAAACGTTATCTTTACCTCTCTCACTTATTCTCTATTTATACACAAGTAATTTCTAACACTTACCTAATGGACAAAGACTACAAGACAATATTACATCATCCTACATTGGACAAAATACATAGGTATTTTGTCCCTGTTACAATTAGCTATAAGTAGTAAAGGACAAGGATGCTTTCTGGTCTTCAGTGTTGACACACTTCTTGATATTATACTCATTCAGGGAAAGTTGACCTTTGCATGATAAGGACCATCCCTTATCCATTCAAACTTATCCCGCCTAATACCGCTTTTATTTCAGTCTATTTATCTTCAATCCTTGTTCACCCAGTGATCTTAGTTGGTGAGAAGTCATGGAACTCAGTGAGTTATTGTCATCCCTCACTGAGTCCATCATCCTCTTCTTTGGCTCAGGTATCATTCACTGAGAACCACCTCACTGAATGGTGAACCTTTCTTCATAGATTCGCCCTGAGCGTCTTTAGGATGACTCACTGAACAGCTATGCATTCAGTGACTTGTTTAGTGTTCTCGGTAATGAAACACTTAGGATATTTTATGTTCAAATCCTGGATTAAGGAGTTTGGGTTGTAACAGACCCAACAAATACCCAAAACAAACATGTTTTGTGTGACTAAATATTACAAAAGGCCACACAAACATAAACTTCATGTGGCCATTGGATGATCAATAGTCACACAAAATACACATTTCTTCACTTTAAACAGCATATGGTCACACTTATTAACGCTTTTGGCCACTGTTTGCTTAATTGTATGTGACTAAATACCCAAAAGAAACATGCTTTATGAGACTAAATATTACAAAAGGCCACGCAAACATAAACTTCATGTGGCCATTGGATGATCAATAGTCACACAAAATACACATTTCTTCACTTTAAACAGCATATGGTCACACTTATTCACACTTTTGGCCACTTTGTGTTAAATTGTATGTGACTAACTCCAAAAAAATAACACCCATTGTGTGACTAAATCATCACAAATGTCACATTTATTGTACATTCATGTGGCCATTGGATTATCAATAGTCACACAAAATACACATTTACTTGACTATATCACCTCAAATATCACATATATTATATATTTATGTGGCCAAAGGACGAACAACAGTCACTCTCAAAAAACATTCGTGTGACTATAAGGTGTTTACGGTCATTGATAATGACTAATCCAACAAAACTTATGCCTAATTTGTCACACATATTCAGGGTTTTGGTCACTCTTTTTCGATGGAAAAGGCCACGAACTCAACAATGTGACCATATGCCACCTACGGTGGCGGGACCTATGGTGACACACAACGAAAAAAACGTGTGTGACTATATGCATAACGTTACACATTTTTTGGATGACCAATACAACTTTTTGTACCAGTGTACCCACTTAGTGCCTATGATTGTTTGATTCTCAGGAGGAGGTACTAAATCCCATACTTCATTTACGGTGAATTAGTTTAACTCTTCTTGCATAGCAACTATCCAGCTCCCATCCTTAATAGCTTCACTGACATTCTTAGGTTCTACGATAGATATGAAACAAAAGAACTACTTTTGTTTTGTGCTTGTGACCTAAGAGTTCTTTGGTTAACATTTCCTATGACATTTTCTATTGGATGATTTTTAGATTCCTTAATGTTAACGACATCCTCAACTTCGACTATTTCATCCTCAATGTCATTTTCTAGAACTTTCATGTTATTAACCTTGGTGGCTTCTTCCTCATCTAGATCATCATCCACCAAGGGTGATGTTTTCGTGGGAGGAGGACTTTCATCGAATGCACGTTAAGTGATTCTTTGACTTTCATAGTTTCCTTGTTTAGAACTATGTAGGCTTTACTAGTTTGGGAGTACCCTAGGAATACACCTTCGTAAGACTTAGGGTCAAACTTGGTGAGGTAGTCTTTGGTGTTTAGAATGAAGCACTTGCTTCCAAATACTCTAAAGTAGTCTAATGCAGGTTTTCTTCCTTTCAAGATTTCATACGTTGTTTTGCCTAATATTGGTCTAATCAATATCCTATTAAGTATATAAGTTGAAGTGTCTACGGAGTTACACCAAAACTTTTGCATAATGGTTTGCTCATTGACCATTGTTCTACTCATCTCTTGTAGAGTACGATTTTTCCGCTCAACTACCCCATTTGATTGTGGAGTGCGTGGAGCCGAGAAATTGTGAGTAATACCATTACTGTCACAATAGACTCCAAATTGCACTTCATTATCAAATTCTTGACCATGATCCGTCCTAATAGACACTATCTTACAATTTAATTGATTTTGAACCTTTTTACTAAAGATTTCGAATTCTTCGAAAGCTTGTGTCTTATTTTTAAGAAACCTAGTCCAAGTGTACCTAGAGTAATCATCTACTATTACTAATGTGTAGTAGTTTCCTCCATAGCTCCGTACGGCGGATGGACCGAATAGGTCCATGTGAAGGAGTTCTAGGCATCTAGTGGTGGAAACCATGTTCTTGGCTTTGTGACTTGAATGAGCTTGTTTACCAACTTTACAAGCATCACAAAAGTGTTTATCGAACTTAAGCATAGGAAGATTTATAACTAAATCCTTTGATGCCAATGATTGTATTAAACGCATATTGGCATGACCTAGTCTCCTATGCCATAATGTGGAATTGTCATCTATAGTAGCTAGGCAAATTTTGTCCTGAGGTGTATATCCTATCTTCATAACGAATAGGCCATTTTTCCTAACTCCTTTGCCTATGGTCTTGCCATACTTAGTTATTTCACTACCTTCTTCTGAGAAGATAACTCTACACTTATTGTCAACCATTTGACTAACACTCAGCAAATTAAATCCTAGGTTGTCAACATGCTCAACATCTCTAATAGTAAGTGAGTCTTGAGTAATCGTACCTTTGCCAATAATGTTGCCCTTAAGTTTGCAACCGAATGTAACATTACCTCCATTGTATGCTTTGTATGAAGAGAATAGACTTCGGTTGCCCGTCATGTGATTAGTGCATCCACTATCTTTGACCCATTCATCTGGCTCCAAGTCGATTCCCAAGCATATCTCATTTGAATCTTGAGCCATAAGGCATGTTTCATCATTGGGCTTCTTCTCCTCATTATCGTCACTATCACTCCAAGATCCTCCTACTAAGGCTCTTTGGTAGTTGTTTCTTGGTGGATTAGGACAATCTCCAATGAGGTGATTTGGGTCTCCACATCTGAAGCATTTTCTGTCATTCTTTTCTTTCTTATCGTCTCGGTTCTTTGAGAGTGACTTCTTCTCGTCACGAGGTTGTCTAACGAATCTACCTTTTATTCTAAAGAACTTTTTAAAGTCTCTAACCACTAGTGCATACTCTTCATCTTCATTATCGGAATTCGAGCTTTCCTCATCACTAGACTCCTTCCTGGCTTTCAATGCTAACGATCTAACTTTCTCACTTTTGCCTTTGACTATGTTGGAGTCTTTCTTGATTATCATTTCATGAACTTTCAAATTTCCTATGAGTTCATCAAGTGATAACGTTGCCAAGTTCTTTGATTCTTCAATAGCGGTGACCTTCGCTCTCCATTTGGGATGTAGAGCCCTAAGAAACTTCCTAACATAGTTCTTGCTAGAATAACCTTCATCAAGAGCTTTAAGACTAGTAATAATAGTGTTAAATCTAGCAAAAGCACTATCTATGGTTTCATCTTCCGGAATGGAAAATTGTTCATGTTGTTGAACAAGAAGATCAATCTTGTTCTCTTTGACTTGATTATTTCCTTGATGGGTGACTAACAAAGTTTTCCAAATTTCCTTTTCCGTATTGCACATAAAAATTCTTTCAAATTCCTTTTTCGGCAAAGCATTGTAAATTACCATTTTAGCCTCATTTTTGGCTAGCTTTCTTTGAAGATTATCAATTTGTTGATCATAAGGAACAATTTGACCATTTTCAATAGGTTTAAAGTCACCATCGGTAATAACATGCCAAAGATCAATGTCTTTTGATTTCACATACGTTTCGAATCTTGTTTTCCAATAAATAAAACAATCGGTTTCAAAAAGTGGTGGTCTTTGCATAGATTGCCCTTATTGATATTTGTCGAAATCCATTGATCGATTCAAGTTTTAAAATACCGTTTACTTTAAAAACTTGCCTGACGTGGCTCTGATACCAATTGTGGGAAACTAGAAGGGGGGTTGAATAGTTTACCGACTTATTTTCTTAGGTTATAAAAATTTCTTTATAAAAACTTAGATTCGATTGTAGGTAAAGTCAAATGACACCAATATGAATGCAACACTATGCTAATACTAATATGCAATAAGTAAATAACGAGAAGAGATGGAACGATCAAACAAAGACAAAGGGATTTATAGTGGTTCGGTCACGAAGCTCTTCTTCGCCCTACTCCACTCCTTGAGTACCACACTCGAGAGTTCTAAGCACTATGTCAACAAAGCTCACTTCAGGCGGAGAAAACCGTACAATGTCGCTTATGTTATTTTCCGACACTAAGCTAGATGTCGAGTACTAATCTTAGTTAGTACCAATCTACCATGATCCACACGATCCTTACTTCACTCACGATCTACACGATCCACACACTCTACACTTGATCCACACGATCCTCACACAATTTACACGATCGACACGATTCTCACACAATTTACACGATCTTCACGATCCTCACACAATTCTCACAAGTTACTGTTGATCCACTTGATCAAGACTATATCACTCAACACTCAAGAGATCTCCAAGATCTCAACAAGATCACAATGATCAACACAATTACTAAGAAACACTAATACTCTTGATGTATGTCAAGATACAATCAAGTAGACAACTTGTAATGCAAGTGCACTACACAAAGACTCTAACACTTTGTATCTTCTTGATACTTTGTGTTCTTCTCTTGACTAGTAGAGGAATGTAGATGATTCTTGGTTGGATGAAAGAATCACTCTTTAAACAAAAGAAAACTAACTAATGATCTAAGAAGTGTAAAGATAAAAGGAGGATGGAAACCAGAAAGTTATGTGTGTGAAAGGATGGCCAAAATCTGGGAAATGGAGTGGTATTTATAGAATCTGAAAATCTGGCCGTTATAAAGGGACGACACCACAAAATGTCACACGGCACCACTAAATTTAGTGGTACCGTGCCAGACAAACACGCTCCATTGTTGTCTTTAGTGGTGAAATTTTATTTGGGGGAGTTTCGAGATGGTTTGGGTAAAAAAAAACTAGCTGTTGGGAATGTTTTTGAAATGAATTTTTCTAAATAAAACATTTCTTTATAATTAAAAAATAATTTGTAGAATTTATTTTTGAAAAGAAAGTTTTGTCAAGCTAAAAATGTGAAGTTTAAAACACTAATTCACTTTTTTGATCATTTGTCTTGTTTGTTCAGACCTAGAGTGATTGACGTAGAAATTGGATATTTCGACTAAAAACTTGTTTACGTTAAATTTGACATAAGATGTTTTCACATTTTGTTGTCATCAAAACATAGAGATATCGTAAGATGAGAATAACGTTTTTAGACATTATTTGCATCGACATGGTTGTACCCCGTAAAGAACTTGATATCTAGTTTAGTGTCGAAAATATTGTGTAAGCGACGTGTAAGGTTTTCTCCGCCGGTTAAAAGAGTTTGTTGACTTGTGAAAGGATACTCTCGGGTTGGAAACTCAGGGAGTGGAGTAGGGCAAGGAAATGAAGTCCTTATTAACCGAACCGCTATAAATCCTCGTATCGTAGTTTGATTATTTCTATCTTTACTTGTATTTAACTTACTGTCATATCTGCAAATATATATTTGTCGATCTCACATCAAGTTTTCAAATAAAGGTAATTAAAAATCGATAAAACTGTTCAAACCACCCCCTTCCTATTTTCCACAAAAAAATTTTAAGGACTAAATTTGTGATACCCGGCAAACCACGTAAACCATTTATGTAATTAACTCTATTTAACGTAGATTTGTGTTCGGTAAAATACCTTTTTATCCGGTAGCAAGTTAATGCACATACCAAAGTAGCATATAAAAGGAAAGTTCGTCAAATTAAATGGAACAAAAAATAATACACGCTCAAAAATGATACAAATGTAAACATACGTTGATATTATACTACTTCCTCCGTCTCAAATTTATTGTCTAGTTTGAATTTTTAAAGTCAAAATAGTTCAATTTTGACTATAAATATATATTTTTTGTTATATAATATTTGATGAAAAATTATATCATTTAAAAGTACACTTAAAACCCAATTCATTTATATATTTTGCATCAAATATTATATAACACCCATAAAAATATTTAAGGTCAAAGTTGAAAAAGAAATACTAAAAAGGTTAATAGTGAACAATAAATTTGAGACGGAGAAAGTACTAAAACCCATCTTAGAAATGTTGTATTATGTATACGGAACAAATTGAAAAGAAAAGAACACGTGTTTCTCTTTCCTAATGAAATCCAACATAAAATTATTTGGACCACCATGTACGACATTATGATTGTACATTTGCAAAAATCTTTGACTTTGTTGAAATTCGCCCTTATCTTTTGGGAGTTGATACCGAATTTGTGTATATGACGTGGTTTTTGGTGTGTACATATTACCCATATAACAACCACCTTACATTATACACAGACAAAATGATATCATTGACCTATATAGCATTCGGCCATCGCCATACTTTCACTCAGTCTCACCTAAACATAGGAAATTAACACTTTCCTATATATGTCTAGTTGTCACAAATTTAGTCCAACTATGAGAATATATAAAAAATTCATTCAGTTTTGGTTAGTGGTGACTAGACAACTATGAATTTTTTATATATTCTATCATTATCCAATATTTTAGCAAATTAACACTTTTAAGAAGACTCTTATTTGAATTTCGGTCATGTCTATTAAAATATAACCTAATTTCGATTTGAAGATGGGCGCATATAAATGGTTCGTTCCACCGGTAGTTGAATTATTTTGATTTATAAGTCCTTTGTAAAAGTTCGTTCGAGTTTTTGGTTGATTCTAAAATTTAGGTACGTATCTCAACACACCTTTTTATTTTTATTTTTATTTTTTATATTTTATTTATTTATTTATTTTTTTTTAATATCAAAGTTTAACTAAAAGAGACCACTGGCTGAGATTAATTCTTTGAGCATATTGGGATGCCTAACTCGTATGTTTAAATATATTTGCCAGTATTCTATTGGGGACGGCAGGGGACTCATTTTTTTACAAACTAATAGCTTATTGCTATATATCTATTAGGCACACAATTAGTCAAATATTTTAGGCATTTCAATCATTTTCTTAATTCTTTATGACGAAAGCAATGTATATGTTAACAAACAACGTTTTAAAGCTTTTGTCCGTCAAAGTCACTACTTTCTGATTTTAAAGATCAATATAAGTATGGGTCATGATGAAAACCCCATTTGTGTTGTATCCATCACTTTGACAATTGTGAATTTGTGATGAACCCTGATGGAACCAAAAATGTTCTTTTCTTACTACTAACAGGCAAGTGCTTTAATCAAGTTGTTGTTGTTGTTTATTTATTTATTTTGGTATATATTGCATCTACATATGTATATAAATTTTTTCGTATATTCTTCAATTCCTTGATCATTTGTATCTTATGTGTCAACAACAGTAACTTAATTTAGCTTGTATTTTAACAGCACCTTTTAGTTTCTAGCGAAGGATTTGAGCAACTATGATCTACTCAGTTTTAAGGGCCTCAGTTTGTATATATATTGTCCAATAGATGCGTTTGTTTTTGGATACTCACATATTCTTGCAATATTATTAAGTAACCCTTTCTCATATTCTCAAACTTTAGAGTTCAAGGGTCTAGGTACTTTAAGATTATGACCCATGGTCACCAAAATTTACATGTTGGCATGGAAAACCGCTGTAGATACGAACTGATGTTACATGTTTAGAGATGAGAAAATTCCTATACCTTCGGTTTAAGTTTATGGTTTTATATATATAAAGGCTATGTGTATATATATATATATATATATATATATATATATATATATATATATATAGAGGTGGGTTCATGAAAAAAGTCCACTTTGGTAGAAAAGTGAGAAAAGTGTACAAATCAACCCCTCATTTTTTTCACACCAAACTACAGGGACCTAATTGTATTTTCCTTCATTCTTTAAGGAGTTTTTTGCAAATTTGCACCCTACCCCCCCACCCCCCACCCACCCCCCCTCCCCGCCGAAAAAAAAAAAAATTTTCCCGCCAAAAAAAAATTTTTTTTTGGGCCAAAAAAAAAATTTTTTTTTTTTGGCCAAAAATTTTCCCGCCAAAAATTTATAACCCAGATGCACCTTTTTTTTTAGTGCATCTCAGTTATAAAAATTGGTGCATCTCAGTTATAACTGAGATGCACCAATTTTTATAACCCAGATGCACCTTTTTTTTTTATAGTGCATCTCAGTTATAACTATGATGCACCAATTTTTATAACCCAGATGCACTAAAAAAAAAAGGTGCATCTGGGTTATAAATTTTTTGCGGGAAAATTTTTGGCCCAAAAAAAAAAAAATTTTTTTTTGCCCCAAAAAAAAAATTTTTTTGGCGGGAAAAAATTTTTTTTTTTCGGGGGGTGGGGGGGGGGGTGGGGGGGGTGGGGTGGGTGGGGGGTGGGGGCATGTTTGCAGACATACCCCTGAAGTTTGAGATGTTTCAAATTAAACCCTATAACCTTTTTTTCTCACTTTTCTACCAAAGTGGACTTTTCTCTAGAACCTTACCCTATATATATATATATATATATATATATATATATATATATATATATAATGTTATTCTTCTCCAATAAAGGTTTAAATCGGTAGAGAAACCCTAACTTCCTACACCCGTGGTGTCGTTTAACTCTTCCCCAAGGACCAGCCACCAACCCTAATGTAAATCTACGTTAAGATTTGCAGGCAAAAGAAAAAGGTTTAGAATTTAATTTAAGCTTTTGTCATTCAAGCGTCAAATTTTCATGGTTTTGGGTTCTTTTATTAAGGGTTTCAATCTTTATGGCCATGTGATTTGTACGTTCAGTTAATCAATTGTAGGACTTGTCTCAAACTATCAAAAGAGAGTTTCTCAAACTATCAAAAGAGAGAGTCCTTTTGGTTGTTTTAAGATTTAATTTGTTTGAACTTTGAAGTATAGTAGTAGCTAGGTTAAGTTTATTGCTAGTTCTTTATTATATTCATATGTATTTATTTTGTTATCTATTTTACTTTTTGTTGAAGATTAGAATGGAGATGTGATATAGCTTTTGCCTTCTTTACGGTCCATTTTAGTGTCACGTTAGCTTTATTTATTTATTTATTTCTCTTGCTTTGTCAGAAAATTTTGTAGCACAATATAGGTCTTCTTAATGAAAGTACAATTGACATGGACGTACATCCCATGTCCTCTGCCCGTTACATAGGCGATATGATTCAACATATGTAACTAAGCTACAAACATCTGCTAAGCGCAGAAATAACCCTACACTGCTAAACAAACAGAATAGAAACCAAACATTATAGGTCTTCTTCTTAATATATCCCCATGTTTTGTTGTTAAAAAATACTCCCCGCCCCACAATACACACAAAAAAAATGTTCCACCTTTATCTGTTTGCTTTTCCATTACCCGCATGCTAGGCAAATAATTTTTGTGGCAGAAGTTGGTGGGGGTGGGTGGGCGGGGTAGGAGGATTATTTTTTCCCTTGCCTACAGCAAAAAACCACCCTCTTTGTGCTTTCCTTGCCGGCAACCCGACCACACCCATCCACCTTATGACGTTAGTAGTGTATGTAGGGCTGAGCAAACGGACCGGATGGACCGGACCGACCGACAAAACCGACCGGACCGAGACCGACCGGACCGGACCGACCACATTCGGTCCGGTCCTCGGTCTAAGCTTTTTGCCAAATTCGGTCCTCGGTCCGGTCGGTCCGGTCCGGACCGACCAAAAACCCGAAAAAACTTGCCTAATTGGACCGGACCGACCGAAGACCGACCGGACCGAGACCGGACCGACCATATTCGGTCCGGTCTCGGTCTATGGTTTTTCCGGTTCTCGGTCCTCGGTCCGGTCCGGTCTTGGTCGGTCCGGTCCGGTTTTCGCCCGATGCTCAGCCCTAAGTGTATGATACTTTTTGCAATAAAATTTTTATATGTAATGTTACTATGATGAATGCATGTCCACATCATTGATCTCATTTCAAAACAAAGAAAAATATTGAATCGAAGTGTCAGTACCTAATACCCGGATGAAGAAGTACACTTTAAATTACTTTTTTTTTTGTTCAAAAAAAAAAGAAGTACACTTTAAATTTCAAAGGGTGCACAGCAATAAATGAAGGCTGGCAAAGAAACTATTCATCTACTGTTCATCACGGCCCTACATGTTAAATGATTTTGGTTCAAATGCGTAATTAGTACTTTTTTTAGCTTATCAACAAAGACCTAATTTTGGCTTGTAATTACTTGTGAAAACCATGTGGCCTAATATTGCTGATATTAAAGACTTCCATAAACCTAAAACGACAAAGGTTTGTTGTAGTTTTTCTTGTTTGGTTAGAGTTTTGATCTTTGCCATATCTATGACCTAATCTGATTATTGCGAAGAACTCAGTTTTGATTATCTTTTTAAAGTCGAAACAAAAGAAAAGAAAAAATAAATAAATAAATAAAATAAACCAACTACATACCTGAACGTAGTCGCAAGTACGTGAGTGTCTTTTGATTAACTTAACGCAATAACATGTTAATAAAGAATCAATGGATGCATAACTAAAGATATAATATATACTATGAAAACTCAAGAATAATATAAAATAATCTCTATTTGTTTAACTGATTAATCAACCAAACCCTCTCGGTCATATGGAGAGCTTAGGTCGTGGTGGGACCTTGTGGTGTGTCACCTCGGGTCTTCAATTCTTAGCAAAAGCAGGCATAATTAACCAAATTTAGAAGAAGAGAATATGAGAAAACAAAGAAATCTTGGAATTCTATGCAATAAATTTTTCTGGAATGAACATAAATCCATTGATATAATCTAATGAAACTCCATATAAAAGTAAATCTTCAAACGATGGTATACAAGTAAAAGAGAAGAAAAAGCTCTAATGACTCTAAAGAAGATTCAAACATAGTACAATACTTGTGAGGAATGGGGAGTTCACTTCCTTCAAACTTTAGACAAAGCACTATCAACGTTTAATTCCTTTAGAATGCATCATACTTGTCACAAATGTTACTTCCGTGTACTGAACAAATTTTTTTTCTTTAGATGGCTACTAAACTTTCATTTTTTGGTATTTTTGATGTATTTTATGATGTTTTTGCCTCTCAAATTATTGAAAATCCAGGAGCAAAAATGTCACAAATTAAATCAAAAAGACCAAAAAATAAAAGTTCAGTACCCGTATATGGAGAAAAATTTGTTCAGTACACAAAAGTAACGTTTGTGACAAGTATAGTACATTAATAGGTATTTTGCCCTATGTTTTTACAGAAAGATTAAATCTAGAAATAACTCAGCTTTGAAAGCTATGGGGTATACAAGTAGTTCTTTAAAAAGATTACATGTTAAGTTACTAACTTAACTGAACCTCTAATTTAATACTATATCTTTATAACAGTGATATAGAAGGCTCAAGTGGTTTTCTTGAGTAGTATTGTACTCCCTCTGTCCCATTTTAAGTGTCCACAATGAAATCTTTGGATGTCCCAAATTAAGTGTCCACTTGTACCTTTCAACCAATAAGATGAGAGTTTAGTGGGTAAAAGTAATATTTGAATGGTGGATAATTTAATTAGTGGAATCTCCTAAAACTTTATGCATTATGAAAGTGAACACTTAATATGAGACGGAGGTAGTAATTTTTATGTACTTGTGTCATTATTGGCAGGTTCATTTTATTGTAAGTTATAGGAATGGTGTGTCATTCTTATATTCGAGTCTGTAAGTGTTCTAAGGGACTGAGGTGAGGGATGTCACCCTCATCCTATGTACCTCAACATTTTTTTGGAGTAATGAATTTTGCCAGGGTGAATTAACCCTTTTACCAAAAAGTTACTAACTTAACTGGGTTGCGAACTTATGATAATAGAATGTACTATTGTAGTCAAATACATTTGGAGTTAAGTACAACACATCTGAAATTTACTTCCATATATATATTTCAGCACTAAATTTGGACTTTAAATTAAGAATGAGAGTGGTAATTAACTAGATCAGCATAGACAATTTTTGATACTCGTCTTCAGAATGCAGTTTGTTGATACAATAATTATAAAGATACACAATATTTTCTGGGATCGAATTTGGTACAGTTGATCGACTTAAAAGCGTGCTTCGTAGGACTAGTAATGTTGAAGCACATATCTTTTTAAAGACAAGTTGAAGGGGGGTCGAACCAATTAAGGGTTAACGAAATTCCCCAAAAGGAAAGTTGTAATGTCAACAAGAACATCAACATTGATCATATCTCCAGAAAAATAAAACATTTGAATGGCGAAAAGGATAGGAGATCACTCACTTTCGTTTTTGTTAATCATCAATTTTGATTTGCGAAAACATCCACATGAGATTATAATTAACAACAAACTAATGAATGAATTGATTGATAGTGCATACCACGAGTGTTATATTTATGTAGATAGATCTATTTCATGAATAGTTACAAACACACAATTGGCGAAGGCATAAAAAGACAGAATCAAATTGATTAATTATCAATGATTATGAACTTACATGTATCCTTACAGCTAGTAGCGCTCAAGCATCAAGCAATATTTGTTCTGAATAATACGAATCTGGCTCTGGGCAAATCAAGAACATTGAATCTGATATGATTTAATCCTGCCATTCAAAATATATTACTTCCATTGAATCAACTAGTTTTCACGAATTATCACCAAGCAATAGAAAAAAGTTGTGTGTTTGAATAATGTACCTCTTTCGATTCAACATGGTTGTGCTTAGTGTTATATAACAAAGAGTACGGCTTTGGAATCTTTTGTTCTACAAACGATTCCCCAATTTTGACATCAGGGTTACTTTGTGACTTAAGATAGCAGCAATTACTATCACCAATAACATTTTTCCCATCGTTATTGAGCTTTTTAATTCTCAACTTTTCGATTGTTCTTACCCTAGCTCTTGCTCTTGCCTCTGCCCTTAACTGGCTTCTTGTTGCAACATTCACATGAAATCCAAATTTCTGTTTTTGTGCTGTTTTCTTTTTCTGTTTGCCAACATTAAAACACTTGGCTACAGCCTTCTTCTTTTTTGCCTTCTTCTCGACCAGGTCGCCTTTATCCATGAACACTTCTTCACATTGATCAGACAGATTTGAAGAAGAGGTATGCTTCATTTCTTGAACCAAATCTACAATAGCAGTCTTTGATTTTGTAAAGAGCCAATCAAGGGTTTTGCTTGCTTTATCAAACCCTAGCAAATCTTGAAGACCAAAAAACTTTTTTGAAATGTCAATTGACAATCTCACCCTTCGATCTCGAGGACCTTGAGCTGTAAAGATCTTGCTATGCCGGTCTTTCTTCGAAGCTGCAACTCGCTTCCTTGGCGGAGAAATCACTGAATCTGAAGGATTCAAATGATTATGATCATGACCATTACTATAGCTATGATTATTTTTATCATGGTTTTCCAAGTGTGACTCTTTAATGGGAGGTGGGGGAGGTAAAGGAGCATGATTAAAAGAACAATCTTGGGTGACAAATGGGTGGTGGTTATAGTAACCACCATCTTTTTCTTGACCGGAGAAAAAGCCCGAAGGCGGATGGAAACCATTACAGGAAGATGGAAATGGATTGGAAGAATTAAACATACTTAAGAAAAAATTTAAATTCAGAAGAGCTTAAAAACTTCTCAGCTAATAATTTAAGTAAAACCTACAAATCAAAACACCCTTTTGCCAAAAGGGAGTAATAATCTTGTTTAGAGTCACAAATCTTGATCATTTAGGGCAGAGAATCTTCATAATTCAGTTAGGGCAAAATATGTTCATCTTTTAGGGCATTATTGAGCAAACTACTGCAGTTGCTAAAAAAAGCTTCTCTTTTTTCTAGATATAATGTAGCTAACCTGTACCATCATATAAGATATAACATAGACCCTTTTTATATTTTTAAAAAGGCAAAATTTAATATAAAGTAGAGGAAACAGACAAAAACAAATCTGGATTATTGATTGGGATATCTAATCAGATACCATCAATGAAATTAAAATTCTTTGGTCTTTGGTCAAAGTTTATTCGTATGAAAGAAAATCGTCCATATAGGATTTTTGCATATTATAGTGTTTTTTTAGGGTGGCGTTGCTCCAGGTACATGTTTAACGTAGTACATAATAGTATAATACTAATAGTAAAGAGGAAGAGAAAAATTAGAATGAATACTCTTATTTTGGTGTATATACTAATAAAACAAATCATCACCATCCATCTATGAAAATCTAAGTCAATGTTTCTTAAATCTAAGTCAATGTTTCTTTTTCCTTTTTTTCTTGTCTTTTTTATTATCATTATTTTCCTTTATTTTTTATTTTTATTATTTTTTTATTTTTTAAATCATGTTTTTCTTAATTCACGTTTTCCCCCTCTTCACTTTCATACATTTTCATTTGCTTTCATATATTTTCGTCCGTTTTCATACGTTTTTTCTACGTTTTCGTCTCTTTTCAAACGTTTTCGTCTGTTTCCGTTCGTTTTTATATGTTTTCGTCCGTTTTCATACGTTTTTGTCTGTTTTCATATGTTTATACACGTTTTCGTTTGTTTTACGTTTTTGTCCGGTTTTTATGTTTTCGCTCATTTTTAGACGTTTTCGTCTATTTTCAGATGTTTTCGTCAATTTTTATACATTTTCGTCCGTTTTCATCAATTTTTTCTTATGTTTTCATCTGTTTTCTTATGTTTTCATTCGTTTTCGTCCGTTTTCATCTATTTTTCTTTCGTTTTCATCCATTTTCATACATTTTTGTCCGTTTTCAGATGTGTTTTTACGCTTTCATACATTTTTGCCTGTTTCTTACGTTTTTGTCTGTTTTCATCCGTTTTTGTACGTTTTCGCCCATTTTTGTCCGTTTTCATACGTTTTCGTCCAATTTTTTTACGTTTTCGTCTGTTTTCTTTCGTTTTCATCCATTTTTCATAACTTTTTGTCCGTTTTCATACGTGTTTTTACGCTTTCATACGTTTTTGTCCGTTTTCATACGTATTCATCCATTTTCTTACATTAACGTCCATTTTCTTACGTTTCTTAATATCACAAGTGATATTCAGTGATATCCAGAATATCACTTGTGATTTTTTTAATATCACTTGTTATATTCTGAATATCACTTGTGATTTTCTTATGTTTTCTTCCGTTTTCATATGTATTTGTCCGTTTTTATACGTATTAGTCCATTTTTTTACGTTTTCGTCCATTTTCTTACATTTTCGTCTGTTTTTATACGTTTCTGAATATCACAATTGATATTCAGAATATCACTTGTGATTTTCTGAATATCAATGGTGATATTCTAAATATTACTTATGATTTTTCTGAATATCTATCACTTGTGATTTTCTGAATATCACTTGTAATTTTCATATTACAAAATATTTGTTGAAAATCACTTGTCATATTCAAAAAATCACTTATGATATTCAGAATATCACTTGTGATATTCTGAATATCACATAATATTAGTTATGATATCCAAAATATCTTTTGTAGTACTCATAGTATCACTTGTGATATTCTGCATATCACATAAAATCACTTGTAATATTCAGAATATCACTTGTGATATTCTGAATATCATAGAATATTATTTGTGATATTTAGAATATAACTTGTGATGTTTAGAATATCACATAATATCACTTGTGATATTCAAAATATAACTTGTGATATCTAGAAAAATATGAAAACGTCTAAAAATGGCAAAAAAACATTTAAAAACGGACGAAAATGAATGAAAAACAGAAGAAAACGGACGAAAATGTATGAAAACAGAAGAAAACGTATGAAAATGTAAAAACATGTTTGAAAAGGACAAAAACGTTTGAAAACTGGACGAAAAATGAAAGAAAACGGATGAAAACAGACGAAAACATATGAAAATAAATGAAGACGTAAGAAAATGAACGAATATGTATGAAAACGGGCGAAAACGTATGAAAGCATAAAACACGTATGAAAATGGACGTAGATGTATGAAAAATGGACGAACAGAATATCATTTGTGCTACTCATAGTATCACTTGTGATATTCTGCATATCACAGAAAATCACTTGTTATATTCAGAATATCATTTGTGATATTCTGGATATCACTTGTGATATTCAGAATATAACTTGTGATGTTTAAAATATCACAGAATATTACATGTAAAATTCGGAATATAACTTGTGATAATTGTGGAAAACTAGAAGGGAGGTTGAATAGTTTTACGTTCTTTTTGAGTTTATTTTAGAAAAATTATGGTTGCTTATAAATTTTGATTCGATCTTATGTGAATTCAATTGTTAACAAGAATGAGCAAGTCTAAATAGACACAATCTAATAATGTAAACAAAGTAATGAAATGAAATAAAAGATAGAGATGGAGAGATCAAACCACAACACACGAATTTATAGTGGTTCGGCTACAAGGACACCTTCTTTGCCCTACTCCACTCCCCGAGTACCACACTCGAGAGTTTTCTTCACTATGTCAACAAACTCCTTATGGCGGAGAAACCTTACACACCTTGGCTTACACCGATTAACGACACTAAGCTAAATGTCGAGTTCTAATCCTAGCTAGAACTAATCTCACAACTTTACTACTTCTTCATGATAGATTCACGACTTCTTCTTCACGTCCACTTCACACCTTCTTCAATGCACAACTACTTCACAACTCCTACTCTACTTATCAACACAACTAATATCTACAATCTACTAAATCACACAACACTTTTGCAAATAATCTAGTACTACTACAAGATGATATCAACTAATCACAACACTACTACTTTGTATAGATGTTGAAGGAGTGTTCTTCTTTTTGCACTTGTGTGGATGAAGTCTTGGATCACTTGGAAACAAAGACTTATGAATTATATGATCAAAGGTTTTTGGAATAGAAATGGAGATGAGATCCGAAAGTTTTTAGTGCAAAAAGGTGAAAAAAATTTGTGGAATGAACCAGTATTTATAGGACAAAAAAATACTATTCTAGAGCGTGCCGGTCCCCTTAATCATTCAGGGGGCCGCCTAGGAATTAAGGGGGCCGCTCCCTCCAGAACGTTGGGTTTGTTTGTCCTTTTGTAGGGAAGGTTTTTCTGGATTATATTTGTCATTTTTAGTTAGAAATTTGAATTCATATATTTATAATGAATTAAACATATTCTTTTAATTCCAAAAATATTTTTATAAAAGTTATAAAATGTTTGATGTCATTTTATAAAATGTCTTGTGTTTAAGAAAATGCTTCTTTGATCATGTAATGCATTAGTCACGTTGTTTATTCATACCTTAAGTGATTAGATGATAAAAGTGAATATTTACTACTAAATACTTGTTTACGTCATAATTTATTCATACGTTGGGTTTGTTTGTCCTTTTGTAGGGAAGGTTTTTATGGATTATATTTGTCATTTTTAGTTAGAAACTTGAATTCATATATTTATAATGAATTAAACATATTCTTTTAATTCCAAAAATATTTTTATAAAAGTTATAAAATGTTTGGTGTCATTTTATAAAATGTCTTGTGTTTAAGAAAATGCTTCTTTGATCATGTAATGCATTAGTCACGTTGTTTATTCATACCTTAAGTGATTAGATGATAAAAGTGAATATTTACTACTAAATACTTGTTTACGTCATAATTTTCAATTTAATCTAGTTTACATTTTGTGATTATCAAAACATAAAGTTATTGAAAAATATTAATAATGTGTTTAAGCATTATTTATATCAACAATCTCCCACTTTTTGATGATTACAAAACTTAAACTCATTAAATCAAAAATTAGTTTTTAGTCAAGTAATTTAGTGAGTTTATATTTACTTCTCCCCCTTTTTTTAGAATCAAAAAGGTTATGCCGACAAGTTTCAATTATGAAATATTAACGGGATGAGAACTCCCCCTTGGTGTGTGCTCCCCCTCGATCGGGGGCACAAAGGAAACGAGCTATGGAATGCTTGCAAAGAAAAAATATTAGAAGCATAAGCATATAAACAATTATATAAAGTGACAATAGTAAAAGCATTCATATTAAAATAAAAGTTGTGTAAAAATACAACAATACATGAAGCAACAAGATAGATTACAACTAGAACAACCACTAGAGAAAACACCAATTAGAAGAGCACTTCATCATGCAAAGAATACATGAGCTTCATAGAGCTTTGCAAGCAAAAATGGTTGTGAAGTCTTTATTTATTAAGCATAGTATATGCTTAATTTGGAGAGTAGAAAGGTGATGGTTGAGAAATAGGTGAGGATTGTAGAGGTGGAACAATAGGTGAGGATGGTGGAGCTGGTGGTGGTGGTGGGTTGGTTAGCAAGTGTTAAATATATGAAAAAAAAAGAACAAAGATTATGGTTCGATTGTGGATGCAACAAAGGCAAGTATCACCATGAGCTTCAAGTAAGCTCCAAGGTACGGGATTGACAAAAAATGGTGATGTGATTGGTGGAGATGAGAAATGAGCATCAAGTGGTGTTATTGCTGAAAGTGAGATGGTAAGTTCGGTGGAAATAGGTTCTTGTGTAGGATGTGGTGATGATGCTTGTAGTGATAACAAGTGTGAGTTTATGTAGTCATTGATTAATGAAGTTGAAGGTATGGAAGATGAAGAAGTTCCATGAGTGGAAGGTGTTTTGAATGGTGCATTTGGCGCACTTGGGGATGAGCATTTAGGTGGAGGTGATGGTGTTGTGTTGTCTTCATTAATTAAATCAATGAATAGTTGTTTTGAAGGGATGATGACAATCTTTTGTTTCTTTGAGACCTTAGAGATGGGGGTGCTTGGTGAAGACATGATGGTTTAGGTTGAAAGAGATGATGAATAATGAGGTGAAGAGTGTTCATTTGGAGGGAATTTATAATATGAAAATGGTTGGTTTAGGTAAGTTTTTGAAGTGGTTTAAGGAGATTCTAAAATCAGTTGGGTTATAATGAGAAATGGTAGCTGATACTAGAGAAAGAGGTCACAAGATGCAAAAGAAAACATTAAACTTTGTTCCAGATGGCTAGTCCCCTTAATTGTAGGCCGGGCCCCTTAATGATTAAGAGGACCGCCTAGGAAAATTAAGGGGGCCGCCCATCTGGTGTTTTCCCAAGCGTCCAGAAATCAAAAATTTGCAGAAGTGGGTTGGTTTTCAAATGTGTGTTTGCAGCAAGCTCTATTTGAAACATATACTCTTGGAATGATGAAATATAAGCATAAAATACTAAATCATGCATGCAAACTAATATATTGTAAACCAAATACAAAGAAGCATACTAATAGCATTAAGTTATATTCAAGATCCTAGCATGATAATAGTTAGAAACTAAGCAACATTCAAGTAACAAACATGAAGGAACACAAGTATTTCCAAATAAATTGGACAAATAATAAAACACACGAATGTCTAATAGTTCAATAATAATAATAAGTAGCTTCACATCAACAACTCTATTTCTTCTTGTCCAGAATCTTCCTGAACATCTTTCCTATGGACTTGAATCCTCCTCTAACTTCTTCATGCATTTGCTGAGTTCGATTCATTAAGGACGTTTGACGATTGAAGAGGAGTTCATCGATACGTTCAGGAGGAAGAGGAATTTTATAGTCGGTATAATCAAGATCAGGAAGATCATCAACAAAGGTTGTGGGAGATGGGGTACTAACACGCGAGGTGTCTTCCTCATCATCATCATCATTGCCTTGATGAGATGTCGAACCACGAGGTATAGAAAAGAATGGACCAGGAGATTTTCCTTTGTTACTTCGAGATCGACGAGTACGGACAAGAGTGAGTTGATTCAAAGTGGGATGAACAAGCACATAGAAATCACTCCGAAGATCTGGGTAGTGTTCCATGATATGACGATAAAGTCGAGTGAGGAATATACCGTAAGGAAGGTTGGCATTAGGAGTGTTTTTGGCAGTCATGATTCGATGGACAAAGAGATAAGCCAGATTGTAGTTTTCTTCAGCAACTACACAATACAACATGTGGGCGATGCTAGCCATGAGATGATCACGGTGATCACCGGTACCAAACGCATTCTCGTGAATGAGTTCTTCCCAATTTTTCATGTCGGGGCTTAGCTCTGTGAGAAGGATTTGATTTTCATGAATATCGACATTTTTCAACTTGATTTTGCGACTAGTCGTACCACGTTCTAGTTTAAGCAGTCGACGAATGTCTTAAGGACTTGGAATCTCAGAATAGTATGGACCATCCTGAGGACGATTTCGTTCAAGTGAAGAAAGATCCCATTCATTAGAGTATACGGCTTGGCCGTTGTATGGGATTATGAGGATTTGTCCAAACTGAGCAAGACTAAGAGTGATGAATTGATTTTGGATCATGAAAGAAATGAGGATATGGCCATAGGGATCGGTTTGCACCGTCACTTGGCTGTAGAAGTCGAGGACAAAGCGAGGAATGATTGGTTCATTGATTTTGAAAAGACAGTCAAGACTGATATTGGTGAACATTCGTTCGATTTGATCGGATTCATAGTAGGATGGATCGACAATTCTACCCTCTTGAATGTTTCTATTTTCAATGGGACGATAGAAACATGCAACGGAAGGAGACATGCCAGGAGTGGAGGAAACTTTTGGAATGTATTGTTTGGTTTTAGAAACATCACCAACCATGGTTTTAGGCATTTTCACCTAAACAATATAACAACAAAAATAAAATTAAGACAAAAACAATTAACATGCATATGTTATATGTAAATATATGCAATACATGTGGAACGGAAGCCTACTTCGACCCAAAAAAAATAATCCTAGGAAGTAGTTTCACAATGTTCCTTCTTTTTAATTTTTAACTCACTTAAAATGTATCTTATGATGTCAAAATGTAGTTGTGGAATTAGTTCGATATATTATCAAGACTATCCAAACATCACTTTCGACATCATAATTCATTTCGAAATTTGGCTAGATATATATTAGGTTATATATCTTGCTATCTCTTACGAGTTTGACCAACACTAAGCTTGTTTAGAAAGTGAAAATGTGAATTTTGGTTTTCAAAATATCTTTTTCCAAGTTAAACCAAACGCTACCTTAACTAGATGAATATCGACCAAAACATCAATATATATATTGATTATATATCTTGATGACTTCTATAGACTAGAATTATGTTAATAAGTTTAACAAACTAGTTTTAAGATTAAAATAAATTCATTTAAGTATGATTTGTTCATGAACCAAACGCCCATGTTGTCTTCATGAAACTTTTTACAATGATTTGAAAAGTATGTTTTGATTGTTTAAAACATTAAATCACTACAATGTAGTAAGTTTTAACTAGTTTTTAAGAATTATATCAACAATGTGCTTTTTGAAAAATAATCTTACCAAGGGTTTATGGGTCATTAGATATTTTTACAACATAATGTGTTATACTTAGTTTGAGTAGCAATTCTTCATCCTAATCCTATGGGGAGCATTTAGTTATACAATTCCTAGACTTAATTTTAATAAAATTCAGATTTAGATAAATTTTAATAAAATACCTAATTTTTGATTAGACACTAAATTGAATGAAATTAGATGAAATTTACATTGAAAAACTTACAAGAGATGTTGTTATACGTTTGGTTAACGATTGCCCCTTGCGAAACAACCCTGGATTGGTGATTGGTGTAGGATTTTGGTGGTTTTGGGTGTATAGAGACGTTCACAGCAGCAGGGGGAGAAGAAATGTTTGAATAAATGGAGTGTTTGGCAAAGATTTTAAGTGGAAATCGAGTTTGGAAGTGTCAGATGGCCGGCCCCCTTAAACATTAAGGGGACCGCCCCCGATTACAAGCCGGTCCCCTTAATTATTAAGGGGGCCGCCCACCAAAAAAGGAAATGTTTACGAATTGGATTCTGATAGCAAAATATTTTTATGTATATAGTTAGATTTATGTTATATCGAAACTACGTTGGAGTTTATGAGCACGAGGAAGGAATACTTGACGTTTTTAATTAACAATTCGTTAATCAAGATATATCTTGATGATTTTGGACAAAATGATTAAGGTGTCAAGATTACAAAGGATTTGAGAGAGAAAATGTGTGTTGATGTTTTTGCCAATGATAGATTATTATCACTAAAGTATTCGGTTTCGGAACGTACCTCGCTTGATTTTTTGCCATAAGACACTTTTCTTCTTTTGTCGTTTCTTTCTCCTCTTCATCACTATCACTCCAAGCTCCTCCAACAAATGCTCTTTGATTTTGATCTCTTGACATCATTGGACATTTTCCAATGAGATGATTTGGATCACCATATTTGAAACACTTTCTTTCATTCTTGCTATTCTTACCATCTTTATTCTTTTGAGATGCTCCCCTTTCATAATGTGGTTGTCTAACGAATCTTCCTCGCCTTTTGAAGAATTTCTTGAAATCTCTTACGGCCATGGCATATTCTTCGGTATCACTTTCGGAAGATGAGCTATCTTCGTTACTATATTCCTTTCTAGCTTTCAAGGCGATTGTTTGCTTTGCTCTCGTTTTCCTTTGACCATTTCGGAGTCCTTCTTTATTATTACTTCGTAGACTTTCAAGTTCCCAATTAATTCATCAAGTTGTAAAGTTGACAAATTCTTTGATTCTTCAATAGCCGTCACTTTAGCTCACCATTTTGGAAGAAGAGCCCAAAGAAACTTCCTAACAAAATTCTTACTAGAAAAATTCTCATCAAGTGCTTTTAAACTTGTGATGATAGTGTTAAACCTAGCGAAAGCATTATCAATTGATTCCTCATCCGGAATCGTGAATTGCTCATATTGTTAAACAAGTAGATCTATTTTGTTATCTTTGACTTGACTATTACCTTGGTGAGTTATTAGTAAAGAGTTCCAAATTTCTTTTGCGGTTTCACACATAAAGATCCTTTCGTATTCTTTACATGATAGCGCATTTTAAATAACCATTTTTGCTTCATCATTTTTAGCAAGTTTTCTTTTTAAATCATCGTTTTGTTTTTCAAAAGGTACGATTTCGTCTTTCTTTGTTTCGGGGTTATTTTGAATAGGTAAAAAATCACCATTAGTAATAACATGCCAAATATCTAGATCTTTTGATTTCACATAAGTTTCGAATCGATTTTTCCAATATAAAAATCCATCACTTTCAAATAGTGGTGGTCTTTGCATAGATTGCCCTTCTAAATATTTTTCAGATTCCATAGATCGTTACAAGTTTTAAAATACAATATATTTTAAAGATCTTGCTAGACGTGGCTCTGATACTAGTTGTGGAAAACTAGAATGGGGGTTGAATAGTTTTACGTTCTTCTTGAGTTTATTTTAGAAAAATTATGGTTGCTTATAAAATTTGATACGATTTTAAGTGAATTCAATTGTTAACAAGAATGAGCAAGTCTAAATAGATACAATCTAATAATGTAAACAAAGTAATGAAATGAAATAAAAGATAGAGATGGAGAGATCAAACCACAACACGTGAATTTATAGTGGTTCGCTACAAGGACACCTTCCTTGTCATACTCCACTCCCCGAGTACCACACTCGAGAGTTTTCTTCACTATGTCAACAAACTCCTTATGGTGGAGAAACCTTACACATCTTGGCTTACACCGATTAATGACACTAAGCTAAATTTCGAGTTCTAATCCTAGCTAGAACTAATCTCACAACTTCTTCACAACTTTACTACTTCTTCACGATAGCTTCACGACTTCTTCTTCATGTCCACTTCACAGCTTCTTCAATGAATAAATACTTCACAACTCCTACTCTACTTATTAACACAGCTAATATCTACAATCAACTAAATCACACAACACTTTTGCAAATAATCTAGTACTACCACAAGATGATATCAACTAATCACAACATTACTACTTTGTATAGATGTTGAAGGAGTGTTCTTCTTTTTGCACTTCTGTGGATGAAGTCTTGGATCACTTGGAAACAAAGACTTATGAATTATATGATCAAAGGTTTTTGGAATAGAAATGAAGATGAGATCAGAAAGTTTTTAGTGCAAAAAGGTGAGAAAATTTTGTGGAATGAACCAGTATTTATAGGACAAAAAAATAATGTTCTGGAGTGTGCCGATCTACTTAATTAGGGGCCGGTCCCCTTAATCATTAAGTATATATGTATATCTACGCAAACAAAGCAACCAATAAAAGAAAAATTTATCTACACATGGCAATGAGTAGAGAAAGAATGGCGTACCTGGCGGTCTTAAAAAAAATCTTCTAAATCTTCAAGATGATAAATAGACTTTGCAAAAGTCTATGGTGAGAGAGATCCAAGATAGTTATATGGAATGTTGATCTAGCTATTCGGTTCCCATTGCCTCTTTGGCCCAAAGTTGTTTGGTCCAAACATGTTTAACATTTGGCTAGGACGCATGAAAGGTGGCAGTATTCCCCAAGGGTTGTAACTTGGTTGATAGTTCCACATTTGATTACTAGTGTTGTTGTAGTTTTGTTTATTATGGTTTCTTCTTGGTTGAGGTGTTTTAGATCTAGGATAAGAGTTATTTGGCTTCCTAGGTGGTGGAGTTTTAGATCTTGTTTTAGGTTTATAGGATCCTAATTCGGTTTTTAAAGATGGTTTATAACAAGTTTTTCTTTCTTCATCACTAGCAAGAGGTATTTTCTTATTATTATGTATTTGGGATGTGCTTCTAAAGATGTTGGTTTACTAGATTCGCTTTCAAACTTAACATTTTTTGTTTCACTAGTTGAAGCTTCAATTGGGTTAAATCCTAAGCCGGTTTTGTCTCCGGATATTCTTTGAATGCTTATTATTTTCTTAAGTGAGTTACTACTATTTTCAAATTTGTCAAGTTTACAAATTTCTTCTCTAAGTATTTCATTTTCACTTTTAAGCTCTTGACATGATTTACATTCTTCAAAATTTTTTTTGCCTTATTCTAATTTATGTATTTTAATTTTTAGTTATAGTATTTCATTTTCTAATTGGTTGTTTATACGTTTTAGTGATTTATTTTTAGTCATTACTTGTTGTCCTAATTTGCATAATCTATTATACTCATTATCTAAATCATTTTCGTCTAATGATAGATTCTCATCACTAAAGTATTCGGTTTCGGAATGTACCTTGCTTGATGTTTTTGCCATAAGACACTTTTCTTCTTTTGTCGTTTCTTTCTCCTCTTCATCACTATCACTCCAAGCTCCTCCAACAAATGCTCTTTGATTTTGATCTCTTGACATCATTGGACATTTTCCAATGAGATGATTTGGATCACCACATTTGAAACACTTTCTTTCATTCTTGCTATTCATGTCATCTTTATTCTTTTGAGATGCTCTCCTTTCATAATGTGGTTATCTAACGAATCTTCCCCGCCTTTTGAAGAATTTCTTGAAATCTCTTACGGTCATGGCATATTCTTCGGCATCACTTTCGGAAAATGAGCTATCTTCGTTACTATATTCCTTTCGAGCTTTCAAGGCGATTGGCTTGCTTTGCTCTCGTTTTCCTTTAACCATTTCGGAGTCCTTCTTTATTATTACTTCGTAGACTTTCAAGTTCCCAATTAATTCATCAAGTTGTAAAGTTGACAAATTCTTTGATTCTTCAATAGCCGTCACTTTAGCTCGCCATTTTGGAAGAAGAGCCCTAGGAAACTTCCTAACAAAATTCTTACTAGAAAAATTCTCATCAAGTGCTTTTAAACTTGTGATGATAGTGTTAAACCTAGCGAAAGCATTATCAATTGATTCCTCATCCGGAATCGTGAATTGCTCATATTGTTGAACAAGTAGATCTATTTTGTTATCTTTGACTTGACTATTACCTTGGTGAATTATTAGTAAAGAGTTCCAAATTTCTTTTGCGGTTTCACACATAAAGATCCTTTCGTATTCTTTACATGATAACGCATTTTAAATAACCATTTTTGCTTCATCATTTTTAGCAAGTTTTCTTTTTAAATCATCGTTTTGTTTTTCAAAAGGTACGATTTCGTCTTTCTTTGTTTCGGGGTTATTTTGAATAGGTAAAAAATCACCATTAGTAATAACATGCCAAATATCTAGATCTTTTGATTTCACATAAGTTTCGAATCGATTTTTCCAATATAAAAATCCATCACTTTCAAATAGTGGTGGTCTTTGCATAGATTGCCCTTCTAAATATTTTTCAGATTCCATAGATCGTTACAAGTTTTAAAATACAATATATTTTAAAGATCTTGCTAGACGTGGCTCTGATACTAGTTGTGGAAAACTAGAATGGGGGTTGAATAGTTTTACGTTCTTCTTGAGTTTATTTTAGAAAAATTATGGTTGCTTATAAAATTTGATACGATCTTATGTGAATTCAATTGTTAACAAGAATGAGCAAGTCTAAATAGATACAATCTAATAATGTAAACAAAGTAATGAAATGAAATAAAAGATAGAGATGGAGAGATCAAACCACAACACGTGAATTTATAGTGGTTCGCTACAAGGACACCTTCCTTGCCATACTCCACTCCCCGAGTACCACACTCGAGAGTTTTCTTCACTATGTCAACAAACTCCTTATGGCAGAGAAACCTTACACACCTTGGCTTACACCGATTAACGACACTAAGCTAAATTTCGAGTTCTAATCCTAGCTAGAACTAATCTCACAACTTCTTCACAACTTTACTACTTCTTCACGATAGCTTCACGACTTCTTCTTCATGTCCACTTCACAGCTTCTTCAATGAATAAATACTTCACAACTCCTACTCTACTTATCAACACAACTAATATCTACAATCAACTAAATCACACAACACTTTTGCAAATAATCTAGTACTACCACAAGATGATATCAACTAATCACAACACTACTGCTTTGTATAGATGTTGAAGGAGTGTTCTTCTTTTTGCACTTGTGTAGATGAAGTATTGGATCACTTGGAAACAAAGACTTATGAATTATATGATCAAAGGTTTTTGGAATAGAAATGAAGATGAGATCAGAAAGTTTTTAGTGCAAAAAGGTGAGAAATTTTTTTGGAATGAACCAGTATTTATAGGACAAAAAATAATGTTCTGGAGTGTGCCGATCCACTTAATTAGGGGCCGGTCCCCTTAATCATTAAGGGGGCCGCCTAGGAATTAAGGGGGCCGCCCCCTCCAGAACGTTGAGTTTGTTTGTCCTTTTGTGGGGAAGGTTTTTCTGGATTATATTTGCCATTTTTGGTTAGAAATTTGAAATCATATATTTATAATGAATTAAACATATTCTTTTAATTCCAAAAATGTTTTTATAAAAGTTAAAAAATGTTTGATGTCATTGTATAAAATGTCTTGTGTTTAAGAAAATGCTTCTTTGATTATGTAAAGCATTAGTCACTTTGTTTATTTATACCTTAAGTGATTAGATGATAAAAATGAATATTTACTACTAAATACTTGTTTACGTCATAATTTTCGATTTAATCTAGTTTACATTTTGTGATTTTCGAAACACAGAGTTATTGAAAAATATTAATGATGTGTTTAAGCATTATTTATATCAACAATATTTAGAATATCACTTGTGATATTTAGAAACATATGAAAACATCGGAAAATGGCAAAAAATATTTAAAAACGGATGAAAACGAATGAAAAATGGACGAAAATGTAAGAAAACAGACGAAAATGTATGAAAATAGAAGAAAACGTATGAAAGTGTAAAAACATGTATGAAAAGGACAAAAATGTTTTAAAACTGGATGAAAACGTAAGAAAACGGACAAAAACGTAAGAAAATGAACGAATATGCATGAAAACGGACGAAAACATATGAAAGTGTAAAACACGTCTAAAAATGGACAAAGACGTATGAAAAATAGATGAATATTACTTATGATATCAAAAATATCATTTATTGTACTCATAGTATTACTTGTGATATTCTGCATATCACAAAAAATCACTTGTGATATTCTGAATATCACAGAATATCACTTGTGATGTTCAGTATACCACTTGTGATGTTCAGAATATCACTTGTGATGTTCAGAATACCACTTGTGATATTCAGAATATCACTTGTGATCAGTGTTGTAAAAAGCGGCCTACAAGGCCGATTAATCGGCAATTACAAGCTGAACGGCCTTGGACCTTGGCGCGAATTACAAGGTAATCGGCCGATTAATCGGCCTTGGACCTTCGAATCGGCGATTAATCGGCCAAAAATCGCTACACGGCCCTCGACCGCCTCGGGACCGATTCACGATTTTTGCAACATTGTTTGTGATGTTCAGAATATCACTTGTGATGTTTAGAATATCACATAATATCACTTGTGATATTCAGAATATAACTTGTGATATTCAGAAACATATGAAAATGTCTGAAAATGGCAAAAAAACATTTAGAAACGGACAAAAATGAATGAAAATTATGAAAACGGAAGATAATGTATAAAGTGTAAAAACATGTATGAAAGGGACAAAAACATTTGAATACTGGACGAAAACGAAAGAAAACGGATGAAAAAGAATGAAAACATATGAAAGCGAATAAAAACGTAAGAAAACGAACGAATATGTATGAAAACGGACGAAAACGTATGAAAGCGTAAAAACACGTATGAAAACGGACGAAGACGTATGAAAAATGGACGAAAACGAAAGAAAACGGACGAAACGTATTATACCGAACGAAAACGTATGAAAACGGACGAAAACATATAAAAACGAACGAAAATGTAAGAAAGTAGATTAAAACGTATGAAAACAGACGTTAATGGGCGAAAATGTAAGAAAGCGGACGAAAACGTATGAAAACGAACGAAAACGTAAGAAAACGGGCAAAATATATGAAAACGTGCGAAAACGTATGAAAACAGTAAAAGACGTATGAAAACGAAAGACAAAAAGACAAAGTAAAAAGGGGAAAAAAACATGGACTTAGGTTTCTATATTTAATCTTAAGTTAATACCCACCATTAGATCAAACTAGATGGATGATAGAGATTTGTCCCTTAATATGTACCAAAATTAAAGTATGCAAAATAAAGTGACTCTAAAGAGGAATTAGATTTAAGATGGACCAAACTTTTTTTAGGATTAATCTCAACAATTTAAAAAACACATTTTTATTTTTTTTCCAAACATTAATATCTTTGAAACCGTTAATCGTTAAGCAAAAAAAAAAAAAAAATATATATATATATATATATATACCGTTACGACGAGCATTTAAGTATCTTTCTATAGATAGGCATTTTGATATATTTTCGACAAAAAAAAATCGTTCTTTTCACGTTTTTTTTTTCATGATAAAAAAAATCACATATTATATTATATATCACATGTGATATTACACTAATATCACATGTGATATAACACATGTGATTTTTTCGGCCACGAAAAAAACGTGATTTTTTTTTTGTTTTTTTTTGTCGAAATTATATCAAAGTGCTCATCTATATAAAGATAATTAAATGCTCGTTGTGATGGTATAATTATTTTCGCTTTACGATTAACGGTTTAAGAGATATTTAAATTATAAAAAATGGGTGAAATATTAAAGCTTTTAATCTCAACCATTGATTTATTTTTAGATGGATGGTGGGGATGAGTCTGGAAGAAAAGTTTGGTATGTAAAATACGAATTATCCTATTTAAACTTTAGAGAAGAAAATTGCTTGTTTATTTAAATTTTAAAAAGGAATAACATGCGACATCAAATCTTATGTATATATTTTCATCTCACATTAAATAATGAGGTTATGCCTTTAACTTAGTATTTTATTCATGAAAATAATAAATTTTGCTGTATTTAATTTTTAAACCCATGAAAGCGTGCTTTTGCTTTTAACTTAAAAAAGAATAATATGAGTCATTACTGAACGTGGGTAGAAAAGAAAAACATTTTCGGTCATAATTACTTAACCTCATAAAGAGAAGAATAACATGAGTCGCTCGTATATATACAATCTCGTGTTTTCATTTATATATTACAGTAACTCGTGCTTTCATTTTAAAACTTATGAATGATATCTATAAATCAACATATGACAAAAATTCACCATTGGTCCCTAAATTTTCTTGAAAACATCGCCATGGCCCATAAGTAAAATCGTCATCATGGTGTGACGCTCAATTTTGGTTATATATTCAAAGACAATATAGTCCAACCACATTTATAACTATCATATGGTTAAAGTCTAACACGATATTCAAGTTTAGGGACCAACCGTGTACTAATATATATTGTTTAACTATGCAAATTCACAATATCTTCTCTGATACGGCTATTAATATTTGCGCGGGAACCAATAAACCCACAACCAACCGTTGACACTTAATTAATACCCGATCATCTATCACACACATTGTCACATACAACCTCTAATGAAAACAACCCTTAACAAGCTACCAAGATTTGTCCCAAAAAAATAATAAATAAACCCTGTAACAATGGCAGACAAGGACCTTAGTGTTACAACAGTGACGGATACGATGGTAGAGTATGTGAAGGCCAAATAAGGGGATACTTGGTTAGAAAGTGATGAAATGCCGGATGAGATGTTTGAAGATTTATGCCGATTTGCCAAAGAAACCGAAGTGATGAAAGGTTAGTTCATTTTTCTTTATTTGTGTGATTGACATATTAAGCGTAGCAGTCAGTTGTGTCCCTAAATAACCCTATTTTATTTATCTATCTTTCCAGATACCAACTCCAAAGGAAAAGAGGTTGATGTTATCGTTATTTCAGATACATCTGATGATGAATTTGGGTTGTTGACTTCATAGAATACTACTTCGAAATTAATTGTTAAAAAGGTTACCAAACAAAGACAAATCATTACAAATGTTGTACAACCTGTTAGCACCCTTATTCATAAAAGCCCAAAACAAATGGAAAGGGTTACAAATGTTGTACTTGGTCTTGTTGCGGCTGTGGGATGCTCCAGCAGAAAGAGGAAACATTGGTTTGTGCCTCCCCCTAAGGACCTCAAGTCCCCCAACATGAATACCAAAATCTCTCATCAAAAAGTTCACCGCTTATTTTTAGTTGTTTATGTAATGTAGATGTTCAATTATTTTGGAAGACAATGGCTACTAAAAACGATGGTTATTATGATGCTTATTTTTGTGGATATGTTATAACTAGTTGCTGATGTATGTAGATTTCAGGTTTTGGTGTTTACAATTTTCAGTTTGCAATTGCATATGCAGTATAGTAGAGTGTTTGGAATAACCGAATTTAACTTATAAAGTCAACATAAACCAAAAACAAATATTGACCAAACTGTATTGTTATAACATATGAATTACAACATATGAGTGAAATTACATTTATTACTGAAAGACTACATAGCGTTTCTTGTAGGTGAGTCACTTGGTTAATTGAGTAGCCGGTGAATCACTTGGTTTATGAGTTGCATGTTCTTCATTAGGTGCTTGACTTGCAGATTCTTCACTTGGTTTTTGAGTAGCATGTTCTTCACTTGATCCTTGACTTGGGCAAAATCCACTTGATGTTTGAGTTGCAGTTGCTTCACTTTCTTCATTACCACTGCCCAAGTATGCACCAACTCTAGTAGATGCACTAATATGTAAGCCAATTACATATCTAGTACTACCTGTTGTTGTTGTGTTTTCCCTGGTAACACCACCACTACTAGTATAAGCTGGGGTTCCACGAATTTCAAGGCACCTTGGACAAGTATACCACATGAAATCTGTATAAGGTGGTTGCCTTGACATAAAAGCCAAGCCAGCCTTGTTTTCCTTTTCAACCCAACAGTCAAGGCAGACCATTTGACACCCATTTTTTGCATCCATGGTGAAAAAGTTAATATGATAAAGTGTTGATGATACCTGGGGTCTTATATAATGCAATTCATAAGGAAAAAAATGAAAAAAATATGGTACAATGTGGTTGTTGAACAAAAGTAGAGAAACATTTAAGTCAACATAAATGCATACATAACACGAGCCAATACATTCAGAATTTGAATTTTTAGACTATTGCATACTAGGAGCATTTAGGTCAAAGATGTAACTTCATTTAAGACAACCATATTTTGACAATAAACATGGTGTAATCTACATCCAGTCCATAGTCTCTCTTAAAATCGGCCTCTTCAGTTGCTTCCTCTAATGCTTCTTGTCTTGCTCTTTCATGTTCAAGTTGTTTGTACATTCTCTCCTCATCCAAAAACTGCTGGAATGCTTCTTCATCTACCCTTGACTGTTCTTCTTCTTGATCCAACCTGTTATGTCATCTTCTTGAAAAAAAGAGATTTAAGAAACTCTTGTTCCATAATCTGCCTTATCTCCTCTTCATCCATCCACTGAAAAAATATTAATAGATGCATACATCATATCCAATGTAAACACCGTTGATGCAAATAATGTCTAAAAACGTTATTCTCATCCCTTGATAACTCTATGTTTTGATGATAACAAAATGTGAAAATATTTTACGTCAAAATTAATGTAAACGGATTTTTAGTCGAATTATCCGATTTCTACGTTAATCACTTTAAGTATGAATAAACAAATTTACAACTTCACAAATAATCAAAGAAGTGAATTTGTGTTTTGAACTTCACATTTTTAATGTGACAAAACTTTCTTTTATTAAATATACCTTACAAATTATTTTTGAATTATAAAGAAATGTTTTATTTGAGAAAATCATTCCAAAAATCACAACAACTATTTTTCCCTCCAAATAAGCTCCAAGCTATCCCAAATAAACTTTCACCTCTAAAAACAAAAATAGGAGCGTTTTTGTCTGGCACGGTACCACCGAATTTAGTGGTACCGTGTGACAATTAGTGGTGTCGTGTCCCTAAAACGGACAAATTTTCATTTCCTATAAATGCCACTTCATTTCACAGATTTTACTTATCCTTTCACACTGTAAAACCCTAAATTTATTTTACGTCTAATTTGAAATTTTCTTAAGTTATGGATACGATTAATTATAAAGCCGAAAGTAACTAAACAAATTTACCCTTAATTCAAATAATTAAAACGAAACCTCATAATTGAAATTCTGAACATATTTTGAATCCGAAAATATTCTGAAACCTAAAAGAAAATACGAGAACTATTTCTATGTGACATGAATACCATTTTGGGCCATTTTATTTTGTTTCACAAACAATAACACAACCAAATGGACACATGAGTTTGAGCCCATGACCCTTGGCCCTCCTTGTGCCCATTCGACCCACAACAAAGATAAAGGAACCGGTGTATTTTCTTATCACAACACGCTTCAAAAAAAATTCATAAAACCCTAAACCAAAAAAGAAAAGTGATGGCCATACTTTCTACTCCATTCTATCCGGTTCATAAGCTTCCAAGAAGGTCTCCAAGGTGTTAAAGAGTGTTATTGATTCGTGGTTGGTGCAAAAAGAAGGAGCTTGGTGTACTTGGAATCGGTTCTATATATATACGCGACTAGGGCTTTGATTTTGAGCTTTATTTTATGTCCCTTGTCTCGACTTCATCCAAGGTATCATACAATCTGTTGTTGCTTCATTTTTATTATCCTAAGGTCGATCTATATGTTCCAATTAACCCTTATGATAATTGGCCTAAAATACAATAAGGTATACGTAATTATATGTCACATAAAATCATGTTAAGTATCACATGATATAATGGATTTGGATTAGGGTTTTGATAAATCTTGTTGGGTAATTTTCTGAGATGGTGGAAACACATTAGTATGATGTTAAAAGTGTAGCTCTTATGTCATATGGAGGTTTCGGGTGCGTTTGTCTAATTAAAAACATTATATGATGGCTTAGATGAATTTGGAAATTAAGACAACATGTATACCTGAATTTGTGAACGAGATATGTCATTATATATAAGGGTTTAATTCGGTCTCTTTTTATGAAAACTTAGTTTTATGTCTTAGTTAAGTTTTCCAATTGGTTTGAAGTGATTAAGTTGTGTTGGTCGTGTTTTTGATTTTTGAGTATTAAGTGTCAAAACTGAGTATTCGAGTCTGAAATTCAATGGTAGTTTTTGATTTTTAGTTTTCAAACCAGAAAGAGTTAGGAGTCTCCTTTTACAGGGGTAATATTTAGGTTATGTGGGACTTCCTGAAATTTTTATGGATTTTTATGGAAGGTCAGGGTATGTCTAGTAAATGCAAACTTTCGGGGTGTTTCTGCAGTTAACTTTCTGGGCATGTTTTAGGAAACGATTTTTGAAAGGGGTTTACAATGGGTAATAAATTCTAGGAAAATTCAAGTAAACTCTTAAGACATATGGGCTTATGTGGGAATATTTTTGAATTTTAGTTTGGTATTCTGATATGTTTCAAAAATTTATATATTGTAATTAATTTTTTCATAAATCCAGTAAATCTAGAGGGTGTGTTCTGTAATTAAGTAAACCATAAGGGTTTATGTGTAATTAATGAAACTAAAAGGTTATATTTGTAAAATATATAATACAATGGTATAATATGTAAAATATGTAATAATTACATTGTAAAGCCTAAACTTGGAATATTGTCACCTTGAACCTCAAACTATCATTATTGCCGAATAAAACCTAATTACTATTTATGTAAACATTCTAAATAAGGGAAATTACTATTTATGGAAACTTACTAAATATGGAAACCTGCTAAAAATAGAAAGTTACCTAATTTGGATAAAACTACTAAAATTGGAAAGTTACTATTTTTGGAAAGTTCTATTTATGGAAAGTCTATTTTTGGAAAGTAAAATTAAAACCCTAATTTGGTAATCTTAACCTAATGCTTCTAATTTTGTAAAGAAGAAACCCTAAACCTAATATGGAAACACTTATCATATGTGAACCCTAATTTTGACAACCTAAAATAAGTTAAACCTTTAATGAGCAGTTAAGTAATATGTAAACCTTTATTATGTAGATCATGTGAAGGAGGAGTGATCTGACTTCCCTTCTCGTTCTTTGTTTCATTTCTGCATTGGATTTCAAGGTACAGGTATTCTGCCTTTTTAGTAAAGGCCATCCTTCTCTCTTTTGTTTACTGCTTTGATTATGATCCTTTCAGTTAAGCCATTGCTATGTTCCCTTTGTATGATTCCTATTTGTTGATCCATGTGATTTGATATGAGTTGATATTCATTTTCATGATATAGTTTCTTTCCTTATTATATTTCCTATTTCTATGCCATTATATGTTTTGCCTATATGTGTTAGTCTTATTAGCTAGTCATGGGGACTCCATGGCCTTGCCAATGATGCAGTAGTGGTATTGACACTATCTGTAGAGGTGAGTTTTAGTCCACAGCGTTCCGTTTAAGCTAGCTATTCAGGCCTATATATATTATTGTATATATTTACTTAGCCTAGAGCTTTGTACATATATATTTGTTTTACAGGGGGTGTATGGATGCATCCTAGGTAGTTGGTTTAGTATTATTTGGTGAATGTTTTGGTGTGTGTGCAATACACCCCTTTCACATTTGGTACAATGGAGGTCATGACTCCTATGTACAATTAGTATATATATTGTTGGGCATTCCAATTTGTTCTACTTCTCTATGATTCTTATTATCTTGTCATCTCTAATGTGATTATCTTATGCTTGCCTTATTTCTTTTTCTTACACTTATGACTCATTTCTTTTCCTTGAGTGTTTGATATCCATTATCCGTATTTCCTTTGATAATTTTCTATGTTTCCATATTCTTGATTTCTATCTCAGCAGGTTCGCTTGGGCTTATTTCATATTCACCTTCGTTTTCCTTTTGTTATTAGTTTTTGTTTGCTCATACTTGTTCATTGGGCTTTTTAAACTCTGCCGCATTTCTTTTCCTGCGGCAGGTTTTAGAAGGAAGCTGGGTTGAGTGAAGAGTGCTTAGGAGCTCTTAGTGGACTACATTGTTTTTTACTTCGAGTTTTCCATTTGGTTCTTAGCTTGTTATTAGTTTTGGAAGTTGTAATGTTTAGAATTAGTCCTTTATCTTTTCATTAGAACTGCATTGTAATCCTTGTATTAGTAATGTATTTCGTTTACTTGTGTTCTGATTTGACCTCAAAATGTTACACTTTAGCCCTTTTCAGGTTGGGGTGTTACACACACACTAAATTTTCTGTGATCAAATCCTCTATCACCTAAACTCTCCTTTGATCATTAGTTAGTTTTCTTTTGTTTAAAAAGTGATCCTTTCATCCAACCAAAGATCACCTACATACCTCTACTTGTCAAGAGAAGAACACAAAGTATCAAGAAGATATAAGTGTTGGTGTCCTTGTGTAGTGCACTTGCATTACACATTGTTTACTTGATTGTATCTTGACATACATCAAGTGTATTAGTGTTTCATAGTTATCTTGTGTTGGTCATTGTGATCTTGTTGAGATCTTGGGGATCTCTTGTGTCTTGTGTGATATTGTGTTGATCAAGTGGATCAAGTCTAGATTATGAGGATCGTATAGCTTGTGTAAGGATCATGTTAATCGTGTGAGAAGTAGGGATCGTGTGGATCGTGGTAGATTGGTACTAGTTAAGATTAGTACTCGACATTTAGCTTAGTGTCGAAAAATAACGCAAGCAACGTTGTACGGTTTTCTCCACCTGAAGGGAGCTTTGTTGATATAGTGCTTAGAACTCTTGAGCTGGATACTCGGGAAGTGGAGTAGGGCGAAGAAGTGCTTCATGACCAAACCACTATAAATCTCGTTGTCTTGGTTTGATCCTTCCATCCCTTCCTTTTACTTATTTATTGCTTGCTTGTGATAGTATAGTATTGTGTTCATATTGGTTTTGATTGATTTCATTGACAATCGAATCTAAATTTAAACTAAGTTAATTTTTATAACTAAAGAAAACAAGTCGCTTAACTATTCAACCCCCCTTCTAGTTTCCCACAATTGGTATCAGAAGCCACGCCAGGCAAGATTTTAAAGTATATTGTATTTTAAAACTTGAATCAATCAATGGATTTCGACAAATATCAAGAAGGGTAATCTATGCAAAGACCACCACTTTTTGAAACCGATTGTTTATTTATTCGAAAACAAGATTCGAAACGTATGTGAAGTCAAAAGACATTGATCTTTGGCATGTTATTACTGATGGTGACTTTAAACCTATTGAAAAAGATCCAATTAGTAAAAAGGATCATATTGTTCCATATGATCAACAAAGTGATAATCTTAAAAGAAAATTAGCCAAAAATGATGACGCTAAAATGGTAATTTATAATGCTTTGCCGAAAAAGGAGTTTGAAAGAATTTTTATGTGTAATACAGCAAAAGAAATTTGGAAAACTTTATTAGTCACTCATCAAGGTAATAATCAAGTCAAAGAGAACAAGATTGATCTTCTTATTCAATAATATGAACAATTTTCCTATCCGGAAGATGAAACCATAGATAGTGCATTTGCTTGATTTAATACTATTATTCCTAGTCTTAAAGCTCTTGATGAAGGTTATTCTAGCAAGAACTATGTTAGGAAGTTTCTTAGGGCTCTACATCCTAAATGGAGAGCAAAGGTTACTGCCATTGAAGAATCAAAGAACTTGGCAACATTATCACTTGATGAACTTATAGGAAATTGTAGGTCCAAAAGTTCTGGATCTATGTAGCATTTTGTAAGACAATAGACACCTTGGATAAATCCAAACTATCTATATGAGAAACTCTAAATAATGTATACTTGATGTTAACGCGGAATATTAACATAAGCAGTAAGAATAACATAAAGAATTACTAACTTTGTATTTACTGTTAAACTTGAAAACTTGGCATTGAACATAATGTCGTAGGGTTCCTTTTATATTGTAAGGAAACCCTAATTCTACAAAACGTGTGAAAGGATTCATGCATATCTTCTTCTAAGATATCTAACTGTGTGCATATCCTTTCCTATAATATCTCTAAAAAAAACTATTCTGTTAAACAAAAGCAGACTTAACTAACTACAAACATAAACAGACTTAACTAGGTCTGCTAAACTTAACTTAGTACTGGCAGACTTAACTATCTACCCGACTTAACTATTACCAGACAATCCTTCCCTAACTAGATATTCATGCTTCATGAATTTCAAGTTTCTTTCTTCAGAAAGTCTTGAAGATTTTTGAATGCAAGCTCCTTGGAATTATTGTTGAACTGCAGCTCTTTATTTGATCTGTGTATCTTTGCAGCAGCTTATATCATCAAATCTTTTGCACCATCTGATCTTTGCAGCAACATTGACAATTTGTACATAAAACCAAGAAGTTTCATACTATTCTCATCACTTCCATGTGTGTTAACACCTGTGAGAGGTGAATCATTGAAAATTAATGGATTTGATGTCTCTTTACTAGATAGCCGTTAAATCTGGAGTAGCCAATGTTTTGGTACAAAACCATGGTACATTGATAACCATATGATTTTTAGCAAATCATCAGCTATCAACGGATTTTATTTGTCTTTACCAAAATCCATTTGCTTTTGGACTAGCCAATTCTTTGGTGTAATGCAATCATCACTGATGAGTGCTCAAACACTCATCATTTTTGGTCTAATCTGAACTGCAAAACATACAAAAACACTCAGTAATGCATCAAAATACTGAAGATATTTCAAAATCGTGTTTTATATGTTTTAGATGCAAAATGAGCAAAAACAAATGAAAAACGTACAAAGTTTGCAAAATTGGCAGTTTCAGTCCCCCAACTTTCAATAAATGACAAAACTAGTCCCTGGATATTCAAAATATGAAAAATTATCACCAAAGGTCCTTTTACAATTATAAGTTGTCATATTTTGTCCTTTGGTGAAAAATTGGAAAAGTTTTGGAAATTTACAAATTCAGTCCCTGGAGTTTCAGAAATTGGCAGATTTGGTCCCTGGTGGGATAATTTTGAATAAAAAATCATTTTGGGACCTTGGGAAGTTACAAAAGTTATTTTTAGTCCTTGGTGTGAAGTTTTGAGAAAATTACATTTTGGTCCCTTAAACTTTCACATTTTCCAAAAATAGTCCTCGGGGTTTAAAATTTTGGAAAAGTGTACTTTTGGTCCTAATAATATTTAAATGTTGTCAAAAGTAGTCCTTGTGGTTACTTTAGAGAAATCACATTTTCAGCCCTCATTATTTCTGAAATTACAACTTAGGTCCTTGTGATATTACTAATAAACCAATTGGACCCTTACTTTTTTTAAACCAAATAATCCAAACCAAACCACCCCTCATGGCCTGGTCCAAAAAGCAAACAACCTCAGCCCACCCAAAACTTAAAACCCCAAGCCCATCAGACCCGGCCCAATCCCTAAACCGTTTTAAATAATACCCTCTTTGACCAGTCAACACCCCAACCCGATTACTGTTCATCCCAAACCTTGCTTCTCCACCATTAACACCCTAAACCCAGGTTCATGTCCCCCCCTCCATGATACTTTCACCAACCCTCATTAAAGCTATCACCTACATTCAACCCCCCTCCTCTCCTCATTAAATGCCCACACCAAACCCAAACCTGCTTTTGACCTTTTGGCGCCAAAACAACATTTGAACGGCTGTGATTGATGGAAGCCATCCAATGGCTGGGATTAAGTGGGAAAGAAAGAGAATTCATCCAGGACTTATATAAGTGAAGAAAGAAGCAGAGTAATGGAGTATTAGAGTAGTAGTAGTGTAGGAAATTATTTTTAATATCGTTTATATAAATTTTACTTTCCCAGTGTAATTCCTAGCTCATAAATGTTTTAATACTTGTTTTTGGAATGCTGTAAACTCATTTTAAGCATTAATTTAAGTATTCTCAGTTGAATGTAGTTTTTGTCAATTTTCACTAAAAATCTCAATTTCTTGTTATGGTGTGGAAAGTTGCTGAATCCTATTAAATTGTTAAAGTGAAGGGTATTAGAAACCTCATGGGAGGTATAGGTTAGGGTAATCCTTGGCTCAGTTCAACATTGCTTGGAATTATTGTAAGTCACAACTTTGAAAATTGCAATTTCTGTTTTCTCATTATTAGTTGTTGTAGCCTACTATTCAACTAGTCTTAAAATGGGTATAATAAGTTAGTGAGACCAGTAGTTAGGAATTTCTAGGATTAATTCCAATTGAATTAGTGGTAACTGTCACATTAAAGGGTGTTTGGATTTGGTAGTTCACTGGTGTTTAAGCCTATCTCAGCTGCTATTCTAGGTTGTCACAACTCACATTAGGTCCAAATAAGACTTGTAAGTCACAAAAATGGCACCTTAAACAACCTAAAGTCAAAATCTCTTTCTATGTCCCTTAGGTGTTAACTGTGCAGGTTTTAAGATCCATGATTGTTCATATCATTGCATAAGCTGTTGTTTAAGCTTGTTTTAGTCTCACTTTAATGTATTTTATCATTATCAGTATCTAGGATCAACTCAAAGTTCATAAAAGTCAAAATACCAAGTTTCTTCAAAAAGTCAAAATTTGTTTGTTCAGAATTTTACAAAACTTCAAGGAATTTTAGAGAATTTTGTGCATTGATTTAGAGGGTGAAATTTGTTTGTATTTGTTCTCTGTCATCTCAATTTCATGTTCCCATGGTTTTTGCATTTTTGCTAATTTTTTTCTAGGCTCCACAAGCCCCCAAAGCAGCTTGCAGGGCAAGCTGCTCCCCTGTGCAGCTGCACATCAGTCCCCCACCACCACCTTTGTGGTGGTTTTTTGACCTCCATAGTGGGTCCCTTGCCTCAATCTTTGCACCTTTCCACCCCCCCTCCTACCAGGCTTGGGGTTTTGACCTTGAAACCCCTGGACCCCACCTGAATTAGCCCACATAATCTGTCCCCATTTTCAGTTTCAACACAAGGATCCAAGTGCTTATTTTTAGCTTATGGCTTATTCTGTGGTTCTTAATTGCTTTTTATAGCTTAAATAAGTTCACTTAGCTTATTTGTTCCTGAATCATCCATAGTGGGTCCCACTCAAAGCCATTTTTGCTTATTTCCAAATCTGGTCAACAAAAGTCAACTGTTGACCATATTAGCTTATATTTTGCTTATCTTTAAGTTTTAAAAAGTTTGTTTTTTCAAAATTTTGCTGTTTTTAGATGTAAAATAAGTTTCCAAAAGAAAATCCAAGAAAATCCAAAGTAATTTTTAAGTGATAGTTTCTATTTAATTTTATGTAATTTTAATTTTAATTTTTATATTTTTATTAAGAACTTAGCTTTTTTATATTTTTCTTAATTTCCTCATAAGTTAAAGTAGTTATAATAATTTTATCAGATTTTTATTTCATCATTTGGAATTTATTATATTTAATCTTAGTTTTATTAATTATTAATTATTAATTAATAATTAGTTTAAAATAGCATAATTAGTTTTTATTAAGCAAAACTTAGTTTTTATATTTTTTATAGCTTTTATACGTTGTAAAACAAAATTTTATTAGAATTTTACTGTTCATTTAGTATTTTTCTTAATTTAAAATAGTTTAATTAGTTAATTAGTATTTAATTAATAGAAAATTCACAAAAAGACAAAAATACTTATTTTTAATTTTAAAACTTGTTTTTAGTTATTTTACAATTTTAGGAATTTTATTTTCACCTTTTTAGTATTTAAATAATATTGTATTATATTTAAGTTGCTTAAATATTATTAATAAGTAATAATTAGTAATTAGTTAATAATAAATAATTAATTAGTGTTAAAATTTATTTTCTTTTTCTAAAAATTTTCTTTTACCTTTAGGTTTGTAAAAAAGTCATTTTCACCCCCTGGGTGTTTTCAGATTTCCGTTTTTACTTTTTATTTCGTACGTTCACGTTTTATTTAAACGTAACGTACGCGTTTTTAAGTTTTAATCATTTCTGATTTTTCTTAGCTTCCCGTCTTATTCACATAGCTTGTTTAAGCTATTTAATTGTAGATTCCTTAGTTCAATCACACACAAACCTTTTTCTCATCCGAATTCACCCGATCACATAACCGTTTGTTTACAATTCACACCTCGTCGGGACATAACGACCCGGGGAAACCTTATACTTCCGCGGAGCATTGACTCTAGGCTATTTGACTGTGTTGACCATTCCTTGGTCAATATAAGTTAGGTAGTTCAGGCTCAATCAATTTTTGGCGCCGCTGCCGGGGAGGTGTGCGCGCTTTTCTAAACGGTTTTGCGTATTGGTGAATCGGGATATACATCCACTGTATATTTATCCATCCTTGTTCATATCTTTTCATAAAAACCCAAAAATATTTTTCCTTACCCTCTATCTATTTGATTCTACCTTCTTATACCCCTTTCATGTATAATTCTAAATGACATCTCTCGATGACGATTTCTTCGAACAATGGGCCTTTGAGAGTAAAATTGAAAAACTTATGGCCTTGTCAAAAATATTGAGATGTCGTGTTGATCATGATGGACCATCGATTCATATTCCCTCTCCGGTGAGGGAAATGGAACGAGAAACCAAGGTGACAAAGGACCCGGTACTTTCTTCTGACAATGAAAGTGCTAAATACGTCCAACCTACAGTTGTCCAAGAACCTAAGCTCACAAATGCTCCTAAACCGTCAAGAATTGATCCTAACCTTTCACGGTTTACGGTTAAAAGTTTGTCAAACAAACATGCTGAGCTTAGGGCAGTGACTGAAAAGAACGACTTGCCCAACCTTCACGTTTATCAAGAACCAAAACCCGAGACCATAACGGAAGTGGTGGAAATTGCTAGCTCTAAGAGCACACCACTTGTCCTACCTCCGGCTTTTATTCCTTGTGTTGGTTGTGGTGAGCCTCTTTTTGGTTTGCCATGTCGTTGGTGTACATGTGTACAATGTGGTAATGATATCCAAAACGGGAGTTGTTTGTTTTGTGGGTCGAGTAATTCATTTTCTTATGATCCTAATCAAAACTCATTCAACGACTCTTCAAATTTTTCCGATTACCCATCACATTCATACGAGCAAGAATCATATTATCCAAACTTCAATGATGCTTCGTATCAAGATACACCAAGCCAGACTCAACAGTTTTACTGTTGTGAGTACTGTGGTGGTCCACACTACAGTTCTGATTGTCAATCGGGAAACACGCTTGTCTATGAGCAGTTTCCTGATAACAATTATGACTACAGCACACACGACTCACAGCCACATCAGTTTTACTGTTGTGAGTATTGTGGAGGTCCACATACTAGCTCTGATTGTCAAACAGGGAATCCGTTTCCTTGTAACAATTACGACTATTCGTTTTCAGACTCACCTCCACAATACCAAATGACCCAAGAAACTCCTCTTGTTACTGAGCAAGACATTTTAATAGAGACTCTTAAGATATTGAAAGATCTTAAGGAGGAGTTGGCTACTTCATCGTTTCAAGATTCTCGTCAAAAATCCGTGGCAGAATTATTTGCCGAAGAACGAGAAGCTAGAAACGAAAAGAGCATGGAAGAATTACTTGCTGAGCAAAGAGCGGCTAAAATGCGTGCCAATCTTCGCTATGCTGCTCTTCATGATGACGATGATGATGAGGATTCTATTCAAATGAAGGAATATTACAAAGATTCATCCAGTTCATCAGTCGAGATTCCTTCCATGGAAGCACAGGGAGATAAGAGTATGCAAGAATTGCTAGCAGAAGAACACATGAAAAATATAAAATCTATGTGTGCTAGTCTTTCTTATCTCCCTCAGTCTGCTCTTATCACACCCGAAGTTCACACTCACTCTCTGATCATGGGGGATGAGCATCTTAGCACTGTTCCTAATAAGGAATCGGACGAATTAATAAAGTCTAGTGTTGAGATCCTTGTCCCAATCCCAGGAGAGTCACAGGGAACTTTGGATCATGTATCCTTCCCCTCTTGAGTGTTCAAACGATCATTTTGAGACTTTCTCAGATTATAGCGATGATTGTATATCTCATGGAGACATTGAGTATATTGAGGCACCACTGCCTCAGTCTGATGTTGATCCTCTTCTTGAGGAGTTCGTTGATGAACTTGCTCACATCGAACCACTTTCCTTGGAAAGTGATGATGGTCTCCTTGACTTCCAAGCCGATCTGGGAGAAATTGAAAGTCTCCTATCTCATGATCCGTCACTCACTTCTGATCCCAGCAGTCCAACAGAGAATAATATTCACTTTGTTCCCGAAACATTCGATACGACTCTCACCAATCCTCTATTTGAATTCGATTCTGAATTCACTATGATTTCTAATAATCCAATCTTTGACGAGGATTGTGATGAGTCCACAATGGAACATGAGTCCACAGATTCACATCTTGTGAATGATTCTCTTCATGAGGAGTTCTCCGGTGAACTCGCTCATCAGTTTGATATCCCGGGGGGAGATGCTCTCAATTATGAGAATTTGCAAATTCCCACCCACCCTCCTGGGTTGTTTACGAGCTTACCTTTTGGAATCCAAACTCAGGCTATTGAGCCTCCTCTTGAGGAAGAAGATCAAATCATGCTTTTTATCATGATTTTCTTCCTTTTCTTCACCTATACGGTGACTTCTTCTCTTCTTCATTCCTTCGGGAGTGAGGACACTATCTTTGATCCCGGCATTTTCATATATCATTATCTTGAGCCGGGTACTTATCTCATCGGTGTGGAACTTTCACGTGCTTCATATGTTTGTCCAAACATTTTGAATGAAACTCCGATGGAGATCACTTCTTCCACATTCCCCAATGACAAATGAATTAGGGGTCGAGTCAAGCTAGCGACTCGGTAAACAAAAACAGTAGCATGCATATAGGGTTTTCACCCTAAGTGTGGGGGAGTCCCCCATGCTATGGTTACAAAAGAAGTGAAAATACAAAATGGTGTTTTCCACGCTCAGCTTGTAATGTTGCCCTTTCACGTTCAAAATATCGGCATAATAGCCGGGATTTTGAATATTGAGGACAATATTCATGCTTAGTGTGTGTGTGTGTGTGTGGGGGGGGGGGGGGGGGGTATTTCGCTATGCTAGCGAATTTTATCACATTTTACTATATAATACCCCCGTTTTTGCCAAAATTTCAAAATTTTCAAAAATTTTTCACTGGTGCTTCAAAATTTTTTGTGATAATCAGTCCGCCTTGTCTAACCGACAAAAGGGATTGGCTAGTCCAGGAGCAAACGGCTCTTGGTAAAGACATCTCAAATCCGTTTACGGCTGGCAATTTGCCGAAAATTGTATGGTTCCTCAACTCCCCGAAAACAAATGAGTTGGCTAGCCCACAAGATTATGGCTTGTGGTAAAGGCCGTGGAAAATCCATAATTGGTAATCAGCTCACCAAGATGTTGACTATTCCATCAAGAGCTGGCTAGTCCAGAAGCAAACGGCTTTTGGTAAAGACTACTCAAATCCGTTGACAGCTGGTGGTTTGCTCAAAATCACACGGTTATCAGGTGTGCCATAGTTCTTACACCTGGCTACTCCAGAAGTGATGGCTTTTGGTAAAGAGTTTTTCAAATCCATAAAGTTTTCAAAACAGTATTGCTAGGGACTAGCAATAGTTTAGTGTGGGGGATTGATGAGTGCTCAAACACTCATCATTTTTGGTCTAATCTGAACTGCAAAACATACAAAAACACTCAGTAATGCATCAAAATACTGAAAATATTTCAAAATCGTGTTTTATATGTTTTAGATGCAAAATGAGCAAAAACAAATGAAAAACGTACAAAGTTTGCAAAATTGGCAGTTTCAGTCCCCCAACTTTCAATAAATAACAAAACTAGTCCCTGGATATTCAAAATATGAAAAATTATCACCAAAGGTCCTTTTACAATTATAAGTTGTCATATTTTGTCCTTTGGTGAAAAATTGGAAAAGTTTTGGAAATTTACAAATTCAGTCCCTGGAGTTTCAGAAATTGGCAGATTTGGTCCCTGGTGGGATAATTTTGAATAAAAAATCATTTTGGGACCTTGGGAAGTTACAAAAGTTATTTTTAGTCCTTGGTGTGAAGTTTTGAGAAAATTACATTTTGGTCCCTTAAACTTTCACATTTTGCAAAAATAGTCCTCGGGGTTTAAAATTTTGGAAAAGTGTACTTTTGGTCCTAATAATATTTAAATGTTGTCAAAAGTAGTCCTTGTGGTTACTTTAGAGAAATCACATTTTCAGCCCTCATGATTTCTGAAATTACAACTTAGGTCCTTGTGATATTACTAATAAACCAATTGGACCCTTACTTTTTTTAAACCAAATAATCCAAACCAAACCACCCCTTATGGCCTGGTCCAAAAAGCAAACAACCTCAGCCCACCCAAAACTTAAAACCCCAAGCCCATCAGACCCGGCCCAATCCCTAAACCGTTTTAAATAATACCCTCTTTGACCAGTCAACACCCCAACCCGATTACTGTTCATCCCAAACCTTGCTTCTCCACCATTAACACCCTAAACCCAGGTTCATGTCCCCCCCTCCATGATACTTTCACCAACCCTCATTAAAGCTATCACCTACATTCAACCCCCCTCCTCTCCTCATTAAATGCCCACACCAAACCCAAACCTGCTTTTGACCTTTTGGCGCCAAAACAACATTTGAACGGCTGTGATTGATGGAAGCCATCCAATGGCTGGGATTAAGTGGGAAAGAAAGAGAATTCATCCAGGACTTATATAAGTGAAGAAAGAAGCAGAGTAATGGAGTATTAGAGTAGTAGTAGTGTAGGAAATTATTTTTAATATCGTTTATATAAATTTTACTTTCCCAGTGTAATTCCTAGCTCATAAATGTTTTAATACTTGTTTTTGGAATGCTGTAAACTCATTTTAAGCATTAATTTATGTATTCTCAGTTGAATGTAGTTTTTGTCAATTTTCACTAAAAATCTCAATTTCTTGTTATGGTGTGGAAAGTTGCTGAATCCTATTAAATTGTTAAAGTGAAGGGTATTAGAAACCTCATGGGAGGTATAGGTTAGGGTAATCCTTGGCTCAGTTCAACATTGCTTGGAATTATTGTAAGTCACAACTTTGAAAATTGCAATTTCTGTTTTCTCATTATTAGTTGTTGTAGCCTACTATTCAACTAGTCTTAAAATGGGTATAATAAGTTAGTGAGACCAGTAGTTAGGAATTTCTAGGATTAATTCCAATTGAATTAGTGTTAACTGTCACATTAAAGGGTGTTTGGATTTGGTAGTTCACTGGTGTTTAAGCCTATCTCAGCTGCTATTCTAGGTTGTCACAACTCACATTAGGTCCAAATAAGACTTGTAAGTCACAAAAATGGCACCTTAAACAACCTAAAGTCAAAATCTCTTTCTATGTCCCTTAGGTGTTAACTGTGCAGGTTTTAAGATCCATGATTGTTCATATCATTGCATAAGCTGTTGTTTAAGCTTGTTTTAGTCTCACTTTAATGTATTTTATCATTATCAGTATCTAGGATCAACTCAAAGTTCATAAAAGTCAAAATACCAAGTTTCTTCAAAAAGTCAAAATTTGTTTGTTCAGAATTTTACAAAACTTCAAGGAATTTTAGAGAATTTTGTGCATTGATTTAGAGGGTGAAATTTGTTTGTATTTGTTCTCTGTCATCTAAATTTCATGTTCCCATGGTTTTTGCATTTTTGCCAATTTTTTTCTAGGCTCCACAAGCCCCCAAAGCAGCTTGCAGGGCAAGCTACTCCCCTGTGCAGCTGCACATCAGTCCCCCACCACCACCACCTTTGTGGTGGTTTTTTGACCTCCATAGTGGGTCCCTTGCCTCAATCTTTGCACCTTTCCACCCCCTCCTACCAGGCTTGGGGTTTTGACCTTGAAACCCCTGGACCCCACCTGAATTAGCCCACATAATCTGTCCCCATTTTCAGTTTCAACACAAGGATCCAAGTGCTTATTTTTAGCTTATGGCTTATTCTGTGGTTCTTAATTACTTTTTATTGCTTAAATAAGTTCACTTAGCTTATTTGTTCCTGAATCATCCATAGTGGGTCCCACTCAAAGCCATTTTTGCTTATTTCCAAATCTGGTCAACAAAAGTCAACTGTTGACCATATTAGCTTATATTTTGCTTATCTTTAAGTTTTAAAAAGTTTGTTTTTTCAAAAGTTTACTGTTTTTAGATGTAAAATAAGTTTCCAAAAGAAAATCCAAGAAAATCCAAAGTAATTTTTAAGTGATAGTTTCTATTTAATTTTATGTAATTTTAATTTTAATTTTTATATTTTTATTAAGAACTTAGCTTTTTTATATTTTTCTTAATTTCCTCATAAGTTAAAGTAGTTATAATAATTTTATCAGATTTTTATTTCATCATTTGGAATTTATTATATTTAATCTTAGTTTTATTAATTATTAATTAATAATTAGTTTAAAATAGCATAATTAGTTTTTATTAATCAAAACTTAGTTTTTATATTTTTTATAGCTTTTATATGTTGTAAAATAATTTTAGAAATTTTATTAGAATTTTTACTGTTCATTTAGTATTTTTCTTAATTTAAAATAGTTTAATTAGTTAATTAGTAATTAATTAGTATTTAATTAATAGAAAATTCACAAAAAGACAAAAATACTTATTTTTAATTTTAAAACTTGTTTTTAGTTATTTTACAATTTTAGGAATTTTATTTTCACCTTTTTAGTATTTAAATAATATTGTATTATATTTAAGTTGCTTAAATATTATTAATAAGTAATAATTAGTAATTAGTTAATAATAAATAATTAATTAGTGTTAAAATTTATTTTCTTTTTCTAAAAATTTTCTTTTACCTTTAGGTTTGTAAAAAAGTCATTTTCACCCCCTGGGTGTTTTCAGATTTCCGTTTTTACTTTTTATTTCGTACGTTCACGTTTTATTTAAACGTAACGTACGCGTTTTTAAGTTTTAATCGTTTCTGATTTTTCTTAGCTTCCCGTCTTATTCACATAGCTTGTTTAAGCTATTTCATTATGGATTCCTTAGTTCAATCACACACAAACCTTTTTCTCATCCGAATTCACCCGATCACATAACCGTTTGTTTACAATTCACACCTCGTCGGGACATAACGACCCGGGGAAACCTTATACTTCCGCGGAGCATTGACTCTAGGCTATTTGACTGTGTTGACCATTCCTTGGTCAATATAAGTTAGGTAGTTCGGGCTCAATCAATCACCTTGGTGAATTGGTTACCAATTATGGTTTTCCACAGCCTTTACCACAAGCCATAACCTTGTGGGCTAGTCAACTCTTCACTATCACAGATATGGTGAGTTGAATACCATACTATTTTTGGCAAATTGTTAGCTATAAACGGATTTGATATATCTTTACCTAGAGCTGTTTGCTCTTGGATTAGCCAGTCCTTATGTGGGTTAGACATGGTGGACTAATAACCATTTGTCATGTCTGTGCAAAGCACCTTCACCAAGTAAGCCCCAAGTAAGCTCATCTCAAGCCCATCTCAAGCCCATCTCTTTTTATCACTGAAAATTCTTTCAAACACCCCAAACAGCCTCCTTTTGAGACTGTCTCTTAATTAACTACAGGAGTTGGAAGCATCTTTCATCTTTTGTGTCACCCAACAGCTTTTTCTCAAGCATCTCCTTGCAAGTTCTGGGATGTAATGGATATTCTACCTCTGCCAACATGTATATGTATGCAGTCTTCAAGCTTCAAGAATGAACTGCACATCTATGAAAGTACCTCCATGTAACTATTTGCTGTTGATAAGGGAGCTTCTAAATCTCATCAGTCTTGAATGGTGGATCAAACATTGTTTTTAGATCCCCCTATAGTGCTCTTTCAAACTCTTCTTCAGGTCTGATGTCTCCATACTTTTGCATCACCAACCTGTGCAACTCCTTAAGATCATCCCTGGTCAAATCATTTAGCACACCTAGAAGGTTAATATAAACAGTATCTGTGTTATCTTCCTTGATGATTTGATAAGCTGCTCTGTTTCCAACCTTGATTATCTGCCAATTAGCAACTTTAGCTCTAGGTGCTAATGCTTCAGGTATAGAAATCACAAAGGAAGGATCATGTGATTTCTTTCCTCCTTTCTTTCCCATTTGCTTTCTTCTAGTCCATTTTAGGATTGGGTTTGTATCACCTTCCTCTTTCTTCACAGTCTCAGTCTTAGCATCATATCCAACCTTTTGCTTTTTAACTTCTTCTGATTAAAGAGTTGGACCATGCCTTTTGAATCTAGCAGCTTCGAGTTCAGAGTCCATGGGTATGAATTGTTGAACATGTCTTAAACACTTCTCAAATTCATTTTTGAGCTGATCTTTAGTCAATTTTCCGAGCTAATACATCTTCAAATTTTCTCCTTGACTCTTCACATACTTGATCATGTACTCTCTTTGTCCACCCTTGGTTAGTGGCCTATTCATTCTTTCTCTTTCTCTTTGTTCTTTGATAAGCATTCTCTTTTCATTTATCATCTGAACCATCTTCTGAGCAAAGTCCTCACGTTCAATGTTAGGTAAAATTCCTATGTTCACTCCAAGTTTTGCTCTAATCAGATCCCAATCTTCATCTGAATAGAATTGTGCAGCTTTTTGCTCTTCTTCCATTCTCTTTATCTGGGCTTCAGATAGCTACTCAGGTGCTTCTTGCATTTGCCTAGCAATCTCTACATCCTTGGCATGTTGTGTAGCTAGCTTTTCTTCTTCGGCCCTTTCCTCTGCTAGAATCCTATCAATTTCAGCCAGGCTAGCTGCTTTTTCTCTCAATTGCTTCTTGCTTTTCTTAGGTTGAGAGGGCTCTTCTAGTATATGCTTGCCTTTATCTTGAGCACTGTCAGACTTAACATGATCACCAAACTTAACTTGTGCAGCAAACTAAATCATATCATCACTAGCAGACTTAAGTTCTTCAGTAGAACTAACCTCTTCTGCCACTACTTTCTTTCTCAGTCTCTTCTTCTTTTGGCTTTGACTAAGATTAGTGACTAGGATATCAGATGCTCCATTCCCTGAGGACTGATTGTATCTTGAGAAGATTTTCCCTGTGTGGGAGTCTGAAGTGTTTGTTCTTCTGAATTCCTCCTCTGGTTGGAAGAATTTTCTGCATCATCACCCTCATTATCAGTAAAAACCACCCCTTTTTCTTTCATGACCCTTTCCATTTTCTTAACCTTTTTTTACAAAAGTCACAATGGCAGAGCCCATGGTTTGCTTGGTATCCTTTAAGTCCTTTTCCAATACTGCTATCCTGTTTTGTAGTTGAGGAACTGTTGGTCCCTTTTACTTGGTTATCAGTAACTAAGGAGCTAAAGTAACCAAGTTGTATGACTTTAAACAAAGATGTATAAAATGATTAACAATAAAGTAATGTAAAGATAAGAGACAATATTTTCCAACGTTTAATTCTTTATTTGAAGTTAATCAAAAGAATCGTACCCAAGTGTTTGCAGAATAACACTTGGGGTTGAAACGACAAGTATTGTATGGACTCCTCACTAAACTCAAACTATGTTGAGTGACAACTTTCAAGACCCACTGAGCTATCTCAGGGGTTGTGTTGTTCTTTGGAGGAGTAAAAGTGGTTTGTGAATGCTTTGCATTAATTGCACAAATTTGTCAACTTTTACTCCTCACATATGCTTCCTATTTATACACAAGTATAGAACAACTAAATATACATTGGACATAAAGCTTCCTTAACAATATCTTGAAAGATATTATTCTTCTGGCAAGGAACGTTCATTGAGTTAAGTCCAAAAGGCACTTTCTGATGACAGCTTGGTTTTAGCCATTTGAGGAAAGTTTGACCTTAAAGTGATAAAGCACTTTAGTGAAACAGATCAAACTTTCCCGCCCAGTCCCGCCAAAACTTCAGTCTTCTTGTCATCAGTCTTCAGTACTATGAAGTTGTTGAGGAGTCATGGGGTTCAGTGAGTTATTGTCATCCTCACTGAACCCATCACCTTCTTCTTGGCTTAGATCACACTTCACTGAGTTCCGCCTCACTGAATGGAGAACCTTTCTTCTTAGGTTCGGTCTTAGCATCCTGAAGGTGACTCACTGAGTTACTGTTCACTTAGTGACTTGTTTACACTTAGGGGATTTTACGTTCAAATCCTTGTTAGAAGATTGGGGAATTCAGTGACCCAACAATCTCCCCCTATTTGAACATACAAATAGCCTAAGTGTTTCTTGATTCAGCATGAGTTGTCAGGGTACTTCTTCTCTTGCTGAATGTTTGTTGTAATTGTAAGTAGGACATAACTATTTAAACAAAACATCAGTTTATTCATAGCTATTACATTTTCCTACAAATTACAAACAAAGATAGTTGTTGCAGATCAGATGTTCAGGCGGTATCGAAGGTTTTCAATCTTAGCTTTCTTTGATCTGAGTAGGTGTCTTTCAGGATGTTCATTGATCATTGCTTGCAAGTCCTGGCAGAATCTTTTGTTCTCATCACTCTTGATGGGGGACGCCAACATAAGGTATATGAGCATAGCTTTGATTCCTGCCTTATACATGTCAGACCACCTTTGGAACGCCAGGTTTCCATACTCATCAGTAAAGCATAAGCCTCGTTCAGGAGCTTCTAGGACTGCATTGTTCACGAACGTGATCCCTTCAGGAAGCGACCTGTCACACTCTAACCCTGGTACCTTGATCTCAGGCTCCAATTCAATTTGCTTCCTTTTCCTCTTAGAAGCCTTAGATGGAGCAGTCTCTCCTACTGAGTCAAGAAAAAGTGAGGGAATATTAAGAGCCTCAGGCATTGCTCTCAGTCTGTCGTACCTATCCTTCAGTGATTCGAGAAGTTTAGGTACTACAACATTGTTCTTTTTGGCAATGATTGATCGAAGCTCATCAAGCTCAGTGATGCCAAAGTCTGCAAACCTGAAAGGCTTATGGATGTCCATTATTCTTTTATCACGTCCCCTGAAGACGGTGACCATTACAGGATCAGTGTTTCTGTGGATTTGAACGTCAGTGATGGTTTCAGGTCTTAACCTTTCTTTCATCACCCATGTATACTTTTCGATCCTGTGTTTTCTGATTTGGGCATCCTTCCTGAGCTTTTTTTCCCTTTCCACTTTGAGAGCATTTAGCTCTTCTTCCTAAGCCTTTTTAAAGACAGCACCAACTTGTATAGTTGCTAGTGCCTCAGTATTCAAACCAATCTTTTCAGCTTCCTCATGAACAACCTTAATGATAGCAGGCTTGCTCATTCTCTCTTCCTCAGCCACCTTGAGTAGTGTCTCAGTCCTTTCCATGTGTGCTTGAATTTCGTCATTAGTGAGAAGTTGTACTACTCCATTGATTTCAAACGAGACCCTAATAGGTGCATCAGGATCAAATCTGACCATGGTTGAGGCTGGCTTGAGAACTTTTTCAGGACTAGAGGTGGTAGCAATGCTTTTGCCTCTGTCCTTTCTAAGAGAAGAGAAGGCTGGTTCCTCCTGTGGTGGAACTTCTGTGATTGGTGTTGCTTTAGTGACATGCTCCCCCTCAGTGTGAGAGGGCTGCCCAGTTTCTTGTTCAACAGTATTAGGGGCTTCAGTATCATTCTCCCCCTCAACATTTGCCTGAGTGTCAGTGATGGCAAGTGTTGGCTATACTGAAGAAGTAGATGCACCCTTGAATGCTTGAAAAATTTCAGTCATCATGGACTTGATCTCCTGAGTATCTTGTTGAATGATGGATACCCTGGAGTCAAGTGCAGCCTGTGCATTTTCAAGAGCTGTCATCCTAGATCCCAAGGTCCATGCCAGAGAAGTAGACCGTTGGGACTGAGCTGTCACTGATTCCTCCATTTTGATGAAGGAAGATTTGAGAGACTCCACAGTTGTGGTGAGACCCTGAAGATTAGAACCCTTCAGCAAGTCAAGTAATTTAGTGAGAGCCACCGAGTTTACTTGATACGTCTCGGATGCCTGAAGTAGCTTCCTGGTGAGTTCAGGATCATCCTTGACTGATTCTTGAATTGACTGAAACCCTACATTTAGCTGGTTGAGGGTTATTAAAAACTGATTCAGGCGAGTGATCATCTGTGTCAGGGAATGGTTGACTGAGGAATTTTGTTCCCTGACATCTTCATCGAAATCTTCGACAGCATCTTTGAGATTGTGAAAGTGAACCGCCTGTTCAGTATGCATGTCAAAGACCTCATCAGTGATCCCCCTGTACAAAATGTTAGTAATCTTTTTGATGAATTTGGTGAAGGTCTTCACAGTGAGAGGAGCCTGATCGTCTCCTGAGGATTCTGGCTCGGACTGAGTGTCATCATCGTCATGGTTTGAAGATTGAGGAGACTGAGGAATTGGTTCAGGGATTGTCTCCTCAAGCTCCATTTTATCTCCGGCCTTGAAGACTTCCTCATCACTGTTAAATTCATCATCAGATTACAAAACTGCCTGAGCTTCAGCTAGGGAGGTAATCTGCAACAAATAGAGGTTATCCGGCTCCTCTTCATAAGAAGATTTGCCTTCGTTTTGGCCAGGTCCTGACCCCTCAAATCCGGTAGGTTGGGTTTTACCTACCTGGTCTTTAAGGCCAGTTCCCAAGTAATGCGCACCTCCGGGAGTGGTTATGGGTTCCATATCAGCGGGTGGTTTATATCCCTCTGAATCTTTGTCCCCCGTGACCCCTTCAGACACTGATGGGTTTTTCTCAATGTCATCCTGAGGAGTCGTGAATGTTGTGTCCCTATCAGCGGGTTGTATGTTTCCCTCAGAGTCTTTGGGATGAGTTTTTGTGCCCTCAGACAAAAGCGTTGTTTTACGAATGTCCTCATCAGGCACCTGAATGGTTATGTCCCCCTTTCCAACAGGCTTGTTCTGGCCTGTCGAAGATTTAGGAACGTTAACTCCCTGATGCTTGGGTTGTGATTTACCCGAGCCTTTAGCAGGATGTGATTGTTTGTGGACCCCTTCTCAGTGGAGTAGTGCTGCCCCACTGAGGATTTAGGATCCCTTACTCCCTGAGACTCTGGTTGTGATTTGCCAGAGCTGTTAGCAGGATGTGAAAGTTTGGTTTGTTCCGGCTCCACTGTCTTGTTTATGACAGTAGAGTCTTTGGGAACGGGTATGCCCGAGGACACTGAGTGTGATGTCTCAGTGCCCTCCGTTGGCCGTTGTTTTGGGGCCAAAGATTGGCTTATGCTCCTGACGGTGTCAGCAGTCAGGGTCTGTTGTAGTTGTTGCCCCCTTTTGTCAGGCTTAGGGGCAGAGGTCTCAGTGGCGAGTGGCTTGGGTTGAGCCACCTTCCTGGACCCCTGTCCCTTCTTCCTCTTCACCTTTTTGGTGGGAGAGGGAATTGGTGAAACAATGTTGTCACCCTGGATAGCAGTTATCATATATGTGGTCAGGGCGACGGGTGTTACCTCATTAGGGTCACGAGAGTAATTTGCCTTATGTAAGACATCAGGTTCAAAGCCGACACTGTCAGGCTTGATATACTCAGACCCTAGTAGGTCATTCAGGGCACAGGAAATGAATCTAGGGTAAGACATGTGTTTTTGCCTAGACTTTCCACCCAATTTGCCTATGAGGTCCCTGAAGATAATTTCTCCAAGGTCAATCTTTTTACCCTCAATGATACAGTACAATATCATTGATAGAGTAGTGTTTAGTTGCTCAGTTGAGGACTTGTTCCCCCCAAGGACCTGAATGACAAATGTCATCAGGATCCTCCAAGGTGCAGGGAACCATGTTTTGATGATGGGGGCTTTGTTTAGTAGGGCCCCTGGAGCAATATCAGGATGATTTTTATCATAGGGCCCTAGTTCAAGGAGGAGTTGTTTAACCTCCTCTTCAGTTGGTGAGGCAACAAAGGTCTCAGTATAGTCAAGGCCAGTGGCTTTGACAAAGGTTTTGTAGTCAAGAACAAGGGACTTTGTCCCATTCTTCACTGAGAACTTAATTTTGGCCTCCTTTGGTGCATCAGGGTTTTCAACCACCGCTGAGCACCAAAATTCCCTCAAGTAGTCATGATAGATGACTGAGGGGGTCTTAGTGAATGTGGTGGTGAGAAAACAGTTTTGTAGAAACTTCACCACATCCCTGTAAGCAGGAAACCCTTCAGGGTAGCCAAAGTTTCCCAACACATTGTTTTTGGTTAGGTCTACGCTTTCCATTTGGAATTCCACATTGGGTGCGTATTTTATGACCTTAGAAGATGCCATTTTAGTTTTCAAAAACGGTCTGGTTTTGATTAAAGAAGAAGCACACAGATTTTGAAAGCAAAGGTCTTGAAATGTTTTTGCAAGAGTTTTATTAAGATTTTTTTTAAAGCGTTTGTGTGTTCTTCTTTGTGGGGGTATTTATAGGGTGGGAATTAGGGTGGTGATGTTGCGGATACCAAAGGTTTAATTTATTTAACCGAAACGGCATAATAATTTTGGTTTGATATCCGCATTAAATATCACGATTCCCATTACCCTATTTTCTCTCACATCGTGGGTGAACAGTTGTGCGGCTCTGCAAATAATGCACTTTTGTAGAGTAAAAATCATCACAACTTTTGTGTGTGAGGGAGCATTTAATGCTCAGTGGTGTTTGGTGTGAGAGATGTGGGGGCCCAAGATGTGGATGCCAGTTGTGTAAGTGACATATATTCCTATATTTAATAGGAATCAGTTACCTACCTGGGACATTTACTAACTAAGTATTCAGAACATTTAGTTAGGGTATTTAATGCCATTTTTCATCCACACCCCCTGAATGAATTATCATTCAACAAAAATGGGTTCTCAGGAAGGTTATGATCAGGGACTTAGAGAATTTACATCATGTTGGAACACTTTTGATCAGTTCCCTGATTCTATGTCCAACATGCCCAGTTCAACTTTCAATCTTGTGAAAGTGGGTTCATCCAAAGGTTTAGTGAAGATATCAGCTAGCTGATACTCAGTGGGGATGAAATGTAGTTCAATTTCTCCATTAGAGATATGGTCCCTGATGAAGTGGTATCTGATGTCAATGTGTTTGGTCCTTTGATGAAGTACTGGATTGTTTGAGATGGCTATGGAACTTGTATTATCACAAAAGATAGGTACCATCTTATACTGAATGCCATAGTCACTCAGTTGGCTCTTCATCCATAGTACATTTGCACAACATCCTGCAGCAGCCATATATTCAGCTTCAGCTGAGGACATGGCCACTGACTGTTGTTTCTTTGTACTCCAACACACAAGTTTACCACCAAGAAATTGGCAGGAGCCTGAAGTACTTTTCCTATCCATGTTACATCCTGCATAGTCAGAGTCAGTGTACCCTTTGAGTTCAAATCCTGAACATTTTGGGTAATACAAACCAAGGTTTGGAGTACCCTTCAGGTACCTGATGATTCTCTTGACAGCAGTGAGATGTGATTCTTTAGGGTCAGCCTGGTATCTGGCACACAGGTAGACTGAGAATTGGATATCAGGCCTTGAGGCAAGTAAGTACATCAGGGAGCCAATCATTCCTCTGTATTGGGTTTGATTCACTGATTTTCCAGTGAATCAGGGCCAAGGTTGTTTGGGGGAACCATAGGAGTTTTTACTAAAGAGCAGTCAGTGAGTTCATACTTCTTCAGTAGGTTCCTGAGGTATTTTTCTTGGCAAATGGATATTCCTTTATCAGTTTGTTTGATTTGGAGTCCAAGAAAGTATGTGAGTTCACCCATCATGCTCATTTCAGACTTTGTGGTCATCAGTTTCTCAAATTGTTTGCAAAGTTTGTAACTTGTTGAGCCAAAGATGATGTCATCAACATATACTTGGACAAGAATGACATCATCCTTTGTTCTGTAGATGAACAGTGTGTTGTCAATTCTTCCTCTGACAAACTTGTTTTGGATCAGGAAGGCTGAAAGAGTTTCATACCATGCCCTGGGTGCTTGTTTCAGTCCATAAATGGCTTTGTTAAGCTTGTAGACATGGTTGGGGTATTCACTACTTTCGAAACCAGGAGGCTGTTGCACATAAACATCTTCTTTGATGTTACCATTCAGGAATGCACTTTTAACATCCATTTGGTAAACTTTAAAGTTCATGTAAGTTGCATAGGCAAGGAAGATCCCGATGGCTTCCATTCTTGCAACAGGTGCAAAGGTTTCCTCATAGTCTATACCTTCCTGTAGGTTATATCCTTTGGCAACCAGTCTTGCTTTGTTTTTGATGATTGTGCCATTTTCATCGGTCTTGTTTTTAAAGACCCATTTCATACCAATGATTAAAACACCCTGGGGGCATTCAACAAGGGTCATGACATCATTTCTGTCAAATTGTTCCAATTCAACTCTCATGGCCTGAACCCAACTTTCATAAGTCAGGGCTTCTTTTACATTTTTAGGCTCAATCTCTGAGAGATAGTCAGCATAAAGACATATATTGGCAGTGGCAGCCTTGAGTTTGGCAGCCTTGCTTCTTGTAAGCATGCCTTTAGTGGGTTCACCAATGATGTTCACAAGCTCAATGATTTTGGATCTAGTCCAGCTATCCTGGGGTTTGGGATAGGAATTTGAGCTTGTAGGAGCCTGATTAGGTTCAGACTCAGGAACATGAGGTAACTCATCAATATGTGCTTCAGTGACTACAATAGGAACAATTTGTTTTGAGGGTTCCTGAACAATTTGTTCAATGGTGTCAGTCTCATTTGAGACAGGCTGAGTTTCTATGAACTCACTGATAGGTGGTTGGGGTAGGTTGTGAGGGATGATGTAATAGGAGACATCAGCATCAGCTTGGTATTGGGTTGAGGGATTATTCTCAGGATGATACTCATCAGGAGGATATCTTGATCAGTCATCAATACCAATTTCTTCAACTGAGGAATTTGAGAACCTGATGGATTCAGTGCTCTCATCAACAGTAATGTGATATGTTTCCTCAGTTTGTTGTCTCCTTGTGTTGAACACCCTGAAGGCTTTAGAAACCAGGGAATATCCCAGGAAGTATCCATCAACAGCTTTGGCATCAAATTTACCTAAGTGATCCTTGTGATTATGTATAAACACAGGACACCCAAATACATGAAAATAGCTGATGTCAGGAATCCTTCCTTTGAATATCTCATAAGGAGTCTTATTATGCCTTTTCACAATGATTGACCTGTTTTGAGTGTAGCAGGCTGTTTTAACTGCCTCAATCCAAAAATGTTTTGAGAGGACTGAGCCATTCAGCATTGTTCTTGCTGCCTCAATGAGTGTTCTATTTCTCCTTTCAGCTACTCCATTTTGTTCAGGAGTATAGGGAGAAGTGAAATTTTGAGAAATTCCTTTCTCATCACAGAAACACTCAAGGTCTTGGTTTTTGAATTCAGTGCCATTGTCAGTCCTGATCTGTTTAACTTTGACATCATTTTGATTTTCAATGTTTCTGACAAATGACATGATTGTTTCAGCTTCCTGACTCTTTTTGGTCAGGAAGTAAACCCAAGTATATCTTGAGTATTCATCCACTATGACCAGAGTATACTTCTCATGGTGAATGGACATTGGACTGACAGGTCCAAAAAGGTCCATATGAAGAAGATGTTGGCAGCTTTTGATGGAAAATGTTTGTTTGGTTTTGAATGATGCCCTGTGGTGTTTTCCTTTTTCACAAGAAGAACAAGGCTTGTCTTTGGTATACACCAGGGATGGAAGGCCCAAAACTTTGTTCTGTTTGGCCAGGTTGTTGATGCTCTTGAAATTGAGATGAGAGAGTCTCATATGCCATAGCCAGTTGATTGTCTCACTTGCCTTTGAGAATAGGCAAGTCCCATTCTGAGTCAGGGATGACATGTCAAGGACATATACATCATCCCTCTTGGGGGCAATCAACATAACTTCCTTATTGGCATTAAAGATGGTCCCTCTCTTGTCATCAAACTGAACTATGTATTTGGCATCACATAGTTGGGAAACACTTATCAGGTTCTACTTGAGACCATTAACATAAGCTATTCTTGTAAAAACTATACCATTGCAGTTTACTGAACCATAACCTTCAGTGCGAGCTGATGAGTTATCACCAAATACTACTTTGGGTCCTGGTTCTTCCACATATTTGTGCTGAAAACTTTTCACACCAGTCATACTTCTGGAGCATCCACTGTCTAGATGCCAGGTAGGATCCTTGATGTGTTTCTGCACAAACAGTAAACTGGGTTAGTTTTTCTTGTTAACCCACCTTCTAGTGGGCTTAGTCCTCAGGGACTTTTTGAACTCAGTTAATGAATCATGGTCTGAAGTTGTGTGACCTGAGCTTCCACATGTTTTACATTTTGTGGAGGTTGATGCCTCAGGTGACTGAGAAGTGTTGGTTTGGTTTTTCTTTCTGAACTGAATCACTTTGTCATGTCCCCTGGTTTCGTGGGAGGGATCTCCACAGATGTCACAGCATTCTTTCATCATACAATCATCAGGAAGATGATCATTGAAACCACAGTGAGGACATGGTGAGAAAGGCTTAGCCTTCAGTCTTTGTTTGGAAGGTGTGGCATACTGATAGCCTTGGGTTTTGTATAGACCCCTTGCTTTTAAAGAAGCAGTGTGGGGGATGTGATCACAAGTTCTGTGGTCCTCTTGTTTGCATATCATACAAAACAGGACTCTGTAGCATTTATCAGTGCTGTGATTTGGATAATTGCACAGTTCACATCTCCCTGAGGGTCTGGGTGTGGTTTTTGGTTTGGAAGAACCTGAGGATACTGAGGGCTTTGTAAATTTTGAGTCAGAGTTTTTCTCAGTAGACTCAATTTTCTCACTCAGCATCCTGACAAGTTCAGCAAGCTGATCAACCTTTGAATCAGTGCTTTCAGGCTTCACTTCAGTAGTTACTGAAGGTTTTTGGTGTTCAGTGGGTGCAAGAGTAGGTCTTTTCAGAATAGTCCTTCCTAACCCTGATTTCTCTTTAGGAGAATGTGGTTGAAAGACTAATGGTGCAAGATCAGAATTGGGTTCTGCTCCCTGAAGTTGTTTCAGTGGAGGGAGTGGTGAATCAGACTTAGACTCAGTGATGGACTCAGCAGGACTAAGTTCATCAGTGACTCCTAGCAGCTCCTTTATAGCCTGACTTTCAGGCTCCAGGATTCTTCCAGTGTTAAAATTTGGCAATTTACTACCAGGATTGTTTCTTTCAATCCAATCACTGGGTTTGGGAGCTAGTTCTTTGCTAGAGAGTATGTTGGTTAATAGAAAAGTTGTAGAATGGCTACTCTCCCCAGAAACTTCAGTGAGTTGATCATCACCCAGACCAGCCTTATTGGGGCTGGGTGAGAGACTCAGTGTTTCATAAAGTTTGGGGTTTTTCTGAGTCCATTTCCAAATAATTTCCTTTTCTTTCTTAAGTTCTTCCTGAAGAGCTTGATTTTGTTTTACAAGTTCAGAGTTTTGAATTTGAAGTGTAACACTTTCAAGCTTGGCTTGTTTTAAGGCAACTAATTCATCTCTACAATGATTTAATTCAAAACTCAGTTTGTTAAATTTTGAAAACAAATTAAGTCTTTGCTCTTCAACATACTTAAGATCAACATTAATATAGTCTAAGTAAGATTTCTAATCATCATTATCATCCATAGAAAGTAAAAGATTTACCTTCCTCATTGTGATGTTGACCCATTCACAATTTCTTGCATGACTCTTCCCCACAGCAAGTTTGTTGTCTTCTGACAGAGCCATCAGGGCACTGATGTGAACTTCATCATCATCAGAGGACACTTCAACCTCATCCCAGTCATATGTTTCAGCAACAAGCCCTTTGTTCTTGGCTTGAGTAGGCTTTGGAGCCTGAGGAGGCTGAGAGACTGTTGAGGATGATTCAAGAAGGGCAAGTTTAGCTTTTACCTTTCTGTACTTTGCTTCAAAGTCAATTTGAGGGACTTTTTCAAATCTTTGACTAGACTGAAGCATTTTTGGTTGAAATTTGCTGGGGCCTGAAAAAGAGTTATTTCCTGAAAATTTGAAAGATGGTTCTGAGGTTGTTTTTGAAAAACAATCTTTAGCAAAATGCCCCATTTTGCCACATTTAAAGCATTCATTGTTGTCATTTGCTTTAGAAGGAAATTTGTTTTTCTTAAAAAACCTTTTAGAATTAGCAAGGAGTGCTCTTTCATGAAATTCAATTTGAAGATCATTAAGATACTCCTCACTGGTTCTTTGGTAAACCTCATCATCAGATCTATCCTGAAAATCCTGCACAACACCTTTTGAATAGAAAGCAGTTGATATGGGTGTAATTGTCAAGGCCTTTTTGGTCTCCTGAGCTTTACCAGGGTATCTCCTGGTGATAAGATTGTCTTCATAGACAAACTTCCCATAGATGGCAGGGAGCTCAAGGTTCTGAATGTGGTTTGCATTTCTTAATCCCTGAGAGAAGTTTAACCATTTCTCAGGGAGACTATTGACAAAACCAACATTGATCTCATGTTTTGACAGTATAACACCATCATTGGTCAGCTCATTAAGGAGGGTCTTATACCGAGTATAAGTCTCAGAGAGACTTTCAGAATCCTTGGCCCTGAAGGTATTGAATTCAAGCTTCAGGTCCATGATCCTATTCTCTTTGGTATCAGAAGGCCCTTCATAGCTATGAACCAGGTCAGTCCATGTCTGCTGGGCAGTGGGACAGTTGATCACTGATTCCATTATATCATCAGGAAGGCATGATATAATGATGCTTTTCAGGCGCTGGTCTTGATTGACCACCCTCCTTTCATCTGGGGTCCACTGAGCTTCAGGTTTAATTAAACCTTGGGCAGTTGTTGGGACATATGGACCATCATTAATCAACTTAATGTAATATGGTTCCATCCCAGTTAAGTAGCAAAGCATTCGCTTTTTCCACTTATTAAATTTGCCAGCTTCAAGTCAAGGGGCAGTTGCTGAATAACTTCCACCCTTTTTGTCAACAAGCTGGGGAACATCTATGTCAGTCATAGTGAGATCTTGATTTTAAAAACTTGAGCACTCTTAAGTTTTGAAAACAGGTTTAAGTTTTACAAATCAGAGGCTCTGATACCACTTGTTGGTCCCTTTTACTTGGTTATCAGTAACTAAGGAGCTAAAGTAACCAAGTTGTATGACTTTAAACAAAGATGTATAAAATGATTAACAATAAAGTAACTTAAAGATAAGAGACAATATTTTCCAACGTTTAATTCTTTATTAGAAGTTAATCAAAAGAATCGTACCCAAGTGTTTGCGGAATAACACTTGGGGTTGAAACGACAAGTATTGTATGGACTCCTCACTAAACTCAAACTATGTTGAGTGACAACTTTCAAGACCTACTGAGCTATCTCAGGGGTTGTGTTGTTCTTTAGAGGAGTAAAAGTGGTTTGTGAATGCTTTGCATTAATTGCACAAACTTGTCAACTTTTACTCCTCACATATGCTTCCTATTTATACACAAGTATAGAACAACTAAATATACATTGGACATAAAGCTTCCTTAACAATATCTTGAAAGATATTATTCTTCTCGCAAGGAACCTTCATTGAGTTAAGTCCAAAAGGCACTTTCTGATGACAGCCTGGTTTTAGCCATTTGAGGAAAGTTTGAACTTAAAGTGATAAAGCACTTTAGTGAAACAGATCAAACTTTCCCGCCCAGTCCCGCTAAAACTTCAGTCTTCTTGTCATCAGTCTTCAGTACTATGAAGTTGTTGAGGAGTCATGGGGTTTAGTGAGTTATTGTCATCCTCACTGAACCAATCACCTTCTTCTTGGCTTAGATCACACTTCACTGAGTTCAGCCTCACTGAATGGAGAACCTTTCTTCTTAGGTTCGGTCTTAGCATCCTGAAGGTGACTCACTGAGTTACTGTTCACTCAGTGACTTGTTTACACTTAGGGGATTTTATGTTCAAATCCTTGTTAGAAGATTGGGGAATTCAGTGACCCAACAGGAACTAGTTGTGTTAGGGCTTCCACAGTCATAGGTGTTGGTTCCTCCTCAGGAGTTGGAATAGGAACTTGGGTTTGTTGAGGTGAAGGTGGTGGAGGTGTAGGTGATGGTAGTGGAGGTATAAGTGATGGTGGTTGTGGTTTAGGAGAACTTGGTGAACCAGATTCATGAGTAGGTTCCTCTGTTTCATTCATTGGTTTACTTGCAGAGGATGAGGATGATGTAGCTGCATTGTTAGAACCAGCAGGCAACATAGCAGGGAGTAAAGGCTTATTTGTCCCCTTAAAGTTCCATTTCATTTTGTTAAAGATTTTCTTTTTAAAAGGCAACCATATAAGGAGTCTTGTCCTCTATCTCAACATTCAACACCATTTGTAAAAACCTTGGGTACTGATTTGCTTCAAATCAAGTATATATAGTATAGATTTACTAAAAGAAATCCTAAGGAAATACGGATAACCCAAGGTCGTAGTCCGTGTGAAGGTGTGAATGGAATTTCGAATTCCCGGTTCGTGAATAGTGTCGTGAAAGTGGAGAAAAAGTGATTTCAATGAGATTTAAACTACTGAATATGAAAATGAAGCACAATTAATCACTTAAGCATGTAATTTAAATAAGGCAACCTATAACGTAACGTAGAATCAAAAACCGTAAGCTTGAACGTAAAATAGACGTAAACGCGCGAAATAAAAAGTGAAATTGAAGCTATACTAATCCTACGAGCTTGAAATTTTTTTTCCTAAGTTAAAAATGATAAAAGAAAATTTTGAGAAAAAGAAAAATATTTTTTTGACTTTTTATTTAATTTCTATGAATTAAAAACTAATTTAACTAATTAAAAATTAAAAGAAAATGAAATTAAGTGGGAAAAATACAAAATAAATTTTGAAAATTCTAGAATAACTAAAAACTAATTTTAAAACTGAAAATATATTTTTTTTGGATTTTTGTGTAATTTTTATGAATTAAAAACTATTTTAGCTAATTAAAAAGTAAATAAAATTCAAATTAAATGAGAAACATGCAAAATTAATTTCAAAAAATCTAAAATAAATGAAAACTATTTTCTAAAACATTTATGGATTTTTTATGCTTTTTCTGATTTTTTTGGAATTTTTGGTATTTAAAAAGTATTAAAAATTGAATAAAAACTAGAATTTAATAAGAAAAATAGCAAATGAATTCAGAAAAATATGAAAAATTCAGGAAAAATCTAAAATAATAATCTAAACATAGGAAAAATTTAAAATCTGAAAAATAAGCTATGGAAGTGCTTAATGCTTTGATACAGCTTAAATGGAAGTGCTTATTTATAAGCACTATTGACCAATATGAAGCAAACTTTTACCAAATGTTTCTATGACTTATGCAAGATCAAAGGTACTGAGAATAGACCAATTGGAATACAGAAACACAGATATGGGCTCAAAACAGTTCAATAAGCACTTATGGAATAAGCAGTGAGCAAACAAAATAAGCTATGGGATCCCAACCAATGAAATAAGCAACTATTAGCACTGAGGAACTAAATTGAACCAAAAATCACAAGTTACAAGCTACAAAACACAAATGCAGGCCTAATTATGAAAACAGATGCTTAGTTTAAACAGCTTATATTGTAGGTAATGAAAAACTATCCCAATTAACAGAAGAGTATAAGCAAAAGGGGACTAAACCTTCAATAACCTACTGAGATGACAAAAACTCCGCCAGAACTCACTCAAAAGCTTGTTATCTTACTTTGATTATACACTAAAAGCAATGTCAATACTGATGGTGCAGAGGATCTATGGATTCAAACAGGCTACTTGGAACCACATTTTCAATAAGCAGATGAGTTCCAAAAATAAAATTTCTTGTTGATTTTAATTCTCAAGCTGCTACTCTCAATAAATAAGCAAACTAAACTTATTTCCAAATAGTATTAAGTTCTAAAAAAGCTTACAAAGTTATGACTAAACCTGAGTTCAACTAGTTTTTGACTTTTTTGATTTTTCAAATACTTTGACTAAAATGAACTTCTTTTGATCTAATCTAGTCCTAATTAATATGATTATCTAATTTAAGAGCTAAATAACCGAGATATACCCTAATTTTAACAAACTTAAAAATCACAGACTCTAAATACTACTTATTCTAGCTGAAACTGACTTACAAGCTAGTTTTGACTTTTTGCACAGTGATCTACTTATTTTAGGCTTTGACTAACTTAATCTATCCTAGAGTGGACTATTTGTGCAGGGAAATTAACAAAAGAACAACAGGTACTCACAGAAACTCACTATGCCAAACACCCCTTAAACCTATTGATTAAACTATAACTATGGATTCCAGGCCTCAATTTACTTCTGGTATACTCAAACTCAGTTATATATTACTAATTGAGATTCAAACAACCAAAAACACCAGCAACAAAACAATAAAACTCAGTATCCCACAGAATCTCAAAAACTTAGTCACTACACAAATTCAGTTAACAAGTTCTAAAATGAATCAAACAAACTCAAATTAATTTAAACAACACCCAGTAACAACAAAACAAAAAATAAACTATAAACTAGAGTAATAAGCTAATTTAAATAGGAATTCAGCAAATTAAATGGAAAACTTACAAACTAAATCCCCCTCAGCATGAACAGAGGGGGGGGGGGGGGGTTCACTTAGCTAGCCTGTCTTTGGACAGGCTAAATAGCACCTCTTGGACTGTCTAATTTCCTTCTCATTAAGCTGTGCTTATTGGATAAGCTTTTGTTGACCACAGTTGACTTTTTGAATATTAAGAGATATGGACTGAATAAACTCACAACAAGCTATAATGGATCTTATATGAGTTTAGTAAAATAGAAAGTAGGCTTGTTGAAGCTTAAGTTTGGAATTGCAACAATTATTTTTTTATTTTTTAGAATTTTCTTATTTTTTTGGTTTTTTCGATTTAAATGAAACAGAAATGAAATAAGAACCTGAAATAAACTAATAAGGATTATATTAAACTAAAAAAAAGTAAATAAAAACTTAAACAAAACTAAATAAGAAATAAGATGAACAATAAAAAACTGAATTATATTAATTAGAAATCTGAGTACAATACTTTTGAAAGGAAATTACAAGTGATTAAAACAGAAACAATAACAGACTATTACATAAAAAACTTATACCTAAAAAACTACACACTCAAGGTTGTGAATGAGTGGGGTATTTATAGCCGAGAGGATAGATGCTAGGGTTTTTGTGGATGCTTCTAGATGTGATTTCATCCTTTGATCATGTCCATTGATTCTTGCTTAAATCAAACGCGTGATTTTGGTCCCTTGGGGGTGTTTTTATTGTTTAGGGTGTTGACCGGGTCGTGGTAATAGGGGTTTGGGCTTTTGATATTATGGGCTTGATGAATTTTTGGGTTTATGATACGAGGGATTGTGCCCTCGCAACAGGTTTTACCTCTTAAGGGATCTCGAGAAGCTTACAACCCCCACCAGGCAGTGTACCTGATCGCTGTAGTATAGTATAGTGACAAGTACCGGGGGATTGATCGTTCAACTCAGGAATAGTGTCGCTAGGATTAGAAAGCCTATTAAACTAGGTCTAGAGGTGAGGGATGATTCTTTTTGTATTTTTATATTTTTTAGAAAGTAAGTAAAATCTCAGGTTTTGAAGGAGTGGGCGGAATTAGTTGCTAGTCAATTAGCCCAATTAATCTAAAGATGCAATCAAAATAAAATAAAAGAAATGAAAATAAAACTATTATACTAATGTGGTGGAAACAATAATGAGGAAAGTTGTGTTTACTTAGATTTCATTACTCCCTAGATATCTTTTACAGGTTGATTAGCTTGATACAATTGCATGGATGACGGGTCATATTCCTTAATACTAGTCGTAGGGCCGTGTAGAATATTCCCTAACTCTATAAGATCCTACTTCACTCCTATGTCGAGCCGTTAGAAGCTCCTAACATGGGATCATTAGAATTCTCTTACGCATTAAATACAACCAAAAATCGTAGTACACCTCCGATCATGTTTCTTAAGACGTTCAAGCAAGTTACCAATGGAAGTCTGCCAGTTTTCTTAGGCTTAACATCGAATACAATCATCTGTAACAATTATAAACAAACAATCAACCCATAATCAACATCTAGGCTTCACTACATCTAAGCAAACACAATAAAGATCTAGCCTAGCATGTTAAAAAGGAGACAAGCGTAAGATATAATCACAACACATAGACATATTGAATGATTTGATTGAATACTTATCTTCAATTGAACATGAAAGATTCAAGGGGTTGGAACCCTTGAAAAATCTATAAAATTCGGCCTAGCGTTTATTCCCTCAAAGTTGCACACTAATGAATGAAAATTGGAAAACTATATATAGATTTTACATCATGACGGCGTCATGTATTAAGTTTTGACGCCGTCAATTCGTCGCCATGATAAAATTCGTATTGCCTAGATCCATTCCTGAAGCCGTCAGGTAGAAAAATACTCTGGGGCGTCACTTGTAATTGGACCCTGACGGCCTAGGTGACGCCGTCAGGCCATAAGCTTGAAAATTCTCTGGCCCATCACATTATAAGTTCCACATCCACCTCTTTTGTAACTCTTGACGCCCTCATGTGTAAAACCTTGACGCCGTCAGGTACTGTTCCAGTAAGGAAATTTGAGACTTTGCCGTTTTCTTCACTTTTATGCTCCAAAAATGTCGAAAATGCTACCTTTTCCAGATTCTTCCTCAAAAGTACCTAAAATGACAAAAGGAATGATTTAGGGCAATATTTGATCAAATAATCTCGAATTCGGGCTTAAATGACCCCTTAAAAGTGGTACACTTTTCGCCTCATCAGTTTAGGACTTGGTGTGGATCCGGTTATGTCATGTAAGGTTTTTAAGAGTAGGATTTTAATATCAAGGACCATTTGTGAAATTATGGAAATAGCAGGGACCATTTCTGCCTTACTTCCAAATTTTCTTCCAAGGGCTAATGTTGACATTCTTTGATTAATGAAGGACCACATTTGACTTTTCTTCAAATATTTCATCAAAGGACCAATTTTGTCAAAATGTGAAACTTGGAGGACTAATTCGGCCAAACTCTCTAACCTTTGACCAGGGACTAATCTTGCAACTTTATGAATCTCTGAGGACTTTTCTTGACCTTTTGAGCTTTCTTTGATCATTATGCTTCCCCGGCTCCGACTTTTGACCTTTTTCCATTCTAGTGCTTGTTTTTGTCGGTTTTAGCTTTGTTTTTGTCCATTTTTCACATATCCGTACCTGCACATACACAAATACAAAAACACACATTTTCTTGGCATATTTGGTTAGTATTTGGTATATTTGGTCTGATTTAAGGTCTAAAAAGGATGTGTGAATAAGCACACATCAAAACTCCCCCAGACGAAGGTATTGCCGTGCCCTCACGCATTGTCATCACCTCACGCTTAAGAGATAAATAATTTCAAAACCTTTTTTTACTGTGTTGGATCGATGTACTCTGATCAAACTACTTTGTAGCTTGTAAAGGTTTAATAATATTAAGTAAACTTAACACTATTAATATTGAAACACTGTTTAACCTTGTAAAGTATGCGGAATCTACTAACACAAAGCTTAAGAAGAACTTTTATATTAACCAAACTTTGAACCTGCTTTGTTACACAAATTCACTAACAATCCCTAACTATTATCGACTTTGAACAACTCTAAACTTTTTTCGACTAATGCCTCTTAAGGCTCTTTATATAGATAACCTTAAGTCGGTTTACAACATATAACTTGAACGATAATTCATTATTCCTTACTAATTCTAGAATATTCGTTCAATATTACACATTAATCCTTTAACTAATATTGCATATAAGTCCCTGTTTCCTTCGAAGTACTTTGAACATTCTTTAGTGAACAGCAGTACTTTAACTTCTATCTTCAGCAGTACTTTGACTTTATTCTTCATGCAGCAGTACTTTGACATACAGAAGTACCTTGATCTTTTATATCCCAACAATCCTCCCCTAACTTGAACTCCACTTGCTTGATTTCAAGTTTCTTTGTTATTTTTGATCTTCAAAATCTTTAATTATTCCAAAAGATTGTTTCTTTATCTCTTTATCTTCTATCTGTCATGTGTCAAAGTACTCTTTATCAGCATCTTCTCTTGCAATGAATCTTCTCAGCTACTCAGCAACATTTTGGTACAATAGTCATCAAATCTTTGAAAGTTTCATACTATTCTCATCACTTCTAGGTGTGTGAACTCCTGTGAGAGGTGAATCATTGAAAATTAATGGATTTTGATGTCTCTTTACCAAAGCCATTAACTCTGGAGTAGCCAATGTTTTAGGTTAGAACAACCATGCTACATTGATAACCACATGATTTTTAGCAAATCATCAGCTATCAACGGATTTGAGTAGTCTTTACCAATAGCCGTTTGATTTTGGATTAGTTAGTTCTTTTATATCAACCATGGTGAACTAATTACCAAAAATGGATTTTCCACAGCCTTTACCACAAGCCATTTTTCCTTGTGGGCTGGTCAACTCTTCACTTATACAGATATGGTGAGTTGAAACCATACAATTTTTAGTAAATTGTTAACTAAAAACGGATTTGATTATCACATCAGAGCCGTACCCTCATGATGAGTCAAACTCTTTCTTGTCTGTTAAACATGGTGAGTTGATTACCATTTGTTGTGCAGTATAAATACTAACACCATGTGTTTCTTTTCAAATCCTTTTACTTCTCTTTTAAACATCAAAACTTTTTATTTTATTTTTAAAGGACTTATACTGGTTTATATCAGCAAGCAGTACTTTGTTAAAGTACTGTTTGACTTTGCAGTACTTTGAAAAATATTTATTATACAAAACAAATCGTACCAGTATTTTGCAATATTATTCTTCAGACTTAGTCCATCTGATAAATAGCTTGATAACATCCAAAGCTACCTCAGATTCATCTTCAAGTTCCATTCCATGATCCAACATTCTGAGCCTAATTTCTCTAATCAATGGATATCTCCTCTCAGCAAGCATATGAATCATGGTACCATTTTCCATCTCTAGTGCATGAACTCCTAATGACTCAAAGAATCTCCATCTTGTGATTTCCCAATTCTCTTGATCATTCCACAGAGGATCAACACTTGTTTCTTCAGTTTCCCAGATGGTAATTAAGTCTCCAAGCAAAATTAATCCCACTTCTGATGCTTCAATCTCTGCATAATATGTCTGCACTTGCATATATAAGTCACAAAGATCTGCTCTTGTGATAAAATGCGAAACATCCCATAACATGTTGAATACTGTGAAGCTTTCATCTTCTCTGTTGAACATAAGATAATTTCCTTCTTTCGATTCAACCACAGAGAATGAGATTATCTTGGACTTCTTTCCAGAGTCTTCAGTCTTCTTATTCTCAAAATCTACTACTCTGAAATAATTTCTAAGTTCATCAACTGTATCTTCATGAATCATCTTCAGTCTTTTTGACAGTTCATCATCTTGAACTACTTTCTTTCTTTTCAATCTTCTTTGCTCAGCCTGTTCTTTTCTAATATCTTCTAACTTCTTCTTTCTTTCAACTTCCATGGGTACAAAGTTTTCTACTTCTTTCCTAATATCTTCTTGTACTTTATCCCACAGAGCTTTCACTTCTGGATACCTCATTTTGTGTAAGTTTTTGTGTCTTCTTCTTTTCAAGAAACTTATCATCCAGTTCCTTTCCTGAGCAATAGTCATTGGCTTCTTTGTAATTGGCCTACTAACTTCTGCCAAATACTCAGCATCATACTCAGCTTGTTGCTTTCTAGCAACCTCTGCATCCTCTACAATCTTTAGTTCTCTGAACTGAGCAAGAGTAAATTTCTTCTTTTTCTTCTTAATATCTTTCTGTTTCATGATCCCTTTCCCTTTATCTTTAGGATCTAACTCTTCAGATTCATAAGTACTTTCAGTAACTTGTTGTGCAGGCTCAGAAATATGTATTCCTCCAGTAGATCTATTCAAATTCATCATAATCTGAGCAATTGTTTCATCATCACTTGCAGTATGCACCTTAACTTCTTCTTGCTGTATAAAAGTAGAAGGACCAGCTTCATCTACATAATTAATTGTAGAAGGTCCAGTTGCAGTAACTCCACTTTCATCAATATTCATAGTAGAAGTACCTTGCTCAGCGGTACCTTGCAGACCTATGTTTTCTACAGTAGTACTTTGCACACCAGCACTTTGAGTTTGAGTACTTTGAATATTCTGTGCATCAACATCCTGCTCAACAATTTCTTGCTCAACAATATTTACATCTTCTTCAACTTGTTTCTCTGGCACAAAAGTCTTTGGAGACTTTGGACTTTCTGGATATTGCCAAAGATGAGCATCTTCTGAATATTTAATCTCAGCATCATCTCTATCCAAATTGTCATCTTGATTCCTCCCCAATTTGATAGATGATGACTTCCTATGCCTCCTCTTGGACTTAGAAGTCTTCTTTGAAGATTTAGACTTTGGCTTCTAAGACTGTTTCTTTTCCTTCACATAAAGCCTAAAATTCTGAACAAGAGGCCAGACAAATTTCTTCAACCTTCTGAACTTCTTTCTTAACTTCTTGATTTCTACAGCTTGAGCATTAACAGTTGTCTTCATGTTCTCAAATTCTTTAGTCAAAGCATAAGTACTCATAGCACCTTCAATTCCCTCATCTCCTCCAGGTGTTTGAATCCCACCTGTGGAAGTATAATCATTGGGAGTAGGTACTTGTGTATGCTCTGAAGCAGTACCTTTAGAAGAAGTACTTTGTCGAGAAGTACCTTTAGTAGAAACAGATTTATCCAAGGAAGCTGACACTGAGGAAGTCCTTTCACTAGAAACATTATGCTGAGGTGAAACAATAGGTGGTGTAGGAGTATGTACTGATGCAAAATGCTCAGCAGAATCAGATTGGTCAGCATTATTAGAATGTGCAGAACCACTATTGTCATCCTCATCCCTAACAGCTTGAGCTACCTTTAACATATAAGCATTGAGAGGTGTATTCCTACCCGAAAAATTTACTCCCTTATGAGACATAAAAGTGAACACTTTAGGTGGCATCCTAATTGTGGGTACATAATCCTGAGGTTTTGGTATCCCATCTAATGTATTCTCTAAGAGAAGATGAACAAAGCTAGGATACATTAGAAAAGGTTTGCCAGCCTTAATATGTGTGAGCATACCTTCAAGGATCATGTATGAGAAATTTACGGGTTGATTGGTAATAAGACCAACAAATGCAGAAGCTATGGAATGGCTAAATTGATCCCAAGCAGTACTCTTTGGACTTAAACAATGAAGTAAAACATGTATAAGAAACTTCCAATGAGGACTCACCATGGCTTTCTGAAAAGTAAGCTTATTCAAAGGTCCTTCATACCCAATGTCTCTAAGGGTATTCCAAATCTCTTGTTTAGCAAACAAAACAGAGCCTCCTTCAGCTTCAAACAACAGAGCCTCTCTGATTGTTGCTTCTGTTACACGAATAGCTCTCCCAGCAACTGTAGCAAGTATAATATCTTCTCCATCTTCAACCTCTAACCTTGCTGTATCCCAGAACTCATGTATCCAAGGTCCAATAATCTATGGGTTGACTAAGATTGAGTAACAGATGGTGGTTCCAGTGAGAAAATCAATAATCCCATGAAAATCAAGGTTATGTTGTGTTTTCTCAAGATTGGCTATCATGTTGTGTTTGGTGTTGGTTGGTCGATGTGCCATTGTGATTAGGTTTTGAGAGAATAATTGTAATCGGTGAATAATATGAATGAGTTTGATGAACAAGAATGGTGAATGGGTACGAGTGAATAAATAAGAAAAAGATATGAGGTATATAAGGACAAGATACAAAAAATCACGGTTAATAAATAAGTTTACCGTTATTTTTGGAAGTGATTATCCCCATATCTTTCGAAAGTTTGTTACCCGCAAATCTGACCATTGGAACAGTATCTGACACGTCAGTGTACCCTTTATATCACCAAGCAGTACGTTCCATAAAGTATGGAGTAGTACCTTCAGTTATAAACCCAAACAGTATGTTGACCAAAGTACTTCCAAAGCAAAATATATTGAGAGTTGACTGTTTGACCAAAATATCTTTAAAAGTCAACCCTGAGTTATGACTATCTCCCCAAATTAATTCTCAAAGCTACCATGGTAAGTGAACTTCAATACACTTCATTTAATGACCATATACCTTTACTTTGCCTATAAAAGTAACTTTACCAACAACAAATTGCATTCATCTCTTCCTTCATTATCAGAACATAAAAACTAGTGAAAACAATGAGTCATATTCCTGTTGTGAACATCTCCTCTGACTCTGATTCAGAAATAAGCTACTACTCTGACTCTGAGTTTGAAGATCCAAGATGGTTGGATTACTTTCCTCCCCATGTAGAGTTTATGAAACCCCATGAATCATCCTCATCAGTGAGTGTTGCAAACTCTTCCATAACTGATGCAGCCAGCACTACCAACAAAAAGCCCAAGAAGAAAAAGTCTGTCACTGGTTCATCTCTGGCTAATGATCTTCCACATGCTTTGACTCAAGCCCTGGAATCAGCAATACAAAACATGAAGTGGCCTGCTCCAAGGAAAGAGAAACCACCCAAGTAAGTTCTTGGCCTGGCTTGCCCAAGAAAGCAAGCTTCTTTTGATGACAAAAGAAAGACTGCTCAGAAGGGAAAGCAGAGCTATGAGGGCAAGGGAAAAAGGCCTATGGAGTAGATTGTGTGAAGCTTGGTAGTAGGTTGTGGTAGTTGTTTGTTTGTCTTGTCTTGGTTGTGTCTGTGTCTGTGTATCAACTTAGTTATGATGGATCTTGTGGAATGGTTGATGTAACTCCTTTCTGAATGATGAATAAGAAACTTTTCTTTTGAATGATACATGTAGCCTCCCCTCAAATAATGACTAACTACTAACTACTAATGCCTCCCCTAAAAAATAGCTTAATTATTAATCATGCCAATACTTACAACTAAAAAGGTAAATCTTGAAACATCAAAGCCCTTTGTGAGTAGATCTGCTACATTATCATTAGTATGAACTTTAACCACATTGATAAGCCTGTGCTCATAGCAATCTCTAATAAAATGATGCCTAATCTGAATGTGCTTGGTCTTGGAATGATAAACTAGATTTTTTACAATACAGATAGTACTCTCATTATCGATGTTGATAGGAGTATTTTTGAAGTTGAACCCATAAACCAAAAGCTGATTTTGCAACCAAAGTACTTGTGCACAACAACTTGCAGCATCTACATACTCTGCTTCTGTGGAAGAGGTTGCTGCAATTGTTTGCTTCTTACATTGCCATGAGACTAATCTGCTTCCAAGCTACTGGCATCCTCCAGTTGTGGATCTTCTGTCATAGTTGTCTCCAGCATAATCACTGTCTGAAAAGGCTTGTAGATGGAAAGGTGAATCCCTAGGATACCATAATCCTAGTTTAGGTTGTTGCCTAAGATACCTCAAAATCCTCTTGACAGCATTCAAGTGTGATACCTTTGGATGAACTTGATGTCTTGCACATAAACACACAGCAAAAGTAATATCAGGTCTAGATGCAGTTAAATACATGAGACATCCAATCATAGACCTGTATAGTGTGACATCAACATCTTCTCCTTCTTCATCTTTTCCCAAAGGTTTGTTAGTATCCACTGGTGTAGATGTAGGCTTAACAGTTGTGAAATTGAATCTCTTAAGAATATCTGCAACATACTTATCTTGACAAATATATATTCCACTGCTTGACTGTTGCACTTGAAGTCCCAAGAAGAATGTTAATTCTCCCATTGAACTCATCTGAAACTCTTTCTGCATAAGATCTTCAAATTCCTTCACCATAGATTGCTTAGTAGCACCAAAAATAATATCATCTACATACACTTGGACAAGCATGATATCCTTCTTATCTCTTTTGATAAACAAAGTCTTGTCAATAGCTCCTCTCCTATAACAATGTTGTAATAGAAAGTTGGAAAGTATTTCATACCATGCCCTTGGAGCTTGATGAAGGCCATACAGAGCCTTGATAACCTTGTAGACTTTGTTTGGGTGTGTAGGATCTTCAAAATCAGGAGGCTATTTGACATAAACTTCTTCTGTAATTTTGCCATATAGAAAAGCACTTTTAACATCCATTTGGTATACAGAAAATCCCATATAGGATGCAAAAGCCAAAAATAGCCTGATGGCTTCAATCCTTGCCACAGGAGCAAAGACTTCATCATAGTCTACTCCTTCTTCGTGTCTATATCCCTGAGCCACTAACCTTGCCTTATTCTTGATAACATTCCATCTTTCATCTCTTTTTACCCTGAAGACCCATTTTGTTCCAATTAGTCTCTTACCATCATGTAAATCACATAATACCCATACTTCTTGAAGTTTAAACTGTAAGAGTTCTTCTTGCATAGCTTCCACCCAACTCTCCTTGGCTAATGCTTGTTTGATATTCTTTGGCTCTTCTTGAGATAGAAAACAAGCAAATAAACACAACTTCTGATCCTTGTGATTCACCCTGTTTTGTTTGTATATAAAACTAAGTAAAGAAGTATGTTGTTGAGACATATTCTTAGCCTTAGTCCTTGTGAGCACTCCTGAAGCTGAGGGTCCAATTATGTTGGTAACAGGATGAGTTTTGTGAATTCTGAGAGTAGGAGTTGGTGAGACTTCAAGATTGTCTTCCAAATTAGTTAAATCAGGATCTTCATTTGAATCTGAGAAAATGCCTTCTTGATCCAATTCATCATCAGTGTCTTCTAAGGTAATCTTGTTTGGATCATTCAAATCAGTAGTATCTTCTAAGTCAGGCATGTTAGAATCATTCACAACATCTGTATTTATCCAATTTGAAGTATCTAAAGGTTGAAAAGTACTTTCAAATGGATTAACAGTACTTTGGGGGAAAGTACTGTCAGTGCCTTTAGCCTTCTTCTTTTCTGCTTCATAAGCTCTCCTTTGTTCATCTTTATAAGACTTAGCCATTGTTTCTTGAAAAAGCATCCTACTAAGTTCATCTTGAATGGCTTGATCTTCAGCAGATACTGGTATCTGTGGTGGAACAGTACTTTGAGGATCCACAGTACTGTTAGGTTCAACAGTACCTTGAGGCTCAGAAGTACTCTTCTTTTCATCATTGGCATTATCATTTGGCTCAACTTTAGATCATGAATAATGTACTGCGCTTCTTCTTCAGTGGGAGCAGCTTGATTTTCTTCCCTTACAGGTACATAATTCATAGATGAAGACATTAAATCAAGATCAAACATCAAATCAGGACCTTTACCTTTAGAATTTTCTTGCTCTTCTAGAAAATCAACATGAAGACATTCTTGAACCTTTTTGGTAGCCTTATTGTACACTCTGAATCCTTTGCTATTGGTACAATATCCCAATAAATATCCTTCATCTGACTTCCCATCAAATTTGCCCAAATTATTAGCAGTGTTTAAAATGGTTAGGGGACATCCAAAGGGTTTCATAAACTTGATGCTAGGCTTCTTTCCCATGAGTAACTCATAACGTGTCTTCATTTGAGGTTTTATCACTGATACTCTGTTCAACACATAACAAGCAGCACTTACAGCCTCAACCCAGAATGGAACAGGTAATTGAGAGTCTGCAAGAATTGTCCTTGCTACTTCTATAAGAGTTCTATTCTTTCTTTCTGCAACTCTATTTTGCTGAGGAGTTCTAGCAATACTGAACTCTCTTTTAATTCCTTTCTTGGCACAAAAGTCATCCATTAGATGGTTCTTGAACTCAGTCCCATTATCACATCTAATGCCTCTAACCTTGAGTCTTAACTGATTTTCAAGTGCTATTATAAGGTCATGAATAGTATCAAAAGTTTCATCCTCGAAGCATAAGAAAAAGACCCAACTAAATCTGCTACAGTCATCTGTTACAACCAAGCAGTACTTCTTTTTGTTCAGACTAACAACTGAAACAGGTCCAAACAGATCCATGTGCAGCAATTCCAAAGGCTCTCTAATGGTTTTCTCATCAATCTTCTTACAGGAAGCCTTGTGTTGTTTACCCTTCTTACAAGCAAGATATGAGTGATCATTCTTGAATGTTTTAGAAGGTAAACCTCTAACTAAATTTCCTTTGACCAGCTTATTGATGTTCTTGAAATTTACATGCCCCAATCTTCTGTGCCATTGATGTGCTTCTTCCATTGTTGCTCTTGCAATCAAACATGTTGCTCTTTCAGCAGAATTAACATTCTTTAAGTCTATGCTGTACGCATCATTAGTTCTTGGTGCTCTCAGCATCACCAAGTTTCTATCTTCTAACTTAAAATCAGGAGAAAGTATATGACATTCTGTGTCAAAGAATAACACCTGGTACTTCTTATCACAAATCTGAGAGACTGACAAAATATTGAATTTGAGCTCCTTCACATATCTAACATTCTCAAAATCAATGTTTTGTGCCTTGATAGTTCCTTTGCCAGTTATTCTTCCTCCATCAGGATCATTCCCAAATGCAACTTTTCCTCCAAAATAAGCTTTAAAATCTGACAAGAGCTCCTTTTCTCATGTCATACTTCCAGAGCAACCACTATCTATAATAAGATGATCTTTAAGCTCCTCTTCTGGGTTGCCCTGCATACACATGAAAAAGGTTAGTTATTTTTAGGAACCCAAGCCATTACTGACTTGTGTTCCCCTTGTGGAGTGACATACTCAAATTCTTTGAGTATGTAATCACCACTGTCTTTGAAAACATGATCAAGAATTAAGGTTTTTGTTTCCAAAACTGTTGGTTTATCATGATCAATTTTCCCTTTTTCACCCTTAACCTCTAAAAGTACTGGTTCTTCCCCAGCAGTACTTTCTTTCTTAACCCATTTAGTTGTAACTTTAGGAGTTGGGCTCTGTGTTCTAACATCTTTTCTTGTGTTGTAAGGCCTTCTAGGTTTGTAGTAGTTGAATCTCCTAGGTCTTACACTTGAGTGTTTGCTAGAAGCATCTTGGTTAGGGAACTTTTTATCAGTACTTTGTGAAGGTACTGAGGGTTTGGAGTATGATCTTTTCTGATGAGGGTACCTATAGTCTTTTGAGAAATTACTATGGTTAACCCTACTTGTATAATTCCAAACTAGTTTGTTGTCCCTTGGCTTATTCTCCCTATGACTTGGTTGTGCAGTTCTGGTCTTTGGATATTTACTTAAGTATTCTGAATGATAATCACAGTCTTTAATCAAATGATGAGGACTATAACATACATAACAAACTTTTGGACCAATATCCCCAAATCCCTTTCCATAAGGTTTTCTAAAATTAGCAGTATTTTGAAAGTATTTTCTTGGAGGTACTGCTGAGTGATCAGCAGTACTGTGAAAAGTGTTTGAAGGTACTGCTTGTTTTGAAAACTTTTTCTCATCAACCTTAGGTGCTTCAACAAATTTTTCTAAAGTTTCAGGATTAGATTGACTTTTAAGCTTTTTCCTAAACTCTAGATTATCTACCCCATAACAAGAAACATCTTTTCTAGGTGGTTGAAAGCTACCTGGGGGATTAGGAACTGCATTATATCCCTTGTCTTTCTTAAATTCATGAGGTGTTGGACTAGGGTATTCCTCATCAGTAGAAGTGTTTTCATCTAAACTTATGAACTCTTCATCACTAGTGGAGGTATCTACTGTAAGATTTAGTTCCTTACTCTTAAATGGAATGCCTTCATTATTATCATAACCTAGGCCAGTTTTAATGTTTGATGTTCTTTGCTTTTCAACAAATTGAACATGTGACAGACCTGATTCATTCCAAACAGCAAGTTTTTTTAATAACTTATCTCTCTCAGCAGTAACTTTCTCTAGTTCAGACACCTTACATCCTAGTTTCCATTCACTCAACTTAACTAGGTATTCCTGTTGCTTATATGTTTCAGCCCATGCTACTTCATTATTTTCATGTGTAATTATTTTGGCCTCCATTGACTCTAAAGTCAATTGATAGCCAGTTATCTCAGCCCTAGCCCTTTGAAATTTATCTCTTTCAGCTACATATTCACTAAGTAACTTTTGATACATATCATAGCACTTAGAGCATACCTCAGAGCTAGTGGATGAACTTGGTGAAGTAGCTACCATAGCAAGCTGAACAGGTGCTTCTTCAAACTCCATGCTCCAATCAAAGCTTCCTAGACCATCTCTTGACTCCAAAGCAGCATATCCAGGCTCTTCATCAAATGCTGTGCTCCAGTCTTCCAATGCAACCATTGAATAGGTTACAGGTTCATCATCAAACTCATTGGACCAATCACTTTGGTGGTTCAATCATCTTGTTTGCTTCATACTTTGCAAATTTGCATTCCCTTGCAAAGTGACCAGTCCTTAGACAGTTGAAGCACTCAATCTTGGACTTATCAAATGTTATTCCCTGTTTAGCTCTGAAATTGATGCCTTTTCCAGTCTTATTCACATACTTCTTGATCCTTGCAGTGAGCATGGCAACTTGCCATCTGATATCAATTTCTTCCAAAGCATCATCATCTATTTGGAATACATCCTCTTGATAGATTACAGGTAGAGATGCTTGTTGAGCAAAGAATGAACATAGAACATCATCTGAGGTAGGGGTAATTGATTGTGATGAAGTGGTAGTGACCATAGTTGTACATGGAACCTGAGTTTCAGTTACAGTACTTTGGACAGGATAAGCAGTACCTTTGTTGGAAGTACTGTTTCTGTTTTCAGAAGAGACAAAAGCAATGTTTTGGGGTTTCTGATGTGTGCTTGAACCTGTAGTACCATTCATCTCAGGCTCATACACCTTCAAATTGTTGTAGAGATCATCAAAGTCCATTGTATCCAGCCCTGGTTGTCCTTTGATCATAGTAGCAACTACATGCCATGCTGATGGCAAACTTCTCAAGAACTTCAAATTAGCATCTTCAACTGATATCTCAGCATCATATAGTTCTAGCATACTCAGAAGATTTTGGAATCGTTCATAAGCAGAATCAAGACCTTCTCTTTCACCAACAGTGAAAGTTTCAAATTGTTGCTTCAGCAAATTCCTGTGCATCTTTTTGGAAGCATCATTACCTCAAAACTTCTTCTTAATTGCAGCCCATAGTTGTTTGGAATCCTTGGCATCATGAAACTTTAATAAGTGACCATCATGAATAGCAGAGAGTAGTATGTTGAGAGCTTTGTCTTGATTTCTTTTAGTAGCAGCTGGTATGGTTGGTTTAGGTGGTGTTGGTTGTCCAGGAATCTCCACTGGTTCTTCAAGTTGCATATTACCATTGACAATCACAACCCATAGTGCATGGTCTGTGATGGCAATGTAATGCCTCATCTTCATGGCCCATAAGTCATATTCTCCCTTCTTAACAATTGGAATTCTAACAGCAGTGATTGATGGAGCAGGTGCAGCCTTTGTCGACATCTTGAAGGGTTTGGAGTAAAATCAGTTGAAAGGTTTTTCTTCTTAATCAGAGTTTCCAACACAAGCTCTGATACCACTTGTTGGATCGATGTACTCTGATCAAACTACTTTGTAGCTTGTAAAGGTTTAATAATATTAAGTAAACTTAACACTATTAATATTGAAACACTGTTTAACCTTGTAAAGTACGCGGAATCTACTAACACAAAGCTTAAGAAGAACTTTTATATTAACCAAACTTTGAACCTGCTTTGTTACACAGATTCACTAACAATCCCTAACTATTATCGACTTTGAAAAACTCTAAACTTTTTTCGACTAATACCTCTTAAGGCTCTTTATATAGATAACCTTAAGTCAGTTTACAACACATAACTTGAACAATAAGTCATTATCCCTAACTAATTCTAGAATATTCATTCAATATTACACATTAATCCTTTAACTAATATTGCATATAAGTCCTTGTTTCCTTCGAAGTACTTTGAACATTCTTCAGTAAACAGCAGTACTTTGACTTCTATCTTCAGCAGTAATTTGACTTTATTCTTCATGCAGCAGTACTTTGACATACAGAAGTACCTTGATCTTTTATATCCTAACATACTGACGTTGTAAAGTAGCAATGATATTCAAAAGAGATCTCAAAATCATTTATTCTCAAAAAACGCTCCGTTTTCCGATTTTCATGAATAACAACTACCACTACTATTTTTGTACTTTTTCATTTTTATATATTTGACGGTTTGTTTGACTTTCATTATCTTTTGATAATTTTCAGGGTCTACGAGTAGAAACACTTCTCATGGAGAAGAGACCATATGGATAAAAATCGTCATCCTTGATTTTTCACAAGCTCCCAAACTAAGCGTAAAATCGAAATCATTGTTTATCCACAAGTTAGATGCTAACACTACCCAAAAAAGTTACTTGTGTAATTACCTCTTGTTCCCAATTCCTAAGTTTTGTATATCAAGATTTTAATTTGTTGAGAAATGAATTTCTTCGTGTTTTCTCGTTTTGATATTTATTAACCCGATAAGAGCACAAAATTTGAACGCTAAGTAGTTTCCAAACTTTCCCTCGAAAACCCCTGCATACAGAAATTGGGTCCACATGGAGGTCTCGGATTTAACACGATTTTGAGGGCCCCCTTTTTATTTATGACCGAAACATCCCATGTCTGAGACCCGAGACTGAAGCTTTTTATTAAGAAACCCCCGGAGTCGAAGCTTGGCATTTTGCATAATTATAAGCACTTTAATAATATTTGGTCCTTAGTCCTTTATTTCAATTACAACAACGGTTGTGATCCGTCAAGATGCAAGAGCTTTATTATGACCTTGGATTTATTTCTGTTGCTTTTTATAGCTTTGGATTCCTCTGCCTTATTTTTGGCTTTGGATTATTATTACTGATATTCATAATCATTTGCCAAACCCCGAGTCCTACGGCCTTTACTAAGATTACAACATCGGCTACCAACCGGCAAGATGCAATAGTCTATTTCACCGTAACACTGGTAGTACCCCTATGTTTACCAAACCCCCATATGCAGAGATTTTCTTAGGAACGAGAAAAAACTAAGTATTGCCCAAACCTGATACCCTTAATTAAACCTAGAGATCTATTTTTATTGGTATGCAATCTTGTGGGAACAAGGAGGCCACAAGTACCTTTCGTGGGCTCTAAAGATATCCAACTACTCCACGTTTAGCACCAAACTTCTAAATAAACTCTATCATTCCTCAATCTCCACAAATTTAAAATCCCAAATAATGAGATCCGCTGATGCTTAGCCGATAATCTTTTGATTATATTGGTTAAGGGAGACGGGCTAGGGCTCAACACGCCCGGTCAAGTCGGAACATTTATTTCTACTCTCGCCGGTAGGAAAGTCAAAACAAGGTGTCAAATCTTTACTATTATATCATATATCATCATTTTTTAACAATAAAAAAGTGACAAAAAATTTAAATTTTGGTGGAAAAATGGGGCTGCGTAAGTTAACAGCTCAGACGAAGTTGCCAGGTCAAATCAAATCGAAGATTCACCCCCCAGACTAAAGTGAAACATTGTCCTCAATGTTTTAAGGGTACGGGTAGTCTTACGTAATATCTAAGGCCTTTTATTAAGTATGCCAAGAGATAAACGTTAGTCGATAAGATTTTGGATATGTTGAATTTCCAAAAGAGCAGCGAAGAATGAGACTCGAGTAGAGAGAACGACAAAATACGAGCACGAGAGTCCTCAATCTTTGGGGAAATTCCTGAACATTCACAAACAACCACGAAAACACGAGTTTGGAAAGGGTCGCCCCCTCACGTCACGTTACTTAAGAAAATAGAAAATAAAGAAAATGAAATGCATAAGCATGGGGTGCCTCCCACGAAGCGCTTGTTTTTGTTCACCGAGTCACATGAGCTTGACTCGATCCCCGCATTTAATTGTCCTTGGGGAAAGTTTGGAGATCCGGGACAACCGTGGGTGGTATGTCCCCTCTGAAATAATGTTTGAGACGATGAACATTCACCTTAAAGTTGGGACTATTGGATTGAGATAACTCGATGGCTCCACAAGGAAAAACTTGGGAGATGGTGAATGGTCCAGACCAACGAGTTTTTAACTTGCTGGAGAATATCTTTAATCGAGAATTGAACAGAAGGACTCGATCACCAACGTTGAAAACGCGATCTTTAATCTTAGCATCATGAATCCTCTTTGTTTTCTCTTTGTAGATCCAAGAATTCTCATAGGCTTAATCACGAAGCTCAGTTAATTCATTCAATTGAACTTTACGATGATCACCCGTGGTTTGAAGATCAAAATTAGCGTGTTTCAAGGCCTAGTAGGCCTTGTGCTCAAGTTCAAAGGGAAAATGGCAGGCCTTCCCGTAAACCAGCTTGTAAGGAGTGCACCCAATGGGTGTTTTGTAAATGGTCTGGAAAGCCCATAATGCATCATCTAACCTATCAGCCCATGAATCACGATGTTCTCCTACGGTCCTTTCTAAGATACGTTTCAAGCTACGATTGGACACCTCAACTTGACCACTCATCTGTGGATGATATGCAGTAGAAAGACGATGTGTGACACCATATTTGTGCATTACTTTAGCGAATTAGTCATTACAGAAATGGGTCCCACGATCACTTATAATAGCACGAGGTGCACCAAATCGGGCGAAGAGACTTTTAAGAAATTTCACAACAACTCGGGCGTCATTAGTTGGGAGCGCTTTTGCTTCAACCCATTTTGACAAATAATCGATGGCCACGAGTATATATTTGTTTCCTCTGGAAGACGGGAATGGTCCCATGAAATCGATACCCCAGATGCCAAAAATCTCACAGACTTGGATAGCATTTTGAGGCATCTCGTATCTCTGAAAGATTTTTTCTTGACGCTGGCAAGAATCACATGATTTCACCAATTCATGGGCATCCTGATAAATCGCCAGCCAGTAGAATCCGGAATCAAAAACTTTCTTAGCGATGAAGTTGGCACCATGATGTCCCCCCGTGGGTCCAATGTGGCATGCCATGAGAATTTCAGCGGCTTCCTTGCCGTGAACGCACCGCCAGATCACTTGATCCGCACAAATTTTGAACAAGTAGGGGTCGTCCCAGAAATAATGTTTAACATCTTTGAACAATTTCTTCTTTTGTTGGAATGATATCCCTTTTCATATGAAATTCCCCGCATGGTAATTCGCAAATTCGGCGAACCATGGGGTACTAGGATCATTGTGTGATAAACTCCCAAGTGTCTCGAGAGGAAATATTTCAGTAATTTCCATTTTTATCGAAATCACTTTGATGGGGATTCTCTAATCGTGAAAGGTGATCGGCAGCAAGGTTCTCAGCTCCATTTTTGTCTCGAATTTCAACATCGAATTATTGAAGGAGTAGAACCCACCGCATCAATATTGGCTTAGCATCTTGCTTTGCCCTTAGATACTTAAGAGCCGAATGATCCGTATACACTATGCATTTCTTTAAAAGCAAATAAGGTCGGAATTTTTCAAAAGCATAAATGACGGCTAACATTTCTTTTTCAGTAGTCGTATAATGGTATTGAGCATCGGTCATTGTTTTACTAGCATAGTGTATCGGCTGAAAATATTTTGACTTACGTTGCCTAGAACTGCACCAACAGCATAATAGCTCGCATCGCACATTAACTCGAAAGGCAAGTCCCAGTCAGGGGCATCTAAGATAGGAGCCTCCGTTAACTTCTTTTTAAGAATATTAAATCCTTCAATGCATTCATTTGAGAAGATAAAGGGAGCATCTTTTTCTAGTAAATGGGTCAGGTGCCGGGCTATTTTTGAAAAATCTTGAATAAATCTTCTGTAAAAGCCGGCATGACCGAGAAAACTTCTAATTCCTTTTACGGTTGTGGGATGAGGTAACTTAGCAATCACGTCGACTTTAGCTCTATCGACCTCAATCCCAGATTTTGAAATCTTTTGGCCGAGGACAATGCCCTCTTTAACCATGAAATGACACTTCTCCCAATTTAGAACCAAGTTGGTGTCTTCACACTGTTTCAGCATTCTTTCTAAATGGGAGAGGCAAGAAGTGAAAGAATCTCCATAAACCAAAAAATCATCCATAAAAACTTCCATGGTTTTCTAAATCATATCGGAGAATATAGACATCATGCACCTCTGGAACGTGCCTGGAGCATTGCATAAGCCGAAAGGCATACGTCGGTAAGCAAATGTTCCGTAAGGGCAAGTGAAAGTGGTCTTTTCCTGGTCTGAAGGGTCAATCGGAATTTGAAAATAACCCAAAAACCCATCGAGAAAACAATAGAACTCATTTCCCGCTAAACGTTCAAGCATTTGATCATAAATGGAAGTGGGAAATGGTCCTTACGAGTCGCATCATTCAATTTTAGATAATCAAAACACACTCTCCATCCGGTAACAAGATGTGTTAGATTCAATTCATTATCTTCATTGGTCACTACGGTCATTCCACCTTTCTTCGGAACACAGTGGACCGGGCTAACCCATGAGCTATCCGAGATTGGATAAATCATTCCGGCATCGAGGAGTTTGATAACTTCCTTTTTGATAACCTCATGAATTTTTGGGTTAACCCCGTCGTTGTTGTTGGACGGAAGGTTTGTAATTATCTTCAAGTAAAATCTTGTGCATATAAAAACGAGGGTCGATACCCTTGATATCATAAATTTGCCAAGCAATAGAACTTTTAAGCTTCTTGAGCACATCAAAGACACGGGTCTTCTCCTCATCTTTAAGGTCTTTCGAAATTATGACGGGAAGTTTATTAGTTCCTTCTAAAAAAGCGTATTCAAGATGAGGAGGTAAATCCTTGAGCTCGGGCTCCTGAGAATTCTCAGTAGATGGCTTAACTTCTTTAACATCGGCCATTTTAAGGTCCATCGGAAGGAGAGATGGAGTTGGGTCTTCATTCAACAATTTTTCAATTAAAAGAACATCTCCCTCCGAGTCGCAATCGGAATGATCAATTTTCGGTGAAATCGAATTGTTAGAAAGAAAGGCCTCGATCTCTTCCAAAATGAAATCACTTCCCTCAAACGGAGTAAGGGAAGGGGACGAATCGGAGATGATTGGTTAAGAAGAAGGAGTGGGATTGCCACTCGAAGCATTATCAGCAAAACCGAGAAGTTCTTGAGAATACTCGTCCGTAGCTTCATCGATAATATCAACTCGGTTCACAGAAAACTTGTCATAATCGGAGGAGTATCTCGCGGTTTGATCCAAATTAAATGTTACGGCTTCAGTACCAATGCGTAGGGTAATTTCTTCATCGTAAACATCAATTAACGCACGACCAGTCCTTAGGAAACCTCTCCCGAGAATGAGAGGTACCCGTGGATCAGCATCAAAATCAACAATGACAAAATCGGCGTAGAAATGGAATTTTCCCACATTGACGAAGACATCCTCGGCTATTCCCATCGGGCGAGAAGTAGTTCGGTCGGCAAGCTTGAGGGTCATGCAAGTCGGAGTCAAATCGGGTAAAGATAACTTTTTCCAAATAGATAACGGCTTTAGGTTAATGCTAGCACCAAGATCGGCCAAGGCGAAGCATTGAACCATACCCGGAAATTGCAAGGAATGAGAAATCGACCGGGGTCTTCAAGCTTTTCGGGAAGCTTTTTGAGGATTACCGCCGAGCAATTCTCATCCATCTGGGTTTTTGATTTTTCAAATAATTTTTCTTTGTTACTCAAAAGACCTTTTAACATTGAAGCAAACTTTGGAATTAAAAGTATAGCATCCGCAAGACTTATATCAAAATGTAATTCTTGAAAGATCTGATAAAACTTTTCCATCTGGTTTTTATCTTTCTCACGATGCTTTTGTTCATTTAAGCGTGACGGATAAGGTAATTTTGTTTTGACGGGAATTTCTTTCTCAGCTTCGTAAACGACTTTTTCTTTTCCTTTTGACGTTTGGACCAACGGAGGTTGGATGTTTTCGGTCCTTCCATTATCAATAGGAATTCCCGTATCCGTTGTCACGTCGGTTTCACGGGCGACTACCTTGGGAGGAAGAGAAGAAGAGGTAGTCGGAGCTTGATGAGTGCTCAAACACTCATCATTTTTGATCAATCTGAACTGCAAAAACATTTAAAAACACTCAGATATGCATCAAAATACTGAAAATATTCCAAAATTGTGTTTTATATGTTTTAGATGCAAAATGAGCAAAAACAAATGAAAAATGATCAAAGTTTGCAAAATTGGAAGTTTCAGTCCCCCAAGTTTCAAAACTTGTCAAAAATAGTCCCTATGCATTTATTTTAAATTAAAAGTCAACCCAAGTCTTTTGAAAGTCAAAAATCACAAAATATGATGCTTGGGTAAAAAGTTTTAAAGATTTACAGTTTTGGTCCCTCAAAGTTTGGGACCTTGGCAAAATAGGTCCCTAGGTGTAATTTTTGAAATTTTCATATATGTTCCTTGTACTATTCACAATTGGCAAACTACACCCTTGGAGTGGCTTTGGAAAGATGAAAGATCAGCCCCTCAACTTTTTAGAAATTACACATTAGGTCCTTGTGATTAAATACCAAACTAAACGGACCCTTTGTATTATTTAATCCAAATCCAATCCACTAAACAAACCAAAGGCTAATCCAAATAAACCCCAGGCCCAACCTAAGCCCATCTCCCATCCGTTTAATATATTAGCCAGGGTCAAACAAACAGTCAAACCTCCACCCTCTCCACTGTTCACCATCCCCCTTCCCTCCATGAAACCTGCTCCATGTCCTCTCCTCTCCACCATTTCTTACCAAATCCACCAACCTCAATTAATACCTAAACCAACCTCCCCCCTCCTCATTTATTACACCCAGCTACTTTACCAAACCCACTAAAAATTTCCCTGCTCATTTTTCCCGCCAAAATCAAGACAAATGGCTGAGATCAAATCAAAGGATCCTACGGTTTAAAATGTGTTGGGAAAGTCAGAGATACTCTCCAGGGTCTATAAAAGAAAAGAAAAAGGGAGAATGAATGAGTAGATAACTGTAGTGTAAGGTAGTAGTAGATTTTTAATGTCGTTCTAATCAATTTTCTAATTTTAGTGTAAGTTTAAGCTTTTGGGTTGTATTTCTATCATTTCCATTGTATTTGAAACCTGTTTTAATCATTCAATCAAACTTCTAGTTATCTAACTCAGTTTATTGATTTTTCATTCTTAATTCAATTCAGAATTGTGAAAAAGTACTATTCAATGGTTGTTTAAGCTTATTCAAACTTAATTGTGTCTTTTCTTAAGTTAATTAAGCTTTAGAATCATTTGTAATTCAAATCACCAAAAATCGCAAAAATATTGAAAATTAGGAAAAAGAAAAAAAAAAGAGAATAAAAAGAAGAGAAGCAGTTGAGGAAATCCATGGTTTAGAGCTCTTGGGAGCACCTAGGTTGTGGTCTTTGGTCTGGTTCTCACTTGTTCCTCATTGGGATCACTTGTAAGACAGTTTTTCCTTTTTCTGCATATGTTGCTATTCCAAATCCTAGTTGTTAATTATTGCTTAAGTCCTGTTTATTTATGCTTATAAGTAGCTAGTATAAGCTTATACCACAGTTCCATGTTTTAATTCTGTCACTTGCCTCTTAAAACTGCCTAATCAGCCCATTAAGGGGTGTTTGGATTAGTGTCTTGTTGGGTGATCTTGTTAATGTTTTGTTTTTGTTTTGGTATTAACATACTGCATTGGGCAATAATAGGTTAAGTAAAGCCTTAGAACCACACCTCTTTTGCAAGAAAGTCAAAAACCTAGTTTATGCCCTCTAATCTGTCAACTATTAGGAGTTTGGAGTGGAAATATCACCATTTCAACTCATAATCAGAAGTTGCAGCCTAATATAGCTTATTTGTAGCCTAATATAACATAATCAATCAGTAGGATAGGATTTAAGTTCATTATAGTCAAAGTTCCTTGTTTAATTAAAAAGTCAAATTGCATGATTGATCAGATTTTCCAAAAACTCAAAGAATTTTGTAGAATTTTGTGTGTGGATTCAGACCATGAAACTTTCACATGTTCAAAACCCTCAGCTAAACTTTGGATTCCCACATTGATTTCATTTTTGTGATTTTTTCTGAGGGCCCCACACCCCTCCAAACACACCTGCAGGGAGAGTGCCCTCCCCTGCACCAAGTTTGGTACCTTTCTTTCACAAGCTTCCTATAAGCTCATCTGTGCATCTTAGCTTTTGTAAATTGGTGCTTTGGAAAGCCCTTCTAGCCTAGTTCATATGAATGTGTTTAATTTCCAGCTTATAGCTTATTCATGCTACTTATTTTTTATCCCCACCTTGATCCACCCAATTCTCACCACTGACTGATCAGTGTAAAAAAGCCACATTCACAAGCTCTTTGTGAGTTTGTCTGTGGGTCTTAGCTTGTGTATTGGGGCTTTTTGGAAAGCTCAGTAGCTAAGCTTGTTAGTTATAGGGTCCATTTGCATTTCCAAGTTTATTAGATAAGCTAGACAGTAGCTTATTCCTTGTCCCATTTCACTCAGACACTGCTCCATCAGTGTATTTCAGGCTTTTTCCCAAGCCCCTCAAGAGCTTAATAGTGGGACCCACAGGGTGAACTTTAGCTTTTTGGAAAGTCCAACAAGCCATCTTCACACTTCCTAGTTTCATTTTGGTTTTTCAGCTTATTTAATAAGCTGAATCTTAGCTTATAAAAACCTGCAGGCCTGTGTGAAATTCAGTGGTGCTTGGATTTGCTTATTTCAAAATTTCAACTTATTTAATGCTCTTTCCTCTTTCCTATGGTCAGCTTTTTTTTCACATAATTTGATTCTAGCTTATTTTGCCTTTTGATTCCACTGTGTAGCTTTTTGGACAGCTTTTTCAAGCTTAAAAGTCCCTTTGTAGCTTCTTTGCTTAAACTGCCAAATCATAAGCTCCCACAGAGCTTATTTTTAAGCTTCTGACAAGTTACCTTCACAAAAGTCTCTTTATTTCAGTAGGTTAATAGGTTGGTAAAAAAAAATAACAAAAATCCAATTTAATTATAAGTGATAGTTTCTATTTAATTTTATTTATCTTTTTAATTTTCCTTTTTAGATTTTTATTAAGTAATTTGCAATTTTATATTTTTCTTAATTTCCTTTTATATTAAAGTACTTTCAGTAATTTTTCTAGATTTTAATTTTGTCATTTAGTATTAATTAGATTTAATATTAGTTTTATTAATCATTAATTAATAATTAAGTATTAAATAGAAAAATTAGTTTTTATAAACTAAACCCTAATTTTTATATTTTTCCTAGCTTTTATAAGTTATAAAATAATTTTAGGAATTTTCTTATAATTTCTACTATTAATCTTCTAGTTTTTATAATTTAAATAGTTTAATTAGTAATTAATTAAAATTTAGTTTAATAATTAGTAAAATAGTCTAAATACATAAAACAAACTTTTTATAATTTTTTAGGATTCCTGTGATGGTTAATTAGATTTATAAAACTTTTCATAATTATCTAAATCTTTTTAGTATTTTTAATAATTTTAATTAGTTTAATTAGTTAATTAATATTCAATTAGTAATTAATTAATATAAAAATCAGAAAAAGACAAAAAAGTATATTTTTAATTTTAAAATTTGTTTTTAGTTATTTTATAATTTTAGAAATTTAATTTTCAGTTTTCTATGGTTAAAATAATATTATATTGTATTTAAGTTATTTAAATATTAATAATTAGTATTAAATAGTATTTAATTAATATTAAATAATTAAATAGTGTTAAAATTCATTTTCTTTTTCTAAAAATTTTCTTTTAACCTTATGTTTGTAAAAAAGTGATTTTCACCCCCTAAGGGTTTTCAGATTTCAGTTTTCACTTTTTATTTTGTACGTTCGCGTAAATTTAATCTGAACGTACACGTTTTTAGGTTTTAAACGTTTCTGGTTTTTCTGATTTCACAGTCTTGTTAATATAACTTACTTAAGCTATTTCCTTGTACAAATCAGTAGTGTAATCAATCTCAAACCCCTTTTTTGTCCAAATTCACCCGATCACAAACCTGTTTGAATACAATCCACACCTCGTCGGGACATAACGACCTAGGGAAACACTATATTCCACGGAGCATTGACTCTAGGCAGTTTGACCTTGTTGACCATCCTTTGGTCAATTTAGGTTGACCGTTTGGAGCCAATCAGAGCTGTTGGTTCATCATATGAAAGACCACTCCTAGTCGTGAGCGCTTTTGCATCGCCCCTCGGGTTAGCGATCGTGTTGCTTGGAAGAGTACCCGAGCCCGAGAGTCGATCATTTAAAGACTTCTTAATTTCAGTGATTTCCTTAGTCAGTAATTCCTGATTTTTAATTAAATTCTGATTTTGTAGCATCAATTGTTTAATCAATTCATCCAAAGGTGACTGATTTTGATTCATAACTGGGTTTTGAAATTTTTTTCGACGGTTATTGTTGTTAAAACCTTGGTTTTGAAAATTTTGATTTCCATAATTGTAATTCCCATGATTAACATTTTGAAAATTCCCGTAATTTCCTTGAAAATTCCCTTAACTCGGGCCTTGATTGTAATTCCCCCGATTTTGATGAAAACCTTGATTTTGATTTTGAAAACATTGTTCATCCGGTTTTGATTTTGATACTGGTTAAATTGATTGTTTCGGTTTTGCATGTTATGATTCACTTGATTGACTTGATTAACGTGATTCGGTTGATTGAAACTGGGTGGTCCAAGAAAATTGTTAGAACGGTAGCTAAGAAGATTTCGGTCTCCCTGTGGTTGGTAACCGTTACCGCCCATACTGTAGGTTCCCGAAGTAGCATACACATTCTCGTGAGTGAAGCCACCGGAGGCTGGGCACTCAAAATATGAATGACGACCACCACAATTCTCACAAACATGATTAACCATATTGACTTGATTTTGATTCTGAGTCATTTGATGCATTCGTAAAACAGCAGTAGACAAATCATCGAGTTTCTTAGTAATTGCAGCTATTTTAGAATTAGACGTAGAAGAATTATGAGCAGCGGTTGATCTTGTTGACTCATTCCTCTCGGCTGAGGAATCCTAGTAATTGTAATGAGCAGTCATATTCTCAATAAGTTCGTAACAATCTTCAGGACGTCGTTTCATAAAAGTTTCACCAGCTGCTGCATTGATCGTGTCCCAATGTCGCAAAGTTAAACCATTGTAAAACGTATCGATTATCGTAACAAGAAGCATATTATGGTTTGGACACAGATCAATAGCAAGCTTATAACGTTCCCAAGCTTCGAATAAAGATTCATCGGGAAGCTAATGGAAATTGCTAATGTCGTTTCGGAGTTTCGTGACTGTTGATGACTATCGAAGGTATGAATTGAGTTCTTGGGAAAACGATCAAACCAAGCAGTGGCATGATGCGTCAAAGAATAGGGGAAGAGAGAAACACGAAGGGCATCATCGGAGACCCCATGTTGTTCCATACTTTGGGTGACGGTTAAAATTTGTCAAGATGCTTGTTAGCATCGTCACCCGGTAAACCTTGAAATTGGCATGAATTTTGGACTTGTTGAATCATATGATGCTTGAGTCCAAAATCCGTAGCCTCAATATTGAGAGGGGCAATCAGACCACCTCTTCCGTGCATTGTTGGTTGGCACAACTCCTCCATCGTTCGGAGATCGGGAGCTGGCACATTTTGAATATCACCCACCGGAGGGTGTTGATTGTTGTGGTTATTTTGTTCCATTTCCTCAACGTTTGGGAAACGAACTCGGTGTGTGTGACGAATCAAACTTTCTGGGTTCGAAAGTGGAGAAATAAGACGTTTAGAAGATGAACGGATGTTCATACACCACAAAAATTACAAATTTGAAAAATAAAAGGAAAATCAAAATGGAAAGGAAAGTCTTTTTGTATTTTTGATTTGGAATTATTTTTGGCTTTTTTAATATATTGGAAAACAAAATTCCAAAAAACTTAAAATTTTTATTCTCTTTTTTCAAACTGTACGTTAATCGTAACCGTTTCCTTCAAAACTACTCGCGACGGAACAGGAGAGAAGAGTGTTTCTCTCTTGAGCTTGTAATTTAATGTCTAAGCTTCCGTATTTTCCGCTTATTCGGTTGTAGAATTAAAGTAATTTGATTCGCAACTAATTTCACGCGTTCTTTTGTTGGTAAGCTTATTTGGTTTACAACGCCCCCTCTTCCACGAGGGAGTCGAGGCTATAACTTTCTTTTTGTATTTTTGAAAACACTTTAGGAAAAGTGTTTTTGATTTTTCAATTTTTATATTTTTATAGAAAATGTATACAAGAAAAAAGGAAGGTTTCCAAAACACGATTCGAAAACGAAAATAAAAAATTCACTTCAACCTTCCCCTGCAGCGGCGCTAAAATTTTGATTTGCTTCAAATCAAGTATATATAGTATAGATTTACTCAAAGAAATCCGCAGGAAATATGGATAACCCGAGGTCGTAGTCCGTGTGAAGGTGAATGGAATTTCGAATTCCCGGTTCGTGAAAAGTGTCGTAAAAGTGATTTCAATAAGATTTAAACTACTGAATATGAATATGAAGCACAATTAATCACTTAAGCAGGTAATTTAAATAAGGCAACCTAAAACGTAACGTAGAATCAAAAACCGTAAGCTTAAATGTAAAATAGACGTAAACGAGCGAAATAAAAAGTGAAATTAAAGGTATACTAATCCTAGGGGCTTGAAAATAATTTTCCTAAGTTAAAAATGATAAAAGAAAATTTTGAGACAAAGAAAAATATTTTTCTGACTTTTTATTTAATTTTTATGAATTAAAAACTAATTTAACTAATTAAAAATTAAAAGAAAATGAAATTAAGTGGGAAAAATACAAAATAAATTTTGAAAATTATAAAATAACTAAAAACTAATTTTAAAACTGAAAATATATTTTTTTGGCTTTTCGTGTAATTTTTATGAATTAAAAACTATTTTAGCTAATTAAAAAGTAAATAAAATTCAAATAAATTTCAAATTAAATGAGAAAAATGCAAAATTAATTTCTAAAAATCTAAAATAAATGAAAACTATTTTCTAAAATATTTTTGGATTTTTTTTGCTTTTTCAGATTTTTTTGGAATTTTTGGTATTTAAAAAGTATTAAAAATTGAATAAAAACTAAAATTTAATAAGAAAAATAGCAAATGAATTAAGAAAAATATGAAAAATTCAGTAAAAATCTAAAATAATAATCTAAACCTAGGAAAAATTTAAAATCTGAAAAATAAGCTCTCGAAGTGCTTAATGCTTTGAAACAACTTAAATGGAAGTGCTTATTTATAAACACTATTGACCAATACGAACCAAACTTTTACCAAATGTTTCTATGACTCAAACAAGCTCAAAGGTACTGAGAATAGATCAATTGGAATACAAAAACACAGATATGGGCTCAAAACAGTTCAATAAGCACTTATGGAATAAGCAGTGAGCAAACAGAATAAGCTATGGGATTCCAACCAATGAAATAAGCAACTATTAGCACTAAGGAACTAAATTGAACCAAAAATCACAAGTTACAAGCTACAAAACACAAATGGAGGCCTAATTATGAAAACAGATGCTTAGTTTAAACAGCTTATATTGTAGGTAATGAAAAACTACCCCAATTAGCAGAAGAGTATAAGCAAAAGGGGACTAAACCTTCAATAACCTATTGAGATGACAAAAACACCACCAGAACTCACTCAAAAGCTTGTTATCTTATTTTGATTATACCCTAAATCAATGTCAATACTGATGGTGCAGGGGTTCTATGGGTTCAAATAGGCTACTTGGAACCAAATTTTCAATAAGCAGATGAGTTCCAAACCTAAAATTTCTTGTTGATTTTAATTTTCAAGCTGCTACTCTCAACAAATAAGCAAACTAAACTTATTTCCAAATAGTATTAAGTTCTACAAAAGCTCACAAAGTTATGACTAAACCTGAGTTCAACTAGTTTTTGACTTTTTTGATTTTTCAAATACTTTGACTAAAATGAACTTCTTCTGATCTAATATAGTCCTAATTGATATGATTATCTAATTTAAGAGCTAAATAACCTAGATATACCCTAATTTTAACAAACTTCAAAATCACAGACTCTAAATACTAGTTATTCTAGCTGAAACTGACTTACAAGATAGTTTGACTTTTTGCTCAGTGATCTACTTATTTTAGGCTTTGACTAACTTAATCTATACTAGAGTGGACTGTTTGTGCAAGGAAATTAACAAAAGAACAATAGGTACTCACAGAAACTCACTATGCCAAACACCATTTAAACCTATTGATTAAACTATTACTATGGATTCCAGGCCTCAATTTACTTCCAGTATACTCAAACTCAGTTATATATTACTAATTGAGATTCAAACAACCAAAAACACCAGCAACAAAACAATAAAACTCAGTATCCCATAGAATCTCAAAAACTTAGTCACTACACAAATTCAGTTAACAAGTTTCAAAATGAATCAAACAAACTCAAATAAATTTAAACAGCACTCAGTGACAACAAAACAGAAAATAAACTATAAACTAGAGTAATAAGCTAATCTAAATTGGAATTCAGCAAATTAAATGGAAAACTTACAAACTAAATCCCCCTCAGCATGAACAGAGGGGGTTCACTTAGCTAGCCTGTCTTTGGACAGGCCAAATAGCACCTCTTGGACTGTCTAATTTCCTTCACAATAAGCTGTGCTTATTGGATAAGCTTTTGTTGACCATAGTTGACTTTTTGAATATTAAGAGATATGGACTGAATAAACTCACAACAAGCTACAATGGAGCTTATATGAACTTAGTAAAACAGAAAGTAAGCTTGTTGAAGCTTAAGTTTGGAATTGAAACAATTATTTTTTTAGTTTTTAGAATTTTATGATTTTTTTGGTTTTTTCAATTTAAATGAAACAGAAATGAAATAAGAACCTGAAATAAACTAATAAGGATTATATTAAACTAAAAAAAATAGTAAATAAAAACTTAAACAAAACTAAATAAGAAAGAAAATAAACAATAAAAAACTGAATTATATTAATTAGAAATCTGAGTACAACACTTTTGAAAGGAAATTACAAGTGATTAAAACAGAAACAATAACAGACTATTACATAAAAAACTTATACCTAAAAAACTACACACTCAAGCTTGTGAATGAGTAGGGTATTTATAGCCGAGAGGTTAGATGCTAGGGTTTCTGTGGATGCTTCTGGATGTGCTTTCTTCCTTTGATCATGTCCATTGATTTTGGCTTAAATGAAACGCGTGATTTTGGTCCCTTAGATCATGTGCCCTCACACGGATTGCCAACGTGGCATTCCGTGTGTTTCTGACCCCTTCTGACACATGCGTAGCCTTCTAGAAACTCCAATGATGAGGTAATTATAACGGGGTTGGGTAATTAGAGTGTACGGTGAAATTAGGGTTCTAGGAATAGTGGTAATTTTCTGGGTTAGTTAAATTTGGGGATCGGGAAATGTGATTGGGGGTGTTTATATTGTTTGGGGTGTTGACCGGGTTTGGTTGACCGGGTCGTGGTAATAGGGGTTTGGGCTTTTGATATTATGGGCTTGATGGATTTTTGGGTTTAGGACATGGTGTGGATCCGGTTATGTCGTGTAAGGTTTTTAAGAGTAGGATTTTAATATCAAGGACCATTTGTGAAATTCTGAAAATAGCAGGGACTATTTCTACCTTTTGTCCAAATTTTCTTCCAAGGGCTAATGGTGACATTCTTTGATTAATGAAGGACCACATTTGAATTTTCTTCAAATATTTCATCAAAGGACCAATTTTGTCAAAATGTGAAACTTGGAGGACTAATTCTGCCAAACTCTCTAAACTTTGACCAGGGACTAATCTTGCAACTTTATGAATCTCTAAGGACTTTTCTTGACATTTTGAGCTTTCTTTGATCATTATGCTTCCTCGACTCCGGCTTTTGACCTTTTTTCATTCTCGTGCTTGTTTTTGTCGGTTTTAGCTTTGTTTTTGTCCATTTTTCACATATCCGTACCTGCACATACACAAATACAAAAATACACATTTTCTTGGCATATTTGGTTAGTATTTGGTATATTTGGTCTGATTTAAGGTCTAAAAGGATGTGTGAATAAGCACACATCATGTACATTAAGAACTCAGTGGCACTTTTGGAATTTCCAACCATTGCTTCAAAAATCATTTTTGAAAAGTTATAAATATTTTTGTGGAAAGGCAGACCAAAGCCGAAGCAAGATTGCTACCAAATTGATCCCATCACCAACTTTTAGAACTCAAGCATTGAAGCAAATGATGGATCAAAAATTGCCAATTTGGTGTGAATTGGCTTTTCCAAAAATTAAAAGTGCCATCAGTTAGGTATCGCATTTTTCTTATTCCACTCAAGATATTTTTAATTGGCAACATAATAGTTCCTGAGGCATCATTTAATTGAAGGCTACTTCTAATGGAATCCTCAGTAACCGAGTACTCAATAGCATCTATAGTTGCTCTTAACTCTTGAGTCTTATCAGCAAGAGTTTGGGAAGTGGCAGTCTGCCAAAACTGTTTGACTAGGGAGTCATAGATAGTAGGGTTGCAAGTTAAAGCATACCTGATGTAAGATCCCTTCAAAAAGTCCACTATCTCATTCAAATTGGAGCTTCCATATGGTTTCTTCAAGAAACCCACTTGATTGTGTTTTTCACAGTATTTCATTCTAGCCATTTTCTTGGTGAAAGTAATTTTGAAACTGAGATTAAAGGCCTCGGTAGGGTTTAAGTGATAGAATTGAAAATAGAGTTTGTGATATTCTTTCCGCAAATAAATGATTTGTTTTGTTGCAATATTTTGGAGAGTAAATAAAAGATAAGTATGAAAAGGAAATCAAAATATTATCTTTATATACTCTAGAATACTGTAAATGGTGTAACGGTACTAATGAAACAGTAAAAAATCATTGGGCCGATGACTAGTACTAACGGTCACTAAAATTTCACTACCAGACTTAATATAGATCAACCAGTATTAATGTTGAGTCACCAGACTTAACTGGTGGTCAACCATAAACCTGATACTTACAAACATATATTATCAGCAAAGCTTTCATGCATCTATAATCCATGTTTTTCCTGGAAAGATTAGTCTAAAACCAAGAAAATACAGCTACGTATAGATGAAACCATAATTAATGCATATGCACCACCTGAATTAACTCAAATCTACCAGTTTTAACCCAATTCACCAGTATTGAACTCATGACTTGAGAAAAAAGTTACAAATTATACATTTAACCTCCCCTTAAATGTAGCTGTGGGTTATCATATCAGATTGTTAAATTTGAGTAATCAAAAAGCTTTTGTTAAAAAGAAAACATCTGCATTAAATTCTCAACCCAAGACAAAACATATGAAAAACTTAGTTTCTGCAGAACCAAAAGATTAATTATCCATGAGCAAACATGCCGCCATTTATGACTTATTGAAACACAATGCAGGTCTCTCAAATGATGCAATAACCTTGAGAATGAGTGAATGTTATCTGAACATTTAATGTCTTTTTTTCTTCTTTGCCTGAGTTTCATTATCAAGCTCATCACAGATCTTACTTACTACCTATGCTGAGAATGAGATTGTCAACTGCATCAGTTTGTTATTCACACTGGAGCTTGGAAGACATCATACCAATAAGCACTTCAGTACTCAAAGGATACACCACATCAGCAAGCATGGATATATCAACACCACATTTGGTTGATAGATGATGAACACCACATGAGTCATAGAACTTCCATAAAAGAGTCCTATCTTGGATTGGAAAATTCAAATGCACATCTGCAGGATTTGGTTCATACATTCTTTTGAGCTCCACAAATAGTTCTTGTTCCTTCACATCAGCTTTCCCTGCAATCTTGAGATCCAGTTGAACCAGCTTCCATAAGGTATCTAAATCTTCTCTATCACAAGACTTCACCAATGATTCAATGTCCTTGTAATTTTCAAACTTTCCATGAGCTCTAGTTACTTTCCAGACTTTACCAAACTTATCTCTGTTGATCTTCCAATCCACAATTCTTGCTGGAAATAAATTAGTATACGCAGCTTTTTCAAACATAGCCAAGGGTTCTTTGTAACCCAGCATGTGCTATGAGCATCCACTATCAAATATGCCTCTATCTCCCATGTTCTTGATTAGATGATCCTGCACATAAAAATTAAAAGATTAGTTGCTCTTAAGGACCCATGCCTGAGCAAGCTTGGGTCTACCGTGTAGATCCACATACTTGTATGTATTGTAGGAACAAGATCCAGTGATGCTTTGGGATTCATAGGTAAGTTCATTCTTAAATGGATCCAAATTCTAGCATGTTGAGTCCTTATCAGCAGACCCCCCTTTACCCTTTACAGCATAAGAATTTGAAATTTTTGCTGCATTAATCACAATGGGTCTCCTCACAGGTGAATGTGATTTTGCAAAATTTTTTCTTTGATTAACTTTGTTCACCTATGGTATGGGTCTCCTCACAGGTGAATGTGATTTGGCAAAATGATTTCTTTGATTAGCTTTATTCACCTGTGGTTTACTAGCAGCTGGTTGTTTGGGTCTATAAGTGTTACAATACCCAAAATTACCCATGGGCTTAACCTGATTAACCTTTTGCCCAACAGTTTTAACATATTTCCTACCAGTATTAAAATTTGGCCTAACAGAATAAACAAGTGAGTGACCCGTATTAACATTTTACCCAGCAGAATTAACATGTGATCTACCAGCATTGATTTTCACTGGTCTAGGAACAAATTGGTTAGCATAGTTAATTCTGTTTACATTGTTTCATACTAGCTTTGCCACAAAATTTCCATTATTAACAACCACTCTTTGTTTCTTTAATTCAGCTTCTTTAGCCATTCTCTTTTCATGAAAGTCACAATCTATAATTAAATGGCTAAGACTGTCACAAACAAAACATCTTTTCTGAGTGAAAACATAACCTCCTCCTAACACTCTATCCCTTTTCTCATTCCTATCCTTTTTAGGTGTATTTTGGTTGTTTAGTTGTTGCCTAGGAGATTTTAAGTGAGACTCACAACTAGGTTCAACAGGTTTTTGTTTAAGTTCAGACACAACAAACTTGTTACTTTTAACAGATTTAGGTTTTGACTCTTTACTTGGAACACTTTCTGGTAACCTCCTCCTAACACTCTATCCCTTTTCTCATTCATTTCCTTTTTAGGTGTATCTTGGTTGTTTACTTGTTGCCTAGGAGATTTTAAATGAGACTCACAACTAGGTTCAATAGGTTTTTGTTTAAGTTCAGACACAACAGACTTGTTACTTTTAACATATTTAGGTTTTGACTCTTTACTTGGAACACTTTCTGGTTCTGAATCAGCATACTCAGAAATGTTTCCCATTGACCCTTCACTGTCATCAGATTGACAGGTAGAGTATTCACTGGTTTTATCTTCTAAGACATTTGTTTCAGGCACTCGAGGTCCCTTTTTACCACACACATATAATGACTCATCAAAATCTTCTTCTGGTAAAGGAGTGTAATCTCCACTTAAATGAGGTGGAACCCCTTTGTAGTTATTAGTTTTTGTGAATCTATTATACACTGGTTGATCAGCAAAGTCATTCTCTGTACAAATAAACAAGGTTCTCTCAATCTCTTCCTAATAACTTAAAATCTCACTATCTGATTTTATCTCATACCCTAGACCAATTTTACAAGTTGAGCTCATACCAGAATCCACTAATCTAGACAAATTTTGAGCAGAATTATTCCATTTGTCTACAATTTTCTGTAACTCTTCCTTATCTTTAACAGCTTTCATGTAAATTCTTCTATATTTTTTTTTCTTCAGTTTTTCATCTTTTTCATAAATTTCATTAGCCTAAAAAGTTAGTTTTTCATGTAATATGGCTTGCTGTTTTTGAAGGTTTTTAACTTGAGCCTCTAAAGTTTTAACAACATTATCATAAGCAAGTATTTTTAAATCTTGTTCTTCTATTTGATTCATTTGTTCATCACATAGTGCATTAACATTATTATTTGAATCAATGCATAGTTTAGAACATAGGGATACCTCAGAATTTGAGCTTAAGGCGATGAGAGCATGTTTGATTGGTTCCTCCTCATCTGTGTGCTCTCCCCAGTTAACAACCCCATCATCCATTGTTAGTAAACCAACTTGAGGCTTCTCTTTCTTTTCTTCAGTTGCCACCTTTGCTGTGCAGTCCCTAGCAAAATGACCAGATTCCTGGCACCTATAGAACTTGAGCTTCCTTTTATCAAAGCCAGTTGGTTGCTTCCCATCTAGTCTGATGTTTCTACCAGTTTTCTTCTAGAATCTCTTCATTCTTAGAGTAATCATGGCTATTTTCCATTTTATATCCATCTCTTCAATATCTATGTCATTTATTTGCTCAAGGTCCTCATGAACAAGGTACATGTCTTCTGATCTCTTTGCAAAAAGAGAATAGATAATTTCATTAGCAAACCCTGTAGGGACTTCTCTTTCTCTCATGCTACTTGAAGAAGTACTATAGCTACCAGTATTTACACCACCAGAATTAACATTCCTGGTACTGGTTTCGCCTTGTGAGACAAAGGCAACATTAGCAGCACTTAAGGATGTTGTTGACACACCTTTGATTTCCTGTTCAAAAACCCTAAGATTATTGTACAGATCATCAATTAACCAAGTGTCAACATCTTCTTTCATTCTCATGGTCATGGTCAGAGATGACCATTCTTTTGGCAAAGACCTGAGAAACTTGTGGTTTGCATCTTAAGTGGGCACACTTAAACCATGAGCTTCCAACTGTGAGAGCAGATGTTGGAACCTGTCATAACCCTTCTCTAGCCCTTCAGAACTAGACATAGCAAATGCTTCAAATGGCTGTTTAAGAACAACCTTATGCATCTTTTTAGAGTTAGCATTGCCTCCAAACCTAGTTCGGATTGCTTCCCAAATCTCCTTGATATCATCCATACCATGGAACCTTCTCAAGTGTTCCTTGGGAATGGCCATTAGTAAGATGGTTCTTGCCTTTCTTTCCTTCTCTACAGCATGTATCTCTGCAGCAGAGACTGGTGGAAGAACTCTAACAGTACCATCCTTACCAAAAAAGATTCTTTTCTTTAAGTTCCCATTCTGAATCACCTTCCATACATCATTTTCAATGTATTCAAGGTAGTGCTCCATCTCCATGGCCCATATATCGTACTCCCCATTCTTAAGAATTGGGAGTTTGATATTTGAGATAGCGGTTGGTGTAGATATGATCTGTTGTTGTTTTGGCTTACCATCTTCTGAGCCAACATCTTCATGATTTGACTCTTTTTCATCACTATGATGACTAGAAAATACGTCATTACCAGGAATGGACATCTTTTAGGATTTGTGAGTGATTGAATTGTTGTTGTTTGTGGTTCTGTTTTTCTTCTTACTCAGAGTCCCTCTATAGGCTCTGATACCACTTGTAGGTCCAAAAGTTCTGGATCTAAGTACCCTTTTTTAAGACAATCGACACCTTGGATAAATCCAAACTATCTATATAAGAAACTCTAAACAATGTATACTTGATGTTAACGTGGAATATTAACACAAGCAGTAAGAATAACACAGTGAATTACTAACTTTGTATTTACTATTAAACTTGAAAACTTGGCATTGAACATAATGTTGTAGGGTTCCTTTTATACTATAAGGAAACCCTAATTCTACAAAATGTGTGAAAGGATTCATGCATATCTTCTCCTAAGATATCTAACCGTATACATATCCTTTCCTATAATATCTCCTAACAAAACTATTCTGTTAAACAAAAACAGACTTAACTAACTACAAACATAAATAGACTTAACTAGGTCTGCCAGACTTAACTTAGTACTGGCAAGCTTAACTATCTACCTGACTTAACTATTATCAGACTTAAGTCTGGTTACAATAATTCCCAATAGAAACTTGAAGGTTCATGAAATGATAATCAAGAAAGATTCCGACATAGTCAAAGGCAAAAGTGAGAAAATTAGATCTCTAGCATTAAAAGCTAACAAAGAGTCTTGTGATGAGGAAAGTTCATATACCAATATTGAAGATGAAGAGTATTCACTAGCGGTTAGAAACTTTAAGAAGTTCTTTAGAAGAAGAGGTAGATTTACTAGACAACCTCGTGACGAATGTCACACCCCCAAAATACCTGAATGGCAGCGGAATGGAATACCTGGGGGTGACTGTCATAGCACCATAATTACAGTTATATTGAACGACCTAAAGTGTCGTTTAGAAAATACAGCGTTTGATCATTAAAACATTCAGAGTTTACAAAGCTTAGGTCCCAAAAGAGTTTGCCAATATAGTTAAAAATAAGTTCAACAAGATCAAACGTTTCATAAGTGCAGAAAATATAGTGAGACGCGTCGACTCCGCGACTCCATGAAGGTCCAAATGTATGCACATGAGCTACCTTAATAACCTGAGAAATACATTGCGAAAAACGGTCAACATAAAGTTGGTGAATAATCATAGGTTTATAAGTAAAATCTAGTGTACAAATGCCATAAGTAATGCCAAGAAATAGGATGTCCGGAAAGTATATACATTGGCTCTTAAGCTCATGACCCCGAAGCTAGACGATACTTGGCCCCAATGAGTGTTTACCAGACACTCTAATAATAAAGACATGAAATGCATTCGTTCCATTTGGAGCAACCCAAACACGAATGGAGGCGTCACCCTCGATAGATCTATCCACTCACTCCCGCTTAGTACCAGAAATTAACGGTCCATGATAATAAAAGGGGACTTTTCAAGACGTGGTAATAAGGAAACTTAAGCAATGTATGAATTTTATACTTAGGCATGTACACAAAAATAAGTAATGCAATGTATTCTCCCCCGTGGGATTTGAAATCAAAATATAGTATTAAAACGGGGCTATGAGAACTCACCTGGAGTGATAGTACAAAGATGGTACAACGATGGTAAAGAAATCGGGACAATGAGGCGCAAACACTAGCCGCAACCTAAATGAATAATCATGATCTAACTTAGATCAAGCCGAAATGAAATGAATGCACATGCACATGATACTCATACCACTCGTAATTTGGAAATACTAGTTATCGTCATGGTAAAATAGTTTCCATACTTAGGAAAAATAGGTCCATTTATAGAAGTATATAACTTGTCATATTAACTCGTACGAAAATGTTAGCGTTATAATCCTTGCATTAAAAACCTTGAAATACGTCGTTAAGTCGTATAAATATTCCCTCGGGTCGTACGTATTCGTTTGTTAAGAAAATAGTCATTAGTAACGTTGCTATAAAATATACCATTTAGTACGTTCGTTATTATTTTTATTTGTGACTATATATATATATATAGTTTTGACGATGTTAAAACGGGTATAACTCGGTCGTTTTAGGCTCGTTTTCCTTGTTCTTTATGTCCACGGATTCGTCTTTGTGTATACTAGTATATTTTAGATAACTCGGCTCCTCTAGGTTACGTTTAATACCTCAAATTACCCATCGTATTCTGCCAAACAGCAAGCAGTTTTCTGAAAAGTAGTTTTCGTCGTTAAATTTGCAAAAATCATATCTCCTTCGTTATAAACTCGTTTTAATCCATTCTTTCGCCCAAAGTTTCGTTTTTGAATGTATTTTCTAAATCTTTGGTCAAAAATTAACCATCACCAACTGATTTTCCCACGAAATTAAAATAGGGACAGTAGGTATTTTAAAAGTTTCAAAAACCATTTCCAAGTCTCCAAACTAGTTCTGTCATCCATCATACCACTTTCAAACACCACAAAACTAATCTAATCCTACCATACACCTTCTTAGGGTGTCATGGGTTCCTAATCACCAAAACCAAGTAGATCTAACAAGGATCTAACCAAAAATCACTCTAGGGCTTGTATGATCAAAAGTTTACAAAAATAAAGTGGTATAAGCTAATGCATGTATGAGATCTTGCAAGAAACATGTATAATCATAGTAATAACTTTGTAAAAATTATGAAATGAGTTTAGTAAACTTACTTGTAAGATTAGTGAGGTTAGGATGATTAAAACCTAATAATCCTTGAGTTTTTATTTCAAAACTCCAACAAGGATACTATAAACACTAGATTAACACTTTGATCTTTGAAAAATTTTGGTTCTTCCTTCCTCTTGTTTCTTGGCCGTGTATATGAGAAGAGAAAGAGAGAATATGAGCTTTTGATGGAATGAAAGAAATGAGGTAAAAATTGATAAAGTTAGTATATGTATTATTGATTATATATTATATATAATAGAGTTAGTATGAAGCATTAATGAACCAAGAGTATGTAAGTAGTTTTTGTAAGAGATTGGAGAGGGGGGGGGGGGGGGGGGGGCGGCAAAGTCAAGGGGGGGGGGGATGAATGTAGGATTTTGTAATTAAATGTATTATTGGTTGTTTTGTGTAGTTTTAAATTGTACCGGGTACCGGATTAACTAAAAATAAATTTTAACGGAGTTAACCGGGTCATAATAAAGTTATAAAAATTATAAAAATAGATTGGATAAAATTATTGGGTGTCTAGATAATTATGGTTTAATTTCTACGAAAACCGTCGAAGTTTTAGTAAACTTAAGTTAATAATTGAAATAAATATCCAAAATACCGGGTAAATTAATATTATAATTTTTATGTTATAAAAATGAATATAAAAATATGTTGGAATCATAATCGGGAGTGTTGGACATGTTAGTCACATTCATACTTCGCGTATTAGTGTTTATTTAAAATAAACATACGTAATTCGTTAATTATATTAAAAATATAATTTGAATACCCTACGAGTGGAATAGTATGCAAGTGCCATAAAGATAATATGAAGACTATTTCTAGTCTGAATGAAATGTCCCAATGATAATGCATGAATTCGCACCTGAACCAATCCGGTTACGCGAATTTGAACACTCGTAAACTAAATTTACGATGACATGAATAATGCACGTGAATAGTGATATTTCTTCCGGAAATGAATAGTGTCAAGTGAATAGTAAAATTTCTGAATATGTCTCGGAATGTCAAATTGACCTCAAAAATGATGAATAGTGATCGATGAATAGTAAATGATGAATAGTAACTTGTGAATAGTAAATTGTCGAGGTTTGGAAAATGATCGGAAATTACGAGTTGTGACAACGAACATAAGTCATTTTCTAAGAACCAAGATGATAAGAATGGAAAGAGTGATAGGAAGTGCTTTAGATGTGGTGATCCTAATCATCTCATTGGAAAATGCCCTAAACCACCAAGATTAAACAACCAAAGATCCTTTGTAGAAGGTTCTTGGAGTGATAGCGGTGAAGGAGAAAAGGAGAAGCCCAATGACGAAACGTGTCTTATGGCTCAAGCGTTAAACGAGGTAAATTCCGACTCTTCTTATTATAATGATGATAATTCATCAATAGATGATAATATGCTATATGATGAATATAAAAAATTATGTGAGGTAAGTACTAAAATCATAAATAGAAACAAAACATTAAAAGCAACCTTGCATGAACTTGAAATACAAGTCTTAGAACTAAAAGACCAACTAAAAAGACTTGAGAAGAACAAGCAAGTAGACGTTGGATGTAAGTCATGTATAGATCTTCAAATAGAAAATGATAAACTCAAAGAAAATGCCATTAAAGTCGTTAAGTTTGAAAAAGGAACACAAGCACTTAATGACATGCTTGAAAATGTTAGGTTTGTTAGGTTTGGTGAACATGCCAGAGCGGGTTTAGGATTTGACACAAATAAGGCATCTACTAGTAAAATTAAGCAAGTTCAATTTGTAAAATCTGGTGAAGCTGATCTAGCAGATGACGGCACCACAAATGGTTGTAACGGCACCACGAAACATAGTGGTACCGTAGTAACGTCACCTGTTAAAACCACAACATGGTCAATCTTAAAAAATAACCTAAGTCCTAAAACAAGTCACATAGTAGTTAATAATGTTGAAATACCTATAGCTAGTCAAAGGGAAATAAAAAGATTTTATAAACCTGTGTCAACGTCCGTGGATGGATTTATAAAACATGATGCTAGTTCAAAGACTCCTCCACCGAGACGTACAAATGTTCCAAAATCTCGGCCTAGAACTCCTCTACCGAGAGGTAACTTTATGAGACAAAGTTATCCAAGTAACTATCCCATAACTCGGAACAACCATCAACAACAAAGCTATCTACCATGGGAAATTTGTCCTCCATTTCAACATTCAAACCAAATGCATGAGATGTTCAACACTAACAACTTTGGACCCATGAGATATTGGGGACCAAATGTTTAAGTTTTATCTTACTAGATAGCTATGCTTGAGAATCAACTTGAAAACCAACAAAAGATCTATGAATAATGAGTGCAAAAATGAGGGAGAATTATTCAAGCTGAATCTCGTTGCTCTTGGCATAACGAAAAGGATAACATCATAGGCCGAGGTAAGTCTCCTCAAAACCTCCTCTTTACTTGACTAGTTGCGCATGTAGATTATGTGTAATCTAACCTTGCTAGTATTAATATACGGACACGAAAGAGTGCACATCTGGATGGTTTTGATCAACAAAGAGAAATTTTTAGTACAATCTCCAGGATTTGTTGATCTTCAAAACCATGTCATGTCTTAAACATTAATATACCATAAGAATGGTTGATAACGCACTTTTCATGAAGAAATAAAATTTACATTACCTCATTGTTCAAATATATGTCGACAACACTATATTAGGCTCATCTTGTCCTGAAACGTACAATGATCGATTTAAGATCATGCATGACAAGAATGAGAAGAACATGATGGGAGAATGAAAATTATTTCTTTAATCCTCATATAATAGTTATCCTCGGAGATGAAACTCACAGAAGATGTTTGATGCGTGGTTTTGCAACCTTGCAAAAGGTTTTACCTCTCAAGGGATTTTGAGAAGCTTGCAATCCCCACTAGGCAGTGTACCCGACCATTGTAGTATAGTATAGTAGCAAGTACCGGGGGATTGATCATTCAACTCAAAGAATAGTGTTCGATAGGGTCAAAATTTAATTAAACTAGGTCTAGAGGTGAGGGATGATTCTTTTTGTATTTTTATATTTTATGGAAAGGAAGTAAAAATCTCGGTTTTGGAAGGATGGGCGGAATTAGTGTCTAGTCAACTAACCCAAATTGCTACAAATGCAAACAAAATAAAATAAAATGACACTAAAGTAAATGTGAAGAAAAACAATAATAAGAGAAAATGTGTTTACTTAGATTTCACTACTCCCTAGCTATCTTTTACTGGTTGATTAGTTTGTTACAATTGCATGGATGACGGGTTATATTCCTTAATACCATTTGTAGGGCCGTGTACGATCTTCCCTAACTCTATAAGCTTCTACCTCTTCCTATGTCGAGCCGACTACTAGCTCCTAACATGGCCTCATTAGTAGTTACCTATGCATTAAATATAACCAATTTATCGTAGTACACATCCAATCATGTTTCTTAAGATGTTCAAGCAAGTTACCAATTGGAAGTCTGCTAGTTTTCTTAAGCTAACATTTAAATCATTCATCCACAACAATTATAAACAAACAACCAACCAATAATCAATATCTAAGTTGCATTACATCTAAGCAAACACAAATAAAACCTAGCCTAGCATGTTAAAGTGAAGACAAGTATAAGACAGAATCAAACAACACATAGACATATTGAATAATTATTGGAAAACTTATCTTTAATTATGCATGGATGAAACAAGGGTTTGAAACCCTTAAATATAAGGTGAAATTTGTCTAAGGTTTCTCCTCTCAAATTTGCACACTAATGAATGAAAAATCAAAAGCTATATATAGAGATTTGAGTCTGATGGCGTCAAGAGTAAATTCTGACGCCGTCAACTCGCTGCCATAAATATTATCGTATTGCCTAGATCCAATTCTGACACCGTCATGTGTAATCTTCCTCCTGGCCATCTCTTGCATTTTGTACGTGACGGTCTTAATTATCCACGTGTAATTCCTCCAAAAACATTCTGGCGCATTACGTGTAACTTGATTATCCACCTCTTTGTGAAAGGGTGACAGTATCATAAGAAAATCCTGATGCCGTCAGGTACTGTTTTCAGCATGAATTGGAGACTTTGTTGTTTTCTTCACTTTTTCGCTCCAAAAATGTCCAAAATGCTTCCTTTTTCAGATTTCTTCTCAAAAGTACCTAAAATGACAAAAGGGACGATTTCGGGCAATATTTGATCAAATAATCTCGACTTTGGGCTTAAATGACCCCCTAAAAGTAGTACACTTTCGTCTCATCAAATACCCTTACACTTGAGATTTGCTTGTCCTCAAGCAAATGCGCTTTTATTCTAATCAAAATACAAGCTTGGGGTCATTTAACACTAATATAAAAGTAATTACAACAAATAATCATTCTACTGCAAACAAAACAAGCACGAAAATTATACACTAGCACCTCACAAATAGTGTTTAGATACTCACAACTCTCGGGTGTGATAAAATATATATCACAATATTAAAATGGAAATCTCTCACTACCTGTCATAGAAAATAGATTACCATATGCTTAGGAAAGGATTAAACCTCCACCACTTGGCGTAAGCACCTAGGATAAACTATCAAAGAGGTATTTTAAAAGGGTTATAACGTGAGGTTTAGGGATATGATAAACACGGATTTGTTGGATAAAGGCAATTTTCACTGGTGGCGAGTTAATCATATTGGTCAATTACATGTACAATGTGGCGTTGCTAAGCCAAGACTCGACTTGACTTAAGCTAATCAAAAAATAAAACAAACATAAAAGGAAACGGGATGGTAGTCCGTATTTTTTTTTTTTAATTTTTTATTTTATTTTATTTTATTTTTTTTGCATACACTCTTGCCTTACTATCCAAAATAATACATCATAGGGAATTAACATTCCCCTTACACTTGAACTTTTACATACTTTACAATCAACTATTCTAATGACTCGAATTAAGATAATCAAAACACATGGAGTACTTTTTAAGATTAACGCACATATGGGGGTAATATATGATGTTCTTCCCCATTAATCCATAATACTAGTTCTTTACCCATGAGTCCCAATCGTCCCAAAACAATATGTACGAGATATGACTCGACTTAGCAACCATGTAATCAATTAGATAATTAACTAAGGGTTTCAACATATAACAATAATGCACTAAAGATGAGTGCATACAAGGAAGGCTAAGGCTATTTGGTTGCACATTTGGGGTGGATTGTTAACAAATTCTTCTTTTAAGTAAAATGCTTAAAGTTAGAAACAAAAAAAGATAGACTCGGAGGGGTGTACTAGGGGTATCGTGTACTAAAAATGAGTACAACGCAAAGGTGTGGGAAAAATTAATTGACTTTACTATTCAAGTAGTTTGACTTCATTGGTCAAGTAATTATGATACGGGTTTAAACACAAGGGTTATCCTAATGCCTCTTAAAATGTGGTAAATCCTAACTACACGAATGTAGTCTCACTAGCAGTCTCGAGATGCATCACTAACGCAAGTTCTAGAATCTAAGTACTACCGGTACACTTATTAGCATCTTTTCCTAACAAATCTAGGGGCGAACCTCACATAGTTGGGGTGGAAAATTTTGAGTGGTACAGTTTTTCATGCTAGTTATACAACTCCTTTCCATGAGACGCTCATTATGGCTAAAGCTTCACTCCTAAATGTTGTAAAAAAAATTAAATTTGGCGCTAAAATTTCCCTAACAAGTATTTCTCTTAGTTTTATTACACACTTACTATTGAACAAACAAACTCAAGTGCAATTGCATTCTCTAAGGTATCATCGTTTACCCCCCCCCCCCCCCTTACACTTAGGCTGAACATTGTCCCCAATGTTCAATAAAAAAGGATGTAAAAGCAATGAAGTCAAAAGAATGAAACAAATACTTCCCTGATTCGTTCGGTGTGGAAAATATGGTAACAAGGTTAGATCCTCCTCCAAGAAAATGAACGTTGAAAGCTTCCCTCCAGAAATATAAATCATCTTCTTGTTCGATATAACCTGTTAAACCTGAGAAAACAATCATGGCAAACCTCGCATAAAATCGGCAGCAATCTACATATATGATAAGGATATAATGCTTGTGGAATGAATGTTTGCAGATTTCCTGGAGTTTATAAAACTAAAGAATTAACAAAAACTTTAAGACTCCGGTAGAAAAACAAAACTCGCAAATTTTTTTAGATTTTTACACCTGACGCTGTCAGGTTATAATCCTGACGCAGTCAGAATGCTAGAAAAACTCATGCCTTAATTCCTGGAAATCTTACAAAACATCATTATGACTCGATACAAGCATTTGACTCAAACAAATACTAATGTACATGTTTATTTAATATTGTTGTGGTCCATGTTCAATTCCATTCTTAGAAACAAATTTAGATTTCCCTTACACTTATCTTTTGCGAAATACCTTTATATGAAGTTAAGACGAAGTTAAACAACAAGGTAAAGCATTTTCACAATTTATTTTGAAACATGAGCCCCAAAAAATAAAAATAAAGCACGCGTACAGAAACAAATAAACAATCAAACAAATAAAGCAAATAAAACTTGGGTTGCCTCCCAAGAAGCGCTTTTCTTTATTTACGAGTCTTGTAGCTAGACTCAAGGTCACGGGGTACTATGTGAACTCATCATTGGTCACGGTTCCTAGGTCATCCTCCAAATCTCTATCGGGATCGCTTTCATAGTGCAAGTATTTTGGGTCTTCAAATTCAAAGATATCTTCCCGATATTTGGAACCAAGCTTACTGACACCCTTAAAGAACCCACATGATAAGTCAAAGGTGTTTTTACATCCTCTCCGAACATCATCATCACATAAAATAAGTTGGAAGCCTAGCTTATCAAGTCCGTCGCAATCTACTCCTTCAAAATCTTTCATCTTATATGGCGTTTGGTATGAAATTCTCCTAATTCTATCTGGGAAAGTCATGATTCCGTTCCGGTCGTCAACCATTAAGTTAGTGATTTCACAAAAGGGCACCCCGAAAACAACTGGTGATAACCTCGGGTCAATATAATCCTCAATGTTGTCTACGATCATAAAGTCCATTGTGAATGTCATATTTCTTGCGAATACTTGAACTTCATGATCTCTACCGACAACATTTTCTCCTTTATAAATCAGTCTCCATCTGCAAATATTGTTGTAATGAAATAAGGACATAACATTCTTGGGTAGGCATACGACAATGTAGACATTATAAAAATGCTTGTGACCTATCATACAAGGGATTTTGAGGTTATTCGGATCATGTCGCTTTATCTTTCCCGACCTTCCACCCTGTAATCCATTTGTATTACAATCTAATGATGGTCGGTATTCATACACTTCCTCATTACCCTTACAAAAAATTACTTTCCTGACACCATTGGTGAATAGTGCACTACCATCGCTCTCATCTAGGGTCACTCCTATTTCTTTTACAAATGGTTTTCCGAGGACGAGGTTAGTTAATGTTGGATTAATTAACGAGTCTATGTCACCGATCACGGTTAGATCAATGTTATAGATGAATCCTCCAATCATAACTGATAACCTTTTCATTATCCTAATGCTATCGAGTCCTTTACACGTAATTTGTTCAGGGAAGGCTTCGTTGTAAAGGGAGAGAGGGATCACAATTACAGGGAGGTCAGGATCTATGTAAGTATTGGTTATAAGCTTTTTCCTAGTGGTGCAAGAAATCTTAAAAACTTTAGAGTCGCCTTCCTCAATCCTATTTCTACACCCTATAGAAATCCCTGCCATGTCTCTCTCGAGTTTCTCCATAATAGATTTATCCAAAATTCCTAGATTTTCCTTAGGCCCCTCAGATTCTTCTTTCAACTCCTTCCACTCGCTCGACCCTTGTGTGATGGAGTCCTCGGGTAAGTCTACAGGGCTCTTAGCCACATCATGGTCTTTCTTGGGGGCCTCACCTTCAACTTCATGACCCTCATCCCTAGTTGGTTGTTGGCTCTGATCGGGTGTAGGAGCAAGTATTATGGTAATGGTGTTCACGAAGTGGATTGGTTCCGAGGAGTTAACATGGTCCCTAGCTTCCTTCACTTTTGGCGACATATGTTTAAAGAGTTTACTAGGGCTCTTTATTTTTACATGGGAGGGTGGCTGATTAACGGTGGTGATGGATTTGACCTCTTCAGCCTGAGTCAATTTACTAGCAATGCACTCATTGATAGCGTTCAATAGGTTACTAACCTTGTTATTCATATCGGCTTGCTGTTTTCTTAATCGAGTCTCGAGCGTAGAAAGCTGTAATTCTTTAGAGAGAAAGAACTTTCGCAGTGCGTCTTCATAGCTTTGCTTAGGGCTGTTCTGTGGTGGATAATGCTCGGACCATGCGAGTGGGGGAGAATCATTGAAGGATACGCTCCGAGTCTGGTACCCTCTGAAATTTGGCTTATCCTTCCATGCTTCAAAGGCCTCGCCAAAATTTCGAGGCCCTTGATTAGTGGTGGGCCACCTATCCTCTACTTTATCAGCACGTGAGGATGCGAATTCCTTAAAAGCACGTTTGGGAAGTTCCATGCAATTATGAGTTTCATGAGGACAACTATAAAATTTGCATGAAGAAGTGATCCTGTTCACTTGTCTAGAAGGTTTAGGAGCTTCATAGGATTTCATAAGAAACATGACTTGGCCTTCAAGTTCCATGATCCTACGATCGGGGGTGCTTGAATTGTTCTAAGGCAAAGATATTGCCTTGATCATTTTAGTTCAAATCACGAGGATCATTCCAACTTTCGTTGTCATAGAAAACAAGATCTTCTATGAGTTCTCATGATTCTTTCGCACTTAGATCATGTAGCTTGCCACCGGCCGCTTGGTCAATAGTTTGCCTCGTGGAGAGATCGATATGGTCATAGAAACTTTGCACTTGGAGCCAAAGATCTATGCCATGATGAGGGACTTTTTGGAGTAAGTCCTTGAAACGAGTCCATGCTTCATAGAGAGTTTCACCTTGACACTGTTGGAATATCAAGATGTCATTTCTAAGCTTAGTAGTTCTCCCCGATGGGAAAAATTGAGCAAGGAAACAAGTGGTGAGATCATCCCAAGAGGTGATGGATCCCGCGGGTAAACACTCAAGCCATTGACTAGCTTGGTCACGTAAAGAGAATTGGAAAAGACGCAATTGGGTCGTCTCTCGAGTTTCAACATCAAGGTCTATGGAATCTACGATTTTGAGAAAATCCTTGAGATGTTGATTAGGATCTTCGGAACGAAGTCCATGGAATGCACATCCGCTTTGCACCAACCGAATGGCATCGGATCGCAAGGGAGACACATTGGCTCCTTGAGTGAGCTCAATGGTGTTTCGATAGCCTTGGTGGCTAGGACGGGAGTACTCATCTAAAGTTCGGGGTCTAGGAGGTTGGTTTGGGTGTGGTGGGTTTTGTGAATGGTTTTGTTGTGGTGGGTTGATGGGGTCCAAGAGATTACTACCTTCCATGATGGCGGATGGCAACGGTTACGAACAAAGGAACAAACAGAAAGATAGACTAAATAAAACCTATAAAAATAACAATAAAAATCTTACTAGAAAGGAATCTAGTAAGTAGACCTAATAAAAAGAGATTTCAACCTAGACAATAACTATTCCCCGGGCTGCGGCGCAAAAAACCTGATGCGTGGTTTTGCAACCTTGCAAAAGGTTTTACCTCTCAAGGGATCTTGAGAAGCTTGCAATCCCCACCAGGCAGTGTACCTGACCGTTGTAGTATAGTATAGTGGCAAGTACCGGGGGATTGATCGTTCAACTCAAAGAATAGTGTTCGCTAGGATTAAAATTCAATTAAACTAGGTCTAGAGGTGTGGGATGATTCTTTTTGTACTTTTATATTTTATGGAAAGCAAGTAAAAATCTTGGTTTTGGAAGGATGGGCGGAATTAGTTGCTAGTCAACTAACCAAAATTACTACAAATGCAAACAAAATAAAATAAAATGACACTAAAGTAAATGTGAAGAAAAACAATAATAAGAGAAAATGTGTTTACTTAGATTTCACTACTCCCTAGCTATCTTTTACTGGTTGATTAGTTTGTTACAATTGCATGGATGACGGGTTATATTCCTTAATACCATTCATAGGGCCCTGTAAGATCTTCCCTAACTCTATAAGCTTCTACCTCTTCCTATGTCAAGCCGACTACTAGCTCCTAACATGGCCTCATTAGTAGTTAACTATGCATTAAATATAACCAATTTACCGTAGTACACATCCAATCATGTTTCTTAAGACATTCAAGCAAGTTACCAATTGGAAGTCTACCAGTTTCTTAAGCCTAAGATCAAAATCATTCATCCACAATAATTATAAACAAACAACCAAACAATAATCAATATCTAAGTTTCATTACATCTAAGAAAACACAAATAAAACCTAGCCTAGCATGTTAAAGTGAAGACAAGCATAAGATAGAATCAAACAACACATAGACATATTGAATGATTATTGGAAAACTTATCTTCAATTAAGCATAGATGAAACAAGGGTTTGAAACCCTTAAAAATAAGGTGAAATTCGTTTAGGGTTTCTCCTCTCAAAGTTGCACACTAATGAATGAAAAATCAAAAACTATATATAGAGATTTGAGTCTGATGGAGTCAGGAGTAAATTCTGACGCCGTCAACTTGCCCGCCATAAATATTATCATATTACGTAGATCCAATTCTGATGCTGTCATGTGTAATCTTCCTCTTGGCCGTCTCTTGCATTTTGTACGTGACGGTCTTGGTGACGCCGACACGTGTAATTCCTCCAAAAAGATTTTGGCGCGTCACGTGTAACTTGATTATCCACCTCTTTGTCAAAGGGTGACGGCGTCATAAGCAAATCCTGATGTTGTTAGGTACTGTTTTCAGCATGAATTGGAGACTTTGTCATTTTCTTCACTTTTTCTCTCCAAAAACGTCCAAAATGCTTCATTTTCCAGATTTCTTCTAAAAAGTACCTAAAATGACAAAAGGAACGATTTAGGGCAATATTTGATCAAATAATCTCGACTTTGGGCTTAAATGACCCTCTAAAAATGGTACACTTTTCGTCTCATCAATGTTGGAAGTGAGTATGCGGATAATACCTAGTTTTTAGGACATGATAGTTTACTCTATCACCGGGCAAGTAGGCCCAAAATCATGTTTAATGTCCGCCTTTGGGCCCGTTTGTAATAGGATGTCAAAACTTCTTTTTTCGAAAATGGTTGAATGCATCATCCGATGTATTGAAGGCATTATACATTTGGGAGTGCACGATCCTAAGGAGATTAGTGTAAAAACTATGATTTAACACAAACTCTGATAGTGTGGGAGATCATGTGGATTGATAATGTACAAGTTATGTTTGTACCTTTATGGGTTGTTTCTAAACTTCTTGGTACACCAAGAAACAAACAACTTTTACTATCTCCACGACCGAAGCCGATTACGCAAGCGTTGGAAAGGAATGAAATTAAGCACTATAAATGATACATGCTCTAATCATCCGATGATACTTCTATAATGACGTCTCCATGACGCGCTACAACAAGAAGAGAGTGACTTGACCAAAAACTCCATGATAAGCTCGTGTAATAAACACTTCATGATACTTCATCATCTCTGTCACTATGATGTTGAATGAGGAAACATTTCTTTCGAAAAGGAATACTCATTTAACAACATCGTTGACACTCCATTCTTATCCTTCTTTCGACAACGTCATTATTCTCTACCTCCAAGGCTAGGAATGATGGAACACAATTTATGAATTTCACAATTTACTTGTGTTCAAAAGCATCTTTCGAATCTTATCCCATGACTATTCAAATATTTCATCAAAAATATTAAGTCATCTATCTTAACCTTCTAATGACTATTTACGTATTTCATTGGAAATATTAAAGTCATCTCATCACATCCATTCTCGTCATTAAAATCCCAATGGATTTATTCCCGAAAACCACTCATGACTATCCAAATATTTTACTGGAGATATTGAAGTCATTCGGCGTATCTCTCTAATGACTATCTACTCATTTCCTTGGAAATGTCTAATGTCATCATTCATAATCAAGTCTAGTTCTCGCATCATAAGAATTTATTAGGTATAAATTCTATCCTTGTCTCAAAAAGTCTCACTAAATAAGTAAGACATATTCGTCAAAAACCAAAACTGGATAGAAAATTGTCACAGCAGTGCACGACACCACTAAAATTAGTGGTACCGTGGCTCTACTAACACGCGTTTTTCTTCCATTCTTCCCTTTATTCACTCATTTAAAACACAAAACAAAAACCTCCATTTCGGCCACCTCCGAAAACTCAACTCAATTACACACTTGTTAATCAAGATCGACTAGGTTCATGAAATAATTTTTCTTGCACTGTTGATACAAACTAAAAATGATTTTGCATGCATATATGACTTCACAAATATAATCGAAATACATAACCAATATGTATTACTCGACATATTTGATTGAGCAAGAGCGAAGTTAGGAGCGTTTGGGTAATTTCATTAGCATTATATTAGAGTCAAAATTACTACAGGTCCACATAGTTTACATATTAGCACACAGTAGACACATATAATGAAAATAAATATTTTCTGTTCTTAATTTTCACTAAACTTTTATATAGGTAACAAGATGTATCACATGTTCGATTACGATCATGAAATAACAAGCGAGTACATTCCCAAACTCTCAGTCGAAGCTAACAGTCCATCTTGTCTCAAACAAAGTTTTTCGCAATCTTTAGTCAAGTCTTTTTCATGAAGGATGAAGCATTGAACCCTCGTTTCTTGATCATCACCACATCAAAACCATTTTTCAAGAAATTAGATTTGATTGCTTATTCCGAATCGCCGACCAAATCTGTCCTTGATTTGTCCTTGAGTTCTATAGACAAGTCAAACTCGTACATAACGAGAATCAAACCTTGTCTCCGTATTTCTCAATTCAAAACCAAGATATCTCTCTTACTCTTGACCAATTTGCTTGTATTCTCGATATTCCGAATCACGGAAAATGTTCCTACACGAAAGGATGGTCTCTCAAAACCCTTACTATTCATCGATACGAGTATGGACCGTATCACACCTTTATACCCACTCCAAACAAAATAAAATAACACATTCGTCTTCCCTAAAAGGTTCATGGTTTTCTCAAATAAAACGGTCATATCAAGTTTCATGAGTCTCACAATTTTGACTTAGATCCTCAAAATCTATGTCGACAAAATTCATCCAACTCTACGTAGATGGTTAGAAGTCATTCGTGAAAATGTCATTTGTCTTCCTCACAACTGTGAACACCTCCCAACATGTTGTGCTCACATATTATACTGTCTTGTCACCGAACAACCCTACAACCTTGCTTATTTTATGGCAAAAAAATGGTCAACGTCAAGAGTCGACTTGATAAGGTATTACCCTATGGCATGTTGTTAACTCGTTTGTACCATTTTGTCATGAAATCTTTTCCACACCTCCAAAACAACCAATACCTTCTTATTGATGCCGTCATGGCTCCTCTAACCCAAAACACTTATATCTCTCTCTACTGGGAATGCACTTCAACTCAAGAAGTCCATGATGATAGTTCGGTATTATGTTATAGTGTTTCGTCCAGTGATGTTGAATGAGGATTCATCAACACTGATGGATCTAAACACCTTGAACTTGTGTTAGATTGATACTTTGAGTTATATCACTAAGTATGCGGAATCTACTTAGTAACACTTAGAAGTTTGATTTTGAGTAAGACAGTTGTATATGAATAAGAACAATGTATGTAAACAAACTATTAGCTCCAATATTATTAATGATAATAATACAATTGATCTTGATATCACTAGGGTTACACCTTGAAGCTCTAGAAAACGTATATGACAACCATGTCAAACCTTTAACCTAGGATCTCCTTTTATAGCACAAGGAGTCCTCTTCTACAAGATAAGTATAATACTAATAGAATAAGATATACACAAGATCTATTCTATATTTATCTAGACACGTTTCCTTAACAGTTATCTAATAAGCAGTGGTAATATATGTTTTTGCAGTGGTAATGAGTTTCCACTGCAAGTACAATCTTATACAGTTGTAACATCTTCACTTAGCCGTGGTAACTGTTAGTATAATTCCCAACAATCCTCCCCTAACTTATGATTAATACATAAATCAATAAGTTTCTTCAAGTATTCAGTAAACATGAGGATATGGGAATTCTTCCAAACACTTATCTTCTCCTTAATAACTCTTTATCAGCTCTCACACTTTGATCATAAATCCTTTGTATCAAATCATCTATGACCAGTTCTTTCCAAGCACCTAAGCTTCTCTGTCAACATCACTGTCAATACTCCAACTCTCAATGGATATTCTTTCTCAGCCAGCATAAAGACATCAACTCCATCTTGAGTAGAAATATGATGCACAGAATTTGAATCATAGAATTTCCACAAAGTTCTTGTACCATGAGCTTCAAATCTCCAATATCTATCACTTGGGTCAGGTTCATATAATCTTATGAAGTGAACCCATAATTCCTTAGCCTTGACATCAACAAGTTCATCCTTCTTAAACTGATCTTGAATAATTCTCCACAAAGTATCCAAGTCTTCTCTATCACAAGATCTAACAATGTCTTCAAAATCTCTACAAATGCTTGTGACACTTCCAGTTCTGATGATCTTCCAAGCAACACCAAAACTATCAGAAAAGATCTCCCAACCAACAACTGGATATTTTGCTTGTAGAGGTTCAATGTTAAGTACATCAGTCTCTATAAACAACATGTTTGTAACTTGCTCTTCTATCAACTTGCTAGGACCCACTTTTGCTTGAGATGATTCCTGAGTCTCCAACTTCTTTGCATCTTTTGATTCAAGACTCACTCCAGTCCTTTTTGCTTTTATTGTTATTGGTTCTTGATCCATTGGAATGAAATTACTATCTTGTCTTTTGATTCTGTAATAAATTCCTTCAATCTGATCATGTGACATTCCTTTGAATTAATCCATCTTCATATTTCCAACATGGCAACAAAAAGTTTTCATCTCAGCAATAATCTGTGCCTTTGTAGGTTTTCTTGGCTTCTTTTGACCTTTTCTAACATCCCCAATGATTTCATCAAGAGCCTGCTGATTCTTTATTTGAATGAAGTCTTTTAATTGAGCAGACCTTTGTTCTTCATTCAAGGTTGTATTAGCAATTAATTCAATAGCCTTCTTCCTGATTATTTGATCATTATTAACCAAGTAGTCAATCTCTTCTTCTGTAGGCACATAAGTGAATAATGGAGGTTTCTCATGTATGACAGTTGGTGAGACACTTGAAATAGGTTCTGCCATTACAGCTTCAAGTTTATCCAACCTCTTAGCTTCCATAAAACTAGCAACTTCATCTTCCTCTAGCTTTCTTTTTCTTTCATTCTCTTGTTGTTGCTCTGCCAATCTTGCATCAAAGTCAATCTGAGCTTGTTCTTTCTTAGAAATCTTTCTTGTCTCTTGATCTGAAGCAATCACAATAGCTTTTCCTTTAACTGATCTTATTCTGGCAGCTTCTTCCTCTGCAGTGGTAATTTCTTGAGTAGCAGTGGGAACATTTTCACTTGCAGTGGTGATTGGTTGATTAGTGGGAACTAGTTCTGCTTCAGTAGAAATTGGTTGAGCAGTTCCAACTAAATCATCAAAGTTAAAACCAGCATCAGCATCCACATCTTCAAAATCCAATTTCCTCCCCTCAGTCTCAGGCTCTCAGCTACATCATCTTTTGCTTGAGCACTTTCAGAATCATTTAGCTCAGCAAAGTCTTTTTCAAAATTTTTACTCCTCCCCTTAAGCTCTGCATCTGGTTTCCTCCCCTGTTTGGAAGAATCTCCCAAAACTTTAGTAGAACTTGCAGAAAACTCATCTTGAGGTGAAGAGGATGAAGATAACACAACTTGAGGTCTTTTCTTCTTGAGATTCTCAACTTCATTTTGCAATCTTTGAATCTCAGCCTTCAATTGATTCAGCTCAGTGGCATGTTGTTCTTTGGTCTGTGCCAGATCTTTCTCCAGAGCTTGAACCTGCTTGACTAATTTGGTACAAATATCCATCAATTCAGTTAGTTGCACACTGCCTTCATCACTTCCAACTGTGTAACCTGCTGGGAGAGGTGAATCATGAGGCATTGATTCAGTCTCTTCCCTAGTTGGACTAGGATTAAACCTTGAACCACCACTGCTTGTTCCTAAACCAAAAGGCTCAGCAACATGCAATGTTGAGATGAGAGAAGTTGGCTGTTTAGACCTTCTCTCATAAGTGTGAGTTACAGCAGGGGTATGGTGAATTGGTGGAACAACAATAGTGGGTGTGTTTTGAGATACAACTGGGATTGTTGCATCCTCACCCTGTACTTGAGCAATTTTAGCAAGCATTTGAGGAAAAAGTGGATGAACCTCCCCATTCCAAAGATCTGAAGCCTTACTCATGTTTTGAAAAACTTTTGGCTTAAGTCAGGAAGATTCATAAATTCTATTGTGAGGGTGCAGTTGAAACTCATTTAACACTGCTTGCACAAACCTTGGATACATCAAAAATTTATATTGAATCTTTACATTGCCTTTCATATTATTGAAAGTAAACTTTGAAAAATTGAAAGTCCTATTAGTTTCCAAACAAACCAAAGGATAAGCCATGGTTGATGCAAATGGTTCATAAGAAGTTTTCTTAGGACTTAGGCAATGTAAAAGAGTGTGAATTAAAAATCTCCAATGGGGACAAAAACATCCTTTTCTGAAAGTCACTTTTTGTTCAGATGTATCATACCCCATTAAAGCAATATTAGTAAAAATTTCTGAATTAGGTAATGTGATGATACCATTGAGATCATCCAATTGGAGAATTCTCCTCAAAGATGACTCAGTAACATCAATAGTTACCCCATCAACTGTGGTTCTTAAAGCATCCACAAATTCTTGTGTGTCTCCTTGTTCAAGAGTTATGGACTCCACAGTGTTCCAGAACTGTTTGATATGAGAGACATAGATTGTGGGATTAATAGTTAAGGCATACCTTATATGAGTTGTGTTTAAAAAAATCCACAATCTGATGAAAAACAGGGCCACTCTTCTCGTTTGACTTTTGTAAGTAGGCCACTTGGTTGTGCTCCTCGACAAATTTTAGAATCACCGTGATATTTGTGAAAAAGAGGATAAGAGTGTTAGTAATCAAGATAAAAAGCAAGCCGTATGATGATCAATTTATACTAATAGGGTTTGAGGAGGTTGCGCAATGTGAATTATCTTTAGAAAGAATTATCTTTGGAAAAAGAATAATTTATAATAAGTAAGTAGATAATTCACAAAAGATTTTACCCTATTAATAAGGAATGACGGTTATTTTTACAACGGCTAGTAAAAAGTGGATTACTGACACAACAGTTGTAACGGCTAGTTCATCAGTGGAAAAATTACTCTTGCAGTGGTAACTAATGAACTAGCAGTGGTAAAATTTTCACAACATATCAAAGAGCAGTGGTGAATAAAACATGAAAATTTGCTGCTCTTATCATAGTTTTTAGCAAACTATCAGCTATCAACGGATTTGATATGTCTTTACCATGAGCCGTTTGCTATGGACTAGCCAACTCTTGATCACTTGGATGTATGGTGAGTTGATGACCTAGTTTTTGGTAAACTATCAACCATAAACGGATTTGATAAGTCTTTACCAGTAGCCGTTTGCTCTGGACTAGTTGATTCTTATGTGGATTAGACATGGTGAATCAATAACCATTTGTTGTGTGTCTATGATACACACCTTATAACTCTAATGACTCCAATAATATGGGTTGTATACTACAACACAAAATAACTTTCAACTTAACCCATAAAGATTAACCCAAAGTAACTTTCTAACCAAGTTACTATTCACAAAAATATCTTCCAAAAGTCAACCCGATAATAACCAATTTTACTCCTCCAACCTACCAAAACAAGTAGGAGTAAATATTCTTCATTAATTAGAATTCGACATTGACTTTGCATATAAAAAGGGGGCTCAAAACCTTTATCTCTCATCAACAATTTTCTTCAATAACACAAACTCTAAACATCATCATGAGTTGGTTTCCTTTTATCTACATCTCTTCTGATGACTCTTCAGATGAGGAAATCAGTTACTACTCAGACTCTGAAGAACTTTCTGCTGGATGGAGTGGATATTTTCCACCAAGTGCAGCAACTGCTACATCTTCAAGCATGAAGCCCAACAAGAAGATTTCAGATGATCCTGGTCCATCCATCACTTGAGTTTTATTCAAGCTCTTCATCAGATGATGATAATGACCCAACCTTTGATCTTTCCAAAGAGCTTCCAAAGGCCCTCACCACAGCATTGACAACTGCAATAAACAACATGAAGTGGCCAGCTGTTGAAAAGCCTACTCAAGCACCAAGGCCTCCCAAGCAAGTTCTGGGACTTGCTTGTCCAAGAAAACAACTTTCTTTTGATGACAAGAGAAAGAAGACTTCCAAGGGCAAGCATCAGTATGAAGGAAAAGGAAAGAAACCTATGGAGTAGATGTTAGGTTGTAGGTTTATGTCTTTTGTGATGGTTTCCTGTGTTGGTGACAATGTTTTCTTGATGGTTGTAATGTACTCTTCTTATGATCAATAAAAGTACTTCTTTCTTCTTTCTTTTATCACCAAACTTTCCACTGTTGTATGTTAATTTCCACTGTGGTCTCTGCATACAAGTTAGTAGAAAACCATACATACCATACAAACAATATTAGTACCTAAAAATTATCCTGCAACACTAAAAAGTATTAGACATCAATGATTTATGGATTGAGCATTCCAATACCTGTTACCAAGTATTGAAACCTACCCACATCAAGCCCTTTTGTTAATAAATCAGCATAATTGTCATCAGTATGAATTTTGACAACATTAATAAGCTTTTTCTCAAAACAATCTCTAATAAAGTGATGTCTAATTTCAATATGTTTAGTTTTAGTGTGTTGCACAGGATTTTTAATAATGCATATGGTACTACTAATGTCTATATAGATAATGGTGTTCATGAAATTGTACCCATAATCCAATAATTGATTCTGAAGCCAAAGGATCTGAGCACAACAACTAGCAGCTGCAACATATTCTGCTTCAGTGGTTGAAGTAGCAACCATAGTTTGCTTCTTGCACTGCCATGACACCAATCTACATCCAAGAAATTGACATCCTCCAGTAGTTGATCTTCTATCGAAACTTGCACTAGCATAGTCACTATTTGAGTATGTTATCAATTCCATTGGAGAGTCTCTTGGATACCATAATCCTAGATTAGGATAAGTCTTCAAGTACCTAAAAATCTTTTCCACTGCTATCATATGTGATGTCTTTGGAGTCACTTGAAATCTTGCACAAGCACAAACAACAAACATGATGTCTGGCCTTGATGAAGTAAGATACATCAAAGAACCAATCATAGATCTGTAGGTGTGGACATCAACATTAGCACCACTAGCCTTCTTCAACAATAGATGAGTGGTCTTGTCAGCAGGGGTATTTGAAGATTTTGCATTAGTAAACTTGAACTTCTTGATAATCTCAGGCACATATTAGTCTTGACTGATAAAGATGCCTTCTTTACTCTGTTGTACTTGCAGCCCAAAAAAGAATGTAAGTTCTCCCATAGAACTCATTTGAAATTCATCTTTCATCAGCTTCTCAAACTCTTTGCACATCTCTAGTTTAGTAGATCCAAAGATAATATCATCAACATATACTTGCACAAGTAGAATATCACCTTTGTCTTTCTTGATGAACAAAGTTTGGTCAATCTTGCCTCTATGAAACCTATTATTCAATAAATAAGTAGCTAAGGTTTCATACCACTTCCTTGGAGCCTGATGTAAGCCATAAAGAGCCTTAACCACTTTATAAACTTTATTTAGGTGTTGAGGATCTTCAAAGCCTGGAGGTTGAGAGACATATACCTCCTCATCAATAGTTCCATACAGAAAGGCACTCTTAACATCCATTTGATAGACTGTAAAGCCCATAAATGATGCATAGGCTAAAAACAATCTAATAGCCTCAATCCTTGCAACAGGAGCAAACACTTCTTCATAATCAATACCCTCCTCTTGAGTGTATCCTTGAGCAACCAATCTAGCTTTGTTACTGATTACAATACATCTTTCATCTTTCTTGTTTCTGAAAACCCATTTAGTACCAATGACCTTCATACCATCAGGCAAGTCACAAAGAACCTAAACCTTTTGAAGTTTAAATTGCATCAACTCCTCTTGCATAGCTTCAACCGAGCTAGATTCTCCTAGAGCCATATAAACATTCTTAGGCTTCACCTGTGAGAGAAAATAGAAAAACAAACATTCATTCTTCTTGCTATGTTTCTTGGACTCATACACTTCACTTATGAACCCATGAATATCATCTTTCTTTGTCTGTCTTCTAGTCTTCACACCTGATTGAAGTTCACCAATAACATTATCAAGTGGATATACTTTGTGAATTGTAGACTGTGATGTGCTAGGAATATCATATGTTGTAGGCATGTTAGAGATCTCTACATCATCACTTGGTGATTCCTGAGAAGTATGTTCCACATTTGGGCTGACAGTGGAAACTTCTGGTGTAGCAGTGGGAATGGAGTTACCACTGCTAGTAGGAATATCTTTATTTACATCAAAATTCACACCATCTGCATCACTTGTCTTTTCAGAATTATCAACAAAGTCCCAAAGTGGCATAACAATTTGATCTTCATCATCTTTTCAAGCTTCATCTTCATCAATGAATTCTTCTGAATCTTCAAGATCTTTGTCTCCAGTGCTTGAAGTGAGAGGAACATAATTCAGTGTATTTGATAATGTTTCAAGGTCAAATAGCCAATCTGGTCCTGAACCTGCCATGTTTGCTTTATTTTCAAGAAACTGAACATGCAAATGGCCTCATCTGACTTTTCTTCAAATTTACCCAGATGATCAATGGTATTGAGAATAGTAACATGACACCCAAATGGCCTCATAAACTCCAAAGTAGGAGGTCTTCCTCTGAACAACTCATATTCTGAATGTAACAAGCAGTGTTAACTGCTTCAGCCCAAAAAGTCACTAGAAGCTTGGAATCAGCTAACATGGTTCTAGCAGCCTCAATTAGTGTTCTGTTTCTTCTTTCTGCAACTCCATTTTGTTGAGGAGTTCTTGCAACACTAAATTCTCTTTTAATACCTTTGTCTCTGCAGAAATAATCCATAACTTTATTCTTGAACTCTGTCCCATTGTCACACCTGATGATCTTGATTTTCTTTTTAAATTGATTTTCAACTTGAGTGATGAATGTCTTAAGGATGCCTGTGGTTTCATCCTTGGTACTTAAAAAGAAAACCCATGTGAATCTACTGAAATCATCAATCACAACAAGACAATACTTCTTTAAATTGATGCTGCTCATAGAAGTAGGACCAAACAAGTCCATATGCAGCATAAAGAGTGGATGATTAATATAATTGAATGCTTTGGTCTTGCATGAAGCTCTGTGTTGCTTTCCTTTGAGACAGGCAACAAAAGTATGGTCATTTTCAAATATTTTCTCTGGTAGACCTCTGACAAGTCCATCTTTCACAATCTTGTTGATGGTCTTGAAGTTAACATGACCCAATCTTCTATGCCAAAGCATTGATTCATCCAAAGTGGCTTTAGCAAGCAAGCAAGTAACAATTATTAGCCACTATGTTCTTCATGTCAATGCTATACAAATTACCTTTTCTAGGGATTTTAAGCAAAATGTCACTTTCATCAGGAAGCTTATAATCCTTAGATAAGATATAGTATTCATCTTCTGTGAATAGAACTCTATGCTTCTTGTCACACATCTGTGACACACTGAAAAGGTTGCACTTGAGTTCTTTCACATACTGCACATCTTCAAAATCAATGTTTCCAGCCTTGATTGTTCCTTTGCCAGAAACTTTGCCACCAATTCCTCCTCCAAAGCTGACAAATTGTCCATCATAAGGTTGAAAATCTGAAAGATAGGACTTATTGCCAGTCATGTGCCTGGAACATCCACTGTCTGAGTATCCTTGATCATTTGTAGTCTTTGAATGTCCCTGCACACAAAATAAAGGAATTAGTTCCTTTTGGGGACCCAAGCCACAAATGACTTGGATCTGCCTCGTGTATCAATATACTAAAATCTATCAAAGGTCATTGATACACCATTGGGATGGTTTGAGGTGATGGTTCCTTTTGGTTTCCATTCCCAACGTGCTAAGGCCTTAACAACATTTCCCATATTTACCCTTTTTTTGTTAACAGACCCACCAGTGGTAACCTTTGACCTTGCAGTGGTAACTGCTGGCTTAGCAGTGGAAACTGCTTGTTTTGAAACTTTGGGTACCCACTTCTGATTTTTGTTAACTTTCTTTTCAAAATTGGTCTTTTTCCCAGTTTGAGTAGATTTAACAAACTTAGTAACAGGGGGCTTAGGGTAAACTCTGTTTGGATTTCTGGCAGTGGTAACTGCTGGTCTAGCAGTGGAAATTGGTTTAATGCCAGAATGAAGCAAAACAGACCTGGGAATCATCTTGCTAAGTGGATTTGGGTGAGTTAAGTTATTAGCATTGTGTCCATTCACCCTAGTATTCCCAAACACTTCCCTTCTACCCAAGTGGTAGGTACATCTATAAGCCAAATGGTCAAAGCTACCACATATATGACAGGGTTTGTTATTGAACACAAAATCACTACCAAATTGCCTAGATTTAACATGATTCCAACTCCTCATATTACCCCTAGGAGTTGGTGACCTACTTCTGTACATCTCTGCATATCTAGTAGTGGGCCTAGTGAAATTAGATTGTGACCTAGGCTTCTCTTTTACTACATCAGGAATACTTCTTTTAACCTCCACTTTAACATTCTCAGGAACACTAGGTTTAGACTCAACATTCAAATTTTCATCTTTAAGTGATGAGTCACTAGCACTATCAAATACATCAACCTCAACCTTAACCTTTTCAATTTCAACTGGTTTAACAAACTTTGGTCCATAGGTCATAGGTGGTTCCTGGAATTCTTCTAAACCTGTGTGAGCTAAGTCAATGCCAGGAGGTGATGGAACACCTCTTAGAGGTGGTGGAATTGTTTTGTATCCAACTCCTAATTTGGCTTTTTTCACAACTTGGGCTTCCCAAATCTTGTCAATACACTTGGATTGGTGATCCAGTGTTTGTTTAGTTATCATTATATTCTCACTAGCCATTTTAACCTTTTCTAGTTCTTCTCTAAGAACCTTATTAACAGCAACCTGATAATCTAAGTCTCTTCTTAATACTGCAATATCATCATTGAACTTAGATTCATTTGCCCTATAATGCTCTAATTGAGTTTCTAAAACTCCTAGGCGTCTTTTATGATTAGATAAGTTATAATTAGTATGAGTTAACTATATCAGTTGTTCATCATATTGTGCTTTAATTTTCTCATACTCTTTTAAGGCCTTACAAGATTTAGAACAAGCATTATTAGTTTGTACCTCAGAGTCAGAAAAAGCCATAAGTGCAAGCACTGTAGCAACCATTGCAGAATTTGAATCATCTTCCTCATCCTTAGTCATAAAGCTCCAATCAAAGCTCACTCCATCAATGGCCAATAGCCCCTTTGGCTCATCAGTAGTAGGTTCCTTCTTCTTGTCCTGCTTATACCAAGTTGACCTGTTGTCAGACTTCCTTGGCTTTCTGCACTCCCTGGCAAAATGCCCCTTCTTGTGACAATTATAGCATTCCACCTTCTTTTTATCAAAACCTACTGTTTCATTGCCACTGATGTTGATCTTTCTTACAGTTTTCTTCCAAAACTTCTTAGTCCTTAAGCTTAGTAATGCCACTTGCCATTTAATGTCCATCTCCTCCATATCATCTTCATCAATTTGATCCAAATCCTCATGATTGAGAATTGAACCACCCACTTGACTTGATATAAAGGCATAAAAAGTAGTATCACTAAGTCCTGCAATCTGTCTCTTTGAGCTACCAGTGGAAACACTTCCACTACTAGTGGAAACCATAATGTTAGCACTGTCATCATCACTATCACTTTCTTCATCTGAACTATCATCAATAGATGATGATATGAGTGCTACACTTCCTGAACTTGAGCTTATTTTTCCAGCTTTCTTCAATCTTTGTTCAATAACCTTAAAGTTATTGTACAAATCATTAAGTTTCATGGTCTCCAAATCTGGCTTATCTTCCCACACAACAACATTGGTTCCAAACTCAGAGGGTAAGCTTCTTAAGAACTTTAGATTAAGGTCTTCCTTTTCCACCTCAATCCAAAAATAGTGAGTTGAGTAACAATCTTTTGTAGCCTTGTGAAGATGCTATCAAGAGATTCATTACTTGTTGAACCAAAGTTTTCATAAGTCTGCTTCAGCAAGGTCTTTTGAGTCTTCTTGGTGGAATCATTACCACCAAAAACTTCACAGATCTCATCAAAAAGAGTCTTTGCAGTCTTGTACTTGCTGAATGCAAGAACTTGGTCTCTGGGAAGTGTCATCAGCAACAAACCTCTGGCTTTGAGATCATTCTTCAACTGAAGTCTTTCATCATTAGTAACAGGTCCAGTGTTGACCTTAATTACTTCCTTGCGATTAACCATCTCTGATGTAGAACTTGGTTTGAAAGAGTTTCCAACCATAATGATCTCCCAGAGTGTGTAGTCTTGGACCATAAAGAATTGTTCGATCATTAGCCTCCACATCTCAAAGTCATTCAACTTAAACTTTGGAAGCTTAGCAGCAATGTTTGAGTTACTGGTTTCTGTCTCCATTGATTCTTCTGAGTAAACTAGAGTCTTCTAAATCAAAGTATCAAAACCTGGCTCTGATACCACTTGATGGATCTAAACACCTTGAACTTGTGTTAGATTGATACTTTGAGTTATATCACTAAGTATGCGGAATCTACTTAGTAACACTTAGAAGTTTGATTGTGAGTAAGACAGTTGTATATGAATAAGAACAATGTATGTAAACAAACTATTAGCTCCAATATTAATAATGATAATAATACGAGTGATCTTGATATCACTAGGGTTACACCTTGAAGCTCTAGAAAACGTATATGACAACTATATCAAACCTTTAACCTAGGATCTCCTTTTATAGCACAAGGAGTCTTCTTCTACAAGATAAGTATAATACTAATAGAATAAGATATACACAAGATCTATTCTATATTTATCTAGACGCGTTTCCTTAACAGTTATCTAATAAGCAGTGGTAATATATGTTCTTGTAGTGGTAATGAGTTTCCACTGCAAGTACAATCTTCTGCAGTTGTAACATCTTCACTTAGCCATGGTAACTATTAGTATAATTCCCAACAAATACATACCTAACAATGTGGAAGGGCACTAAAGTCAACGTTATTACTTATCTTAGTATTACTATTTTCTTCTTAGAATTGATACCTCTAACTCTCTCTAATATTTATCCTTGGTAAACTTTCTTAAAGATTTTTAATTGTCTTGGATATTAGCTTATTTTGTTTTTAGTGATCGCATGCTTATTACTTGTTGTGGAAACATACATAATAGTCTCTATAAGCTAGAAGTAGGTTAATATAGGATATCTTTGGCATATTTATCTTTAGTGGTTTGAGGCACCAAAGTTTTCTGCAAATAGTCCCCCTAGAATACATCCTTTAGCTGACCAAAAATAGGTATCACAGTAACATTCGTGCTCTCCAGGCCAGAGTACCGCTAAATAAGCCACGGTACCATTAAATTTAATGGTACCGTGTGGTGTTTAGTGGTACCGTACCCTGTCTCATGAATTTTAATTAATTACTTTAGATTCCTACCTTAATAACCTCAAAATCTACAAGGTATTGCAACCCCTAATGCACCTTAAGATTCGTTTAGACCATCCTAGGACATCCCCATCAACTTTAATTCAAATCACACCACCTTTGCCTATATAAGGTATCACCATTGCAAGCATTTCTTGCAATTCACCCTTACATTCAACTCTTCCTTGCATACATACCATGCATTCCATTCAAACTCCACCAACCCACACTTCAAGGAGATCTAGGATCATCAATAGACCACCAAACAACAGTGATGAGGAAATCATCACACCATCTTCCTGAATCAATCCTCATTCACAAAATTGGACAAAAATTTACCAAATTCATCATCACCACACTCATCATACCTATCATCATCGCCTTGCTAACTATGATTCATGGGCCAACCTATTCAACCTCATCAGATTGATATACATAGTGCTAACCGCCTATATCATCATCTTTTGGTAACCTCATTATCATCAAATAGCCCATTCAACTAAACATCCTCATGTTTAGTACTAAAAAATAAACGCTTAGGACCTTCTCTTGGACTAGAAGCAAATCTTAGGACCTCTCAAGTCACTAAAGATCACTATGTGCTTCTTGTTGTTTTTGTTTTATTGCTTGTTGTACTCATACTTTATGTATGATGTTTTATTATGAATGAATGCATGAGCTTGGCTTGTTTCTCAATTATCTTTATGGTTGGATTACATTTTTTTTGGCTACTTAGCCTGTTTGTTGTATGATTGGATATTTGTCATAATTGCTACATGTTAGATATTGTATATATGTCATCTTACTTTGTTTTGTAGAAATAACCATTCCTCGATTCCTTGGTATACTCCAAATGAGGGGGAGTATACATCAATGGGGAGTATTGGAAATCTTTTTGCTTTAACAAAAAGGGGGAGAAGTGGGATATAAACTCAATTAAAAACTTGCTTAACATTACTTTTTCACACAAAATGAGTTTATGTTTTGTCATCATCAAAAAGGGGGAGATTGTTGATGCAAATAATGTCTAAAATTGTTATTCTCATCCCTCGATAACTCTATGTTTTGATGATAACAAAATTTGAAAACATTTTATGTCAAAATTAATGTAAACAAGTTTTTAGTATAATTATCCGATTTCTACGTTAATCACTCTAGGTATGAACAAATAAATTTACAACTTGAAAAATGATCAAAGAAGTGAATTTGTGTTTTGAACTTCATATTTTTAATGTGACAAAACTTTCCTTTCAAAAATAGTCCTTAGAAATTATTTTTGAATTATAAAGAAATGTTTTATTTGGGAAAAATCATTTCAAAAATCCCAACAACTATTTTTCCCCCCAAATAAGCTCCAAGCTTCCCCAAATAAACTTTCACCACTTAAAACAAAAATGGGAACGTATTTGTGTGGCAAGGTACCACTAAATTTAATGGTACCGTGTGACAATTAGTGGTGCCATGTCCCTAAAATGGGCAAATTTTTATTTCCAATAAATACCACTTCATTTCACATATTTTACTTATCCTTTCACACACTAAATTTTCTGTGATCAAATCCTCTATCACCTAAACTCTCCTTTGATCATTAGTTAGTTTTCTTTTGTTTAAAGAGTGATCCTTTTATCCAACCAAAGATCAACTACCTACCTCTACTTGTAAGGAGAATAACACAAAGTATCAAGAAGATACAAGTGTTGGTGTCCTTGTGTAGTGCACTTGCATTACAAGTTGTTTACTTGATTATATCTTGACATACATCAAGTGTATTTGTGTTTCATAGTTATCTTGTGTTCGTCATTATGATCTTGTTGAGATCTTGGGGATCTCTTCTGTCTTGTATGATATTGTGTTGATCAAGTGGATCAAGTCTAGATTGTGAGGATCGTGTGGATCATGTAGCTTGTGTAAGGATCATGTTGATCGTGTGAGAAGTAGGGATCATGTGGATCATGGTAGATTGGTACTAGTTAAGATTAGTACTCAACATTTAGCTTAGTGTTGGAAAATAACGCAAGCAACATTATACGGTTTTCTCCGCCTGAAGGGAGATTTGTTGATATAGTGCTTAGAACTCTCGAGTTGGATACTCGAGGAGTGGAGTAGGGCAAAGAAGAGCTTCGTGACCGAACCACTATAAATCGCATTGTCTTGGTTTGATCCTTCCATCCCTTCCTTTTTACTTATTTATTGCTTGCTTGTGATAGTATAGTATTTTGTTCATATTGGTGTTGATTGATTTCATTGACAATCGAATCTAAATTTAAACTAAATTAATTTTTATAACTAAAGAAAATAATTTGGTAAACTATTCAACCCCCTGTTAGTTTCCCATAAACACAATAGATCATCAGTCAATCATATGCTAAATATTTGCATACATGCTGCCTTCTGTCATCAAAATGCCTTTTTCTTCCTCGTATGTTACATTCCTTTGGGGCTTCTAGAACTTGTTCCTTATGACACCTTCTCTTATGTCCAACGGTTTGACAATTAGAGCATTTGATCTATTTACGAGATCTAGATTTACCCATTGATAAGCAATTTTAGCGAATTTGGATACTAGACTGTTTTTGAATTCGAATTTTGGGATACTTGTGGTCAAAAAACAAGCGTACTTATAAATGTATCCATACACTTTATGGTAACCATAACACGTGGTAAGGGACGAATACTAAGAACTTTATGCTTATACTATTTCACCAAGGACCAAACATCTAATATCAGTGTCATTAACCAATAGAAGCAACAAAAAAACAAAGACAAAAGTGGATAATTTTAAATAGTTCGTCATTCATTACATAACATAGATGATATACATGATGATAGATGATTAATCAAAATACATATTTCATGAGGCCCCAAAAGACAACATTCATTACATACTTAATGTGCTACCATTAGTGCTTAACAACAAAATCAGGTTTTCCTAAGAAAATCAATGAAGTTGTTCCTGTCCTACACCTGAGCATAGGTTTAAGTAATCAACCTATTAATCTCCATTGCCTTGATCACATTTTTCTTTTGAATCTTTTTAAGATCTTGTAAAGCCTCCACGACATAAGGGAAGTACATCCTTCAACTTCAGCCATAAATTCTTGGGTTGCCTAGCTGACATAAACCAAACCCACGTAACACTTAAGAAGTCCTTTTGCAAGCTGTATATCTTTGTCGTTCTCGCGTTGATATTACAGAGCAATGCTATCAAACAGTTCATGAGAGCTGGCGGCGGATGCTAGTTCACCATGGAGTGGGCAATCTGACATTTTTATGTGTTTTAGGTTTGGTAAGAAAGTAAATTGTGTGTTTAGTATGCAAAACCTTTGGGCTACGGTCCCTTAAATACCAAGTGAACTGATGACGTTACAAATTCAAGGACAAAATGTGACAATAGTAGATCATAAAGAGTTAAGTTATTAAATGGCAGGAAATTTAAGTATACAAATGGCAAGCTTGGCAAGGTTGGAGACCCATTGAGAAAATAGACAAAATTTCTCCAATACGCTTAAGTTTTTGGTTTGGGTTACGACTCAATAAACTTGACCCAATGGACCCGACCAACTAAACCCTCAAAAGTTTCATAATACCCGATACATAGAAAAATCAGACATTCCACATTGTGACAAACATCGTTGATCCAAGTTATAGCAAAATGGGAAGGAGCATATCTGTGACAACATTTAAGTATATAGAACTAGAAGAAGAAAGAGAAGTGTTGTTCCGGATTCACACAAATGGGAGATTCGAATATACCCCTGACTCCTCCCAAACCAACCTCTTAACCAAGTGTGGTCAATAGGCCAAGCAGTAAGGGAGAAAGTGTAAGATATATAATCTGGTGTAAGCATAGTGTTTTCCCGGGTCGTTATGTCCCGACAAGATTGAAATTGTGCCTTTGAAACATTTTGAGAGATTCAGTGATTTGGGAAAGTAACAAATAATGATTTGGAGTTGATTACACTACTAGAATTGATTTAGATTAACAGTATTAACCATTAGAGAAATCAGATATGTATAAACGTAAACTGGAATTATTACAATTATGATTACGTACTGGGAAAAAAGGTGAGTTTTAAGCAAATTTAAACTAGAGGGGGTAAAAATGACTTTTCTACAAACTTAATATTAAAAGAAAATTTTTATAAAAAGAAAATTATTTTTTTTGATTATTTTATTATTCAATATTAATTAAAAACTATTTATAATTAATTTAAACTAATTTAAATTTAAGAAAAATACTAAAGTAACTTAGAAAAATATGAAATTTTTTTATAAAACTAATTAACCATTACAGGAATCCTAAAAAATTATAAAAAGTTTATAAAAATTATATTTAAACTATTTTACTAATTATTTACTAATTTATTAATTAAAATCTAATTTAACTTATTTAATTATGAAAAATACTAAATGAATAGTAAAAATTATGAGAATTTTTCTAAAAATACTTTACTAACTATAAAAGCTAGGAAAAATATAAAAAGGTACTACTGCTTATAAATAAGCAGAAAAGAAATTTATTTTTGGCTTTTTTAATTAAAACTAATTAAACTTGAATTAATTATAATAAATACTAAAGAAACTCAGAAATTATGAAAATCTTTCTTAAACTATTTTAATATATAAGAAACTTAGTAACAATATAAAATTGAAAATTGCTTTTTGAAAAAGCTGAACAATAAGCCAAATGGCTTAAATAGAAACTATCATTAATTTTATGTTTGGCTTTTTTTTGGATTTTCTTTCACAAATCTATTTTAACACTAAAAATAAGCAGCTTTTATGAAGACAACTTAATTCGAGCTTAAAAATAAGCAGTGTGCAAATCCAAAAGTATGACAGAAGTTCTAATAAGCTTTGAAACTTGGAATTTTGATGCAATAAGCTACAATTAAGCTACAAATGATGAAATAAGCTGTATCCAACTGAGATGTATGTAAAATAAGCTAGAACAATTTAATAAGTGCTCAGAATAAGCCAGGAGATACCAACAAGCACTTATCCAAAAACCTGAGTACTAGACAGTCCAAAATGGGGGACTTGCAGCCCTCTGTAAGGTCCACATGAGGGTTCAAGGGTCCAAAATAAGGGCTTATCTAAAAAGCTGAGCTGGGTGGCTTTCCAAAAAGCCAATAATCAAGCCTTGGGGTCCACAAATAAGCCAGATATTAGCTTATGAATTTGTCTTGATCTCCTGATGAACTCAGTTACCTGAGTGTGATGGGGGTAACTTATGGGCACAAATATGCTAAGGGTAAGGGACCTAAGGTCCAAAATAAGCACTGGACTAAAAAGCTATCCTAAAAAGCTTCCCAAAAAACCAATAGTTGAGGGCTGGGGCCCACAATCTAACTCAGAATGAGCTAAGGAAAATAGGTTGATACCCTGGTGTAGGGGAGGTATTGTCCCTGTAGCCCTAAATAAGCTGCCTAATAAGCAATTAGAAAAAATTCTAAAATTAATCCAAAATGAGATTTCATAAGTTCAGCTGGTGGACTTTAACCTCCAAAAAGCTCATGGTCTTAATTTGAAAAATTAAATCAGGAAAAATCTTGCAATTTTTGGATTTCTGCCAAGCCTATCAAATTTGACTTTTTGATTTTACCTCTTAAGTTGACTATTATGACATTTGAGCTTAATTTATTGACTGATTAAGTAATAATAAGCTATAATACTACTGAATCAAGCTATCTTATCAAGTAATGAGGTGATTTTATGATTATGGAATCAAGATTCAAGGCAGTTAACTCATAAGATGAGATCAAAGAGATTGTTGAATTTTTATCAAAGGACCATGGGATTTTAAGGTTTGACTGACCTAATATGACCTATGGAAGCATGTGAGAACAGATAACAACAAACAAAACTACCATGAACACCTCTTCTAACACCCCAACCGAAAAAGGGCTAAAGTGTAACATTATGGGGTCAAATCAGAACATAAGCAAGCGGAATACATTAATAATACAAGGTTCACAAAACAGATCTAAAGAAAAGATAAAGGACTAATTCTAAGCATTTCAACTTCCAAATTAATTACAAGTTAAGAACCAAGAGGGAAATATCTAAGTCTATCTCTAATCCACAGGGAGCTATCAACAGTGTAGTCCACTAAGAGCTCCTAAGCACTCTTCATCCAACCCAGCTTCCTTCTAAAAACCTGTCGTAGGAAAAGAAATGCGACTGAGCTTAAAAAGCCCTGTGAACAGATATAAATAAACGATAACTAATAACAAAAGGAAAACGAAGGTGAATACGACATAGGTCCAAGCGAACCTGCTGAGATAGAAATCAAGAATATGGAAACATGGAATATAATCAATGGAAAATACGGATAATGGATATCAAACAATCAATGAAATGAAATGAGTCATAAGTGTAAGCAAAAGAAATTAAAGCAAGCATAAGTTAATTACATTAGAGATGACAAGATAATAAGAATCATAGAGAATTAGAACAAATAGGAATGCCCAACAATATATATATACTAAATGTACATAGAAGTCATGACCTCCATTGTACCAAATGTGAAAGTGGTGTATTGCACACACACCAAAACATTCACCAAATATTAATAAACAAAGTACCTAGGATGCATCCATATGCTCCCTGCAAAATAGATATATATATGCACAAAGCTCTAGGCTAAGTAAACATATACAATAATAAATATAGGCCTGAATAGCTATAGCATAATAGGAAACGCTGTGGACCAAAACCCACCTCCACAGATAGTATCAATACCACTGGTGCATCAGTGGCAAGGCTATAGACTCCCCATGACTGGCTACAAATTAGACAAATAATGGGCAACAATAGGGCATAGGAATGCTATACGAATAAGAACTATAGCATGCAACAAATATCAAGCAAATCATAACAAAACTGGATCACTCAAATACGAATCAGACAAAGAGAAGCATAACAATGGCTTAAAAGGGATAGAATCATACATCAAAAGTAAAGAGTCATGAGAGAAAGAAGGCCTTTACTAAAAAGACAGAATATATGTACCTTAAACCGCCAATGAAACCATAACATAAAAATAGGAAGTCAATCCTTCTTCAGCGAATCTACACGAATTAATGATTGGCTTATTAACTTATTTTAAAAATTAGATTACTTGTTTTAGTCGGCTTTTCATTTTTAGTAACCTTCCATTTATAGTAGCTTTCCAAAAGTTGTAACTTTCCAAAAATAGTAAGCTTCCCAAATTAGTAATTTTCTATGCTTAGTATGATTTCCATATTTAATAAGTTTCCCGAAATAGCAATTTTATACATTTAGAGTTATAAATGTCAAATAGATCACCTTAAAGGTTTAATATGATCAAGTTCATAGTTTAGGCTTTAATATGCCATTTTAGCAAAGTTTAGGGTCAAAATGTAAATTATCAAAATTAAATATTAAGACTGTCAAATAAAATTATTTTAAAGTGTATACTAATATTTTATATTAAGACGACAATTTTAGACCCTAATTTATTAACGTATCCTTGACATTAAACTTAGACCGTGACGACTAAAATATGTTATTATCACATGCTCAATCACATGACGCACACACTTAAACACCCAATTCTCATTTTAGACCATTCTAAACTTACTCTCATGCACACATTCGAAAGTCACAAACTGAACCATGCATGCGATCACCAACCTTTATATATACTTGAGTTTTAATCCAGTTTTAGCAAGTTAACCTTTATTTAGCTTTTACCCATTCGAAAACTACAAAGAAATGTGTCCAAGTCGGCCCACCAGTAAAATACACACATAAGTTTTATAGTCATGGTTTCAATTCTTGTTTTAAAACTGATTCGAAATGCTCGTTTCAAAAATCTCTTTTACATGCGATCACACGTTAAACCCTTTTATATTTAAATTAGAGAGTAGATAAATCATTTAAAAGACCAGGTTACATGCGTGTCACACAACAGATTCGAAAAGGCCTAAGACAAAAACAATGTCGACTCAGCACAACCAGGTTTAACCCCTTTTAAATTTGACTGAATACACACATTCACGTCTTTTAACTCTATTTAATACACATTAAAACTGCATGATTTCCAGCCATATGTCGCTACGTACATACCCATTTATTTATGTAGAAAAACATGCATGCTAACATCTCTTTACTCACACATGGAACACACAAAAATATTTATATAACGTCTAGCTTTTAGCGACAACAACAAGCAATTCCACGCACGCTCATATCAAGTTTCATTATATTTTTACGTGTACATACACACACGCAAGAGACAAAATAAGGTATCGCGATACCCGTTCACCACGAACCTTCACGAGCCTCGAACAACCTTAACGAGACACAATCAAAATCACATTCACACCAAGACACTACTTGCACACTCTTATTCACGTAAATATGATACACGCTCCATTTATTTAGCATAGGTTTTTAATCCAGATTTTAGATCATGTTTTAAAGCTCACCAATGTATTTTAAAGACCAGGCCAAGACGTATTTTCACCACAGATTTGATAGAATTAACAATAGGCTGAAGTCAACATATATCGGTTTATATTACATGCTGGGAATTATTATGATTTTATGCGACCGGTTTATATGTGTGTTGAATGCCCATGATTTCATGCAAAGGATTTCTAGCCGATTATATAAGTGTTTAGGCGACGTACATAAGATCGAATTAAAAGAAACAACAAAAAGGAAAATAATTGAACCAGTTGGGGATTCGTACCCTCGTAATGAGACACAAGAAGAAAGATAACCAAGACCGAACCCATCCATCCTACGTTTGAACCACCTCGAACCAGAAGTAAAACCCACGATCAATAACCTTTATCAAACCAGGAATCCCAACTCCTTCGAAATAGGAAATAATAGACCCACGATCAAACCAACCTTCGAACTTGAAAATCACCCGCGGTTACACCTTGTTCGAGCAGGAAACCACCATAGTCAAACCACATACTCGACTTCATTATCGTCCTTAGTCAATCAGGAAAAGAGAGACAAAAAGGAAAAGGTAGCAGCCGTATTATTATTGATAGGTTTGTTAGGGTTTATTGAAGTTTTTTGTTTAAAATGTGTTGAATGGAGCAAGGGGTGTGAATATTCGGTTATAAAAATCAAACCGTGTATGGGATTTCAAATAGGTAATGTCGTGTGTCATAATGGTGATTGAGAAGCAATTTAAGGTTGATTAGGTAGTGATAGGGCCAAATCATGGGATGATGATTGAGTGTTAATTATCATTAGAAGGTTGCCATAATTTGAAATAGTGTGCCACATAAGAAAAAAAAAATTAAAAATCGGTCCTTTGTATAACCTTTTAACGTGTGATGTTTATTTCGGAATATTAGTTGTGTCGAATTTACTTTATATCATAGCTTAAGTTATAGGTTTAAGATTTAATGGTACAAAGTTTAGGAAAAGATTCAAATTATATAGGAATTTCATAAAAGTGATTTTAGGGTTTTACACCACTAATACAGGAAATCCAAACACCCTTAATAGAACCTTATTTTGTGAATTTCAAAGCTAATGACAGTTTAAAACCATAAAACTTGTTCCAAAGGTTCTAATATGATGACATGAGATCATTGAAGCACAAAAAAACAGGCAACAATGATACGTTGGAATTGTGCCATCGCAACAGGTTTTACCTCTCAAGGGATCTTGAGATGCTTACAAACCCCACTAGGCAGTGTACCTGATCGTTGTAGTATAGTATAGTGACAAGTACCAGTGGATTGATCGTTCAACTCAGGAATAGTGTCGCTAGGATTAGAAATTAGTTGCTAGCCAACTAACCCAATTAACTGAGATGCAATCAAAATAAAAATAAAAGAAATTAAAATTAGACTAATTTACTAATGTGGTGGAAACAATGATGAGAAAAGTTATGTTCACTTAGATTTAATTACTCCCTAGATATCTTTTACTGGTTGATTAGCTTGTTATAATTGCATGGATGACGGATTATATTCCTTAATACCATTCGTAGGGTCGTGTACAATATTCCCTAACTCTATAATACCCTACTTCACTCCTATGTCGAGCCGATTAAAAGCTCCTAACATGGGATCATTAGAATTCTCTTATGCATTAAAAACAACCAAAAATCGTAGTACACCTTCGATCATGTTTCTTAAAACATTCAAGCATGTTACGAATGGAAGTCTGCCAGTTTTCTTAAGCCTAACATCGAATACAATCATCCGTAACAATTATAAACGAACAACCAACCCATAATCAACATCTAGGTTTCACTACATCTAAGCAAACACAATAAAAGCCTAGTCTAACATGTTAAAAGAAAGATAAACATAAGATAGAATCAAAAAATACATAGACATATTGAATGATTATTGAAGTACTTATCTTTATTCAAACATGGAAGAAATAAGGGTTTGAAACCCCTTCAATATGCAGGAAATTCGACCTAGGGTTTTTGTGTGATATTCCACAACTTGTTCCACACTTTACAATGAAAAATTGGAAAAATATATATAGACAGAGCATCCTGACGGCGTCATGTATTAGCCTCTGACGTCGTCAACTCGCAGCCAAGATGAAATTCGTATTGCCTAGATCCACTTCTGACGTCGTCATGTAGAAATAAGCTCTAGACCGTCACTAGTATTTGGACTCTGACGGCCTTGGTGACTCCGTCAGGCCATTAACAAAGAAAATGTTCTGGGCTGTCACGCTATAAGTTCCACTTCCACCTCTTTTCTCACTCTTGACGCCGTCATGAGTTAAAGCTTGACGTCGTCAGGTACTGTTCCCAGCCAGGAATTTGAGATTTTGCCATTTCTTCACTTTTATGCTCGAAAAACGTCCAAAATGCTTCCTTTTCCAGATTTCTCCTCAAAAGTACCTAAAACGACAAAAGGAACGATTTAGGGCAATATTTGATCAAATATTCTCGAATTCGGGCTTAAATGACCCCTTAAAAGCGGCACACTTTTCGCCTCATCAAATACCCTTACACTTGAGATTTGCTTGTCCTCAAGCAAATGCGCTTTTATTCTAATCAAAATACTAGTTAGGGGTCATTTAACACTAATAGAAAAGTAATTACAAAAAATAGTCGTTCCACTAAAAACCAAAAACAAGAACGGAGGTCATACACTAGCACCTCACAAATAGTGTTTAGATTCTCACATCTCTCAGGTGTAATAAAGTATATATCACAATATGTAAATAGAAAACATCTCTCACTACCTGTCATAGAAAATATATTACCATAGGCTTGGGAACGGATCAAACCTCCACCACTTGGCGTAAGCACCTAGGATAAACTATCAAAGAGGTCTTTTAAAGGGTTATAATGTTAGGTGCAGGGATATGGAAAACATGGTTTTGTTGGATAAAGGAAATATTTACTGGTGGCGAGTTAATCATCTTGGTTAATTACACGTACAATATGGCGTTGCTAAGCTAAGCCTTGACTCAACTTAAGCTAATAAATCAAAAATAACAGAAACATAAAACAAACATAGAATGAAACAGGATGGTAGTCCGTATGTTTTTTCTCTTTTTTCTTTTTTTTTTTTTTTCTTTTTGTGCATACACTTTTACCCTACCATCCAAAATAATACATCATAGGGAATGTACATTCCCCTTACACCTAAATTTTTGTATAGTTTACAATAAACTACTCTAATGACTCGAATCAAGATAATCAAGATATTTAGAGTACTTTTTAAGATTAATGCACATATGGGGGTAATATATGATGTTCTTCCCTATTACTCCATAACACTAGTACTTTACCCATGAGTCCCAATCGTCCCAAAACAATATGTACAAGATATGACTCGACTTAGCAACCATGTAATCAATTAGACAATTAACTAATGGTTTAAACAAATAACAATAATGCACTAAAGATGAGTGTATACAAGGAAGGCTAAGGCGATTTGGGTGCACATTTAGGTGGGTTGTAACAGATTCTTCCTTTAAGTAAGATGTTTAAAGTTAGAAATGAAAAGATAGGCTCAGAGGGGTGTAATAGAGGTATCGTGTACTAAAAATGAGTACAAAGCTAAGGTGTGGGAGAAATTAATTGACTTTACTAGTCAAGTAAAAATAAGCAGTGTGCAAATCCAAAAGTATAACAGAAGTTCTAATAAGCTTTGAAACTTGGAATTTTGATGCAATAAGCTACAATTAAGCTACAAATGATGAAATAAGATGTATCCAACTGAGATGTATGTAAAATAAGCTAGAACAATTTAATAAGTGCTCAGAATAAGCCAGGAGATACCAACAAGCACTTATCCAAAAACCTGAGTACTAGACAGTCCAAAATGGGGGACTTGCAGCCCTCTGTAAGGTCCACATGAGGGTTCAAGGGTCCAAAATAAGGGCTTATCTAAAAAGCTGAGCTGGGTGGCTTTCCAAAAAGCCAATAATCAAGCCTTGGGGTCCACAAATAAGCTAGATATGAGCTTATGAATTTGTCTTGATCTCCTGATGAACTCAGTTACCTGACTGTGATGGGGGTAACTTATGGGCACAAATATGCTAAGGGCAAGGGACTTAAGGTCCAAAATAAGAACTGGACTAAAAAGCTATCCTAAAAAGCTTCCCAAAGAACCAATAGTTGAGGGTTGGGGCCCACAATCTAACTCAGATGAGCTAAGGAAATAGGGTTGATACCCTGGTGTAGGGGAGGTATTGTCCCTGCAACCCTAAATAAGCTGCCTAATAAGCAATTAGAAAAAATTCTAAAATTAATCCAAAATGAGATTTCATAAGTTCAGCTGGTGGACTTTAACCTCCAAAAAGCTCATGGTCTTAATTTGAAAAATTAAATCAGGAAAAATCTTGCAATTTTTGGATTTCTGCCAAGCCTATCGAATTTGATTTTTTGATTTTACCTCTTAAGTTGACTATTATGACATTTGAGCTTAATTTATTGACTGATTAAGTAATAATAAGCTATAATACTACTGAATCAAGCTATATTATCAAGTAATGAGGTGATTTTATGATTATGGAATCAATATTCCAGGCAGTTAACTCTTAAGATGAGATCAAAGAGATTGTTGACTTTTTATCAAAGGACCATGGGATTTTAAGGTTTGACTGACCTAATATGACCTATGGAAGCATGTGAGAACAGATAACAACAAACAAAACTACCATGAACACCTCTTCTAACACCCCAACCGAAAAAGGGCTAAAGTGTAACAAGTTAAGAACCAAGAGGGAAATATCTAAGTCTATCTCTAATCCATAGGGAGCTATCAATAGTGTAGTCCACTAAGAGCTCCTAAGCACTCTTCATCCAACCCCGCTTCCTTCTAAAAACCTGTCGTAGGAAAAGAAATGCGGCTGAGCTTAAAAAGCCCAGTGAACAGATATAAACAAACGATAACTAATAACAAAAGGAAAACGAAGGTGAATACGACATAGGTCCAAGCGAACCTGCTGAGATAGAAATCAAGAATATGGAAACATGGAATATGATCAAAGGAAAATACGGATAATGGATATCAAACAATCAATAAAATGAAATGAGTCATAAGTGTAAGCAAAAGAAATAAAGCAAGCATAAGTTAATTACATTAGAGATGACAAAATAATAAGAGTCATAGAGAATTAGAACAAATAGGAATGCCCAACAATATATATATATACTAAATGTACATAGAAGTCATGACCTCCATTGTACCAAATGTGAAAGTGGTGTATTGCACACACACCAAAACATTCACCAAATATTAATAAACATAGTACCTAGGATGCATCCATACGCTCCCTGCAAAACAAATATATATGCACAAAGCTCTAGGCTAAGAAAAACATATACAATAATAAATATAGGACTGAATAGCTATAACATAATAGGGAACGCTGTGGACAAAAACCCACCTCCACAGATAGTTTCAATACCACTGGTGCATCAGTGGCAAGGCCATGGACTCCCCATGACTGGCTACAAATTAATTAAATAATGGGCAACAAATAGGGCATAGGAATGCTATAAGAATAAGAACTATAGCATACAACAAATATCAAGCAAATCATAACAAAACTGGATCACTCAAATACGAATCAGACAAAGAGAAGCATAGCAATGGCTTAAAAGGGATAGAATCATACATCAAAAGTAAAGAGTCATGAGAGAAAGAAGGCCTTTACTAAAAAGACAGAATATTTGTACCTTAAACCGCCAATGAAACCATAACATAAAAATAGGAAGTCAATCCTTCTTCAGCGAATCTACACGAATTAATGATGGCTTATTAACTTATTTTAAAAATTAGATTACTTGTTTTAGTCGGCTTTTCATTTTTAGTAACCTTCCATTTATAGTAGCTTTCCAAAAGTTGTAACTTTCCAAAAATAGTAAGCTTCCCAAATTAGTAATTTTCTATGCTTATTATGATTTCCCTATTTAATAAGTTTCCCGAAATAGCAATTTTATACATTTAGAGTTATAAATGTCAAATAGATCACTTTAAAGGTTTAATATGATCAAGTTCATAGTTTAGGCTTTAATATGCCATTTTAGCAAAGTTTAGGGTCAAAATGTAAATTATCAAAATTAAATATTAAGACTGTCAAATAAAATTATTTTAAAGTGTATACTAATATTTTATATTAAGACGATAATTTTAGACCCTAATTTATTAATGTATCCTTGACATTAAACTTAGACCGTGACGACTAAAATATGTTATTATCACATGCTCAATCACACGACTCACACACTTAAACACCCAATTCTCATTTTAGACCATTCTAAACTTACTCTCATGCACACATTCAAAAGTCACAAACTGAACCATGCATGCGATCACCAACCTTTATGTATACTTGAGTTTTAATCCAGTTTTAGCAAGTTAACCTTTATTTAGCTTTTACCCATTCGAAAACTACAAAGAAATGTGTCCAAGTCGGCCCACCAGTAAAATACACACATAAGTTTTATAGTCATGGTTTCAATTCTTGTTTTAAAACTGATTCGAAATGCACGTTTCAAAAATCTCTTTTACATGCGATCACACGTTAAACCCTTTTATATTTAAACTAGAGAGTAGATAAATCATTTAAAAGACAAGGTTACATGCGTGTCACACAACAGATTCGAAAAGGCCTAAGACAAAAACAATGTCGACTCAGCACAACCAGGTTTAACCCCTTTTAAATTTGACTGAATACACACATTCACGTCTTTTAACTCTATTTAATATACATTAAAACTGCATGATTTCCAGCCCTATGTCGCTACATACATACCCATTTTTTATGTAGAAAAACATGCATGCTAACATCTCTTTACTCACACATGGAACACACAACAATATTTATATAACGTCTAGCTTTTAGCGACAACAACAAGCAATTCCATGCACGCTCATATCAAGTTTCATTATATTTTTACGTGTACATACACACACGCGAGAGACAAAATAAGGTATCGCGAGACCCGTTAACCACGAACCTTCACGAGCCTCGAACAAACTTAACGAGACACAATCAAAATCACATTCACACCAAGACACTACTTGCACACTCTTATTCACGTAAATATGATACACGCTCCATTTATTTAGCATAGGTTTTTAATCCAGATTTTAGATCATGTTTTAAAGCTCACCAATGTATTTTAAAGACCAGGCCAAGAAGTATTTTCACCACAGATTTGATAGAATTAACAATAGGCTGAAGTCGACATATATCGGTTTATATTACATGCTGTGAATTATTATGATTTTATGCGACCCATTTATATGTGTGTTGAATGCCAATGATTTCATGCAAAGGATTTCTAGTACATAAGATCGAAATAAAAGAAACAACAAAAAGGAAAATAATTGAACCAGTTGGGGATTCGTACCCTCGTAATGAGACACAAGAAGAAAGATAACCAAGACCGAACCCAAAGTCCATCCTACGTTTGAACCACCTCAAACCAGAAGTAAAACCCACGATCAATAACCTTTATCAAACCAGGAATCCCAACTCCTTCGAAATAGGAAATAATAGACCCACGATCAAACCAACCTTCGAACTTGAAAATCACCCGCGGTTACACCTTGTTCGAGCAGGAAACCACCATTGTCACACCACACACTCGACTTCATTATCGTCCTTAGTCAATCAGGAAAAGAGAGACAGAAAGGAAAAGGTAGCAGCCGTATTATTATTGATAGGTTTATTAGGGTTTGTTGAAGTTTTTTGTTTAAAATGTGTTGAATGGAGCAAGGGGTGTGAATATTCGGTTATAAAAATCAAACCGTGTATGGGATTTCAAATAGGTAATGTCGTGTGTCATAATGGTGATTGAGAAGCAATTTAAGGTTGATTAGGTAGTGATAGGGCCAAATCATGGGATGATGATTGAGTGTTAATTATCATTAGAAGGTTGCCATAATTTGAAATAGTGTGCCACATAAGAATAAAAATTAAAAATCGGTCCTTTGTATAACCTTTTAACGTGTGATGTTTATTTCGGAATATTAGTTGTGTCGAATTTACTTTATATCATAGCTTAAGTTATAGGTTCAAGATTTAATGGTACAAAGTTTAGGAAAAGATTCAAATTATATGGGAATTTCAGAAAAGTGATTTTAGGGTTTTACACCACTAATTTAGGAAATCCAAACACCCTTAATAGAACCTTATTTTGTGAATTTCAAAGCTAATGACAGTTTAAAACTATAAAACTTGTTCCAAAGGTTCTAATATGATGACATGAGATCATTGAAGCACAAAAAAACAGGCAACAATGATACGTTGGAATTGTGCCATCGTAACAGGTTTTACCTCTCAAGGAATTTTGAGATGCTTACAAACCCCACTAGGCAGTGTACCTGATCGTTGTAGTATAGTATAGTGATAAGTACCAGGGGATTGATCGTTCAATTCAGGAATAGTGTCGCTAGGATTAGAAATTAGTTGCTAGCCAACTAACCCAATTCACTGAGATGCAGTCAAAATAAAAATAAAAGAAATTAAAATTAGACTAATTTACTAATGTGGTGGAAACAATGATGAGAAAAGTTATGTTCCCTTAGATTTAATTACTCCCTAGATATCTTTTACTGGTTGATTAGCTTGATACAATTGCATGGATGACGGGTTATATTCCTTAATACCATTCGTAGGGCCGTGTACAATATTCCCTAACTCTATAAGACCCTACTTCACTCCTATGTCGAGCCGATTAAAAGCTCCTAGCATGGGATCATTAGAATTCTCTTATGCATTAAATACAACCAAAAATCGTAGTACACCTTCGATCATGTTTCTTAAGACGTTCAAGCAAGTTACGAATGGAAGTCTGCTAGTTTTCTTAAGCCTAACATCGAATACAATCATCCGTAACAATTATAAACGAGCAACCAACCCATAATCAACATCTAGGTTTCACTACATCTAAGCAAACACAATAAAAGCCTAGTCTAACATGTTAAAAGAAAGATAAACATAAGATAGAATCAAAAAATACATAGACATATTGAATGATTATTGAAGTACTTATCTTTAGTCAAACATGGAAGAAATAAGGGTTTGAAACCCCTTCAATATGCAGGAAATTCGACCTAGGGTTTTTGTGTGATATTCCACAACTTGTTCCACACTTTACAATGAAAAATTGGAAAAATATATATAGACAGAGCATCCTGACGGCGTCATGTATTAGCCTCTGACGCCGTCAACTCGCAGCCAAGATGAAATTCGTATTGCCTAGATCCACTTCTGACGTCGTCATGTAGAAATAAGCTCTAGGCCGTCACTAGTATTTGGACTCTGACGGCCTTGGTGACTCCGTCAGGCCATTAACAAAGAAAATGTTATGGGCTGTCACGTTATAAGTTCCACTTCCACCTCTTTTCTCACTCTTGACGCCGTCATGAGTTAAAGCTTGACGTCGTCAGGTACTGTTCCCAGCCAGGAATTTGAGATTTTGCCATTTTCTTCACTTTTATGCTCCAAAAACGTCCAAAATGCTTCCTTTTCCAGATTTCTCCTCAAAAGTACCTAAAATGACAAAATGAACGATTTAGGGCAATATTTGATAAAATATTCTCGAATTCGGGCTTAAATGACCCCTTAAAAGCGGCACACTTTTCGCCTCATCAAATACCCTTACACTTGAGATTTGCTTGTCCTCAAGCAAATGCGCTTTTATTCTAATCAAAATACTAGTTAGGGGTCATTTAACACTAATAGAAAAGTAATTACAAAAAATAGTCGTTCCACTAAAAACCAAAAACAAGCACGGAGGTCATACACTAGCACCTCACAAATAGTGTTTAGATACTCACATCTCTCGGGTGTAATAAAGTGTATATCACAATATGTAAATAGAAAACATCTCTCACTACCTGTCATAGCAAATATATTACCATAGGCTTGGGAACGGATCAAACCTCCACCACTTGGCGTAAGCACCTAGGATAAACTATCAAAGAGGTCTTTTAAAGGGTTATAATGTTAGGTGTAGGGATATGGAAAACATGGTTTTGTTGGATAAAGAAAATATTTACTGGTGGTGAGTTAATCATCTTGGTTAATTACACGTACAATATGGCGTTGCTAAGCTAAGCCTTGACTCAACTTAAGCTAATAAATCAAAAATAACAGAAACATAAAACAAACATTGAATGAAATAGGATGGTAGTCCGTATGTTTTTTCTCTTTTTTCTTTTTTTTTTTTTTTTTTTCTTTTTGTGCATACACTTTTACCCTACTATCCAAAATAATACATCATAGGGAATGTACATTCCCCTTACACCTAAATTTTTATATAGTTTACAATAAACTACTCTAATGACTCGAATCAAGATAATCAAAATATTTGGAGTACTTTTTAAGATTAATGCACATATGGGGGTAATATATGATGTTCTTTCCTATTACTCCATAACACTAGTACTTTACCTATGAGTCCGAATCATCCCAAAACAATATGTACAAGATATGACTCGACTTAGCAACCATGTAATCAATTAGACAATTAACTAATGGTTTAAACAAATAACATTAATGCTCTAAAGATGAGTGCATACAAGGAAGGCTAAGGTGATTTGGGTGCACATTTAGGTGGGTTGTAACAAATTATTCCTTTAAGTAAGATGCTTAAAGTTAGAAATGAAAGGATAGGCTCCGAGGGGTGTAATAGGGGTATCGTGTACTAAAAATGAGTACAACGCTAAGGTGTGGGAGAAATTAATTGACTTTAATAGTCAAGTAATATGACTTAAATGGTCAAGTTATTATGATATGGGTTTGAACACATGGGTGATCCTAATGCCTCTTATCATGTAGTAAATCCTACTAAACGAATGTAGTCTCACTAGCAGTCTTGGGATGCATCACTAACGCAAGTTCTAGAATCTAAATGCTACCGGTACACTCATAAGTGCTAATAATGAATGCTTTTCCTATCAAATATAAAGGCGAACCTCACATATTTAGGTGGAAATTTTTTCTGAATGGTACGGTTTTGTGCTATTCATACAACTCCTATCTATGAGACGCTTGTTAAGGCTAAAGTTTCACTCCTAAATGTTGTAAAAAAATTAAATTTGGCGCTAAAATTACACTAACAAGTATTTCTCTTAGCTTTATTACACACCTACCATCAAACAAACAAACTCAAGTGCAATAGTATCCTATAAGGTATCATCATTTACCCTCCCCTTTCACTTAGGATGAACATTGTCTCCAATGTTCAATTAAAGGATGTAAAAGTAAATTAAGTAAAAGAATGAAAACAAATACTCCCCTGATTCGTTCGGTGTGGATAGTGTGTCAACAAGGTTAGATCTTCCTCCAAGAAAATGAATGTTGAAAGCTTCCCTCCAGAAATATAAATCATCTTCTTGTCATATATAACCTGTTAAACCTGAGAAAACAATCAAGGCAAACCTCGCGTAAAATCGGCGACAATCTATATATACTAACAAATTCTAGAAAAAAAAATAGCATATATGTCTTAATGTTGCTTTCTAGGATTTAATGGGATATAATGCTTTTGGAATGAATGTTTGCAGATTTCCTGGAGTTTATAAAACTAAAGAATCAACAAAAACTTAAAGACTTCGATTTAAACAAAACTCGCAATATTTTTCAGAATTTTGATACTTGACACCATCAGGTTGTAACTCCTGACGCCGTCAGAATGTTCTTGGAAAAATCTTATGTTAAGTTTCCGGAAAATTTCTGGAAAAACTCATGCCTTATTTCCTGGAAAATCCTGCAAAACATCATTATGACTCGATACAAGCGTTTGACTCAAACAAATACTAATATACATGCTCATTTAATATTGTGGCGTATCATGATCAGTTTCGTTCTTATAAACAAATCTGGGTTTCCCCTTACACTTAGCTTTTGCAAAATACCTTTATATGTAATTAAGACGAAGTTAAAAACAAAATAAAGCATTTTCACAATTTAGTTTTACCAACAATACAAATAAAACATGTATACGGAAACAAATAAAATCAAACAAACAAACAAACAAACAAACAAAGCTTGGGTTGCCTCCCAATAAGCGCTTATTTTTGTTCGAGTCACGAGCCTGACTCTATCCTTATTTAACGAAAATAAGAGAAGTTTTCCCTACACTTAGGATTAAGTGCGGGAAATAGTAGCGATTACCACCTTCTCGGTGGAAGTATGCCTCGTGAGGAAAGAGTGGTGGATGAATTATATGCTTAAAGGGGTGTGCTCCAATCATCATAACCTTACCTAGCTCACTTTGGTCGATGGGTGAGTTGAAGTTTTCTCCTAAAAAGGGATCATCTTCTATCAACTTTGAGAGACTCCTAGTTGGGAATCCGTCTTGACCTAATAAACCCGGTTTAAACCCATAATGTGTCTTGTGATCAATCATGAATGGGTGATTGGTATGTGTTAATTTACACATACCTTTATACCTAAATATCGAACCAAAACGACCAAAAACCTAACTATGAATGCCAAAGTTGTATTGTTTTTGTATTTGTGATGTGCAGGTACGGATATTACGCAAATGCGAAAAATTAATAAGAAAACAACAACACGAGCACGGGAATGGAAGAAGGTTCAAAAGCCAAGGCTGGGGAAGGATTTCTCGATTACGAATCAGATTTATGCTCAAAGTATCATAATATACCTTGAAGAATCATTACTTGGCAACAAAAGCCCTTGGATCACATTTATTGAAGATGACAGAAGTAGTCCTTATATTTTCAGATTTACAACAATAGTCCTTGCTCATTCTCAAAAGCTGAAATTGCAAATGGTCCTAGTCCAAATATGAATATAAGTTCAAAACCACAAAACTATATCCCAAAGCCCAACTTTAGCCTAAGTCTACCCAAATTGATACCCGAGCCCATTTCCCATACCTGGTCAAAAGGTCCACACTCACCCCTTTGGTCAACACTATCAACCGGTCAAACAAAATAAAAAATATTACCCCGTACCATTTACCCGCCCCCCAATTACCCACTCAACCCAGAAAATACTGTTCACATAAGAACCCTAATATTACCTTGCCCTTAATTACCACAATTAAGGGTATTTTCGTACCATCAAAGAGCTTCTAGAAGTGTCAGGTGATGTCAGAGGCATGTCAGAGCAAAGAAACACACGTTTGGGACACTTGGCAAGAGCTAATTGGTTGGAACGCGTCATATCTTTTGATCCAAGGGTGCACATGAGTTGGGATTGCTAGGATTATGATCTAAGGGCTTGAATGACAATCAAAGAAGCACAATTCATGAGGATCGCCAGCTTGGCAGTTTGATACCCCTCTCTCTAGATCCTTCTCACATGTGCTATATATAGAGATGCTAGGCTATCTGTTTTAGGTGTGGAGTTTGGAGTAGAAAAACTCTGCCTGAATTTCTTTCAAATTGTAATAGCTTTAGTTTAATAATAGTTGTAATATTTTCTTTTAAATGAAATTTATTTTCAGTTAATCATTTTCATTAAATTGTTGTTACTGCTTATTAGTCAGCTTATTTCATTGTGTTAAACAGTTACTTTAAGCCTTAATTTCTAAATCAGTTTTTAATATCATTCAAGTATTTTGAGCAAATTCAGAAAATCAGAAAAGGAAAAAAAATAATTCAAAAAGTTGTTTAATCAAGTCTTCTAGCTTTCATATAAACTGTTTTAGAATAGATTGAACCTCATTTCAGCTTGTAGCTTTGGTAAAATTACCAATTCAGTTTCATTATTTCAAAGTTTGATGGTCAATATAAGTCAACCGTAGTGGTTTATTGGTGATCTAAGGTGGTTTGGCAGGCCAAAACAGAAAGTGAAGGATTTGAGCCTGTCTAGAGACAGGCTAGCTTAGTGAAGTATCTCTGTTCTTGCTGAGATACCAGAGATTGTAAGTACTATTTTCATTTCTTGCTTAACTAGTAGCTACATCTGTTTCCTGTGTATTTGATTGATTCAGTGGATTTTGATTGATGATCTAGCTTTTTATTGAGTTGTTATAGCTTTGTGATTCAGTAGTTTAGTGAATTGAGATTTGGATTTATGATTCAAAGTGTTTTCTGTTAGTTGCAGGGGTGTTTGGATTAGTGATTTGCTGAGTGTAGTTGATGTTATTTTTCAGTTATAGCTTTACCAATAGTTAACCTTAGGTCATAATAGACTAGTTTGCTCATAAAATCAGTAGGTTAGTTCATAAAAGTCAATAGTAGCTTTGTAATTTTTATATTACTGATATATGCATCTATGTGGATCTGTGTTACTTAAGATAGATACTTAGGATGATAATGAATGATAGGAAGCTGATTATTTAGCTTAATTACACCTAGTTTGTTAGATCTAAGCTGTTTAATCTCATATTAGTCAAAGTTTTAGTTTACAATTAAAAGTCAAATTTAGTTTGAATAAGATTTTTGGTCACAACTTTGTTAGTAGTTCTAGGGTTCATTTCTAGTTGGAATTACATTTTGTTTGCTGTTTTGAGGAGATTAGCAGTAAGTAAAACAACATCAAAAAGAAATTTGAGGTTTGGATCTTATTTGCTTATTGGAAAAGCTGTTGGAAGTTGGCCAATTGAACCTAAGTTTCCCCTGCACCACAGGATTTGACAAACTTTCTTGGCATCATTTAGTGTAGTATAAGATAGTTTTTGTCTGAGCTTTTTGGTTTATAGCAACTCAGTAGTGCTAGCTTCCATTTGCCCCCATGATCTTGTAGTATAGAGCTTATTAGATGCTGCTTATTTGCATTGCTATTTAGTGGCTAGAACATGTATGCTTATTGAATCATTGGGCTGCATTTGTTTGTTTGAGCTTGTGTTTGAGTTTTATTGGTTTTTCTAAGTTTCTTTATAGTTGTATGAGTGTTGTGAATGGTCTGCTTCTCCTGGCTTATTCATTTCCTTATCCGCTTATGATTTAGCTTATTGTGTAACTGCTTATTATTCATTTTTATTGATTCTGTGTTTTCTTTCATTACTTTTGAGCACATCTGAGCTTATTATAGTATATTTCATCTGTTTGATCAGTTTGGTTAAGATTTGTGGCAAGTGCTTATAAATAAGCACTTGCCATAAGCTATTTTGGGTCAAAATAAGCACTTCAGCTTATCATTTTCATTTCAAAATTTTTCTGCAAGCTTATTATAATATTCTAGATTTTCTGTGAATTTTTTATAATTTTCTGAGTTGATTTGATATTTTTCTTAATTTTTCTTCAAATATAATTATTTTTAAATCCTTTTAAATAATCAAAAAGCAATAAAAAATCAGAAAAAGCCTTTAAAAATACAAAAATATTTTAGAAATTCTTTTATAATATTCTAGATTTTTCAGATTAGTTCTCATAATTTTCCCATTATTTTTCACAATTTCTATTATTTTTAATTACTTTTTAATTCAATAAATAGAAAATAAATCATAGAAAATAAATAAAAACTCAAAAAAATATTTCTTTTTCTCAAAATTCTTTTTGTTAGTTTAAGATTTTTAGAAAATTGTTTTACATTTGTAGGACCATTTTTAGAATAAAAGTCGCGTTTTATTTCGTACGTTATGTTTAATAATTACGTTTGCATTTCCGTTTTCACATTTTCAACTTTTGTGCATATATATCTTGTAACTTGTGCATAATTCACTATTTCTTTTTACAATTTGAATTTCGCAATCACTTTTCACTTTACACTTTTCACTACACGATTCCCAATTCGATTATTCGATATTCCATTCGAACCTTCGTTGGAAGAATGACCCGGGGAAATACTTTCATAAGTATTTCTTCGGAAAATAAATATATACTATAATTGACACGCATCAGTGATGTAAGTATGTAAGGTCATGGTTCACTCCTATGCCAGCTTCCTCTCTACAAGGCTTAGAGTCTACTACCTTCAACGTAAAACTACCTGGACTATATGGTCTAATGGGTTGATCGGGACCTTTTTCAATTCCTAAATTCACATGTAACGATTGAAGATTAGGTAATGGTTTTGGTTGAGGCTCCGGTTCATCAAAACTAGGAAATTCCCTAGAACTAAGAGTAAGGTTATCATTACAAGTATTCAGACATATATCCTCAAGTGGTGCTTGGTCCAAGAGTTCTACCTCCATCAAAATTCCTAAAGTTTCTTCTACTTCTTTCGGGTAAGTCACGGGCGGTGTGTGTACCTCAATTGATGGTGGGACTTGTGGGGTACTTAGTGGGCTTGGATTTTCCACCTCATTCTCCATTGTATCTAGATTACCTATGCGTTCATCTTGTATTATGGTGGAATCAAACCACTCCATGTACCAAGGTATCTCATCTATAGGTTTATTATTCCCAAACAAACTTCTTGCTTGTTCCCTCAAACTTGCGATCAATTGATTTGTAACAACGTTTGTTGGGTTGTCCATTTTTTTGGCAAGTATGGCACAATTCTATATTGTTTCCCATGCTTCATCAGCACTTAATCCCCAAAGGTTCCCATCTGCGGCATGGTCAATGTCCATTTTGGTATAGTGGTCGACACGATGGTAAAATATTTCAATTTGGGACCACAGATCAAAATTATGATGAGGGACTTTTCGAAGTAAATATTCAAAACGAGTCCATGCATCATAGATAGGTTCATCTTCATGTCGTTTAAACATCAAGATGTCATTTGGAGTGGGTGAATTTCGTGTTGGTAGTATGGTAGATTCGCGTTCTACATAATGGCTAACGTAATAGTCAATGGAAAGGTATTTACAAACAAAGACACAAAGAAAAGATAGACTAAAGAAACCTAAAAAATAAAAATAAAAATATTACTAGAAAAGAATCCAGCAAGTAGACCTAATAAAAAGAAATTCTAACCTGGACAATAACTATTCCCCAGGCTGCGGCACCAAAAACTTGATACATGGGAATTGCGCCCTCGCAACAGGTTTTACCTCTCAAGGGATCTTGAGAAGCTTACAACTCCCACCAGGCAGTGTACCTGATCGTTGTAGTATAGTATAGTGACAGGTACCGGGGGATTGATTGTTACACTCAGGAATAGTGTCGCTAGGATTAGAAAGCCTACTAAACTATGTCTAGAGGTGAGGGATGATTCTTTTTGTATTTTTATATTTTATGAAAGCAAGTAAAATCTCGGGTTTTGAAGGAGTGGGCGGAATTAGTTTCTAGCCAACTAACCCAATTAACTAAGATGCAATAAAAATAAAAGAAATGAAAATTAGACTAATTTACTAATGTGGTGGAAACAATGATGAGAAAAGTTGTGTTTACTTAGATTTAATTACTCACTAGATATCTTTTACCGGTTGATTAGCTTGTTACAATTGCATGGATGACGGGTTATATTCCTTAATACCAGTGGTAGGGCCGTGTACAATATTCCCTAACTCTATAAGACCCTACTTTACTCCTATGTCGAGCCGATTAAAAGCTCCTAACATGGGATCACTAGAATTCTCTTATGCATTAAATACAACCAAAAATCATAGTACACCTCCGATCATGTTTCTTAAGACGTTCAAGCAAGTTACCAATGGAAGTCTGCCAGTTTTCTTAAGCCTAACATCGAATACAATCATCCGTAACAATTATAAACGAACAACCAACCCATAATCAACGTCTAGGTTTCACTACATCTAAGCAAACACAATAAAAGCCTAGTCTAACATGTTAAAAGAAAGATAAACATAAGATAGAATCAAACAATATATAGACGTATTGAATGATTATTGAAGTACTTATCTTTATTCAAACATGGAAGAAAGAAGGGTTTGAAACCCCTTCAATATGCAGGAAATTCGACCTAGGGTTTTTGTGTGATATTCCACAACTTGTTCCACACTTTACAATGAAAAATTGGAAATATATATATAGACAGAGCATCCTGACGGCGACATGTATTAGCCTCTGACGCCATCAACTCGCTGCCAAGATGAAATTCGTATTGCCTAGATCCACTTCTGACTCCGTCATGTCGAAATAAGCTCTGGGCCGTCACTAGTATTTGGACCCTGACGGCCTTAGTGACGCCGTCAGGCCATTAACAAAGAAAATGTTCTGGGCCGTCACGTTATAAGTTCCACTTCTACCTCTTTTGTCACTCTTGACGCCATCATGTGTTAAAGCTTGACGTCGTCAGGTACTGTTCCCAGCAATGAATTTGAGATTTTTCCGTTTTCTTCACTTTTATGCTCCAAAAACGTCCAAAATGCTTCCTTTTCCAGATTTCTCCTCAAAAGTACCTAAAATGACAAAAGGAACGATTTAGGGCAATAGTTGATCAAATATTCTCGAATTTGGGCTTAAATGACCCCTTAAAAGCGGTACACCTTTCGCCTCATCAAACAACAACAAATACCTGTTAATCTTGGTAATGCTATATATGACAATGAAGTATGAAATCTGAGCAATATTGATTCTAGTGAACAAACAAGTACAAAATAACATCAAATCCCATTCAATACACTAATTATGAACAAAGAACACAAAGATATGCAACCATATGCTATTGTACAGTAGATAACAAAAATCATAGATAAAGGCTTACATGAGCTTCCAAGCTAAGAACATAGAACTTGGACCCATAACACTTCCTATAGCCTCCCTTGAGGCTCTAAACCCATGAGAATCCAACATTCACAATTCTTCTTGCTTCTGTCTTCATATAAACTGGTTTCTTATTTATGAGCTATTTTTATTGTATTTTTGAGTATTTTTTAGATTTTAACTAAGGATTAAGTTAAATGCCTTGAAAACCTTGACAAGCTTTTAAGTAAGCTTAAATGAACTTAATGGATCACTAATCAACAACTTTTCATAACATAAAGGTAAATTGAGATTTTTAATGGAAATTGCATAAAACTGAATGTGCAATGACACACTGAAACTGATGATGAAAACAGGTTTAATTCACACTGAGAACCTTAGAAATACAACTTTTAAGCTTTAAAATACACTCGAATTTAATAATTTAACTATTCGACATACATTACACTAAAAAAAACTAGATAGTTCTCTCTTCTGCTCCTTCTTCCTCTTATAGGCCACATTAGGGTTTAGTGGGACCCTTTGAGTCTTTCCCATCACCAATCTTAGCCTTTGGATGTCTAAAAGCAATCTTAGCCCTTGGTTTAATTTTGGCGGGAAATATTGTTGGCCAATTTGCTTTGTGAAATACCAACTAGGGGGTAGCATTTAATGCTAAGGTGAAGGGTAGGTGTATGGTGGAGTGGGCGGTGGATTTGACTAGAGATGGTGGGATAGTTGGATGCGATGGGGTTGCAGGGTGCAAGTGGGAACGATTGAGGGAAGGGTGGTCAAACACTGTGTTTGACCCTGACTTATTACTAGTAAAAGGGGAGAACGGGCTTGGGTGGTTTTTGGGCTTGGGTATTGGGTGGATTAGGGGTGTGGAGTGGATTATGTTTGGAGTTGGACTTGGATTTTTGGATTAGTAGTACAATAGTCCGTTTGGTGTAGTAGTTTTAACAAGGACCAATTTTGCAATTTTCAGATTTTGTAAGGACTGAAAGTGTAATTCTTCCAAAGTTTACAAAGGGTCCTTTCTTGAAAAGGTTTAATAATCCAAGGACCATTTTGCAATTTTCCATATTTGATTTACATAGGGACCATTCTTGCCAAATCTGAAACTTTTCACCCAGGGACCAAACTTGGCACTTGTGAATTCTTAAGGACCATTGTTGACTTTTTCTTCCAAAATCCAATGCTCAGGGCCCATTTTTGTCAAATTCCAAACATGAGGGACCATTTATGCCAATTTTGCAAACTTTTGTTCCAAGGACTATTTTTGGCATTTTGTGATTCTCCTAGGTGTGTTTTGACAATCTGAGCTCAAAAGTGGTAATTTGCTTCCCTGGCTTTGGCTTTTGATACATTTTCCAAACTCGTGCTCGTTTTTGTCCTTTTTGGCCTGATTTATGCCAATTTCTGAAATATGCATTCCTGCACGATCACAAACACAAACACAAAAACACAATATCTTTGGAAATTATGGTTAGTTTGTGTCTGTTTTGGTCTTAATATGGACAGAAAAAGGTGTGTGAATAAGCACACACCAAATCTCCCCAGTCTAAGGTATTGGTGTGTCCTCACGTAATGTGATCAATTCACGCCCCACAAGATAAATAATTTTTATAACTCTTTTTACTGACATTGAAGAAGTAGCAAAATGTTCAAAAGAGAGTACAAAATCATTTATTCTTTAGAAAGCTCCGTTTTTCAGCTTTTATTTCCTACACTAATACTTACGTACATTTTAAACTTGTTGTGTGACGGGATGTTCGACTTTCATCATTTTTCAATAACATTTAGGGTCACGTAGTAGGAAACACAGCTCAGAGAAAAGTGTCTATACAGATAGAATTCATCGTCCCTGATTTTTAACGAGTTCCCATGCTAAGCGTAAAAATGAAATCATAGCTAAAAATGTCATTAAGATGCTAACACTACTCATAAATGCTAATTGTAATTCATGCTACCAAGTCTTATTGTATCTAGACTTTTTTAAAGACATGATTGCTCATTTTTCGTTCTGATATGCTTAAAGTCTGATAGATTTAGGCGGTGATTGGTCCTAAACGGTCAACTAAATCAACCAAGTGAATGGTCAACCAAGTCAAACATCTCAGACAAACTAACCAAGGAGTACAGTGTATCCCCGGGTCGTTATGTCCCGACGAGACGTGCAATTGTATTTGTGAACGTTTTAAGTGATCGGGTGATTTAACAGGAAGATCAGGATTTTGATTATTATGATTACACTACGAGATTATGATTGAGAATAGCTTATAAACACTATATTAACAATTACTGATAATCAGATAACCTAAAAACGTGATTTAGATTTAACAACGCACATTTGAATTTAAAATAAACGCGAACACGCAAAATAAAAAGTGAAATGGAAGCAAATAAAATCCTACGGTTATGAAATTTATATTTTTACAATCCCAATGATAAAAGAAAATTTTTAGAAAAAGAAAAATAATTTTTACACTATTTAATTAATTATTATTCATTAATTACTAATTACCTAATTACTTTTAATTATTTAAATTATACTAAATTACAACTAATTATGAATCTTAACTAGAAAAACGAAAATTAAATTTAGAAAAATCTAAAATATTATAAAACTAATTTTGAAACAGAAAATATATTTTTCTTACTTTTTAATTAATTATTATTAATGAAAACTAATTATTTAATTAATTTAAACTAAATTAAATTATAAAATATACTAAATCAAATGAGAAAAATTTGAAAAAATTCCTAAAATTACTACAAGATGTCAGGAACCTAGGAAAAATTTAAAATTAGGAAATGCTTATAAATAAGCTGAAAAATAAGCCAAAGAGCTTAAATAGAAGCTATCACTTTATTTATTTTTGGTTTTTTCTAATTTTTCTTTTACAAATCTATTAAGCTACTGAAATAAGGAAAATTTTGTGAAGATGGACACTATGGAACACAAAAATAAGCACTGTGGAGCTTAATGAGCTTAACAGATGAGCTTTTTGGTTCAAATTGTTATGTTAAGCTTAAATAAGCTGTCAAATAAGATGCAAGGCTAGAACCAAGGACTAATTAGGATGAAATCTAACTAAGTGTGCTCAGAATAAGCCAAAACAACAATCAAAGCTCAGTGAATTAACTGATGAGTTCAAATAAGCTAATCCAATATACCCATAGACCCTACAGGCTGAATGTAGGTACTTGCAGCCCACTGTGGGGCCCACAGTGGTGACCCAGTGATGGTTGGTCCTAAGGGGATGGCTTGGTGAGTTATCCAAAGAGCCAAGGAGTAAGGCTTAGATTCCACAATTGAGCTCTGTGTGAGCTTGTGAGATGGGGTGCATACACTGAGTGATATGATCACTCAGTGAATGGGCAAAAGCTCAAGTCAACTTTAATAAGCTTAAAACAGACATACAAGCAAGTGAGCACAATCCAAGAGGCAAGCAAACAACATCATATCACCAATTCTGAGATAAAAAATCAAAAAGGGGCATGCAATTAACAAGCTCAGTGAAAGCTGATGAATCAGCTTAACCTATGGTCAAGGGACATCTCCAAGGGTGAAAATAAGCTATTGAATAAGCAAAAAAGGTAAAACAAAGTAAGTAGCCAACAAAACAAGCCAGGTGGCTATCCAAAACACCAATTTTCAAACAAATTGGTCAACTAATGAGTAATTGGTGGCCTAAGGAAAAATTGGTCAAACTGGTGCACAGGGGAGGGTTCATGCCCTGCACCATCAAACAGAGACTTCCATACACCCCATAAAAATTCCCAAAAATAAGCTGATTGTGGGCTTTTGTAGTTTAGGTGGGGTACTTCTATCACAAGAAATTTCAAGTCCTAATTACACCCACAAAAATCAGGAAAATTTTTTCAAAAAATGAGATTTTGACTAAATTGCAATTTATACTTTCTTTGGTTTTTGAAGAATGTTGACTTAAATGAATTTTAAACTAACCTAGATGATTGAATGGTGCTTGTTTAAACTAAATCAAGCCAATTCTATCAAGCTAATCTATTTTTGAGTTGAATTCAAAGATTTAGAACACCAAATCACTAACAGTTAGGCTGTTGGTGATTGGATGTTCAATTTGGACTTTTTTTCTATAAAATTGACCAAAGAGATAGTCACTGTGGACTAAACTAAGCTTAAGAACAATAAACAAGCAGACCCTAACCCCTAGTAATAACAACAACTCAGCACAAATGCTTCTTCCAAACACCCCTTTAAAACTTGAGCAAATGAGATTTTTGAAGTTAAGGACTGTCTTAGGCTACGAAACTGATTCCAAATGGTATACTATGAAGAAAATGGATCATTTAAGCATGTATACATTCAAAAAGACAGCAAGTACTCATGAATCCATGATATGCTTATGATGAAAGTCAAACTAAGAAATTTGATCATAAGGAAATCAAATGAACCACAGAACAAATAAACACATCAAAACAACTTAAATACACTTAAATAAACATTAAACATCAAAGTTAAGCAGATTTAAATAACAATACAGTAAATAGCAAAAATTACAAATATAGCTTACAATAGATTCCAAAGCATAACAGGATAACCAGGACCAACTCTACCATCCTACTGCTCCCCATGGAGCTCTAAACCATGCTTCCACAGGTTTCTTCCTTCTTCTTCTTGGACTTTTTAATTTCTCACTATTTTTTTGTGTATTTATTTGGATTATTTTTTTTTTCTTTTTGGAATAAGAAGAGTAACAATGGAATTTTAAGGTCTAAATAAGTTCATAGTATTCAAACTAAGCAAATGAAACAGAGATTGAACAACTTAAACTCTTTATAAGCTAATATGAGGTTTTAAGCTAAAATTCCAAATTGAGAAATTCAAAGAACAAAATATATATATTGTTACTGAAAATGAAATCACAAGTCTTCTTGAAACTGAGAATCACAATTTAAAACTGAAATTTGTAACTAGAAATTAACCTAACATTACATTCGATTTAAAATTATACTAAAAACTACTACTCCTGCTTTTTGCTGCCTCTCTCTCCTTTTATCTTCACAAATTAGGTTTTAGGAAGTTCCTTTGTCTTATCCCAGCAGTAATCCAAGCCATTGGATGTGTGAAATTCAATCTTGACCATTTATGAGATTTGGCGCCAGAAACAAAAATCATAGCTAAAAGTCTGTATTACTTGTTTAGGGTGATATAATTTGGACTGGGGTGATTTGGAGTGGGTTTGGCAGTGTTTAGGAATGATGATGAGGGGTTAGAGTCGTTTTGCAGTGTGATGATGGTGTTGGTTTTGGCAGGGAGGTCACGGGGAGGGAGATGAGGTGGAGGTCAAACCCTTTGACCGGGGGTTTTATTATTAAAAGGGTGTTGGGATGGGCTTGTGATGTTTGGGCCAGGGATTTGGATTGGATTTAGTGGGTGTAGGATTGGGTTAAAGGGTTAAAGGATTAAAAGGGTAATGATTTGGTATTAGTTAAACATATGCCCAAGGACTACATATAGGCCTATAAACGAACCGGACGAACACGAACGGAGCCCTGTTCATGTTCGTTCATTTAATTTTAACCGGACAAATAAACGAACATGGACGCTTAAACGGACGAATTTTATTGTTCATGTTTGTTTATTAAGAAAATGAATTGTTCATGTTCGTTTATATTCGTTCATTAAGACACTAAACGAACGCTAAACGAACATAAACGATCGAACATAAATGAAAATAGACAAACAAACATAAACTTTATTGAATTCTTCACAATATATTGTTTTATAAGTGTTGTTTTGTTTAAACAAACCAATTTTTAAAATTATAAAATTAAAAATATGATATATGAACATAAATAGATAAATAAAGATAAACGAACTTTAATGAACGCCTAATCGGACGTTCATGAACATAAATGAACGAACGAGACTTTTGTTCATGTTCGTTCATTTAACTAAACGAACGTAAAATATTGTTCATGTTTGTTCATTTAATAAACGAACGAACATAAACAAACTTTTACCGAATGGTTCATGAAATGTTCACTGAACCTTCAGTTCATTTACAGCTCTAACTACATATGTAAATTCTGATTTTTGAGGGACCAGATTTGCAAATTTTCCCAAAGTGTTCCAAGGGACCTATCTTGCCAAGTTCCAATAATCCAAAGAACCTAAATTGTTATTTCCCAAATTTGAATTCCTAGGGACTTGTTTTGCCAAAATTAAAACTTGAGGGACCAAACTTGTAACTTTTCCAAAGTTTTCACCCAAGGACCATTTATGACAACTTTTGACTTTTAAATGCCTTGGGTTGACTTTTCTTTCAAAACAAATATTCAGGGACTAGTTTTGACAATTTTTGAAAGTTGAGGGACTGAAACTGCCAATTATGCAAACTTTGTTCGCTTTTCATCTGTTTTTAATCATTTTGCATCTGAAACATATAAAACACAATCCTGGGATATTTTCAGTATTTTGATGCATATTTGAGTGTTTTTGGATGTTTTGGCAATTCAGATTGACCAAAAAATGATGAGTGTTTAAGCACTCATCAATCCCCACACTAAACTATTGCTAGTCCCTAGCAATCTTTTATGAAAATTTAATGGATTTGAAGTCTCTTTACCAAAATCCATTACTTCTGGAGTAGCCAAATGTTTCAGTTCAAATAAGAACTATGGTACACTGATAACCATATGATTTTGAGCAAGTCATAAGCTGTCAACGGATTTGATTTGTCTTTACCTGAAGCCGTTTGATTCTGTACTAGCCAACTCTTTGATGGAATACAGTCATCATCTTGGTGAGTTGATTACCAATTATGGTTTTCCACAGCCTTTACCACAAGCCATAACCATACAATTTTTGGCAAATTGTAAGCAATAAACGGATTTTAGATATCTTTACCCAGAGCCGTTTGCTCCTGGATTAGCCAGTCCTTTTGTGGTTTAGACATGGTGGACTGATAACCATAAAAATTTTGCAATAAAGTGATTTTTTTTTTTTAATTTTGGCCAAAAATGGGGGGGGGGGGGTACTAGAAGGTATAATGTGATAAAATTCGCTAGAATTCCCCCCCCCCCCACACACTTAGAATTGAATATTGTCCTAAATATTCAAAGTCCTGGCTATTATGCTGAATCTTTGAACGTAAAAAGACAATATTACAAACTAAATGTGGGAACACGGTTTTTTTTCACTTTATTTATTTATATATACATACACATTTTTTTATATATATACATGGTGAACAACAGCAGGGGATGGCTACTCCCCCACACTAGGGTGTTAAAAAATAGAAAGAAGTCAGAGACATGGGTGAAAACCCATGTATATGCTACTGTTTTTGTTTACCAATTCGCTAGGTTGACTCGATCCCCGAATTCATTGGTCCTTGGGGAAAGTTTGGAGATCCGGGACAACCATGGGTGGTATGTTCCCTCCAAAGTAGTGCTTTAAATGATTCCCATTCACTTTGAAATTTGGTCCGTCATTTTGAGATAACTCAACGGTGCCATAAGGATAAACCTTTGCGATAGTGAATGGGCCAGTCCAACGGGTTTTGAGTTTACCCGAGAAGATCTTTAATCTAGAATTGAAGAGAAGGACTCGACCACCAACGTTGAAAACGCGGTTCTTGATTTTTGAGTCATGAATCTTCTTTGTCTTTTCTTTATAGATCAAAGAGTTCTCATAAGCTTGATCACAAAGTTCATTCAATTCATTCATTTGAACTTTCCGATGATCACCCGCTGTTTATAGGTCAAAGTTCGCATGCTTGAGGGCCCAATAGGCTTTATGCTTGATGAGTGTGTAAATACTCATCATTTTTATCGTATCTGAACTGCCAAAACATCCAAAAACACTCAGAAATGCATCAAAATACAAAAATTATCCCAAAAGTATGTTTTATATGTTTTAGATGCAAATGTTTATAAACAAATGAAAAACAAACAAAGTTTGCATAATTGGCAGTTTCAGTCCCTCAAGTTTCAAAAATTGACAAAACTAGTCCCTGAAGTTTTAAAATGAAAGAAAAGTCAACCCAAGGCATTTAAAAGTCAAAGTTTATCAAATTTGATCCTTGGGTAAAAAGTTTGAGAAAATTACACTTTTGGTCCCTGCAGTTTGAAATTTGGCAAAAATGGTCCCTGGGAGTTTTTTAAATGGAAAATGTCAAATATTGCCCTTGTAATATTCACATGTGTCAAAATTAGTCCTTGTTGCAACGTTGTAGTATTGGCAGATGTGGTCCTCAAGTTTCAGCAAATTACAAAATGGTCCTTGTGAAATTTCATACAAACCAAACGGGTACCCTATTATTACTACTCCCTAAACCCAAACCCAATCCACCACAAATAATACCCCAAGCCCACCATACCCTTCCCAAGCCCAAGTTACTCACCAGCCCACCAACACACCATCTCCCTTTTAATATTAAAACGGGGTCAAACCCCTGGCTTTGACCACCCTCTCCACATCACCACCCCACTCACTGCTACCATCCAAGACCCCCATCATCACCCCTATGCTGCTACCACTCCTGCAATACTCAACCCCCTCCTCACCTTGCCTAATCAAACAACCAAGTCACTCCAAAAATATACCTCTGGCTTCAATTTATAAGAAAACTCCAAAAAAGAGTTTTGGCGCCAAAAATAAAGGAAGGGCCAGGATCAAAAGTTAATCATCCAAGGGTCCTTGTTGTTGCTGGGAAAAGACAAGTAGGTGCCCCAAACCCTAATTTAGGGCTATAAGAAGAAAGAGAAGCAGTGGAGCATGGTGTGTAGGTTTTAGCTTAATTTTAAATTATGTCGAATTTATGTTTTCAGTCCAAATTAGTTTAAGAAACTTGTAATCTTGGTTGTAATTGTGTAAGTTTGGAGTTTTACTATTAATGAATTCAAGTATCAGTTGATTTTTCAGCTTGTGAGTTTCAATTTATTTCAAATTCTCAAAAAGTTTGGTTGTTATTTCTAGCAATTGTCTTGGACATCCTTAGGATCACATAGGTTCCCAGAAGCTTATTAAAGCTTGTAGAGACCATAAAATCCAGAATAAGTATAAAAAATCAAAAATATGATTGTGGTCAATATAGGTCAACTGTGGTGAATTTGAGATTGGTTCCAGGTATTCAGAGATAATGCAGGGCAAGTTTGGAAGGGGATAAGCCTATCTAAAGATAGGCTTCTTTGGAAAACCCTTTGTTCATGTTAAGGGTGTCTTGTAAGTTTGGTTTATTTTTGGTTCTTCTCTAAAATTTTAGCTTAAGGTTTGTTTATCTAGTCTATTTCTATTTGACTCATGCTTAATGTTCATCTGAGTAGGTTTAGTGTTTTGTAGTTTGTTTGATCTCAGTTTATTGTTTGAAGTATTGAATCTGTGTATTTTTTCTTTCTATATTAGTCAATAATTGTGAAACTAGGAATTTGCTGAGACAAGTTGTTGATTGTTGTTGATTTACATTCATTAGATGTTTCTTAGTGATAAAACATGTTTACTGTAGGTTGATTGTGGTTTAATCTCTCTTACACTTTGAAACACTCAAACAGACAAAACCTTAAAGGGTGTTTGGAATTGCTGAGTCTGTGGACTGTGTGGGGTTTTAAGGTGGTATTCTCAGGCTCCACACATTCACTTAGGTTAAACATTACTTATTCAGGTCATATAAGTAGTAAGTATTCAGTGAAAGTCAAACTTTACCTTTAATATCATATTAACTGTGTAGTGTTAGGATTTTAGTTGTCAAACTTTTAGTTTTTGCTTTAAAACTGTCAACCTAGCTTAGCATAGTTGCATTATACCTTATTTTATCATAATCAGTCATTTAAGAGTAATGAAAATTCATTTTAGTCAAACTTTAACATAATCTCACAAAGTCAAAGCCTGCATACTAAATTGTTGTCCAAATTTCAAATCAGTCCATAATCTTTGTTATTGATTGGAAATACAAAAACCTTGTTGCTTTGTGTTATCACCCAGCTTGTTCATACATTTCAAAAAGAAGATTGAAAATTGGAGTACAATTGCTTATTGAAAAAGTTATTGGAAGTTGATGTTCTGAGTATCACCCTCCCCTGCATCAGGGTATTTGCCCCATTTACTTAGGCTTATTTTGAGTATGTTTGTGGGTCCCAGCTTTCAAATTCAGCTTTTTTAGATAGCTTAATAGTATGGCTTATTAGGTTCAGGTTTGTTTTGGGTCTCAGGTTCTTTGCTTATGGGTTAATTTGACCTTAATTTTGCCATGACCACACCCTACATACTGAGTATCAGTGTGGTAGGCTCTTTTACAAGCCCAATCATAAGCTCATTTCTGAGCTTCAACTTGTGTTTCTTGGCTGTTTGTAAAGCCTAGCTACCAATTTCAAAATTACAATTCATAGAAAGCTTTTTCAAGCTTGTTCATTAGGGCTGCTAGCAGCTTCTAATTTGTCCCATTTCATTGAGTGCAACAAATACTCAGTGAATCCAAGGTTTTTCATAAGCTACTCATAAGCTCTCTAGTGGGTCCTACATTGAGAGTTTTGGCATTTTGGAAAGCCTACCACCTCTGCTAGCTACCTCAGTCCTCACCTAGTGCTTATCAGCTTATCTCATAAGCTTAATTAGCCTTTGAAGTTGACTGCAGGTCTGCCTATTTGGGGTCAGTTTTGTGGGATTTCCTATTTGTTTAAGATAGCTTATTTTGTTAGATTTCTTGTTGATTTGATTTCACTTAAGTTCCTTTTAGCTGTTTACACCTTATTTTCTAGCTTTTGTTCACTGCATAGCTTAATTGAGCTTAATTCCTTCACATTCAAGCTTCATAAGCCTACTATTTGGCTTTTTGGTGTGCATTGAGCTTATTTTTTAGCTTAAACCAAAGTCCCTTCACAAAAGTCTCTCAATTCCAGTAGTTTAAGAGTTTTGTAAAAGAAAATTAAGAAAAAAACAAATTTAAATAAAGTGATAGCTTCTATTTAAGCCATTTTGGCTTATTTTCGGCTTATTTATAAGCATTTATCATTTTTAAATTTTTCTCAGGTTCCTTTTTAGTTAAAATAATTTTAGGAATTTTTTTCAGATTTTTCCTTGGTCATTTAGTATTTTTTATAATTGAATTTAGTTTAAATCAATTAAATAATTAGTTTTAGAGTAAATTACATGGTTGGTCCCTGTGGTTTGTATAAAGTAACAAGTTTCGTCTCTATCTTTTAAAAGTTGCATGGTTAGTCCCTAAGTACGCAAACAAATAACACCACTGGTCCCTTAGTTTAACTGGTGTTAACTAAGGTTAGTCAAAATTTACAAGTTAGCCCCCTTTGGTTAAATAGCGCTGCATCGTTAATCCTTTGGTTAAATAACGCTGCATCGTTAATCCTTTTAACGTTTTCGCACGTTTTTGTCCATTTTTTTTACGTTTTCACACGTTTTTGTCCGTTTTTTTTTTTGTTTTCGCCCGCTTTCGTCCGTTTTTTTTTATTTTCGCCCGTTTTTGTCCGTTTTTTTTTACGTTTTCGCCCGTTTTTGTCCGTTTTTTTTTTGTTTTCGCCCGTTTTTGACATTTTTTTACGTTTTCGCCCGTTTTTGTCCTTTTTTTTGTTTTCGCCCGTTTTTGACCGTTTTTTTTACGTTTACGCCCGTTTTGTCCCTTTTTTTTGTTTTCGCCCGTTTTTGACCGTTTTTTTCGCCCGTTTTTGTCCGTTTTTTTTTACGTTTTCACACGTTTTTGTCCGTTTTTTTTTGTTTTCGCCCACTTTTGTCCGTTTTTTTTGTTGTTTTCGCCCGTTTTTGTCCGTTTTTTTTTACGTTTTCGCCCGTTTTTGTCCATTTGTTTACGTTTTCGCACGTTTTTGTCCATTTTTTTTACGTTTTCGTCCGTCTTTTGTCTAAATATAATTTTGATTTTTTTTAAATAATCATCGAAAAAAATATTTTCGATAAAAAAATTGGGGTAAAAAAAAATTTCTAAAATATAATTTTCGAAAAATATATTTTAGAAAAAAAAATTTTTTTACCCAAATTTTTTTTCGAAAAATATATTTTAGAAACTTTTTTTAACCCAAATTTTTTTTCGAAAATATTTTTTTCGATGATTATTTAAAAAAAATTCAAAATTATATTTAGACAAAAGACGGACGAAAACGTAAAAAAAATGGACAAAAACGGGCGAAAACGTAAACAAATGGACAAAAACGGATGAAAACGTAAAAAAACGGAAAAAACGTAAAAAAAGGGACAAAAACGGGCGAAAACGTAAAAAAAACGGACAAAAACGTATGAAAATGAAAAAAAAGGGACAAAAACGGGCGAAAACGTAAAAAAAAATGGACAAAAACGGGCGAAAACAAAAAAAAAAGGGGACAAAAACGGTCGAAAACGTAAAAAAAAAGGGACAAAAACGGGTGAAAACAAAAAAAAAGGGACAAAAATGGGCGAAAACGTAAAAAAAAAGGGACAAAAACGGGCGAAAACGTAAACAAATGGACAAAAACGGATGAAAACGTAAAAAAAACGGAAAAAACGTAAAAAAAAAAACGGACAAAAACGGGCGAAAACGTTAAAAAACGGACAAAAACGTATGAAAATGAAAGAAAATGGGCGAAAACGTAAAAAAATGGACATAAACGGGCGAAAACAAAAAAATTGACTAAAACGGGCGAAAACGTAAAAAAAACGGATAAAAACGGGCGAAAACAAAAAAAACGGACAAAAACGGCGAAAACGTAAAAAAAAAACGGACAAAAACGGGCGAAAAAAAAAAATGGACAAAAACGGGCGAAAACGTAAAAAAAACGGACAAAAATAGGCGAAAACAAAAAAAAAAACGGACAAAAACGGGGGGAAAACGTAAAAAAAAACGGACAAAAACGGGCGAAAACAAAAAAAAACGGACAAAAACGGGCGAAAACGTAAAAAAAACGGACAATAACGAGCGAAAACAAAAAAAAACGGACAAAAACGGGCGAAAACGTAAAAAAAATGAACAAAAACGGGCGAAAACGTTAAAAGGATTAACGATGCAGCGCTATTTAGCCAAAGGATTAACGATGCAGCGTTATTTAACCAAAGGATTAACGATGCAGCGCTATTTAACCAAAGGGGGCTAACTTGTAAATTTTAACTAACCTAGTTAACACCAGTTAAACCAAGGGACCTGTGGTGTTATTTGTTTACGCACTTAGGGACTAACCATGCAACTTTTAAAAGATATGGACGAAACTTGTTACTTTGTATAAACCACAGGGACCAACCATGTAATTTACTCTTAGTTTTAATTAATAATAAATAATTAAAAAGTAGAAAAAATACGTTTTCTGTTTTAAAATTAGTTTTATAATATTTTATATTTTTCTAAATTCAATTTTCATGTTTCTAGTTAATTTTTATAATTAATTAATAATTAGTGTAATTTAGTTAATTAAAAAGTAATTAATAATTAGTAATTAATTAATAGTAATTAATTAAATAGTGTTAAAAATAATTTTAATTTTTCAAAAATTTTCTTATAACATTAGGATTGTGAAAATATAATTTTTATATTCGTAGGACTTTATTTGCTCACGTTTCACTTTTTATTTTGCGCGTTCGCGTTTATTTTAAATTTAAACGTGCGTTTTTAGGTTTCACTTACGTTTTTAGACATCTGATTATCAGTAATTGTTCCAATAGTGTTTCTAAGTCATTCTCAATCATAATCTCATAGTTTAATCATTTAAATCAAATTCCTGACCCTCCTGTTAAATCACCCGATCACTTAAAATATTTTTAATTACAATTGCTTACCTCGCTGGGACATAACGACCCGGGAATACACTGTGTACTCCTTGGTTAGTTGGTTTTAGACGTTTGACTTGGTTGACCAATCACATTAGAAAACTTAGTTGACCGTTTGGGACCAATCAAAATTTGGCGCCGCTGCCGGGGATGTAGCTGCGTATTCAAAACGTTTTTTTTATAGATTAGTGGTTTTTCCTTCGTCACTGTATAAACACCACCAACTTTTTGTAAATCTTAATCATAAAACAAAAACGTCATTAACACTTTTCCTAAAGTGTTAACAACACAAAAAAAATCAAAAACAAACAAAACAGATCGTTACGTTTTCTATATCGTATTTCTTTTAAGGTGATTCTTAAAGAGATACGATTTTGGTGAACGAAACGATACAAAAAATATTGTCCAAAAGTTTTTTAACCCATACACAAAAACCCAAAAACATTCGTCTCTTTCTTGTGAATAATAATTCTACATAAAAATAAACCGTCGCAAACCAAGGCAGAACACCTACCAACTGGGGTGTGGACATAATAAGTTCCCAAACCAAAGATTTAAAACTTGCCTTTGTATCCCTGTGAGTGGTGTACCTTTCTTAAAGAAGCCACTTGCTTGTGATTATTGGTTTAAGTTCACAGTTGATTTGCCTCGATTTTGTTTTGATTGGTTTTTATCCCTAGTGCATGCGCACTCGTTCTTCTAGGTCCACGAGCCCATTACGTGAGCTTGTAAGAAAACCTAGAAGACCTCGTAGACGTTCAGCATCAATAGTCGGATCTGAGATCCGTACTGTTCCCACATCTTCCGTTATCATGGCTGCTGAGCCAACTATGAACGAGCTTCTCCAAGCACCCGTTGAGGGTTACGGAAATGCTATCGTTGTTCCGGCCATCGTGGCAGAGAATTTTGAGCTTAAGACCGGATTGATAAATCTGGTCACCTCATGTCAATTCTACGGTTTTGAGAGGGATGATCCTCAAGATCACATTCGATGGTTTAACAAAATTACATCAACCATCAAATGCAAAAATGTCCCTGAAGAGGCGATTAAAATTCTTCTCTTTCCATTTTCCATCGATGTGGCTGCCCGGATTTGGCTTGATAAACAACCCCCTCGATCGATTGTAACATGGGAAGATTTGGTAAAAAAGTTCGTGAATGAATTCTTTCCTCCTTCCAAAACCACGAGTCTCAAGAATGAGATCATGAAATTCACACAGAAATTTGATGAATCATTCAGTGAGGCATGGGATCGTTATAGGGAATTGCTTCGTAAGTGCCCTCATGACGGTTTTTCTGATCTCATGCAACTTGACACTTTCTACAATGGTGTGAGCCAACTCGATCAAGACTCTCTCAATTCCTCCGCGGGAGGTAATTTCTTGAATCGAACCACAAAGGATGCTTTAGCGATCATTGAGAATAAGTCTAAGGTCCGCATTCCACGAAGCAAGCCGGTTGTTTCTCAAGTGAATGTTAGTCCTTCTACCTCATCACCCATGGCTCAATCTAGAACCGATGCTAGGCTTGACAAACTCACGGAGGCTATTCATGCTTTGGTTCTCATCCAAAATAAGATAGTTTCTTCTTCTCAACCTTCTCCACAAGCTGAAATCAAAAAGGTAGAAGTTTGTGTCACTTGTGGTGGTCCACACTCGTTTTACAATTGCACTGCCACCGAAGGCAATCCATTTGAAGTCAATGCAATAGCCGGAAGTTCCAACCAAGGAGGTAACCAATACTGTCCTCAAGTGGAGCCAAACTACCGCGCTAGCAACCAAAGTGGACCACCCGGATTTCCTCAAAATCCAAATAGGTTTAATCCTAATCCACCAAGGGGGAATAACATGCAAAATCAAACTCATGCCCTGGTGAATCAATACCCACCCCAAAGGGGTAATCAAGGGTATTCAGCTCCTAATTACCAAGAACCTCTCCCTAACGAGCTCAATAACTACATCAAAGTTAATGAGACCAAAATGAGGGCAATGCAGAATCAAATCTGAACTTTGAAGAATGAATTTCAATCTTCAATAACCAAGCAAGGTAACGAGCTGAAGAATGAGCTTATGGCAACAAACAACAAAATTGATCAATCTCAAAACAAGATTGAGAATATGTTTGCTAGTCTCATGAGTCATGTCGCTCCACCCTCTACTTCGGGAGGTCTTCCTGGTAATACAGTTGTCAACCCTAAGGGTGAACTCAAAGCCATTACCACACGTTGTGGTAAAGCTTATGATGAACCGCCACTTCCTACTACTTCTTCTCCTCCTAAAGTAGTGGAAAGTGAACCTGAGGCAACCAAGGACAAGGTGCAATTTACTAGCCCACGAAGTACCGCACACGTCCACCCTCAGGTTGCTCCAAAGACCAAACCAGGAGTTGTATTTGAACCACCAATAACTTCTGTTGAGAACTCTAAATCCAAACCTTCAATACCATACCCATCACGACTTAATGAGCAAAAGCTCCGCGAAAAGGCTAGTCACAAAATGGATAAGTTCTATCAAATCTTTCAAGATTTGAATTTTGACGTAAGCCTTGTGGATGCTATCATCCTGATGCCCAAATTTGCATCAATGATCAAGAACTGGTTAAGCAACAAGGAAAAATTGTACGAAATGGCAAAGACTCCATTGAACGAAAATTGCTCTGCGGTTATCTTAAAGAAGCTTCCTAAGAAGCTTGGAGACTCTGGGAGATTTCTCATTCCATGTGTTTTTCCTGGGATGGTTGAATGCTTCGCCTTGGCCGATCTTGGCGCTAACATCAACCTGATGCCTAATTCAGTGTGGAAGAAACTTTCTCTTCTAGAACTTACTCCTACCTGCATGACTCTTGAGCTTGCAGATCGGTCCATTACTCGTCCCCTTGGCATTACCGAGGACGTACTTGTGAAAGTAGGAGAGTTTCACTTCCACGCTGATTTCATTGTTGTTGAGTTCGATGCTGATCCAAGGGTTCCTCTCATTCTTGGAAGAGGATTCCTAAGAACGGGCCGTGCTTTAATCGATGTGCACGAAGAGGAAATAACTCTTCATGTTGGTAATGAAGCAGTAACGTTTAACCTCAATCAAACTTCGAGGTATTCCTCAAATTATGACACTGAATCGGTTAACCGAATCGATGTCATTGATGTTGCTTCTGAGGAATACGCTCAAGAGGTTCTAGGTTTCAATGATAATTCTTCGAGTGAAAACTTCACTCCATCTTCTTACCCCATCATTGCAAATTCTTCTCATTCCCTCACTCCGTTTGAGGGAAGTGACTTCATCTTAGAAGAAATTGAGGCCCTTCTCAAAAGTGATTCGATTCCCGATGGAATCGATAACCAAGAGATTGACCCCGAGAGGGATATTCTCCTGCTTGAGGAGAAAACTACGCTCATAAAGGTTCTGAAGTCACACAAGCAAGCAATTGCTGGGAAACTCTCCGGCATTAAGGGTATTAACCCGGAGTTTTGTACACACAAAATCTTGATGGTGGATGACTTCAAACCCGCGGTGCAACATCAAAGGAGGGTAAATCCAAAAATTCACGAAGTTATCAAACAAGAAGTTCTAAAACTTCTTGATGCTGGATTGATTTACCCTATTCTGATAGTCCTTGGGTGAGTCCCATTCATTGTGTTCCTAAGAAGGGTGGCATAACTGTTGTCACCAATGAGGATAACAAGTTGATTCCAACTCGTTTGGTTACGGGGTGGCGTGTATGTATAGATTATAGAAAACTCAATCCCATTCTTTGAAATTTTATAACATATAAAAGCTATAAAAAATATAAAAACTAGGTTTTGCTTTATAAAAACTAATTATGCTATTTGATACTTAATATTAATTAATTATTAATAAAACTAAGATTAATTCTAATAAATACTAAATGATAAAATAAAAATCTGAGAAAATTATTATAAATACTTTAATTAAGAGGAATTTAAGAAAAATATAAAATAGCTAAGTACTTAATAAAAATTTAAAAAAGAAAATTAAATTTAAATTATATTAAATAGAAACTATCACTTAATATTAAATTGACTTTTCTGGATTTTCTTTTTAGAAACTTGATTTATACCTAAAAGTAGAAACTTTTTGTAAAAACCAACTTTGTGGAACTCAGTAATAAGCACAACAAGCGCTTATGAGCTTGACAGTTGACTTTGATCAACTGTCCAAGCTATAAGCTGTGAAATAAGCTCTCAGCTTAAACTAGGGGTGGAATTGGGTAGAAACATGTCCAATGAGTAGAAATAAGCCAGAAACAACTAAACCAAACCACTGAATAAGTCAAAAGCTCAAAATAAGCAATTCCAAAGGTTGGTTCAACAAGCAGGCCTGCAGGCTTATTCAAGCTTGATTTCAAGCTTATCCAATAAGCTATAAGGCAAATGGATCCTAGAATCAACAAGTGTGGCACCAGGGCTTTCCAAAAAGCCCAATTTTAGCTTGTGGGACCCACTTATGAACCCTGGAGAGACCTAGGAAGTTGGGTGTTGGGACTGATTAACTATGTGCAGGGCAAAGGCTTGCCCAGCAGCCTACTTTGGAGCTAAGTGGGACTCAGTACAAAAATCACAAAAATAATAGAACAATGGCTATCTAATGAAACAAGCTTCAACCCCTAGATTATTGCACAAAATTCTAATTAAATCTGTGAAAAAATGGAAAATCTAAGAAAGGTAAAACTTGACTTTTTATAAAAACATGATACTTTGACTTATTTGAGTTTCTAAAGACCCTAACTGATTAAATAAGTTATACTAAGATGGAATGAGTCTAAAATAAGCTAAATGTCCAGATTTTAAACCAAATGGGTGAAAATGGTACCAACAGATCCACTCAATGGACTGTTGTGAGATTTGCAATGATATGTTGACTTTTTATCACATGAGACCTGTGTTTAATGGTGAATTATACTTATTTGAACATAAGCAAGCCTACTGCAACCACAATTAACAACAATAACATCCATAATTCTCCTTGAGACAGTTAACCCAAACAGACCCTTAAAGCTAATCCTACACTATATCTTGCAATTTTTGAACTACTACTACTGATTTAGGGCTATAAATGAGTTAAGTACACTTAAATGAAAATCAAATGACCAATAATTAGGCACAGATAACACTAGAACAAGGGTATGCAAAGTTTGAGTTTAGGACTTACATATGATGCACATCTGAAACATGAGAAGTAAGGTATTACATCACCACCTAAGGTCTCCCATGAGACACTATACCCATGAAAATCCAATAACAACCATTACCATCCTTCTGATTCTTTCTTTTCTTATTTTGAATTTTCTACAAATTTATTTAGATTTTTGGTACATAAGTGAAATTGACTGACTTGCTTTCCAACTTTTTACAAAACTTATAATTAAGCTCCAGTGAGCATAAACTAACAAGAGATAACACCTTAAAGCACCACAGAATCAATATTGAGTTTTTACTTGAAAACACAAAATTAACATTAAAATTGAGATATTGAAATTAAAGGTTAACATGAGTTTTTAATTCACTAAAGCTACTCAGTACAATGATTTCTAATTAAAAATTACAACAGAACTTGAGATATTTAACTAAATATGAAAGCTACAGTACACTAAAACTAACCAAGACCTACTACTACTTCTTCCTTCCTTCTTTTCTGTTTTATATTGACTTCTAGGGTTCCTGGAGCTTTTCTCTTTCTACCCCCCTCATTTTTGGACCATTAGATTGGTTCTTGTGATCATGGCCGTTCAAACTGTTTTGGCGGGAATTATTGTTTGGCAGGCTTTAGTGGTGTTTGGTGAAGTTATTAATGAGGGGGAGGGAAAGGTTGGGTTGGTGAGTGTTTTGTGGGATTGGAGAGGAGGGGGGAGACATGATTACTGGGATTAGGGTGTTAATGGTGGAGAAGCAGGTTAGGGGTGAAGGGGGATGAAGGTTTGACCTGGTCAAATGACCAGGTTTATATTAGTTTAGGGGTGGTGTGGATTGGGCTTGGGTATGGGCTTAGGGGTGTTGTGTTTGGATTTGGTTTGGTTATTGGATTATTGGGTGGGCTTTTGTTGTTGGGTGATATTAATATTAAGGATTCGTTTGTTTTGTAACTTTTAATTCACAAGGACCAAAAATGTAATACACCCAAACATTGAGGACTGATTTTGCATTTTTCCCATATTGCTTCAAAGGACCAAAATTTCTAATCACCAACAAACCAAGAACCAATTTTTCCATTTTCATTTTTCAAAATTTCCCGGGGACCAAATTTGTAAATTTCCAAACCTCGGGGACTAAAATTGCCATTTCACCAATCCTTCATTCCAAGAACTATTTTTGACACATTTTGATTTTCCAGGGACAAAAAATGATTTTCCTTTCAAAAATATCCCACCAGGGACCAAATCTGCCAAAGTTTGAAACTCCAGGGACTAATTTTGTAATTTTCCAAAACTTTTCCAATTTTTCACCAAATGACAAAATATGACAACTTATGATTGTAAAAGGACCTTTGGTGATAATTTTCCATATTTTGAATGACCAGGGACTAGTTTTGTAATTTTATGAAAGTTGGGGGACTGAAACTGCCAATTTTGCAAACTTTGTACGTTTTTCATTTGTTTTTACTCATTTTGCATCTAAAACATATAAAACACAATTTTGAAATATTTTCAGTATTTTGATGCATTACTGAGTGTTTTTGTATGTTTTGCAGTTCAGATTAGACCAAAAATGATGAGTGTTTGAGCACTCATCAGTGGTATAACTGTTGTCACCAATGAGGATAACAAGTTGATTCCAACTCGTTTGGTTACGGGGTGGCGTGTATGTATAGATTATAGAAAACTCAATGAAGCCACCCGTAAAGACCATTTTCCTCTACCCTTCATGGATCAGATGCTCGAGAGATTAGTGGGGAATGAGTACTATTGTTTCCTCGATGGTTTCTCGGGATACTTTCAAATCCCCATTGATCCACAGGATCAAGAGAAAACTACCTTCACATGCCCTTACAGAACCTTTGCCTACTGTCGCATGCCTTTTGGTTTATGCAATGCTCCTGGCACGTTCCAAAGGTGCATGATGTCAATCTTTTCCGACATGATCGGAAAAACAATGGAGGTATTCATGGATGAATTTTCGGTCATTGGGGATTCGTTCCAATCTTGTCTCTCCCACTTGGAAAATATGTTGAAACGATGTGAAGACACAAACTTGTGTCTCAATTGGGAGAAGAGTCACTTTATGGTCAAAGAGGGCATTGTCCTCGGCCATAAAATTTCAAAGAATGGGATTGAGGTTGACAAAGCCAAAATCGATGTCATTGCAAAATTACCTCATCCCACTACCGTCAAAGGTATTAGTTGCTTTTTGGGTCATGCCGGTTTCTATCGTAGGTTTATTCAAGATTTTTCCAAGATCGCCCGGCCTATGACCCATCTCCTCGAAAAGGATGCTCCTTTTATCTTCTCACCTGAGTGCGTAGAAGCTTTTGAAACTCTAAAGAAAAAGCTTACTGAGGCACCAATTCTTGTTGCCCCCGATTGGGACTTGCCCTTTGAACTTATGTGTGATGCTAGTGATTATGCAATAGGGGCAGTCTTGGGGCAACGCAAATCTAAACACTTTCAGCCTATACACTATGCAAGCAAAACAATGACCGAGGCTCAAAGTCATTACACCACCACTGAAAAAGAATTATTAGCTGTGGTGTATGCCTTTGAAAAATTCTGGTCATATTTGATCTTGACCAAAAGCATAGTGTATACGGATCACTCGGCTTTGAAGTACCTTTTTGCAAAACAAGATGCAAAGCCGAGACTACTTCGTTGGGTTCTCCTCCTGCAAGAATTTGATATCATAATTTGTGATAAAAAAGGAGCTGAGAACCTAGCTGCTGATCATCTCTCCCGTTTGGAAAACCCTCATCAAGATGTTTTCGAAAAGAAGGAAATTAATGAAACCTTCCCTCTCGAGACACTCAATGCGGTTGCCTTTCGTGGAGACTCTGTTACCCCATGGTTTGCCGATTTTGCAAACTACCTTGCGGGTAACTTTATTGTGAAAGGGATGTCATCCCAACAAAAGAATAAGTTCTTTAAAGATGTGAAACATTATTTCTGGGACGACCCCTACCTTTTCAAAGTCTGTGCGGATCAAGTCATCCGGCGGTGTGTATATGGTCAAGAAGCCACTGAAATTCTCAAGGCTTGCCATGCTGGTCCCACGGGGGGCCACCACAATCCAAACTACATCGCCAAAAAGGTGTTTGACTCCGGTTTCTATTGGCCCTCGATTTACAAGGATGCCCAGGAATTAGTCAAATCCTGTGACACTTGTCAACATCATGGGAATATTTCACAAAAGAATGAAATGCCTCAAAATGCAATTCAAGTTTGTGAAATCTTTGACGTTTGGGGCATCGATTTTATGGGGCCATTTCCGTCTTCTCATGGCAACAAATATATACTCGTGGTTGTTGACTACTTGTCAAAATGGGTTGAAGCGAAGCTTTACCCACTAATGATGCCTGAGTAGTTGTAAAATTTTTGAAAGCTCTTTTCGCTCGATTCGAAACTCCACGTGCTATTATCAGTGATCGTTTTGCAATGACAAATTTGATAAAGTCATGCAAAGTATGGTGTAACTCACCGTTTTTCTACTGCGTACCACCCTAAAACAAGTGGACAAGTAGAAGTTTCCAATCGAGGCATCAAGAGAATATTGGAAAGAACCGTTGGTGAAAATCGTGCATCGTGGTCGGATAAATTAGATGATGCACTTTGGGCTTTCCGTACAGCTTACAAAACACCCATCGGGTGTACGCGTTACAAGCTTGTGTACGGGAAAGCATGCCATTTACCGATCGAGCTTGAGCATAAAGCCTATTGGGCCCTCAAGCATGCAAATTTTGACCTAAAAACTGCGGGTGATCATCGGAAAGTTCAATTGAATGAATTAAATGAACTTCGTGATCAAGCTTACAAGAACTCTTTGATCTACAAAGAAAAGACAAAGAAGATTCATGACTCAAAAATCAAGAACCGCGTTTCAACGTTGGTGATCGAGTCCTTCTTTTCAATTCTAGACTCAAGATCTTCTCGGGAAAGCTCAAAACCCGATGGACTAGTCCATTCAGTATCGCTAAGGTTTATCCTTATGGCACCGTCAAATTATCTCAAAATGACGGTTCGAATTTCAAAGTGAATGGGCATCGTTTGAAACATTACTTTGGAGAGGACATACTATCCATGGTTGTCCCGGATCTCCAAACTTTCCCCAAGGAAAATTGAATTCGGGGATCAAGTCAAGCTAGCGACTCGATGAACAAAAACAATAGCACAATACGGGTTTTAACCCGTATCTCTGATTTCTTTCTACTTTCTACCACCCTAGTGTGGGGGAATGGCCAACCCCCCGCTGTTTGAAAATGTATATATGTATATAAGTTCCAAAAAAAAAAAAAAAGTGTGTTTGTATGTAAATATAAATAAAGTGAAAAATAGTATTTCTGCAGTTAGTTTAGAATATTATCTTTTTACGTTCATAGATTCGGCATAATAGCCGGGACTTTGAATATTGAGGACAATATTCTATTCTAAGTGTGGGGGGGGGGGGGGGGGGGAATTCTAGTGAATTTTATCACAAAATACTTTAAAGTACCCCCATTTTGGCCCAAAATTTTTCACTTTATTTAAAAATTTTTGTGGTAATCAGTCCGCCATGTCTAAACGACAAAAGGATTGGCTAATCCAGGAGCAAACGGCTCTTGGTAAAGATATCTCAAATCCGTTGATGGCTTGCAATTTGCCCAAAATTGTATGGTAAATCAACTCGCCATATCCAAAAAAGTGAATGAGTTGGCTAGCCCGCAAGATTATGGCTTGTGGTAAAGGCAGTGGAAAAACCATAATTGGTAATCAGCTCACCAAGATGTTGACTATTCCATCAAGTGTTGGCTAGTCCAGAAGCAAACGGCTTTTGGTAAAGACAAATCAAATCCGTTGACAGCTGGTGGTTTGCTCAAAATCACATGGTTATCAAGTGGTCCATAGTTCTTACTTGAACTGATACATTTGGCTACTCCAGAAGTGATGGCTTTTGGTAAAAAGATTAAAATCCATTAAGTTTTTCTCAATAGATTGCTAGGGACTAGCAATAGTTTAGTGTGGGGGATTGATGAGTGTGTAAATACTCATCATTTTTATCGTATCTGAACTACCAAAACATCCAAAAACACTCAGAAATGCATCAAAATACATAAATTATCCCAACAGTGTGTTTTATATGTTTTAGATGCAAAATATTTAAAAACAAATGAAAAACGAACACAGTTTGCATAATTGGCAGTTTCAGTCCCTCAAGTTTCAAAAATTGACAAAACTAGTCCCTGAAGTTTTAAAACAAAAGAAAAGTCAACCCAAGGCATTTAAAAGTCAAAAGTTATCAAATTTGATCCTTGGGTAAAAAGTATGAGAAAATTACACATTTGGTCCCTACAGTTTGAAATTTGGCAAAAATGGTCCATGGGAGTTTTTAAAATGGAAAATGTCAAATATTGCCCTTGTAATATTCACATGTGTCAAAATTAGTCCTTGTTGCAACGTTGTAATATTGGCAGATGCGGTCCTCAAGTTTTAGCAAATTACAAAATGGTCCTTGTGAAATTTCATACAAACCAAACGGGTACCCTATTATTACTACTCCCTAAATCCAAACCCAATCCACCACAAATAATACCCCAAGCCCACCATACCCTTCCCAAGCCCAAGTTACTCACCAGCCTACCAACACTCCATCTCCCTTTTAATATTAAAACGGGGTCAAACCCCTGGGTTTGACCACCCTCTCCACATCACCACCCCACTCACTGCTACCATCCAAGACACCCATCATCACCCCTATGCTGCTACCACTCCTGAAATACTCAACCCCCTCCCCACCTTGCCTAATCAAACAACCAAGTCACTCCAAAAATATACCTCTGGCTTCAATTTATAAGAAAACTCCAAAAAAGAGTTTTGGCGCCAAAAATGAAGGAAGGGCCAGGATCAAAAGTTAATCATCCAAGGGTCCTTGTTGTTGCTGGGAAAAGACAAGTGGGTGCCCCAAACCCTAATTTAGGGCTATAAGAAGAAAGAGAAGCAGTGGAGCATGGTGTGTAGGTTTTAGCTTAATTTTAAATTATGTCAAATTTATGTTTTCAGTCCAAATTAGTTTAAGAAACTTGTAATCTTGGTTGTAATTGTGTAAGTTTGGAGTTTTACTATTAATGAATTCAGGTCTCAGTTGATTTTTCAGCTTGTGAGTTTCAATTTATTTCAAATTCTCAAAAAGTTTGGTTGTTATTTCTAGCAATTGTCTTGGACATCCTTAGGATCATATAGGTTCCCAGAAGCTTATTAAAGCTTGTAGAGACCATAAAATCCAGAATTAGTATAAAAAATCAAAAATATGATTGTGGTCAATATAGGTCAACTATGGTGAATTTGAGATTGGTTCCAGGTATTCAGAGACAATGCAGGGCAAGTTTGGAAGGGGATAAGCCTATCTAAAGATAGGCTTCTTTGGAAAACCCTTTGTTCATGCTAAGGGTGTCTTGTAAGTTTTGTTTATTTTTGGTTCTTCTCTAAAATATTAGCTTAAGGTCTGTTTATCTAGTCTATTTCTATTTGACTCATGCTTAATGTTCATCTGAGTAGGTTTAGTGTTTTCTAGTTTATTTGATCTCAGTTTATTGTTTGAAGTATTGAATATGTGTATTTTTTCTTTCTATATTAGTCAATAGTTGTGAACCTAGGAATTTGCAGAGACAAGTTGTTGATTGTTGTTGATTTACATTCATAAGATGTTTCTTAGTGATAAAACATGTTTACTGCAGGTTGATTGTGGTTTAATCTCTCTTACACTTTGAAACACTCAAACAGAAAAAACCTTAAAGGGTGCTTGGAATTGTTGAGTCTGTGGACTGTGTGGGGTTTTAAGGTGGTATTCTCAGGCTCCACACATTCACTTAGGTTAAACATTACTTATTCAGGTCATATAAGTAGTAAGTATTCAGTGAAAGTCAAACTTTACCTTTAATCTCATATTAACTGTGTAGTGTTAGGATTTTAGTTGTCAAACTTTTAGTTTTTGCTTTAAAACTGTCAACCTAGCTTAGCATAGTTGCATTATACCTTATTTTATCATAATCAGTCATTTAAGAGTAATGAAAATTCAATTTAGTCAAACTTTAACATAATCTCACGAAGTCAAAGCCTGCATACTAAATTGTTGTCCAAATTTCAAATCAGTCCATAATCTTTGTTATTGATTGGAAATACAAAAACCTTGTTGCTTTGTGTTATCACCCAGCTTGTTCATACATTTCAAAAAGAAGATTGAAAATTGGTGTACAATTGCTTATTGAAAAAGTTATTGGAAGTTGATGTTCTGAGTATCACCCTCCCCTGCATCAGGGTATTTGCCCCATTTACTTAGGCTTATTTTGAGTATGTTTGTGGGTCCCAGCTTCCAAATTCAGCTTTTTTAGATAGCTTAATAGTATGGCTTATTAGGTTCAGGTTTGTTTTGGGTCTCAAGTTCTTTGCTTATGGCTTAATTTGACCTTAATTTTGCCCTGACCGCACCCTACATACTGAGTATCAGTGTGGTAGGCTCTTTTACAAGCCCAATCATAAGCTCATTTCTGAGCTTCAGCTTGTGTTTCTTGGCTCTTTGTGAAGCCTAGCTACCAATTTCAAAGTTACAATTCATAGAAAGCTTTTTCAAGCTTGTTCATTAGGGCTGCTAGCAGCTTCTAATTTGTCCCATTTCACTGAGTGCAACAAATACTCAGTGAATCCAAGGTTTTTCATAAGCTGCTCATAAGCACTCTAGTGGCTCCTACCCTGAGATTTTTGACATTTTAGAAAGCCTACCACCTCTGCTAGCTACCTCAGTCCTCACCTAGTGCTTATCAGCTTATCTCATAAGCTTAATTAGCCCTTGAAGTTGATTATAGGCCTGCCTGTTTGGGTCAGTTTTGTGGGATTGCTTATTTGTTTAAGATAGATTATTTTGTTAGATTTTCTTGTTGATTTGATTTCACTTAAGTTCCTTTTAGCTGTTTACACCTTATTTTCTAGCTTTTGTTCAATGCATAGCTTAATTGAGCTTAATTCCTTCACTTTCAAGCTTCATAAGCCTACTGTTTGGCTTTTTGGTGTGCATTGAGCTTATTTTTTAACTTAAACCAAAGTCCCTTCACAAAAGTCTCTCAATTCTAGTAGTTTAAGAGTTTTGTAAAAGAAAATTAAGAAAAAGACAAATTTAAATAAAGTGATAGTTTCTATTTAAGCCATTTTGGCTTATTTTCTGCTTATTTATAAGCATTTATCATTTTTAAATTTTTCTCAGGTTCCTTTTTAGTTAAAATAATTTTAGGAACTTTTTTCGGATTTTTCCTTGGACATTTAGTATTTTTTATAATTGAATTTAGTTTAAATCAATTAAATAATTAGTTTTAATTAATAATAAATAATTAAAAAGTAGAAAAAATAGGTTTTCTATTTTAAAATTAGTTTTATAATATTTTAGATTTTTCTAAATTTAATTTTCATTTTTCTAGTTAATTTTCATAATTAATTAATAATTAGTGTAATTTAGTTAATTAAAAGTAATTAATAATTAGTAATTAATTAATAATAATTAATTAAATAGTGTTAAAAATAATTTTAATTTTCCAAAAATTTTCTTATAACATTAGGATTGTGAAAATATAATTTTTATATTCGTAGGACTTTATTTGCTCACGTTTCACTTTTTATTTTGCGCGTTCGCGTTTATTTTAAATTCAAACACGCGTTTTTAGGTTTCACTTACGTTTTTAGACATCTGATTATCAGTAATTGTTCCAATAGTGTTTCTAAGTCATTCTCAATCATAATCTCGTAGTTTAAATCAAATTCATGATCCACCTATTAGATCACCCGATCACTTAAAACGTTTTTAATTACAATTGCTTACCTCACTGGGACATAACGACCCGACAATACATTGTACTCCTTGGTTAGTTGGTTTTAGACGTTTGACTTGGTTTACCAATCAAATTGGAAAACTTAGTTGACCGTTTGGGACCAATCAATGCTCAAGCTCGATCAGTAGATGGCATGCTTTCCCATACATAAGCTTGTAAGGCGTACACCCGATGGGTGTTTTGTAAGCTGTACGGAAAGCCCAGAGTGCATCATCTAATTTATCCGACCGCAATGCACGATTTTCACCTACGGTTCTTTCTAAGATTCTCTTAATTCATCGATTGGAAACGTCTACTTGTCCACTTGTTTGTGGGTGGTACGCAGTAGAAAGACGGTGAGTTACACCATACTTTTGCATGACTTTATCAAATTTGTCATTGCAAAAATGCCTACCACGATCACTGATTATAGCACGTGGAGTTCCAAATCGAGCAAAAAGAGCTTTCAAAAACTTCACAACAATTCGGGCATCATTTGTGGGTAAAGCTTTCGCTTCAACCCATTTTGACAAATAGTCAACAGCCACGAGTATGTACTTGTTTCCATGAGATGACGGAAATGGCCCCATAAAGTCGATGCCCCACACGTCAAAGATTTCACAAACTTGAATTGCATTTTGAGGCATTTCATTCTTTTGCAAAATATTCCCGTGACGTTGACAAGCGTCACATGATTTGACCAATTCCTGGGCATCCTTATAAATCGTGGGCCAATAGAATCCGGAATCAAACACCTTTTTGGTGGTGTAGTTTGGATTATGGTGTCCCCCCGTGGGACCAGCATGGCAAGCCTTGAGAATCTCATTGGCTTCCTGACCATAAACACACCGCCAGATGACTTGATCCACGCAGATTTTAAAAAGGTAGGAGTTGTCCTAGAAGTAATGTTTTACATATTTAAATAATTTATTTTTTTGTTGGGACGACATCCCTTTCACAACAAAGTTACCCGCATGGTAGTTTGCAAAATGGGCAAACCATGGGGTAATAGAATCTCCACGAAAGGTAACCGCATTGAGTGTCTCGAGAGGGAAGGTTTCGTTAACTTCCTTCTTTTCGAAGACATCTTGATGGGGGTTTTCCAAGCTTGAGAGATGATCAGCAGCTAGGTTCTCATTTCCTTTTTTATCACGAATTATGATATCAAATTCCTGTAGGAGGAGAACCCAACGGAGTAGTCTCGGCTTTGCATCTTGTTTTGCAAAGAGGTACTTCAAAGCCGAGTGGTCGGTATACACTATGCATTTGGTCAATATCAAATATGGCCGAAATTTTTCAAAGGCATACACCACTGCTAATAGTTCTTTTTCAGTGGTGGTGTAATGACTTTGAGCCTCGGTCATTGTCTTGCTTGCATAGTGTATCGGCTGAAAATGTTTTGATTTGCGTTGCCCCAAGACTGCCCCTATTGCATAATCACTAGCATCACACATAAGTTCAAAGGGCAAGTCCCAATCGGGGGCAACAAGAATCGGTACCTCATTAAGCTTTTTCTTCAAAGTTTCAAAAGTTTCAATGCACTTAGGTGAGAAGATAAAGGAGCATCCTTCTCGAGGAGATGGGTCATAGGCCGGGCGAGTTTGGAGAAATCTTGAATAAATCTCCGATAGAAACCGACATGACCCAAAAAGATCCTAATACCTTTGACGGTGGTGGGATGAGGTTATTTTGCAATGACATCAATTTTTGGCTTTCTCAACCTCAATCCCTTTTTTTGAAATTTTATGGCCGAGGACAATGCCCTCTTTGACCATAAAGTGGCTCTTCTCCCAATTGAGACACAAGTTTGTGTCTTCACATCGTTTTAGCATATTTTCCAAGTGGGAGAGACAAGATTGGAACGAATCCCCAATGACCAAAAAGTCATCCATGAATACCTCCATTGTTTTCCCGATCATGTCGGAAAATATTGACATCATGCACCTTTGGAACGTGCCAGGAGCGTTGCATAAACCAAATGGCATGCGACGGTAGGCAAAGGTTCCGTAAGGGCATGTCAAGGTAATTTTCTCTTGATACTGTGGATCAATGGGGATTTGAAAGTATCCCGAGAAACCATCAAGGAAACAGTAGTACTCATTCCCCGCTAACCTCTCGAGTATTTGATCCATGAAGGGTAGAGGAAAATGGTCTTTAAGGGTGGCTTCATTGAGTTTTCTATAATCTATACATACATGCCACCCCGTAACCAAACGAGTTGGAATCAACTCATTTTCCTCATTGGCAACATCAGTTATGCCACCCTTCTTAGGAACACAAAGAATGGGACTCACCCAAGGACTATCAGAGATAGGGTAAATCAATCCAGCATCAAGAAGTTTTAGAACCTCTTGTTTGATTACTTCGTGAGTTTTTGGATTTACCCTCCTTTGATGTTGCACTGCGGGTTTGAAGTCATCCACCATCAAGATTTTGTGTGTACAAAATTCCGGGTTAATACCCTTAATGTCGGAGAGTTTCCAAGCAATTGCTTGCTTGTGTGACTTCAGAACCTTTATGAGCGCAGTTTTCTCCTCATCACTTAAATATTTAGCAATTATGACGGGTAAATTATCATCACCCTCCGAAAATGCGTATTCAAGATGAGGTGGTTAGTCCTTGAGCTCGACCTCAGGAAAATCATCAGTTTTCTCAACATATTTGATTTCCTCATTATGAAGTGTTTGTGGTAGAACAGGAAGAGGAGAGGGATCTTCGTTTAATAATTTCTCTAGTAAGAGAATATCCCTCTCAGGGTCAATCTCTTGGTTATCGATTGCATCAGGAACCGAATCACTCTTGAGAAAGGCCTCAATTTCTTCTAAGACGAAGTCACTTCCCTCAAACGGAGTGATGGGATGAGAAGATCGAGTGAGTTTTTCACTCGGAGAATCATCAATGAAACCTAAAACCTCTTGAGCATACTCCTCAACAGCAACATCGATGACATCTATTCGGTTAACCGATTCAGAGTCATAATTGATCAAGGTTGAAGGTGACAGCTTCAGTTCCAACACGCAATGTGATCTCTCGCTCAAATACATCGATGAGAGCACGCCTAGTTCTAAGGAATCCCCTTCCAAGAATTAGAGGGACCCTTGAATCGGCATCAAAGTCAACAATCACAAAATCGGCCGAAAAATGGAACTTTCCTACTTTAACGAACACGTCCTCAGCAATGCCAAGAGGACGTGATATTGAACGATAAAAAAGCTCTAGAGTCATGCACGTGGGAGTAAATTCGGGAAGAGATAATTTCTTCCACACAGAATATGGCATAAGGTTAATGCTAGCACCAAGATTGGCCAAGGCGAAACATTCAACCATCCCAGAAAAAACACATAGAATGAGGAATTTTTCGGGGTCTCTAGGCTTCTCGGGAAGCTTTTTCAGAATAAGTGCTGAGCAGTTCTCATTTAGAGGAGTTCTAGCCATTTCAAATAACTTTTCCTTATTACTTAACAGATTTTTGATTGTTGAAGCGAATTTAGGCATCAAGATGATAGCATCCGCGAAGCTAATGTCAAAGTGCAAATCTTGAAAGATTTGGAAAAATTTATCCATTTGGTGACTAGCTTTTTCGCGGAGCTTTTGTTCATTTAAGCGCGATGGGTAAGGAATTGAAGCTTTGAATTTAGGGTTGTCAACTGGAGTTTCTGGTGGATCGAAGACAACTCCAGGTTTTGGCATGTTTTATGGGACAACCTAAGGATGGACATGTGCGGTACTTCGTGAGCTAGGAGATTGCACCTTGTCCTTTGTCACCTCAGGTTTACGTTCCACTACCTTATGAGGAGAGGAAGAAGAGGTAGTAGGAATCGCGAGTTCCTTATATGAAGCACCACTTCAGGTTGTGATCGCCTTTGCATCGCCCCTCGGATTAGCGATCGTGTTGCTAGGTAAAATACCTGAGCCCGAGGGTCGATCATTTAAAGACTTCTTGATATCAGAAATCTGGCTAACCAACAACTTGTTCAATTCTTCTTGGGACTTCATGAATTGTTTTAACAACTCGTCAGATGAAGGCCCAGTTGGAACAATGGCTTGAGTTTGATTGTTAGGAACATTTGGAGCACGATTGTTTTGGTTGGGACCTTGATTCTGGAAATTTTCTTGATTTTGGTGTTGGAACAATGGCTTGAGTTTGATTGTTAGGAACATTTGGAGCACGATTGTTTTGGTTGGGACCTTGATTTTGGAAATTTTCTTGATTTTGGTGTTGGAAATTCCTTTGATTCTGGTTGTTATTTTCATGGAAATACCCTTGGTTGAAGCTACCCTGTCCTTGGTTTTGATTAAGGTTTCCTTTATTTTGGAAACCTTAATTTTGGAAACCTTGGTTTTGATTTTGAAAACCGTGACCCTAATTAAAATTACCTTGGTTTTGATAACCTTGGTTCATTCTATTTTGATTCTGGTTACGGTTTTGGACATTTTGGTTTTGACTAAAACTAGGTGGTCCAGGGTAGTGATTTGGACGATAGCTCTGGTCTATAGGAGGACAGAATTGATTGCCTCCTTGATTTGAAGACCCGTCTATAGTATGAGCTTCATACGGAGAACCATCAGTAGCTGTGCAATTGTAGTAGACATGCGGCCCACCACAAGTCACATAGACTTCTACTTTTTTAACCTCGGTATGTGGAGGATGTTGTGGAAAGGAAACTTTCTTTTATTGGGTGAGAACCAAAGCTTGAATAGCTTCTGTGAGCTTGTCAATCCTAGCATCGGTGCTAGGCTGACTCATGGAATATGAAGTAGAAGGACCCGCACTAGTTTGAGAAACAATCGGCTTGCTTCGTGTAGAACGGACCTTGGACTGGTTTTTGATGATTGCTAAAGCCTCTTTTGTGGTTCTAATCAAGAAATTACCTCCCGCGGAGGCATTGAGAGAATCCTGATCAGCCTGGCTCACACCATTGTAGAAAGTATCGAGTTGCATCAACTCGGAGAAACCATGATGTGGACACTTGCGAAGTAATTCTTTGAAACGATCCCACGCTTCACCAAATGATTCATCATATTTTTGAGTGAACTTGGTGATTTTGTTTTTAAGACTCGTGGTCTTTGAAGGTGGGAAGGATTCATTCACAAACTTTTTTACCAAATCTTCCCATGTCTCAATTGAGCGAGGGGGTTGTTTCTCAAGCCAAATCCGGGCTTGACCCTCGAGGGAGAATGGGAAGAGAAGAAGCTTGCTTGCTTCTGGAGGGACATTTTTATACTTGATGGTTGACGTTATTTTGTTGAACCATCGAATGTGAGCATGAGGGTCGTCCCTCTCAAAACCATAGAACTGACTTGAGGTTACAAGATTAAGTAACCCGGTTTTGAGCTCAAAATTGTCAGCCACGATGGCTGGAACTACAATAGCATCTCCATAACCCTCAATGGGGGCTTGGAGAAGCTCATACATGGGGCGGTCTTCCGCCATGGTGACAGCTGAAGTGGAAACAGTACGGATCTCAGATCCGACTGTTGGTGCTGAACGTCTACGAGTTCTTTGAAGGTTCTTAACAAGCTCACCTAATGGGCTCATGGACCTAGAAGAACGAGTGCGCATGCACTAAAAACAAACTCACTCAAAACAAAATCGAGGCAAAACGATAGTGAACTTAAACCAATAATCACAAATGAATAGCTATCTAAGAAAGGTACACCACTCACAAGGATACAATGACAAGTTTTAAATCTTTTGTTTGGGAACTTATTAATGCTCAAACCCCCAGTTGGTAGGTGTTCTGTCTTGGTTTGCGACGGTTTATTTTTATGGATTATTATTCACAAGAGAATGACGAATGTTTTTGGGTTTTTGTGTATGGGTGAAAAACTTTTTGAAAATATTTTTGGTATCGTTTCGTTAACCAAAATCGTATCTCTTTAAGAATCACCTTAAAACAAACCCGATATAGAAAACGTAACGATATGTTTTGTTTGTTTTTTATTTGTTTGGTGTTGTTAACACATTAGGAAAATTGTTAATGACGTTTTTGTATTTTGATTAAGATTTACAAAAGGTGGTGGAGTTTATACATTGATGAATGAAAAATCACTAATCTCTAAAAAAACGTTTTCAGATACGCAGCAACCTCCCCGGCAGCGGCGCCAAATTTTGATTGGTCCTAAATGGCCAACCAAGTGAATGGTCAACCATGTCAAACGTCTCAGACCAACTAACCAAGGAGTACAGTGTATCCCCGGGTCGTTATGTCCCGACGAGGCGTGCAATTGTATTTGTGAACGTTTTAAGTGATCGGGTGATTTAACAGGAAGATCAGGATTTTGATTATTATGATTACACTACGAGATTATGATTGAGAATAGCTTATAAACACTATATTAACAATTACTGATAATCAGATAACCTAAAAACGTGATTTAGATTTAACAACGCGCGTTTAATTTAAAATAAACACGAACGCGCAAATAAAATCCTACGGTTATAAAATTTATATTTTTAGAATCCTAATGATAAAATAAAATTTTTAGAAAAATAAAATTAATTTTTACACTATTTAATTAATTATTATTAATTAATTACTAATTACCTAATTACTTTTATTTATTTAAATTATACTAAATTACAACTAATAATGAATCTTAACTAGAAAAATGAAAATTAAATTTAGAAAAATCTAAAATATTGTAAAACTAATTTTAAAATAGAAAATATATTTTTCTTGCTTTCTAATTAATTATTATTAATTAAAACTAATTATTTAATTAATTTAAACTAAATTAAATTATAAAAAATACTAAATCAAATGAGAAAAATCTGGAAAAATTCTTAAAATTACTACAAGATGTCAGAAACCTAGGAAAATTTTAAAATTAGGAAATGCTTATAAATAAACTGGAAAATAAGCCAAAGGGCTTAAATAGAAGCTATCACTTTATTTATTTTTGGTTTTTTCTAATTTTTCTTTTACAAATCTATTAAGCTACTGAAATAAGGACACTATGGAACTCAAAAATAAGCACTGTGGAGCTTAATGAGCTTAACAGATGAGCTTTTTGGCTCAAATTGTTATGTTAAGCTTAAATAAGCTGTCAAATAAGCTGCAAGGCTAGAACCAAGGACTAATTAGGATAGAAGCTAACTAAGTGTGCTCAGAATAAGCCAAAACAACAATCAAAGCTCACTGAATTAACTGACGAGTTCAAATAAGCTAATCCAATATACCCACAGACCCTACAGGCTGAATGTAGGTACTTGCAGCCCACTGTGGGGCCCACAGTGTTGACCCAAGGTCCAAAGTGATGGTTGGTCTAAGGGGATGGCTTGGTGAGCTATCCGAAGAGCCAAGGAGTAAGGCTTAGATTCCACAATTGAGCTCTGTGTGAGCTTGTGAGATGGGGTGCATACACTGAGTGATATGATCACTTAGTGAATGGGCAAAAGCTCAAGTCAACTTCAATAAGCTTAAAACAGACATACAAGCAAGTGAGCACAATCCAAGAGGCAAGCAAACAACTTCATATCACCAATTCTGAGATCAAAATTCAAAAAGGGGCATGCAATTAACAAGCTCAGTGAAAGCTGATGAATCAGCTTAACCTATGGTCAAGGGACAACTCCAAGGGTGAAAATAAGCTATTGAATAAGCAGAAAAGGCAAAACAAAGTAAGCAGCCAACAAAACAAGCCAGGTGGCTATCCAAAACACCAACTTTCAAACAAATTGGTCAACTAATGAGTAATTTGTGGCCTAAGGAAAAATTGGTCAAACTGGTGCACAGGGGAGGGTTCATGCCCTGCACCATCAAACAGAGACTTCCATACACCCCATAAAAATTCCCAAAAATAAGCTAATTGTGGGCTTTTGTAGTTTAGGTGGGGTACTTCTATCACAAGAAATTTCAAGTCATAATTACACCCACAAAAATCAGGAAAATTCTTTCAAAAAATGAGATTTTGACTAAATTGCAATTTTGACTTTCTTTGGTTTTTGCAAAATGTTGACTTAAGTGAATTTTAAACTAACCTAGATGATTGAATGGTGTATGTTTAAACAAAATCAAGCCAATTCTATCAAGCTAATCTATTTTTTAGTTGAATTCAAAGATTTAGAACACCAAATCACTACCAGTTAGGCTGTTGGTGATTGGATGTTCAATTTGGATTTTTTTCTATAAAATTGACCAAAGAGATAGTCACTGTGGACTAAACTAAGCTTAAGAACAATAAACAAGCAGACCCTAACCCCTAGTAACAACAACAACTCAGCACAAATGCTTCTTCCAAACACCCCTTTAAAACTTGAGCAAATGAGATTTTTGAAGTTAAGGACTGTCTTAGGCCATGAAACTGATTCCAAATGGTATACTATGAAGCAAATGGATCATTTAAGCATGTATACATTCAAAAAGACAGCAAGTACTCATGAATCCATTATATGCTTATGATGACAGTCAAACTAAGAAATTTGATCATAAGCCAATCAAATGAACTAGAGACCAAATAAACACATCCAAACAACTTAAATACACTTAAATAAACATTAAACATCAAAGTTAAGCAGATTTGAATACCAATACAGTAAATAGCAAAAAATACAAATATACCTTACAATAGATTCCAAAGCATAACAAGATAACCAGGACCAAGTCTACCATCCTATTGCTCCCCATGGAGCTCTAAACCATGCTTCCACAGGTTTCTTTCTTCTTCTTCTTGGACTTTTTAATTTCTCACTATTTTTTTGTGTATTTATTTGGATTATTTTCTTTTTCTTTTTGGAATAAGAAGAGTAACAATGGAATTTTAATGTCTAAATAAGTTCTTAGTATTCAAACTGAGGTAATGAAACAGAGATTGAACCACTTAAACTCTTTATAAGCTAATATGAGGTTTTAACCTAAAATTCCAAATTCAGAAATTCAAAGAATAAAAGATATATATTATTGCTGAAAATGAAATCACAAGTCTTCTTGAAACGGAGAATCACAATTGAAAATTGAAAACTGAAATTTGTAACTAGAAATTAGCCTAACATTACATTCGATTTAAAATTATACTAAAAACTACTACTCCTGGTTTTTGCTACCTCTCTCTCCTTTTATCTTCACAAATTAGGGTTTAGGAGGTTCCTTTATCTTAGCCCAGCAGTAATCCAAGCCATTGGATGTGTGAAATTCAATCTTGACCATTTATGGGATTTGGCGCGAAAAACAGAAATCATAGCTACAAGTATGTATTACTTGTTTAGAGTGATATAATTTGGAGTAGGTTTGGCAGTGTTTAGGAATGATGATGTGGGGGTAGAGTGGTTTTGCAGTGTGATGATGGTGTTGGTTTTAGCAGGGAGGTCACGGGGAGGGAGATGAGGTGGAGGTCAAACCCTTTGACCGGGGGTTTTATTATTAAAAGGGTGTTGGGATGGGCTTGTGATGTTTGGGCCAGGGATTTGGATTGGATTTAGTGGGTGTAGGATTGGGTTAAAGGGTTAAAGGATTAAAAGGGTAATGATTTGGTATTAGTTAAACATAAGCCCAAGGAATACATATGTAAATTCTGATTTTTGAGGGACCAGATTTTCAAATTTTCCCAAAGTGTTCCAAGGGACCTATCTTGCCAAGTTCCAATAATCCAAAGAACCTAAATTGTTATTTTCCAAATTTGAATTCCTAGGGACTTGTTTTGCCAAAATTGAAACTTTAGGGACCAAACTTGTAACTTTTCCAAAGTTTTCACCCAAGGACCATTTTTGACAACTTTTGACTTTTAAATACCTTGGGTTGACTTTTCTTTCAAAACAAATGTTCAGGGACTAGTTTTGATAATTTTTGAAAGTTGAGGGACTAAACCTGCCAATTATGTAAACTTTTTTGTTTTTCATCTGTTTTTAATCATTTTGCATCTGAAACATATAAAACACAATCATGGGATATTTTCAGTATTTTGATGCATATTTGAGTGTTTTTGGATGTTTTGGCAGTTCAGATTGACCAAAAAATGATGATTGTTTGAGCACTCATCAGGCGGATTTAAAAATCGTCTAAATTTTAACTCACAAGGCTCATATGCTCACACTACATTTATTATATTTTTCACTTTTTCATTTTTCATCATTTTTTTTTAATTTTTCCATTTTTTTCTTTTCTTTTTTTTTCTTTTTCTTTTTATATAACTTGTACCTCAAACATACGAAGCTTCACGGTGAATCTCCCAGACCTAAGCGCCTTTCAGAACAAAGGATGAAAGGATACGCTTGTCGAACCGCAGTTATTTTTGGTACTTATGATTTATTTCACTTTACTTTGCCTCAAGCATACAGAGCTTCACGGTGAATCTCCCAGAGCTAAGCACCTTTCAGAACAAAGGATGCAAGGATCCGCTTGTCGAACCGCAGCTATTTTTGGCATTTATTTCATATTAATGGTGTTATTTATGAACGTCATGTGGCATATAACAAAATGGGGAGTTCCAAGACCTAAACGCCTTTCAGAATAAAGGATCCAAGGCCCATTTATTGCTTATGCCGTCACGTAAAATGAGCGGAAATTTAGAAAACTTTTGAAAATGCGTAGTTCTAATTATTTTATTTTTGTGTTTTCAATCTTGCGGGAGCAAGGACTACAAGTAACCGTTATGAGCTCTAAAGAAATCCAACTATTCCACGTTTAGCATCTAATCACACTAATGACTTTACTATCATTCCTCGTTCTCTGCAAATTTAAAATCCCAAGTAATGAGATCCGCGGATGCTTAGCCTAAAAAGTTAAGGGAACAAGCTAGGGATCAACACGCCTAGTCAGGTCAAAATTTCTATTCCTACTCTACCCAGCGGAAGGTCAGAACAAAGTGTCAAAACTTATTATATTTTTGCAAAAAAATTTCAAATTTTTTCAATTTTTTTGGTAGTTTTTTGATGAATTTTTTCAATTTTTTGGATTTTTTGAGAAAAACGGAGTTGCATGAGTAAACGGCACATGAATGGTGCAAGTCAAATCGAAGATACCCCCCAGACTAAAGTTAAACATTGTCCTCAATGTTTCAAAGGCGAGGGTCATCGTACGTTGTATCTAAGGCTGTTTATTAATTATGCCAAAAGATAACGTTAGTAAAGGATATCAGATTTGTTGAACAATGAAGCTTTTTATGAAATAAGGACAAAAACACGAGCATGAGAGCCTTCATGCTTCAGGAACAATTACCTGTACAAACACAACAACCACAACAAAAGATGTAGAAGAGGTTGCCCTCTTCTTGTTATTTTATTAGAAAGAAGATAGAAGTCATAAATGTTGTGACCAAGAAACACCTTCCGGAGGTCGCGGTTGATCAAAATATGCCATGTTTCTAGAGAGAGAAAGTAGAGAGAGAAAGGTGGAGAAAAGGGTTTATATTAACAAAGAATAAATGAAACAATAGACACACTTTCCCACACCCCTCATGGAGAGTCATGAGGGGTATTTATAGGCTCATTACATCACATGTTTGCCTATATTACAATAGTAGTCCCTAAAGTACTATTTGTATGATATCTAGTCCATTTCTTTATGTGTGACGTTATCTTTTATAAAATAGCCAGGCTAACAATCTCCCTCCAAGATATCGTCACACATGAATGGATACAATGAGACCAATAAACACATAAACATGTAAATTGCAACAATAGTAAACTATGTTGACGTTGTTGAAGCGCATAGTCTCTGTAGTCTAGATACTGAGGCAACCTTGAAGTTCTCTCTTCCGACGATCTCGGCGTATGATCTTTGACACTGACGGCAAAGGTCTTTGTAGCTCTGAACTTCAACTGTAATGGTCTAGTTAGGTTATTACTCCCTCCTAACTAGTGAGCCTTTATTCTTTTTCTTCTGCTCTCTCCTGAACTGACAACTCTCTTCTCATCTCGCAGCGGATAAGGTAGATACTATTGAGTTTGCACCATGGTTGTCATTCTTGGAGTATCATAGCATAACTCACATAGTATTGCACATAAGGTTGGTAATACGCTCCGATGTACACATCATTAGTACTTCTTCGGTTCTAGTGTAAGCACAATTCCCTCGATCAACCAACGTACTAGAGATGAAACACTACTTCTTTTGGCATGTTCTTCTCCCTCCTGATGGTTGTATCGAAATCATCATACTATTGTGTGTTCATGCCAAAATTACCCGTACTTTACACTTCTGATGCAATGTAGATAGACCATGAAAGCATAATTTGTGAGAATATGCTGATAGGATATGACTCTCTTTATTCTACAATTTCTTCTCTTCTCTTCAACCTTTAAGCGACCTCTTCAAGTTCCAACCAGCTAGTAAATGACCAATGACTATAGAGACAATCCAATATAACAAATTTGACAATAAAGTAAACATCCCGTAGATATGTTACTTAATCTTGTACTATGGTGTGACTAAGAACGGTGTAGAGAGTTCGTACACCATCGAATCTCTGAGTACTCTATACTCTTCAACCAACCAACCATCAAGTATAAGACGTACATCACTTCTTGATTATCCACAACTTCGTGTGACACTGAGCACTACAACGTAACTCCTTTAAGTGATAGTTATAACCCGTGAGCACTACAATGTAACTCCTTACATCGGGTGTAACTAGATAATCCAAGTCTTAATCACTATCTTTAGTGTTTGCCCAAACAAGTATCTTCGAAAGTCATGCATCCATCCACCCCTAGACTTTGAGATAAATAAGTACACATGCCCTTGAAATGAACTTTAAACCCAGAAAAGTGATAAAGAATTATCCCCATAATCACAAAAATCCAATACTAGCCGTTGTCATTTGAATGTGATTCTTGATCAGGATCGTTTAAGCAATTCGTGGTGTGTTTTGGTGAAGCTTGAAATTCTATTTCGGGTGATTCGTAGTGATTTCTTATTTTCCCTCCAAAAATAAAATTGGAAAAATTTCTCGCCCATAATTTGGAAATCACTATGAAATGCAATTCTATGGTTACCAGAAAAATTTGAGTTTTGAAAATTTTTACGCAAAATTTCACCGAAAAAATTTGAATTTTGGCCTAAAAATTTGAATTTCGGGCCAAAATTTTCAACCTTATACCAAAATTAAAATCTCGCGTAAAAATTGAATGTTTAGTCTCCTCTCAAAAATAATTTTTTTTTGGCTAACTCGATAACCCCTAACTCGATAAAGCTCCTAATTCGGTAATGCCCCTAACTCGGTAACCTTGGAAAAGTACCTAACTCGGTAACCACTTCCCAAACTCGATAGCTCTGAAAAATCCAAACTCGGTAACCTCGGTAAGTTCTCAAACTCGGTATGTATCAGTTTCTTTCAAACTCGATAAGTTTTCAATAGTTTCAAACTCGGTATGGCTTATAAACTTTCAAACTCGGTAAGTTTACAAAATTTGGGCAGAGTTTACAAAAACCTTACTCGATGAACGATAAGGATGAGCCATGCCTAACTCGACAAAAAATAGGAAAATTCCAAACTCGCAAGTTTCTAATTCGCTAGATCATGACCCAAACTCGGTAAAACACCAAACTCGGTAAAAATCAAACCCAAACTCGACAGAAACTTATCAAACTCGGTAAAAAGTTGTTCAAACTCGAAAACTTTTTATATCAAACTCGAATTTTTTTTCCAAACTCGGAAAATTAAATCCAAACTCGATAAGTTCTAGTCCCAAACTCGGTATGTCCTATATCCTAACTCGATAGAATCACAAAAAATCCTAACTCGATAATATGGCGATGAACAATACCAGATCCGAAAATTTTCACCCAAAAACACGATTTTTCACCCAAAAACACCACAATTCGCCCCTGGTTAGCTCTGATACCACTTGTTGTGACCAAGAAACACCTTCCGGAGGTCGCGGTTGATCAAAATATGCCATGTTTCTAGAGAGAGAAAGTAAAGAAAGAGAGGTGGAGAAAAGGGTTTATATTAACAAAAAATAAATGAAACAATACACACACTTTCCCACACCCCTCATGGAGAGTCATGAGGGGTATTTATAGGCTCATTACATCACATGTTTGCCTATATTACAATAGTAGTCCCTAAAGTACTATTTGTATGATATCTAGTCCATTTCTTTATGTGTGACGTTATCTTTTATAAAATAGCCAGGCTAACAATAAACATGGGTGAAAACCCATGTGCATGCTAATCTTTTTGTTTACCGAGTCACTAGCTTGACTCGATCCCCGAATTCATTGGTTCGTGGGGAACGTTTGGAGATTTGGTACAACCATGGGTGGTTTGTCCCCTCCAAAGTAGTGTGTTGGATCGATATACTCTGACCAAACTTAACTATAACTTGTAATGGTCTTAGTGATCTTGAATAACTCAAAACTACTAACAATGAAACATTGATATCATCTTATGATTTCACAAAATTTTCTCTTAAAACTTAATCAATATCAATAAAAAAAAAAGAAAAAAACCTTTACTGGTTTTATGCAGCAAACAGTACTTTGAGAAAGTACTGTTTGTCTAGCAATACTTTGAATAAAGTACTTTATTATTCAAAAAATATTTATATAATACAAATCATACCAGTACTTATGCAATATCATTCATCTGAAGTAGTCCATTGTATGAACAATTCAATCACCATTACTGCTACTTCAGTCTCATTCTCAACTTCCATACCATGATCCAACATTCTGACCATAATCTCCCTTATCAGAGGATACCTTCTCTCTACAAACATATGAATCATGGCTCCATCTTCCATTTCAATTGAGTGTACCCCTGATGACTCAAAGAATCTCCATCTTGTTATTTCCCAATTGTCTTGATCATTCCACAGAGCATCACTACTTGTTTCATTTGTCTCCTAGATGGTTATTAAGTCACCCAATAAGATTAATCTCACACCTTTTGGCTCAGTATTCTCAAAGTAATCCTGCACCAGTAGATACAAATAGTATAAATCTTCTTTGTCTATCTTGTGCAGTATGTCCCATAGCATGTTGAATACTGTAAAGCTTTCATGTTCTCTATGAAAAATGAGATAATGTCCATCAGATGCTTCTACCACAGAAAATGTAGAAATCTTGGACTTCTTCTCACCATTCTCTGTCTTCTTTGGATTCTCAAAATCCACAACTCTAAGATAATTCCTCAATTCATCAACAGTATCTGCTTTTAACATCTTGAGCCTCTTTGATAACTGATCATCTTGAGTTGCTCTCTTCTTCTTTAACTTTCTATTCTCAGCTTGTTCTTTCATAATATCTTCTAACTTCTTTTCTTTCTCAGAATCCATAGGCACAAAACTATCTAACTCTCTTTTGATTGACTCTAGAACACTGTCATATAGTTCTTTCAACTGTGGATATCTCAATCTTTGTAGATTCTTATATCCTATGCCTCTCAGAAAACTTATCATAGAATTTCTCTCTTGAGATTTAGACAGGGGCCTTCTTGTTTCAACAAATGGCATTCTTGATTCCCTTAAGTAATCAACATCCAAATCAGCTTGATACGTTCTTGCAGCTTCTTCATTCCTAGCTTCCTCAAAAGCTCTTAGCTGTGCTAGAGTGAACTTCTTCTTCTTCTTCTTCTTCTTCTTCTTCTTCTTCTTTTTCTTCTTCTTCTTCTTCTTCTTCTTCTTCTTTTTTGATTCTAGCATAATCCCTTTTCCTTTATCCTTAGGATCTAATTCTTCAGATTCAGAAGAAGATTGTCAGACTTGATCTTGTTCAACACCAGGAATACTTATCCCTCTTGGTCTTGACATATTAACCATAATCTCAGCAATAGTCTCATCATTACTGGTTGTATGCTCCTTTATTTCTTCTGCTGAATTGGATTGGAAGGACCAGCTTCATCATCAAAAATCCTTGTAGAAGGTCCAGCTATATCAAGATTTATGGCAGTAGTTCCTTGATCCAAAGTACTTTGCACACCAGTACTTTGAGGATCAGTATGTTGAGTAACTATATGTTGATCAGCAGTACTTTGAATATCAGCACCTTCAACATCAGTACTTTGTGTTGTATTCTCTTCTGCAACAATTTGTTCAACTTCATCAAGTTCTATTTCAGTAGTACCTTGAGTAATATCTTCAAAATCCATAGCATGAGCTTCTTCATATTGTCCCTGAGGCACAACATCATCTTCATTCAGATTATCATCTTGATTCCTCCCCAATATGAATGATGATGACCTCTTCTTGCTCTTCTTAGATTTAGAAGCCTTCTTGGATTTCTTAGCACTTCTCATCTTTTGCTTGACCCATAATCTGTGATTTTGAACAAGTGGCCAAACAAATCTCTTCAATCTCCTAAACTTATTCCTCAATCTCTTGATCTCATCAGCCTGTGCAGTAATAACCTTCTTCATCCTTCTGAATTCCCTAGTCAAAGCATAAGTATCCAGATGTCCCACATCTCCCTCATCTCCTCAAGGTGTAACCCACCTGTGGAAGTATAATCATCAGGAGTTGGTTGTTTATCTTGCTCTGAAGCAGTACCTTGCTGAGAAGTACTTTCCTTTGAAAGAGGATGTTGAGAATTACTTTCAATAGAAAGAGTCTTCTCTCTTGAGTCATGAACTGGAACAGACAAAGAAGTAGTCCTTTCACTTGAAGCTACTTGCTGAGGTGATGCAAGAGGTGGTGTTGAAGTATGTGCTAGTGAAGAAGGCTCAGAATGTGCATACTCACTTTCTTCATCATTAGCAGTATCCCTAACTGCTTGTGCTACTGCCAATATGTGAGATAAGCTACTACTCTGACTCTGATTCAGGATGGAGTGGCTATTTTCCTCCAAGTGCATTAAGCTCAACCAACCTGAAGCCTAATAAAAAGGTTTCTACTCCTGCTCCTGCTCCATCTCTATCCAGTGAGTTGCCATAAGCATTGACACAGGCTATGGAATTTGCTTTGAAGAACATGAAGTAGCCTGCCCAAAAGAAGTCTACAAGACCAGAAAGACCTCCAAAGCCAGTGCTTGGCCTTGCTTGCCCAAGGAAGCAATCATCTTTTGATGACAAGAGAAATATTGCTCAGAAGGCTAAGCATGACTATCAGGGAAAGGGAAAGAGGCTAATGGAGTAGTTGGTGTAGGATGTAGTTTGTTTAGGGTTTGTGTTTGTTTGTTTGTTTTGATGATGTGTCTCTGTCTTGGAATGTTGAATGTAACTCCTTTGATGAATATGAATAAAATTACCTTTCTTGTTTAATGATAAATGTAGCCTCCCCTCAAATAATGACTAGCTAGTAATGCCTCCCCTCAAATGTAGCTTAATTATTTATCATTCCAATACTCACCACTAAAAAGGTAAATCTTGAAACATCAAAGCCCTTTGTGAGTAAATCTGCTACATTATCATCTGTGTGAACTTTATGTACTCATAACAATCTCTGATAAAGTGATGCCTAATCTGAATATGCTTTGTCTTGGAATGATAGACAGGATTCTTCACAATACAGATTGTACTCTCATTATCAATGTTGATAGGAGTATTCTTGAAGTTGAATCCATAGTCCAAAAGTTGATTTTGCAACCAAAGTACTTGGGCACAACAACTTGCAGCAGCCACATATTCTGCTTCTGTGGAAGAATTTGTTGCAATTGTTTGCTTTTTGCATTGCCATAAAACTAATCTTCTTCCAAGATATTGGCATCCTCCAGTTGTTGATCTTCTATCATAATTGTCTCCAGCATAATCATTATCTGAAAAGGCTTCCAAATGAAAAGGAGACTCCCTAGGATACCACAATCCTAGCTTAGATTGTTGCCTAAGATACCTAAAAATCCTCTTAACTGCATTCAGATGTGAAACTTTAGGTTTGACCTGATGTCTTGTACATAAACACACAGCAAAAGTAATGTCAGGTCTAGATGCAGTCAAATACATTAGGCATCCAATCATAGATCTGTATAACTTAACATCAACATCCTCCCTATCTTCATCTTTTCCCAATGGTTTGTTAGCATCAATTGGTGTGGATGCTGGCTTGACAGTGGTGAAGTTAAACCTCTTAAGAATATTTGCAACATACTTATCTTGACTAATGAAAATTCCACTGCTTGATTGTTGAACTTGAAGCCTCAAAAAGAATGTTAATTCACCCATGGAGCTCATTTGAAACTCTTTTTGCATAAGCTCCTCAAACTCTTTCACCATTGATTATCTTGTAGCTCCAAAGATAATGTCATCCACATACACTTGGACAAGCATAATATCCTTTTTGTCTCTTTTGATAAACAAAGTCTTATCTATGGCACCTCTCCTGTAACCATGTTGCAATAAAAAAGTAGAGAGTCTTTCATACCAAGCTCTAGGGGCTTGATGAAGGCCATACAGAGCCTCAATAACCTTGTATACTTTGTTTGGATTCGTAGGATCTTCAAAACCAGGAGGTTGTTTGACATAGACTTCATCTGTGATAGTGCCATAGAGAAAAGCACTCTTTACATCCATCTAATATACAGGGAAGCCCATATATGATGCAAAAGCCAGAAACAACCTTACGGCTTCAATTCTAGTCACAGGAGCAAACACTTCATCATAGTCTACCCCTTCTTCTTGTCTATAACCTTGAGCCACTAATCTTGCTTTATTCTTGATGACATTCCCTCTTTCATCTCTTTTAACTCTGAAGACCCATTTTGTACCAATTAATCTCTTACCATCAAGTAAATCACATAATACCCATACTTCTTGAAACTTGAATTGTAAAAGTTCTTCTTGCTTTGCTTCAACCCAACTCTCTTTAGCTAATGCTTGAGCTACTGTCTTAGGTTCCTCTTGAGACAGAAAGCAAGCAAATAAGCACAATTGCTGATCCTTGTGATTCACCCTATTTTGCTTATAAACAAAGCTAAGTAAAGAAGTATGTTGCCTTGAAAAATTCTTAGCTTTTGTTCTTGTGAGCACTCCTGAAGTAGAAGGTCCAATAATCTTACTAACAGGATGATATTTATGATTTCTCAGTGTAGGAGTTGGTGAAACTTCAAGATTTTCTTCTAAATTTGTGAAATCAAGGTCTTCATTGGAATCTGAGAAAATTCCTTCTTTCTCCAATTCGTCATCAGTATCTTCTAAGACAGGCATGGTTGGATCAGTCAATTCATCAGTATTGATCAAATTTGATGTATCTAAGACATTTGAAGTACTTTCAAATGGATCAACATTACTTTGAGGCAAAGTACTGTCAGTGCCTTTAGCCTTCTTCTTTTCTGCTTCATAAGCTCTCCTTTGATCATCTTCATAGGATTTTGCAATAGTTTCTTGAAGAAGCATTCTATTAAGTTCATCTTAGATAGCTTGGTCTTCATCAAAAACTGTGGACTTTGGTTGAACAGTACTTTGTGGATCAACAGTACTTTTGAGGTTCAAAAGTACTTTTCTTCTTATCAATGGGTTCTTCATCAGGAACATCTTCAGATCTCATATTTACTCCATGAACAATGTATTGTGATTCCTCTTCATTGTGAACAACTTGATTTTCTTCTCTAACAGGTACATAATTCATGGATGAGGCCAAAATGTCAAGATCAAACATCCAATAAGGACCTTTACCTTTTTGATTTCCTTGATCTTCTAAAAATTCAACATGAAGACATTCATGAACCTTCTTGGTAGCCCTGTTGTACACTCTAAATCCTTTGTTGTTGGTACAATAACCCAATAAGTATCCTTCATCTGACTTGCCATCAAACTTTCCCAGAGTATCAACAGTGTTTAAAATAGTCAGGAGACATCAAAAAGGTTTCATAAACTTAATGTTTGGTTTCTTTCCCATAGGTAACTCATAAGGTGTCTTCATCTGAGGTTTTGTCACAGATACTCTATTCAACACATAACAGGCAGAACTTATAGCTTCAGCCCAAAATGGAACAGGTAATTGAGAATCTACAAGCATTGTCCTTGCTGCTTCTATCAAAGTTCTATTCTTCCTTTCTGAAACTCCATTCTGCTGAGGAGTTCTTGCAATACTAAACTCTCCATTAATTCCTTTCTTGGCACAAAATTCATCCATAAGCTGATTCTTGAATTCAGTCCCATTATCACATCTAATAGATCTAACTTTGAGTCTCAACTGATTGTCAAGTGCTATAATAAGATCATGAATAGCATCAAATGTTTCATCTTTAAATCCCAAGAAAAAGACCCATCTAAATCTGCTACAATCATCTATTATAACCAAACAGTACTTCTTCTTGTTTAAACTTGCAACAGAAACAGGTCCAAACAGATCCATATGCAGCAATTCCAAAGGCTCTCTAATGGTTCTTTCTTCAATGTTTTTACATGAAGCCTTGTGTTGTTTACCCTTCTTGCAAGCCAGACATGAGTGATCATTCTTGTATGTTTTAGAAGGTAAACCTCTAACTAAATTGCCTTTGACCAATTTGTTGATGTTCTTGAAATTTACATGCCCTAATCTTCTGTGTCATTGATGTGCTTCTTCCATTGTTGCCCTTGCAACTAAACATGTTGCTCTTTCAGTAGAATTGATATTCTTGAAATCTATGCAATACACATCATTGGTTCTTGGTGCTCTCAGCATCACCAAGTTTTCTTCTTCTAACTTAAACTCAGTGGAGAGAATAAGACATTCTGTGTCAAGAAATAACACATGATATTTCTTGTCACAGATCTGAGAAACTGACAAACGATTGAATTTAAGCTCCTTCACATATCTAACATTCTCAAAATCAATGGATCCGACTTTGATGGTTCCTTTGCCAGTGATTCTCCCTCCATTAGGATCATTCCCAAATGCAACTCTTCCTCCAAAATAAGCCTTAAAATCTTACAAGAGCTTCTTTTCTCCGGTCATGCTTCCAGAGCAACCACTATCAACAATAAGATGATCTTTAAGCTCCTCTTCTGGGTTGCCCTGCATAAAGATGAAAAGGGTTAGTTTCTTTTACGAACCCAAGCCATTACTGACTTGTGTTCCCCTTGTGGAGTGACATACTCAAATTCTTTGAGTATGTAATCTCCACTATTTTTGAAAGCACTATCAAGAATTAATGTCTTTGTTTAAAAAACATGTGATTGATTCTTATCAACACTCCCTTTTTCACCCTTATTTTTTGAAAGTGTTGTTTCACCCTCAGCAGTACTTTCTTTCTGAACCCATTTAGTTTTAACAATTAGTGTTGGGTTCTTTGATCTAGGTACTCTTTTTGAGGTGTAAGGCCTTCTAGATTTGTAAGAATTGAACATCCTTGGTCTCACTTTTGAAGAAGTGCTAATAGTACATTGGTTGGTTGAGTTCCTAACAGTACTTTGAGAAGGTACTGTTTTACTAGTACTTTGAAAAGTATTTCTTGAAGGTACTGGGGGTTTGGAGAATGGTCTTTTCTGGTGAGGGTACCTATAGTCTTTTGAGAAATTACTATGGTTAACCTATTTGAATAATTCCAAGCTGGTTTATTCTCCCTTGGTTTATTCTCCATGTGCTTACGGTTTGCAGATGTGGTCTTTGGGTATTTGCTTAAGTATTCTGAATGATAATCACAGTCCTTAATCAAATGATGAGGACTATAGCATACATAACATAACTTTGGACCTATATTCCCAAATCCACTTCCAAAAGGTTTTCTATAATAAGCAGTATTTTGAAAAGATTTCCTAGTAGGTACTTTTGAATGATCAACAGTACTTTGAGAAGTTTTTGGAAGTACTGCTTGTTTTGAAAAGCCTTTTTCATTCCCTGAACCCTTGTTATCATCCCTAGGTTTCTCAACAGTTTCCTTTAAGGACTCAGAACTAGATTGACTTGAATCGGATTGACCTTTAAGGTTTTTCCTAAACTCTAAATTGTCTACTCCAAAACAAGAAACATCTGTCCTAGGTGGTTGGAAACTACCTGTGAGTGGAGGAACTTCATTGTATCCCTTGTCTTTATTAAATTTAGGAGGTTTTGAACAAGGTAATTCCTCATCACTAGATGTATTTTCCTCTTAGCTTATGAATTCTTCATCACTAGTTGAGGTCTCCTGAGAAAGACTTAGTTCCTTGTTCCTAGTAGGGGTTTCTTCTGAACTACTATCATAACCTAGGCCAGTTTTAATGTTTGCTATTCTTTGTTTTTCAACAAAACTCACATGTGACAGACCTGATTCTTTCCAAACAGCAAGTTTTTCTAGCAAATTATCTCTTTCTTTAGTGACCTTTTTTAGTTCAGAAACTTTACATCCTAACTTCCACTCACTTAACTTTAATTGATAATCTTGCTGCTCATATTTTTCAGCCAAAGCTGCTTCATTATTCTCATGACTGATTATCTTGGCTTCCATTGACTCTAAAGTCAATTGGTAACCAGCTATCTCAGACCTAGCCCTTCTATAATTATCTCTTTCAGTTTCATATTCCTTACGCATCTTTTGATAAGAGTTACTACATTTAGAACATACCTCAGAGATAATGGAAACTTGGTGAAGTAGCCATCATAGCAAGCTGAACAGGTTCTTTTTCACTTTCCATGCTCCAATCAAAGCTTCCTAGACCATCTCCTGATTCCAAAGCTGCATATCCTGGTTCCTTATCAAAAGTTGTGCTCCAATCAACCTCTTCCAATGCAACCATAGACTAGGTTACTGGTTCATCATCAAATTCATTGCTCCAGTCAACCTCTGATAGATTTTCTTAAGCCACCAAATCTTGTGACTTTGGCTCAACAATAGGAACCTCCTTTCTTTCAACCTTAGGTTTTTCAATCATTCTGTTTGTCTGATACTTTGAAAACTTGCATTCCCTTGCAAAGTGACCAGTCTTCTGACAATTGAAGCATTCAATCTTGGATTTATCAAATGCTATACCCTGCTTAGCTTTGAAATCAATACATCTCCCTATCTTGTTCATGAATTTCTTGATCCTTGCAGTGATCATGGCAACCTGCCATCTTATGTCAATAATTTCTAGAGCATCATCACCAATTTGCAAGACATCTTCTTGATAAGTAACAGGTAGAGTGGCTTGTTGAGCAAAGAATGAATATAGAACATCATTTGAGTTGGTGGTGTTTGATGGTGATGAAGTAGTAGTGGACATGGTTGTACATGGATGTTGTATCTCTTCAACAGTACTTTGGACAGGGTAAGCGGTACATTTAGTGAAAGTACTGCCTTTGTTTTCAGAAGACACAAAAGCAATACTATGAGAACTTGAGCCTTTGTTACCCTTCATCTCATGCTCACACACCTTTAGATTGTTGTAGAGATCATCAAAGTCCATAGTGTCCAAACCAGGTTTTCCTCTAATCATGGTAGCAACCACATGCCATGTAGATGGCAAACTCCTCAAGAACTTCAAGTTTGCATCTTCAACAGATGCCTCTACTCCATATAACTCTAGCATACTGAGTAGATTTTGATATATGTCATAGGCAGAGTCAAGGCTTTCTCTTTCACTAACAGTGAATGTTTCAAACTGTTGCTTCAATAAGTTTCTATGCATCTTCTTGGAAGCATCATTACCTCCAAATCTGGTCTTAATAGCAGCCCATAATTGTTTTGCATCCTTAGCATCATGAAACTTCAATAGGTGACCATCAGGAATAGCAGAAAGCAGTATGTTGAGAGCCTTATCTTGATTTCTTTTGGTAGCTGCTGGCAAGGATGGCTTAGGTGGTGTAGGTTGTCCTTCAATGGATACAGGTTCATCAATGACAACATTACCATTGACAATCACATCCCATAAAGCATGGTCTGTGATGGCAATGTACTGCCTCATCTTCATACTCTATAGATCATATTCTCCCTTCTTGACAATGGGAATTCTGATTGAGGTGATGGATGGAACTGGTGCAACTTCTGTCGACATCTTTTAGGGTTTGTAGTAAAATCGGTTTTAAGGGTTTTTTTCTTAATCAGAGTTTCCACACAAGCTCTGATACCACTTGTTGGATCGATATACTCTGACCAAACTTAACTATAACTTGTAATGGTCTTAGTGATCTTGAATAACTCAAAACTACTAACAATGAAACACTGCTATAACTTTGTAAAGTATGCGGAATCTACTAACATAAAGCTAAGAAGAACTTTGAATTATATTAAAACCAACTTTGAACCTGCTTCTCTAAATACAGATTCACTAACAATCCCTAACTTTTCTAATATCGTATTCTAGTATTCGTTTTTCTTGAATGCATACCTCTAATACCATCCTAAGGCTCCTTTTATAGACACAAGGAAAACCTTAAGTCGGTTTACAATACTTGAACGACAAGTAAACTATCCCTAACTAATTCTAGAATATTCTGATAATATTAGATAACAATCCTTTAAACAATATTGCATCTCAGTCCTTTATCTTAGAAGTACTTTGAATAATCTTCATGCACGAGCAGTACTTTGACCTTGAACAGCACTTTGATCTTTGAGCAGTACTTTGAACTTCCAGAAGTACTTTGATCTTCATATCCCAACATAGTGCTTCAACTTATGACCATTCACCTTGAAGTTGGGATCGTCGGGTTGAGATAACTCAATGGTTCCGTATGGAAACACTTTGGTGATAGTGAAAGGCCCATGCCAACAGGTTTTTATTTTGCCCGAGAAAATCTTTAATTTTGAGTTAAAAAGAAGGACTCGATCACCAACGTTGAAAACGCGGTTCTTAATCTTTGAGTCGTGGATCTTCTTTGTCTTTTCTTTGTAGATCAAAGAATTCTCGTAAGCCTGATCACGAAGTTCATTTAATTCATTTAGTTGAACCTTGCGGTCATTACCCGCTGTCTTAAGGTCGAAGTTGGCATGTTTTAAGGCCCAATAGGCTTTGTGCTCTAGTTCAATTGGTAGATGACACGCCTTCCCGTAAACTAGCTTGTATGGAGTGCACCCGATGGGTGTTTTGTAAGCGGTTCGGAAGGCCCAAAGAGCATCATCCAGTTTATCCGACCAAGAGGCACGGTTTTATCCGACTGTCCTCTCCAGAATTCTTTTAGTGCCATGATTGGAAACCTCCACCTGCCCACTTGTTTGGGGGCAATATGCAATGGAAAGGTGGTGAGTGACACCGTACTTCTGCATGACTATTGCAAATTGATCATTGCAAAAGTGTGTACCACGATCACTGATTATGGCACTTGGAGTTCTGAATCTGGCAAAAAGATCTTTCAAAAATTTTACAACAACTCGGGCATCATTGGTGGGTAAGGCCTTTGCTTCAACCCATTTGGACAAATAATCGACGGCCACGAGTATATACTTATTCCCTCGTGAAGACGGGAATGGACCCATAAAATCAATGCCCCATATGTCAAAGATTTCACAGACTTCGATGGCGTTTTAAGGCATCTCATCATGACATGCTTTGAGGATATCCATGGCTTCTTGGCCATGGACACACCGCCGGATGACTTGATCCGCACAGATTTTGAACAGATAAGGGTCGTCCCAGAAGTAGTAGTTTATATCTTTGAAGAATTTTTTCTTCTGTTGGGACGACATCCCTTTAAGAATGAAGTTACCCACATGGTAGTTTGCAAAGTATGCAAACCATGGGGTAGTGGAATCACCACGAGAAGAGATTACATTGAGTGTTTCGAGAGGAAAGGTTTCATTAATTTCCTTTTTGTCGAGGACATCCTGGTGAGGGTTCTCTAGTCGGGATAGATGATCAGCCGCTAGGTTCTTAGCTCCTTCTTTATCACGGATAATGATATCAAATTCTTGTAGGAGGAAAACCTATCGGAGCAATCTCGGCTTTGCATCTTGTTTGGCAAAGAGGTATTTTAAAGCTGAGTGGTCCGTATACACTATGCACTTGGTCAAGATTAAGTATGGCCGAAACTTTTCAAAGGCATACACCACGGCTAAGAGTTCCTTCTCCGTACTGGTATAGTGAGTTTGAGCTTCAGTCATAGTTTTACTGGCATAGTGTATAGGCTGAAAGTGTTTAGTTTTGCGTTGCCCAAGGACTGCACCTATAGAAAAGTCAATAGCATTGCACATAAGTTCAAAGGGCAGGTCCCAATTGGGGGCAACAAGAATGGGTGCCTCAATAAGCTTTTTCTTTAAGGTTTGAAAAGCTTCGATGCACTCGGGTGAGAAGATGAAAGGAGCATCTTTTTCAAGGAGATGAGTCATAGGCCGGTCTATTTTGGAGAAATCTTGAATGAATCTCCGATAGAAGCCGGCATGCCCTAGAAAACTCCTGACACCTTTGACAGTAGTGGTAGGAGGAAGTTTAGCTATAACATCAACTTTAGCTCTATCAACCTCAATCCCACTTTTGGAAATCTTATGGCCGACGACAATGCCCTCTTTGACCATAAAATGGCTTTTCTCCCAATTTAGACACAAGTTTGTTTCTTTAAATTTAGTTTACGGATATTTAAATTCGCGTAACCGAATTGGTTCAGGTACGAATTCATGCTTTATCAGTAGGGACATTTCATACGGACTAGAAATAGTCCACATTTCATCATAATAACATTTGCATACTATACCACTCGTAGAATATTCATATTAATATTTTTGATATGTTTAACGTTTTACGTATAATTATTTTTAAATAAACGTTAATATACGATTAATAAATATAACTAACATATCTAAAAATTTCCACAATGGTTCCGATATATTTTTAAACCCCTTACAACGTCACAAAAATTATAAAATTCATTTACCCGGTATTTTGGGAATTTATTTAATTTACATCGTAAGTTTAATATAATTACGACGGTTTTCGTGAAAACTAAACAATAATCATCTAAACACTCAATACTTGTACCCAACATATTTTTATCATCTTTATGACTTTATTATGTCCCGATTAACTTCGTCATATTTTATTTTAAGTCGTCACGATTTATTTTTAGTTAACTCGATACCCGATAACACCGAACGGATACACAAAACAACTAACTAATACCAAGCTTCTCTAATACTCCTCCCTTTTACCATGTGCCGCCCCCCCCCCCCTTCCTAGTCATTTTCTTGACCACTTAATTACAATAATGCCCTAACTAAATATCTAATAAGTGTAAAAACTCAAATTTGCTACTTCATTATCACAAAACTAACTAGAAAAAGATTTTCCCTTCCTCTCCTCCTTGAGGATGCTCGGCCACATCAAGAACCAACACCATTCACCATTGATTTTCAAAGATCAAGTTATAATTAAGTTCATTTAATGATCCTTGTTAGAGTTTTGAAATAAAAACTCAATGTTTTATAAGTTCTCATCTCCAAATCTCAATAACCCATCAAAGTAAGTTGTCAAACTCATTTTTATAATTTTACTAAGTTATTATCATAATCATATGATTTTTATACAAGATCTACATGCATATGCTAGTTTATACCACTCTATTTAAACTTTTATATCTTTTAAACACTAGAAATGGAAACCCTTGGTAGATCTACTTGATTGATGATGTTTAAGAACCCATGACACCTTAAGAAGGTGTATGGTAGGAATAGACTAGATTTGTGGTGATTGGAAGCTTGGTTTAAAATTGTGTTTTGCGATCTGATGCGCTAAATGTCCCAAAAGCCATTGCGTGATGCGTGATGCGAATGCGAGCGCAATTTAGACGCATTGCGTTTAGTATTAAAAAAAGTACAAAATTATTTATACATAGTATATTCTTTCATGTACCAAGTAAATGCAATAAACTTACGAAATAAGTTACTAGGATATTGAAATTAGGTCAATAATTCATTTGTAAAATAAATAATTTTAAAACGCAAGATACTGTATTTTCGTTATTATGTTTTATTTGTACGTCTTTTAACATGTTTTATCTTTAAAATCCCATTTAAATACTTGGATCTCTTTTATATAGTTTCTTTTTTACAAAAATGACCTAAATTCTAGATTGCGATAATTGCGGCCATTGCTAGCATTTGACAAATGCGGTAAATTGCGGTCTAATGCGAATGCAATTTGGGATGCCCTTGCATTAGGCCCAATGATGCGAAATTTCAAATGCAATGCAATGATGCGTGCAATTTGCGCAATGATGCGCGCATTTTTAAACCAAGATTGGAAGTGATTTGGGTGGATTAGAAACTAGTTTGGAACATTGGAAATGAGTTTAGAACTTGTCTAAGAACCTACTGTCCCAAAATGCAAAATCTGGAAAACTCAGGAACTCATGGGAAAATTTTAGACAAAGATTTAGAAAATACTTTCAAAAACGAAACTTTTGGCGAAAGAACGGACTAAAACGGATTTATAACGAAGGAGATATGATGTTTGCAAGTTTAATGACGAAAACTATTTTTCTAAAAATTTCATGCTGTTGGACGATTTTCGTCGGACAAACCGAGGCATTAGACGTAACCTAGAGAAGCCGAGCTATTAAAAATATATTAGTACATACTAAGACAAATCCGTGGATATAAAGAACGAAGAAAATGAACTTAAAACGACAAAGTTATACACGTTTTAAAATCGTCAAAAACTATATATATATATATATATATATATATATATATATATATATATATATATATATATATATATATATATATATATATATATATATATATATATATATATATATATAGTCACTAATAGAAATAATATAACTACGTACTAAATACTAGATTTTCTAGATTTATTGTTCAAGAATTATATTCTTAATTAACGAAGTACGTACGACCCAAGGCTTATTTATACGACTACTAGACGTTATTTCAAGGTTTTCAAGGCAATGAATATAACACTAACGTTTTATATACGATATATTACGACTAGTTTTTATAAGTCTAGTTAGACTTATTTTTCCTAAGTATGGAAAATATTTTATTTTGACAATAACTAGTATTTCCAAGTTATGAGTGGTATAGGCATCATGTGCATGTGCATTCATTACTTCACGTCATGATCTAAAGTAGATCGTTATTACTTATATTAGGTTGCGGCTAATATTCGCGCCTTATTGTCCCTATCATTTAACGTCATAGTATCATCACTTCAGGTGAATTTTCATAGCCCCGTTTTTAATTCAATACTTTAATTCCAAATCCCACGGGGGAGAATACATTGCATCACTTATTTTTGTACATGCCAAAGTATAAATTCCTTACATTGCTTAAGTTGGCTTATTACCACGTCTTGACAAGTCCCCTTTATTATCATGGACCGTTAATTAAAGTACGACCGAGAGTGAGTGAATAGATCTATTGAGGGTGACTCCTCCATCCGTGTTTGGGTTGCTCCAACGGGATTACGGATGCATTTCATGTCTAATATATTTAGAGTGTCTGGTAAACACTCATTTGGGGCCAATTTAAGTAACGTCTAGCTTCGGGGTCATGAGCTTAAGAGCCAATGTAAATTTTATGACTGAAATCTTATTACTTTACTTTTTACTTATGGCTAATGTACATCCGATTTAACTTATAAACCTATGATTTCTCACCAACTTTATGTTGACCGTTTTAGCAATGTATTTTCAGGTTATTAAGGTAGCTCATGTTGCATGCATTTGGACCTTCATGGAGTCGCGGAGTCGACGCGTCTTACCTTATATTTTTGCACTTATGAAACGTTTGATCTTGTTTGAACTTATTTTACCTAAATTGGCAACATCTTTTGGGACCTATGTTTTGTAAACTCTGAATGTTTTAATGATCAAAGGCTGTATTTTCTAAACGACACTTTAGGTCGTTCAATATGACTGTAACTGTGATGCTATGGCAGTCACCCCCAGGTATTCCATTCCGCTGCCATTCAGGTATTTTGGGGGTGTGACAGATTGGCATCAGAGCTAAGGTTATAGCGAACTAGGATGTATCTTGGACCTTAGACTATAACCACATCATCATAGCATCTCATCATTTCATCATAGATGCATATTCATTATACATGTTGTTTCATGCACACACTATGCGAGTTATTTATACCCATACTCATATATAAGTATATTGACCTGGTTCACAAGTGACATGTTTTCAGATACCCACCCTGTCATCCTTTCGTCGGATTCCGACATTGAAGATGCCTTGTCATCTTCCACTACCATTGTACCACCAGTTGCACTTACACCACCATTAGCACAATTGATTTGTTATAGGAACGGGGTTTTCCTATTATTCAGCCCATACATAGAATGCCATTTGGTAGAGTATTCAGAATTAATCTTATTGGACCTATTAGGATGCTTATTGCAAGGGAGATAGTATGTTTTCTTTCCTTCACTAGTAGGGCGCTTACTACTCAGGTCCTACCACCACTGTCAGCTACTTATTTCACTATTGGTCGTCCCATAGTGCGTACTTCAGTTTTACCTCTTAGATGTCGCGAGATAGCGCGAAAGAGGGTAGTATTCCATTTACTATTATCACCATCACATCTCAGAGACCCTACACGCATATATGACAGGCCGCTTAAGAAGCAACCACTATTTGACATACCATTACCATCTATCACACGTTACACCACCTTATGGGTTTGAGGTTGGTGAGAGTTTGAGAGCCTATACTGCTTGACAACCTACTACTCTTCATCGTTAGAAGATGATCTCTAATTATTTAAGATTACCCACGAGTGTTTGGACGATACACTCTGACTAATACCAGAAGCCTCACAAACGCAATAAGAATTGCAACCAATCGCCCAAGGGTGGCATCTATCACAAGGACTCTATATTATCTTAGATATGATTGACTCATACCTCTATAACGCAATAAACCAACAAGATGCTTTGAACGGTATTATAACATCATAATGGAACTCATCACGAATCTCCCTTCATTATCAAGTTTGATTACACCACGTTCTAAGTCGATAATTACATCATTAGTCGCTTTAGCAACACTCCACCGACCAATGTGGTCACATTAGTAGATTTGACATATAATTACAACTTTAGGAAGATGCGAGTAAGACAATAGGATTAATAAAGACAAAGATGTCTTTACGATTAATTGGTCATGTTGACGAAGATAAAAGTGACTACCCTAGTTTTCGTGTTTCGGAGATAATAACAATTCAAGTAAGTCAAAGCCAAATAAATTTTTTGTACAAATAAAAAGATTTCTTGCAAACCTTACGAACCACGACAAATTATTGATTTTCAATGGTTGGATTAAAACTCATTTTTGTTTAATCAACAATCTTCTTGAATTCCCTTTTTCCAAAGACACATATATATATATATATATATATATATATATATATATATATATATATATATATATATATATATATATATATATATATATATATATATATATATATATTATAACACCCCGTAAAATTTTCCTACGATTTACACGTTACCATAACATAGATTAATCATTTTTACCCGTAACAATTTTTTTATATACTTTGTCAATTACAACGTTATTCACTCTTACCTTGACACGACATTTACACCTAAACCTTAATAACCTAGATACCATACATAACTTAAAACATTGATACTCAATAAGTATACGTTTCAATAATTAACAAATACAATTTAAATAAATCCCGAGCCTACTAAAATTCCCATGTGTACTCGCTAATAATATTGGACCTATAAGAACCATGAACGACAATTATTATCGACTTTCAAATATAATTACTATACTAGAATATTGATCAAGTTAAGGCACCTTACAAGTTTCGTCTCAACTTGACACAAATAGCATTTTATTTCAATACCACTTCGTATAAATTCTAATAAACCACTAACTTTCTGTAACGAATTTAAATCCTAATTTTAAGGCCCTTCTGGTCCGAACCAGGAAAAGTGTAAAACACGAAAGTTGTCCGAAACAATGTTTTACGTCTAGACTCGCGAGATTTTTGAACCAAGAATGTAATTCGTGGCTGATATCTATGGAATACGACCTGGACTCAAACTCATACACCACCTCCCTCAAATATGACCTAGAGAACCATGTTACTTCCTTACACATTGTATGACACACACATGAACACTCTTATACATGTAAATGGCAGCTTCTTATCTTCATCTTCCCTCACTCGTTACTACCTTAGATATAACCTAGATAACCATGTGAATCTCTTACAGCCACCTCCATTATGACCCAATCCAAGTACACCACACGCAAGATCCTTCATAACATTCGTTTCATTGTAATTGGATAGAAGCACTTATACGACATTTGTAACAATTGAGATACAACCACCTTGCAATATCCCTGCTCCTTATCACCTTCCCATTCGAGTATATAAGACTCCATGCAAATCGACATCCTCACACAACATAAAATCACACATACTCTCTTGTAGTCTCACAGTTGAACCAAGGTGGAAGAGAAGCAAGGTGGTGGAAACTAATAACTGATCTTGATTCATTGTGGAACCTTTAACCGAACCTTACCCTTCACTGCCCTTGAACCAAACTTAAACATAACCTGTTGCTTGTTTTACAATGATTTATAAACGTTTTTGGGGGAGATACATGCTTAACTACTGTTTTTACTTTTACAAGTACTCATTAACTAAATACATGACTATATTTCATATAAACGTTACTGGTTTACACATTTTTATATCTCATAAGGAAATACCTGCTATAGACATGATTACAAGCGATTTTTCCAACGATATGCTATATTTGATCTCTATTGCCTAAGTACCTATTACCAAAAGTCCCTCGATCATGCGCCTTAATCACTTGTAGGGTGAACGTAAATAATTGTGAATAGATCTATTAGGGATTGACAATCCCCATTTGGTCGCTAGAGGAAAGCCACCAAATGCACTTTATTTGATTTCATAGGTTACTGGTAAATACCTATCTTAAGGGCCACTGTTTTACGTCATTATTATGGATAATTTTGATGCCTGTTAATCGTTGAGTGTCATGAGCTTAGGGCAAGAGAACGGTAATAATATAGCACTACAATGACTGATGTTAAGGGCGTACGATGTTGTAGCCCTCTGTTTTATTAAACTACGAGATTATGCTCACTATATAGCAGGAAAAACTATTAATAATTGGCAAACGAACTACTATTTTGGTGTTGACCCGATTAGGTCAAACAAACTACTATTTTGGTGTTGGCCCGGTGAAGGGCAAACCAACGGATTGATTTGTATTGAATTGATAATGAAATCACTCATTTTCTAATTAACGATTTAAACTATAAACTCTATGAACTCACCAACCATTGTGTTGACACTTTTAGCATGTGTTTATCTCAGGTAACTAAACAAGAAGGAACTTGAAGGCACGGAGTGGGCTTGTAACCCGGCATGGGCTTAAATAAACATTTTGACATATTTCAAATAAACTTGTTGTTTAAATTATGAAACATCTTGATGTCTCGAATATTTGGTACTTTGAATGAATTAAACTTTAAAGCGTCACTTTTGTGTCGTTTTCTATGATTGTGACAAAGATCCTCGAAGTAACACCCAAAAAGTCTTCCGCTGACATTTTAAGTCTTCCGCTGACGTGATGATTTTTGGGGGTGTTACAGATTGGCATCAGAGCTACAGTTATAGAGAACCAAGTGTTTTGAACATTGGACTATAACTACACTTTTAAAACGGACCACTTTTACAAAATACCACCTTATGCCCTCCGTGCCTACGCGTTTCCAACATCTGGTAGAGACATTACTTTTACATGATTTCTTATATATGTTAACATGTTATGATTATACTAATAACTTATATTTACTAATCGGGATTATTACAAATACCGTGTCTTCATATTTCCATCCACCAGACGATTATGTGACTTTTAAATAGTTTATGGTACAACTACACTCTAGTATATTAATATATATATTTATATGCTCCCCCAACTATTTTGAGTACTATACAAATCCTCTTTAATTATCTCGCTCTCATCTATATAGATGCTTATGTCATACTCTTTTCGTACTCTCGGAAAAATCTACGCATTATTTTGTCGATTAGTATGAATGTTAAGTCAGAAATTCTTAAGTAGGATGATTTACAATGTCTTTATTTGAATGGATTGGGACGCCTTTTTATTGAAATAAAGAAATTGTAAACCGCCGAACCATAAGTTTATACTTCGTTATTTACATCGTTTGGGACGCTTCTCTATGTAAATAATGAATTATAAATAAGTGGGCTTAATTTTGTCTGAAATGGCATGCGTATGAAATCAAGGATCACTAAAGTTCATAAAAACACTAAAACTTCAGCCAAAGATTCACAATTTTCTTCTGCGTAAGGCATTACGGCACAACCACATTTCTTCAATCATGTCCTTAATTTTACATTCTGGCGATTTATGAAACCTTTTCACAACATTGTACGTGATTACAATGGTCTCTCTTACTTCTCCGACACTATAAGTGATATAGTAATCTCCAAACCATTCACAACTTTACCTAAAATCCATCAAAATATATAAATTCCTCTAATAGAAATACAAGATATGGAATTGCTAAGGAACAAACAGATTCATCATCTACAAAAGCTTGAAACCAAATACCGTGTTGTCACCTAAAACTATACAAAAGCTTAAGTTCAACAACTTTCTCTACATTCATCAAGTTCTCATCCGAAACCCTCATTGTTAAAAGTCTGTAACTATCAAACACTTTGTTTAATGGGTAGGTTACCCCACATATTTTAACTTTCACGAAACAAGATATTGTGAACCATGTTTATCTTCAAAACATGATTCATTCAAAATGGAATTGTTTCTTAAGTCAAGATTAATCAAAAGAAATTGAACATAAGACAATGTAAGTAGTTAGAACTACTCAACAATTATAACTATGAGAACTGCTATCATCAAAGAAGAATCTAATGTAGTAGTAGATACGTTAAGCTGGAAAGAAAAATTAAAAAGAAGAAGCTAATGTAGTAGTAGATACTTTAAGCTCGAAAGGAAAATTAAAACCGCTCAGGGATTAGATCGTTATGAATGACTATTTGTTCACCCTTCCCACTCACCTTTACAGCTACCTTATCTTAGAATCCCGGGACGGGATTCCGTTTAACGGGTAGGTAATATAACACCCCGTAAAATTTTCCTACGATTTATACGTTACCATAACATAGATTAACCATTTTTACCCGTAACAATTTTTTTTATATACTTTGTCAATTACAACGTTATTCACTCTTACCTTGACACGACATTTACACCTAAACCTTAATAACCTAGATACCATACATAACTTAAAACATTGATACTCAATAAGTATACGTTTCAATAATTAACAAATACAATTTAAATAAATCCCGAGCCTACTAAAATTCCCATGTGTACTCGCTAATAATATTGGACCTCTAAGAACCATGAACGACAATTATTATCGACTTTCAAATATAATTACTATACTAGAATATTGATCAAGTTAAGGCACCTTACAAGTTTCGTCTCAACTTGACACAAATAGCATTTTATTTCAATACCACTTCGTATAAATTCTAATAAACCACTAACTTTCTGTAACGAATTTAAATCCTAATTTTATGGCCCTTCTGGTCCGAACCAGGAAAAGTGTAAAACACGAAAGTTGTCCGAAATAATGTTTTACGCCTAGATACGCGTGATTTTTGAACCAAGAATGTAATTCGTGGCTGATAGCTATGGAATACGACCTGGACTCAAACTCATACACCACCTCCCTCAAATATGACCTAGAGAACCATGTTACTTCCTTACACATTGTATGACACACACATGAACACTCTTATACATGTAAATGGAAGCTTCTTATCTTCATCTTCCCTCACTCGTTACTACCTTAGATATAACTTAGATAACCATGTGAATCTCTTACAGCCACCTCCATTATGACCCAATCCAAGAATACCACACGCAAGATCCTTCATAACATTCGTTTCATTGTAATTGGATAGAAGCACTTATACGACATTTGTAACAATTGAGATACAACCACCTTGCAATATCCCTACTCCTTATCACCTTCCCATTCGAGTATATAAGACTCCGTGCAAATCGACATCCTCACACAACATAAAATCACACATACTCTCTTGTAGTCTCACAGTTGAACCAAGGTGGAAGAGAAGCAAGGTGGTGGAAACTAATAACTGATCTTGATTCATTGTGGAACCTTTAACCGAACCTTACCCTTCACTGCCCTTGAACCAAACTTAAACATAACCTGTTGCTTCTGTTGTTGTTGTCGAAAAGAAAGAAAGAAGAAGAAGGAACCATGCAACGTGATTCTTTTCATACGTACCCACACACTCCTAAAAACTTAGTCGTGGTCTCCTGTGGTGTGTATGAGCAGAAACTAGACCCATTTCAAGGAGTATTACTCGACTTGAAAAACAAAAGGGGTGCTGGTCTTGGTTCGTTGTTGGAGCCACGTGAGCCACCTTGTCACCTTTCCTGATCCTAGGCCATATCGAGTGTCCTACCACCCATAGGGGTGATGTTATCTCTTGAAGTCAATTCCATCTTCACTTCTGACTTTACGTTATCTATGCCTATCATAACTCTCAGGTGACTCATAGCCCCTACTCTTACTTGTTTTACAATGATTTATAAACGTTTTTGGGGGAGATACATGCTTAACTACTGTTTTTACTTTTACAAGTACTCATTAACTAAATACATGACTATATTTCAAATAAACGTTACTGGTTTACACATTTTTATATCTCATAAGGAAATACCTGCTATAGACATGATTACAAGCGATTTTTCCAACGATATGCTATATTTGATCTCTATTGCCTAAGTACCTATTACCAAAAGTCCCTCGATCATGCGCCTTAATCACTTGTAGGGTGAACGTAAATAATTGTGAATAGATCTATTAGGGATTGAGAATCCCCATTTGGTCGCTAGAGGAAAGCCACCAAATGCACTTTATTTGATTTCATAGGTTACTGGTAAATACCTATCTTGAGGGCCACTGTTTTACATCATTATTATGGATAATTTTGATGCCTGTTAATCATTGAGTGTCATGAGCTTAGGGCAAGAGAACGGTAATAATATAGCACTACAATGACTGATGTTAAGGGCGTACGATGTTGTAGCCCTCTGTTTTATTAAACTACGAGATTGTGCTCACTATATAGCAGGAAAAACTATTAATAATTGGCAAACGAACTACTATTTTGGTGTTGACCCGATTAAGTCAAACAAACAACTATTTTGGTGTTGGCCCGGTGAAGGGCAAACCAACGGATTGATTTGTATTGAATTGATAATGAAATCACTCATTTTCTAATTAACGATTTAAACTATAAACTCTATGAACTCACCAACCATTGTGTTGACACTTTTAGCATGTGTTTATCTCAGGTAACTAAACAAGAAGGAACTTGAAGGCACGGAGTGGGCTTGTAACCCGGCATGGGTTTAAATAAACATTTTGACATATTTCAATTAAACTTGTTGTTTAAATTATGAAACATCTTGATGTCTCGAATATTTTGTATTTTGAATGAATTAAACTTTAAAGCGTCACTTTTGTGTCGTTTTCTATGATTGTGACAAAGATCCTCGAAGTAACACCCAAAAAGTCTTCCGCTGACATTTTAAGTCTTCCGCAGACGTGATGATTTTTGGGGGTGTTACATATATATATATATATATATATATATATATATATATATATATATATATATATATATATATATATATATATATATATATATATGAGATATTGTTTTTATCAAAATACAAAATGTTTCGTAGTCACATCTTTTACATAACTATATTCATTACAAACTTCAAATAAAGTCACTCCAAAATACATTTATGACCAAATTTCACAATGTTTCACTCAAATAAATGTTGTAAAATTTAGAAACCATATCTCCAACAAGGAACACGCATAACTCATGAACGAACCTCGAAAGCAACCACTATACCTACTTACTATTTGACCTTAGATGCGAAAGAAACCCCTCTACCAGATATTGCCAATATTGATACAACATACCTTAACACCATGATGAGGCGAAAAATGAACCACTTTTAGGGGGTCATTTAAGCCCGGAATTGAATTTAGTTGATCAAATATTGCCCTAAATCGTTCCTTTTGTGATTTTAGGTACTTTGGGAGTGAAATCTAGAAAAGAAGGCATTTTGGACGTTTTTGGAGCATAAAAGTGAAGAAAACGGCAAAGTCTCAATTTTCCAAGCTGGGAACAGTAGGTGACGGCGTCAAGAGTAACTTCCTGACGGCGTCAAGAGTAATTTCCATGACGACCCAGTACAGAAATGACGGCGTCACAAGGAAGAGCGTCAAGAGTAAAATGCATGACGGCCTGGAAAAAGTTATAACGTGACGGCGTCAGATGTAGATCAAGGCAGTTCGAGATTTATTTTGGCGGCGAGATGACGGCGTCACCAATTTGGTCTTGACGCCGTCAGACCCTATTTCCTATATATAGTTTTCTAATTTTCACACATAAAGTGAGGAAGTTTTGTAGAAACCCTAAGGCCGAACCTAATACAATTTTTACAGGTTTTTCAAGGGTTTTCAGCCCTTGAAACCTTACAAGTGTAATTGAGATAAGTGTTCTTTTAATTAAATCAATATGTCTATGTGTTGGTTGTCTATATCTTGTTCTTGTCTTAATTCTACTATGCTAGGCTAGATCTCTCTTGTGTTTGCTTGGATCTAATGAAACCTAGATGTTAATTATGTGTTGATTACTTTTTTATGGTTGTATTGGATGAATGATTTCAATGTTAGGCTTAAGAAAACTGGCAGATCTCCAAATGGTAACATGCTTGAACGTCTTAGGAAACATGAACCGATGGGCACTAGGTTTTATTGGTTGTATTTAATGCATGAGTAAATTCTCAGGATCCCATGTTAGGAGCTTCTTAGCCGGCTCGACATAGGAGGCACTCATAGGATTGGGGAGTTAAGTGCGCTACCCCACGAATGGTATTAAGGAATACAATCCGTCATCCACACAACTATAACAAGTAATTAACGTGTAAAAGATATCTAGGGAGTAGTGAAATCTAAGTAAACACAACTTCTCCACTTATTGCTCACAACCTTAGTATAAATTAGTTTTATTTTCAGTTCTAGTATTTTATTTTGATTGCATCTTTAGTATTGGGTTAGTTGACTAGCAACTAATTCCGCCCATATCCTCCAAACCCGAGATTTTTATTTGCTTTCTAAAAAATATAAAAATACAAAAAAGAATCGTCCCTCACCTTTAGCACTAGTAATTAGGTTTTCTAATCCTAGCGACACTATTCCTACCTGAACGATCAATCCCCCGGTACTTGTCACTATACTATACTACAACGATCAGGTACACTGCCTGGTGGGGGTTGTAAGCTTCTCGAGATCCCTTGAGAAGTAAATCCTGGTGCGATCCCCACGTATCAAATTTTTGGCACCGCAGCCCGGGGAATAGTTATTGTCTAGGTTAGAACTTCTTTTTATTAGGTCTACTTGCTAGATTCCTTTCTAGTAACATTTTATTTTTATTTTTAGGTTTCTTTAGTCTATCTTATTTCTTTGTGTCTTTGTTCGTAGCTCTTCACCACCCGACATCATGGACAACGGGAACATCTTTGAACCCGTCATCCCACCACAACAACACCCACCACTAGACCCCTTTGAGGACCCCTTAGTCTTTAGGAAGATGATTGAGTTCTTGAGCGTAATGCCTATTAATATAGAGATGAATAAATGGAAAAGAGATGGAGACAAGTGTAAACGGAGGTGGGACAAGCCACCTAAAGAAGGTGACAGATCATGGCATATGAGGATGACTTTGTATGATCCGGATGGAGAGATGTTTGAAAGGTCATACCATACTAAGGAAGCCGATAGGAAGTTGAAACCTAAGTTTGATCCCAAAGATGTCCTCAATGAGGAACTCACCCGTATCACGTAGTAACCCATGACCTTGAGTCTAGCTACAAGACTCGTAAATAAAGAAAAGCGCTTCTTGGGAGGCAACCCATGCTTTGTGTGATTTTATTTTTGTTTGTTTGTTATTTGCTTCCGTATGCATGCTTTATTTTTATTGTTGGTAGATCATGTTTCTAAACTAAAAGTGGAAATACTTTACTTTGTTGTTTAGCCTAGTCTTAACTCCACCTAAAGGTATTTTTGCAAAAGATAAGTGTAAGGGGAAACCCCAAATATGTTTTTAAGAAACAAACCAATCATGATTCTCCACAATAGTAAATGAACATGTGTATTCGTATTTGTTAGAGTCAAATGCTTGTATTGAGTCATAATGAGGTTTTGCAGGATTTTCCAGGAAGTAGGACCAAGTTTTTCCAGAAATTTTCCTGAAACTTAACATAAGAATTTCTGCAGGTCAATCCTGACGGTGTCACGAGCTTGCTCTTGACGGCGTCAAGGGTAAAAATCTGGAAATTTTACCGGTTTTGTTTTTCTAACGGAATCTTAAAGTTTTTGTTGAATTATTAAGTTTTATAATCTCCAGGAAATCTGCAAACTTCATTCCACAAGCATTATATCTTATCTTGTTTTCTAAGATTTAGAAACTTATGTAGGATGCCGCCGATTTTATGCAAGGTTGATTTGTTTGTTTTCTCAGGATTTACAGGTTTTTTATGACAAGAAGATGATTTATACTCTGGAAGGGAAGCTTTGACTGTTCATTTTCTTGGAGGAAGATTTAACCTGGCCACCTAATTATCCATACCGAGCGAATCAGGGGAGTATTTGATTTCATTTGTTTTACTTATTTCACTTTTACATTCTTTACTTGAACATTGGGGACAATTTTCATCTTAAGTGTAAGGGGAGGGTAAAATGATGATACCTTACAAATACACTTTCGCTTGAGTTTGCTTTGTTTGATGGTAGATGTGTAATAAAACTATGAGAAATACTTGTTAGTGCAATTTTAGTGCCAAATTTAAAATTTTTTACAACATTTAGGAGTGAAACTTTAGCCATAGCAAGCGTCTCATGGATAGGAGATTGTATGAATAGCACATAACCGTATATTCAGAAAAATTTTCCACCCAAATATGTGAGGTTCGCCTTTAGATTTGATAGGAAAAGCATTTACTATTAGTGCTTATGAGTGTACCGGTAGCATTTAGATTCTAGAACTTGCGTTAGTGATGCATCCCGAGACCGCTAGTGAGACTACATTCATGTAGTATGATTTACTACATGATAAGAGGCATTAGGATCACCCTTGTGTTAAACCCGTATTATAATTACTTGACCATTTAAGTCATATTACTTGGCTAGTTAAGTCAACTAATTTTTCCCACACCTTAGCGTTGTACTCATTTTTAGTACACGAAACCCCTAGTACACCCCTCTGAGCCTATCTTTTCGTTTCTAACTTTAAGCATCTTACTTAAAGGAAGAATTTGTTACACCCCACTTAAATGTACAACCAAATCGCCTTAGCCTTCTGTGTATGCGCTCATTTTTAGTGCATTATTGTTATTTGTTAAACCCTAGGTTAACTATCTAATTGATTACATGGTTGCTAAGTCGAGTCATATCCTTGTACATATTATTTTGGGACGATTGGGACTCATGGGTAAGCACTTATTTTATGGAGTAATGGGGAAGAACATCATATATTACCCCCATATGTAGGGTAAGAGTGTATGCAAAAAAAAAAAAAAAAAAAAAAAAAAAAAAAAAAATAGAAAAAATAAAGAAAAAGAGAAAAAAAACATACGGACTACCATCCCTTTTCATTCTATGTTCATTTTATGTTTTTGTTATTTTCCATTTATTAGCTTAAGTCGGGTCTAGTCTTGGCTTAGCAACGCCATATTGTACATGTAATTGACCAAGATTGTTAACTCGCCACCAGTAAAGACTGCCTTTATCCAACAAAACCGTGTATTTCATATCCCTACACCTAACGTTACAACCCTTTAAAAGACCTCTTTGATAGTTTATCCTAGGTGCTTACGCCATGTGGTGGAGGTTTGATCCTTTCCCAAGCCTATGGTAATCTATTTTGTTATGACAGGTAGTGAGAGATATCTTCCATTTCCATATTGTAATTTATACGTTATTACACCCGAGAGATGTGAGTATCTAAACACTATTTGTGAGATGCTTGTGTATGACCTCCGTGCTTGTCTATTGGTCTTTAGTGGAATGATTATTTGTTGTAATTACATTTATATTAGTGTTAAATGACCCCTAACTTGTATTTTGAGTAGAATAAAAGCGCATTTGCTTGAGGACAAGCAAATCTTAAGTGTAAGGGTATATGATGAGGCGAAAAATGAACCACTTTTAGGGGGTCATTTAAGCCCGGAATTGAATTTATTTGATCAAATATTGCCCTAAATTGTTCCTTTTGTGATTTTAGGTACTTTGGGAGTTAAATCTGGAAAAGAAGGCATTTTGGACGTTTTTGGAGCATAAAAGTGAAGAAAACGGCAAAGTCTCAATTTTCCAAGCTGGGAACAGTAGGTGACGGCGTCAAGAGTAACTTCCTAACGGCGTCAAGAGTAATTTCCATAACGACCCAGTACAGAAATGACGGCGTCACAAGGAAGAGCGTCAAGAGTAAAATGCATGACGGCCTGGAAAAAGTTATAACGTGACGGCGTCAGATGTAGATCAAGGCAGTCCGAGATTTATTTTGGCGGCGAGATGACGGTGTCACCAATTTGGTCTTGACGCCGTCAGACCCTATTTCCTATATATAGTTTTCCAATTTTCACACATAAAGAGAGGAAGTTTTGGAGAAACCCTAAGGCCGAACCTAATACGATTTTTACAGGTTTTTCAAGGGTTTTCAGCCCTTGAAACCTTACAAGTGTAATTGAGATAAGTGTTCTTTTAATTCAATCAATATGTCTATGTGTTGGTTGTCTATATCTTGTTCTTGTCTTAATTCTACTATGCTAGGCTAGATCTCTCTTGTGTTTGCTTGGATCTAATGAAACCTAGATGTTAATTATGTGTTGATTACTTGTTTATGGTTGTATTGGATGAATGATTTCAATGTTAGGCTTAAGAAAACTGGCAGATCTCCAAATGGTAACATGCTTGAACGTCTTAGGAAACATGAACCGATGGGCACTAGGTTTTATTGGTTGTATTTAATGCATGAGTAAATTCTAATGATCCCATGTTAGGAGCTTCTTAGCCGGCTCGACATAGGAGTGAAGTAGGCACTCATAGGATTGGGGAGTTAAGTGCGCTACCTCATGAATGGTATTAAGGAATACAATCCGTCATCCACGCAACTATAACAAGTAATTAACGTGTAAAAGATATCTAGGGAGTAGTGAAATCTAAGTAAACACAACTTCTCCACTTATTGCTCACAACCTTAGTATAAATTAGTTTTATTTTCAATTCTAGTATTTTATTTTGATTGCATCTTTAGTATTGGGTTAGTTGACTAGCAACTAATTCCGCCCATATCCTCCAAACCCGAGATTTTTATTTGCTTTCTAAAAAATATAAAAATACAAAAAAGAATCATCCCTCACCTTTAGCACTAGTAACTAGGTTTTCTAATCTTAGCGACACTATTCCTAGCTGAACGATCAATCCCCCGGTACTTGTCACTATACTATACTACAACGATCAGGTACACTGCCTGGTGGGGGTTGTAAGATTCTCGAGATCCCTTGAGAAGTAAAGCCTGGTGCGATCCCCACGTATCACGCCACTACTTCAAATTACGACTTTTTCGTTCATTCCATATTATAAGACCTCATTTTCATGAAAGGATATCGAGCAGTTTCACTTGACCATAAGACATTTAGCTTGCATTCATGGAAAATCAAACATCATTCGATGTGGTACCTACTTGACTCAGATCACCCGTACAACAATTTCCATTCTTTATACATTTTAGTCATGCCTAGAGGGATTAAGCATTTGAACCTGTGATCATTACCTAGTATAAATTCTCAAATACTTCAAATCATTGGCACCAAATTTTTGCCCTATATCCTTTCACACATAGACTATCCCCTTCAGTTGATTATAGATGCCTTAAAAACACTTTCATCTTTCACGCTCTCAATATCACTACCATATTCTCGACCACTTCATAATCATAAACCACTGCCCTGTTATGAATTAAGATGTTTACATTCTTTAAATAAGTGGATTAGTAGACTATTACCATACCATAAGATTCACCCATGTATCCAATAAACCATTCAACAAATTTTACTATCATATGGGGAAATTGTTTTACGAAATTATTAAAATAAACTGTTTTATTACCACTTTATAAATTGATTTTTCCGTCATTACACCAAGTATTTACTATTATTATGCGAAACAATCTTCATGTTACTTGAAAGGAAATATCAGGATACCATTTTTAATAACAATGCGATGAACACCATTTAAAACTTTTGAGGAAAGTAATGATATTTTGACTAAATCCAGCATAGCATCAGTAGTCCTTAACTATACATAGCCTGATCACCTATGTATAATTCAGGAAGAATTATGCCATGAAGGAAATAATTACCTTTTTAAAGTATTGCTAATAACAATCTTCATTTAAAAGTGTTGTAAACAAGTAAACTCTTTCATAAACATCTCCTTTTGACAAGCTCTCCCTGGATACTTACCCCACCTGTCACTCACTCAGCCATTAAGTTAGAACTTTCCAATGACTTCTCTAAGAGAGACTTTCCATATCAAGTACTAGGAGGATTCCTCGATGCAAGAAAAACAATAAAAGGATTACGGAACTACTAAACCTAGACTAAGAAAATTCATAACTCAACAACAATCCTAAGATATCACGAGACCATCCGACTCACCATCTCTGACCTAGTTGTCCAATTTTATTATTCAAAGGTACTAGCTAGACTGAGCTACAGGATTGAACATGATGTGAAGGTACTCTAAGCAACACTATAGAAATAAACCAAGCCTCCTAACCGATACTGTAGAGTGTTCCATTTAAACATGGCCTCATCCAAACGCAAACTTCCCTGTAATGAGTTTTCACCAAGGATAATTGTTTAAATTAAGAATATCGATATGGATTCCCCTAAGGAGTTGTGTTCTCTAGAAATTTTAGATAACCTCATTTTCATACTAAGAAAGGGATCCGACCCTAGTATATATTTTGCCAACATGATAATACTTTCAACGATAAACTATTTCAGGACTTAAGTTAGTTTGAATACCTAGGCTTGTAGTTTTGTCTGATAACCACCAATAGGCATTATCCAACCTCAGGAACTAAACGTTAGACATCTATGCATTTATGCGAACACTACCTATCCTACTATTTTATCCTGGTTAGTGTTTTCACTTTTAAATGAAGTTGATTTAAAAATTGTGTTTATACAAATCACATACCATGTAGAAAATAATTTTATGAAATTCCTATTTTAAACAAGTACGATCCTTTTTGGTCAATATTTAGCAAAACCATCGTTCAATGAAAAAAAATATTATATATATATATATATATATATATATATATATATATATATATATATATATATATATATATATAAACATCATACTTTGGTAAAAAGTCCTAATCACAACATGTTTGAAAACCGTTTCCCATTTCATAACTACTGAATTTTGAATCATCAAGGAGGATATTACTTAGTAAATCATTAGCTCCATTTTCTAAATTCGTTTATTCAGAAAAAGATTTCAACCAAAACTCACAATCGCGAGACAAATTTCCAAAACTAATCACCATACTACATCGCTTATGCATTTAGGATTTTGTGACTTGACAATAGAGAACCTTGGAATACGTGATGAAGGAAATTAGGAGGGACACCATAAATCAATTAAGCACTTTAGTAAGAGAGACCAAGCCCAATAGGCAAAGAAAGACACGTGTCTTAACATCCGTTGGAACAAAACACAAGGAATCAAAAAAAAATTATTACCCATATTCTCTCTCCTTCAGATAACGCCAAGTTCGAAAGATAGAACGTTGTGGAATTAGTCACAAGATTTATTGTACCCATTTCAATTATTCCTGATAAAGGTAATCGAATCACCTCAGACTCCTAGCAATCATTTTAAGATTTCCCTCGGAACCCCATTTAGATGTAAACACCGCCTACCATCCTCAGACCAATGGTCAAAGCGAAAGGACAATTCAAACATAGGAAAGATATGCTCAGAGCATGAGTGATTGACTCTAGAAATGGTTGGACTAACCATTTACCATAAATCAAAATTATTTGCAAACATAGTTATCGCGCGAGAGTAGAGACTACACCATTTGATGCACTCTATGATCGAAGTACCAATTACCAATTCACAGACCGAAATCAGAAAGTTAAATTCACTGGTCTAGAACTAAACTATGGAACAACAAAGGAAATTTCACTAGTCAATAACCAGTTACAAGCAACGAGAAACTGGTAGAAGTACGGTTGGTGCATGACGCACATCATGCGGATTGGGTATCCCGGAACAGCAAACCATCTAGATTCAAGTGGGAGAACGAACTAAGTTGAAAGCTTTGCCTTGGAGAGCCATGATATAATTTTGGTAACACGAGAGATTGAACCTCTAGTATATTGGACCATTTAAGATTCATTTTACACTGTGTTCTCAAGATTCATTTTTGAGAGAAAGTGAAGGGAAATGAGGGGCCACATAAAATAATTCACGTTCTTTAGTTTTTTTAGAGGAAGGAAAGTGAAGGGTGGGAGGTGGAAAGGGAGGATGCTTCTTTGATTTTTTTGTCCAATTCTTTCCGCCCATATATGGGCTGTAAACGAGTGAAAGGTATTATAAAATGTATTTGACAAAAGTACCCCTTATACCATCCTCTTATCTTTATCTCTGTCACAAATTTATCACTCACATCTTCTTCCCAAAATCATAGATGCCCAAATAAAAAATTGCCATTTCTTCTTCCGAAATTCATAAATGCCATATCTTCTTCTCAAATCCATAATTTTTAAAACCTTAATTTGAACCATTGTTTATAAGGATTTGTTTCAAATTATTATCCAACTTCGAATCATTTGTTGGAGTTTTATATATGTAAATATTAACCAATCAGTTGTTGGGTTTAGTTTCAAGGAATAATCTTGAAAGGATTTCTGCCAAGAAAGCAAAGGATTAGTCGTATCTTTTTCTGTTGAAAGAACATATGTTCGTATGTTTTTTTTTTTTTTTTCTTTTTTTTTTTTTTTTTTTTTTTTTTTTTTTTTTTTTTTTATGTCGAATGGGTATTTATTTTTTGAGTGGATTTGCAAATCAAGATTGACCTTTCTAAAAAAATCAAGATGGAAGATTAAAACCAGATTTATGTGGTTGTTATATTGTTTGAAGATCCTGGATAATTGTATCTTTTTCTTAAAAGGGTATGTTGGTATATTTATAAATCATGAATTAAAAATATATATATACTAGTAGCAACCTCCTTTCATTTGTCTTCGTTCCACATTAAACTTGAGAACAATGACTGAATTACTAGATTTCCATACTTTCACCTCCTCCTACTTCCCCTTCTTTACTTTTCTTTCCTTTCCTCCTCTAAAATAATCTTGAGAACAGAGTGTTAGAATCGACCAGCTGACATACAAATTTGAGTTCTGGCAGAGTTCAGCAACATATATTGCCCATATCACATTGTAAACCTCAAGAAGCGCTGATCATCTATTGACGGACTGAACGCGGAAAAAGCCAAACTCACTGTTCCTGTAAGCACTCATGAAATAACCAAGAATTTCCTGCAAATCAAGAATCAGTTACAAGTCGATAAGTTGTAAACCCTTAGAATTTCAAGTTGATGGTAGGGTCATGTTAAAAGTTCTGCCTAGGAAAGGCATGATACCATTTAGAAAAATCCAGGAAGTTAAACTCAATGTACACTGGACCATTTAATATTTCAGACAGAGTAGGACAGTAACCCTCAGACTTGAGCCTTGTTGGAAAGTAGCAGGATTACACAAACAGGTTTCACAATTTCAAATCCCGAGAAATGACTTTCAGATTAGTGACTCATGATTCCATTGAAAGGAATCCAACCCAAAGACCAACGTAAACCTGGTAAGAGAACCAATAGAAATCACGGACAGTTAAGTCGTACAGTAGAAGCAGAGTCGAATCCCTATCATGAAAGTTCGCTGGAATTCTCGAAGAGGTCCCGAGTTTACTTGGGAACGGGAAGACCAAATGCGACTCAAGTATCCACATCTTTTCACCAAGTTTATTTCTGAGACCAACACCAGCTGAATTCATGGACTAAATTCCTTTTCGGGTGGGCGACTGTCACAACTCACCATTTCATGTCATTTTCCGAACTTCGATAATTTACTATTCATAAAATACTATTCATCAAAACACTATTCATCATTTTTTATGTCAGTTTGATATTCTGAGAAGCATTCAAAAATTTTACTATTCACGAAAAACTATTCATTTCTGGAAGAAAAACACTATTCATGTGCATTGTTTACTTCATTGTAAATTTAGTTTACGGATATTTAAATTCGCGTAACCGAATTGGTTCAGGTACGAATTCATGCTTTATCAGTAGGGACATTTCATACGGACTAGAAATAGTCCACATTTCATCATAATAACATTTGCATACTATACCACTCGTAGAATATTCATATTAATATTTTTGATATATTTAACATTTTACGTATAATTATTTTTAAATAAACGTTAATATACGGTTAATAAATATAACTAACATATCTAAACATTTCCACCATGGTTCCGATATATTTTTAAACCCCTTACAACGTCACAAAAATTATAAAATTCATTTACCCGGTATTTTGGGAATTTATTTAATTTACATCGTAAGTTTAATATAATTACGACGGTTTTCGTGAAAACTAAACAATAATCATCCAAACACTCAATACTTGTACCCAACAAATTTTTATCATCTTTATGACTTTATTATGTCCCGATTAACTTCGTCATATTTTATTTTAAGTCGTCACGATTTATTTTTAGTTAACTCGATACCCGATAACACCGAACGGATACACAAAACAACTAACTAATACCAAGCTTCTCCAATACTCCTCCCTTCTACCATGTGCCGCCGCCCCCCCCCCCCCCTTCCTAGTCATTTTATTGACCACTTAATTACAATAATGCCCTAACTAAATATCTAATAAGTGTAAAAACTCAAATTTGCTACTTCATTATCAGAAAACTAACTAGAAAAAGATTTTCTCTTCCTCTCCTCCTTGAGGGTGCTCGGCCACATCAAGAACCAACACCATTCACCGTTGATTTTCAAAGATCAAGTTATAATTAAGTTCATTTGATGATCCTTGTTAGAGTTTTGAAATAAAAACTCAATGTTTTATAAGTTCTCATCTCCAAATCTCAATAACCCATCAAAGTAAGTTGTCAAACTCATTTTTATAATTTTACCAAGTTATTATCATAATCATATGATTTTTATACAAGATCTACATGCATATGCTAGTTTATACCACTCTATTTAAACTTTTATATCTTTTAAACACTAGAAATGGAAACCCTTGGTAGATCTACTTGATTGATGATGTTTAAGAACCCATGACACCTTAAGAAGGTGTATGGTAGGAATAGACTAGATTTGTGGTGATTGGAAGTGATTTGGGTGGATTAGAAACTAGTTTGGAACATTGGAAATGAGTTTAGAACTTGTTTAAGAACCTACTGTCCCAAAATGCAAAATCTGGAAAACTCAGGAACTCAGTGGAAATTTTTAGCCAAAGATTTAGAAAATACATTCAAAAATGAAACTTTTGGTGAAAGAACGGACTAAAACGGATTTATAACGAAGGAGATATGATTTTTGCAAGTTTAATGACGAAAACTATTTTTCTGAAAATTTCATGCTGTTGGACGATTTTCGTCGGACAAACCGAGGCGTTAGACATAACCTAGAGAAGCCGAGCTATTAAAAATATATTAGTACATACTAAGACAAATCCGTGGATATAAAGAACGAAGAAAATGAACTTAAAACGACAAAGTTATACACGTTTTAAAATCGTCAAAAACTATATAACTACGTACTAAATACTAGATTTTCTAGATTTATTGTTCAAGAATTATATTCTTAATTAACGAAGTACGTACGACTCAAGGCTTATTTATACGACTACTAGACGTTATTTCAAGGTTTTCAAGGCAAGGAATATAACACTAACATTTTATATACGATATATTACGACTAGTTTTTATAAGTCTAGTTAGACTTATTTTTCCTAAGTATGGAAAATATTTTATTTTGACAATAACTAGTATTTCCACGTTATGAGTGTTATAGGCATCATGTGCATGTGCATTCATTACATAAAGTCATGATCTAAAGTAGATCGTTATCACTTATATTAGGTTGCGGCTAATATTCGCGCCTTATTGTCCCTATCATTTCACGTCATAGTATCATCACTTCAGGTGAGTTTTAATAGCCCCGTTTTTAATTCAATAATATGATTCCAAATCCCACGGGGGAGAATACATTGCATCACTTATTTTTGTACATGCCAAAGTATAAATTCCTTACATTACTTAAGTTGCCTTATTACCACGTCTTAACAAGTCCACTTTATTATCATGGACCGTTTATTAAAGTACGAGCGAGAGTGAGTGAATAGATCTATTGAGGGTGACTCCTCCATCCGTGTTTGGATTGCTCCAACGGGATTACGGATGCATTTCATGTCTAATATATTTAGAGTGTCTGGTAAACACTCATTTGGGGCCAATTTAAGTAACGTCTAGCTTCGGGGTCACGAGCTTAAGAGCCAATGTAAATTTTATGACTGAAATCTTATTACTTTACTTTTTACTTATGGCTAATGTACATCCGATTTAACTTATAAACCTATGATTTCTCACCAACTTTATGTTGACCGTTTTAGCAATGTATTTTCAGGTTATTAAGGTATCTTATGTTGCATGCATTTGGACCTTCATGGAGTCGCGGAGTCGACGCGTCTCACCTTATATTTCTGCACTTATGAAACGTTTGATCTTGTTTGAACTTATTTTACCTAAATTGGCAACATCTTTTGGGACCTATGTTTTGTAAACTTTGAATGTTTTAATGATCAAACGTTGTATTTTCTAAACGACACTTTAGGTCGTTCAATATGACTGTAACTGTGATGCTATGGCAGTCACCCCCAGGCATTCCATTCCACTGCCATTCAGGTATTTTGGGGGTGTGACAAATCCCCAATGACCGAGAAGTCATCCATAAAGACCTCCATAGTTTTCCCGATCGTGTCGTGGAATATGGCCATCATGCACCTTTGGAACATGCTTGGAGCATTACATAAGCCGAAAGGCATACGTCTATAGGCAAAAGTTCCGTAGGGACACTTGAAGGTGGCCTTTTCTTGATCCTGCGGATGAATGGGAATCTGAAAGTAACCTGAGAAACCGTCGAGAAAAAAATAGTATTCATTCCCCGCTAATCTCTCGAGCATTTGGTCCATGAAGGGTAGAGGAAAGTGGTCTTTGGGGTGGCGTCATTTCACTTTCTGTAGTCAATGCACACACGCCATCCCGTAAACAATCGAGTTGGAATCAACTCATTTTCATCATTTGTGACAACAGTAATGCCACCCTTTTTTGGAACACAGTGGATTGGGCTAACCCAAGGACTATCAGAGATAGGGTAAATCAATCCAGCATCAAGAAGTTTGAGAACCTTTTGTTCGATAACCTCGTGAATTTTGGGATTAACCCGTCTCTTATGTTGAACTGCCGGCTTGAAATCATCCTCCATTAAGAGTTTATGAGTACAGAATTCAGGGTTGATACCCTTGATATCGGAGAGTTTCCACGCAATTGCTTGCTTGTGGGATTTCAAAACCTTTATGAGAGCAGTTTTCTCCTCATCTTTTAAGTCTTTAGCAATTATGACGGGTAATTTATCATTGCCCTCCAGAAATGCATATTCAAGATGATAAGTTAAGTCCTTAAGCTCGACCTCAGGGAAATCATCAGTTTTCTCAACATTTTTGATTTCCTCTTTATGAAGTGTATGTGAAAGAACGGGAGGATGAGAGGGATCTTCGTTCAGCAACTTCTCATGGAGAAGTATTTCCCTTTCCGGGTCAATCTCTTGGTTATCAATCCCCTCGGGAATTGAATCACTTTTGAGAAAGGTCTCTATTTCCTCTAAGACAAAGTCACTTCCTTCAAACGAAGTGAGGGAAGGAGAAGAATTAGCAATTATAGGTTGAGAGGAGGGAGTGGGATTGCCACTCGGAGAATCATCAGCAAAACCAAGAATTTCTTGAGAGTACTCCTCTGTAGCAACATCGATGACATCGATGCGGTTAACTGATTTAGAATCATAGTTAGAGGAGTATCTCGAGGTTTGATCAAGGTTGAAAGTTTTTGCTTCAGTACCAACACGTAATGTGATTTCCTCATCGAAAACATCGATCAAAGCACGACCCGTCCTAAGGAATCCTCTTCCAAGAATGAGAGGAACCCTTAGATCTACAACAAAATCAACAATCACGAAGTCTGCTGGAAAATAGAACTTTCCCACTTTTACAAATACGTCCTCGGTAATAACAAGGGGACGAGATATTGAATGGTCTGCAAGCTCAAGAGTTATGCAAGTGGGAGTGAGTTCCGGAAGAGAGAGTTTCTTCCATACTGAATGAGGCATTAGGTTGACGTTGGCACCAAGATCGGCCAAGGCATAGCATTCAACCATTCCCGGGAATATGCATGGAATGAGGAATTTCTCGGGATCTCCCAGCTTTTCGAGAAGCTGTTTCAACAGAACTGTAGAGCATTTTTCATTGAGGGGAGTTTTTGCCATCTCGAAAAGTTTTTCCTTATTGCTCAATAAGTTTTTGATTATTGATGCAAACTTGGTCATCAAGAGAATATCATCCGCGAAGCTGATATCAAAGTGTAAGTCTTGAAAATTTTGGAAAATTTTTTCCATTTGATGATTTGCTTTTTCGCGGAGCTTTTGATCTTGCAATCGTGAGGGATATGGATTTGAAAGGTTAGGGTTGGGTTTCGGATTTTCAACAGGATTCTCGGGAGGTTCAAATACGACCCTTGTTTTGCGGATCGGGACCAGGATAACTGGAGGAGGGACATCATTGGTACCTCCGTTGTTAGTAGGAAGTACCGTGTCCGTTGTAGCCTCAGTTTCATGTTCTTCTACCTGAACAGGAGAAGAGGTAGATGGAGCCGTGGGTCTTTTATAAGAAACTCCACTTCTGGTTATGATCGCCTTAACATCGCCCATCGGGTTAGCGATCGTGTTGATCGGTAGTGTACTTGAGCCCAAGGGTCGATCATTTAAAGACTTCTTGAGTTCTGAGATTTGGCTGACCAACAACTTATTCATTTCCTTTTGGGATTTCATAAACTATTTTAACAATTCATCAGATGATGGTCCAGTTGGAACAGTTGCTTAAGTTTGGTTAGGAAAATTTTAAGCACGGTTGTTTTGAAAATTTCCCTGATGTTGATTGTTATGACCCTGAAAATTTTTTCCTTGTCGAAAATTACCCTGTTGGAAATTATTACCCTGATTAAAATAACCATGACCTTGATTACAGTTAAAATTTCCTTGGTTTTGATTTTGAAAAGCCTGGTTGTGACCGGAATTGAAATTCCCTTGGTTATGAAAACATTGGTTCATTCGGTTTTGATTTTGATTTTGATTAAAATTGTGGTTCCGGTTTTGGGTATTTTGAATCTGAGCTTGATTAAACCCGGGTGGTCCAAGGTATTATTGGAACGATAGCTCAAAAGGTTACGGTCCCCTTGTGGTTGGTAGGAATTACCCCCCGCATTATAGGAACCTTGAGCTACGTACACGTTTTCATGAGTGAAGCCACCGGAGGCTGGGCAATAAGTGTACGGGTGTGGACCACCACAAGTTTCACAACTTGGGTTGACAACTTTGACGTGATGATTTTGATTTGACTGATGGATACGTAAAACTGTAGTATACAAATCATCAAGCTTTTTAGCAAGGACAGCTATATCATTATTTGCTGGAGTGACTGATTTACATGAGTCATTCCTCTCAGCTGAGGAATCCCAAAAATTGTGATGGGCAGTCATGTTTTCGATCAAATCATAGCACTCTTCAGGGGTCCTTATCATAAAGGTGCCCCGGCAGCAGCATTGATGGTGTCACGGTGATGAAGTGTCAACCCAATGTAGAAGGTATCTATAATGGTGACAAGAAGCATATTATGATTGGGACATCGATCAATAGAAAGCTTATAGAATTCCCATGCCTCAAATAAGGACTCGTCGGAAAACTGTCTGAAGTTGCTGATATCATTCCTCAGCTTAGTTACCATGGATGGTGGAAAGTATTTTCCCAAGAATTTGGTAACCGTCTCATCAAAAGTGTGCATCGAAATCTTCAGAAGACGATCGAACCAGGCAGTCGCATGATGAGTAAGAGAGTATGGGAAAAGGTACAAACGAAGGCCATCTTCGGTGACGCCATTTTGTTTCATGCTCTGGGTGACGGTTAAAAATTTGTCTAGATGCTTGTTAGCATCGTCACCTGGCAATCCGTGGAACTGGCACGGATTTTGGACTTGCTGGATCATGTGGTGCTTGAGTCCAAAGTCCGTGGCCTCAATAGTGAGTGCTGCAATGGGTCCACCTTTCCCGTTCATGGTAGGTTGACACAACTCCTCCATCGTTCGGAGATCGGGAGCTGTCTCATCCTTGGGAGAGTCAGGTGGGGGTGGTGGGGGCTCGTCCATTTTTATTTTCGGTTCTTCAATAACTGTACGTAACTCGGGTACGGTTCTTTGATGATTACGTTTTGTGTGTGAATGAGTGCGCATGCACTAAAAACAAAGTCAATTAAAACAAGACCGAGGTAAAACAACAGGGAACTTAAACCAATAATCACAATATGAATGCTTCTTTGAAAAATGTACACCAATTCACAAGGATACAAAGGCAAGTTCTTATCTTTGGTTTGGGAACTTATTAATGTTCATATCCCCAGTTGGTAGGTATTCTGCCTTGGTTTTCGACAATGTATTTTATGTAATTATTAACAGAAAAAAAACAAAATGTTTTTTTCTTTTGGGTGTTTGTGAAAAAACTTTTGGAAATATTTTTGGTATCGATTCGTTAACCGAAATCGTTTCCTTTAAGATTACTCGTAGGGTGGCTGAAGAGAAAAATGGATCTCTTTTCAGTTCGCAATTTAATGTCAGAACTTACCTTGACCACATGTATAGGTTGTAATCTTAAAGAAAGCGAAGTAATTTAACTTCACGATTTGGTTTGTTGTTTTTGATTTTTTTTTTTTTTTTTTTTTGTTAACACTTTAGGAAAAGTGTTAATGAAATTTTTCTGATGTGAGTAAGATTTTTAAAAAAATTTACAAAGTGGTGAAATTTGTACAAGGAGGGTTTTGAAAATCACTAAACTGCTAAACGTTTTTAAAACACGCAACAACCTCCCCGGAAGTGGCGCCAAAAGTTGACTCCTCCCAAACCAACCTCTTAACCAGGTGTGGTCAATAGGCCAAGCAGTAAGGGAGAAAGTGCAAGATATATAATCCGGTGTAAGCACAGTGTTTTCCCAGGTCGTTATGTCCCGATGAGATTGAAATTGTGCCTTTGAAACGTTTTGAGAGATTCAGTGATTTGGGAAAGTAACAAATAATTTGGAGTTGATTACATTACTTGAATTGATTAGATTAACAGTATTAACAATTACAGAAATCAGATATTTATAAACGTAAACTGGAATTATTACAATTATGATTACGTACTGGGAAATAGGTGAGTTTTAAGCAAATTTAAACTAGAGGGGGTAAAAATGACTTTTCTACAAACTTAATATTAACAGAAAATTTTAATAAAAAGAATTTTTTTTATTATTTTATTATTTTATATTAATTAAAAACCATTTATAATTAATTAAAACTAATTTAAATTAATTTAAATTTCAGAAAAATACTAAACTAACTTAGAAAAAAATGAAATTTTTAAAAAAACTAACTAACCATTATAGGAATCCTAAAAAATTATAAAAAGTTTATAAAAATTATATTTAAAATATTTTACTAATTATTTACTAATTTATTAATTAAATCTATTTTAACTTATTTAATTTTGAAAAATAATAAATAAACAGTAAAAATTATGATAATTTTTCTAAAAATACTTTACTAACTATAAAAGCTAGGAAAAATATAAAAAGGAACTACTGCTTATAAAAAGCAGAAAAGAAATTGATTTTTGGCTTTTTTAATTAAAACTAATTAAACTTGAATTAATTATAATAAATAGTAAATAAACTCAGAAAATTATGAAAATTTTTCTTAAACTGTTTTAATATATAAGAAACTTAGGAAAAATATAAAATTGAAAATTGCTTTTTGAAAAAGCTGAACAATAAGCCAAATGGCTTAAATAGAAGCTATCACTAATTTTATGTTTGGCTTTTTGTTAGATTTTCTTTTACAAATCTATTTTAACACTAAAAATAAGCAGCTTTTATGAAGACAACTTAATTGGAGTTTAAAAATAAGCAGTGTGCAAATCCAAAAGTATGACAGAAGTTCTAATAAGCTTCGAAACTTGGAATTTTGATGCAATAAGCTACAATTAAGCTACAAATGATGAAATAAGCTGTATCCAACTGAGATGTATGTAAAATAAGCTAGAACAAATTAATAAGCACTCAGAATAAGCCAGGAGATACCAACAAGCACTTATCTAAAAACTTGAGTACTAGACAGTCCAAAATGGGGGACTTGCAGCCCTCTGTAAGGTCCACATGAGGGTTCAAGGGTCCAAAATAAGGTCTTATCTAAAAAGATGAGCTAGGTGGCTTTCCAAAAAGCCAATAATCAAGCCTTGGGGGTCCACAAATATGCCAAATATGAGCTTATGAATTTGTCTTGATCTCCTAATGAACTCAGTTACCTGAGTGTGATGGGGGTAACTTATGGGCACAAATATGCTAAGGGCAAGGGACTTAAGGTCCAAAATAAGCACTGGACTAAAAAGCTATCCTAAAAAGCTTCCCAAAAAACCAATAGTTGAGGGCTGGGGCCCACAATCTAACTCAGAATGAGCTAAGGAAAATAGGGTTGATACCCTGGTGTAGGGGAGGTATTGTCCCTGCAGCCCTAAATAAGCTGCCTAATAAGCAATTAGAAAAAATTCTAAAATTAATCCAAAATGAGATTTCATAAGTTCAGCTGGTGGACTTTAACTTCCAAAAAGCTCAAGGTCTTAATTTGAAAAATTAAATTAGGAAAAATCTTGCAATTTTGGGATTTCTGCCAAACCTATCAAATTTGACTTTTTGATTTAAACTCTTAAGTTGACTATTATGAGATTTGAGCTTAATTTATTGACTGATTAAGTGATAATAAGCTATAATACTACTGAATCAATCTATCTTATCAACTAATGAGGTGATTTGATGATTATGGAATCAAGATTCAAGGAAGTTAACTCATAAGATGAGATCAAAGAGATTGTTGACTTTTTATCAAAGGACCATGGGGTTTTAAGGTTTGAATGACCTAATATGACCTATGAAAGCATGTGAGAACAGATAACAACAAACAAAACTACCATGAACACCACTAATATAGCGAATCCAAACACCCTCAATAGAACCTGATTTTGTGAATTTCAAAGCTAATGACAGTTTAAGACAATAAAACTTGTTCCAAAGGTTCTAATATGATGACATGAGATCATAGAAGCACAAAAACATAGGAAACAACAACAAATACCTGTGAATCTAGGTAATGCATTATATGACAGTGAAGTATGAAATCTGAGCAATATTGATTCTAGTGAACAAACAGGTACAAAATAACATCAAATCCCATTCAATACACTAATTAAGAACAAGGAACACATAGATATGCAACCATATGCTATTGTACAGTAGATAACAAAAATCATAGATAAAGGCTTACATGAGCTTCCAAGCTAAGAACATAGAACCTGGACCCATAACACTTCCTATACCCTCCCTTGAGGCTCTAAACCAATGAGAATCCAACATTCACCATTCTTCTTGCTTCTGTCTTCATATAAACTGATTTCTTATTTATGAGCTATTTTTATTATATTTTTGAGTATTTTTTTGATTTTAACTAAGGATTAATTTAAATGCCTTGAAAACCTTGAAAAGCTTTTAAGTAAGCTTAAATGAACTTAATGGATCACTAATCAACAGCTTTTCATAACATAAAGGCAAATTGAGATTTTTAATGGAAATTGCATAAAACTGAATGTGTAATGAAACACCGAAATGGATGATGAAAACAAGTTTAATTAACACTGAAAACCTTAGGAATACAACTTTTAAGCTTTAAAATACGCTGGAATTTAATAATTTAACTATTCGACATACATTACACTAAAAAAACTAGATACTTCTCTCTTTTGCTCCTTCTTCCTCTTATAGGCCACATTAGGGTTTAGTGGGACCCTCTAAGTCTTTCCCATCACCAATCTCAGCCTTTAGATGTCTAAAAGCAATCTTAGACCTTGATTCACTTTTGGTGGGAAAGATTGTTGGCCAATTTGCTCTGTGAAATACCAACTGGGGGTGACATTTAATGCTGAGGTGAAGGGTAGGTGTATGGTGGAGTGGGTTGTGGATTTGACTGGAGATGGTGGGAGAGTTGGATGGGATGGGGTTGCAGGGTGCAAGTGAGGACGATGGAGGGAAGTGTGGTCAAGCGGTGTGTTTGACCCTGGCTTATTACTAGTAAAAAGGGGAGAATGGGCTTGGGTGGTTTTTGGGCTTGGGTATTGGGTGGATTAGGGGTGTGGAGTGGATTGTGTTTGGAGTTGGACTTGGATTTTTGGATTAGTAGTACAATGGTTCGTTTGGTGTAGTAGTTTTAACAAGGACCAATTTTGCAATTTTTAGATTTTGTAGGGACTGAAAGTGTAATTCTTCCAAAGTTTACAAAGGGTCCTTTCTTGCCAAGGTTTAATAATCCAAGGACCATTTTGCAATTTTCCATATTTGATTTACACAGGGACCATTCTTGCCAAATTTGAAACTTAAGGGACTACACTTGTAATTTCTTTAAACTTTTCACCCAGGGACCAAACTTGACACTTGTGAATTCTCCAGGACCATTGTTGACTTTTTAATCCAAAATCCAATGCTCAGAGGCCATTTCTGTCAAATTCCAAACTTGAGGAACCATTTCTGCCAATTTTGCAAACTTTTGCTCCAAGTAGTATTTTTGGCATTTTGTGATTCTCCAAGGTGTGTTTTGAAAATCTAAGCTCAAAAGTGGTAATTTGCTTCCCCGGCTTTAGCTTTAGATACGTTTTCCAAACTCGTGCTTGTTTTTGTCCTTTTTGGCCTGATTTATGCCAATTTCTGAAATATCCGTTCCTGCACGATCACAAACACAAAAACACAATATCTTTGGCAATTATGGTTAGCTTGTGTCTGTTTTGGTCCTAATATGGACAAAACAAGGTGTGTGAATACGCACACACCAACCCCACTCAGGTATGAAGGAGGACCAATTATTAATGTTAGTGCTTTTAGCTATGATAGGGATATCTTTAGTTCAACCCTAGATAATCTATTATTAGAGATTAATGATCCAAAATGAGCGGTGTTTTTATGTGATCAAAATTCATAGGGACCCGGATGTTCTTAAGCTATATGAGTTTACAGAAACACATGAGTAAGCTGATATCTTTGTTATTCATAGGCCCCAAATGTTAGCAGTATTTTACTTGGAAAACATTGGTTTTGAGGTTGTGGGTTGGGTAGAGGAAGATGTTAACTTTAGAATGTCAAGTGGAAGACCTTTTAGGACTCGCCATAAATGGAAGGGTATAGATAATAACAAATTGCAAGGTGGTGTTGTTATCCAACAAGAAAAAAATGATTTCCATGACAAAAGGGTCAAAAATAAGGGAAAGGGTAAGCTAATTCAGGAAGAGGACATTTTGCAACAGGAAAAGGGCGAGAAAGTTGTAAAAACTTATAAGCAAGGTTCTGATGGGAAAGAAAAGGCTATAATGGTTGAATTTCCTAGTTTTGATGGTGAAAACATGGCTGATGGTGCTGGTGTTGAAAACAGGGATGGTGGTGCTGGTGATCTTGTGCCTAATGGTGTTAAAAAAACATTTTAGAAGTAGTGAAAAGATTACCAATTGCGTGGCTTGTGTTCTATATTATGTTACATCAATTATACCTTATCTAACTTGAATATTTAGTGTTTGGATACTTGTTTTTCCATGCACATTTACAATTTGATCATCAGTGTCACGATAAATGTTTTTGTATGTTGATCATCCAGTTCCAGTATGTACATCATTAGAAGGTTCATCAGGCAAAGGTTGTGCAGTGGAGGCCGCATCATCTTTTCCATTTTTTGTTAATAATCAGTAGAACCTTGTATCTGACAATATTTTAAGTCATTTTGATGTTGTATCAGACATTGTTTCCCCATTTGACTACTATAAGTCAAACTAACCAAATGCTAAATGCTAAAAAGTCAATGTTTTAAGTCATTTTTGTGTTGTCTTATACGTTATATTTTATGTCTGTACATATTAGATTGTCGGTTAACCTTTAAAAAGTCAAACTAAGCAAATGCTAAATGTGATGGTATACTCACCACAATTGATCACACCTTTGTATCAGCAAAACCAAACACAGTGGCCACTTAACATTTGATGAACCTATGTTCAAACCATACCCAGTAATTGTAAAAGGTTACATGTGTTCAAAATGAAAATTTTTTACATATTTTAACATGTAACTCCAATATGCAAATGCTAATCCAAACACCTACTATAGTCAAAAAGGCAAATCGATTAATTACTTAGACATCTAATAGCCAAACGGCCTAATTGACTTGTAAAAGTCAAACTAACGAATTAACAACATGAAGTAAACTATTGATTGCCAAACACTATCATTTATTTAAAACCCAAATTTTTATTGACGGATCTCATGTTGACAACCATTACAATCTTCCCTATCATATAAACATACACTTAGCTAGACCCACAACATTTCCTATCACCATTTTCCTTCATTTCCTTCCTTTTCTTTAGATATTTAAACACAGCTTCAAGTTTTGTAATCCTTGTTTCCAAATCATCAAACTTTGGTAACACATTGTCGGCAGCCTCTTCCTTCTCCTTCTTAACGCCCAAACGGTCTTCCTTTTGGACGCATGGCGATGATTTTGCAAACTTAAGGGCCATTGCGATGTTTTTAGGAAAGTTTAGGGACCAACAGTGTATTTTTGTCTAAACATATATTTTCTTTTAAAATAAAATTATGAAGTCTACGGGTAAAGAGTCTTGGTGTTATTTATTGAATTCATATTATTAAAAAAAAAAGATAATTACCAAAATGGCCCGTTGCCCGGGTTGCCTTGGGCAACAAGCGTATAGCCAACCGCATGATGACACGTGTCCTCCAGTTGCCCAAAAATTACAAAAGTTGTCCAAAAAACACAAAAGCTGCCCCAAAAAATGACACTTGTCATCATGCGGGTGGCTATACGCTTGTTGCCTAGGGCAACCCGGGCTAAAACGGGAATATTTCAAAATCGGGCTAAATATGCTTAGACCCAGGGCAATCGGGCTATTTAACTATTTATCCCTTTAAAAAACATGTAAATTAATAAGTTCACATAAGTTCGTCTAGATTTGTTAAAATTTATCAATTAAAGTTTCTATTCCATCGAGTTATACCAGGATGATCACACAAAATGTGTTCTTGTATCTCTTTACACATAGAATAAACTGTGAAAGACTTGTGAAGTTGTGAGTACTGAACGTGAAGGTTTCAGAATCAGGAGAATCAAATGGACAAAATTGTTAATGCGGCCCAATATATCTCTAAACTGGCCCCATTTCATGTCCATCTCCCACAACGTGTCTCCAAGGCCACACATGATGAGTTAAGTCATTTTGAGTGAAGCAACGATCACATACGACACTCTTTATTGGTTTCAAGAGCAAGAATCCTAGGAAAAAGCGATTTAAGATCAGAAGGCCCAATCCAATTATCATGCCAAAGAGCAATACACGTCCTTACTTTATCAGTGAACAGAAGGTTCAATTCATACCAACAGGAGATAGAGAGTTGTTATGGTTCGAGATGTGCCACCATGGGCTCATAGGCTACCGAGTGGCAGCAGTAGAACCAAACCCACCGCTAGGATCATGTATAGATACGATCATTGATGCCATAGGGACTAGGATTCTGTATGGAACATCCACTCCCATTTTGTTAGCATTGCAAGGTTCATGGCTTGTAGTGAACCTACACCGAGACCTCCACAAGTGGAAGGCGGACAAACCTTTTTCCATGATATCCATGCCATCTTGTTGATTTGATGTCACCTCCCCGAAAGAAGTTACACCCATGTTTCTCCAACTAATTAATCACAAGCCTTGGTGCTTTAAAGAGAGAAAAGAAGTATTTTCCAAGACTCCCAAGTATCGATTAAATGATGGCTAAGTGACCACCAGTGGAAAGATTTTTAGCTTTCCAAGAAGAGAGACGGTTATGAAGTTATCAATGACGGCATTCCAATTGCTAGACTTGTTCATATTGGCTCCACTAGGAAGGCCAAGATTAGAACAAGGAAAAGATGGTTGGCAACAAAGTGTGGAAGCAAAAGTTTTAATATTCGTATTAGAGACACCAACTCCGAAGAATTTACGTTTTTAGAAGTTAACTTTCAAACTGGATGCCATGTGAAAGCATCTCAAAATACGACAAATATTCTTGGCATTGTCAAGAGACCATCCGCATAATTCGAACCAACCTTAACACCTTCAAATAAAATTTTCATCTTTGCTTCTTGAAGAGAGGCATGCAACGCTTCAACCACAAGGATAAAAAGAAACTGTGATAAGGAGTCGCCTTGTCATAATGCTTTATTGATTTTGAATTTGTTTGCTGGTGAGCCATTGAATCCACTTTCTCTATTTAATAATAAACCCCATTTATTCTATGATATGATCAAGAAACTTCCAATCAAGTTAATCAAATGCCTTTTCGAAATCAACTTTTAGAAAAAAAGATGTTCATTCTTTTTGGTCGCCCACGAAATAATTTCATTGACCATAAGGGGACCATCGATTATATGTCTCCCTTTTATGTATGTCATTTGTACATCGCTAACCACCAAATAGAGGATTAGCAAGTAGCTTGGCAATGACTTTGTATTGACAACCGATTAAACTAATGAGTCTAGTTTTTGTAGGGGGGTTTTATTTTTAGGGACAAGAGTGATAAATGAGGAGTTACAAACTTTTGTAATATGAGAATCAATCTCAAACCTCTTTACCATGTCAATAAAATCTTTCCCGATGATGTCCCAATATCATTTTATGAATGTAAAGGTAAAGCAATCAGGTCAGTGCTTTTCCACCACCACAATCCAAACTTCACTCTTAGTTTCATCTGAGGAGGATGGTGCCCCAAGAAGAGAATCATCTAAGTGTGAGAATCTGGGAAATGTGATATTTATTCGGGTCGCACTATCAGTTGAGCTAATTGTTTATTTGTTGTATAATCTATTGGAGTTATATATGGACTTCTCTTTTTGCAATTTGTGTACTTGTTGTTGGCAGTTTATGATGTTGGCTATTGTTTATAAGTACAACAAAAAAATTAAGAAGAAAGTTTTGTTTTGATTACAGTGTTCGACATGTGTATCTTTATCAAACTAGCTTGTTCATTAGTTAATCTAGCTTATTCATCAGTCTTATTTCTCAGTCTTTTAAAAAAAATCATGTTGCTCATCAGTTTTATAAAAAATATCATGTTGTTCAAGGGTATTTTTTTTTTTTTTTTTTTTTTTTTTTAAATATTGTTTATCAGTTTATCAGTTTTCAATAAATAAATATAATGTTCACTAGTTTATTATTTTTCTAAAAAGGAAAATCATAATATTTATCGGTTAATCAATTTTCTAAAGAAAATCGTAATGTTCATCATTTAAGAGTAAAAATAGCAAAAAAGTGATATAACAAAAGTAAAAAAGGTACACTTGTCACAATATTGTGACTTTTTAACTTTCTAGATTGTATTCACTTTATAGAAGATCTCAAGCCTACGGTACAATAGCAGTATTTTCTCTTCATCATTCACGATAAACTACAATTAGAGTTATTTTACATACCAAACTTTACTCACATACCAAGAGACAAATCATAGCCACTCATTTTTTGTTGACAAAAAAATGAGGGACTAAGTTTGTAGATACGCAACATACTTTCTCAAAAGTACCGAAATACGTAACCTACTAAAAATATTACTTATATCGCTAACAAACTTTCAAAATAGGCACAAGATACGTAATGTTGACCGAATTTTTACCTGGTTGACCGGTTTGGAGGTTAACATATAAAAAAACTTACATTATCGGTCCCTGTGGTTTGCGTCTGTTTTCACCGGTCATCCTTTAACGTTATTTCAGTTATAAAAGTTACAATAATGGTCCTTATCGTTTGGGTGGACTTTCACCTTTAGTCCCTTGACTTTATTTTCAATTTTTCGTCTGTTTTTACAAGTTTTGGTCTTTACACGTTTTCTTTTGGTTTTCCACTTTTATAAAAAAAAATTGAATAAAATTCTATAAACAATATTTTATAAAAAAAATCGAATAAAATTTTTTTTCAAATAAAATATTTTTCTAAAAACATTTTTTTTTCGAAATTCGAATATATTTTTTTTTAAATTCGAAAAAATATTTTTTTATTCAAATATTTTTCTAAAAATTTTTATTTTTTTTCTAAAAAAATTTTAGAAAAAAAATATTTTTCTAAAAAATTTTCGAAAAAAAATATTTTTTCTAAAAAATATTTTTTTCGAAAATATTTAAGAAAAAATATTTTTTTCGAAAATATTTTTCTTAAAAAAAATTCGAAAAAGAATTTTTTTATTCAAATATTTTTCTAATTTTTTTTTCTAAAAAAATTTTAGAAAAAAAATATTTTTTTAAAAATTTTCGAAAAAAAATATTTTTTTCGAAAATATTTTAGAAAAAATATTTTTTTCGAAAATATTTTATTCAAATATATATTTTTTTTAAATCGAAAAAGATATATGTTTTATTCATATATTTTTCTAAAAATTTTTTATTTTTTTTCTAAAAAAATTTTAGAAAAATATTTTTTTTCGAAAATATTTTATTCAAATATTTAAAAAAAAAATTATTCGAAAAAAAATTTTATTCGATTTTTTTTATAAAAGTGGAAAAAACGAAAGAAAACGTGTAAAAACGGAACAAAACGTGTAAAAACGGACAAAAAAGTAAAAATAAAGTCAATGGACTAAAGGTGAAAGTCAACCCAAACGACAAGGACCATTATTGTAACTTTTATAACTGAAATAACGTTAAAGGATGACCGGTGAAAAAAGACGGAAACCACAGGGACCGATAATGTAAGTTTTTAATATGTTAACCTCCAAACTGGTCAACCATGTAAAAATTCGGTCAACATTACGTATCTTGTGCCAATTTTGAAAGTTTGTTAGCGATATAAGTAATGTTTTTAGTAGGTTACGTACTTCGGTACTTTTGAGAATGTATGTTGCGTATTTACAAACTTAGTCAAAAAATGAGATATTAATTAATATTTAAATTAAAAATTCAATTACACTTATTTTTTATTTTAAACATCTATGAACCGTGATCGTTAGAAAATAAATTATACAGTCACATCCAACATTTAAATATTTTTCTATACACTGCACTTTGATATACTTTCGATAAAAAGAAAAAAATGGTCTTTTTTGTTTTTATTTTTACGCTTTCTTTGCTGTATCCAAAATATTATCGAAGTTCAAACACAAAATATTCGTACTTAAATTGACATAATTATTTGTCTATAAATAAAAAAAATCCCGTTTTTACAATGGAAAACATACATTTTTGGCTTTCCAACAGCTCATTAATGAAACTTCTATAATCACATGTAAAAATATGACAGTTGGTCAAAAATCGCGTGTAATTGTGATCACGTGTGAGAAACATCACACGTGATTTTATGGGTTTTATCGAAATTATGATATCACATGTGATTTCATCAAAGTTTCAACAACGAAGGGGAAAAAAAGAAAGTAAAAAACGTGAAAAAACGAAGAAAAAAAAGTTTGCCAAAAAAATATCAAAATGCTCATCTATAAAAGGATAATTAAAGGCCAAATGATTAAAATAAAAAATATCATACTTGCCACCATGGGTATTTTTTTTTTTTTTTTTTAAATTCATCCGTTTTATGGTACTATGTGACATTTTTACCATTCGGGGGAAAATTTTCATCTTTTATTTTTTATTATATTTTATTTATTATTATTATTTTTGCTTAACGATTAACGGTTTAAGAGATATTAATATTTAAAAATAAAAAATTAAAAAATGGATTTGTTAAAAATGAGTAGCTAAGATTAGTTCCTTGATATATAAGTAAATGTTTAGTATGTAAATGAACTTAGGGTGCGTTTGGTATCCTCCTATGGGAATGAGGGAATCATAGTGGTAATGATTCTAAGTGTTTGGATAACATGAGGGGCCCACATTACATGAGAATGAAACATGGATATTATCCATACACCATAGGAGTCCAAGAGGGGAGGAATGACTTTATCATAGGCAAGGAGCCCACCACTACTATCAAACTCATACCCATTGTGATTCACAGGAGCATACCAAATGCACCCTTAAATCATAAACTATAGAATTTTTACCACAATCTTCTTATCTAATTTAGCATGCACACATGTATAAACATGTGATATTTTGATTAGACCAATAGTAATGGTTAGAGTTGCCCGGTATAGGACTGTGTCCCCTAATTAGCTCAGCCGAATGCAACCGCGTCTCATATTAACTTTTTCTATCTTTCGGTAGGCTACCTAATCAAAACTTTCATTTTGTTTACATGTGTAGGTTTTTATTTTTTATTTATTTATTTATTTATTTTTTCTGGTGTGGGGGGAGGGGGTTATGTTTTTTATAAAATTGTGAATGAGGTATAGTGTTGGAGAAAGAAAATTGAGTTGACGCCGATGTGACGCGGTGACCGGAGCCTTAAAAACAAGTTAGGAAAAGGTGGTGGCGGTGTCACAATGTTAATGAAATTTGCATATAGGAAAATGCAAGTGGGAGGAGGTGGTGATTAGATGGTTGTCATATCGATGAAAATCAAAGAAATTAATTAGGAGGAGAATTGACGAAGATTGAATTGTTATGATCACATGTTGGTGTTGTTTCATACACAAATATGTCTTGTCGGCTGTTGTCTTCTTGTATTTTATGGGCTTAACTTTACTACAAAGCTACAAGCTTATTCACATGAGGTTATGACCCTTATAAGCTCATAGGTTCAAGTGGATAAGCTCGTAAGCCCCAAAAATAGTTATGAGCTTCTCATATTTTCAATAACCTCATGTGCCTATTAAATAATCTTAAACAAACACCTCCTTAAACAAACACCTCCTAGTGATGTGTCAATGGGTTATTTTACATTTCCCTTAGAAATGTTTTATTGCAACTACTTTTAAATTATATACTTTTCAAAATGTGGTACTTGCTATCATTTGTCTTAAACAGATTAACAACATAATCCAATTTTCAAAAATGATTATACAATTTGTAGCACGTCCAAACATCATCGTTGTATTAACTAGGCCAGTAGGTTGAGTATACATATTCCAAAGCGAAGTTTCATTTTGATATCAAGCATATTAGTTAGGTATCACTTTGAGCTATTCCGAATGAATTTTGTGCCCAATATAGAATCTAACAACAACCTAACCCTAACCGTTAATAATCTTATTTGGACCTTACCTTTTCAAGCTCGCCTTTCACCTTATTTTTGGGTAGAAGCACTTAATAAGGTCGTTCATTTGTTAAACATCCTACCCTCTAGTACTATTAATAACGACATACCTCATACGCGCTTGTTTGGAACCAAACCTGATTATAATCTTTTGCGTGTTTTTGGGTACCTGTGTTACCCGCACTTATATGCCAATAACAAGTTTGAACCATGTGCTACACCTTCCATATTTTTAGGTTATATATCTGATCATCGTTGGTATCTTTATCTTGACTTGAATACTAATAAAAATATTCTTTCCTGACACGTTACTTTTGATGAGACAATTTTCCCTTTCTGCTCTATGACACCGACCTCGCCTCCCTCATATGCCTTTTTGTATGAATCCCTTAATATTATTACACACACAATACGCACAACTCTGATTATTACACCTACTGAAGCCACCAATGTTATACCTACTGTCAATGAAATACCTGCACAAATGGACAACAACCTTGAGCCCACCACACCAACATATCACGTTAATACCATGCACCAATTCAATTCACCTACTACACCAGCAATCACGTCAATACCATGCAACAATTCAATTCACCTACTAATTCCACTCTTAGTCCAATTGTAACAACCCGCATTTTCAAGACATTTCTCCTATTCACTATTCATCAGTACTATTCATCATTTTACTATTAATCATTTTCGGAGTCAGTTTGTGATTCCGAGAAGCGTTCAAAAATTTTACTATTCATATGACACTATTCATTCCCGGAAGAAAATCACTATTCACGATTGTTGTTCATCATTTCGTAAATCTAGTTTACGGGTATTCAAATTCGCGTAACCAGTTAGGTTTAGCTGCGAATTTATGCATCATCAGTAGGGATACGTCATATAGACTGGAGTAGTCTATATATCATCAGTAACATCATCATCACTTTAGGCCCTACACGGATATGCATTATTTCTATATACGTATGTTTAATTTGTAATTAACGTTACCACTCAGTTTTTACTACGAACGTATACCCAATACTCCCGACTACGATCCTAACATATTTTCATACTCGTTATAATGCTATAAAAATTATATTATTAATTTACCCGGTGTTTTGGAATCAATTGCTACATTTTACGGTCGGAGCTTATTACTCCGTCGATTTGCGTTATTTCAATTCAATAAATATTTTAATACCCGATTCTTATCAGGAATGTAATTTCATAATTTTTACAACTTCGTCATATTTTATTTCAACACGACACGATTTATTTTTAGTTAACTCGGTACCCGGTAACACCTAATACATCTCAAAACCTATCTAAACCTTACAACCACTAGACACATTCATTAAATAGCACACATACTCCATCTAACCTCCATGTTTCACGCCTCATGTCTCTCCCCTAGGTTCAAAGTGTATTTGATTACTTTAGACCAAGACCAAGAAATATCTACTCTTTATTAGTTCATTTCTACATTTCAAATTAAACTAGCAAACTTTTCATCTCTTTCTCTCCTTCTATGTGGATTGGCCAAGAACAAAAAGCAAGGAAGAAACCATTGATTTTTGAAGATCAAGTGTTAAACAAGTCATATTAGTATCCTAGTTAAGGTTTTGAAATAAAAACCTCAAGGATAATTAAGTATTTTACTTCAAAATCACCTCAAATCTCAAGTAAGCTTCAAGAACACTTTTGATCCTTTCATAATTTTTATTTCACTAGTTACATGGTATATTTTCAGGATATATTGGTAAAACATGCAAATATACTATGATCCATACCACTTATTGTTTATTTTTCTTAATAAACATAGATCTACAATTTTTATTATCAATCTCATTAGATCCACCAAGATTGGTGATGTTTAGGAACCCATGACACCCTAAGAAGGTGTATGGTAGGATTGGGTATTTGTGAAGTTGATTTGAGATAGTTTGGTTAAGCCTTGAACAAGTTACAAACTAGGAAAGTTGATTTTTACAACTATATAAAAGCTACTGTCCCTTTTTGTTAAACGTGGGAAACTCAGGGACTAGGGTGTAGCTTTGGACCAAAGATTTAGAAAATACATTCCGAGACGAAACTATGGCCGAAAACGGGGATAAAAATGAGTTAATAACGAAGGAGATATGATTTTCCGAATATTAACAACGAAAAATACTTTCAAATATAGGTTCTGTCCCAAATCGCCAATTTCAGAAAACTCAGGGGTTTCCGGGTAACATTGGGTTAGATATTCAGAAAATACTTTCAAAAACGAAACCGTGGCCGCTTGAATCACTAAAATTCGAGTTACGACGAAAAAGATATGCTATTTCCAATATTAACGACGAAAACTATTTTCTGAAAAATTTCTTGCTGTCCCACGATTTTCATGGACTGTTTCGAGGCCTAAAACTTGATCTAGCCGTCCCGACTTATCAAAAAGATATTAGTATGCCATCCCACTATTCCGGGGATATAAAGAACGTAGAAAACGAGCTTATAACGAAAAAGATACAAGCGTTTGAACTTAGACGAATATATATATTTTCCATCAGCTTTTCTATTACACTTTTTGCCGCAAAACTGTCTTTGCGAGACACCACCTTCTCGGCTGTTTTTCTCCATGATTGATATGGTTTGAGTCCGAGCCGTAGTTAAGTAAAATCAATTATTCCCAGCAAGCTTTTCAAATCAATTGGCCGTTCGTCGAATAGACTTATAACGAATAAACTACGACCTCATCTATATACCCGATAAACTATATATATTTTGACAGCTTTTACTATAATAAAATTTTCTAAGTGTTGAACATAATATTTTCAAATAACAACAATGAGAGTCGATTTTCTCATCGATCAAGACCCGTATAGCCAAAAGTTAAATGACACGACTTCTAGATATTGTTACAAGGTTATCAAAAATGCCGAGTTTCATCACTAACCCTTAACGTACAACATTTCGCGACTTGTTTTGCGAGGCCATTTTGGGCATATTTTCAAGTAATGAAAATGTTATTTTTGCGACAAAAACCTTATATTTGCCGATAGAACACCAAACAAGGATCGTGGGGTACCGTTTCAACATATTTATATGAAAAGTGGTTATTAACTTAACGAGACGTCAAAAATGTATTTGCCGACGATAAACGTTATTTTCAAAACTAATGAGTGGTATCGATAACATACGTATTTGCATGTGTAGCATCATTTCATTTCTTACATTGGATCATACCATTCATATTAGGTTGCGGTTAGAGATCGTGCCTCATTTCTGTGTATTCATTGTTGTCATCGTAGCTATTGCACCAGGTGAGTTCATAACCCCTACTTTTACTTGTTTCACAACTGTTTTGGGGGAAGATACATGCTCCTTACTATTTAAATTCAATGCTTGTTTTACTTGAACGCGATTCATTTTCCCAAACATTACTGGATGGTTGAAATACTTGATTTGATTACTTAAATACATTATGAATTACTTATTCCATCCTTGATTACTTTCTTATAAACACAAGTTCTTGCTTTTGCGGACATAAATACAAAACTGTTACATTACCTGAGTTACCTATTACTGCCACTGAAGTCCCCTTTATCATGAACCGTTAATTACATGCGTGTGAGCGCGAATGCTGTGGATAGATCTATTTGGGTTGACACCCCGTCCGAGTTGGTCGCGTCAACCTGTTAAACGGACGCATATCATTCGGATTATTTCCGAGTGTCTGGCAAACACTTATTGGGGCATTTTATGCTTGATTGCATACGATTATGTCGAGCTTCGGGGTCATGAGCTTAGGCACTGTATACCTTATTTTTAGCTGTGACATTGTATTTGTTATATTGTCTTGCTACTGAAAATCTCGTGTTCCACAAATGACTTGTTTACTTAAACATATTACTTTTGGCAGTGGTTTGTAAACACACAGGTTACAAGTCTCTTATGGCGGGACTTGTAACTGAGTGGATTTATGATGCCTTTGCTGGGAAATACTTGATTTCTGGAAACACTTGTTTACGGGAAATACTTGTTTACTTAAAACTATGAACTCACCAGCTTTATGCTGACGTTTTAGCATGTATTTTCAGGTTTTAAGCAATGGCACGCTACTTGAGGTTTTGGCAGGGCATGGCATGGTCATAGAAGACTCTGATATTCATTTAAGGACCGTTTTAAAATTATTTTAAGGGCCTACTTCCGCACAAATTTTAACAATGTAAATTCAATACTTTTGATTAAGCTATTTTATTCTAAATGATTCAAGTGAAAACCATTTTTGAACTTGTGTTGTAATACCAATTGAGTTACACCCCAGCTACATGTATGCTTCCGCTGGACCCGATTTCTGGAGGTGTGACAGATTGGTATCAGAGCTTTGGCTATAGCGAACTAAGTGTTTTTAAAACCTAGACTATAGCTACTTTTACGAAAACTTAACCCTATGACCGTCACGTGCCTGCCTGCCAAACTGAAGCCTCGTTTGTGGTTAGTTGCTGACGTAGGTGATGAGATTGTTATCTCATTATCTGGTATATTATATTCATTTATTATAGTTGATTACTATAATTGTCTTTCATATAAGCATGTTCACGTATCATATATGTCACCGTGTTATGTTTTTCCTTGCATAGTTTCATCATTTGACCTCGAGTTTGGTCACCTGCTTTTGTCTTTCAGAACGTCTTGGTATTTGTGAAGGACATGGTATTAGTATAACTGAGCTGAGTATTTCAAAATTCATGGAACCTCGGTGGAATGTAGACTGGTCATCTACATTCGACCCGGGATAGTGAGATATAGGCTGACCACCTATGTCTGACTCAGACATGAATTTTGCAACACTGAGAATGGTTATAATAAGATTATGTCTGGATTGAATTCCCTACTCAATTTCCAAATGTTTCATTCATGTGTGTGTATACTCTCGTTGTTGGAACCTTCATACTTTTCATCACTTCGTAAACCACCGATTGGAAGCACGTCAGCTAGTCTTTTTATTTCATGAACTTTCATATTTATGCACGATACACTCATATCACAGTATTTTCTTTTGTCACAATCTCATTTTGTTGCAGTTGTCATAGTCTCTTCCCTTCTCACCATTACTATCATTTCCTTTCCCCACCCCCATATATATATATATAAGGAATTAGCTAACACTTTATAGATTCCGATGTCACTCATCCCTCACTACTCCGTATATTGATAAGTGGATATTATCAATGACCTCCCTAGGAAAGACTTTCCATACCTTCTATGAGGATGATCCCTCGATAAATTAAGACCTTTCAAAACTCAACAGAAATCTCAGGATATCACGAAACCATTCGGACCACTATCACTGGCCTGATTGCCAAAAATTTCAGCATCTAGAAAGTATTGGCTTGACTGAATTACAGGATTTGTTTCGATACGAGAGCTCACTAAGCAACACCATAGAGATAAATCCAACCTCTTAACCAAGACTATAAATTGAACATGTCCTCACCAATAGCCTTTATTCAAACATGTTAGACACCTATGCATTTGTGCAGACGTACATACCTGGCTATTTTATCCTCTTAATACTTTCATTTTTAAATTGATTTTCTCCAAACTACCGTTATACAAAACATATATCTTGTAAGAAATACTTTTCTGATGCACTTATTTTGACAAGCAAATTCCTTTTGGCTAATCTTTTACAAAACTATTGAATGTTACAAAATTCTAAACATCGATCTTTGGTAAACCATATTATCCACCTTATGTTGAAAATTTTCCTATATTGCATAACTACTAAATTTTGAAACATCAATAAGGATGTTACCTAAAAAGCCGTTTGCTTAAACTTGTAGATTCATTTATTCGGGGAAGGTTTATGAATAAAACACAATCTCAAAACAAACTTTGAAAATCAATCACTATATTACCTCACTTATACCTTTAGGAGTTTGTGAGTTGATGACATATAACTTGGGGAAAATCTTAGTAATGGAGACTAAGCATCGTAGGTGGAGAAAGACTCAATTCATGACATCCTGCGGAGGATCACAACCTTATCCTAATCTATTATTTTCAACAACACCCTTTGACGGACTTAACCTTGTAAGTTCTTCCACAAGATTTATGATACCCATTTCAATTATTCCTAATAGAGGAATTTAATTCACCTCAAACTCCTAGCAATTACATTAAGATTCCTTTGGAACTACACCCTCTATCATCTGCAGACCAATGGTCAGAATTAGAGAATGATTCAAACATAGGAAGATATGCTCAGAGGATGAGTGATTGACTCTAGACATGGTTGGACTAACCAATTACCATAAACCAAATTCAGTTGTAACCATAATTACCACACGAGCTTAGAGACTACACCATTTGAAGCACTCTATGGTCGAAGTGCCAACATCCATTGACGGATCGAAATTTGGAAAAAGCCTAACTCACTAGTCCAGTAAGCATTCATGAAATAACTAGGAATTTCCTACAAATCAAGAATCAATTACAAGTTCGATAAGCGGTAAACCAATAGAATTTCAAGTTCGTGGCATGATTATGTTGAAAGTTTTGCCTAGGAAAGGCATAATACCATTCAGAAAACTTCATAAAGTTAAACCCGATATACACTGAACCATTTACGATTTCTGACAGAGTAGGCCTAGTGGCCGTCAGACTTGAACCTTGTTAGAGCTCAGTAGCTTACACAATAAAAATCATTATCTTTTATCACCGCGATGCGACTCAAATACCCACATCTATTCACTGTGTACACTTTAGAGACCAACACAAACTGAACTTCGGGACGAAGTTCCTTTTAAGGGGGTGAGACTGTAACAACCCGCATTTTCAAGACATTTCTCCTATTCACTATTCATCAGTACTATTCATCGGTCACTATTCATCATTTTACTATTCATCATTTTCGGAGTCAGTTTGTGATTCCGAGAAGCGTTCAAAAATTTTACTATTCATATGACACTATTCATTCCCGGAAGAAAATCGCTATTCACGATTGTTGTTCATCATTTCGTAAATCTAGTTTACGGGTATTCAAATTCGCGTAACCAGTTAGGTTTAGCTGCGAATTTATGCATCATCAGTAGGGATACGTCATATAGACTGGAGTAGTCTATATATCATCAGTAACATCATCATCACTTTAGGCCGTACACGGATATGCATTATTTCTATATACGTATGTTTAATTTGTAATTAACGTTACCACTCAGTTTTTACTACGAACGTATACCCAATACTCCCGACTACGATCCTAACATATTTTCAAACTCGTTATAATGATATAAAAATTATATTATTAATTTACCCGGTGTTTTGGAATCAATTGCTACATTTTACGGTCGGAGCTTATTACTCCGTCGGTTTGCGTTATTTCAATTCAATAAAGATTTTAATACCCGATTCTTATCAGGAATGTAATTTCATAATTTTTACAACTTCGTCATATTTTATTTCAACACGACACGATTTATTTTTAGTTAACTCGGTACCCGGTAACACCTAATACATCTCAAAACCTATTTAAACCTTACAACCACTAGACACATTCATTAAATAGCACACATACTCCATCTAACCTCCATGTTTCACGCCTCATGTCTCTCCCCTAGGTTCAAAGTGTATTTGATTACTTTAGACCAAGACCAAGAAATATCTACTCTTTATTAGTTCATTTCTACATTTCAAAATAAACTAGCAAACTTTTCATCTCTTTCTCTCCTTTTATGCGGATTGGCCAAGAACAAAAAGCAAGGAAGAAACCATTGATTTTTGAAGATCAAGTGTTAAACAAGTCATATTAGTATCCTAGTTAAGGTTTTGAAATAAAAACCTCAAGGATAATTAAGTATTTTACTTCAAAATCACCTCAAATCTCAAGTAAGCTTCAAGAACACTTTTGATCCTTTCATAATTTTTATTTCACTAGTTACATGGTATATTTTCAGGATATATTGGTAAAACATGCAAATATACTATGATCCATACCACTTATTGTTTATTTTTCTTTATAAACATAGATCTACAATTTTTATTATCAATCTCATTAGATCCACCAAGATTGGTGATGTTTAGGAACCCATGACACCCTAAAAAGGTGTATGGTAGGATTGGGTATTTGTGAAGTTGATTTGAGATAGTTTGGTTAAGCCTTGAACAAGTTACAAACTAGGAAAGTTGATTTTTACAACTATATAAAAGCTACTGTCCCTTTTTGTTAAACGTGGGAAACTCAGGGTCTAGGGTGTAACTTTGGACCAAAGATTTAGAAAATACATTCCGAGACGAAACTATGGCCGAAAACGGGGATAAAAACGAGTTAATAACGAAGGAGATATGATTTTCCGAATATTAACAACGAAAAATACTTTCAAATATAGGTTCTGTCCCAAATCGCCAATTTCAGAAAACTCAGGGGTTTCCGGGTAACATTGGGTTAGATATTCAGAAAATACTTTCAAAAACGAAACCTTGGCCACTTGAATCACTATAATCCGAGTTACGACGAAAAAGATATGTTATTTCCAATATTAACGACGAAAACTATTTTCTGAAAAATTTCTTGCTGTCCCACGATTTTCATGGACTGTTTCGAGGCCTAAAACTTGATCTAGCCGTCCCGACTTATCAAAAAGATATTAGTATGCCATACCACTATTCCGGGGATATAAAGAACGTAGAAAACGAGCTTATAATGAAAAAGATACAAGCGTTTGAATTTAGACGAATATATATATTTTCCATCAGCTTTTCTATTACACTTTTTGCCGCAAAACTGTCTTTACGAGACACCACCTTCTCGGCTGTTTTTCTCCATGATTGATATTGTTTGAGTCTGAGCCGTAGTTAAGTAAAATCAATTATTCCCAGCAAGCTTTTCAAATCAATTGTCCGTTCGTCGAATAGACTTATAACGAATAAACTACGACCTCATCTATATACCCGATAAACTATATATATTTTGACAGCTTTTACTATAATAAAATTTTCTAAGTGTTGAACATAATATTTTCAAATAACAACAATGAGAGTCGATTTTCTCATCGATCAAGACCCGTATAGCCAAAAGTTAAATGACACGACTTCTAGATATTGTTACAAGGTTTTCAAAAACGCCGAGTTTCATCACTAACCCTTAACGTACAACATTTCGTGACTTGTTTTGCGAGGCCATTTTGGGCATATTTTCAAGTAATGAAAATGTTATTTTTGCGACAAAAACCTTATATTTGCCGATAGAACACCAAACAAGGATCGTGGGGTACCGTTTCAACATATTTATATGAAAAGTGGTTATTAACTTAACGAGACGTCAAAAATGTATTTGCCGACGATAAACGTTATTTTCAAAACTAATGAGTGGTATCGATAACATACGTATTTGCATGTGTAGCATCATTTCATTTCTTACATTAGATCATACCATTCATATTAGGTTGCGGTTAGAAATCGTGCCTCATTTCTGTGTATTCATTGTTGTCATCGTAGCTATTGCACCAGGTGAGTTCATAATCCCTACTTTTACTTGTTTCACAACTGTTTTGGGGGAAGATACATGCTCCTTACTATTTAAATTCAATGCTTGTTTTACTTGAACGCGATTCATTTTCCCAAACATTACTGGATGGTTGAAATACTTGATTTGATTACTTAAATACATTATGAATTACTTATTCCATCCTTGATTACTTTCTTATGAACACAAGTTCTTGCTTTTGCGGACATAAATACAAAACTGTTACATTACCTGAGTTACCTATTACTGCCACTGAAGTCCCCTTTATCATGAACCGTTAATTACATGCGTGTGAGCGCGAATGCTGTGGATAGATCTATTTGGGTTGACACCCCGTCCGAGTTGGTCGCGCCAACCTGTTAAACGGACGCATATCATTCGGATTATTTCCGAGTGTCTGGCAAACACTTATTGGGGCATTTTATGCTTGATTGCATACGATTACGTCGAGCTTTGGGGTCATGAGCTTAGGCACTGTATACCTTATTTTTAGCTGTGACATTGTATTTGTTATATTGTCTTGCTACTGAAAATCTCGTGTTCCGCAAATGACTTGTTTACTTAAACATATTACTTTTGGCAGTGGTTTGTAAACACACAGGTTACAAGTCCCTTATGGTGGGACTTGTAACTGAGTGGATTTATGATGCCTTTGCTGGGAAATACTTGATTTCTGGAAACACTTGTTTACGGGAAATACTTGTTTACTTAAAACTATGAACTCACCAGCTTTATGCTGACGTTTTAGCATGTATTTTCAGGTTTTAAGCAATGGCACGCTACTTGAGGTTTTGGCAGGGCATGGCATGGTCATAGAAGACTCTGATATTCATTTAAGGACCGTTTTAAAATTATTTTAAGGGCCTACTTCCGCACAAATTTTAACAATGTAAATTCAATACTTTTGATTAAGCTATTTTATTCTAAATGATTCAAGTGAAAACCATTTTTGAACTTGTGTTGTAATACCAATTGAGTTACACCCCAGCTACATGTATGCTTCAGCTGGACCCGATTTCTGGGGGTGTGACAGATTGGTATCAGACCTTTGGCTATAGCGAACTAAGTGTTTTTAAAACCTAGACTATAGCTACTTTTACGAAAACTTAACCCTATGACCGTCACGTGCCTGCCTGCCAAACTGAAGCCTCGTTTGTGGTTAGTTGCTGACGTAGGTGATGAGATTGTTATCTCATTATCTGGTATATTATATTCATTTATTATAGTTGATTACTATAATTGTCTTTCATATAAGCATGTTCACGTATCATATATGTCACCGTGTTATGTTTTTCCTTGCATAGTTTCATCATTTGACCTCGAGTTTGGTCACCTGCTTTTGTCTTTCAGAACGTCTTGGTATTTGTGAAGGACATGGTATTAGTATAACTGAGCTGAGTATTTCAAAATTCATGGAACCTCGGTGGAATGTAGACTGGTCATCTACATTCGACCCGGGATAGTGAGATATAGGCTGACCACCTATGTCTGACTCAGACATGAATTTTGCAACACTGAGAATGGTTATAATAAGATTATGTCTGGATTGAATTCCCTACTCAATTTCCAAATGTTTCATTCATGTGTGTGTATACTCTCGTTGTTGGAACCTTCATACTTTTCATCACTTCGTAAACCACCGATTGGAAGCACGTCAGCTAGTCTTTTTATTTCATGAACTTTCATATTTATGCACGATACACTCATATCACAGTATTTTCTTTTGTCACAATCTCATTTTGTTGCAGTTGTCACAGTCTCTTCCCTTCTCACCATTACTATCATTTCCTTTCCCCACCCCCATATGTATATAAGGAATTAGCTAACACTTTATAGATTCCGATGTCACTCATCCCTCACTACTCCGTATATTGATAAGTGGATATTATCAATGACCTCCCTAGGAAAGACTTTCCATACCTTCTATGAGGATGATCCCTCGATACATTAAGACCTTTCAAAACTCAACAGAAATCTCAGGATATCACGAAACCATTCGGACCACTATCACTGGCCTGATCGCCAAAAATTTCAGCATCTAGAAAGTATTGGCTTGACTGAATTACAGGATTTGTTTCGATACGAGAGCTCACTAAGCAACACCATAGCGATAAATCCAACCTCTAAACCAAGACTATAAATTGAACATGTCCTCACCAATAGCCTTTATTCAAACATGTTAGACACCTATGTATTTGTGCAGACGTACATACCTAGCTATTTTATCCTCTTAATACTTTCATTTTTAAATTGATTTTCTCCAAACTACCGTTATACAAAACATACATCTTGTAAGAAATACTTTTCTGATGCACTTATTTTGACAAGCAAATTCCGTTTGGCTAATCTTTTACAAAACTATTGAATGTTACAAAATTTTAAACATCGATCTTTGGTAAACCATATTATCCACCTTATGTTGAAAATTTTCCTATATTGCATAACTACTAAATTTTGAAACATCAATAAGGATGTTACCTAAAAAGCCGTTTGCTTAAACTTGTAGATTCATTTATTCGGGGAAGGTTTATGAACAAAACACAATCTCAAAACAAACTTTGAAAATCAATCACTATATTACCTCACTTATACCTTTAGGAGTTTATGAGTTGATGACATATAACTTGGGGAAAATCTTAGTAATGGAGACTAAGCATCGTAGGTGGAGAAAGACTCAATTCATGACATCCTGCGGAGGATCACAACCTTATCCTAATCTATTATTTTCAACAACACCCTTTGACGGACTTAACCTTGTAAGTTCTTCCACAAGATTTATGATACCCATTTCAATTATTCCTAATAGAGGAATTTAATTCACCTCAAACTCCTAGCAATTACATTAAGATTCCTTTGGAACTACACCCTCTATCATCTGCAGACCAATGGTCAGAATTAGAGAATGATTCAAACATAGGAAGATATGCTCAGAGGATGAGTGATTGACTCTAGACATGGTTGGACTAACCAATTACCATAAACCAAATTCAGTTGTAACCATAATTACCACACGAGCTTAGAGACTACACCATTTGAAGCACTCTATTGTCGAAGTGCCAACATCCATTGACGGATCGAAATTTGGAAAAAGCCTAACTCATTAGTCCAGTAAGCATTCATGAAATAACTAGGAATTTCCTACAAATCAAGAATCAATTACAAGTTCGATAAGCGGTAAACCAATAGAATTTCAAGTTCGTGGCATGATTATGTTGAAAGTTTTGCCTAGGAAAGGCATAATACCATTCAGAAAACTTCATAAAGTTAAACCCGATATACACTGAACCATTTACGATTTCTGACAGAGTAGGCCTAGTGGCCGTCAGACTTGAACCTTGTTAGAGCTCAGTAGCTTACACAATAAAAATTATTATCTTTTATCACCGCGATGCGACTCAAATACCCACATCTATTCACTGTGTACACTTTAGAGGCCAACACAAACTGAACTTCGGGACGAAGTTCCTTTTAAGGGGGTGAGACTGTAACAACCCGCATTTTCAAGACATTTCTCCTATTCACTATTCATCAATACTATTCATCGGTCACTATTCATCATTTTACTATTCATCATTTTCGGAGTCAGTTTGTGATTCCGAGAAGTGTTCAAAAATTTTACTATTCATATGACACTATTCATTCCCGGAAGAAAATCACTATTCACGATTGTTCATCATTTCGTAAATCTAGTTTACGGGTATTCAAATTCGCGTAACCAGTTAGGTTTAGCTTCGAATTTATGCATCATCAGTAGGGATACGTCATATAGACTGGAGTAGTCTATATATCATCAGTAACATCATCATCACTTTAGGCCCTACACGGATATGCATTATTTCTATATACGTACGTTTAATTTGTAATTAACGTTACCACTCAGTTTTTACTACGAACGTATACCCAATACTCCCGACTACGATCCTAACATATTTTCATACTCGTTACAATGATATAAAAATTATATTATTAATTTACCCGATGTTTTGGAATCAATTGCTACATTTTACGGTCGGAGCTTATTACTCCGTCGGTTTGCGTTATTTCAATTCAATAAATATTTTAATACCCGATTCTTATCAGGAATATAATTTCATAATTTTTACAACTTCGTCATATTTTATTTCAACACGACACGATTTATTTTTAGTTAACTCGGTACCCGGTAACATCTAATACATCTCAAAACCTATCTAAACCTTACAACCACTAGACACATTCATTAAATAGCACACATACTCCATCTAACCTCCATGTTTCACGCCTCATGTCTCTCCCCTAGGTTCAAAGTGTATTTGATTACTTTAGACCAAGACCAAGAAATATCTACTCTTTATTAGTTCATTTCTACATTTCAAAATAAACTAGCAAACTTTTCATCTCTTTCTCTCCTTCTATGTGGATTGGCCAAGAACAAAAAGCAAGGAAGAAACCATTGATTTTTGAAGATCAAGTGTTAAACAAGTCATATTAGTATCCTAGTTAAGGTTTTGAAATAAAAACCTCAAGGATAATTAAGTATTTTACTTCAAAATCACATCAAATCTCAAGTAAGCTTCAAGAACACTTTTGATCCTTTCATAATTTTTATTTTACTAGTTACATGTATATTTTCAGGATATATTGGTAAGACATGCAAATATACTATGATCCATACCACTTATTGTTTATTTTTCTTTATAAACATAGATCTACAATTTTTATTATCAATCTCATTAGATCCACCAAGATTGGTGATGTTTAGGAACCCATGACACCCTAAGAAGGTGTATGGTAGGATTGGGTATTTGTGAAGTTGATTTGAGATAGTTTGGTTAAGCCTTGAACAAGTTACAAACTAGGAAAGTTGATTTTTACAACTATATAAAAGCTACTGTCCCTTTTTGTTAAACGTGGGAAACTCAGGGTCTAGGGTGTAACTTTGGACCAAAGATTTAGAAAATACATTCCGAGACGAAACTATGGCCGAAAACGGGGATAAAAACGAGTTAATAACGAAGGAGATATGATTTTCCGGATATTAACAACGAAAAATACTTTCAAATATAGGTTCCGTCCCAAATCGCCAATTTCAGAAAACTCAGGGGTTTCCGGGTAACATTGGGTTAGATATTCAGAAAATACTTTCAAAAACGCAACCGTGGCCGCTTGAATCACTAAAATCCGAGTTACGACGAAAAAGATATGCTATTTCCAATATTAACGACGAAAACTATTTTCTGAAAAATTTCTTGCTGTCCCACGATTTTCATGGACTGTTTCGAGGCCTAAAACTTGATCTAGCCGTCCCGACTTATCAAAAAGATATTAGTATGCCATCCCACTATTCCGGGGATATAAAGAACGTAGAAAACGAGCTTATAACGAAAAAGATACAAGCGTTTGAACTTAGAGGAATATATATATTTTCCATCAGCTTTTCTATTACACTTTTTGCCGCAAAACTGTCTTTGCGAGACACCACCTTCTCGGCTTTTTTTCTCCATGATTGATATGGTTTGAGTCCGAGCCGTTGTTAAGTAAAATCAATTATTCCCAGCAAGCTTTTCAAATCAATTGGCCGTTCGTTGAATAGACTTATAACGAATAAACTACGACCTCATCTATATACCCGATAAACTATATATTATTTGACAGCTTTTACTATAATAAAATTTTCTAAGTGTTGAACATCATATTTTCAAATAACAACAATGAGAGTCGATTTTCTCATCGATCAAGACCCGTATAGCCAAAAGTTAAATGACACGACTTCTAGATATTGTTACAAGGTTTTCAAAAACGCCGAGTTTCATCACTAACCCTTAACGTACAACATTTCGCGACTTGTTTTGCGAGGCCATTTTGGGCATATTTTCAAGTAATGAAAATGTTATTTTTGCGACAAAAACCTTATATTTGCCGATAGAACACCAAACAAGGATCGTGGGGTACCGTTTCAACATATTTATATGAAGAGTGGTTATTAACTTAACGAGACGTCAAAAATGTATTTGCCGACGATAAACGTTATTTTCAAAACTAATGAGTGGTATCGATAACATACGTATTTGCATGTGTAGCATCATTTCATTTCTTACATTAGATCATACCATTCATATTAGGTTGCGGTTAGAAATCGTGCCTCATTTCTGTGTATTCATTGTTGTCATCGTAGCTATTGCACCAGGTGAGTTCATAACCCCTACTTTTACTTGTTTCACAACTGTTTTGGGGGAAGATACATGCTCCTTACTATTTAAATTCAATGCTTGTTTTACTTGAACGCGATTCATTTTCCCAAACATTACTGGATGGTTGAAATACTTGATTTGATTACTTAAATACATTATGAATTACTTATTCCATCCTTGATTACTTTCTTATGAACACAAGTTCTTGCTTTTGCGGACATAAATACAAAACTGTTACATTACCTGAGTTACCTATTACTGCCACTGAAGTCCCCTTTATCATGAACCGTTAATTACATGCGTGTGAGCGCGAATGCTGTGGATAGATCTATTTGGGTTGACACCCCGTCCGAGTTGGTCGCGCCAACCTGTTAAACGGACGCATATCATTCGGATTATTTCCGAGTGTCTGGCAAACACTTATTGGGGCATTTTATGCTTGATTGCATACGATTACGTCGAGCTTTGGGGTAATGAGCTTAGGCACTGTATACCTTATTTTTAGCTGTGACATTGTATTTGTTATATTGTCTTGCTACTGAAAATCTCGTGTTCCGCAAATGACTTGTTTACTTAAACATATTACTTTTGGCAGTGGTTTGTAAACACACAGGTTACAAGTCTCTTATGGCGGGACTTGTAACTGAGTGGATTTATGATGCCTTTGCTGGGAAATACTTGATTTCTGGAAACACTTGTTTACGGGAAATACTTGTTTACTTAAAACTATGAACTCACCAGCTTTATGCTGACGTTTTAGCATGTATTTTCAGGTTTTAAGCAATGGCACAATACTTGAGGTTTTGGCAGGGCATGGCATGGTCATAGAAGACTCTGATATTCATTTAAGGACAGTTCTAAAATTATTTTAAGGGCCTACTTCCGCACAAATTTTAACAATGTAAATTCAATACTTTTGATTAAGCTATTTTATTCTAAATGATTCAAGTGAAAACCATTTTTGAACTTGTGTTGTAATACCAATTGAGTTACACCCTAGCTACATGTATGCTTCCGCTGGACCCGATTTCTGGGGGTGTGACACCAGTTCACGTTACACCAGATCAACCGGACCAAGCAGCTCAACAAACTCCATCGCCAGCTTAACAACCCACACCAGTCCTAATTGTCAACCTACACCCGATTTCAACTCACCCCATACACGTTTTAGATTCGGCTATAATCGTCCTCCTGATCGTCTTAATCTTCATGCGTATGGCATTTCTCCTTTACCTAAATCATATCGTAAAGCATTTCATGATTTTAATTGGCAAAATGCTACGTGTGATTAATACAATGCACTTATTAAAAACAATACTTGGACACTTGTGTCCCGACCCTAGGATGCGAACATTGTTCATTCCATGTAGTTGTTGAGGCATAAGCATTTAATAGACGACACTCTTAGTCATTACAAGGCTCGACTTGTTGCGAATGGTAGCACTCAGTTCTCAACTATTGATGTTGATAAGACTTTTAGTCCAGTTGTTAAACCGGATACTATTCAGACTGTACTTAGTCTTGCTGCTTCTCGGCATTGGCATGTTCATCAGCTCGATGTCAAGAATGCATTTTTACATGGCGACCTATCTGAGATGGTTTATATGCATCAGCCTCCGAGTTTTTGGGATTTGCATGATCCTAACTATGTTTGTTTACTGCAGTGATCTCTTTATGGACTTAAGAAGGCCACACGGGATTGGTTTCAGCGGTTTGCTACTTATATTACACATGTTGGTTTTTCTCATAGTCGTTGCGACTCTTCTTTATTTATTTATAGATAGGGGACCGACAATTCTTATTTACTTTTATATGTTGATGATATTGTTTTGACTACTTCTTCTGAGGTTTTGTTATAGTGGGTTATTATTTTATTGCATCAAGAGTTCTCCCTGACTGATCATGGTTCGTTTAATTATTTTCTGGGTATTTCGGGCACACGTAATTCTACAGGGATGTTCTTGTCTCAGCATAAGTATGCTGCTGAGATTCTTGAGAGGGCTTATATGGTTCATTGCAACCCGTGTCGAAAACCAATTGATACATAATCCAAATTAGGGATGATGGTGATCAGTATAGGATCCGACATTATATTGTAGACTTGCAGGTGCTTTGCAATATCATACGATTACTCACCCATATATCTGTTATCCAGTTCAGCAGGTCTGTATTTATATGCATGATCCACGGTAGCCTCACTTTTCAGCTATTAAGCGGCTCTTTTGTTATGTTTGTGGTACGCTAGATTATGGATTACAATTATATTCATAATCCACTATATCTTTGGTTGCTTATTTAGATGCGGATTAGGCTAGTTGCCTTGTGATGCGTGTAATATGTTAGTGTAGCACAGGGTAAATAGCCTAATTCATGTTTTGAATTTATATTTAGCCGACTTATTACTAACACACATACTTAATGAGCAGTGTACCCGATCAATATATATATAGTGGTAAGTAAAGTGTCGAACACTAAGAATGGAACGTAATATCTAGTTGATTTGATCAGTATTTTAATATCTATGTTAGTTATACAATCTAATCTAATAAAGGGGGGGGGGGTTAGCCTGAGAGACTAGCACAGATTTGTATTAAACAAAAAAGTAAAACTAATGAGAACAAATCAGTAAAGAGCAATCATGTACACATATAGATAACAGAAACACATAGAAGACCTGTCCTATGGTTAAGTAGCTTGTCACTTGTTTTATTGCTAGTTTTATATGATGAGTATCGTAATCTAATCTGTCTCGTTGGATCCTAAATATCGGCGAGTAAACTCTTAATGATTACTTATGTTTATCCTACCTTCTAGACACTAGATAAGTAGGCGAAGAACAAGTATGGTAACCCATAAGACTCAACTAAACACAGAGGTTATCAATGCATAAATACAAGTCACCGAAAAAACATCATATAAACTTTAATCGATGGAAAAGCAATTTTAAGGGGAGCAGTATGATGGCCACAAGCCCATAAATCCTGATGGATTAAAGCTTACTAATACAATAAAACAAACTACTTAATGAATTATATACATGCAGGACCTTCTTACAACTCTAAGATCTTCGTTTGGGGCGTGTCTTGTGATGCTTCTTCGACTGGATTCGTCTCCTTAGGGTTTTGTTGCACACCAAATTCGTATATGTCTTGGGGTATTTATAGCTTATGTCTAAGGGATCGATGCGGTTCATCTTGATGATGGATGCGGCGCATCTACTTAACTTCGTGTGGAGTCCCAGATTATTATATTTTGGAATATTCGTACACCGCCTTCAGATGCGGCATAACTTGTTTCTCTATGCGGCGCATGTTCATTAACGTATTGGATAATATCTGGTGAAGTCTTTAGCTAATACGCTGCATGTTTTAAATGAGATGCAGCTTATTTTGGAGTAGAACAAGTTGGTTATCCTTCGTTGACTAAAGTTTCATATGCGGCGCATGTTGTAATTAGATGCGGCACATTCTTCAAAGTCAAGCAATGGTCTTTGAATTCATCTAAGTATGATGTTGCGGCGTATTTGTTGAGAATGACACGGCGCATCTCCTGGATTTCAGTAGACTTTTCCAATCTTGATCATTTATCTCCATAATTCGTCCAAAATCATCAACTTTCACCAATTGCTTGTTTTTACCTGAGAATTACTAAAGTAAACAATTAAGTATCGATTCTCATACAAAATAATATAAAACAAGTCAATTAAATAGGATAAATGTTGCTAATATATGTACTTATTTGATCTCATCACCTTGCTACTCGCAGGTCCACTTCTAGGTATTGTGTGTTTCTTGGCAACAACTTGCTCTCTTGGTCCTCCAAGCATCAGTTGACTCTTTCTCAGTCTAGTGCGGAGGCTGAGTATCGTGCTTTACCAATGCTATTGCTGAGAGTTGTTGGTTACGGAATTTGTTACGTATGCACACTCCTTTGTGTCCCGCTACTATGGTGTATTTTGATAATGTCAATGATGTTTACTTATCATCTAATCTGGTTCAGCATCAACACACGAAGCACATTGATATTCATTTTGTTTGTGACTTGGTTGTTGTTGGTCAGGTTCGGGTCCTTCATTTTTTTCGTGACTTGGTAGCTGTTGACTTGGTTGTTGCGCTATTTGAAGAATTTCGCACCAGCTTGAGTGTTCGACCACCTCTCGTTCAAACTGTGGGGGAGTGTTAAACGCTGTTATTATTTAGTATGGGCCTTAGTATTATTTGGTAGGCTTAGCCCCGTGTTTATTTGGTTCTAGAATAATCCTAAGTGATTATATAATGTAATAATTGTTTAATGAAAGGCAATCTAGTTATTGTGGAAAACTAGAAGGGGGGTTGAATAGTTTTCCCTTCTTTTTCATTTTATAAAAACTTTGTTTCAAAATGTTGATTCAAATTTATTCAATTGTTTGTTTGGAAAACTTCAATTAGAGTTTAGTATGAAAACAACATATAATCAATATGATCAATTATATATGTAAGCTTTGGTCCATCTTTATATGAATATGTTTTCCTTTTAAAATCTTGAAACGTTTTGTATCAAATTATCTATCAAGTTAAACTTAATATGAGTAGTGTGAATAATAAGCTATTTGACCATATCATGCAATTATACACACAATCACAATATTAACTACTATATTCAACACAATCAATCATCACAACTATATAAGCAACAACTAAGACATGTAGGCAAGCATAGAAGTAAAGCGATAAATGCAAGAACAAATGATAAGAGATAAGAGAAAGGAAATGCAAACCGGACACGATGATTTATAGTGGTTCGGCTACAAGGATACCTTCCTTGTTCCTACTCCACTCCCCGAGTCACCTACTCGAGAGTTTTCTTCACTACTCAACAAGCTCCCTTTTGGCGGAGAAAACCGTACACAACTTTTGCTTACACCATTTAACGACACTAAGCTAAATGTCGAGTTCTAATAGTAGCTAGAACCAATCTCACAACACAACTTCGATCACTACACAACTTCTACACAACTTCACGACTTCACGACTTCATCACAACTTCTTCTAAACTTCTTCACAGCTTCACAACATCTTCACGTCTTCACGACTTCACAACTTCATTACAACTTCTTCTAAACTCCACTACTTAATCACACACCTACATCTTAACAACTACATGTCTTCTCCACACTCCTACTTCCTTCCACTACTTCTTACTCACTCATTAAATCACTACTAAGTAAGATCATCTTGATCTACTTATTACATATACATAATTCACAACTTCACATAAGCACTAACTAGATCCTAATACATCTTTGGCTTTATGATAGGGAGAATTCTTCTCTTGCACTTTGAGTGATGAGAAATTAGATCACTTGAAACAAAGATTAATAATCTTATGATCAAAGGCTTTTAGAAGGATGTTTAGAGAGAATTGGATTTGAAAATTTTTGTGCAAAAGGTGAGAAAAATTCCAGGTTTGAGGTGGTATTTATAGGGAAAATTTTCTGACCAAATCTGACAGGGGAGCGTGGCCGGTCCCCTTAATTGTGTGCCGGTCCCCTTAAAATTAACGGGGCTGCCCTTTATAATTAAGGGGGCCGCCCTACTGAAACGGCCAGATTTTCTGTCTTTTAGTGGGGAAAGTTTATTTGGTGAAAAACTAACTAATTTTGGTTAAAAGTTTGAAATCATATATTTAGTATGATTAAAACATTTTTCTTTATTACCAAAAGTGTTTTTCAAAAATATATAATATGTTTATATAATTAAATAAACTTTGTATTAGTTAAGTAAATACCCTTTTGATCATGAGATGTATTAAACACTTGTTTATCCATACCTTAAGTGATTGTTGAGGCAAACTCGAGACGTTGAGATGTCGAGGCTTGTCGACGTAAGAATGCATAGAAGAATTGTGATCACAGGTAACTTAAGCACTTTACGTTATATGTTGTAACTTACATCTTTGTCATCATCAAAACATGAAGAGGATGTTTAGATTAAATATCGTAATATTAATGCCAACAATCTCCCCCTTTTTGATGATGACAAACTATGTAAATTATAACTTATAGTAAAATGTATAAGTTACTTGTTTACACTTCTTCTCCCCCTTTTGTCTAAGCAAAAAGGTGGACTCTAAGACGAGACTTCTACTATGCTTGAACTCTTGAGATAGAATGTAAAAGGCGAGCTTGCATCATCGTATGTGAAGCCTTGATCCTATCAACCTCAATGCTCCCCCTTGGTGTATGCTCAAAACTAGTTTTGGCTACCAAAGAATCGAGCGGTGAAGTAATCCTTCAAAACAAAGTTAGTAGACAAGTGCACATATATATATATAATGATGATAATAGATATATGCATGAAACTAATAGGGGAACAATATATGGACATATTAGGTATATGCACTAAAAGTATGACACATGCAATTATTGTTTTAAAAACAACAACCTAAATCCCAAAAAAAATTAGAACCTAATGCAAAGATTAGAACCTAGGAAAATGTAGGAGAATGAGGAGGGATGAGCGTGAATGTAAAGGGAAGGTGATGACAAAGGGTTGACAATTATGGTTTAGATTAATATATCGTTTGACAAGGGTGGATGATAGGGAATCATGGGATTTTTAGGTGTTTTGTTGGTTAACGACCGAAAATGGATATGTGAATGAGGTGGTGATGGCTTGACAACACTTGAAGCATGGATATCTTCTTTGTGTTCTTCACTTGCTAGGAAGTGGAAAAGATGCATTTCATAAAGAAATTCGCTTGACTTTTATGGGTGTAGATTTAGGAGCGGAAGAGGTTGATTGAGAGTTTGGATGTTGTTCAAGTGATGATGTTTGTTAAGATCTTGTAAGAAGATACTCAATCCAAGTAAAGTGCTCATTCAAGGCAATGGTTTGTTGTTGAAGGAAGATGCAACAAGGGCAATTGTTGACATGCTTCTCAACTTGGTTGATGTTGTGTGGTGATGATGGTGAGCTTGATTGGGTTGGATCCAAATTGCATTGCGCAAGATGTAATGCTAAAAGAGCACTAAGCTCATGAGCCTCTTTTAGCTCCTCAACGAACTTCAAGTGTTCGGAGGAAGGTGATGATGGTGGAACATAATGGTTGTCTTGGGTGAAGGTTTGAACATGCAACATAGGAATGGCATGTGAGGTTGTAGGATGTGGTGGTGGTACTCTTGGTGGTGGAGACATGGTTGAGCTTGGGTAGTCATGAAAACATGAAATGGGTGGAAGAGGTTCTCCAAGAGTGAGTGGTGTTTTTGTTGAATGAGCAACATGTGAAGTATTGATTGAGAGATTGGGATTGTTGTTTTGGGATTGAGCATGCTCATCATAAGAAGAAGCATGAATAAGGGAATGAGTGGGTGATAGGTTGTGAGATGAGTCATTATTGTGGGTTTGAGGTTTAGTAGTTGGTTGACTTGGAACAACATCACTTGAGTTATGACAAGAATCAAGTTTCCTCCTCCAAACGGGTTTGACGGAGATCCTTGCGGTTCTTGAAATCTTAGGTTTTTGGTTGTTGGGAGATGACATGTTTGGGTGTAAGGTAGAGGAATATATGTGAGTGAGTGTGTTTTCCCTTCCCATTAAATTTGTGCTCATCCGGACATAGAGTTAAGCATGTAAAGGCATACAATCAAATCACATAGGAGCAAATAAACATCTAGAAACAACATATATGCGATATGCCATAAATCTAGGAATGAAAGAATCTAATGAGAAGCAAAGTTCATAAAAGTAAACTAGTGTTAGGTATATATAGGAAGAGAAATTTAATCAAGTTGGAGAATGAGTATGAGACTATTACTAGTGGTGCTCAATTCAGGCTAAACACGACCATCTTTACGGGTTACACACACCCAACTTCTCACATAGAAGCAATTCAACCGTTAGGTTAAATTGAATTTCTAGTCAATAGATTCTCCAGTAGTCATTCTCTTTTTAGAAGAAATTGAGTTCCTAAATGTACCTATCGAAGATTACCAAACATGAAGTTTGCTTGATTCACTAATACTTGGCTTAATGTGACTCAAACATCATGTTTTAATGAAGGTAAATCTGGATGATATATTTTATTCACGATCCTAATAGAGACGTGTTGAATGTTTAGATAAGAGTAAACAAAAAGTTTTAATCTTTTCTTCATGATTTACCGGTTGTTTGGTTTTGATGGCATATTACTTGATTTAATAATTGTGCTAAACTTAAGAGTGCACCTTAGCATCTCTTGTGAAATGAATCTCATTAAGATTATTTAACTTAAATGACTTTGTGATTCTCAAATGATATCAAAACTAGGCATTAATATATTATTAAACAAATATTATTTTCTATGATTTTTGCCAATGTTATATATCATACTTTAACAAGTATTTAAAAATATTTGTTTATGGATTGTGACAAGTTATTTTTCACTTCTAATAACTTATATTATTTCAAAAAGGAAAGTGTAGTTCATTATCTTGTAACACAACCATTCATGCTACAAAGAAAATGAAATACATAGAATATATAGTGTGTATTATTCTTAAATATGTATTTTATCTTGAAGTGACGATTTTAAGTAGTGTGAGCAAAGTTTACATATGTTGTTAGTTTGCTCATGTTAGGTTTTTCGGATATGACACATTTATCCATTGCATTGCAATGTAAATTACTTGAATATTTCGGACAAAACATCCAAGTCGTCAATCCTACTTCATTGTATATTTTATAAATGTGTTTAAAATGTTATTCTAATATTTGGAACACAATTATTGGACAAGTAGATTCAATATGACATTATCAACACAAGTGTGAGTTATGATCCAATGCACACTCTTTTCATCTACAAAGGATGTAACTATTTTCATATCAATCTAGTGTGATTGAGTATGTAGATTCAAGACTATATCTTTTGTTGTAATTTGATATAATATTGAAGCTAAACAAATAGCAATCCAATTTCTTGTTCACACTCAAAAACACGTCAATTAGATTTGATGAATATATCAACCATAATTTGAATAATGAATTGATATAATATCAAGATCTTTCTTGACCCTCACGGACACTCATTTGAAATAAATAAACATTTTGATAGTGTGTTCCATTAATCCTAAGATTATTTATTAGTGAGTGATTGAAAGTTGACTTATTATTTCATGATTGTTATATGCTTTGTTTTTGTGAAAGACTCTTCATTTTTACTTATTATGAACACACTTAGATTTTGAAAATAATTTTTCTTTTATATAACTATTAATGTTTTACAATGATTCAATTTCTCTTATTAAACATCTTAAGGTAAAACAAGCTAATTTGTAGAAAATATTTAAGTGTGTTGTGAAGAGTAGATTAAATTGTTTGAAATGTTTAGGTGACTAGATTGAACTCATTTACAAGATGTTTGAGTAACATTAAGCCATCTATACCTACATGTAATGCAAGCATATTATAACAATCCTAACGCAAGAAATCTAGCATAAGATCTAGTTAAGTATAAATTGGCAAACTAGCTATACACTAATAGGGCACATATGCATAGATATATACATAGCTAAACTACAAATAGCAACAATCATTTAATATATTCAATTAAGAAAATAAAATCACAAAGAAGTTCACATAAAACATAAAACACTTGTCGTCGTTTTGTGTATTATATACACCAACGTTTACTTAGCTCGAATTTATTTGAAAATAAAAAAGTTTCCTCCCATTCTATAATTTAATTAAGATCAATATTTTGAAAACATAAATACTTAATTTTTCAAAAGTATATCAACTAGGAATACCCGACTTGAAGGAGAAGGTAAAACAAAAGTTTTACGTTAATACAAAACATAAATTTTTGACTACCGTATAGTATTTTGACTTTATTACTTATTTAAGTTTGTAATGGTTACTTGTAAGTATTTTTAAATGAAAGTAGACTCAATTACCTTTAAAATGCCGGGTGGCACGACTTCTACGGAGTTACGGTTAATTTTATATGATTTTTTTAAAGTTTCTGAAAAACTGTCGAACAGACAGGCGGACCCCTTAAATTTAAGGGGGCCGCCCAGTATTTAAGGGGGCCGCCCAGACAATTAAAGGGGCCGCCCATCTGATACTCAAAAATGCAATTTTTGTTAAAAATTATTTTCTGACTTTGTGGAAAGGTGTGTAACTTTCTGATTTTAAGAACGAACATATAACACTTGTTTTAAGCATAATTCTTATCTCGAGCTAGTATAATTAGTGTATATAATATCAAAACTAATAAAAGTTAATCAACAAAACACTTTTCATATTAAACCCTCCTTAATGGGTAATTTGATACATGGATCGTACTCAATTTTTAAAACCATTTGTTTTGAAAATTTGAGCGACGTGGCTCTGGTACCAATTGTGGAAAACTAGAAGGGGGTTGAATAGTTTTCCCTTCTTTTTCATTTTATAAAAACTTTGTTTCAAAATGTTGATTCAAATTTATTCAATTGTTTGTTTGGAAAACTTCAATTAGAGTTTAGTATGAAAACAACATATAATCAATATGATCAATTATATATGTAAGCTTTGGTCGATCTTTATATGAATACGTTTTCCTTTTAAAATCTTGAAACGTTTTGTATCAAATTATCTATCAAGTTAAACTTAATATGAGAAGTGTGAATAATAATCTATTTGACCATATCATGCAATTATACAGACAATCACAATATTAACTCCTATATTCAACACAATCAAACATGTAGGCAAGCATAGAAGTAAAGCGATAAATGTAAGAACAAATGATAAGAGATAAGAGAAAGGAAATGCAAACCGAACACGATGATTTATAGTGGTTCGGCTACAAGGACACCTTCCTTGTTCCTACTCCACTCCCCGAGTCACCTACTCGAGAGTTTTCTTCACTACTCAACAAGCTCCCTTTTGGCGGAGAAAACCGTACACAACTTTTGCTTACACCATTTAACGACACTAAGCTAAATGTCGAGTTCTAATAGTAGCTAGAACCAATCTCACAACACAACTTCGATCACTACACAACTTCTACACAACTTCATCACAACTTCTTCTAAACTTCTTCACGGCTTCACAACATCTTCACGTCTTCACGACTTCACAACTTCATCACAACTTCTTCTAAACTCCACTACTTAATCACACACCTACATCTTCACAACTACATGTCTTCTCCACACTACTACTTCCTTCCACTACTTCTTACTCACTCATTAAATCACTAATAAGTAAGATCATCTTGATCCACTTATTACATATACATAACTCACAACTTCACATAAGCACTAACTAGATCCTAATACATCTTTGGCTTTATGATAGGGAGAATTCTTCTCTTGCACTTTGAGTGATGAGAAATTGGATCACTTGAAACAAAGATTAATAATATTATGATCAAAGGGTTTTAGAAGGATGTTTAGAGAGAATTGGATTTGAAAATTTTTGTGCAAAAGGTGAAAAAAATTCCAGGTTTGAGGTGGTATTTATAGGGAAAAATTTCCGACCAAATCTGACAGGGGAGCGTGGCCGGTCCCCTTAATTGTGTGCCGGTCCCCTTAAAATTAAGGGGGCCGCCCTTTATAATTAAGGGGGCCGCCCTACTGAAACGGCCAGATTTTCTGTCTTTTAGTGGGGAAAGTTTATTTGGTGAAAAACTAACTAATTTTGGTTAAAAGTTTGAAATCATATATTTAGTATGATTAAAACATTTTTCTTTATTACCAAAAGTGTTTTTAAAAAATATATAATATGTTTATATAATTAAATAAACTTTGTATTAGTTAAGTAAATACCCTTTTGATCATGAGATGTATTAAACACTTGTTTATCCATACCTTAAGTGATTGTTGAGGCAAACTCGAGACGTTGAGATGTCGAGGCTTGTTGATGTAAGAATGCATAGAAGAATTGTGATCACAAGTAACTTAAGCACTTTACGTTATATGTTGTAACTTACATCTTTGTCATCATCAAAACATGAAGAGGATATTTAGATTAAATATCGTAATATTCATGCCAACAGTTATTATTCCGACAGTGGTCTAAGGCGTTAGCTTTGGATTATTAAATTAAAATTTCATTTGCGGCAGGCCATCATAGATCCAAAAGAGTGAGAGAGAGGCGACTCTATAATCTAGAAAGAGGATGGTTGTATAATAGAAACTTATAATGATATAGTTTTAATGGGAATGTGGGGTGTACCAAGCTATTTGTCATCCCGACGTAGTTTTTTTTTGTCTCGTCACATATCAGTTGACCATCACATCAGAACCATCACCATCGAGATTGGTACCAATTCACATTTTTTGTGGTATGTTTTTGCGTTTAGGTATACTTAGTTTGATGTTGAAAGTGATGAAATTAAGAGATTGACTTTTAGTTAGGGATGAGTGATGAGACAAAAAGTGTACCGCTTTTAGGGGGTCATTTAAGCCCTAAGTCGAGATTATTTGATCAAATATTGCCCTAAATCGTTCCTTTTGTCATTTTAGGTACTTTGGAGAAGAAATCTGGAAAAGGAAGCATTTTGGACGTTTTTGGATAGAAAAGTGAAGAAAACGGCAAAGTCTCCAAAACAAGCTGGAAACAGTGCTTGAAGGCATCACATATTGCATGTGACGGCATCACGTTATGGCAAAAAGGTGGATATGAAGTTTACACGAGACGCGCCAGAATGTTTTTGGGATTTAACACATGATGGCGTCACCAAGGCTGTCAAGAGCAAATTACATGTGACGGCAAAGAGTTGATTAACACATGACAGCGTCAAGTTTAAACCAGATGGCCATCTAGTGTACGTCTGACACCGTCACGTGTTAATGGAGGCAGACCATCACGTGTTAACTGTCACAACTTGCGCGTGCGATAGCTGTTATTGTTTTGGCCATAACTTTTGCATACGAACTCGGATTTAGGTGATTCAAAATCCCATGCGAAGAGGACGAAGAGATCTACAATTTGGTAAAGAAAGTTTGGTCTTGACGCTGTCAAGGTATGGGCTGACACCATCAAGACGGGCCGGGCTAAAAAGTGCCTATAAATACAACCTTATAACTTCATTATTTTTAAGCCCCCAACCCTAGGTCCGATTTTAGGGTTAGGGTAGGTGTTTTTCCAGCAACTTAGAGGGTCTTAATCACTCTATAAACATCTTGTAATGGTTTGTTTATTGATTCAATATTATGTTATGTCTTCGATTTTGATTATTGTTGATTGCTCTTCATTGATTATGCGTTGCTAATTCACCCTGTGTCTACTTATGATTGTGTGAAAGTTGTATATAATTGCTTAGATCTTATTGATTCCTTGTTGATGTTTGTGTCTATCTTCATCAATTAAGGCGTAACACTTCAATAGGTCTAGTTGATTTAGTTTATAATTCCTGATTCCTATTGTTTCTTGTTTTGATTGAATGTTTATCGATATTAGGCTTAAGAAAACTGGTAGACTTCCTATTGGTAACTTGTTTGAACGTCTTAAGAAACATGATCGGATGTGTGCTACGATTAATTGGTTGTATTTAATGCATAAGTAACTACTAAGGAGGCCATGTTACGAGCTAGTAGTCAGCTCGACATAGGAAGAGGTAGAAGCTTATAAATTTGGGGAAGATCGTACATGGCCCCACGATTGGTATTAAGGTATAAAACCCATCAATTAAAACAAGGTTAACATTCAATAGGTAGAATTGGATAGCTAGCAAGGAGTAATACGTCATAGGTAGACATGCTTCACTTCCCTTATAGAACCCTAGTTTACTTTTCTTGCACATTAGTTTAATTGGTAGCTTTTGGGTTAGTTGATTAGCAACTAATTCCGACCCTCCTTCCAAAACCGAGATTTTTACTTGCTTTCCATAAAATATAAAAATACAAAAAGAATCATCCTCACCTCTAGACCTAGTTAGATTAATTCAATCCTAATGAACACTATTCTTTGAGTTGAACGATCAATCCCCCGGTACTTGCCACTTTACTATACTACAATGTTCAGGTACACTGCCTGGTAGGGATTGCAAGCCTCTTGAGATCCCTTGAGAGGTAAAACCCTTTACGGGCGCATTCCCACGCATCAAGTTTTTGGCGTCGCAGCACGGGGAATATTATTGCTTAGGTTGAATTTTATTTTTATTAGGTCTACTCATAAGATTCCTATAAAGTGAGATTTTTTCTTTTTATTTTGTAGCTTTATCATAGTCTATATTTTCTTTGTGATTTTGTTTGTAATTTGCTTCAAATGGACTTTTCACTTAGACTTCTAAAATTGCAAGATAAGGTTGAGTGTCTAGAACACCAAGGAGTTCAAAATACCTCATTTAGAGACACCTATGAATCATATGAGCCTTCACCTAGGATATATTTTTATGAACAACCTCCATGTTTGGGATCTCGTTTTAGTGAGGCCAATAGGAAAAGCGACCTAGTTTGCCAAGGAATTATGGAGAGAGCCGTACCAACAAACCATAAGTTGGATGAAGCACTACGTTTGCTGTTATCACTACCTAAGAAAATAATTGAGGAGGATTTAGCCGAGCATGATCACAATGTTCAAAAAGACTTAGGTTTTATGACCAATGACTTTGAATATCAAGGAACACATGATGAATCCTTTCGGCAAATTGAACATAAGATTATTGAGGAAGATCCTTATGATTCGGACATAGAAGTTGAGATGCCTAGAGAAGCATGTGAGATACTTAGGAGTATGCTTAGGATAAATTCTACCAAAACACATGATGAGGATATAGGTGATCTTGACACGTGGAATGATGAGGTCAATAACATAAGCCCACAAAATACTCAACCATCATTTGAGGCACACATACCGCCCGTGACTTACCCAGAAGAAGTAAAAAAAACTTTAGGAATTCCGATGGAGGTAGAACCCTTGGACCAAGCACCACTTGAGGATATAGGTTTGAATACTTGTAGTGATCACCTTACTCTTAGTTCTAGGGAATTTCCTAGTGTTGATGGGCCAGAACCTCAACCTTTACACAAATTTCCATCCTTAGATATATTTCTAGGAGACAAAAGAGGAACCGACCTACCCATCAACCAATATTACCTGGGTAGTTTTAGGATGAAGGAAGCCATTCACTCACCCTTTCACCTCACGTGGCATATTTCCACCCTAAGGGTATATATCGCTACTTCCACCCGCACATAATCCTAAGTGCAGGGAAAACCTCCCCTATTTCCATTAAATAAGGGTAGAGTCAGGCTCGTGACTTGAACAAAAACAAGCGCTTCTTAGGAGGCAACCCAAGCTTTATTTGTTTGTTTGTTTGATTTTATTTGTTTCCGTATGGATGTTTTATTTTTATTGTTTGTGGTTCATGTATCAAAGTAAATTGTGAAAACATTTTATTTTGTTTTTAACTTCGTCTTGATTACATATAAAGGTATTTCGCAAAAGATAAGTGTATGGGAAATCCAAATTTGTTTTAAGAACGAGATTGAACATGAATCACGACAATTTTAAATGAATGTGCGTATTAGTATTTGTGTGAGTCAAATGCTTGTATCGAGTCATAATGATGTTTTGCAGGATTTCCAGGAATTAAGACGTGAGTTTTTCCAGAAATTTTCCGGAAACTTAACATAAGATTTCTGTCAGAGCACTCTGACGACGTCAGGATTATAACCTGACGGCGTCAGGTGTAAAATTTTGAAAATTTTGCGAGTTTTGTTTTTCTACCGGAGTTTTAAGGTTTTTGTTAATTCTTTAGTTTTATAAACTCCAGGAAATGTGCAAACATTCATTCCACAAGCATTATATCTTAATTTGCTTTCTAGATTGCCGCCGTTTTTACGCGAGGTTTGCCATGATTGTTTTCTCAGGTTTAACAGGTTATATTGGACAAGAAGACGATTTATATTTTTGGAGGGAAGCTTTCAACGTTCTTTTTCTTGGAGGAGGATCTAACCTTGTTATCACATTATCCACACCGAACGAATCAGGGGAGTATTTGTTTCATTCTTTTACCTTCATTACTTTTAAATCCTTTTTATTGAACATTGGGAACAATGTTCAGCTTAAGTGTAAGGTGAAGGTAAATGATGATACCTTAGAGAATGCAATTGCACTAGAGTTTTTTTGTTCAATAGTAGGTGTGTAATAAAACTAAGAGAAATACTTGTTAGGGCAATTTTAGCACCAAATTTAAATTTTTTTACAACATTCAGGAGTGAAGCTTTAGCCTTAATAAGCGTCTCATGGATAGGAGTTTTATGACTAGCACGAAAAACGTACCACTCAAAATTTTCCACCCCAAATATGTGAGGTTCGCCCCTAGATTTGTTAGGAAAAGATGCTTATGAGTGTACCGGTAGCACTTAGATTCTAGAACTTGCGTTAGTGATGCATCCCGAGACCGCTAGTGAGACTACATTCATGTAGTTAGGATTTACTACATGATAAGAAGCATTAGGATAACCCTTGTGTTAAACTCGTATCATAATTACTTGACTAATAAAGTCAATTAATTTTCCCACACCTATGCGATGTACTCATTTTTAGTACACGATACCCCTAGTACACCCCTCTGAGCCTATCTTTTTTGTTTCTAACTTTAAGCATTTTACTTAAAGGAAGAATTTGTTTACAATCCACCCCAAATGTACACCCAAACCGCCTTAGCCTTCCTTGTATGCACTCATCTTTAGTGCATTATTGTTACATGTTTAAACCCTTAGTTAATTGTCTAATTGATTACATTGTTGCTAAGTCGAGTCATATCTTGTACATATTGTTTTGGGACGATTGGGACTCATGGGTAAAGTATTATTGTTATGGAGTATTGGGGAAGACATCAACTATTACCCCCATATGTGCGTTAATATCTAAAAAGTACTTTATGTGTTTTGATTATCAAAATTCGAGTCATTAGAATAGTTGATTGTAAAGTATGTAAAAGTTCAAGTGTAAGGGGAATGCAAATTCCCTACGATGTACTTTTTTGGATGGTAGGGCAAGAGTGTATGCAACAAAAAAAAAATAAAAAGAAAAAAAAATCGAAAAATGAAGAAAAAGAAAAAAAATAGAAAAAGAAAAAGAGATAAAACATACGGACTACCATCCTGTTTCCTTTTATGTTTTTGTTAGTTTATGATTAGCTTAAGTCGAGTCGAGTCTTGGCTTAGCAACGCCACCTTGTACATGTAATTGACCAAGATGATTAACTCGCCACCAGTAAAGATTGCCTTTATCCAACAAAACCGTGTTTATCATATCCCTACACCTCACGTTATAACCCTTTTAAAAGTCCTTTTTGATAGTTTATCCCAGGTGCTTACGCCAAGTGGTGGAGGTTTGATCCTTTCCCAAGCCTATGGTAATCTATTTGCTATGACAGGTAGTGAGAGATATTTTCCATTTTCATATTGTGATATATACTTTATTACAACCGAGAGATGTGAGTATCTAAACACTATTTGTGAGGTGCTAGTGTATAATTTATGTGCTTGCTTTGGTTGAAGTGGAACGATTATTTGTTGTAATTACTTTTATATTAGTGTTAAATGACCCCCAGCTTGTATTTTGATTAGAATAAAAGCGCAATTGCTTTAGGACAAGCAAATCTCAAGTGTAAGGGTATTTGATGAGACGAAAAGTGTACAGCCTTTAGGGGGTCATTTAAGCCCTAAATCGAGATTATTTGATCAAATATTGCCTTAAATTGTTCCTTTTGTCATTTTAGGTACTTGGGAGAAGAAGTCTGGAAAAGGAAGCATTTTGGACGTTTTTGGAGCGAAAAGTGAAGAAAACGGAAAAGTCTCCAAAACAAGCTGGGAACAGTGCTTGACGGCGTTACATATTGCATGTGACGGCGTCAAGTTATGGCAAAAAGGTGGATATGAAGTTTACACGTGAAGCACTAGAATGTTTTTGGGATTCAACACATGACGACGTCACCAAGGCCGTCAAGAGCAAATTACATGTGACGGCGAAGAGTTGATTAACACATGACGGCGTCAAGTTTAAACCAGATGGCCAACTAATGTACGTCTGACGCCGTCACGTGTTAATGGAGGCAGACCATCACGTGTTAACTGTCACAACTTGCTCGCGCGGGTAGCTGTTATTGTTTTGTCCATAACTTTTGCATACGAACTCGGATTTAGGTGATACAAAAGCCCACTCGAAGAGGACGAAGAGATCTACAATTTGGTGAAGAAAGTTTGGCCTTGATGCCGTCAGGGTATGGGTTTATGCCATCAAGACGGGCCGGGCTAAAAAGTGCCTATAAATACAACCTTATAACTTCATTATTTGTGAGCCCCCAACCCTAGGTCCGATTTTAGGGTTAGGGTCGTTGTTTTTCCAGCAACTTAGAGGGTCTTAATCACTCCATAAACATCTTGTAATGGTTTGTTTATTGATTCAATATTATGTTATGTCTTCGATTATGATTATTGTTGATTACTCTTCATTGATTATGCGTTGCTAATTCACCCTGTGTCTACTTATGATTGTGTGAAACTTGTATATAATTGATTAGATCTTTTTGATTCCTTGTTGATGTTTGTGTCTATCTTCATCAATTAAGGCTTGACACTTCAATAGGTCTAGTTGATTTAGTTTATAATTCTTTGTTCCTATTGTTTCTTGTTTTGATTGAATGTTTATCGATGTTAGGCTTAAGAAAACTAGCAGACTTCCTATTGGTAACTTGCTTGAACGTCTTAAGAAACATGATCCGATGTGTACTACGATTAATTGGTTGTATTTAATGCATAAGTAACTACTAAGGAAGCCATGTTAGGAGCTAGCAGTCGGCTCGACATAGGAAGAGGTAGAAGATTATAGAGTTTGGGAAGATCGTACACGGCCCCACGAACGGTATTAAGAAATATAACCCGTCAATTAAAACAAGGTTAACATTCAATATGTAGAATTGGATAGCTTGCAAGGAGTAATACATCATAGGTAGACATGCTTCACTTCCTGTAACACCCCCAAAATATCGCAGCGGAAGACTGTGTCACTTGGGGTGCTACTTCATAATACAAGGTAAAAGTTATAGAAAACGACCTCTAAATGAGAAGTTTTGAAAAATTACCATTCGATTAATGAATTCAAAGTTACAAACATGAGATTCCAAAGTATGATACATAAATGTATACAAAATGTTTTGAATGGTAAATGATAAAAAGCGTAAGTCTTCAAAACATGCCAAGCGACTCTATGCTCCATGCAACAGCTATCACCTTACAGACCTGAGACAAACATGCTAAAGTATCAACACAATGGTTGGTGAGTTCATAGAGTTTGTCTTAAAATAGTTGAAAATCCTTAAAGAATGTTCACACAACAAAGGCATTGTGAATCCACTCAGTTGCAAGTCCCGCCCATAACAACACTTGCAACCTGTGTGTTCACAACCTACTGCTAAATATATAGTATAATTAAGACATGTATAAGTTCATCACAACAATTAAACAATTAGTCGTGAGTCTCTACTTCATCTTCGAAGACCTTACTTGGGAGCCAATTCCCAAAGACAACTGGGAGCCAATTCCTAAAGACAACTGGGAGCCACTTCCCAAAGATAACTGGGAGCCAATTCCCAAAGACAACTGGGAGCCACTTCCCAAAGATAACTACTAGCCACTAAATAGAATAACGGAATTAAGTATAACACAGTCATGTATGTATGCAATCAAGTATAATACAATCAAGTATAAATGTTTTGAGTATTGGTACAAGTAAGCAAGTAGTTGAGCATGTGTCTCCCCCAAATAGTTAAAACAAGTATGAAAAGAGTAGGGGCTATGACTCACCTTAAGTAATGTAATGAGAAATGAAAGTGGTAGTCGAATCGCGAAAGTCTCTAAGAGTAGCTTATAATAGAATGTTGCAACTTAGGTTTGGAGTAACGTCTAAGAATACGAAGAATTGCCTATATATGTCTTGCATATAGTTCATGATGTAGTACTTAGTATATAGTGTAAGTCTTTGAATATAAATGGTTTATGAAACATGTATAGGTTGTATATCTCTTACTACCGTTTGGAACGACATAATTCAGAAGTCATGGAGTAAACGTTCGAGGAGCCAGGACACTTTAATTAGTAAATCCACAACTCATCTCGACGGATTACTTAATGAACTCCTCACATGAGGCTCCCTACTATTGTAGTATTTGATAAAATATATATAAGTTTTTGATCTTTAAAAGTTATATGGTCTTTAGCCGTGGCTTTGCCGTGACCTTGGTCATTGTTACCATGGTCTTGAGACTCAACCTTGGCTTTAGCCATGGTTGTGGTCTTGGCTTTAGGTCATTAGACCTCTTGGTCTTAGTAAACCATAACTATTATATAGTGACTGTGATATATAAAATAGCTGTTAAGAAACTGAAGAAAATCTCGTTCGTTATTGGTTTTCTGGATACGTGCTATTGAGTTTTTGAAGAAAACGTGATTCCGGAAAACTTTTGTGATTTAACTGTTTCCTGAAACGGACCAGAAGGGCCTCTTTTTGCGTGTTTAAGGTTCTGTCATAGAAGGTTTTTAGGCAGTTTTGCCGTAAAGTTTTGGTAACTTCAAATGGTCATAACTTTTGACTCGGGTACTCGTTTTGGGTGACTCAAATTGCTATGTTTTCCTTGTTAAGTCCTATCTAACAGTAGGTAAGTGTCAAATATCATAGTTATACTATTTTGGTCGTGGTTGATGAGTGTGTAAATACACATCATTTTTATCGTATCTGAACTGCCAAAACATCCAAAAACACTAAAAACGCATCAAAATACATAAATTATTCCAAAAGTGTTTTTTATATGTTTTAGATGCAAAATTTTTAAAAACAAATGAAAAACAAACAAAGTTTGCACAATTGGCAGTTTCAGTCCCTCAAGTTTCAAAAATTGACAAAACTAGTCCCTGAAGGTTTTAAATGAAAGAAAAGTCAACCCAAGGCATTTAAAAGTCAAAAGTTATCAAATTTGATCCTTGGGTAAAAAGTTTGTGAAAATTACACCTTTAGTCCCTGCAGTTTGAAAAAGTACAAAAATGGTCCTTGGAGTTTCAGAAAATGGCAGATTTGGTCCCTGGTGGATTATCTTGAATGGAAAAGTCAACATTGGTCCATGGAATTCATAAACTGCCACTTTCAGTCCCTGGGGGAAAGGCTTGGGAAAATTGCAAGTTTGGTCCTCCAAGTTTCAGAGTTTTATAGTTTTGGTCCCTGGGATTAAAATATAAGAAAAATCAAAATTGGACCTTGCAGTATTCAAGTTTGGTAATTTACACCCTTGGATCACACTTGGATAAATGACAAATTCAGTCCATAAATTTCAAGAATTGCAACTTTGGTCCTTGTCATTTATTTATAATACAAACCAAACTAAACCCTTTTATTTAACCAAACCCAAAATAAAACCTGATCCAACACCACCTTATACCTCCCACTCCATCAGCCTAAACACCAACACCTCCAGCCCACACCAATCCCTCACAGCCCACTCCCAACCAATCCACCTCACCCCCGTTTGTAATAATAATACTACTCCCTCCTCAGCCTTTGACCCCCATTGACCATCTCCTACACCTCAGCCCCCACTAGCCTGCAACACCCCACATCATTACCCTAGCCTGCCTTCCCCTCCTACACACTCAACCCCCCTTGGTACATCAACCAAAAGCTACACTCCAAATAACCCTCTAGCATCAAGATTTCAGAAGCAAAAAGCCAAATCCAAATTTGGCGTCAAAATTAATTGTTGGCCAAGATTAAAGTTTTATGATCCAAAGGTTGTGATTACTGCTGGGAAAGGACAAGGGGGTCTCAAAAACCCTAATTCTACAATATAAAAGGAAGAATGGAAGCAGAGAAGAGGCTGGTAGATTTTAGCTCAATTTTCAATTATGTCAAATTTATTGTAACTTTACATTTCAGTTGAACCTCTAGTTGTAATTTGCTTTCTTTTGAATAATATAAGTCTTCAGTTTTAAAATTCCAATCTCATTACAAGTTTCAGTTTCACTAAGAATAAAAAAAAAATACAGAAAATAAATAAAAAAAAATAAAAATAATCAAGAAGAAGGACAGTGGAAGATGGTTAGCTTGGTTTAGAGCTTCACGGGAAGCAATAAGGTGTCCTGGAAGTATTTGATACTTGTGACCTGAGCTAAAGGCTTTTGTGAGTCCATTCCTCCATTTAAATTGAATTGTTACTGTTGCATTGGCTTATCTGTGCTTTTTAATGCTTATTCTATGTTTGTCTTTACTTAATTATGTTCTTCATAGCTTATTAGATAGATTTTAGTGTAGCTCTTTTAAAGGTGTGAGGTTTCACCTCAAATAGTAATTAACTGTCATTTAGCTCAAACAGCTTATTGTTAATTAGCTTAACTGGAACTGCTTTTGGTGTTTGGATTCTGCTTCTTAGGTATGAACAAACTTGTTTCAAACTAATGTGTTCTATTTTATCTCAACAACCCTTGATTTCCTTTGAAAACTGAAAGCAGTCAATGCATTAAGGGGTGTTTGTTTTAGTGTATGTCACTGAGCTTTAGTGAGTTTTTGGGATTGTTTTTGTTTGTTACATGACACATTAGGTAAATATAGCTTAGTTAAATTGTAAAATCAGTGGTCATAGTGTTAAAAGTCAAAATGAGCTTGTACGATTAAATTCAGTGACCATTTTGATGTTGTAGTGGGTAGAATCATAGATTTAGGTATAACATAGTTGTAGACAGCTTAAATAGGTCTTATATCATCTAATTACATCATATAGGTTTCATTTAGATCATTAGAATATCATTTAAGTCAACTTAGTGTAAAATTTCAAAAGGTCAAAACTTATATCTGTTAAAATGAGTAAGTTTTCTAGATCATCTCTATGGTTTAATTTAGATGGGACATAGGTTAATCTTGCTGTTTTGTGTTCCTTTCTTGCTTGTGAATCTGAATCAAGAAAAAAAATTGAATTTGAAATACATTTGCTTGCCAAGAACCATGCTCAAGGTTGACTGATTGAGCACTTGAGTGCCCTGCACCCAAGCCTTTGCCCTTACTGACCCACTTTCTTTGGTTCATAATTTGCTCACCACTTGAGCACTCTCTTTGATTTTTGATAATTTGGAGAGCTTAGCATGCTAGCTTGTTGAATTCATTTACTTTTTGTCCTGATGTGCTTATTTAGTTGAGCTACAACTCTCAAAACTACCCTAGTATGCCTACAGCTGCTGTATGAACCTGAGCTTATTGATTACCACTTTTGTTTAACCTAGGTTTGCTCACTGCTTTTGCTGGCTATTTTTATGATGAGTATGTTGGTTTGAGATTGTATGTATTTGTGTTTGGCTTAGTTTTAGCTTGTGAGCTTATCTTAGCTAAATCTCTTAGCACTTTTGTTATTGTCTTGCTGAACCAATTACCCTAGCTTGTGACTCACTGCATACACAAACTCATCCTGAGTTTTTGAGCATTTTGAAAAGCTCATGGTCCCACCTTTCTGTGCATAAGCTTTGTGATCAGATATGAGCTTATTTGTTACTTATATTAAACCTTTAGAACTTCAACACTTTGATACCTACACTGAGCCATCAGCGTAGGGGTGTCACATTCACAAGCTCATAAAAAGTTCCCTAGTGATCTTTAGCTTTTGTATTTGAACTTTTTGGAAAGCCTTCCAGGGTGACTTGTAGGTTCCATCTTTAGTTTATACCTTGGATCACCCAGGTGGGCCCCACAGAGGCTGCAAGTGCCCCCTCAGGACTGTTTGGATTCATCTTATGGATAGTGCTTAATTTCTTGTTTCTGCTTATTCTGAGTGCTTCCTAGGTTTTTTTGAGTTGTTTTAAGGTCATTAAAGTTGTTGGAACTGTTTCTGAACTTTTGGCCATTTTTCTTGATAAGTGCTTATTTATAAGTGCTTATTTTGTTTTGCTTTTTACTCATTCTGCTTATTTTATCTTCTTTTTTAGTAGATTTTATTTTTCTTAAGTTCTTAATTGTATTTTAGAATTTTCCTAAAAATTTCAGATTTTTCTTTGCCTTTTTAGTATTTTTAATAAATCAAAAGTAGTTTTAGTAATTAATAAATAGTAATTAATTAATAATAATTAGATAAAAAGTAGGAAAAATATATTTTTAGTTTTAAAATTACTTTCATATTATTTTAGAATTTTTAGAATTAAATTTTCATTTTTCTAGCTTAATTTCATAATTAGTGTAATTTAAATATTATTAATTAGATATTAATTAGTAATTAATTAAATAGTGTAAAAATTATTTTTCTTTTTTTAAAATTTTTCTTTTATCATCAGGATTGTAAAAATGTAATTTTCATATCCGTAGGTATTTTATTTTACAAAACTCGCATTTTATTTCGTACGTTAACGTAAAATTAAATCATACGAACGCGTTTTTAGAATTAGCTCGCGTTTTTAAATTACCTGATTATCAGTAATTGTTAATATAGTATTTGTAAGTTATTTTCATTCTTCATCTCTTAGTGTAATCATACAAACCAAATTCCTTACCTTTCTGTCCAAATTCACCCGATCACAAACCCGTTTTTTATACCATCTACACCTCGTCGGGACATAACGACCCGGGGAAACCCTATACTTCCACGGAGAATTGGTTTTAGACGTTTGACTTGGTTGACCATCCTTTGGTCAATTTAGGTTGACCGTTTGGGGCCAATCAAATTTTGGCGCCGCTGCCGGGGAGGTTGTGCGCGTTTTCTAAACGGTTTTACAGATTAGTGAATCTGGATATGCACTCACTGTATATTTACCATCCTTTGTTCATATTTTCTTATTTAAAAAAAAAACAAAACAGTTCCCGAATTTTTTTTTAAATTAGTTTTCAACGAACACAAAAACACAAAAAGATTTTCTTTCTTATAAAATGTTTTCCAAGAACACCAAAAATATCCATCTTTACCCTCCTACTTTTTTGATTCTTCATCCCTTTACCCTCTATCCTTTTGATTCTAACTTCTCCCACTAGTCCTGTAATTGATTCTAATGGCATCTCTCGATGACGATTTCTTTGAACAAAGGGCCTTTAAAAGCAAAGTTGAAAAACTTATGGCCTTGTCAAAAATGTCGAGATGTCGTGTTGATTATGATGGACCTTCGATTCCTATTCCCTCTCCGGTGTGGGAAATGGATCAAGAAATCGAGGTGACAAAGGACCCTGTACTTCCCTCTGACGATGGAAGTGCTAAATACGTCCAACCTACAGTTGTCCAAAAACCTAAGCTCACAATTGCTCCTAAATTGTCAAGAATTGATCCTAACCTTTCACGGTTTACGGTTAAAAGTTTGTCAAGCAAACGTACAGAGCTTAGGGCAGTGACTGAAAAGAACGACTTACCTAATCTTCACGTTTATCAAGAACAAAAACCCGAGACCATAACGGAAGTGGTGGAAATTCCTAGCTCTAAGAGCACACCACTTGTCCCACCTCCGGATTTTATTCCTTGTGTTGGTTGTGGTGAGCCACTTTTTGGTTTACCATGTCGTTGGTGTACATGTGTACTATGTGGTAATAATATTCGAGACAGGAGTTGTTTGTTTTGTGGTTCGAGGAATTCATTTGCTTATAAACCTAGAGAGAGAAAGTAAGTAGAGAGAGAGAGAGTGTGGAAACTCTAGTGTGTGAAATAATAACCTTGTTAAGACTAAGAGAATAGGTTTAAGCTTGATTCAATAGTGATTTAGGTTGTTCTACGGTCCTACAATTGGTATCAAGAGCCTAGGGATAATTTTAGGTTGTTCTAGATTGATTTTGGGTGAAAAATCATGTTTTTGGGCGAAAAATCTCGGATCTCGTTACTGTTCATCATTTTTTTCGAGTTTGGAAATTTTTTTCGAGTTTGAAAAAATTTTATCGAGTTTGAAAAAAAAATTTCGAGTTTGAAAAATATTTGATCGAGTTTGAAAAATTATTTTCGAGTTTGAAATAATTTTTATCGAGTTTGAAAAATCATTTTCGAGTTAGAAAACTTTTTTCATCGAGTTTGAATTTTTTTTTCCGAGTTTGAAATTTTTTCTTTCGAGTTAGGCCAAGTTTCTTCCGAGTTTGGGGTTTAAATTCTTATCGAGTTTGGGGTTTAAATTATTATCGAGTTTGGGATTAAATTCTTACCGAGTTTGGACTTAAGTTTCTGTCGAGTTAGGACTGTTTGGTTCTATCGACTTCGGTTCTATCGAGTTTAAAGATATACCGAGTTTGGACTCAAATTTGGCGAGTTAGCCTTTTGCCTTATCGTACATCGAGTAAGGTTATTTGTGGCAACTAACTAGGGGAAACTCCGCTCAAATTAAGTCTACTTACCGAGTTTGATAGTTTTTATGATCTACCGAGTTTGACAGTTTTCAAGATATACCGAGTTTGACAGCTGTTTAGACATACCGAGTTTGAAAGTTTTATAGACATACCGAGTTAGAGTAGTAAGAATCTTACCGAGTTAAAAAAAAATAAAAAAAAAATTTGAGTAAAATTTATTTTTTACACGAGACTTTACGTTCAATTTTTACGCGAGATTCAAATTTTGGTATAAGGTTGAAAATTTTGGCCCGAAATTCAAAATTTTAGGCCAAAATTCAAAAAATTTCGGTAAAATTTGGCGTCAAAATTTTTAAAACTCAAATTTTTCTGGTAACATTTGAATTGTATTTCTTTGTGATTTTCAAATTTTGAGAAAGAAAATTTTCGTATTCTTTTTTGGAAGGAAAATTTGAAATCACAAAATATCAACCGAGAACGCTTTTCAACTTCACCAAAACATCTAATCTATAACAACAACCTTTGTTATCTTTCAAAAGATCCTAAGAACAACTTTTCACTTTAAATTGAATCAATGGCAACTCACCATGATCGTTTCGCAAGTACTTTGTTCAATGGTTTTGCTTCACTCTTCAAGGAATTAAACATCCAACAACACAACAACAATCCGCAAGGATGTGCTTCGAGTATACAGATGGGGAATCAGATGCAATATGCAGGGCAGTATGTAGGAAATCAGATGGATCAGATTGCGAATCAGAATGTGCTTAATCAAAATGGGATTGATTGTTTCATGACTTCGATTCAGAAACCTTCATCAGCAAGTCACAGCAAAAACAATGTCAATGCAATGACGAAGGTAGAAAAGATCCAGTAGTTGTTGATGCTTGCCAATAAAGAAGACTCGGGAATACCATTGACTGCTGAGGAAAACAACTTCATAGCTACAACAAGAGTTAATGACAATTCAGCAGAACTCAACGAAACCTACAACTTTATGGCAAATCAGCAAGCAACAACATCAAGCTGTGATTTTGATCTTCCTCCTACTTACGATTCATATCCATTCCATGAGGTACCAAATAATGGTAATGATGCTAATCCGTTTGCTCATGAGAAGCCACATTATGTGCCACTTGAACCTAATTACGATACGTATGTGGGGGAGCAAGTTAATAGCAATGTTAACTATGAAACTTCAGATATGGATCCTAATGGAGTTCAAGTTGCACAAAATAGTGCTAATGATGAGGAAACCCGTGCTTTCTTTGAATCTTTATTGAATAATTGCAGCATTGAAATTGAGAAAGTGAAAAAGGTAAATCGCGATGTTAAAGCCGCGAATGTTAAATTGATCGCTGAGCTTGAGAGTTACAAGAAAAACGCTAAAGCTTTTGAATTTCATAACAAAAGATTGTCTAAATTAGAAACTGGTTATCAAAATTCCGTTTCAAGGGAAAAACAATTGCAACTCAAGTTTGATACACTTGATGTTAACTCTTTCAAAAAGATAAAATCTTTAAACGCGGAAATTTCTGATTTACAAAACCAACTTTCTAAACAAAAATCAGCTTATACCAATCTTGAAAAAGAAAGGGACGAGCTGAAAAAGGACTTTGCAAAGAAAGAAGACAAACTTTTGGCCGAAATCGTAGAGTCAGAACACATGATTGTACATTTAGAAGAATTAGTGGTTAAGTCGGGTCAGTCAAGTTAAACAATGAAAATGATTTCAAATCAAACTAATCCGATTTACCATACGAAACATAAAGTGGCTCTTGGTAACAACACCCCCAGTAATCTCAAGAAAGCTCAGCAACAACAGAATGTTTTGTATAATGGTAATGTGATTTACACTAAACATGATCCTCCCGTCGTTCGGGATTCTGTGCAAACGATAGAACATGTCGAAGAGAGCATAAATAAAATGAAACAAAAGGATTTGAAACCCATTGATTACAACAAATTGAACAAACTTTCGGGAATTACTTTTGTTCCACAAAAAGAACCATCTGTGTTTTCCATAAAACGACCATTCTCAAAAATGTTTTCTAAGAAAGTAATTGTTTCCAAATCTCTTTCAAAAATGGAACAAATGTCTTCTAACAACACTTTTAATACAAGTGAGGCTAGAAACATTCTGGATGACGTTAAAAAGAGAATTCAAGAACTTCAAAATATTGTTGCTTCTAAAACTACAATCGATATTAACAACTGGCATTCCAGTTTTCATATTGAGCAGAAAAAAGTTTTTGAAAACGAAATTACTATCCCATTGAATAACATCAGTGCGAGGGTAATCCATTTGAACAAGCTTTCTTAAAAGAAATGGCCGACTTTGTCAAGGACCACAAATCCCTGGTAAACGAAACTAATGAAACTCGTGAAAACATGAATGTTTTGGAAAACCTAAATGATTCTCTCTTCGAAGCTGTTATGACCACTGACATTATGTCCATCATTTTACAAACGTATTCTGTTCAAGACGATGAACGACTAAGAGCTGAGACCTCCGAAATTGTTTCCAAATATGAAAATGCTCTTATAAAGCTTGAAAAAGAAAATGTGTCATGTTTTAAACAACTTGATCGAAAAAAGGAAGAATCCAAGTATGACAAACTGTCGTATGAGCGTGCTTTCAAGAACATGAAAGAGCAAAATGATCTTTTGAGGGCTCAGCTTGAAAGTCTAAAAGGTAAGGGTGAGGAAAGTAAGTTTGCAAAACCATCGACTTCGGAGAAACCAAATGTTTCAAACACGGTTCAAAAACCAAAAATGTCAATTTCAAGGTTTGCTCCAAGAGTCGATGAGAAAAAGGATTTGACAAAACTAGTCACTCCAACACCCTTGCCCAGCAAAGTGAAAACAAAAAGATTGTTGATAAACAAAAGTTGGTTGTTGAAAGAGACACAAATGTTTGTTCACCTGGCTCTTCTAGAAATAATTCACCGAATGTGACCAAAAAACTGTTAAAGAGTCTGTCGGTTCTAATGACATGGTCCAAAGTCACCATCTAGAGGAAGCTAGAAAAAAAACAAAACTTCGAAAAGATGGAATTTTAGGTGTGAAACCTAGTGTGATGAATTCTACAAGATTCCAAAGCACTGCTAGTAGTAGTAAACCATTACCTAGGAACAATCAACAAAATACTAGGGATTGGCTTGCATCTAAGAGTAGTGGCACAAAAGAGAATGCCAGGAACATAGAATACAACACACGGAATTCCAAGGTCTCATCAAACAACAAACAATTTCCAAAAGACTGTAGTGACAAAGTTACAGTTGCTGTGTTAAACAAGAATGTTGAATTTGTCTGTCCTACATGTCAAATATGTGTTTTTTCAGCTAATCACGATGCATGTATTGCACAATTTCTCAAGAAAGGAAAGTCAAGTGTCAAGACACAATCCACTAAGACACCAAATAGAAACAAACCCGTTGATATGAAACAAGAGGTTAAGAAACCTAATAGGTGGATACCGAAAGGATGTAGTTTTTCCAAGACTGAGACTTCCGCTGCATCTGATAGGAAAACTACGTCTAGATCTTACCTTAGATGGATTCCCACGGGAAAAGTTTTTAAAACAGTTGGTCTTAGATGATTTCCCACAGGAAAGATTTTTTATAGTTGCACCAACACAAATAATAGTGATAATCATCAGGAAAAGGAAGTAGAAACCATTACACCCATTGATAGTCAACACCCGTAGAGTGATGCTTCATGTACTTCTAACACTGTTATTTGTGAAACCTCTTCGTCTTTGGTTGCAGGTGCTTCAACTATCTCAGAACCCAGTTCTTCAAAGGGTTCAATATCTGTAAATTCTATAAAATCATTCTTTTAATCTTCTATTTTTGATTTTCCATTTCTTTTATAAAAACAAAAACAAAATACAAAAATATAAAATTTCAAAAAATACAAAAACAATATAAAATCAAAAAATCCAAAAATATTCTTCTCACGACATGTCTCTCGTATAAATCAATATTCTGTACGTTTCTAGAAATGTCATTCAACAATGATACGGACATGTATAGATGCTTGAGCGGGAGTTCTTTAAATTGTTTTTCTAAAACATCTCGTTTCTCAAATGTTTCTTCATAATGGCTTGTAAGTACTTCAGCTTACAACCCGTGCTTCAAAGTGAAATCTTTTCAAAACTTAAGTCCGGGTATAACAACTCGAAAAGATTTCAAATAAGGACTTAATCAAATGGCTTTTGGACACATCTGTTCAGGACCCGCACTTCAAAGATAGGAAAGTGCTTAATCAAACAAAGATTTCAAATAGTTTTTGAGCACTTATCCTAAAACGAAAACCACACACTTATCTGGCTTGAGTTTTCTTTAGAAAAACTTTCAAAATCTTTAAGCTCAAGACCATGATTGTTGATCTAATGATAAATTAGATTTTCAAAATTCTCTTACATTTTGAGCACCACCTTTTCAAGATTTTTCAATAAGATTTTCAAAATCTATCAAAATCGGTGCTCATCATCAAAATGACTTGTGTACACCTTACAGTGCACAACTCAAGTTTTTCAAAGAAAGGAAAGTGCTACGCAAAAATGATTTTCATCAACAAAGTGCACTTATCCTAAAAATGGACACAGTTGTACGCCTCAGTGCGACATTCCTATTCAAACAAAGAGAAGTCTTTGTTTTTCAAAAAAAAAAAAACTTGATGCAAAATTCAACAAATCTGAAAATTCTTTCTCTTTCGAAGACTCCTTCCCTCTAAACTTTAAAAAGTTTAACATTTCTCAAAAACATATGCGAGTTTTGAGGGGGAGTATTTCATAAATACAAAAATGTTCCGAATTCATTCGTAAAGAAAATATGTCTTTCTCTCCGAAAAGCTTTTTCTTAATCTGTTGATATCAAAAATATCATGATATGCTATTTTTGAGGGGGAGAAGACATGATTAAAATGTTATCAAAGATTGTGACTGAATCTCAAAAGAGCTCGACTCAGAATGTACCAATGAATTGACGAAGCTTAAAATGTCAGTAATCGAAAAGACTTGTCCTGGATGGGTAATAATTTCAAGCTAGTCTAACTAGTGATGTAAGCGTGTCTCGAATAGGACTTAACTGAGTAGAATGTACCGTATCGAGAGACTTTCTTTGGACTTGACCAGGACGGGTAATAACTTCAAGCTAGTCTAACTAGTGATGTAAGCGTGTCTCGAATCGGTCATATTCACTGAAAGTGGATCAATTCAAAAAGTGCAAACTCCTCACGCATGTGCAAATTTCTTAAAAATACATGAGCACATGTGAAGGGGGAGTCTTTCAAAAGAAACAAAAACTCTCAAAGTGTCAACAAAAAATGTGTTTATATTCATAAACACTTTGAGAGATTTTCTTAAATGGTTTCATGGCAATTATAGGATAGTCATGGAGTTATAAGGTGACTAAGGTTAGGAAAAACCGTCCTATGATCCGCCAGAGCCGGAGGGATCTACCCAAGGACAAATCCAATAGATTAGAATTAGAAGTCCTCAGTATGATTGAAAAAAGGAGAAAATGAGAAAGGAGAAAGAAGGGGTTGAAGAATTAAAAAGAAAAGTTATGAAAAAGGGTGAAAAGAAATAGCCCTCCATATGTTCAACCTTAGGGCAGACACCAGGTTTAACTCATATGCTATTGGTTGTTACTAAGGTGACACCGGTATTGAAGATAAAGACGTCATGGACCCAGTGACGCACTGCACTAAACCTTCTAGCCACTCAAGTTCTCTTAAAAGAGCTTATTTCATTCTCACGGGGAACCAGTGTAATCTATCGACCTGTCTCTTAGAGATGGTTGATATTGAAGCAGGAGACCTCTCCCTAATCTCCGAATAGGAAACCTAATGTGCACTTATCGAGTCTAGAGCCCCGAGATTCATCAAAAGATCTCATAGGAACACATGATATTTCTACACTGGTTGTTCATCATTAAGGACGCCAGATGTAAACTTAAGAGTCTTTCGCAGATCTTAGCAATCTGCCAAGAACGTTTATGAGAGAATTTACAAATTTATTTCTCAATGATTGAACGGAAATTCCTGCCAGGGTCAATGATGAGTGTCTAAATACTCATCATTTTATACTAATCTGAGCTGCCAAAACATACAAAAACACTCAAATATGTATCAAAATACTTAAAATATCTTAAAGGTGTGTTTTATATGTTTCAAATGCAAAATATGCAAAAACAGATGAAAAACGTACAAAGTTTGCATAATTAGCAGTTTCAGTCCCTCAAGTTTCATAAATTGGCAAAACTAGTCCCTGGTCACTCAAAACTTGTTCAAATATCATTTTAGGTCCTTGGCATTCATAAGTTGTTAGGAAAAGTCCTTTGAAGTTAAAAATCATAAATTTACAACTCTGGTCCCTCAACTTTGAAAAGTGTCAAAATCAGTCCCTGGGTTATTTTAAATGGAAAAATATTAAATATAACCCTTGTACTATTCTATAATGGCATAATTGGTCCTTTGTGTTAAATGTTGGATATTTACAGGTTTGGCCCTTCAATTATCAGAAAATTACAAGTTAGGTCCCTGGAGTTTGTGGAATTGGTAAAAATAGTCCTCGGGTATTTCAAAAATGAAATATATCAAAAATACCCTTGTACTATTAACATGTGACAAATTAGGTCCTTATGAGAAATTTGGAATAATGCCAAATCAGGCCCCTCTACTTATGGATATTTGCAAAATTAGTCCTTGTGGTTTCCTAGCCTAAATAAACAAACGAACCCTTATATTATTAAACCCAAAACCACAAATCCAATCCAAACATATACAATAGCCCAACCCTTTTATTTTTTGGCCCATGTGACACCCCAGCCCACCCTGGTATAATAATACCAGGGTCAAACGGTCAAACAAACCACCCTCACCCCTAACCTTTCCCTCCTCCCTCACAGACCATCAATACCACTCTCCACGCCCACGGTTTCACTTCCACAACTTGCTCCCCACTCTCCTCCACCTCCACAACTGTCCAAAGCCCCTAAAAACCTCACCACGCAATCTACAGTGCCCAGGTGACACTCTGACTATTTTGGCGCGAAAAAGAGTTTTGAATGGCTAGGATCAATTGAACCTTATCAATGGCTAAGGATTGGTGGGAAAGGTCAAGTGGGTCCCACAATTCTCAGAAAAACTCTACAAAAGAAAAGAGAAGCTGTGGTGATGAATTATTAGAGTAGTCTTAGTTTAGCTTAATCGTAGGTAGTGTAAACTTCAAATCTCAGTTGTAATTTAAATTAGAATAAGCTTGTATCAGTTAATCTTATGTGTTTAAATCTTTAATTCAAGTCAATTTTAAGTTTCAGCTCAATTCCAAGTTTATGTAATTTTCTCTTATTTCAAAAGTCTCAAAATGCTTGTATGTTGTTAATTGTTGTTGTTATTGAATTCGTAAGCTCATATCAGCTCTGACAAAGCTCAAATAAGCTTAAGAATACCTCAGTTGTCTGTTTAGTTCATAAACAGAAAAATACATAAAAAATCAAAAAAAATATAAAGAAAATAAAAAAATTAGTGTTAAAGGAGGAGAGAAGCAAGGAGCAAGATAAATTCTGGATGATCTTGGTACTAGAGTCTTATGGGAGACCTTAGGAAGTGAGATTTATCCATGGTTAATTGTTGCTCAGTCCAATACCCATTGTAAGCTTATTTTTCAATTTTCACTTTCTGTTATAGATTAGCCTATAATCTGCTTATTTTATTGTTTTTGTATCAATTTAGTGTTGGAATAAACTTAGAAATCATAACTAAGGTTTAGGTTGTTAATCTGCTTCACAAATCCTTCATAACAGGTTTAGTAGGGGTGTTTGGATTAAGGTATTTCACCCCTAGGTTCTAAGTTTCTGCTGTTGTTTTTGGTTCTTGCATGCTTAGTTAAGTATTTTTAGCTCATAAGAAGTTTAAATCTCAGGTCTCAAGTGTAAAATAGTCAAAATCACACTCTCAAGCTCTCAACAGTTGACTGTTGAGGACTTGGGATCTAAAACTCCACACTTTGACTCATAACTGTCATCTTTAGCTTAATACAGCTTAATAATAACTTATATTAACTAATTTAGTAAGTAGGATTCAATAGAAGTTCATATAAGTCAACCTAGTTAAATTTCAACAAAAGTCAAAAGTTTCATTCTCAGGTTTTTCCAAAACTAGTGGGATTTTTATAGAATTTAGGAATAGGATTCAAGCTTTGAGCTTTTGTGGACTTATAGTCTACCAGCTTATCTTCAAAATCCCACATAGATTGTATTTTTAAGATTTTTAGTGTGGGCCCCACTCACCCCCAAACACAACTGCAGGGAGACCATCTCCCCTGCATCAGCAGCTCAGTCCCATCACCACCACTTTGGTGGTGATTTGTGACCACCTCAGTGGGCCCCAGACATCAAACTTAGGTTCTTACAACTCCCCTCCTACCAGGGAACAACCATTGACTTTTGTTTGACCTGATACCCTGTGGACCCCACTTGAAATAAGCCCTCAAGTCTGTCCCTATTCTGTGTTGCTTTTGAGTTTTGGATTAGCTTATTTTGGTTTACCAGCTTATCTACTGAGCTTATTTGACCAAATTGAGCTTAGACAAGTCTAACATACTTATTAGAACCAGAATAATCCTTAGTGGGTCCCACATAAGCTCATTTGAGCTTATATGCCTTTTCAGTCAACAAAAGTCAACTGTGGTAGCAATAAGCTTCCACAGTGCTTATTAATAGCTTATAAATTAGTTGTTTTTACAAAAGTTGCTTATTTTTAGATATACTTTAGTTTTGTAAAAGAAAAATCCAGAAAAGATAACATAAAAATAAGTGATAGTTTCTATTTAATTTAATTTAATTTAAATTTTCATTTTTAGATTTTTATTAAGTAATTTGTAATTTTATATTTTTATTAATTTCCTTGTAGGTTAAAGTATTTTTAATAATTTTCTCAGATTTTTATATTGTCATTTGATATTTATTAGATTTAAATATAGTTTTATTAGTAATTAATTAATAAATAAGTTTTAAATAGCATAATTACTTTTTATATAGCAACACCTAGTTTTTATATTTTTTATAACTTTTATAAGTCATAAAATAGTTTTATAAATTTTTTCATAATTTTCTAAGTTGATTTAGTATTATTTGTAATTTAAAATAGTTTAATTAGTATAAATAATATAAATAGTTTTTAATTAATAAAAAGCTCATAAAAAGACAAAAGGATTTATTTTTAATTTTTATACTTTCTTCAAGTTCATTTTTAAGTTTAGAAATTATTTTTACAAGTTTTTAGTTTAATTTGTAGTATTTATAATTTTTAGTTTGATTTAAATTAGTTTTAATTAAATAGTTAAATAGTTTTTAATTAAATAATTAATAATAAATAATTAAATAATCTAAAAAATAGTTTTCTTTTTAGTTTAATTTTATTTTAAGTTTAAGTTTATAGAATTTTCATTTTTAACCCTTGTAGTTTATTTTTCTTAAAACTCACATTTTTCTCAGTACGCAATCGCGTCTGATTTTTAATTTAGTTTACGTTTATACGTTTTAGATATCAAGGTTTTACGTAATAGTTAATATAGTTTATTTAAGTTATAAAACCCTAGTTTAATCACACACACACTCTTTTAAACCTTTCCTGTTCACATTCACTCGATCACAAAGTCGTTTCTAATAAAAATCCGCACACCTCGTCGGGACATTACGACCCGGGGAAACACTGTATTCCACGGAAGCATTTGCCTCGGCTGTTTGACTATTATTAATTGACCATTCACAAGTGGTTGACCAATAATTATCTGACCGTTTGAGGCGAATCAGTCAACATCAAGCAGCCCTGACAGCAGGTCACTTCGGTAATTCTTTATGGGTTACGCTTAGTGTTCGCGGTGGTTTCAAACGGTCTACAGTCGTGGAGTGATCCCCAGCGACTCACCCAGTCATTGAGCTACTTAGTAGGTTTCGTAAGCTCTTTTGGGAGTATCTGATATGGGAACGGCCATGGTAAGGGTTAGAAGGAGTCTTCACACTATGCTGTTTACGATCTCTAATTCCTTATCTGTAAGTACCGGTTGTTTATTGCTAACTGTTTACCTGCAGCTATACATCATATCCATGGCGAAAGATTCCACATGCTCATACATGCATCAACAAAGTCAAAGGAAAGTTCTCACAAAGATCAAAGGATAGCAACAGTCAAAGAAAGATTCTACGCCAAAAAGAAGAATCTACAAAGTAAAGTGACAAAGATCAACGTGAAAGAACGGGAATAACAAATGTATGTATGACAAAGACTTAAGACGTATGAGCATGTTGGAATGACAGACAACCACCACAAACACAGAAGTGACGAAAGGCAGATGACATCATCGGATCACTTCAACAACAATGAAGCATGATGAACTGGAACTATGATTCATCAAGTGATTCTTAAAGACGTCAAGAGCTATGAATGATAAAGTTTAAAGACAAAGATGATGACGTCGCGCAACCTTAATGACCAACACTTAGGGGGAGATTGTTAGAATCGTATTTTTATTTATAAAAAGTGCCGGTCATTAATGTGTAGTAATAGGTTGCTTTAGAATATCATTATGATGAAGTTTATGTTTAGTTTTCATGATTTTATAAAGTCTAAGGGCTAGTTATGTAATAAGGTCAAAGATATGTGAAGCCCTAGACTTTGAGTATAAATACTCTTGTAAACCTCATTTGAGAGATTGGTTCTCTTAGTGGTTCTCTTAGTCTTAACAAGGTTATTATTTCACACACTAGAGTTCCCACACTCTCTCTCTCTCTACTTACTTTCTCTCTCTAGGTTTAAGCTTGATTCCATAGTGATTCAGGTTGTTCTACGGTCCTACACCCAACATCGAGCTTAGTACTTCACATGCTGATGAAAATTCTTTATCTTCTGGAGACATCAGTCATGTAGAAAGATTACCTTCTGAGCTAGTTAGCTTAGAAGAAGTGAATGATGAGACTGACACTGAAATCAAGGATGAAGCACTTCGTGCAACATTATTGAATGTCAGTCTCCTCATTGCAAAAATCGAGGATTTCAAAGAGAAACTGTTAGGAATACAAATATTCCTGTAAAAGTCTCGGTCACCTAATGATTGTAATAGCATTAAGTTAGCTCGTAGTTAGTTTATCTATTAGTTAATTAGTTTTAGTTTAAGTAACACAGTGGAAGAAGGACGGGTCTTTACCCACTGTATGCCTGATCCACAGCCCGGGTGTGGGCGTTTGTAGGAAACTATATATACCCCTCTCCACATGTGGAAAGGGTTGGTGCTTTTCTTTCAATCTAACATTTTCTATTTTCTTTCAACTCTCTCTCTCTCTAGAAATCACCCAACTCTCTTCCTCTCTCTAAACTCTCATCTACTATTCTTTCTTTCTTTCTTTAATTCCATCTAAACACAAGAACCATATAAGATATAATTATTTGATAACTTACAATTGGTATCAAGAGCCATGGTTTCATCTCAGGACTTTGTTTTTCTCGGATTTGTACTTGGCTTTGAGGTTTATGTTTGTGGTTCGACTTGATTCTCTACATCTTCATTGTGTTCACCATAGTTTGAGTTTGTTTGTGGTTTCTTTCGCTCCAAGTTGGTACTTTAGTGATTTGCGTTTAGTGCTTGGATTAGTTTTTGGACTGTTGGTGTTCTTGGCTGCGTTTAGGCCACATTTTCTTATTTGCGTTTAGTTTTCTTTGGTGGACAAGTGCTCTCAGTCTTTAACATCACGTTTGTTATTTTGTCCAAAAAGAGAATAAAACAAAAGATTAAGATAGTGACTGATTTGGAGTTATCATAATATAATAATACTGGCTGTTTGCTCCCTATTGTGATTAACTCTATTTTTGCGGTTATCTCACTACATCATACTTGCATCTATCTCAGATCCAAATTGCGGCTTGCTCATAAAGTTGAGGTTAACTCTTAAGTTTGCGATTAACTGGTCTTGTCCAATTCTTGCGGTTAATTGAACCTTGCGGTTAACTCTTGGTTATATTTTCAAGTTTGCAATCTGCTCATGGTTTGCGGTTTGAACAAGGTCAACAACATCAATCTTTAACCAACATCAACATTAAACCATCATCGATCTATCATCATCTTTACACATAACCACAACATCATATCCAAGTTCAAGAATACAAATACTAATTGTCTCAGAATCTTTTAGTGTGTCACAACTGGTTCTTTGACCTTTAAAGGATCATACACACGACAAAGCTCATCACTGATCTTGTCTTGAAGTTCCAACTTCTCTTTGAATATCCAAAATCCACAAGAAAGAACATAACAAGATTGTTTCACTCTCTTCTCATTCGGTTTAACAAAACATGGAAAAGTAAACATTTATAATGATCTCAGAAAATCTCTTCATATTATAATCGATTCATTTATAATCTGAACCATTAGAGATTTTTTTCTTCATCGATCTAAAAGAAGGAACATTCTTTGTTATATATATCCGAATATCAAAGAGTAATTGACAATAACACTAACTGCTATCATCTTTCTTTCATTCGGTTGGAAGAAAAACAACTACCTAATCAATAACTTACCAGATTTTCATTCTCGTGGAAAAGACATCTTCTATATAATTATTGGATAGTGTGTGTGATTCAAATTATTTACACAAGGGAAGATCGGTGGTTAATCTTTTTTTTGATTAGGAAATTGGGTGAGAAGTTTTTCCTTGGCTGCGTTCTTTTTTTTTTTTGGTGAGAAGATTAGGGTTAAGGTTAATCAGGATTGTGGTCATATTGCGTATAATTAGGGGTGTTTTTGTTAGACGATTTGTTGTTGTTGAATGGTGACATTGGGCTGATTATCTTGGGCCGAGTGCTTACTTGTTATCTTTTGGGCCCGTGAATTGATATGTAATGTGTATCTAAATTGGAGTGTGGTGTTAAAGTGTCATTGGGCTGCTTTTCTTTGGGGGACGAATATTGTTTAGCTCCGTATACAAAGGTTGTGTTGTTTTATATTTTCGGGTATACTTTTGAACAACCGGTGTTGATTTAACTTCGTTAATCCAATATTGAGAATTAGTTTTGATTGAGATATTTTTCTGACTTATTGGATATAATTACGGGGTTTATTCGGTTCTCAAAGACAGGAGCATTGTCTGAAATCACTGAGAATTGTCTGCTTCACCACTCAAACTCACTTCAACCAAACCTGATCAAATCCTTCGTTGTTTCACGGTTCATTCTTGATTTTGTAAAATCCCGCGAAAGATTCTATTTCTCGGTTTAAATCATAGAATTGTAAAATCCCGTGTACATTCACAATCAGATCTACCAACTCAGATTCTGTCATCTCAGAGATACTCAAGTTGTACGACATGGACGATGAACATAAGATTCCCAACAAACTACAACTGACAAACGCTTCTGATCAGACAACCGTTTTCAAGTCAGAATATGCTGAGATGGAGTCGTCATGCTCGCATTCTCAAGAGGAAGAGTTTCTCCAGTCACAAAAAGTGTTCAATAATGCAGAGAAAAGCTGCATAGAATGCTTTCGACAACTTCATTCACACCTCTCGGTACTTTTAGAGGGAACTTGATTCAAGATGGGATTCAAACGTGCATTTGTAACACTCTTTGGTCAAGATGTTCAGACTTTCACATGCACAATGATTCTTAACTTAGATCAACTACAACAACAACTTGACAAAAGAGAATTTTCCATAATGGGATCCATGGCTGCCCTTGGTGTGATCAACAAACAACTCCAAGTGTTCTTTGATTCGAAATTCACTCTGGAATATGACCATTATAGTCAGATGACGAAAAAGTGTTTTGCTGATCACACGAGAATAGAGGTTGATACGTTCAGAGACACACTCATCCAACTTATGGATAAAGTGAAAAGATTCATTAAAGAAAAAGCACAGCATATACCTGCATATGATGACAAGGTGAAGGCATGTAGGGTGCAATCTTGTGATGGTATTGGCGATTCGGGTATATCATCGGATGTTGGGTCAGTTGTCATGATATGCAATGGGTCAGTGACTGATAAGCTTGACACTACCAGCAGTTCAGTGACTCTTATTACACATGACATGGATGCAGATTTCAGACCAATAAAAGAACAAGTGTCATGTGTTGAGGTACCCCTAACTGTACATCATAATGTGCTTTTTGATGAACGATTGCATACTGATCAAGTTATGCCCAGTTATGACACATATTTGTTGAAAAAGACTGATAGCAATACCATTTCTGATTTAACAAATATGAATCATAAAGGGGGAGAAAATGATCAGGATTCTGAACGTGATGATGAGTCAAGTTCTTTGTTTACAGCTGAGTCTTTTAAATCAAATGATATGGTTGATAAAGAAACGTTTAATGAACTTTCAAAGAGATTCTTACAACTTGAAAAACATTGTATTTCACTTGAAATCGCAATGCAACAAAAGGAAGAAAGTTTTCAAACTAACCAACCATGTAAAGATCCGGAACTTCCTGATTTCCGCGAATTCTTTTTGATTAATGATTTGAAAGCTCAGCTAGAAACCAAGAACTTGACAATCAATAACCTGAAAAACCGTATTACTGAGTTATGTGATATGTGTAATGAAGTTAAAGCTAAACATGACTGCAATGTTATTGAATTGGAACATAATGTGGCTAAATTACGTGATGAAAATGAGTCTTTGAAAATTCATGGCAATAAACTGTGTGATTCAATCAAAGAAACGAATACTAAAACTGTTGAGCAAACAACGTCTTTGATTGCAAAAATTGATGAACTCAAAGCTCAAGTTCAAGAAAAGGGTTTCACAATAACAGCATTAAAGAACGAGCTAAGAAAAACAACAGGGAATAGTGTGAACACTAAGTTTGCAAAACCATCAATCTTGGGGAAACCAGTTTTTCAATCGAATAGAAACCAATCAGTTGTTAGACAATTGACTGCGTTTAGATCTGAGAGACCAAAATTTTCAAAAACACGGTTTGCCTCCCAAGTTGATGCGGAACAAGTTTTGACAAAACCAGTCACTACACATTATTGGCCCAAGATTATTGCCTCTAGTTCTTCTAAGCCTCAACAAGTAGTTACTCCTACACCCAGCTCCTCTAGGATTAGTTCGAAAACAGTGTCGAAACCTAGCACTAAGGCTCAAAACACTTATGTTATAAATGACCTGCACAAGAACTATGATCTAGAAAAGGCTAAGAAAAGGGCACTGCTTCATAAGGATGGAATCTTAGGTTCTCAACCTTGTATGATCCCTCGTAGGATATTGAGGTACAATGCTAAGGTTCAACCTGTTAAGTCTAGGAATTACAGTAAGTCATCTACAATGCATAAGAAGCAAAACAAACCTAAAACTTCTCCTAGGTGGACACAAACTGCTAAATCATTGGAGACTAGGAATATCGTTAAGCCTTCCACTATCCATAAGAAGCTTAGTAATCCTAGACCTTGCTATAAGTGGATTCCAACTGGTAGAATTTTTAAGGACATTGGACTTAAGTGGATACCTACCGGAAAGGTGTTTACTGATGGCAATGCCATAGTTGACCATGAAACCCCCAAGGGTTTGGATACTGTTGTCACTAACCTATATATGTGCAATCAAGTTTGTGATGTTAGTGAAGGTAGTCCTTACTCAGTTTCAGGTACATCAACCATTCACTATATGAGAAAACTCAAAGCCTGGAGACCTAAAGCAATCATTTCCCCAGCTTCAGGAGTTCTAGAATGTCGATGTTGATGTATGTGCATTATGACATCTGAATACTTCAGTTCAGGCCTCGCTCTTCAACGACTATGACGTCTGAATACTTCTGTTCAGGCCTCGTTCTTCAACGGCTATGACGTTTGGACACTTCGGTTCAAGCCTCGTTCTTCAACATTATGGTGTCTGCTGACAACACTTCAGGCCCCGTTCATCAAAGAAAAGAAAGGTGTACGATTCAGTGCACCTTATCTTCGGAAGAAGAGAAATCTTCTTGTTTTGACCATTCTCAACAACATGCTTCAAGTTTTCTCCATGTTCGTTCAGTCATCAAGTGGATCTACTCATCTTTGCTCGAATTCATATTCACTTGCTCTTTCAAAAATGGCAAACGTCGTATGCAATTTTTGAGGGGGAGAAGAGTGAATAAACTACATGATGGAGTGTATTCTTATTCACATGCTCAATCAAAAATGGCAACCTCGTATGCAATTTTTGAGGGGGAGAAGTGTGAATATACCACATGTTGATTGATGCTTGAAGAATGGTCATACGACTCTCCTCCAACACCTAATGTTCTACTTACTAAGGATGACTGGGATTTATGTTTGATGATTACTTCCAAGCTTCAACGAATGATGATTGATCAAGATGCACCATCTAGAAGTATTATGAATGATAATTGATCACTTGCTCAAGTAATCCAATCTCTAGTTATTCCTCAAGGTGTTGATGATGACTATCATGATTATGAAGTTGCACACATGAATAATGATCCTTCTTTTCATTCTTAAATCAAGGATTGTTGTTCCTACCAATGTGCACTTTGTAATTCAACCCGAAGAACATTATGGAAAATGTCGGTTAAAATGTCTAAATGGCTAACAATTTGGACATGGAATGTCAAGTAACCACGGAGTTTATTTGGTATCCCTTATTTGAGATTGAAGTTGACTTTCACAAAGGAGTGATCTTATTTTATCTTGAAGTCGGGGTTGGTTGGATGAAGACTCTTCGAGATCCTTGCTTGAGCTTTTACCTTTACAATGACGAAGACTTGGATATCTAGTTATTTGGGTAATTATTCTTTTCTATTACCACAAAATAACTATCACTTCAAGGAGTGTCACAACTTACACGAAGTTGTCGGTAGTCAAGAGGTGATGTACGTCTTATACTTGATGGTTGGTTGGTTGCAGAGTATAGAGTACTTAGAGATTCGATGTTGTACGAACTCTCTACACCGCTCTTAGTCACACATTAGTGCAAGCTTAAGTCACAAGAACGGGGAATTCTTCTTCAGTTTCAAGTTTGGTTTATTGGATTTGCTTCATCAGTGGTTACTTCAAACAGTCTACACAAGGGTTGATAATGATAGTCAAAGAGTTTCTGTAGCAGTTGATTCTCACAAGATTTATTTGAGCCAATCTTGTTCTCCTCTCATGATTTCAAGTAGATGTGCCTATAAGTTGTTGCTGATTCTGATGTATCAAAACCAGCAAGGGGGAAGGAGACATACATCTGAATGCATAACGAGTACACGTGATGAACATAATACTTCTTCTTAATTGAAGTTATCCCGGGAAGACATATGTCATAACCGCAGAGAGTATCAGTGTATTAACTTGTGGCGTTTGGTGTATCATTCCAACTATGTGGGGGAAGTGTTCTCTTGACACTTGTGGTATGTATTACTTCAGCTTTCAGTGGGAAGAAATATGAGAAGAACAATTGGAGAGTGAGATGATATTGTTTATCGACATCTTCATATGAGTTGATACGATGTATGGTAAAGTGCTTCTAGTTAATGCTTCATGTACACAATGTTATGCTGATTCCGATGAGATCGCAACCATCAGGGGAGAGATTTGTGTACATCAAGGACGCGCAACAGGTTCACATGATCGGGCTTAATCATATATTCCGAAGGTGATATCCGTAGAGATGATCAGTGCTTCAACCTGTTACTTTGGTGTCATCATTTCTTCTTGTGTTGGATACATGCGTACAATATGGATTGAGTTGGTATGTGTAAGATAACTGGAAAGTATTTGATGAAATGAAGATGTTGATATCTCAACTCCCCTGAATAGACGACTGCTCCAAACCAGAAAGTAATGTGTACATTGGGGACGTACAACAAGGTCATGTGATCGGGCTTTATCATACATTCTGGGATTGATAACCGCAGAGATGATCCATGGTTCACCCTGTTACTTCGGTGTAATCGTTCTCTTCGGGTTCTCGAGCTTCATGCAATGAGACTTTTTGCATCACTTCAACTACTTGGGGGAAGTGTCTCATGAAGATGATTGTCGGTTTGGGGGGAAGCTACCAAAGCTTCACATTGAGGAGGCCAAAACTCAGCAATTTGGTGGTGCCTAGTGATTGAATCAGTAGTAAGATTCTTGTGATTTGTTATCAATCTGTGTTTGGTGAATTGTTGTGACTTAAGTCGTTTCGATTAATCTAATTGTAATTTGACGTTGTGAGTTAATCGTTACAACTTGACTTATTACGATCGGATCTATTGTAACTTGACTTGTCGCGACTTGACACTTAATGCTAGTTGGAACTTATCCAAGATCTCACTCTAAGTTTAACTCACATACTACATCTTTCGATTTCTTTTGTTGACTTTAGTAAAATCCCGGGAGAGAACCGATCTCTCGGTTTAAGTCACAAAATTGTAAAATTCCGTTTAAGATCTCATCATGGCATCTACGGCTTCAGACGATTACTCAAAGAGCCTCGAAAGCTTTGGTAGTGGATGTTTCAGAGATGTTGGCAACACACTTCTACAATGAGCTGACTGATCAAATGGCTTCTGTACACATCAGTACAGGACCCGCGTCTAAATTTTTGTCTTCTGAACCATTTAGTTCAGGATTTGTATAGTATCCCACTCCTGCATGTACATTATGTACCTCCTACCGATAAGGATTTGGAGATCTTGGCTGATCCAATGGTTGATGAATATGTCGAGCTGCCAATTGGTGATACACCGGTACCACCAGCCATCGCAACTCATGTACCAAACGATCCAAAATGGTTCATCTTGTCCTGTTTCAATAGGTCAAGACGCTCCAACAACAAGTCATTTGTCAACATCATTATACTTTCAATCTCCACCAGTACATCAAGGCACTGCAGTCAACGATTCTTTTGAAGTTAATTCATTTCCTCCTCCCAATGATGTTCCGTTCGACAACACACTTGCTCCTGAATTTTCCTCTAAGGCATATTCTTTAGGAGATCTTGATAGGGCTACATCAGTTCCTAACCCTCAACCACATGAACAATATTGCAAAATGGAGTAAAGATAATCCTTGTTGGTACGATATACTGTCAATGCTTCTTCTGACAAATGGATTCTCCAAAGGTTCGGTAGAACAAGTGGAAAAGAGGGTTGTGGAATTTTTCTTCAGAAGGACAGAATGACAGCTGGCAGATTTCCTCACAAAGGCACTTCCAGGAAGAACGGTTTCTATTTATTCTCCTGCTACTTGGTATGAAGTGTCTCTCGCCAGAATCAGTCAAAAGTCTTCATGAAGAGAATGAGGAGTAATGGATTTGCTTCAAATATCCTTGTATATATTATAAAAACAAAAAGAAAATAGAGAAATATAAAACTTATAAAAACCATAAAAAATCTGAAAAATCATAAAAAATCCAAAAATATTCTTCTCACGACATGTCTCTTGTGTAATCAATATTATGTACGTTTCTAGAAATGTCATTTAATAATGACACGGAATCATACATATGCTTGAGCAAGAGTTTTTCGGTTTCAAATAAAGTTTTTTTTCTAAAACATGTCATTTCTCAAAACATTCTTAAAAATTATGGCTTGTAGTCATTTCAGGCTACAACCCGGACTTCAAAAATATGTCTTGCTATTACTTTAGATAGCAACCCGTTTTTCAAAATTAAGGAAAACACGTCGCCAAAAAGACGGTTGTTCCTAACAAAGGGTGCCGTTCATCCGAGCGTGAATTACTTTATATTCATGCACCCTCGATCTAATGTACGCTTCAGTGCATTATTTCTTGATAAAGAAGAGAAATCTTCTTTTTATCACCAAATACTTTCCCTTCTATGATTTTTCCGGAAAGTGTTTGTGCAAAACTTGGTGGTACCATGAAATTTTGAATGAACATCGAATTGAACTCAAAAGTTTGATAAATTGTCACTCAATCAATGACGTTAATAGTTTGTGAAAATATTTATGCTTTAACATCCGTCATTGATTGAGGGGGAGAGTGATTTCTCAAAATTTTATGTATCATCAAAACTCCCCACACTTCGTACATAAAACCTTGCAACAAAATGTTTTGTGATGTGTTATGTGTCAGAATGAGTAAATTTTCAAAGAGTTTTCACTAAAACTTCGAATCTTTTACAAACTCTTCAAATCTGACACATAACAACCTCCCTCACAGTTTGAGGGGGAGCTAGAAAAAGTTCCTTTTTATCAAAAAATATTAAAATTGACCGCATTTCTCTCCCAAAACGCTTTCTAAAGTATTTAAATCAATTGAGATCAAAAATCTCGAAAGATTTGAAATTTTTGATCGGGGGAGAGAATGTGATTTAAATATGCAATCTGATATCAAATGTGATCTTTTCGACTCAATAATAGGCTCCCACATATGTGCTAAACACTTCCGAATATCGATGCACATATTGAGGGGGAGCGAAAGGCGTTTGTGGAAATAATACCTAAGACCGACCATTTACTTTAATGCACAGAGTTATAAGGTTGGTTAAGGTTAGGTATAAGTTCCCATGATCCACCAGAACCGGAAGGATCTTCCCAGGGACAATCCATAGATAGATTAGAAGTCCTTAGGAATGATTGAAAAAAGGAGTAAAGTGAGAAAGGGAAGAGTACGGACTGAGATAGAGCTAGGACTGGAACAAACCCAACAAGGTTCTAGTGATGAAGTCTCGGTAAGCACTGAAGGGGTTGAAGAATGAAAAAGAAATGAAATGAGAAAGGGTGAAAAGAAATAGCCCTCCATATACTCAACCTTAGGGCAGAAACCGGGTTCAATTCATAATCTACTGGCGGTTACTAAGGTAACACCGGTATTGAAGACAAGACGTCATGGACCCAGTGACGCACTGCACTAAAACTTCCCAACCACTCAAGTTCTCTTAAAAGAGCTTGTTTCAATCTCACGGGGAACCCTGTGCAATGTATCGACCACTCATTGCGAGCTATGTTGATACCTAAAACAGGAGACGCCTCCCCAGTCTCCAGGAGCGGATCAAAACGCACTATTGAGTCTAGAGCCATGAGATCATCCATAAATCTCGTTAGGACACACATTCCAAATATGCTTATTGTTTCACATAATGTGGAAAATAAGATAAAATACTTAGAGTCCTACGCATTATCCTTGTGGTATTGCCAGAACATCCGAGTGATATGAAAATATTCACTATGAAGATGGAAATCCTTCTAGAGCGAACATCACTCAAGCTCTTGGTAGGTGACATGTGAGATCCATATTGGATCAATGATCAAGTGACAACTGGAAAGCAACAATGGTGCGATTCAAAGTTGAATCAAACTTGTTCCAGGATATGGATTGACGGATACTTTTGCTAAAACCTCTCAATGTGCTCACCAACTTATCTTTTGAGCACATTGATTGTGTAATATCTTTCAAACAAAAGTATTTTTGATGAAAATGTGATTCAAAATATAAAACTCACGTCGTGTATCAAAAATGTTTATCATATGACACGCGAGTGATTTCTATAAATCAATTTCTCATCAATCCGTGAATATCAATTCACCGATTCACTCTATCGTGTTGTTTGCTTTGAGATGTTCCGGTATGAGAACATGCTTAGTATGAAGATTCCAAAGTGGATTCTTTGGAAAATTCATTACTACAAGCTGGAAATTCCTGTCAAGGAGAGTCTTCTTTAAAAGAGACTCTACCTGATCACAGGTCGGTTTTCACAAAACCGGAGGGTAGTCTGTCCTCGCAGAACGAATGACAAAGCCATGTTCGTTCTCTATCTTTATTGCTAACTATTTTATTTCAGGGACACATATAAAGATGGCTTTGATGGCTCCAGTTTCCAGCTGAATCGGATTAATCCATACCTCATGCTCACACATCCTCCACACTATCAATGAAGATGTGAGACTTGCTACAACAAATGTTGAGAGACTACTAACAACGTTTCCGCAACTCTGATGAAAAAGTCTCCTGATCCACAACTCCAATGCAACGTCTCCAGATACAGAAGGGTGTGAGCATGTTGGTCCTTAGTCACTACATCACATGAAGGCAATACAACTATGGATGAGATTGGAGATTTACTTTGGCTGATGATCTCAAAGAAGCTCAAAGACCACATATCTCAAAGGAATTCAAATCACAAGTTCGCTTGCTTGAAGTACAAAGTGTGAAGAAAAGTGAAGAATCAGATCCTACGAGCTACAAAGACTAAAGAATGCTTAAAGACCAAAGATCTTAATTTCAAAGGTGACCTCGCTTAGGGGGAGATTGTTAGGAATACAAATATTCCTGTAAAAGTCTCGGTCACCTAATGATTGTAATAGCATTAAGTTAGCTCGTAGTTAGTTTATCTATTAGTTAATTAGTTTTAGTTTAAGTAACACAGTGGAAGAAGGACGGGTCTTTACCCACTGTATGCCTGATCCACAGCCCGGGTGTGGGCATTTGTAGGAAACTATATATACCCCTTTCCACATGTGGAGAGGGTTGGTGCTTTTCTTTCAATCTAACATTTTCTATTTTCTTTCAACTCTCTCTCTCTCTAGAAATCACCCAACTCTCTTCCTCTCTCTAAACTCTCATCTACTATTCTTTCTTTCTTTCTTTAATTCCATCTAAACACAAGAACCATATAAGATATAATAATTTGATAACTTACAGAAACCTATTTCATCTCCTATCCCCATTGAGGATAGTGACATTTTATCCGATGATCCTATTCCAGAGTTTGAAGCCTTTACTTTTTATCATATGGGAGAGAAGATTAGTGGCAGTACCACTCCTCATTCTCAAATTTCTCTCCCCGAATATGATTCATTCACTTTTGAGGAGTTCTCCGGTGAACTCACTCATATCATGACTCCTCCGGAGTATGATGACCTGGGGGGAGATGTTCTAAATCATGAGAATTTGCAAATTCCCACCCACCCTCCCGGTATGTTTACGAGCTTACCCCTTGAAATCCAAATTCAGGCTACTCAGCCTGCTCTTGAGGAAGAATATCAAATCATGATTTTCATCATGGTTTTCTTCCTTTTCTTCATCTACAGGGTGACTTCTCTTGTTCTTCACTCCTTCGGGAATGAAGACACTATCTTTGATCCCGGCATTTTCATGTTCATTATCTTGAGCCGGATACTTATCTCATCGGTGTGGAACTTTCACGTGCTTCAAATGTATGTCCAAACATCTTGAATGAAAGTCCGATGGAGATTGTTTCTTTCACATCATGCTTCCCCAAGGACAATTGAATTCGGGGTCGAGTCAAGCTAGCGACTTGGTAAACAAAAATAGTAGCATGCTTATAGGGTTTTCACCATAAGTGTGGGGGAGTCACCCATGCTATGATTACAAAAGTGAAAATACAAAATGGTGTTTTCCACATTTAGATTGTAATGTTGCCCTTTTACTTTCAATGAGTCGGCATAATAGCTGGGACTTTGAATATTGATGACAATATTCATCCTAAATGTGGGGGGTATTTCGCTATTCTAGCGAATTTTATCACATTTTACTATCTTATACCCCCGTTTTTGACCAAAAATTTAAAAAAAAATTCACTGGTGCTTCAAAATTTTTGTGGTAATCAGTCCGCCGTGTCTAACCGACAAAAGGGATTGGCTAGTCCAGAAGCAAACGGCTCTTGGTAAAGACATCTTAAATCCGTTTATGGCTTGCAATTTACCAAAAATTGTATGGTACCTCAACTCGCCATATCCCATAAAGCGAATGAGTTGGCTAGCCCGCAAGATTATGGCTTGTGGTAAAGGCAGTGGAAAATCCATAATTGGTAATCAGCTCACCAAGATGTTGACTATTCCATCAAGAGCTGGTTAGTCCAGAAGCAAACGGCTTTTGGTAAAGACTAATCAAATCCGTTGACAGCTGGTGGTTTGCTCAAAATCACACGGTTATCAGGTGTGCTACAGTTCTTACACCTGGCTACTCCAGAAGTGATAGCTTTTGGTAAAGAGTTTCAAATACATCAAGTTTTTCTCAAAAGATTGCTAGGGACTAGCAATAGTTTAGTGTGGGGGGATTGATGAGTGTGTAAATACTCATCATTTTTATCGTATCTGAACTACCAAAACATCCAAAAACACTCAAAAACGCATCAAAATACAGAAATTATTCCAAAAGTGTGTTTTATATGTTTTAGATGCAAAATGTTTAAAAACAAATGAAAAACAAACAAAGTTTGCACAATTGGCAGTTTCAGTCCCTCAAGTTTCAAAAATTGACAAAACTAGTCCCTGAAGGTTTTAAATGAAAGAAAAGTCAACCCAAGGCATTTAAAAGTCAAAAGTTATCAAATTTGATCCTTGGGTAAAAAGTTTGAGAAAATTACACCTTTAGTCCCTGCAGTTTGAAAAAGTACAAAAATGGTCCTTGGAGTTTCAGAAAATGGCAGATTTGGTCCCTGGTGGCTTATTTTGGATGGAAAAGTCAACATTGGTCCATGGAATTCATAAACTGCCACTTTCAGTCCTTGGGGGAAAGGTTTGGGAAAATTGCAAGTTTGGTCCTCCAAGTTTCAGAGTTTTACAGTTTTGGTCCCTGTGATTAAAATATAGGAAAAATCAAAATTGGACCTTGCACTATTCAAGTTTGGTAATTTACACCCTTGGATCACACTTTGCATAAATGAAAAATTCAGTCCATAAATTTCAAGAATTGCAACTTTGGTCCTTGTCATTTATTTATAATACAAACTAAACTAAACCCTTTTATTTAACCAAACCCAAAATAAAACCTGATCCAACACCACCTTATACCTCCCACTCCATCAGCCCAAATAACAAGCCCAAACACCAACACCTCCAGCCCAAACCAATCCCTCACAGCCCACTCCCAACCAATCCACCTCACCCCCGTTTTTAATAATAATACTACTCCCTCCTCAGCCTTTGACCCCCATTGACCATCTCCTACACCTCAGCCCCCACTAGCCTATAACACCCCACATCATTACCCTAGCCTGCCTTCCCATCCTACATACTCAACCCCCCTTGGTACATTAAACAAAAGCTGCACTCCAAATAACCCTCTGGCATCAAGATTTCAGAAGCAAAAAGCCAAATCCAAATTTGGCGCCAAAATTAATTGTTGGCCAAGATTAAAGTTTTATGATCCAAAGGTTGTGATTACTGCTGGGAAAGGACAAGGGGGTCTCAAAAACCCTAATTCTACAATATAAAAGGAAGAATGGAAGCAGAGAAGAGGCTGGTAGATTTTAGCTCAATTTTCAATTATGTCAAATTTATTGTAACTTTACATTTCAGTTGAACCTCTAGTTGTAATTTGCTTTCTTTTGAATAATATAAGTCTTCAGTTTTAAAATTCCAATCTCATTACAAGTTTCAGTTTCACTAAGAATAAAAAAAAAATACAGAAAATAAATAAAAAAAAAATAAAAATAATCAAGAAGAAGGACAGTGGAAGATGGTTAGCTTGGTTTAGAGCTTCATGGGATGCAATAGGGTGTCCTGGAAGTATTTGATACTTGTGACCTGAGCTAAAGGCTTTTGTGAGTCCATTCCTCCATTTAAATTGAATTTTTACTGTTGCATTGGCTTATCTGTGCTTTTTAATGCTTATTCTATGTTTGTCTTTACTTAATTATGTTCTTCATAGCTTATTAGATAGATTTTAGTGTAGCTCTTTTAAAGGTGTGAGGTTTAACCTCAAATAGTAATTAACTGTCATTTAGCTCAAACAGCTTATTGTTAATTAGCTTAACTGGAAATGCTTTTGGTGTTTTGATGCGTGGGAATTGCACCAGGCTTTACTTCTCGAGAAGCTTACAACCCCCACCAAGCAGTGTACTTGATCGTTGTAGTATAGTATAGTGACAAGTACCGGGGGATTGATCGTTCAGCTAGGAATAGTGTCGTTAGGATTGAAATTAATCTAACTAGATCTAAAGGTGAAGGATGATTCTTTTTATGTTTTTATATTTTATGAAAAGCAAGTAAAAATCTCGGGTATTGGGAGAGTGGGCGGAATTAGTTGCTAATCAACTAACCCAAATGCTACTAATTAAACTAATAAACAAGAAAATAAACTAAGGTTCTACAAGATAAGTGAAGCATGTCTACCTATGATATGTTACTCCTTGCTAGCTATCCAATTCTACCTATTGAATTGTTACACCTTGTTTTAATTGACGGGTTGTATTCCTTAATACCATTCATGGGGTGGAGTACTTACTTCCCCAATCCTATAAGCTCCTACTTCACTCCTATGTCGAGCCGGCTAAGAAGCTCCTAACATGGGATCACTAGAATTCGCTCATGCATTAAATACAACCATAAAAACCTAGTACACATCGGTTCATGTTTCTTAAGACGTTCAAGCATGTTACCCTATGGAAGTCTGCCAGTTTTCTTAAGCCTAACATCGAATTCATTCAATCAAAACAAGAATCAATAGGAAACAAGAATTATAAACTAAACCAACTAGATCTATTGAAGTTGTCACGCCTTAATTGATGGAGATAGACACACACATCAACAAGCCCCTCATTGATGGAGATAGACACAACATCAACAAGAAATCAATGATATCTAATCAATTATATACAAGTTTCACATAATCACAAGTAGACACAAGGTGAATTAGCAAATCATCATCAAAGAAGAGCAAACAACAATGATAATGGAAAACATAATTAAGATAGAATCATCAAACCAATACATGATGTTTATGGAGTGATTGAAACCCTCTAAGTTGCTGGAAAAACACCTACCTAAACCAAGGAATCGACCTTAGGGTTTAGGGCTTACAAAAAGTGAAGTTATGATGTTATATTTATAGGCATGTTTTCTGTCGGCAAGGCTTGACGGCGTCAGCCCGTTCTCTTGACGCCATCATGACCATTTTTTCACCAAATTGTAGATCTCTTCGTCCACTTCGCGTGGGCTTTTCAATCACTTCAATCCGAGTTCGTATGCAAAAGTTATGACCAAAACAATATCAGCTACTCCGCGCGCAAGTTTGGACAAGTTAACACATGACGGCCTTGGGTGACGCCTTCACGTTCCTTCTGGGCCGTCACCACTTTTACTCTTGACGCCGTCATAAAAAACCTCTTGACGCCGTCAGGTACTGTTCCCAGCAAGGAAAATTAAGACTTTGCCGTTTTCTTCACTTTTATGCTCCAAAAACGTCCAAAATGCTTCCTTTTCCAGAATTCACTCCCAAAGTACCTAAAATCACAAAAGGAACGATTTAGGACAATATTTGATCAAATAAATTCAATTCCGGGCTTAAATGACCCCCTAAAAGTGGTTCATTTTTCGCCTCATCATATACCCTTACACTTGAGATTTGTTTGCCCTCAAGCAAATGCGCTTTTATTCTACTCAAAATACAAGTTAGGGGTCATTTAACACTAATATAAAAGTAATTACAACAAATAATCGTTCCACTAAAGACCAATAGACAAGCACAGAGGTCATAAACAAGCATCTCACAAATAGTGTTTAGATACTCACATCTCTCGGGTGTAATAAAGTATAAATTACAATATGGAAACGGAAGATATCTCTCACTACCTGTCATAGCAAAATAGATTACCATAGGCTTGGGAAATGATCAAACCTCCACCGCATGGCGTAAGCACCTAGGATAAACTATCAAAGAGGTCTTTTAAAGGGTTGTAACGTTAGGTGTAGGGATATGAAATACACGGTTTTGTTGGATATAGGCAGTCTTTACTGGTGGCGAGTTAACAATCTTGGTTAATTACATGTACAATATGGCGTTGCTAAGCCAAGACTTGACTCGACTTAAGCTAATAAATGAAAAAAAAAAAAAAAAAAAAAAAAAAAAAAAAAAAAAAAAAAATGAACATAGAATGAAAAGGGATGGTAGTCCGTATGTTTTTTCTCTTTTATTTTATTTATTTATTATTTTATTTTTTTTGCATACACTCTTACCCTACCATCCAAAATAATACATCATAGGGAATGGAAATTCCCCTTACACTTGAATTTTTACATACTTTACAATAAACTAATCTAATGACTCGAATTAAGAAAATCAAAACACTTGGAGCACTTTTAAGATTAACGTACATATGGGGGTAATATATGATGTTCTTCCCCATTACTCCATAAAATAAGTACTTTATCCATGAGTCCCAATCGTCCAAAAACAATATGTACAAGGATATGACTCGACTTAGCAACCATGTAATCAATTAGATAGTTAACTTAGGGTTTAACAAATAACAATAATGCACTAAAAATGAGCGCATACACGGAAGGCTAAGGCGATTTGGGTGTACATTTAAGTGGGGTGTAACAAATTCTTACTTTAAGTAAGATGCTTAAAGTTAGAAACGAAAAGATATACTCGGAGGGGTGTACTAGGGGTTTCGTGTACTAAAAATGAGTACAACGCTAAGGTGTGGGAAAAATGAATTGACTTAACTAGCCAAGTAATATTACTTAAATGGTCAAGTAATTATAATACGGGTTCAACACAAGGGTGATCCTAATGCCTCTTATCATGTAGTAAATCCTACCACACGAATGTAGTCTCACTAGCGGTCTCGGGATGCATCACTAACGCAAGTTCTAGAATCTAAATGCTACCGGTACACTCATAAGCACTAATAATAAATGCTTTTCCTATCAAATCTAAAGGCGAACCTCACATATTTGGGTGGAAAATTTTTCTGAATGATACGGTTATGTGCTAGTCATACAATCTCCTATCAATGAGACGCTTGCTATGGCTAAAGTTTCACTCCTAAATGTTGTAAAAAAATTTAAATTTGGCGCTAAAATTGCACTAACAAGTATTTCTCATAGTTTTATTACACATCTACCATTAAACAAACAAACTCAAGCGAAAGTGTATCTGTAAGGTATCATCATTTTACCCTCCCCTTACACTTAGGATGAACATTGTCCCCAATGTTCAAGTAAAGAATGTAAAAGTGAAATAAGTAAAACGAGTGAAATCAAATACTCCCCTGATTCGCTCGGTATGGATAATAAGGTGGCCAGGTTAGATCTTCCTCCAAGAAAATGAACAATCAAAGCTTCCCTTCCAGAATATAAATCATCTTCTTGTCATACATAACCTGTAAATCCTGAGAAATAGACAAGACAACCTCGCATAAAATAGGCGGCATCCTATATAAGTTACTAAATCCTAGAAAACAAAGTAAGATATAATGCTTGTGGAATGAAGTTTGCAGATTTCCTGGAGATTATAAAACTTAATAATTCACAAAAACCATAAGACTCCGTTAGAGAAACAAAACCGGTAAAATTTCCAGATTTTTTTTACCCGTGACGCCGTCAAGAGTTAACTCGTGACGCCGTCAGGATTGACCTGCAGAAATTCTTATGTTAAGTTTCCGGAAAATTTCTGGAAAAACTTGGTTCTACTTCCTGGAAAATCCTGCAAAACTTCATTATGACTCAATACAAGCATTTGACTCTAACAAATATGAATATACATGTTCATTTAATATTTTGGAGAATCATGATCGAGTTGTTTCTTAAAAACATATTTGGGGTTTCCCCTTACGCTTATCTTTTGCAAAAATACCTTTAGGTGGAGTTAAGACTAAGCCAAAACAACAAAGTAAAGTATTTCCACATTTTAATTGAGAAACATGATCTACCAACAATAGAAATAAAGCATGCATACGGAAGCAAATAACAAACAAAAAAAATGAAAATCACACAAAGCATGGGTTGCCTCCCAAGAAGCGCTTTTCTTTATTTACGAGTCTTGTAGCTAGACTCAAGGTCATGGGTTACTACGTGATTCGGGTGAGTTCCTCATTGAGGACATCTTTGGGATCAAATTTAGGTTTCAACTTTCTATCGGTTTCCGTAGTGTGGTATGACCTTTCAAACATCTCTCCATCCGGATCATACAAAGTCATCCTCATGTGCCATGATCCGTCTCCTTCTTTAGGTGGTTTGTCCCACCTCCATTTACACTTATCTCCATCTCTTTTCCACTTATTAATCTCTATATTAATAGGCATTACGCTCAAGAACTCAATCATATTTCTAAAGGCTAAGGGGTCCTCAAAGGGGTCTAGCTCCTCATCTCTAGCTATGAGTTGTTCCACCGAATGCGTCTTCTCAACAAAATCTTTTTCTAGATAGAATGGGCATTAAGGTCTTATTAAGTTCCTTTCTATCCAAGGTCCATATCTAGAAGGTCTCCTATTCATCTCTACCCAATGCGGTGTTGGTTCATCATCACAATCATAACTATGTTTCTTAACATCGTACACCGACCAAGTATCACCCTCACCTACCGCTATCTTAGACTCCTTACAATTTATCATGGCACTAGCGGTTGCTAAAAATCCTCTTCCTACCAATAATGGGCATGTAGTGTCACTAACCATGTCTAAGACGTGAAAATCAGCTAAGATAGTTAACTTTCCTACGTGGACAACTACATCCTTAATCATTCCAACCGGGTGGGCAATACTCCCGTCCGCTAGACCTATCAACAGCTCCGTTTCCTCTAACTTTCCTAGCTTAAGAGTTGTGAATAAGGATAAGGGAATCAAGTTGAGGCTTGACCCTAAACCGGCTAGTGTGTCGAAAGCTTCGGATCTTCCTATCTTACAAGGCAAAACAAATATACCCGGATCATCAAGCTTTTTAGGCAACTTGTTTTGAATGAAGGCGGTCCCATTTTTACCTAGTTTAAACTTCTCATATTTCTCTAGGAGGGCACTATAGTAGGGAGCACGGGCTAAGACATCAATGACGGGGCGTTCAAGGTGAAGTTCCTTGAATTTATCGTCAAGGTCTTGCGTAGGAGGTGTTTCAACTATACTTTTGACCGGTTCTACTTTGGGTGTTTTATTTGGTTGGTCCTTTTGAAGAATTTGGTTTTGTTTGAAACACGTGCTCGTTGATTTAACCAAGTAGTATTGTGGACACGAAGTGGGTGACGAAACCAAAGACATGGAATTAACGTTTAGTTTCGGATTCTTGACCGTGTCGCTTGGGAGTGCTCCCATTTCTCGGTCATTGAGAACTTTCAACAATGCGTCAATTTTGGTGGTCATCTCGCTTTGCTTTTGTTTGAAATCGGCTTCAAACTTAGATATGCCAGCTTCTTGAGATGCCATGAATTTTGACATCAATCCTTCAAGATTGTTGGTACTACCATAGTTGTTAGAAGGATTGATTCGCCTCAAACAGTCAGATAATTATTGATCAACCACTTGTGAATGGCCAATTGTAATAGTCAAACAGCTGAGGCAAATGCTTCCGTGAAATACAGTGTTTTCCCGGGTCGTAATGTCCCAACGAGGTGTGCGATGTTTTATTATAAACGAATTTGTGATCGAGTGAATATGAACAGGAAAGGTATAAGTGTGTGTGTGTGATTAAACTAGGGTTTATAAAGTAAAATGACTTAGGAAAACTATTAGAATGATTACTTAAAAACCTAGATATCTAAAACGTTTAAAACGTACACCAATTTAAAATTTAGACGCGATTGCGTACTGAGAAAAAAGGTGAGTTTTAAGAAAAATAAACTACAAGGGTTAAAAATGAAAATTCTAAAAACTTAAACTTAAAATAAAATTTAATTAAAAAGAAAACTATTTTTTAGATTATTATATTATTTATTATTAATTATTTAAATAAAAACTATTTAACTATTTATTTAAAACTAATTTAATTAAAACTAAAAATTATAAATACTACAAATTAAACTAAAAACTTATAAAAATAATTTCTAAACTTAAAAATGAACTTGAAGAAAGTATAAAAAATAAAAATAAATGTTTTTGTCTTTTTATGAATTTTCTATTAATTAAAAACTATTTATAATAATTAAACTAATTAAACTATTTTAAATTACAAATAATAATAAATCAACTTAGAAAATTATGGAAAAATTTATAAATCTAATTAACCATCACAGGAATCCTAAAAAATTATAAAAACTTTATTTTATGTATTTTAAACTATTTTACTAATTATTATTCTAATTATTAAATATTTACCAATTAAACTATTTAAATTATAAAAACTATTAAATGAACAGTATAAATCACAAGAAAATTTAAAAAATTATTTTCTGACTTATAAAGGCTAGGAAAAATATAAAAACTAGGTGTTGTCTTATAAAAATTAATTATGCTATTTATAACTTAATTATTGATTAATTATTAAATAAACTAATATTAATTCTAATTAATACTAAAAGACAAAATTAAAATTTGAGAAAATTATTATAATTACTTTAATATATAAGGAAATTAATAAAAATATAAAAATACAGATTACTTAATAAAAATATAAAAATTAAAATTAAAATTAAATTAAATTAAATAGAAACTATCACTTATTTTTATATGGTCTTTTCTGGATTTTTCTTTTACAAAACTATATTATATATAAAAACAAGCAACTTTTGTAAAAACAATAAATTTCTAGCTTATTAATAAGCACTGTGGAAGCTTATTGCTTCCACAGTTAACTTTGGTTGACTGAAATGAGAAATAAGCTCAAATGAGCTTATGTGGGACCCACTATGGTATATTCTGATCCTAATAAGTACTTGGAACTTGTCAAAGCTAAAAATGGCCAATAAAGCTCAGTAGATAAGCTGAAAAGCCAGATTAAGCTAATCCAAAACTCAAAAGCAACACAGAATAGGGACAAACTTAAGAGCTTATTCTAGGTGGGGTCCACTGAGATTCAGGTCAAACCAAAGGTCAATATAGGTTCCCTGGTAGGAGGGGGTTGGCAAAAGCTAATTTTATGGTCTGGGGCCCACTGTGTTGGTCACAAAACCACCACAAAGTGAGTGGTGTGGCTATGGTCTGCTGCAGCAGGGCAAGACCTTGCCCTGCAGTTGTGTTTGGATTGAGTGGGGCCCAGGAAAAAAATACTAAAAATGTAAATATGGTGGGAATCAAAAGATGAGGTGGTAAGCTATCACTAGGAACAAGTTTCAGTCCCTAGAACCTATTCCTAAATTCTAAACAATTCTCCCAAGTTTTGGAAAAATCTGAGAAGTGTAATTTTGACTTTTTCTATAAAACCTAAACTTTGACTTTATTGAGATTCTACACTACCTTACTGATTAATTTAGTTATTATGAGCTACAAGAGACCTAATTTAAGCTAAAGATGTGAGTTGTGATCAAGTGAGGTGGTTTTGAGACTCAACTGTCCACACAGTGGACAGATAAGTGAGTTTGTTGTGTGGTTTTGACTTTCTTCACTAGACTTACCCAATTTTATGACTTACCTAACTAGTTTAGACCTAATATGACTTGACTGAACCAGAAACAACAACTACAACACCTTAGAATACCTTGAAACAGATTTAGCCAAACACTCCTTTAAAATTAATATTACACTATAACTTTTATATATTAAACTACAACTACTGATTATAACATTAAAACAGATTAAATAAACTTAAATGAGACTATTTGAATAAGGATAACATCACAGAAACATTAAAAACTCATTAAGCTAAAAAAATAAGAACTTGCTTACAAATGGAAAGGAACTGAGAACAAAGAACCAATGAACCAATCAATTCCTAGTGTCCCCCATAGGACTCTAATACCAATTCAATCCAAATGACACCTGCTCCATCTTCTTCCTTCTTCTTTACAACTAATTTTCTATTTATTTTCTATTTTATTGATTTTTCTTGAATTTATGAGTTTAACTAATAAACTGAATTATAAGATATCTAAAAGCTTTCAAAAGCTTTGTCAGAGCTTTATATGAGCTTAAGCTTCAATAACAACAACAACTAACAACATACAAACTTATTGAGATTTTTGAAATTCTTGAAAATGGCATAAAATGATAAATGAGCTGAAACTTGAAATTAACTTTGATTAAAGTTTGTAATACATGAGATTTTACTAATACAAGCTTGTTTAATTGAAAATACAACTGAATTTGAAACTTACACTACGTACGACTACTTTTATCTAAAACTACACTAATACTTCATCCTTCTGGCTTCTTTCCTCTTTTAAAGCCCTTTTCTGAGTTAAGTGGGACCCACTTGACCTTTCCCACCACTTTAGGACCATTGGATTGGTCTGAGTAATCATGGCCATTTAAATCGTTTCTTGGCGCCAAAGGGTCAAGGGTGTCAGATTATGCGTGGAGAAGTTGTTATAAGGTTTTGGAAGGTTGTGGAGGTGGAGGGTGACTAGTTGGAGAGTGAGTGGTGAGCTGGTGTTGAAACCAGATAGGTGGAAGGTGGTATGGTGGAGCAGTGGTGGTGAGGTGGTTTGGGAGGGAAAAGGGAGTCTGGGGTGGTTTTGGTGGTCAAACGGGCGTTGACCCGTTTTTATAACTAAGGGAAGTGGGCTGGATTATATATGGGCCTAGGAAAGTGGGAATGGGCTGGGATTAGTTTTTATTTAGTTTGGATTTGGCTTTTGGGCTAATAGAAATACTAAGGGTCCGTTTGTATTAGTAACTTAAAAACACAAGGACCATTTTTGTAAATCTGATTTTTAGAGGGGTTAAAATGGTAAGTTTCCAAAATATTCCAAGGGGTGTAATTTGCCAAGTATTGATAATATGAGGACCAAATTTGAGAATTTCCAATTTTACACCTTCAGGGACTAAACTTGCCAATTTGTGAAACTTCAGGGACCATTTTGTAATTATGCCAAACTTTTCTCCCAAGGACCATTCCTGCAAAAGATACATAGTACAAGGACTAAAATTGATTTTTCTCAAAGTTTTTACATCCCAGGGACCATTTCTGTCAAATTCCAAAGTTGAGGGACTAAACTTGTAATTTTATGAAACTTTGCACCAAAGGACTAAATATGTAAATTTATGATTAAAAAGGACCTTTGATGACTTTTTCATGTTTTTAGAATAACCAGGGACTAGTTTTGCCAATTTATGAAACTTGAGGGACTGAAACTGCCAATTATGCAAACTTTGTACGTTTTTCATCTGTTTTTGCATATTTTGCATTTGAAACATATAAAACACACCTCTAAGATATTTTAAGTGTTTTGATACATATTTGAGTGTTTTTGTATGTTTTGGCAGCTCAGATTAGTATAAAATGATGAGTATTTAGACACTCATCAATCCCCCACACTAAACTATTGCTAGTCCCTAGCAATCTATTGAGAAAAACTTAATGGATTTGAAAAACTCTTTACCAAAAGCCATCACTTCTGGAGTAGCCAGGTGTAAGAACTGTGGCACACCTGATAACCGTGTGATTTTGAGCAAATCACCAGCTGTCAACGGATTTGATTAGTCTTTACCAAAAGCCATTTGCTTCTGGACTAGCCAAATCTTGATGGAATAGTCAACATCTTGGTGAGCTGATTACCACTTATGGTTTTTCCACGGCCTTTACCACAAGCCATAATCTTGCGGGCTAGCCAACTCATTTGCTTTATGGGATATGGGGAGTTGAGGAACCATACAATTTTTGGCAAATTGCAAGCCATAAACGGGTTTGAGTTATCTTTACCAAGAACCGTTTGCTCCTGGATTAGCCAATCCTGTTGTGGGTTAGACATAGAGGATTGATACCATTTATTGCGTTCTAAGTGAGAAAAAATTTTTAAAATTTTGGCTAAAATGGGGGTTCTTGATGGAACATGTGTTTAAATTCGTTAGAATAACGAATCTCCCCCCCACACTTAGAACTGAATATTGTCCTCAATATTCAAAGTACCGGGTGTTAAACCAACACTTAGAACATAAGAAGAAAATATTCCTTAGCCTTTATTTTATGTGTATATACATACAATTATTTTTTTAGATAAAACTTCTTAAATAGAAGCTATCACTATATGTACTTTTTTTTTTTTTTTTTTTTTTTTTTTTTTTTTTTTTTTAAGGTTTATATATATATACAACATGTGGGGCATCTCCCCCACACTTAGGGTGAAACATGGGTGAAAACCTATGTACATACTACTGTTTTTGATCTCCGAGTCGCTAGCTTGACTCGACCCCGAATTCATTTGTCCATGGGGAAGCAAGTGGAAGAGACAATCTACATCGGACTTTCATTCAAGACGTTTGGATAAACATTTGAAGCACGTGAAAGTTCCACACCGATGAGATATAATAACACCCGGCTCATAATTTATAAATGAGAATGCCGGGGTCAAAGATAATGTCCTCACTCCCGAAAGAGTGAACAACAGGATAAGGAACAGAATATATGAAGAAAAGAAAGAAAGTCATGATGAAAATCATAACTAACTCCTCGTCTTCAATAGGAGAATTCATTGTTTCATGAATCTCCTCGTTTAAGCTCGTTTGATCAAGACATATTATGGGTATGTCTAGATCAAAATAGAAACTATCATACTCCGGTGGAGATATGATATAAGTGAGTTCATAGGAGAACTCCTCAAAGGTGAATGATTCGTATTCGGGATTGATTTGAGTGAGTTCATTGGGGAACTCCTCAAAAGTAAATGATTCATAAACGGGAAGAGAATTATAAGAATGAGAAGTGGTGATACCACTTATCTTTTCTTCAGTATGATCAAAATGGAACGTTTGCAATTCTGAAATAGAATCATTGATCAAAATCTCACTATCCTTGACGGGGATAGGAGATGAAATAGGCTTTTCATTAAAAGCCTCGATTCTAGAAATGAGAAGATTAGCATTTAATAATGTAAGACGAAGAGCTTCGTCTTGGATTATTTCTTCCTCATTCTCTTCTTCTGAGTTGACAAGCTCAGAAGGCAATTCCCCCACATAACTTATGTTTCCACAAGATAAAGAATAGTCCTCATCAGAATCAGAGAACATCTCAATATGATCATTTGGAAAGACAAGAGGGGAAGAAATATCACACATATGTTCAAGAATTCCCTGTGACTCTCTTGGGATTGAGACAAGGTTCTCAACACTAGACTTTATGAATTCGTCCGATTCCTTTGCAGGAACAGTGTCAAGATGCTCGTCCCCCATGTTCAGAGAGTGAGTGGGAACCTCGGGTGTGATAACATCATACATAGGAAGCTGAGAAGGACTAGCAGTAATGGAGTCTACAAGTTCCATTATTTCTACTGCTGGTGATTCAGTTATATTCTTTTCTCCCTGTATATGCATGGAAGAAGTCTCAACTGATGAACTCGATGAATCTTTTTGAATGATAACAATGTTATCATCATCATCATTGTCATCATCGTACTCACAAAAAGCAGCATAGCGAATATTGGCACGTATTTTGGCTACTCTTTGCTCAGCAATTAAATCTTCCATGCTTCTTTTGTCTCTAACAGCACGTCCTTCAGCAAGTAATTCCGCGATAGATTTATCACGAGAATATGGAATGAGTGGAGACTGTGGGGGTGTGGATGTGTCAAAACAGGAAGGTTGACATTGATCATCATTATGAGGACCCCCACAATATACACAAGAAAAACTTGGTGTATTGTGAGACGACATATTAGCTAACTCCTCTCTAATGTTTTTAAGTTTTTCAAGAACCTCTAGACAAGGGTCTTGCTGGTTTTGAGGAGTTGCTTGGTTCATTTGGTATTGTGGAGGTGGGTCTTGAAACGAATAGTTGTAATTGTTACAAGGAAATGGATTCCTTGTTTGACAATCAGAGCTAAAGTGTGGACCTCCACAGTACTCACAACAGTAAAACTGTTGAGTCTGGCTTGGTGTATTTTGATACGAAGCATCATTGATATTTGGATAATATGATTCTTGCTCGTATGAATGTGATGGGTAGTTGGAAAAATTTGAGGAGTCGTTGAATGAGTTTTGATTAGGATCATAAGCAAATGAATTACTCGATCCACAAAACAAACAACTCCCGTTTTGAATATCATTACCACATTGTACACATGTACACCAACGACATGGAAAATCGAAAAGAGGCTCACCACAACCGTCACAAGGGACAAAATCTGGAGGTGGGACAAGTGGTGTGCTTTTAGAGCTAGGAATTTCCACCACTTCCGTTATGGTCTCGGATTTTTGTTTTTGATAATTGTGAAGATTAGGCAAATCGTTCTTTTCAGTAATTGCCCTAAGCTCTGTACGTTTGCTTGACAAACTTTTAACCATAAACCGTGAAAGATCAGGATTGATTCTTGAAGGTTTAGGAGCATTTGTGAGCTCAGGTTTTTGGACAACCGTGGTTTGGACGTATTTAGCACCTCCATCGTCAGAGGAAAGTACAAGGTCCTTTGTCACCTCGGTTTCATGATCTCTTTCCCTCACCGGAGAGGGAATAGGAATCGAAGGTCCATCATAATCAACATAACATCTCGACATTTTTGACAAGGCCATAAGTTTTTCAACTTTGCTTTTAATGGCCCTTTGTTTAAAGAAATCGTCATCGAGAGATGCCATTATAATTAAGTATGGGACAAGTGGAAGAAAGTAGAATCAAAGGGTTTTGGGGATGAGAAATGAAGAATCAAATAGGTAGGGGTGTAAAGGTGAATATTTTTGTGTTTTGTTTTATAAAAATATGGATAAAAGATGGTAAATATACAATGGATGTATATCCAGATTCACTAATACGCAAAATCGTTTAAAATAAGCGCACAACCTCCCCGGCAGCGGCGCCAAATTTTGATTCGCCTCAAACAGTCAGATAATTATTGATCAACCACTTGTGAATGGCCAATTGTAATAGTCAAACAGCTGAGGCAAATGCTTCCGTGAAATACAGTGTTTTCCCGGGTCGTAATGTCCCAACGAGGTGTGCGATGTTTTATTATAAATGAATTTGTGATCGAGTGAATATGAACAGGAAAGGTATAAGTGTGTGTGTGTGATTAAACTAGGGTTTATAAAGTAAAATGACTTAGGAAAACTATTAGAATGATTACTTAAAAACCTAGATATCTAAAACGTTTAAAACGTACACCAATTTAAAATTCAGACGCGATTGCGTACTGAGAAAAAGGTGAGTTTTAAGAAAAATAAACTACAAGGGTTAAAAATGAAAATTCTATAAACTTAAACTTAAAATAAAATTTAAGTAAAAAGAAAACTATTTTTTAGATTATTATATTATTTATTATTAATTATTTAAATAAAAACTATTTAACTATTTATTTAAAACTAATTTAATTAAAACTAAAAATTATAAATACTACAAATTAAACTAAAAACTTATAAAAATAATTTCTAAACTTAAAAATGAACTTGAAGAAAGTATAAAAAATAAAAATAAATGTTTTTGTCTTTTTATGAATTTTCTATTAATTAAAAACTATTTATAATAATTAAACTAATTAAACTATTTTAAATTACAAATAATACTAAATCAACTTAGAAAATTATGGAAAAATTTATAAATCTAATTAACCATCACAGGAATCCTAAAAAATTATAAAAACTTTATTTTATGTACTTTAAACTATTTTACTAATTATTATTCTAATTATTAAATATTTACCAATTAAACTATTTAAATTATAAAAACTATTAAATGAACAGTATAAATCACAAGAAAATTTCTAAAATTATTTTATGACTTATAAAGGCTAGGAAAAATATAAAAACTAGGTGTTGTCTTATAAAAATTAATTATGCTATTTATAACTTAATTATTGATTAATTATTAAATAAACTAATATTAATTCTAATTAATACTAAAAGACAAAATTAAAATCTGAGAAAATTATTATAATTACTTTAATATATAAGGAAATTAATAAAAATATAAAAATACAGATTCATTAATAAAAATATAAAAATGAAAATTAAAATTAAATTAAATTAAATAGAAACTATCACTTATTTTTATGTTGTCTTTTCTGGATTTTTCTTTTACAAAACTATATTATATATAAAAACAAGCAACTTTTGTAAAAACAATAAATTTCTAGCTTATTAATAAGCACTGTGGAAGCTTATTGCTTCCACAGTTGACTTTGGTTGACTGAAATGAGAAATAAGCTCAAATGAGCTTATGTGGGACCCACTATGGTATATTCTGATCCTAATAAGTACTTGGGACTTGTCAAAGCTAAAAATGGCCAGTAAAGCTCAGTAGATAAGCTGAAAAGCTAGATTAAGCTAATCCAAAACTCAAAAGCAACACAGAATAGGGACAAACTTAAGAGCTTATTCTAGGTGGGGTCCACTGAGATTCAGGTCAAACCAAAGGTCAATATAGGTTCCCTGGTAGTAGGGGGTTAGGAAAAGCTAATTTTATGGTTTGGGGCCCACTGTGTTGGTCACAAAACCACCACAAAGTGAGTGGTGTGGCTATGGTCTGCTGCAGCAGGGCAAGACCTTGCCCTGCAGTTGTGTTTGGATTGAGTGGGGCCCAGGAAAAAAATACTAAAAATGTAAAGATGGTGGGAATCAAAAGATGAGGTGGTAAGCTATCACTAGGAACAAGTTTCAGTCCCTAGAACCTATTCCTAAATTCTAAACAATTCTCCCAAGTTTTGGAAAAATCTGAGAAGTGTAATTTTGACTTTTTCTATAAAACCTAAACTTTGACTTTATTGAGATTCTACACTACCTTACTGATTAATTTAGTTATTATGAGCTACAAGAGACCTAATTTAAGCTAAAGATGTGAGTTGTGATCAAGTGAGGTGGTTTTGAGACTCAACTGTCCACACAGTGGACAGATAAGTGAGTTTGTTGTGTGGTTTTGACTTTCTTCACTAGACTTACCCAATTTTATGACTTACCTAACTAGTTTAGACCTAATATGACTTGACTGAACCAGAAACAACAACTACAACACCTTAGAATACCTTGAAACAGATTTAGCCAAACACTCCTTTAAAATTAATATTACACTATAACTTTTATATATTAAACTACAACTACTGATTATAACATTAAAACAGATTAAATAAACTTAAATGAGACTATTTGAATAAGGATAACATCACAGAAACATTAAAAACTCATTAAGCTAAAAAAATAAGAACTTGCTTACAAATGGAAAGGAACTGAGAACAAAGAACCAATGAACCAATCAATTCCTAGTGTCCCCCATAGGACTCTAATACCAATTCAATCCAAATGACACCTGCTCCATCTTCTTCCTTCTTCTTTACAACTAATTTTCTATTTATTTTCTATTTTATTGATTTTTCTTGAATTTATGAGTTTAACTAATAAACTGAATTATAAGATATCTAAAAGCTTTCAAAAGCTTTGTCAGAGCTTTATATGAGCTTAAGCTTCAATAACAACAACAACTAACAACATACAAACTTATTGAGATTTTTGAAATTCTTGAAAATGGCATAAAATGATAAATGAGCTGAAACTTGAAATTAACTTTGATTAAAGTTTGTAATACACGAGATTTTACTAATACAAGCTTGTTTAATTGAAAATACAACTGAATTTGAAACTTACACTACCTACGACTACTTTTATCTAAAACTACACTAATACTTCATCCTTCTGGCTTCTTTCCTCTTTTAAAGCCCTTTTCTGAGTTAATTGGGACCCACTTGACCTTTCCCACCACTTTAGGACCATTGGATTGGTCTGAGTAATCATGGCCGTTTAAATCGTTTCTTGGCGCCAAAGGGTCAAGGGTGTCAGATTATGCGTGGAGAAGTTGTTATAAGGTTTTGGAAGGTTGTGGAGGTGGAGGGTGACTAGTGGGAGAGTGGGTGGTGAGCTGGTGTTGAAACCAGATAGGTGGAAGGTGGTATGGTGGAGCAGTGGTGGTGAGGTGGTTTGGGAGGGAAAAGGGAGTCTGGGGTGGTTTTGGTGGTCAAACGGGCGTTGACCCGTTTTTATAACTAAGGGAAGTGGGCTGGATTATATATGGGCCTAGGAAAGTGGGAATGGGCTGGGATTAGTTTTTATTTAGTTTGGATTTGGCTTTTGGGCTAATAGAAATACTAAGGGTCCGTTTGTATTAGTAACTTAAAAACACAAGGACCATTTTTGTAAATCTGATTTTTAGAGGGGTTAAAATGGTAAGTTTCCAAAATATTCGAAGGGGTGTAATTTGCCAAGTATTGATAATATGAGGACCAAATTTGAGAATTTCCAATTTTAAACCTTCAGGGACTAAACTTGCCAATTTGTGAAACTTCAGGGACCATTTTGTAATTATGCCAAACTTTTCTCCCAAGGACCATTCCTGCAAAAGATACATAGTACAAGGACTAAAATTGATTTTTCTCAAAGTTTTTACATCCCAGGGACCATTTCAGTCAAATTCCAAAGTTGAGGGACTAAACTTGTAATTTTATGAAACTTTGCACCAAAGGACTAAATATGTAAATTTATGATTAAAAAGGACCTTTGATGACTTTTTCATGTTTTTAGAATAACCAGGGACTAGTTTTGCCAATTTATGAAACTTGAGGGACTGAAACTGCCAATTATGCAAACTTTGTATGTTTTTCATCTGTTTTTGCATATTTTGCATTTGAAACATATAAAACACACCTCTAAGATATTTTAAGTGTTTTGATACATATTTGAGTGTTTTTGTATGTTTTGGCAGCTCAGATTAGTATAAAATGATGAGTATTTAGACACTCATCAAGGATTGTTGTTGAAAGTACGGTTGGAGGGTGGACTGTTTGGTTGGTAACGATTAGGCGGATTGGAAGAATTGGGTTGATTTTGTTTCCACCTAAGGTTTGGGTGATTTTTCCAAGAGGGGTTGTATGAATCACCGTAAGGGTTTGGCTTGGGCTTGAAAGTGTACCACTTATCTCCCGCTTCGTCGGTACGCGAGGATGCGTAGTCCGCAAAAGCTGTTCCGGGGAGTTCCACAAAATCATGAGTGTCATGGGGACCACTACATAATTCGCATGAAGAAGTGATTTTGTTCACTTGGCTTGAAGGCTTGGGAGCTTCGTAGGATTTCATGAGAAACTTGACCTGGTCCTCAAGTTCCATGATCCTACGGTCGGGAGTGCTAGAGTTGTTCAAAGGCAAAGATATTGCCTTGACCATTTTGTTCAAATCACGGGGATCATTCCAACTTTCGTTGTCATAGAGAGCAAGATCTTCTATGAGTTCCCATGATTGTTCCGCACTTAGATCACGTAGCTTAACGCCGGCCGATTGGTCAATGATTCGCCTCGTGGAGAGATCGATATGGTCATAAAAGATTTGGACTTGGAGCCAAAGATCTATGCCATGATGAGGGACTTTTTGGAGTAAGTCCTTGAAACGAGTCCATGCTTCATAAAGAGTTTCACCTTGACGTTGTTGGAACATCAAGATTTCATTTCTAAGCTTGGTAGTTCTCCCCGGTGGGAAAAATTAAGCAAGGAAACGAGTGGTGAGATCATCCCATGTGGTGATGGATCCCGCGGGTAAACGCTCAAGCCATTGACTAGCTTGATCCCGTAGAGAGAATTGGAATAGGCGTAATAGGGTATTCTCTCTAGTTTCAACACTTAGGTCTATAGAATCTACGATTTTAAGGAAGTCCTTAAGATGTTGATTTGGATCTTCGGAACGAAGTCCATGGAATGCACATCCGCTTTGCACCAACCGGATGGTGTCGGATCGCAAGGGGGTCACATTGGCTCCGGTGAGCTCAATGGTGTTTCGGTAGCCTTGGTGGCTAGGTCGGGAATACTCTCCTAAGGTTCGGGGCCTAAGGGGTTCTAGTGGTGGGTTTTGTTGTGGTTGGATGATGGGTTCAAAGATGTTCCCGTTGTCCATGGTGTCGGGTGGTGAAGAGTTACGAACAAAGACACAAAGAAGTAAGATAGACTAAAGAAACCTAGAAATAAAAATAAAATCTTACTAGAAAGGAATCTAGCAAGTAGACCTAATAAAAAGAAATCCTAACATAGACAATAACTATTCCCCGGCAACGGCGCCAAAAACATGATGTACGTGGGAATTGCACCAGGCTTTACTTCTCGAGGGATCTCGAGAAGCTTACAACCCCCACTAGGTAGTGTACCTGATCGTTGTAGTATAGTATAGTGACGAGTACCGGGGGATTGATCGTTCAGCTAGGAATAGTGTCGTTAGGATTGAAATTAATCTAACTAGATCTAAAGGTAAAGGATGATTCTTTTTATGTTTTTATATTTTATGAAAAGCAAGTAAAAATCTCAGGTATTGGGAGAGTGGGCGGAATTAGTTGCTAATCAACTAACCCAAATGCTACTAATTAAACTAATAAACAAGAAAATAAACTAAGGTTCTACAAGATAAGTGAAGCATGTCTACCTATGATATGTTACTCCTTGCTAGCTATCCAATTCTACCTATTGAATTGTTACACCTTATTTTAATTGACGGGTTGTATTCCTTAATACCATTCATGGGGTGGCGTACTTACTTCCCCAATCCTATAAGCTCCTACTTCACTCCTATGTCGAGCCGGCTAAGAAGCTCCTAACATGGGATCACTAGAATTCGCTCATGCATTAAATACAACCATAAAAACCTAGTACACATCGGTTCATGTTTCTTAAGACGTTCAAGCTTGTTACCCTATGGAAGTCTGCCAGTTTTCTTAAGCCTATCATTGAATTCATTCAATCAAAACAAGAATCAATAGGAAACAAGAATTATAAACTAAACCAACTAGATCTATTGAAGTTGTCACGCCTTAATTGATGGAGATAGACACACACATCAACAAGCCCCTCATTGATGGAGATAGACACAACATCAACAAGAAATCAATGAAATCCAATCAATTATATACAAGTTTCACAAAATCACAAGTAGACACAAGGTGAATTAGCAAATCATCATCAAAGAAGAGCAAACAACAATGATAATGGAAAACATAATTAAGATAGAATCATCAAACCAATACATGATGTTTATAGAGTGATTGAAACCCTCTAAGTTGCTGGAAAAACACCTACCTAAACCCAGGAATCGACCTTAGGGTTTAGGGCTTACAAAAAGTGAAGTTATGATGTTATATTTATAGGCATGTTTTCTGTCTGCAAGGCTTGACGGCGTCAGCCCGTTCTCTTGACGCCATCACGACCATTTTTTCACCAAATTGTAGAGCTCTTCGTCCTCTTCGCGTGGGCTTTTGAATCACCTCAATACGAGTTCGTATGCAAAAGTTTTGACCAAAACAATATCAGCTACTCCGCGCGCAAGTTTTGACAAGTTAACACATGACCGCCTTAGGTGACGCCTTCACGTTCCTTCTGGGCCGTCACCACTTTTACTCTTGACGCCGTTATAAAAAACCTCTTGACGCCTTCAGGTACTGTTCCCAGCATGGAAAATTAAGACTTTGCCGTTTTCTTCACTTTTATGCTCCAAAAACGTCAAAAATGCTTCCTTTTCCAGAATTCACTCCCAAAGTACCTAAAATCACAAAAGGAACGATTTAGGGAAATATTTGATCAAATAAATTCAATTCCGGGCTTAAATGACCCCCTAAAAGTGGTTCATTTTTCGCCTCATCATGTTTGGATTCTGCTTCTTAGGTATGAACAAACTTGTTTTAAACTAATGTGTTCTATTTTAGCTCAACAACCCTTGATTTCCTTTGAAAACTGAAAGCAGTCAATGCATTAAGGGGTGTTTGTTTTAGTGTATGTCACTGAGCTTCAGTGAGTTTTTGGGATTGTTTTTGTTTGTTACATGACACATTAGGTAAATATAGCTTAGTTAAATTGTAAAATTAGTGGTCATAGTGTTAAAAGTCAAAATGAGCTTGTACGATTAAATTCAGTGACCATTTTGATGTTGTAGTGGGTAGAATCATAGATTTAGGTATAACATAGTTGTAGACAGCTTAAATAGGTCTTATATCATCTAATTACATCATATAGGTTTCATTTAGATCATTAGAATATCATTTAAGTCAACTTAGTGTAAAATTTCAAAAGGTCAAAACTTATATCTGTTAAAATGAGTAAGTTTTCTAGATCATCTCTATGGTTTAATTTAGATGGGACATAGGTTAATCTTGCTGTTTTGTGTTCCTTTCTTGCTTGTGAATCTGAATCAAGAAAAAAAATTGAATTTGAAATACATTTTCTTGCCAAGAACCATGCTTAAGGTTGACTGATTGAGCACTTGAGTGCCCTACACCCAAGCCTTTGCCCTTACTGACCCACTTTCTTTGGTTCATAATTTGCTCACCACTTGAGCACTCTCTTTGTGTTTTGATAATTTGGAGAGCTTAGCATGTTAGCTTGTTGAATTCATTTACTTTTTGTCTTGATGTGCTTATTTAGTTGAGCTACAACTCTCAAAACTACCCTAGTATGCCTACAGCTGCTGTATGAACCTGAGCTTATTGATTACCACTTTTGTTTAACCTAGGTTTGCTCACTGCTTTTGCTGGCTATTTTTATGATGAGTATGTTGGTTTGAGATTGTATGTATTTGTGTTTGGCTTAGTTTTAGCTTGTGAGCTTATCTTAGCTAAATCTCTTAGCACTTTTGTTATTGTCCTGCTGAACCAATTACCCTAGCTTGTGACTCACTGCATACACAAACTCATCCTGAGTTTTTGAGCATTTTAAAAAGCTCATGGTCCCACCTTTCTGTGCAGAAGCTTTGTGATCAGATATGAGCTTATTTGTTACTTATATTAAACCTTTAGAACTTCAACACTTTGATACCTACACTGAGTCATCAGTGTAGGGGTGTCACATTCACAAGCTCATAAAAAGTTCCCTAGTGATCTTTAGCTTTTGTATTTGGAATTTTTGGAAAGCCTTCCAGGGTGACTTGTAGGTTCCATCTTTAGTTTGTACCTTGGATCACCCAGGTGGGCCCCACAGAGGGCTGCAAGTGCCCCCTCAGGACTGTTTGGATTCAGCTTATGGATAGTGCTTAATTTCTTGTTTCTGCTTATTCTGAGTGCTTCCTAGGTTATTTTGAGTTGTTTTAAGGTCATTAAAGTTGTTGGAACTATTTCTGAGCTTTTGGCCATTTTTCTTGATAAGTGCATATTTATAAGTGCTTATTTTGTTTTGCTTTTTACTCATTCTGCTTATTTTAGCTTCTTTTTCAGTAGATTTTATTTTTCTTAAGTTCTTAATTATATTTTAGAATTTTCCTAAAAATTTCAGATTTTTCTTTGCCTTTTTAGTATTTTTAATAAATCAAAAGTAGTTTTATTAATTAATAAATAGTAATTAATTAATAATAATTAGATAAAAAGTAGGAAAAATATATTTTTAGTTTTAAAATTACTTTCATATTATTTTAGAATTTTTAGAATTAAATTTTCATTTTTCTAGCTTAATTTCATAATTAGTGTAATTTAAATATGATTAATTAGATATTAATTAGTAATTAATTAATAATAATTAATTAAATAGTGTAAAAATTATTTTTCTTTTTAAAAAAATTTTCTTTTATCATCAGGATTGTAAAAATGTAATTTTCATATCCGTAGGTATTTTATTTTACAAAACTCGCGTTTTATTTCGTACGTTATCGTAGAATTAAATCATACGAACGCGTTTTTAGAATTAGCTCACGTTTTTAAATTACCTGATCATCAGTAATTGTTAATATAGTATTTCTAAGTTATTTTCATTCCTCATCTCGTAGTGTAATCATTCTGTCCGAATTCACCCGATCACAAACCCGTTTTTTATACCATCCACACCTCGTCGGGACATAACGACCCGGGGAAACCCTATACTTCCACGGAGAATTGGTTTTAGACGTTTGACTTGGTTGACCATCCTTTGGTCAATTTAGGTTGACCGTTTGGAGTCAATCAGTGGTTCTCCATAAAAGTCACTAGTTTACTTGTTTAAATAACATAAGTTAACATATATATACCATAACTTGTTTTAGTAGTTTTTATACATCGTGAACATAATACAAAGACCATATATAGCATGAAAGAAACATAATAAGCATGAAAATGATATTGAGCAAGAAAGTATAATAGGGTTTCTTACAACTTTTGGCTTTCTAAAGAAAGGAAGTCAAGTATGAAACTAGGACACTAAACCTATGCTTGCAAACCCTTCACCACAACTATTGAAACCCTTGCTAGCCTTGATATAGACCTTGTGAAAACAATTTAACCTCAGCCCCTAACACCTTGTGTAGCTCCTAATTCAACCATGGAATCACCAAACAAACTCTTGATTCATGTAGAGACTAACTATGCCTTCAACTTTGGTATGTAACTTATAACTTAGAAATCAAAGGATCATGGTTTATGGATTTGTTGTTGAGTGTTTGGAATGAAGAGAAAGGAAGAGGATGAGCTTGCTATTTATAGTGAAGATGAGGAGGTTAGGAAAGCTCCTAGGAAGGTGCCTAAACTTGGTGACCAAGTTTTACTTGGAGCCAAAGTTTACTTAAACATGTATAAGTCTTCCTTTGTAAGTTTCCTAGTCTTATCTAGATGACACATATACAAACACCCCATGTGGTCTAAAATTTCGTTCTTATGCTTATCTTGGATGACTAGGTGAAGTTTTGATGTTATCTTGCTTTTACGGAGTCAGTTTTGGTCCCGGTACTTACTAACGGTAAGTCGTTAAGTCATGAAACTTAAAATCAGGTATCCTAAAAATATGAAACTAATAAATATGTTAGAACTTATTAATATAACCTATCTTAGCATATTTAATGAGTGATAAGTTCTATCGGGTTGCTTAAACGCTGCTAAAACTGGAAACGCGGGTCTAAAACGTGTAATTCGCGTAAAATGCTGAACTGGAAAACGTAAAATCCAAAACTTTTGGAATTGTCATAAAATGAGAGAAAATCATATTTCTATTGTTTATAATGTTTTATGGACATATCGGGATGCTGGAATGACTTTTAAACCTAAAAGTAAATCTCGGACACGGTTTTGTGATTTTTGTAGAAATGATCCGACGAGTGTCAAATTCTCGGATTATCATTAAAATAGTTTAACTTACAAGAATATGAAATAAAAATTTCGGAAGTGAATAGTGAAAGTGAATAGTAATAGTGAATAGTAAAAATGAATAGTAATCCGAAAATGCGAATTGTTACAGTCTCTACCCCTTAAGGGAACTTCGTCCCGAAGTTCTGTTGATGTTAACTACTTACGGTGTGTCTAAGAGAATTTGGGATTTCAGGATCTCTAAAATAGTGGTGTTCACTCTGATTCGTCTAAGGTTGTGGTTAAGGAGTCGTATCGGATGAAAATAAGCACACTTATTTATAACTCATTACTTACATAAAGAAGCGTCCAAATTTATGTAAGTAAGGGATCATAAACTTATGGTTCGGTGATTTATAATTTATTTATTTAAATAGAGAGGCGTCCCAATCCATTTAAATAAGGAGATTCTAGATCATCCTACTTAAGAATTTTCGACACAAAATCCGCTTTCTGAGACAGATAGTAAGATAATCAAGTCATCAAATCCCTAAAGCTAAGCAATAATATTATTTAACTCAAACCTTATGTCTCATCAAAAAAGAACTGTCACAAGATCAAGTTAAATAATTAGTTATTACTGAGCTCCATGTTTTTAATGACTCGACTAAATTCTGGGGTTCCTTATAATACTAAAGTCATATCATCTAACAGCGTGGAACTAAACCAACAACTAGCAAAAGCACATGCGTATGTAGTGTGTGTAAGGCAAATAAAGAGGAGAGTCTTAACGTATATAGCAGTTATAGTCTAGGCACTAAATGCAACCTAGTTCTCTATAACCAAGGCTCTGGTACCAATCTATAACACCCCCAAAATATCGCAGCGGAAGACTGTGTCACTTAGGGTGCTACTTCATAATACAAAGTACAAGTTATAGAAAACGACCTCTAAATGAGACGTTTTGAAAAATTACCATTCGATTAATGAATTCAAAGTTACAAATATGAGATTCCAAAGTATGATACATAAATGTATACAAAATGTTTTGAATGGTAAATGATAAAAAGCGTAAGTCTTCAAAACATGCCAAGCGACTCTATGCTCCATGCAACAACTATCACCTTACAGACCTGAGACAAACATGCTAAAGTGTCAATACAATGGTTGGTGAGTTCATAGAGTTTGTCTTAAAATAGTTGAAACACCTTAAAGAATGTTCACATAATAAAGGCATTGTGAATCCACTCAGTTGCAAGTCCCGCCCATAACAACACTTGCAACCTGTGTGTTCACAACCCACTGCTAATTATATAGTATGATTAAGACATGTATAATTTCATCACAACAATTAAACAATTAGTCGTGAGTCTCTACTTCATCTTCGAAGACCTCACTTGTGAGCCAATTCCCAAAGACAACTGGGAGCCAATTCCTAAAGACAACTGGGAGCCACTTCCCAAAGATAACTGGGAGCCAATTCCCAAAGACAACTGGGAGCCACTACCCAAAGATAACTACTAGCCACTAAATAGAATAACGCAATTAAGTATAACACAGTCATGTATGTATGCAATCAAGTATAATACAATCAAGTATAAATGTTTTGAGTATTTGTACAAGTAAGCAAGTAGTTGAGCATGTGTCTCCCCCAAATAGTTAAAACAAGTATGAAAAGAATAGGGGCTATGACTCACCTTAAGTAATGTAATGAGAAATGAAAGTGGTAGTCGAATCGCGAAAGTCTCTAAGAGCAGCCTATAATAGAACGTTGCGACTTAGGTTTGGAGTAACGTCTAAGAATATGAAAAATTGCCTATATATGTCTTGCATATAGTTCATGATGTAGTACTTAGTATATAGTGTAAGTCTTTGAATATAAATGGTTTATGAAACATGTATAGGTTGTATATCTCTTACTACCGTTCGGGCCGACATAATTCAAAAGTCATGGAGTAAACGTTCGAGGAGCCAGGACACTTTAATTCATAAATCCACAACTCATCTCGACGGCTTACTTAATGAACTCCTCACATGAGGCTCCCTACTATTGTAGTATTTGATAAAATATATATAAGTTTTTGATCTTTAAAAGTTATATGGTCTTTAGCCGTGGCTTTGCCGTGACCTTGGTCATTGTTAACATGGTCTTGAGACTCAACCTTGGCTTTAGCCATGGTTGTGGTCTTGGCTTTAGGTCATTAGACCTCTTAGTCTTAGTAAACCATAACTATTATATAGTGACTTTGATATATAAAATAGTTGTTAAGAAACTGAAGAAAATCTCATTCGTTATTGGTTTTCTGGATACGTGCACCTGAGTTTTTGAACAAAACGTGATTCTGAACAACTTTCGTGCTTTAACTTTTTCATGAAACGGAACAGAAGGGCCTCTTTTTGCGTGTTTAAGGTTCTGTCACAGAAGGTTTTTAGGCAGTTTTGCCGTAAAGTTTTGGTAACTTCAAATGGTCATAACTTTTGACTCGGGTACTCGTTTTGGGTGATTCAAATTGCTATGTTTTCCTTGTTAAGTCCTCTCTAACAGTAGGTAAGTGTCAAATATCATAGTTATACTATTTTGGTCGTGGTTCTCCATAAAAGTCACTAGTTTACTTGTTTAAATAACATAAGTTAACATATATATACCATAACTTGTTTTACTAGTTTTTATACATCATGAACATAATACAAAGACCATATATAGCATGAAAGAAACATAATAAGCATGAAAACGATATTGAGCAAGAAAGTATAATAGGGTTTTTTACAACTTTTGGCTTTCTAAAAAAAGGAAGTCAAGTATGAAAATTGGAAACTAAACCTATGCTTGCAAACCCTTCACCACAACTATTGAAACCCTTGCTAGCCTTGATATAGACCTTGTGAAAACAATTTAACCTCAGCCCCTAACACCTTGTGTAGCTCCTAATTCAACCATGGAATCACCAAACAAACTCTTGATTCATGTAGAGACTAACTATGCCTTCAACTTTGGTATGTAACTTATAACTTAGAAATCAAAGGATCATGGTTTATGGATTTGTTGTTGAGTGTTTGGAATGAAGAGAAAGGAAGAGGATGAGCTTGCTATTTATAGTGAAGATGAGGAGGTTACGAAAGCTCCTAGGAAGGTGCCTAAACTTGGTGACCAAGTTTTACTTGGAGCCTAAGTTTACTTAAACATGTATAAATCTTCCTTTGTAAGTTTCCTAGTCTTATCTAGATGACACATATACAAACACCCCATGTGGTCTAAAATTTCGTTCATATGCTTATCTTGGATGACTAGGTGAAGTTTTGATGTTATCTTGCTTTTACGGAGTCAGTTTTGGTCTCGGTAATCACTAACGGTAAGTCGTTAAGTCATGAAACTTAAAATCGGGTATCCTAAAAATATGAAACTAATAAATGTGTTAGAACTTATTAATATAACCTATCTTAGCATATTTAATGAGTGATAAGTTCTATCGGGTTGCTTAAACGCTGCTAAAACTGGAAACGCGGGTCTAAAACGTGTAATTCGCTTAAAACGCTGAATTGGAAAACGTAAAATTCCAAAACTTTTGGAATTGTCATAAAATGAGAGAAAATCATATTTCTATTGTTTATAATGTTTTATGGACATATCGGAATGCTGGAATGACGTTTAAACCTAAAAGTAAATCTCGGACACGGTTTTGTGATTTTTGTAGAAATGATCCGACGAGTGTCAAATTATCGGATTATCATTAAAATAGTTTAACTTACAAGAATATGAAATAAAAATTTCGGAAGTGAATAGTAAAAAGTGAATAGTAATAGCGAATAGTAAAAATGAATAGTAATCCAAAAATGCGAATTGTTACACGTCCCTTGTAGAACCCTAGTTTACTTTTCTTGCACATTAGTTTAATTGGTAGCTTTTGGGTTAGTTGATTAGCAACTAATTCCGACCCTCCTTCTAAAACCGAGATTTTTACTTGCTTTCCATAAATTATAAAAATTCAAAAAGAATCATCCCTCACCTCTAGACCTAGTTAGATTAATTCAATCCTAACGAACACTATTCTTTGAGTTGAACGATCAATCCCCCGGTACTTGCCACTTTACTATACTACAATGGTCAGGTACACTGCCTTGTGGGGATTGCAAGCCTCTTGAGTTCCCTTGAGAGGTAAAGCCTTTTGCGAGGGAGCAATCCCACGCATCAATAAGCATCGGGCCGGTTCTGACCCGTCCCGACCCGAAACCGATTGATCCTAAAACCGAATGTCTCAAAAACCAAAACCGAATCCCGAACCAAAAACCAAAACCAAATCTTGAACTGAAAACAAAAACCGAATCCCGAACTAATTGGTTTTGTTTGTTTTTTTTCGGTTTTTGGCCCGTCTCGACCCGAAACCGACTGTCCCGAGTCCCGAATTTCTGAAAAACCAAAACCGAATCCCGACCCGAGTGTGGTCGGTTAGGTTTCAGGACGCTCGTTTTTGGTCAGGTTTTTTCAGGATTTCGGGATTCGGTCAGGATTGCTCAACCCTATTTTTAGTAATATAAGATGTAGGATAAACATTAAGTCACAAACATGATTATACAAGTGGTATGGATCATTGGTATAGAGAGTGAGAAAAGAGAGAAAATGGGAGCCTTAGAGAGAGAAACAATGTGAAATGTATTAGCTTGAATGAAAGGTCCAACCCTCTCCCTTGGTTGGAGAGGGGTATTTATAGTTACAAAGAAAACGCCCTCCTGCGGGCTGTGGATCAAGTGTACAGTGGGTAAAGACCAGTCCGTCCTCCACGGTGTTACTTAACTAATCTAATATCTAACTAAATATTAATATAACTATGAGCTATCTCAATGCTATTACATCCTTTGGGTGACCGAGTCTTCCATAGGAATATTTGTATTCCTAACAATCTCCTACTGGTACAAAAAGTTGTGTTGGTTACGCCAAAAATGTGTGACGATATGCGTATAGTCACACACGTTTTTTTCGTTATGTGTCACTAAATGTCCCACCACCGTAGGTGGCATATGGTCACATTGTTGAGTTCGTGGCCTTTTCCATCGAAAAAGAGTGACCAAAACCCCGAATATTTGTGACGAATTAGGCACAAGTTTTGTTGGATTAGTCATTATTAGTGACCGTAAACACCTTATAGTCACACGAATATGTATTTTGTGTGACTATTTCCGGTCCTATGGCCACATGAATATACAATAAATGTGACGTTTGTGATGATTAGTCACACAACAGGTGTTATTTTTTTGGAGTTAGTCAGATACAATTTAACACAAAGTGGTCAAAAGTGTTAATAAGTGTGACCATATGCTGTTTAAAGTGAAGAAATGTGTATTTTGTGTGACTATTGATCATCCAATGGCCACATGAAGTTTATGTTTGCGTGGCCTTTTGTAATATTTAGTCACACAAAGCATGTTTGTTTTGGATATTTAGTCACATACCATTAAGCAAACAGTGGCCAAAAGTATTAATAAGTGTGACCATATGCTGTTTAAAGTGAAGAAATGTATATTTTGTGTGACTATTGATAATCTAATGGCCACTTGAAGTTTATGTTTGCGTGGCCTTTTGTAATATTTAGTCACATAAAGCATGTTTCTTTTGGGTATTTAGTCACATACAAATTAAGCAAACAGTGGAAAAAAGCGTTAATGAGTGTGACCATATGCTGTTTAAAATGATGAAATGTGTATTTTGTGTGACTATTGATCATCCAAAGGCCGCATGAAGTTTATGTTTGCGTGGCCTTTTGTAATATTTAGTCACACAAAGCATGTTTCTTTTGGGTATTTAGTCACATACAATTAAGTAAACAGTGGCCAAAATCGTTAATAAGTGTGACCATATGCTGTTTAAAATAAAGAAATGTTCATTTTGTGTGACTATTGATCATCCATTGGCCACATGAAGTTTATGTTTGCGTGGCCTTTTTGTAATATTTAGTAACACAAAGCATGTTTGTTTTGGGTATTTAGTCACATACAATTACGCAAACAGTGGCCAAAAGTGGTAATAGGTGTGATCATATGCTGTTTAAAGTGAACAAATGTTTATTTTGTATGACTATTGATCATCCAATGGCCACATGAATTTTATGTTTGTGTGGCCTTTTGTAATATTTAGTCACACAACGAATTAAGAAAATAGTGACCAAAAGTGTGACTATATGCATCTTTTAGTCACATTTAAAAAATCAATATATATCAAAACAAATTCAAATACAATAAAATTGGAATGTATATAACTGAACCAAATATAAAATTGGCCATCCTTTTATACACCAAGGAGTCCTAGTCGGCTTACAATAGTTTCCTAATTAAGTATCTATAATATTTTCCAGAAGCAACTAGCTAGCAACTTCGAGCAGTCTTGATCTTTGAGCAGTACCAACTTTCACTAGCAGTAGTAACTTTTGTACTAGCAGTAGTAAATACTTGGCACATTTTCTTTGAAGTTCATGAGCAGCACTAAATCCATCTAAGCAATATTAACACAAACATGAGCAGCAGTAATTCAAACAACATCATGAAGACTTTTAATCCAAAACAATGAACATAAGAATAAAATTTGCAGTTAACAACAATAACCACATCGGGATGAGAGTGTAACACCCCCAATTCATGGATGCAGCGGAATTCGAACTGGGTGTTACTTGACGGCACAATAGTCACAATAATAGAAAACGAACTCTAATTGAGTCGTTTTAAAAAGGTTTATCATTCAAATTATATAAATATCAGAGATTACAAAATGAGGTCCCAATTGGTTCCATGTTTACAAATCACATTAAGTGAGTTTTTGAATGATAAGTAAATTTATAGCCCTCTTGAGTATCCGTGTCCTTCCGTGCCATCCTTGATCGTCATGAACCTGAAATACATGCTTGAGAGGTCAACACAAAGGTTGAGTGATATTCATAGAGTTTGTTAAATCGTTTGAACACAATATGTTGGTAGTGTGAGTTATAGGCTCACACCAATGTTTGGAAAACAAAACAGGTAGGCTACGTTATTATACGCCCGGAACAGTTATTATACACTAAGCTTATGACACCATAACGTTAACGTGTACCAATATCGATCGGCAGATTTATCCCGGTAGGTACTTTGCTAACATACCTAAATCTCAAATATTAGTGCATTTGTTTGAACTTAGTCAATACAAATGGGATTCGTCAATCCCAATAGGCCTATTCACAATATTTGCGCTCACTATTGTTAGTGATTAAATGGTTCATAATAAGGGATCTCGGTTTAGCAAGGTTGGTACTTAGTGATAATAAAACAATCAGGCAAGCATACAATTTAAAAACATTGTGCTCGGTTAAAATAGCATGTATTCCCCCCAAGGGTTTGTAAAACAATTAAGTAATGGAAAATGGGGCTGTGAACTCACCTTGAGTTGGATGATGTATAATGAGAATGATGGATATGCCGTAAGAACTTCTATGAGCAACCTAGAATAATCGTTGCGACTTAGGATCGGAGTAAAGAATATGACGGAGTGCCTATATATATATCTTGCATTTAGTCCATGATGTGGTATGATGTATATTGTATGTCCTTGAAAGAAAAGATTCATGAACATGTATGTTTTGTATATCGTTTACTACCGTTCGGGCTGACATATTTCAGAAGTCATGTTAGTAAGCGTTCGAGGAGCCAGGACACTTTAACTCGTAAATCCATAACTCATCTCGACAGCTTACATAATGAACTCCTCACATGAGGCTCCCTACTATTGTAGTAGTTGATAAAATATATAGATATAAGTTTTGATCCGAAAAGTTACATGTCCGATATTTGAATAAACTTAGGAAAGTTTATTAGTACATGAAGATTGTTATTAGGGGTAGTTTCATAAGTCTTGAATGACCATTTTCTCTTGGTAAAATCTCATGGTTTTCTTTTAGGTGAAGTAGATCCAAATTGCTTGTTCATGTTATCGCCTAATTCATTGTTTCATGTTTACGCCTATGTAAGTTGTTATGGTCATTTCGTCATGGCCTAGCCATGACCTTTGGTCCTTGTTCCAAGGTCATGAGACACAACCTTGGCTCTAGCCATGGTTGTGGTCTTGATTATAGGTCATAAGACCTCTTGTTCCTTTTTAAAGTATAACCATAATCTAGTGACTTATATGTATGTAAATAGCTGTTAAGAAATTGAGAAATATCTCACTCAGAAAGCGTTTTCAAGGCTTGAGCTTCTTGATTCCTGAAGGAAAACATGATTCCGGACAACTTTCATGTTTTAACTTTTTGATGAATCGGACCAGAAATGCCTCTTTTTGCGTGTTTAATGTTTCTGTAACAGAAAGTTTTGGCAGCTTTGCCGCAAAGTTTTGGTAATTTCAAATCGTCATAACTTTTGACTCGTATACTCGTTTTAGGTGGTTCAAAGTGCTACGGTTTCCTTGTTAGGTCCTCTACTACAATATGTAATGATTCAATATCATATTTTTACCATTTTGATCAGGTCTTACCAAGAAAGTCACTAGTTTACTTGTTTTAGTAACTTATCTTAACAATCAATTATAACAACATGTTTTACTCATTTTTATACATCATGGACATGCATACAAGACATAATATAGCAAGAATAGTATGTAAATAACATGAACATGATTATTTAACAAGAAGCAAGTTAGGGTTTGCTTACAACTTGTGAAGAAACTAACTAGAACCAAGATGAAGACCAAGAACTACTACTTAATCTTCCAAATATTTTCCAAATATTTTCCAACCATAGCCAAGCTTCCATATCAAAAACCCTATCTTATAATCCCTTGATAAACACTAATCTTATCACAAAAACAAGCCTTAGTAAAAATCTTCACTAAGAACACTTGGAAATTTGATGAGTTTTTGTGGTGTTTTATGGTGATTTTATGGAGTTTTATGGTTGAAAGGTGTTAAGGATCAACTAGGAACTATGACTTGAACTTGTGATGGATTGAATGAGCAAGATCAATGATCAAAATGGTGCATTTTGATGGTTTAGGGTCGTTGGTATTGCAAGAGAAAGGAAGAGAATGAGTCTCTTTTATACTAAAAAATGAGGAGGTTACTTGTGTTGACTTGTCAACCCTTGGAGACCAAGTTGTAATTAAGTGATGAACTATGGGTAAATTCATGAGATGAAGCCACATGGGTGGTGAATCCCCCCTCCTAGGGCAGTTCACAAAGCTTGGGGAGGAAGGTTTGGCTTTTTGGTGATATTATCCAAGATATGGTGTTACTTTTGGCTCCGTAAAATGCTAACCGTAAATGGTTAAGCCACGAAACGTAAAACCGGGTGTCGTAAAATTATGGAATTCGAAAGTATTGTTAAACATGTCCATATGTTCCATAATAAAATATAAAATGAGTGGTAGGTTCCATTTGGGTGGTGAAACCCTGCTAAAAACTGGAAACATGGGTCTAAAACGCGTAATACGTAAAATGTACGAATATTGCGTAAAATTGAGAAAAGTAAAATATTACTTTTCTAATAGGTTATAAATGATTTAAAATGACTTATAATGTCTAGACTGGGCTTAGTCTAGTGTCGGTTGGTATTAAATGTCTTTTAGACATCAAACCGTAAGCCTAAAAATCACGAAATGACTTATAAAATCAAGGAATGATTTTTGGTCAATGGAGGAGGGAAAAATATGTTGACTTTTTCTAATAAGTTGAAAACTCAAATCGTCTTAGAAATGCGGTGCAGGTATAGGCTAAGGTTACGGCTGAGTAAAAACGCTTAAAACTGAAAATTCCAGTTTTTCACGGCCGAGGTTTATTTTGGTCATGTTTTTCTCAGTCATGATTTATTCTCAAATAAATCATGAGTGTGTCAAACATTTTTCTGATACAGGGAAAATTAACGCGACCGAATTTCGTTGTGCGTAGAATTTTTGAATGACGTTTTACCCTAAAACGTGTAATTCCGTGTAATTCCTTAATAACTTTCACGAAAATGAGCTTATGAATGTCAAACTTTTAATTTGCCATGGAAATGATTTATCACTTCAGCCCAAGAAATAAAAATCAAGTTTCGGGAAAAATTTTCGGGAAAAATGAATAGTAAAAGTGAATAGTGAAATTTTCCAGGAAAAGTAAATATCCTGAAAATGCGAATTGTTACAGTCTCTACCCCTTACGGGGAACTTCGTCCCGAAGTTCTTTGTGTGTCATATGTTGGAGTGGTGTCAATGAAAAGGTGTGGTTACTTATGAGGACTAGAGTCTGGGATTACCGGTGATGTAGTTTGATTTGTCATTTCAGTGTATGGTGTAGGATGAGGCTTACTTTTATGTAGGAAAGGTATGGTAATAGTCGAATATCAAAGGAAATTGATATAGCAGTCGAATATTAATAGGAATTGAGATAGTAGTTGCAATCATAGCCTAGTAGGTAATCGGTTGTTGTACCTAGTGTTTATTGACTTATACTCATGTTATTTCGGATACAAATAAGCCCACTTGTTTATAATTCTTTATTTACATAGAGAGGCATCCCAAACAATGTAAATAGGGAAATATAAACTTATGGTTCGGTGATTTACAATTTCTTTATTTAAATGAAAAGGCATCCCAATCCATTCAAATAATTACAAATCATCCTACTTAAGAATTCCCAACACAACATTCACAATTAGCCGGTGAGTTACAAGGTAGTGTATTACGAGATGATACTGGTGTTCCAAAAGTACAAAATGAATATTCAATCTTGTAAAGCTGATGAGGGTACTTGTGGTGTAACTAAGGATGATTTGAGCTTTAAAAGTGCATCAAGATCTGTTAATGAGCTTGTGTTTGCCACGGTTGTGAAGATAATGATGTGATATGTTATGAACAAAAGTGTGTAGTGTATGCTTAACATTAATACTCTTAGGTATAGATGTTGAGTTTGCTTTAAAAATCTTAAGAGATTTTAAAAGTTTATGATGGAATGGTATCCTTAGGACCTGAACAGGATAGTACTTCTACAGGATGAAGAGAATAATTGATAACTATCCCAAGATAGTAGTTCGGATTATCTCATAAATGAAAAATTTCAAGAATGAATTTAGATCATACAAATAAGGTGTTAAGATCTTGCTGAGTGGTAAGGCACTATTGTGTCTCTAGATTGTTTTAATGTATTCTGGTGGTTTATCGAGTTCAAGTAGGAAATCAACCTGAACATAACCCTAGTACAACTACTCTCAGTATTTGAAAATTTTAAGTCGAATATAGTTAGTCAGACTATATTCCACTGTCCCTAGGTTAAATATAGGTGACTAGTCTATATTTAGCCAAGGTTCGATAAAATTTTCAAATACCTAAATTAGGTATACATGTGATATGTCTGTTGCTTTCGGGAAACTGTCCACTAACAAAGGCGATGTCAAACCCTTAAGTTGCAAGTCCTGTCCATACAAGACTTGTAACGTATGTTTACATATTCCATTGCATAGAAGATAGTAAGGGTAGGTACGTGTGGAAAGGAAGTTTTAAGTAGTTCTAAAATAGAACATACTTGGCCAGGATTACGAACTTTTTATAATGAAGGTTTCATAAGAAAACTTTGATGAATGTAGAGAAAGTTCAGCTTTTGTCGATGATGGGTTAGTTTGTCCTTTAGAAATCTCATATTTCTTGTTTGGAAATCGATAAATTGTGATGGGTTTTTGATATCATATGAAATGATATTGATGATGTGACGGAATAATTCTAGAGACCATTGCACAAAACACAATGTCTCGGAAGTAGGTTAGACCATTGTGCAATTCACAATGTCTGGGAAGTAGGTTAGACCATTGTGTGACTCAAAACATTTGAGAAATGGTTAAGACCATTGTATAATACAATGTCTTGGAAAATGAATGAGACCATTGTATCTCACAATGTCTTGGAAAATGAATGAGACCATTGTATCTCACAATGTCTTGAAAAAAATGAATGAGACCATTGTATCTCACAATGTCTTGGAAAATGAATGAGACCATTGTATCTCACAATGTCTTAGAAAATGAATGAGACCATTGTATCTCACAATGTCTTGGAAAAGTGAATGAGACCATTGTAATTAGTTACAATGTCTTGGACATATAATGTTGGAGTAGGAACATGATTGGGAGAATGTGATTGTGTCGAAATGCCCTAGAATAGGCATACGCAGATATGTTTAGTCCATTGTTTAGATAAATGATTGAAAATAAATCGAGTTTATATATCAATATACTAATGCTTACGGGGAAATGCTCAATTATGTTTAGGATACATATATTAATATGCAATTATGTTTGTGTAGCACAAAAATGTCTACGGGGAAATGCTCAAAATGGGTATATATGAATATACTAATATGTTTGTGTATCATAACATGCTTACTAAGTCCATAATCGTCTGGAGGATGGAAGACACGGAGAGCGGAAAGCTATAAAATGTTTTTGCTTGTACATGTGGTTATAGTTTAGGTCTCAATTAGACCCGTTTCTCTATAACCCTGGCTCTGGTACCAATCTGTAACACCCCCAATTCATGGATGCAGCGGAATTCGAACTGGGTGTTACTTGACGGCACAATAGTCACAATAATAGAAAACGAACTCTAATTGAGTCGTTTTAAAAAGGTTTATCATTCAAATTATATAAATATCAGAGATTACAAAATGAGGTCCCAATTGGTTCCATGTTTACAAATCACATTAAGTGAGTTTTTGAATGATAAGTAAATTTATAGCCCTCTTGAGTATCCGTGTCCTTCCGTGCCATCCTTGATCGTCATGAACCTGAAATACATGCTTGAGAGGTCAACACAAAGGTTGAGTGATATTCATAGAGTTTGTTAAATCGTTTGAACACAATATGTTGGTAGTGTGAGTTATAGGCTCACACCAATGTTTGGAAAACAAAACAGGTAGGCTACGTTATTATACGCCCGGAACAGTTATTATACACTAAGCTTATGACACCATAACGTTAACGTGTACCAATATCGATCGGCAGATTTATCCCGGTAGGTACTTTGCTAACATACCTAAATCTCAAATATTAGTGCATTTGTTTGAACTTAGTCAATACAAATGGGATTCGTCAATCCCAATAGGCCTATTCACAATATTTGCGCTCACTATTGTTAGTGATTAAATGGTTCATAATAAGGGATCTCGGTTTAGCAAGGTTGGTACTTAGTGATAATAAAACAATCAGGCAAGCATACAATTTAAAAACATTGTGCTCGGTTAAAATAGCATGTATTCCCCCCAAGGGTTTGTAAAACAATTAAGTAATGGAAAATGGGGCTGTGAACTCACCTTGAGTTGGATGATGTATAATGAGAATGATGGATATGCCGTAAGAACTTCTATGAGCAACCTAGAATAATCGTTGCGACTTAGGATCGGAGTAAAGAATATGACGGAGTGCCTATATATATATCTTGCATTTAGTCCATGATGTGGTATGATGTATATTGTATGTCCTTGAAAGAAAAGATTCATGAACATGTATGTTTTGTATATCGTTTACTACCGTTCGGGCTGACATATTTCAGAAGTCATGTTAGTAAGCGTTCGAGGAGCCAGGACACTTTAACTCGTAAATCCATAACTCATCTCGACAGCTTACATAATGAACTCCTCACATGAGGCTCCCTACTATTGTAGTAGTTGATAAAATATATAGATATAAGTTTTGATCCGAAAAGTTACATGTCCGATATTTGAATAAACTTAGGAAAGTTTATTAGTACATGAAGATTGTTATTAGGGGTAGTTTCATAAGTCTTGAATGACCATTTTCTCTTGGTAAAATCTCATGGTTTTCTTTTAGGTGAAGTAGATCCAAATTGCTTGTTCATGTTATCGCCTAATTCATTGTTTCATGTTTACGCCTATGTAAGTTGTTATGGTCATTTCGTCATGGCCTAGCCATGACCTTTGGTCCTTGTTCCAAGGTCATGAGACACAACCTTGGCTCTAGCCATGGTTGTGGTCTTGATTATAGGTCATAAGACCTCTTGTTCCTTTTTAAAGTATAACCATAATCTAGTGACTTATATGTATGTAAATAGCTGTTAAGAAATTGAGAAATATCTCACTCAGAAAGCGTTTTCAAGGCTTGAGCTTCTTGATTCCTGAAGGAAAACATGATTCCGGACAACTTTCATGTTTTAACTTTTTGATGAATCGGACCAGAAATGCCTCTTTTTGCGTGTTTAATGTTTCTGTAACAGAAAGTTTTGGCAGCTTTGCCGCAAAGTTTTGGTAATTTCAAATCGTCATAACTTTTGACTCGTATACTCGTTTTAGGTGGTTCAAATTGCTACGGTTTCCTTGTTAGGTCCTCTACTACAATATGTAATGATTCAATATCATATTTTTACCATTTTGATCAGGTCTTACCAAGAAAGTCACTAGTTTACTTGTTTTAGTAACTTATCTTAACAATCAATTATAACAACATGTTTTACTCATTTTTATACATCATGGACATGCATACAAGACATAATATAGCAAGAATAGTATGTAAATAACATGAACATGATTATTTAACAAGAAGCAAGTTAGGGTTTGCTTACAACTTGTGAAGAAACTAACTAGAACCAAGATGAAGACCAAGAACTACTACTTAATCTTCCAAATATTTTCCAAATATTTTCCAACCATAGCCAAGCTTCCATATCAAAAACCCTATCTTATAATCCCTTGATAAACACTAATCTTATCACAAAAACAAGCCTTAGTAAAAATCTTCACTAAGAACACTTGGAAATTTGATGAGTTTTTGTGGTGTTTTATGGTGATTTTATGGAGTTTTATGGTTGAAAGGTGTTAAGGATCAACTAGGAACTATGACTTGAACTTGTGATGGATTGAATGAGCAAGATCAATGATCAAAATGGTGCATTTTGATGGTTTAGGGTCGTTGGTATTGCAAGAGAAAGGAAGAGAATGAGTCTCTTTTATACTAAAAAATGAGGAGGTTACTTGTGTTGACTTGTCAACCCTTGGAGACCAAGTTGTAATTAAGTGATGAACTATGGGTAAATTCATGAGATGAAGCCACATGGGTGGTGAATCCCCCCACCTATGGCAGTTCACAAAGCTTGGGGAGGAAGGTTTGGCTTTTTGGTGATATTATCCAAGATATGGTGTTAGTTTTGGCTCCGTAAAATGCTAACCGTAAATGGTTAAGCCACGAAACGTAAAACCGGGTGTCGTAAAATTATGGAATTCGAAAGTATTGTTAAACATGTCCATATGTTCCATAATAAAATATAAAATGAGTGGTAGGTTCCATTTGGGTGGTGAAACCCTGCTAAAAACTGGAAACACGGGTCTAAAACGCGTAATACGTAAAATGTACGAATATTGCGTAAAATTGAGAAAAGTAAAATATTACTTTTCTAATAGGTTATAAATGATTTAAAATGACTTATAATGTCTAGACTGGGCTTAGTCTAGTGTCGGTTGGTATTAAATGTCTTTTAGACATCAAACCGTAAGCCTAAAAATCACGAAATGACTTATAAAATCAAGGAATGATTTTTGGTCAATGGAGGAGGGAAAAATATGTTGACTTTTTCTAATAAGTTGAAAACTCAAATCGTCTTAGAAATGCGGTGCAAGTATAGGCTAAGGTTACGGCTGAGTAAAAACGCTTAAAACTGAAAATTTCAGTTTTTCGCGGCCGAGGTTTATTTTGGTCATGTTTTTCTCAGTCATGATTTATTCTCAAATAAATCATGAGTGTGTCAAACATTTTTCTGATACTGGTAAAATTAACGCGACCGAATTTCGTTGTGCGTAGAATTTTTGAATGACGTTTTACCCTAAAACGTGTAATTCCGTGTAATTCCTTAATAACTTTCACGAAAATGAGCTTATGAATGTCAAACTTTTAATTTGCCATGGAAATGATTTATCACTTCAGCCCAAGAAATAAAAATCAAGTTTCGGGAAAAATTTTCGGGAAAAATGAATAGTAAAAGTGAATAGTGAAATTTTCCAGGAAAAGTAAATATCCTGAAAATGCGAATTGTTACGGAGAGCAGAACTAGAACATGTCAAAGCACACAACATGATAGAACTAGATGAGCATCCCGGAATAAAGTTCTTGATTAGATGCTAGAAAACCTTCCTCTCTAAAAAGTATGTGGTTATATATATTGTTGACGGGTGCATCTATTTCTTGTCATTTGACATAGAGACACTATTGCCTTGTCTTTTGTCAGGTGCATCTAGTTAGTTATGCTCCACTAGTTCAACTATTTGCTATTTTGGTGGTTTTGAGTCGCTTGATTCGCCTTTGATTCAACTATCTGCTTTGGTGGTTTTGAGTCGCTTGATGCACCACAGGTTCAACTATCTGCACAAACATGATAGGAATAAAACGCATATCAATTGCTTCTGCACAATCTGTTAAAAAAATTACTTCTGCACAAACAAGGTCTATGGTATTTTCTCGAATAAAGTGAAAGTAAAAGAGGGGAAAACGCATAAAAAAAGATCAATTACTTGTGCTCTTAGTTTTTCCAGATCCAATGTATTTTCATCTGAAGTAGATTTTATATGGTATAAAACTTACTATATCTAATGTATATTTAAAGAGTTGTATATATTTGACATTAACTATTTAAAAACAAAATCACAAAGTTCGAAGTCTTTGGACGTATAAGTGTATCACCATTGGGCCAATCCAACCTGACTCTCACCCTACCAAAATTTCAAGTTTTGAACTATTACCTAACCTGCCTATTTTGCTACCTCTAACTATGAGCATATGAAACAAAATCGTAAGGTGCTGTAAAGAGTGCAGATGAATTAAGAATGGAAAAGATAAGCTGAAAAAATCAAATAGACCAACGTGACTACTTGATTAGAAACAGGAACCTAAGCATATAATCACCGATGTACCCAGGAACCCAAGAATATAAATTATACTGACCCGGGCGGACCTTCTTAATCTCAAAGCAACCTTTATTATCGTTTTGATTCCAAAACTGATAGACCTGATTATGCAAAATAAGGTATAGATTAAACTATAGGAATAGTTTACAAAGGTACAAGTAACTTTGTCCCAACCACCCAACTAAAAATGGAAAAGATAAGCTGAAAAAATCAAATAGACCAACGTGATTACTTGATTAGAAACAGCTATATTTTTTTATAGTCAGATCTTGGTATTTTTTGTAATAGTGAGCTGAATACCACCACCATCGTATATTATCAGTCACAACCATCACCGCCATTTTAATTGAGACCCCAAATCCAGGAATCAAAACATTTATGTTACATGAGAGAATTAAAAAGACATGGTAAGATTTTAGACATGAAATATCATAAGTTTACATTTAAAACCTTACCAGGTGACCCTGTAAATTTCTCGTATTGTTCATACGCCTGTCCTATCAGCATCAGTGTTTGGGGGTCTTCGGTTTGTGTGATGATGATGAAGACCATCACCAGTTTTGTCATCTTCATTATCAACACCAGACTAGCGCACACTGTGTGTGTGCTTTGAGAGAGATTAATGTTTTGGAAGATGTTATATTGGTACTTATCACCGAGAAAAAAAGTAAAATTTACCGATCGAGCCGGACTAGACCGCCAAACATGTCATTGGATCGGGCGTTAGCGGTGGTCTTGGTGCGAATGTTGTGGTGGTGCGAGCGGTGGAGTTGGTGAGGAGAGTGTTGAGGAGATAGAAGAAGAACAGATCTAGTTTTGGTGGATATATATTTGGGTTGGAGTATTGAAAAACATGGGCGTGTTCAATGAAATTAAGTGGAGGGGCAATTTAAATTTGGGGAAAAAATTTAGGCGGGCTACCTTTGGAAAAGTTAAAAGGAAAATTTTATTTTAGGCAATTAAGTGAGGGGACATGTAAAATATTACATATAAATTTAACACGTGAAGTATCTTAATTTTTTGCTTTTATAAGAGGTGGAAATGAGCCGAGCCGCTCGTGAAAAGCTCAAGATCATATCAGTAAAATGATTTGAGCTTTTGTCGAGTAACTAGAGTTCGTTCGAGCTGATTCTTATCGAGCTTTGAGCTCAAGCTCAAGCCTATCAAATGAAGTTAAATGTTTAATGAGTTGAGCTCAACCTTATAAAAGTTCGACTCAAGTTATTGTTGAGTTTTCGAGCTTGTAAGTGATATAGCATATGTTTTTTTAATATATTTTGTATGTAAGCGTACTAAGTGTAAATAATTAATTATAAATGTATCGAGATTTTCGAGCCAAAGGTGAACCGAATTCGATTATTAGATTATATTTCAATTTTAATTTGTGTAAGAAAACACACCTTTACAAATAAACCGAGCTTTTCGAGTGATCAAGCTCAAGCCGAGTTCAAACTTTCTCGATCCCGGATAACATGATTGGGAGGTCCTTGCATACTTGCTTCTTAGTGGCTGTGACAAACGGTGGGTGTAACCCATGCATTACCGCCTTTAATAACTTCAAATACAATTCATATAACATTCACACTATAACTATACACCTACCCAGCCGGTGCAACCTATGCATGACCGATGATAATGGCTAATTCACATGGGTCATGGGTCATATGCATTAGGTTATCACTGGTCACATTCAATAATGGGTATTTGACATAATATGGGTCATATGCATTGGGTTATAGTTGCTTAGAGTGTCATGTTACAGCACATCCATGACTGTTGATAATTGGGTACGGGTCATGTGCAATAATATTGGGTTGTAGTGGCATATAGTGTCATATATGTTATCAACCAATACATGATTGGTGATCGACAATGGGTAATTGGCATGGGTCATGGGTAATGTGCATTGGATTTTGTAAACTAAGGCAATAACCATACAACATTTTATACGTTTTGTATTTTGTTTACATTTTCATCTATTTGTAACATTTTTCGTCCCTTTTTAACCGTTTTCAATCGATTTTGATCGATGTCGCCAGTTTTTGACCGACGTTGACAATTTTCGATAGATTTTGACGGATTTAGACCGTTTTAGACCGACTACGACCGATTGCGACCGTGTTCGACCGATTTCAACCTTTTCAACCGATTTCATCCATTTTGAACGTTTTCGGCAATTTTCGCTCGTTTTCATATGTTCTAAGCTTTTCTGAATGTTTTCCTCTGTATTAAAACGTTATGAAATGTTTATTACATTTTTGTACGATTTTTTCATTTCTATATGTCCTTCTCCTTTTTATTCGGGTTATTCGGGTCAACGTGATGAGTGCTCAAACACTCATCATTTTTTGTCTAATCTAAACTGCAAAATATACAAAAACACTCAGAAATGCATCAAAATACTAAAAATATTTCAAAATTGTGTTTTATATGTTTTAGATGCAAAATGAGCAAAAATAGATGAAAAACGTACAAAGTTTGCAAAATTGACAGTTTCAGTCCCCCAACTTTCATAAAATGACAAAACTAGTCCCTGAGCATTTATTTTGCAAGAAAAGTCAACCCAAGTCCTTTTAAAATAAAAAGTTATCAAAAATAACACTTGGGTAAAAGTTTTGGTAAATTTACACTTTTGGTCCCCGGAGTTTGGAAATTTGCAAAATTGGTCCCTTGGAATTTATATTTTGGAAAATATCAAATTTTGGTCCTTGGGTTATCTAAACATGGAAATAATGGTATTTGTAATATTTTTGAATAGTGCCATGTTCAGTCCCTAACTTTTGGTATTTTACATTTTTGGTCCTTATTGTTGTTTACTAATTACCAAACGGACACCCTTTATAATATAAGCCCAAAATAACAAAACCAAATCCAATCCCACCCTTCACCACAACCTGATCCACAAACCAAATACCCAAGCCCATTCACCCAAGCCCAACTCCTAAACTAATACACCCCAGTCAACGAGGGTCAAACCCACTCCCTAACCCTTTAATAACCTGGTCGTTTGACCAGGTCAAACACCATCATCCCTAACCTCCCACACACCCCTAATTACCAGGTTTTTGTCCACCTCACCCCTCCTCCTTTTCCACTAAACCCTCACCAACTCTTCACATACATCCCCCCTCTTCATTAATTGCACCAACTGCCCACCTAACCCACTAAAAAAACTACCCTCCCTTTTTCCCGCCAACAAAAAATTCAAAGGCTCAGATTGATTTAAGCCCGTCCAATGGCTCAGGAACATGTGGGAAAGTCAAGGAGTCCTCCAAGGCTTATAAAAGAAAAAGAAGAGAAGAGAGTGTGTAGTGTAGCAGTAGTATAGTTTAGGTTTAGCTAATGTCAAATTAATGTAATCTTTTCTTTTTAATGATAATTATAGCTTGTGTTCTGTTATTTTTAAGTTAATGTAACTTTTCAATCTTCAAGTGTAACACTTGTATCATTTGCAGTGTTAATGAAATTTCAAAGATTTTTGTGAAATTCTCGTTCAAAGCCTTTTAGCTGTTACTCCTTGTTGTTCAAGCTCATTTTCAGTTTAGTTACAACTTTTTTTTTTATATGAGAAGCATTAAACTCCATTTTCACTCAGTTACCAAAAAATTCTCTAAAATACAAATAAATAAATAAAAAATAGAAAATCAGTTCTTAGAAAGAATGAAGCATGGAGCAGGGATGATGTGAATTGATCTGGGTTTTAGAGCTTATTGGTAAGCTATAGGTTATGTTTTGAGGTCTTGGTTGCATGTTCTGATCATTTAGCCAATTGTAAGCTATTTCCTAAATTCTTGCTATTTACTGTATCAATACTTGTCTTAGGTTTATTTATAGTCAATCTTGCTTATTAGGTGTAGTTATAGCTTGTTAATCAGTAGGTAGTAAGAACCTGAGTTCATCTAACCTAAATCTCTTGTGAATCAAAAACAGTTTGTAGTTAAGGGTGTGTTTGGTTTAATAGCATACTCTGTGATTTAGTCTGTGTTAGCTGCTATTATTAGTTCATGCATGTTTATTTATGTCTCATTAGGTCATTTCACCCATAAAATATAGTTGTTTTTTTGAAAAAAGTCAAAATGACTTCTTGAATCAAATTGTCTGTCATCTGTCATGCTTTAGGTTTCCAAATCTCATCATAAGTGGTTAAAATAGATTAACATCACCTCATCATAACTTAATATTGCATGTATAATCAGTAGAGATCCATCGAAGTTCACTTAAGTCAAAGTATCATGTTTTCATAAAAAGTCAAGTTTCACCATTCTCAGATTTTCCATTTTTTCAAGGATTTAATTAAAATTTTGTGTAATGATTTAGGGGGTGAAAATTGTTTCCATAGATTGTCCCCCAGCTCAACTTTCATGTCCTAGCATCCTTTTATTTTTTCTAATTTTTTGCTGGGCCCCACAAGCCTCCAAAGTAGGCTGCAGGGGGGGAACCCTGCCCTGCATCAGCAGCACCACATCCACCAAGCCACCTTTGGTGGTGGTTTCTGACCACCTCAGTGGTCCCACAAGCCACCTCTTAGGTCCTTTCAACCCCCTCCAAGTAGGGTTCATGGTTTGACCTTTGGTTTGACCTCAAACCCTCTAAGACCCACCTGAATTTGCCACATAACTTTGTCCCTTTTTCATCTTTGAAACAAGATATATAAGTGCTTATTTAAGCTTATTTGCTTATTCAGTGGTCACCATTTGCTTTTTCTTGCTCACACATGTTCATCTAACTTATTTGGACCTGAATCACCCATTGTGGGTCCCACTTAAGCCCATTTTAGCTTATTTCCCTCCACAGTTAACAAAAATTAACTGTTTGGCTTATTGCCTTCCACAGTGCTTATTTTCAATCTATAAAAAAGTTGTTTTTACAAAAGTTTGTTGTTTTTAGGTGTAAATTAGTTTTCGAAAAGAAAAATCAAGAAAAATCAATTTAATTTTAAGTGATAGTTTTATTTAATTTTATTTAAATTTTAATTTTCATTTTTAGATTTTTATTAAGTACTTGGTGTTTTTATATTTTTATTAATTTCCTTTTAAGTTAAAGTAATTTTAATAATTTTCTCAGATTTTTATTTTATCATTTAGTATTTATTAGAATTAATATTAGTTTTATTAATTATTAATTAATAATTAAGTTTTAAATAGCATAATTAGTTTTTATTAAGTAAGACCTAGTTTTTATATTTTTCCTAACTTTTATATGTTGTAAAGTAATTTTAGAATTTTTCTTATAATTTTTACTGTTCATTTGCTATTTTTCTTAATTTAAAATAGTTTAATTAGGTAATTAATATTTAATTAGTAATTAATTAATATAAAAATCACAAAAAGACAAAAATACATATTTTTAATTTTAAAACTTATTTTTAGTTATTTTATAATTTTAGAAATTTTATTTTCATTTTCCTAGTACTTAAATAATATTATATTGTATTTAAGTTATTTAATTATTAATAATTAGTATTAATAAGTAATTAATTAATAATAAATAATTAAATAGTGTAAAAATTTAGTTTCTTTTTCTAAAAATTTTCTTTCATCTTTTAGTTTGTAAAAAAGTCATTTTCGCCCCCTGTGGGTTTTCAGATTTCAGTTTTCACGTTTTATTTTGTACGTTTACGTTATTTAAAACGTGAACGTACGCGTTTTTAGGTTTAAATCGTTTCTGGTTTTTCTAATTTCACACTCTTATTCATATAGCTTGTTTAAGCTATTTCTTCATATATTCCTTAGTTCAAATAACTCAAAACCCCTTTCTGTCCAAATTTACCCGATCACAAACCCGTTTAATAACCATCACACCTCGTCGGGACATAACGACCCGGGGAAACCACTATACTTCCGCGGAGCATTGACTCTATGCTGTCTGACCTTGTTGACCATTCCCTGGTCAGTTTAGGTTGACCGTTTTGGACTCAATCAAATTTTGGCGCCGTTGCCGGGGAGGTGTGCGCGCTATTCTAAACGGTTTTTCTGATTAGTGAATCGGGATATACATCCATTGTATATTTATCCATCCTTTGTTCATATTCTCTTATTATAAAAACAAAACTGTTCCCGAAAACTTTTTAAACTCAATTTTCAACGAACACAAAAACACAAAAAGATTTTCTCTATCATTTGTACAAAATGTTTCCCAAAAACTCCAAAAATATTCACCTTTACCCTCTCACATCTTTGATTCTTCATTCCTTGCCCTCTGTAAACCTTTGATTCTTTCATATGTCATATCCACACCATTGCGGTTGCCAATGGTGTGGTGGTCCTCATAATGGTGGGAATTGTCCCGGCTGTAGCATGGTAGAGTCAGGAGATGGGTCTGTCTATAACCAAGCTCCCTATCCTTACCATGATACATCTGATTCATCCTACCAGCCACCACATCATGAGATACTGACATATCTGTGTGAATTTTGTGGTGGTCCTCACCAAGGATTTGTGTGTCAAGCCTGAAACACGTTTGTCTATGAACAGTTTTCCGGTGATGCTCAGAACTTTGGTTATGACCAATACCCATATGATTCACCAGTCCAGACTCAACAGTTTTACTGTTGTGATTACTGTGGAGGTCCACACTTCAGCTCAGATTGTCAAACGGGAAATCCATATCCTTGTGACAATTTTGACACACCTTATTACGACCAACCTCCACAGTACGATATGAATCAAGCACTTCTTCCAGAAATGCAAAATATGATGAAAATCGTTGATGAGCTTAAAGGTTTAGTTAAAGACTTTGCCCAAAGACATACTCATCAAAAATCCATAGAAGAATTGCTAGCTGAAGAGCAGGCTGCTAGAATAAATTCCCAAAACGCCTATGAAAAATCTGTGAGGGAATCCATTGCAAAAGAAAAAGCAGCCAGATCTAGCTCTCAGTTCCGTTTTATTCCTGATGACAGTGATGATGAAGATACACTTGATATTCTTCAATTTTATAAAACTTCATCAAGTTCGTCAGTTGATACCCCAGCAGTTGAGATTCCATCTCAAACAGCTGCTATCACACCCGAGGTTCCCACTCACTCTTTGATCATGGGGGACGAGCATCTTGACACTGTTCCTGATAAGGAATCGGACGAATTCATAAAGTCTAGTGTTGAGGACCTTGTCCCAATCCCAAGAGAGTCACAGGGAATTCTTGAGCATATGTGTGATGTTCCTTCCCCACTTGAGTGTTCAAACGATCATTTTGAGACTTTCTCAGATATTAATGATGATTGTACATCTCATGGAGACATTGAGTATATTGAGGCATCACTCCCTCAGTCTGATGTTGATCCTCTTCTTGAGGAGTTCGCTGATGAACTTACTCACATCAATCCACTTTCCTTGGAAAGTGATGATGGTCTCCTCGATTTCCAAGCCGATCTGGGAGAAATTGAAAGTCTCCTATATCATGATCTGTCACTCACTTCTGATCCCGACAGTCTAATAGAGAATGTTAATCTCTTTGTTCCCGAAACTTTCAATACTACTCTCACCAATCCTCTATTTGACTTCGAATCTGAATTCACTTTGATTTCTGATAATCCACTCTTTGATATTCAGAATGAGGATTGTGACGAGTCTATTCTGGAACATGAATTCACAAATTCACATCTTGTGAATAATTCTCTTCATGAGGATTTCTCCGGTGAACTCACTCATCATATCATGACTCCTCCGGAGTTTGATAACCCAAGGGGAGATGCACTCAGTCTTGAGGATTTGCAAATTCCCACCCACCCTCCTGGGTTGTTTACGAGCTTAACCTTTGAAATCCAAACTCAGGCTAATGAGCCTCCTCTCGAGGAAGAAGATCAAATCATGATTTTCATCACGGTTTTCTTCCTTTTCTTCACCTATAAGGTGACTTCTTCTCTTCTTCACTCCTTCGGGAATGAAGACACCATCTTTGATCCCGGCATTTTCATGTATCATTATCTTGAGCCGGATACATATCTCATCGGAGTGGAACTTTCACGTGCTTCAAATGTTTGTCAAAACATCTTGAATGAAAGTCCGATTGAGATTGTTTCTTCCACATCATGCTTCCCCAAGGACAAATGAATTCGGGGTCGAGTCAAGCTAGCGACTCGGTAAACAAAAACAGTAGCATTTACTTAGGGTTTTCACCCTAAGTGTGGGGGAGTTACCCCTATTATTGTTACAAAAGTGAAAAACAAAATGGTGTTTTTCACGCTTAGCTTGTAATGTTGCCCTTTTACGTTCAAAATGTCGGCATAATAGCCGGGACTTTGAATATTGAGGACAATATTCATTCTAAGTGTGTGTGTGTGTGTGGGGGGGGGGGGGTATTTCGCTATTCTAGCGAATTTTATCACATTTTACTATCTTATACCCCCGTTTTTGGCCAAAATTTCAAAAAATTTTAAAATTTTTTTCATTTGTGCTTTAAAATTTTTGTGGTAATCAGTCCGCCAGGTCTAACCGACAAAAGGGATTGGCTAATCCAGGAGAAAACGGCTCTTGGTAAAGATATATCAAATCCGTTTATGGCTTGCAATTTGCCCAAAATTGTATGGTACCTCAACTCGCCATATCCCATAAAGCGAATGAGTTGGCTAGCCTGCAAGATTATGGCTTGTGGTTAAGGCCGTGGAAAATCCATAATTGGTAATCAGCTCACCAAGATGTTTACTATTCCATCAAGAGCTGGCTAGTCCAGAACCAAACGGCTTTTGGTAAAGACTAATCAAATTCGTTGACAGCTGGTGGTTTGCTCAAAATCACACGGTTATCAGGTGTGCCACAGTTCTTACACCTGGCTACTCCAGAAGTGATGGCTTTTGGTAAAGAGTTTAAAATCCATCAAGTTTTCAAAACAGTTTATTGCTAGGGACTAGCAATAGTTTAGTGTGGGGGATTGATGAGTGCTCAAACACTCATCATTTTTGGTCTAATCTGAACTGCAAAACATACAAAAACACTTAGAAATGCATCAAAATACTAAAAATATTTCAAAATTGTGTTTTATATGTTTTAGATGCAAAATGAGCAAAAACAGATGAAAAACGTACAAAGTTTGCAAAATTGGCAGTTTCAGTCCCCCAACTTTCATAAAATGACAAAACTAGTCCCTGAGCATTTATTTTGCAAGAAAAGTCAACCCAAGTCCTTTTAAAATAAAAAGTTATCAAAATAACACTTGGGTAAAAGTTTTGGAAAATTTACACTTTTGGTCCCCGGAGTTTGGAAATTTGCAAAATTGGTCCCTGGGAATTTATATTTTGGAAAAGATCAAATTTTGGTCCTTGGGTTATCTAAACATGGTAATAATGGTCCTTGTAATATTTTTGAATAGTGCCATGTTCAGTCCCTAACTTTAGGTATTTTACATTTTTGGTCCTTATTATTGTTTACTAATTACCAAACGGACACCCTTTATTATATAAGCCCAAAATAACAAAACCAAATCCAATCCCACCCTTCACCACAACCTGATCCACAAACCAAATACCCAAGCCCATTCACCCAAGCCCAACTCCTAAACTAATACACCCCAGTCAACGAGGGTCAAACCCACTCCCTAACCCTTTAATAACCTGGTTGTTTGACCAGGTCAAACACCATCATCCCAAACCTCCCACACACCCCTAATTACCAAGTTTTTGTCCACCTCCTCCCTCCTCCTTTTCCACTAAACCCTCACCAACTCTTCACATACATCCCCCCTCTTCATTAATTGCACCAACTGCCCACCTAACCCACTCAAAAAACTACCCTCCCTTTTTCCCGCCAACAAAAATTTCAAAGGCTCAGATTGATTTAAACCCATCTAATGGCTCAGGAACATGTGGGAAAGTCAAGAAGTCCTCCAAGGCTTATAAAAGAAAAAGAAAAAGAAGAGAAGAGAGTGTGTAGTGTAGCAGTAGTATAGTTTAGGTTTAGCTAATGTCAAATTAATGTAATCTTGTATTTTTAATGATAATTATAGCTTGTGTTCTGTTATTTTTAAGTTAATGTAACTTTTCAATCTTCAAGTGTAAGACTTGTATCATTTGCAGTGTTAATGAAATTTCAAAGATTTTAGTGAAATTCTTGTTCAAAGCCTTTTAGCTATTACTGCTTGTTGTTCAAGTTCATTTTCAGTTTAGTTACAAGTTTTTTTTTATATGAGAAGCATTAAACTCCATTTATATTCAGTTACCAAAAAATTCTCTAAAATACAAATAAATAAATAAATAAATAATCAGTTCTTAGAAAGAATGAAGCATGGAGCAGGGATGATGTGAATTGATCTGGGTTTTAGAGCTTATTGGTAAGCTATAGGTTATGTTTTGAGGTCTTGGTTGCATGTTCTGATCATTTAGCCAATTGTAAGCTATTTCCTAAATTCTTGCTATTTACTGTATCAATACTTGTCTTAGGTTTATTTATAGTCAATCTTGCTTATTAGGTGTAGTTATAGCTTGTTAATCAGTAGGTAGTAAGAACCTGAGTTCATCTAACCTAAATCTCTTGTGAATCAAAAATGGTTTGTAGTTAAGGGTGTGTTTGGTTTAATAGCATACTCTGTGATTTAGTCTATGTTAGCTGCTATTATTAGTTCATGCATGTTTATTTATGTCTCATTAGGCAGTTCACCCATAAAATATAGTTGTTTTTTGGAAAAAAGTCAAAATGACTTCTTGAATCAAATTGTCTGTCATCTGTCATGCTTTAGGTTTCCAAATCTCATCATAAGTGGTTAAAATAGATTAACATCACCTCATCATAACTTAATATTGCATGTATAATCAGTAGAGATCCATCAAAGTTCACTTAAGTCAAAGTATCACGTTTTCATAAAAAGTCAAGTTTCACCTTTCTCAGATTTTCCATTTTTTCAAGGATTTAATTAGAATTTTGTGTAATGATTTAGGGGGTGAAACTTGTTTCCATAGATAGTCCCCCAGCTCAACTTTCATGTCCTAGCATCCTTTTATTTTTGCTAATTTTTTGTTGGGCCCCACAAGCCTCCAAAGTAGGCTGCAGGGGGGAACCCTGCCCTGCATCAGCAGCACCACATCCACCAAGACACCTTTGGTGGTGGTTTCTGACTACCTCAGTGGTCCCACAGGCCACCTCTTAGGTCCTTTCAACCCCCTTCCTAGTAGGGTTCATGGTTTGACCTTTGGTTTGACCTCAAACCCTCTGGGACCTACCTGAATTTGCCACATAACTTTGTCCCTTTTTCAGCTTTGAAACAAGATATATAAGTGCTTATTTAAGCTTATGTACTTATTCAGTGGTCACCATTTGCTTTTTCTTGCTCACACATGTTCATCTAACTTATTTGGACCTGAATCACCCATTGTGGGTCCCACTTAAGCCTATTTTAGCTTATTTCCCTCCAGAGTCAACAAAAGTCAATTGTTTGGCTTATTGCCCTCCACAGTGCTTATTTTCAATCTATAAAAAAGTTGTTTTTACAAAAGTTTGTTGTTTTTAGGTGTAAATTAGTTTTCAAAAAGAAAAATAAAGAAAAATCAATTTAATTTTAAGTGATAGTTTCTATTTAATTTTATTAAAAATTTTATTTTCATTTTTAGATTTTTATTAAGTACTTCGTGTTTTTATATTTTTATTAATTTCTTTTTAAGTTGAAGTAATTTTAATAATTTTCTCAGATTTTTATTTTATCATTTAGTATTTATTAGAATTAATATTAGTTTTATTAATTATTAATTAATAATTAAGTTTTAAATAGCATAATTAGTTTTTATTAAGTAAGACCTAGTTTTTATATTTTTCCTAGCTTTTATATGTTTTAAAGTAATTTTAGAAATTTTATTATAATTTTTACTGTTCATTTTCTATTTTTCTTAATTTAAAATAATTTAATTAGGTAATTAATATTTAATTAGTAATTAATTAATATAAAAATCACAAAAAGACAAAAATACATATTTTTAATTTTAAAACTTATTTTTAGTTATTTTATAATTTTAGAAATTTTATTTTCATTTTCCTAATACTTAAATAATATTATATTATATTTAAGTTATTTAATTATTAATAATTAGTATTAATAAGTAATTAATTAATAATAAATAATTAAATAGTGTAAAAATTTATTTTCATTTTCTAAAAAATTTCTTTTATCTTTTAGTTTGTAAAAAAGTCATTTTCACCCCCTGTGGGTTTTCAGATTTCAGTTTTCACGTTTTATTTTGTACGTTTACGTTATTTAAAACGTGAACGTACGCGTTTTTAGGTTTAAATTGTTTCTGGTTTTTCTAATTTCACAGTCTTATTCATATTGCTTGTTTAAGCTAATTCTTCGTATATTCCTTAGTTCAAATAACTCAAAACCCCTTTCTGTCCAAATTCACCCGATCACAAATCTGTTTAATAACCATCACACCTCGTCGGGACATAACGACCCGGGGAAACCAGTATACTTCCGCGGAGCATTGACTCTAGGCTGTCTGACCTTGTTGACCATTCCCTGGTCAGTTTAGGTTGACCGTTTTGGACTCAATCACAACGCGAGTAACCAAAATACTAAATAGGGTCCCGTATCGGGTTGAAAATATTTAGCTAACTCGGGTTCGGGGTCGACCCGATTGACCCGAATAAGGATTAATGTTCGTCAATTTTTGATCTTCTGTTATAAATACAGCTAATGATTTGCACACTCAAAAAAGTTTTTTGCATACTCAAGGTACAAGTGGTTGAAGCAGAGTATTTAATGTTGTACAAGTATTTAATGCACAAATGGAGTGTCCCAATCAATTTATAAAGTGTGCAAATCCAATCCCCACTATCCATAAACCCTAATTTAACACACTCTAAAAAGTCATAACAAATCCCAAATCAAAATCAAACTAACTCATGTCGTCTTATCTTTGTGATGATTACTACAAATGTGATAGGCCAGCAATCGTGGTAACATCTTGGACACCATCCAACCCTGCTCGATGTTTCATTTGCTGCCAAAATTGATGGGTAAGTTATCAGATACGTTTCGTTTAAAGATTATTAAGTTTAAATGTTTAATATACTACATTTTTTTTATTTTAGAAATCGGGTACGAAGAAATGTGAAAAATTTTATGGTATGATCCAGAGGAGGAATGTGATTGGTACAAGATGCATTTGTTTGAGATGTATAGCAAACTGAATCCCAATCAAAGGCGTGAGGTTCAAATTGAAGTTAATCGTCAAAGAATGATTGAGGAATTGGAGGCAGAATTGACAAATGCCTTAAAGAAAGTCCGTGTTTGGAAGTCAACACTTTGTGTTTTTGCAGTTGTGGTTTCTTTAGTACTTGAACTGAAGTAGTATACTGTTTATGGCTAGATTGTGTGGTTTATAGTGGCTCATGTACCCCATTTTTTGGTGAATGGTTAAGTGTTTGCTTGTAAATTTAACTGATCTTGATCTTTTGGCTACTCGATATCTTTTGCCAGTAATTACCCAAAATGGCACAATTTGACTATCCTGTTTGACCTTATGCAAATGAATGTACAGGCACAAAACTACCAAAAATTACCCAAAGTGACAATCATGATTGGCTATTAGTTATCTTTTGAAAGTAATTACCCGGAATTGCCCAAATTCACTTGGAGACTCTTTGACTTTTGCAAATGACAATCAAGTTTAACAATCTTTGTTTGACTTTTAACAAAGCATCATAACATAGTCAACAAAACAACATAACATAATTAATCAACAAAAAGATAACTTGATCATATAGTAATCGATAACTTGATTAACAAAGAAACATAACATAAGTTTTCTTTGTACACAAAAACATTAAACTTCAAAGAAACATAACATAAGTTTTCTTCGAGTCACGGTCAAACATTTATTCCCTCGTGTCAAAACCCGATCCCAAATCATTGTTGGAAATATTGAGTTTGGAAGTTTATTATTCATAAAGCATGAGATACACGTAGTTGTTGCATCAACTCATTGTACTTGTTAAGTCAAGACTTGGTAAAAGGAAAGTGGAGACTTTTGCCTACCACACTCAATTCCTTATCTTTAGCAACAGTTTTAAAATATCTTCAATTCACAGTATGATTTAGGCGCCTTTGGTCGATCCCTTTTCCCGCCAAAATTCTTGGGAACCGTTTATATACCTCTCCAGCCTATTTATAACTCTCTATTGTATATATACCAAATAACACACACAAACACATATATCACTTTCAAAGAAAACTTCAATAATGGCAGCAAATGGTAACTTTCAAAATGATGCAGAAGAGTACGAGTGGGTATTAAACAACAGTTTGCTATGGGACGCAGTGTTTAATCATTTCGGGTGTGATCTCGTTTACGAATATGGGTCGTATAGGCAGGTAGATACATGGATGAGGACAATAATTTTGAAATGGCTGCATAGACAAGACTTTTACTTGGATGAGCGTTGGGGACTGAATGATGTGGAGGTGGAGGAAGAAGATGAAAAGGATGAGGAGGATCAACAGGATGCGCAGCAAAATGTGGTGGAGCAGCAAAATGAAGAGGATGCGCAGCAAAATGTGGTGAAGCAGCAAAATGAAGAGGATCAGTAGCAAAATGTGATGGAGCATCAAAATTTGGTGGAGCATCAAAATGTGGTGGTGCATCAAAACCAGGGGTTCAACAAGATGGGTTTGCATTTGCAGACGCGTTAAATCTAGAAAACAGGATTAGCAATCTTGAAATTAAGTTTCAATATCTCCTGGAAAGGAAAAGGATGCAACACAGGGAGTACAGCGCTCTGGTTTTAACAAGTTGGTGTGAAATGGAGTAAAGCAGTTTTTAATGATGATGTTTTTATGTTTTTAGTATCTTTAGTATGTAGGTAGGATAATTATATTTATGTTTGCAGCTTTTATGAATGGTTGTATCTTTTTAAAAATATCAATGAAAATTTTGAGACCTTGTATGGTTGCTTGTGATGTCAAACTGTCAAAGGTGTGTTTGGTTTCTTGGATAAAAGCAGTATGTCAAATTGTTAAAATCCAGAAATGATGTGTTAATGTTGCTAGTTATAAATAGTATTGCTAAGTGTAATTGATGATGTGATTATTGTGATTCGGGTAATGAGTTAGGTTTTGTGTTTTTGGGACTAATATTTTGCAGGATATGCTGAGAAAAGTGCTGGAGTCCTGAAAAATAAGCTATTTCGAGTGGAAACTGACTTAGTGTTGCTAGGCATATTTTAGTGCTGTTAAGCCTAACTTAGTCCGGCTAAGGATTGTTTTGCTATTTTTGAGAGTGCAGGGTACTATTTTAGAAATATGAACGGTTAAGGGTTTGTACACTTCAATCATTCACAGTTTCATACAATTGTTTTTATCCGATCAAAACTCTATCAAACATAAACCCACTGCTTGATTTTATCAATTAATTGCAATTCCCAGCAAAACCCTACCAAAATTTTCAAATTTCACAATGTCAACTCTGTCTTTTGCCAACCTGCATAACATGATTGCATTCTTGCAAAAGCCCACCAAGGAGAATGAAGAGTTCACTGAAGTTGTTGATTTTCTCAATGCTACTCATATTAGGTATGCATTAACAGTTAACCCTACTGTATATGTTTCCAACATCAAACAGTTTTGGGCTACTGCAAAGGTTAAAACTATTGATGAGGAAGTACAGATTCATGCCCTTGTGGATGGGCAGAAGATTATTGTTACAGAGGAATCTGTTAGAGAAGTTCTTCATCTAAGAGATGTTAATGGAATTGCGAATCTTCCAGACTATATTATTTTTGAAAACCTTCAAGAGATAGGGTATGTAAGAAAAAATGATTCTTTGAAATTTAATAAAGGTGGCTTTCCCCCACAGCGGAAATTCTTAATTCACACTTTGTTACAATGTCTTAGCCCAAAGACTACTGGTTGGAATGAGTTTAGTAGTAACATGGCTTCTGCCCTTATATGCTTGGCAAAAAATGAAGAAAAATTCAATTTTTCAAAATTAATTTTTGATCATGTGGTTAACGCCTTCGATAATTCTTCAAACTAACATTACTTATATCCAAGATTTTTGCAACTTCTTATGGACAAACAATTTACAAATAAGAAAATTCACGACAATGTTTATCTTGTTCACTCTCATATTAAAAATGTATTTTCTAACATGAAGAGAAAGGGTAAGGACTTTCCTGTCATAGTTAAACCATTGTTTCAAGCAATGTTGGAACTAGGTCAACATAAGAAGGGTGAAGGTTCAAGAACTTATAATGAATCAAGTTCCAATGGAACTGATTCAGGTGAAGGAAACCGCAGGTGCCAAGAAACCAAGGGGGACAATGCAAGTGATGAAGATAGAAGTGATGAGGATAGTATGGAACTTGTTAAAGAATTGATGGTTAAATGTACCAAACTTAAAGAACATGTTCTTGGCATATAACAAATCACAGATACTCAGGGGGATGTAATTACAAGTTTGAAGCAGAGGGTTAAGCAATTGGGAGGTCAGAAGGGGTCAAGAACCAAGTCATTCAAAAGACTGAAAAAAAGTGGGCACAACACAAAGGATTAGTTCATCTGAAAGCATAAATTTTGGGGAGGATGATCCCAAACATGGGAGGAATGAAACAAAAGATTCAGGGGAAGCTATGGAAAATGTTGATAGTGCTGCTGCTGGTGATGACATTGGTGTGGATATGGATGTGGATTCTGGTGAGAATGATGATGAGTATGTGGTTGCTGATAATCAAGGTAATGAGGTTGTTATGGAAGCAGAAATCAAAGGCATGAGAGATTCTACTGCTGGTACAAGTGTAGAAATGGCCAAGGAGGATACTACTGCTGAGGAAAATGTTCTTGTTGCTAGTGATGATGATGAAACTTTGGCCGAAGCAATGATTCTATTGAAGACACGATTTAAACAAGCAGTGCCACAATCACCACTTCCAACAGAACAATCACAACCACCACCACAACAACCAAGAGTACCTGTCAAAGGTGTGGTGATTAGAGAACCAACTCAACCAATCAAGAAGAGTGTACAAGAGCCAAGTTAAAATGGAAAAGGCAAAGGTATTATGGTTGAAGAGCCTAAGCATGATCCTTTGATTAAGGATCTTCCTTTTGAGTACTAGCCCAAACACAAGCAACTTGAAGTAGATGAAGCTGCTGCAAGAAAATTGGCTGCTGCGTTTGCAGAGGAAAATCAGATGGTACTTGAACAAAAAAGGAAATACGTTGAAGCTGAGGCCAAAACAAAAGCACTATTGGATTCTTGGGATGAAGAAAGGATTAAAGGTGATGCTGATATTGCACTGATGAAACATATAAAAGAAGAAATGCGAGAGTACACTCAAGAACAAAAAGATGAATGCAAGAGGAATTATGAAGCTGAAAGGAAGAAATTTTATCTCAATCAAAGAAAGAAGAGAAAAGTGCTCAGTCGTCCAACAGTTAAGCAAAAGAGGAAGTACTATGAGTACTATCTAAACAATATGAAGGGTTGGAAGCTTGTTCAATTAAAGCGATACTCAGATGATGAGATCTTCAAAATTTATGAAAGAGCCAAAAACTCAATGTAACTAATCTATATCAATGTTAATCATAACTGACTTCACATTTTGCTATAAATAATAGTCACATGAATATTTCGCAATGTGACTACTTTGAATGTATTGGTCAATAATACCATTATAATGTGGCCATAAACATCATTTAGATACATATTTCTGATATGGTGTGACTATTGTAAAGCCTATAGTTACAATGTCACTATTTTTTTTTTAATTTTTTTTATGTTTTTTTGTAAAGCCTATAGTTACATGATCGTGCTTCAGTTAAGTGTGGCTATACACATTAGGATTTGGAAAACAAACACACACTAAATTTATATGTATCGAATTTTAGTTACACTTAATCATGTTTCTATGGTTTAGTGTGACCATATATGACATTTGGTCACACTCTTCAAGTGTGTGACATATATTTGTCACTCTTAAATGCATTTCATGACTAACGCTTCAAACTGAGTTTTTAGTTGTCACACATTTCAAATTCATATGTGGCTAACTATTCAGCAAAGAATAGCAGTCACGTTTAAATAATGTGTGACAAACTTGACTATATAATTTAGCCACATACGCAAGTACTTCATGTGACCATATATCTTTCTGGTCACACTTTTCAATTGTGTGACATATATTTGTCATATATGTATATCTATAGTGTGACTATGTACAAGATATGACTCGACTTAGCAACCATGTAATCAATTAGATAATTATCTAAGGGTTTAAACAATGAACAATAATGCACTAAAAATGAGTGCATACACGGAAGGCTAAGGCGATTTGGTTGCACATTTGGGAAGATTGTAAACAAAATCTTCCTTTAAGTAAAATGCTTAAAGTTAGAAACGAAAAGATAGGCTCGAAAGGGTGTACTAGGGGTTTCGTGTACTAAAAATGAGTACAACGCTAAGGTGTAGGAAAAATTAATTGACTCTACTAGTCAAGTAATATGACTTAAATGGTCAAGTAATTATGATACGGGTTTAACACAAGGGTGATCCTAATGCCTCTTATCATGTAGTAAATCCTACTACACGAATGTAGTCTCACTAGCAGTCTCGGGGATGCATCACTAACGCAAGTTCTAGAATCTAAATGCTACCGGTACACTCATAAGCACTAATAATGAATGCTTTTCCTATCAAATCTAAAGGTGAACCTCACATATTTGCGTGGAAAATTTTTCTGAATGGTACGGTTTTGTGCTAGTCATACAACTCCTATCCATGAGACGCTTGCTAAGGCTAAAGTTTCACTCCTAAATGTTGTAAAAAAATTTAAATTTGGGGCTAAAATTATGCTAACAAGTATTTCTCTTAGTTTTATTACACACCTACCATCTAACAAACAAACTCAAGTGCAATTGTATCCTATAAGGTATCATCATTTACCCTCCCCTTACACTTAGGATGAACATTGTCCCCAATGTTCAATTAAAGGATGTAAAAGTAAAACAGGTAAAAGAATGAAAACAAATACTCCCCTGATTCATTCGGTGTGGATAGTGTGTCAACAAGGTTAGATCTTCCTCCAAGAAAATGAACGTTTAAAGCTTCCCTTCCAGAAATATAAATCATCTTCTTGTTATATATAACCTGTTAAACCTGAGAAAACAAACAAGGAAACCTTGCGTAAAATCGCCGGCAACCTATATATACTAACAAATCCTAGAAAATAGTTTAAGATATAATGCTTGTGGAATGAATGTTTGCAGATTTCCTGGAGTTTATAAAATTAAAGAATTAACAAAAACTTTAAGACTCCGTTAGAAAAACAAAACTCACAAAATTTCCAGAATTTTACACATGACGCCGTCAGGTGTTAATTCCTGATGCCGTCATAAGTGACCTGCAGAAATCTTTACGTTAAGTTTCCGAAAAATTTCTGGAAAAACTTATGTCCTACTTCCTGGAAAATCCTGCAAAACATCATTATGACTCGATACAAGCATTTGACTCTAACAAATACTAATATACATGTTCATTTAATATTGTGGCGAATCATGATCAATTTTGTTCTTATAAACAAATTTGGGGTTTCCCCTTACACTTAGCTTTTGCAAAATACCTTTATACGAAGTTAAGACGAAGTTAAATGACAAAATAAAGCATTTTCACAATTTTAGTTTGAAACATGATCTACCAACAATAAAAATAAAGCATGCATACGGAAGAAAATAACAATCAAACAATTCAAACAAATAAAAACACACAAAACATGGGTTGCCTCCCAAGAAGCGCTTTTCTTTATTTACGAGTCTTGTAGCTAGACTCAAGGTCATGGGCAATTACGTGACCTCGTCTCTCGAGATGACATATCCCATATAATTGTGATCCTCGCTATCGGGGTGGTGGTGTTTCAATCGATCGACACTTGCAATCACCTCCCATCCTCCTTTACTACTCAAGGTAACCATTCCACCTTGGCGTATGCTTTCAATTGTGAATGGTCCATACCACCATGGACTCGGCTTGTCGGGAGGTACTTTTATCTCAGAATGCCTTAAGAGTACTAAGTCTCCTTCTGCAAATGGTACATGATTCTCCGTCGGTTGACTACATTCAAATTTGACATGAACTTTATTGCAGCTTTTGGCTTTCTCAGGCTTAGTTTCCTTGTAGCTTTTGATTCTTGTTTCCCATGCAAGGATTTTTTTTCTTGAACATGATTAGGCAATGTATCAATGTTGTTTTCGAGCTTCCTTTCCATCAGGCTTTCTTACACACATTGTGGGGTCATAGGAAAGCTAATCTTTCTTTTTCCTGACTTAAGTTCAATTTCCCTTTTTTTCATACCTAATGACAGCTCTTGCGGTGGTGAGGAATGGTGCTCCAAGAATTATTGACATGCACCCACCTCTTTTATCATCGATGATCATGAAATCGACAGGATACATGAATCCTGCAACATTGACCAGTACATCCTCAGCAATTCCCAAAGGGTATACATAAGAGTGACCCGCGAAGGATAGCCTAACACGGGTGGTAGCCGGCATTTCCGTGGTTAATTGGGTGTAAATAGTTAGGGGCATAAGATTTACTTCCGATCCTTGATCGGCGAAAGCATCCAGATGTTGCAACTTCCCAATGATGGCTGGTATCTCAAAGTTCCCACAAGCCATCTGCTTAGTAGCCACTTTTTATATAAGTAGCTTTTCAAATACCGGTCCCCTAGGTAATGTATCATACTCATCATTCCCCTCTTTCTCCTTCTTTGAAACCAGTTTGGAGGATTGGTTACGCCTGTCACCCTTTATCCAATTTGTTATGGTCTTCTTGTTTATATCCTTTTTTAGGTAGTAACCTAGTGATTGGGATTTTAGCGGTTCCTCAATGGTTTGTTCACTAGAGGTTTCCTTTTCCTTATTATCCTCGTGGACAATTGTGATAGAATTAACAAATCGGGTAGTGGGGGTAGCGCTTTCTTTTCTTTATAACATCATTTATGGGGTTTTTTGGTTTGCATATTCCTCCACTAGGCTCATCATCTCCTTCATTTTCTCTTGCATCTCCTCCTTTTGTTTATAAACAGCTTCCTCGAATTTAGCAAACCGCTCAGAATGGGTTGCCATATACTCTCTCATTCGAGCTTCGAATTCCGGGCTGAGGTTTTGAGGACGTGAATAAGGTGGAGCATAATTTTGAAAGGTTTCAACATTCTCTCTAGAGGGTGACTCAGACAACGGCGTCAAAATCATTTTTGAGAATTGACGATTGCCCGTCTAGGACTTAAAGGTCTCTTTTGCTTTTCCATGAGATAGTCAACTTTTGTTTCAAGTTTGCAAAGGAGTTCTTCGGAGATTCCCCAGGCGTCGAGATTGCGTTGATAGCCGAGTTTATAATATGAGTAACTTCCCATAACTCTTGATTATCGAAGGCAAGCTCATCAATAATCTCCCAAGATTCCTTGGCATTTCTATCACGCAACCTGCCTCTGGCGGCTCGATCTATGGTACACTTGGTGTGAAAGTCGACATGGTCATAGAAGATTTGAACTAATAGCCAAAGATGTATACCATGATGAGGGGCATTTTGGAGTAAGTCCTTGAAACGAGTCCATGCTTCATAGAAAGTTTCACCTTGACGTTGTTGGAACATCAAGATATCATTTCTAAGCATCGCAGTTTTCCCCGGTGGGAAAATTGAGCAAGGAATCGAGTGGTGAGATCATCCCATGAGGTAATGGATCCTGCGGGTAAATGTTCAAGCCATTGACTAGCTTGATCATGTAGAGAGAATTGGAATAGGTGTAATCGGGTCGACACTCTAGTTACAACATCAAGGTCTATGGAATCTACGATTTTAAGGAAATCCTTGAGATGTTGGTTAGGATTTTCGGAACGAAGTCCATGGAATGCACATCCGCTTTGCACCAACCGGATGGTGTCGGATCGCAAGGGGGAAACATTGGCTTCTTGAGTGAGCTCAATAGTGTTTCGATAGCCTTGGTGGCTAGGACGGGAATACTCTCCTAAAGTTCGGGGCCTAGGAGTTTGGTTTGCTAGTGGTGGGTTTTGTGGGTGGTTTTGTTTTGGTGGGTTGATGGGTTCAAAGATGTTACCACCTTCCATGATGTCGGATGGTAAAGGTTACGAACAAAGACACAAAGAAATGAGATAGATTAAAGAAAACCTAAAAATAAAAATAAAATCTTACTAGAAAGGAATCTAGCAAGTAGACCTAATAAAAATAAATCCTAACCTAGACAATAACTATTCCCCGGGCTGCGGCGCCAAAAACTTGATACGTGGCGATCGCAGCCTCGCAACAGGTTTTACCTCTCAAGGGATCTTGAGAAGCTTACAACCCAAACCAGGCAGTGTACCTGATCGTTGTAGTATAGTATAGTGACAAGTACCGGGGGATTGATCGTTCAACTCAGGAATAGTGTCGCTAGGATTAGAAAGCCAACTAAACTAGGTCTAGAGGTGAGGGATGATTCTTTTTGTATTTTTATATTTTTATAAAAGCAAATAAAATCTCGGGTTTCGGAAGAGTGGGCGGAATTAGTTGCTAGCTAACTAACCCAATTTATCTAAAGATGCAATCAAAATAAAATAAAAGAAATGAAAATAAACTATTATACTAATGTGGTGTAAACAATGATAAGGAAAGTTGTGTTTACTTAGGTTTCATTACTCCCTAGATATATTTTACAGGTTGATAGCTTGTTATAATTGCATGGATGACGGGTTATATTCCTTAATACTAGTCGTAGGGCCGTGTACGCCCTAACTCTATAGGGTCCTACTTCACTCCTATATCGAGCCGTCAGAAGCTCCTAACATGGGATCATTAGAATTCTCCTACGCATTAAATACAACCAAAAATCGTAGTACACCTCCGATCATGTTTCTTAAGACGTTCAAGCAAGTTACCAATGGAAGTCTGCCAGTTTTCTTAAGCCTAACATCGAATACAATCATCCGTAACAATTATAAAGAAACAATCAACCCATAATTAACATCTAGGTTTCACTACATCTAAGCAAACACAAAAAAATCTAACCTAGCATGTTAAATAGAAGACAAGCGTAAGATATAATCAAACAACACATAGACATATTGAATGATTTGAAGGGATACTTATCTTTAATTGAACATGAAAGATTCAAGGGGTTGAAACCCTTGAAAAAGTGATAAAATTCGGACTATAGTTTATTCCCTCAAAGTTGCACACTAATGAATGAAATTTGGAAAACTATATATAGATTACACATCCTGATGGCGTCATGTATTATATTGTGACGCCGTTAACTTGCCGCCAAAATTAAAATTGTATTGCCTAGATCTACTTGTGATGCCGTCATGTGTAAAAATGCTCTGGGCCGTCACTAATGTTTGGGCCATGACGGCCTTGGGTGACGCCGTCATCTCCTATGCTTAAAAACTCTTTGGATCGTCACGTGTATTTTCCACATCCACCTCTTTTGTAACTCTTGACGCCATCATGTGGAGAGTCTTGACGCCGTCAGGTACTGTTCCAGCAAGGAAAATTGAGACTTTGCCGTTTTCTTCACTTTTATGCTCCAAAAACGTCCAAAATGCTTCCTTTTCCAGATTTCTCTCCAAAAGTGCCTAAAATGACAAAAGGAACGATTTAGGGCAATATTTGATCAAATAATCATGAATCCGGGCTTAAATGACCCCCTTAAAAGTGGTACACTTTTCGCCTCATCAATGAGATCGACGTACACATTTGCTTTTTAGATGACCAACTGACAAGTTTCTCACCCAGAAATTGAGCACCTCCTAACGTACTTCTTCGAGTATCTTAACACCCCCCATGGTCAGCATCTGAGTAAGCAGTGAGAGCCATTGCATTGTCTTTAGGGTACCAGAGACCCATATGAATAGTCCCTTGAAGATACCTAAATATTCTCTTGACCGCTTCTAAGTACTTTTTGTAGGCCTGGATTGATACCGAGCACACATACAAACTGCAAATAGGAGATCTAGCCTGCTCGCAGTGAGATACATAAGAGATCCAAGCATGCTTCTGTATTTGGTTTGATCAACAAGTAGGCCTGCTGGGTCGTCATCAAGTTTGGATCTTTCAACCATTGGAGTGTCAACTGAGTTACTTGAATCAAAACCAAATTTCTTCAGAATGTCATTAGCATATTTGGCTTGATTAATGAAGATGCCGCTTAGATTTTGTGAGATTTGTAACCCCAAGAAAAATGACATTTGTCCCATCATTGACATTTGAAACTTGGAACTCATTTCCTTTGCGAATCGATCACATTCATTGGAATTAGACGATGCAAAGATGATATCATCTACATAAATTTGAACATGGAGCAGATGGTTTCCATTCTTCCTAGTGAACAAGGTAGGATCAAAAACACCCTTGGTGAATCGGTTTGCTAGAAGAAATTTGGACAAAGTGTCGTACCAAGGTTTGGGTGCTTGTTTTAGGCCATATAGAGCTTTCTTCAAACGATACACATGATTTGGCCGTTCAGGGTCCACGAAACCTTTAGGCTGAGTAACATAGACCACTTCTTTCAAATCTCCATTCAGGAAAGCAGTCTTAACATCCATTTGGTAAACTATCATGTTACTGCTAGCAGCATTGGCAAGGAACATTCTAACAGCCTCGATACGAACAACAGGTGCAAATGATTTTTCAAAGTCAATTCCTTCTTGTTGACTATATCCTTTTGCAACTAGCCATGCCTTGTTTTTCAAAACATCACCATGCTCATCAAGTTTTACTTTAAAGATCAACTTAAGAGCAATGATCATTGCGCATTCTGGTGGTGGCACCAATTCCCATACATCAAGTCGATCAAACTCATGTATTTCTTATTGCATAGCTGTGAACCAACATTCTTTTGATAAGGCATCCTTGAAATCTTTGGGTTCGGTTTTGGATAGAATGGAATTGAAGAAGCACCACAAGGCATCGGTAGCAAGTTGTTTTCTTGTAGACACTGGTCGAGAGAGATTCCCTATGATGTTGTCAATAGGGTGATCGTTGGTCCATTTTCTGAGATGTTCATGAGGTTGAGGGTAGTGTACTGATACAGCTGAGTTGGATTCTCCTGAGGAGGACGCTTCGTTAGAGAATTCAGGAGCAAATACATTTTCAAACGGTTCATCGTCAGGTGGAGCAAAAGGGTTAACTTCACATGAGTTATCTGTTGTTGCTCCTTGATGTTCTGAGGAAGATTGTACATCTGATGCATGATGAGAGTAACTAGATTCTGGAGCATCCAGATCAAGGGAGATGGAAGTGGATGGACCACTAGTGGCATGAGAAGCATTTACAGCCAAAACATTAGGATCTGTAACATGTTGTTCAGGCTCATGAGGTTGCTGTGACTCAAAGTACTCATCAAACATAGGATCAAATAAGTTCTTCAATTCCTCACTAGTGGGAGGAACATAAGGGTGGCAGGATTGGTATTCTGTACTAGTCCCGAACTAATTGGTGAAGGAGATAAAAGATTTGGTGAGGGTCCAGAACTGGTGTGTCCTGAAACCGTATGCTCTGTCAGCTCATCAAATGTGACATGGATTGTTTACATGATTTTTCGGGTTCTTTTGTTGTAGATTCGGTACCCCTTGCGATCTGGCGCATATCCAACAAATACCCCGATATCAGCCGTAGCCTTGAGCTTCCCTAAGTCTTCACTATCATTGGTTGGATAACATAGAGCTCCAAACACACGTAAAAAGGAAAAATCAGGCTTTCTGAGATGTACCAGCTCATACGGCGTTTTGTTGTGGATAGGATGTATTAACGATCAATTTTGAATGTAACAAGCAGTAGCAATAGGTTCAGCCCATAGAAACATTGGTGTTTTAGAAAATATCAGCATAGTATGAGCAGCTTTAACTAGCGTACGATTCTTTCTTTCAACAACTCCATTTTGTTGAGGAGTTCGAGGAATACTCGTTTGATGACTAATGCCAACACTTTCATAAAATTGAGTGAGTTGTTTGTTGACAAACTCAGTTCCATTATCAGTGCGAATGATTCTAACAGTCTTGTTGAGCCTTACTTGCAGTTTCTTGATGAGCTTAATGATGATTTCGGGAGTTTCATCCTTGGATCTTAAAAACTTCACCCATGTAAATTGTGAGTAATCATCCACAATTACGAGAATGTATCTTTTCCCATTGAACCTTTGCACTCTCATGGGTCTGCACAGATCCATGTGAAGGGTATGGAGAACTTCTATGTTGGAATTGGCTGGTTTCGGTTTGTGTGTGTGCTTCCTGCTTTTACCCAATTGACATGTTGAACAAAGATGGTCTTTTTCATACCTCAATCTGGGCATGCACGAACAAGATCCTTGCGAGAAAGTTCATTAATGGTGCCGAAGTTTAAGTGGTTCAAACGACGGTGCCATAACCATGATTTGTTCTTCGAGGCCTTAGAGAGCAAGCAAATTGGAGAGGACCGCATCATGTCTTCGATAAAGATGGTATAAAGATTTGTGCCACGACTTCCCTTAAGAAGATCAATTCCATCCAATTCTCTATCAAAACAGATGTGCTTTCTGAAGGCCACTTCTAGATCGGAGTCACAAAATTGTCCAACAGAGAATAGATTGTGCCCAAGTCCTTCCATATAGAAGACTCTAGATATCACACTATCATCAAACACATAATCACTATAGCCCATAATGGCTCCAAAATGGTCGTTCCCGAATCTGACAGTCCCGATAAACTTTTTAACAAAATTTCTGAGCCTAGAGCGATCCCCAGTTATATGTTTTGAGCAGCCCGAGTCCAAATACCGTAGGACGATTTTTAGGACCTGCATTTGAAACCAGACAGAAATAGATAACTGAAAGAAATGGATCCCCAAGTGTAATTGGGATCCAATTGGTCATAACAAGCATACTTAAGAGAAGCAAGATTAACATTTGCAATGGCTTTCTCAGAGGAAAAGATACTAGTGGGTGCTACTGACTTATCGTCAAGGCATTGTGTCACTAAAGGGAATTTTCTACCAGTTGCCTTCCATTTCTTAACCTCTAAAGACTTGGGATCGGGCATTCTTGGTAATGGACACTGGCTTCCTAAAGTGAACTTTCTTCCCATAGGTCTCCACTGATATCCTACATTGGTAAAAATCTTTCCTGTAGCTTTCCAAGTCTAGTTTTCCAGTTTATGTGTCTTAGAAATCTTAACTGAGGATACGTAAGAAGATTTCAAAAATGACACAACACAATCATCTTGATTACCAAAAATTAAACAACCATTACAAGTCTTACAAGTAGCATTAGAATTAGAATTAATTACAGTACGCTTAAAGAAAATACTAGAATTAACACGATTCTTTTCACTCAAATCAGCCTTATTGTTCCTAAGGTGGTCTTCTACTTTCTCCCCTTGAGCACTCTTAGCTGGCGAAGTCCTATCATTTCTTCTATTGCTTTTAGGCTTTGACCTGCTAGCTTTAGTGTCATTGCTTACTCCTGTAGAATTAACGATGGGAACATTAGATTGTTGCATAGTTGTTTGGTTTCTAGGAGGTGATGTGCTATGTTCAGATCTTGCCAAAGGTATGTCAAAAGTAACATGCTTATTCAAATTCTTAGATGAGGATGTAACTTTTCTATCTCGCATGCTAAGAATCTTAGGACACGTACCTATGGCATATTCTAATAGTTCTTGTGACCATTTGGTGAGAAAACTAACGTCTAATAATGTGTTATCAGAGGCTCTCCCCATTCTATCTTCTTCAAAAGTCTCACGGGTCATGTCAAGGTAAGCCTTAAGATGTCTAAGGTAATCACTATGGACTAACTCATTGTTCCTAAGGGGAAGTGAAATGTACACAGCCTCACATGCATATTTTTTACATTCACAGACCTTTGAAGTGACCTTGTCACATGCAGTGACCGGTATTTTTCCTTTCACCTTGGTCTTTAGATTCTCAATTTCATTTAGCAAAGAAGTTATCTTTTCATTGGTTTTATCAGGAGTGATCTTAATTGAATCATATAACTCTTTGTAATGTTGTTTGACTTTAGAGTTTTCAACTTAAAAACAATTATTTTCATATTTGAGTTTGTTGATCATGTCTTGAAATTGAAAGTCCTGAGAATCTAAAGACTGTGGTTTATGGGTGCCAATCACATCATTATTGGAAGATTTCAATTGGGCAATTTGGGCCCTCAATTTCCGAATCGTGTTGGTGTGAGCTTAAATTTTTTTCATCCCTTTTTGCTAATTCAAAATATGTATCAAATTCAGGAGCATCAGAAGATGTCATGACATTTGATATTTTAATCCTTTCTTCTAAATGTTGATATTTTAATTGTAAGTTAAGATTATCAACTTCTAGTTTAGAAAAGTGTTTGACCATGTTATCATGATCATCATTCTAAATTTTTTTCATGCAGTTTTAAATTCTCCCCCTCAAGCTCAACAACATGATTTTGGAGAACATTCAAAGCAATAGACATTTCATGAAATTGACAAGCAGTTAATGTAGAATCAGTAGCAGTGTAGAACACATCTTGTGCAATACTCTTAACAATCAAATTGTCATTCATGATAAGGACATTTTTCCTTGCTATTTCACTATGATGAAGATGTATTGCAATTCGTTTTCCCTCATTTTCCACATTTTTAAACACCTCTTTCATTTCTTTCAGTTCAATTTCAAGGGATTGTTGTAAACCCTCAAAGTGTTCTTTGATTAGTTTAAAGAATGGGATAACTTCAGTTAAGTAACACTCTTTCGTAAGTTCAAAACCCCTTTCATCCTCAGTAATTCCCATTGGTGTGATTCTCTTTTTGCATGTTTTATCAAAATCAGCAAACATTTGACAAAGGACATATATGCTAATAAGAGTTCTACATTGTGTGGCAAGTGAAAACTGAACTAAGTGCATTGGTGTATTGGGGGGATACACCGTTGGGGTAGCAAACTTTTGAGAGATTTTGGCCTTAAGTTCATTAGCTTTCATTTTTTCAACATCTAATGGCCAAAATACCTGTTCTGGTGTTAACTTAGTCGGGGGTGCAAAAACAGTCACTCGATTTTGTTCATAGTAATCATGAGGTTTGACAATGACACGTTTTTTAATGCACTTAGGATCCTTCATTTTATTATCAAATCTCTCTCTATTTGCAGATTCAATATCATCCATTTCTTCATCAGACCAACTATTTGGGGGGGCATGATTAGGTGTAAGCATAACATTAGCCTGATACAGGGTAGGTTGAGAGGCACTAACACTCTTAAGGAAGTTTGTTTTAGACACACCTAAATCCTTATTACTATGCTTATCCCGCAGTTTAATGTGCTTTTGAATCATTTGAGCTGTTTCTATGGTTTGGCCTTGGGTGTATAACTTGTTTTCAAGTTTGTTTTTCAACTCCTTAAGATTGGAAAAATCATTTAATAGTTTAGTTTCTTTTTCTTGAAATTCACCGTTTAGAACACTTAAACTATCCCGAATCACTTGTTTTTCCTTAGCAGCTTCGTCAAGTTGATTTTGAACAGACTTTATTTCTTGTTTTAGTGTTTCTTCCCTTAAGTTGTGTTTAGTTATATATGACCGCATTTGCCAATCCATCTTTTGTTCACGTTCGGTTAGCTCAAATTTTGCACGTTGTTCATAACACATTAGTTGATCCTTAAGAATATTAATCCTAGTGGTCAGGGTGTCATCGGGTGCAACAGCAGTGTACTCATCTAATTCACACACATTATCATCAATAGAGGATGCATCACTTGATACAACAAAGTCGAAGTCGTGCTTTACATATTGTTCATATGGGACAACATTGCTATTTCCCATAATATCAATATCTAATCCTGCAACGTTTGTTTGTTGTACTTCCTTATAAATCCTTTGTTCATGTGATGCGTGGGAATTGTACCAGGCTTTACCTCTCGAGGGATCTCGAGAAGCTTACAACCCCCAACAGGCAGTGTACCTGATCGTTGTAGTATAGTATAATGACAAGTACCAGGGGATTGATCATTCAACTCAGGAATAGTGTCGCTAGGATTAGAAAGCCTAAAAACTAGGTCTAGAGGTGAGGGATGATTCTTTTAGTATTTTTATATTTTATGAAAAGCAATTAAAAATCTCGGGTTTCAGAGGAGTGGGCGGAATTAGTTGCTAGTCAACTAACCCAATAACTAAGATGCAATCAAAATAAAATAACAAAAATGAAAATAAAACTAATTAAACTAGTGGTGTAAACAATAAATGGGAAAAATGTGTTTACGTAGATTTCATTACTCCCTAGATATCTTTTACAGGTTGATAGTTTGTTACAGTTGCGTGGATGACGGTTTATATTCCTTAATACCAATCGTGGGATGGCGTACGTACTTCCCCATCTCTATAAGCTCCTACTTGACTCCTATGTCGAGTCTGCAAGAAGCTCCTAACATGGGATCACTAGAATTCCCTCATGCATTAAATACAACCATAAAAACCTAGTACGCATTGGTTCATGTTTCTTAAGACGTTCAAGCAAGTTACACTATGGAAGTCTGCCAGTTTTCTTAAGCCTAACATCGAAATCATTCATCCGTAACAACTATAAACAAGCAATCAACCCATAATCAACATCTAGGTTTCATTACATCTAAGCAAACACTCAAGAGATCTAGCCTAGCATGTTAAAATCAAGACAAGCGTAAGATATATTCAAACAACACATAGACATATTGAATGAATTGAAAGGATACTTATCTTAATTGAACATGAAAGGATTCAAGGGGTGAAAACCCTTGAAAATACTGTTAAAATCAAGCTAGGGTTTATTCAAGTCGTCCCTAAAATTGTCCCCTTTTTATGAATGAAAATTACAAAACTATATATAGATTTTCCAAGGTGACGGCGTCAAGAAGAAAATTCTGACGCCGTCAACCCGCCGCCCATAATAAAATCTGATTGCCTAGATCCAGATCTGATGCCGTCAAGATCATTTCTCCTCTGGGCCGTCACGTGTTATGGGGCCATGACGGCCTATGGTGACGCCGTCATGCCTTAGTGCAAAAACATTCTGGACCGTCATGGTCTCCATCCTCTTCACCTCTTGTTTTTCCTCTTGACGCCGTCATTAAGAAACTTGTGACGCCGTCAGGTACTGTTCCCAGCAAGGAAAATTAAGACTTTGCCGTTTTCTTCACTTTTATGCTCCAAAAAATGTCCAAAATGCTTCCTTTTCCAGAATTAACTCCAAAAGTACCTAAAATCACAAAAGGAACGATTTAGGGCAATATTTGATCAAATAAATTCAATTTCGGGCTTAAATGACCCCCTAAACACGGACCATTTTTCGCCTCATCATCATGCATCACATTATTATCACATACAACAGAAGACATTCCACTAGATATGTCAGAATCTTTGTTGTGATCCGAATGTTGCTCAATTGGAATAACATTGTTGTTCTCTAATTCAGCCTCATTTGGTTCACCAACATTAATTTATCGTATATCGTTGAGAGTCTTCTGTTCATCATTAATTGTGCATGCATGATATAACTTCAGTACCTCAGATGTGATGGATGATTTAGAGGGATTGGATTGTTGTGGTGCTGGGACAGCTGATGATAAATTGGCCATTAAGATAGTCTGAGCAGTGGGTTCATCATCAACGTCCGAATCAAAGGCATCACAATCACCAACTTAGAAGATGTTTGGATCATTAAGGGCTAGATCTTGGACAGGTTGATCATCCACATCAGCATCAAATGTATTACCTTCATCCCCAGCAAGAAACGCCAAGTCTTCCTCATTCAGCACAGCTCCATTCTCTTGAGCTTGCATGAGCAACATTTTGTCCTTGAAGTAGTCTGAGTTCTGAGGACGTTTTGGCTGTGTGAAGTTTCTTGTGATGTGACCCAAACCCCCACAGTTGTAACATTTAGGTTGCCTTCCTTGTCCCTAATTAACATTCCCAATCCTGTTCTGCACATTGCCTCGAGCAACATTCCTTTGATTCACATTTTGTCTACCCTGAACATTTTGTACCATCACTCTTCCATCTTCCACAACAGCCTGATTCCATGCATTAGAGGAAGCTCTAAGTTGGTTGTTGGTATGAGGAAGTGTAGCTCTGAATTGTTGGACAAGTAAAGACACTTGGTTGGAAAGATTGTCAATCATCTTATCAGTATGAGAATATCCTGAGTCAAGATAAGTGTTCATGGCAGCTGGTGATTGCAGAGATGAGTGATCCACAGATGACAAAGGTTGATTAATCGGCAACGGTACTAGTCATGAATGCAAGTGAGTCATTTGTAGTAGTTAGATTGAGTTTTTCCCTTAATTGATGATCAAAAGCTGCATGCTTCTCATGTTGTTGTAAGTAGGCAAACAGTTGTTCATAGTTTGTATTTCTCAGTCCTTTGTTGAACTTCACAGCAGTGACAAAGCGATCCCAATCGGGTGACATGTTGTTGACAAACTTAGAGTTGAGTTAGATGTTAGGCATTGTCATTCGGATCATTCTCATATCATTAACAAGCTTGTGGAATCTGACATAGTAGTCGATAATTTTCACCAGGATTCATCTTGAAATGCTCGAATTCATCATACAACTGAGACTCACAATCTTCTTTGGTCAGATCCGAGCCAGATAGAAGTATTTTGACATTGTCCCAAACGGCCTTTGCTTCAGTGTTGAAGTTGATTAGCTTGTAAACATCTTTGGGTAATCCTTGTATCACAATGTTGGAGGCTCGAATGTCTGCATCATAGCGCTTCTTTTCAACATCACTAAGGTCATTATAGGTACGTGACCTGTCAATTCCAATGGTGACGGTTCCATCATCAGTAGTGGAGATAACATCCCTTGTAGTACCCATCTGCAGGGGACCTTCATCAATTGATCGCAGAATGTTCTCACCATTTTCCTTACCCCAGCAATAAAGTCTAATTCTTTGTGCCCATGATTCATAGTCAGTCCTATCGAGCATAGGAGGTCGGGTATCGGACTCGACAGCTTGAATGTCATCAGAAATGGTTGCCATGACGGAATCTCAAACGGGAATTTACAGCTCTTGTGACTTAAACCGAGAAATCGATTCTTTCCCAGGATTTTACTAAAGTCAACAAAAGAAACCGAAAGACGTAATATGCGAGTTAGACTTAGAGTGAGATCTTGGATAAGTCACACTTTGCAATTAGTGTCAAGTCGTGATAAGTCAAGTTACAATCTATCCGATCAAGATATGTCAAGTCGTAAGAACAAACTCACAACATCAAATCACAATCAGATTAATCGAAACGAATTAAGTTACAACAATTCACCAAGTACAAATGATTAACCAATCACTAGCATCTCACCACTAAGTTAATCGCTAAACACCACCAAAATGCTAGAGCAAATCGCTAAGAAGAGGTAATCGCTAGTTGGAGGTAATCGCAAGATGAGGCTAATCGCTGAAGTGAGGTAATCTCTATCTGGAGCTAATCGCTAAGAAGAGATAAACGCTAGAAGTAGCTAATCGCCGAACTGAGGTAAACGCTAGAATAGCAAATTACAGGACGAGGTAATCGCTAAGAGTAGCTAATCGCTGCAGATGGCTATTCGCTGGAACTAATCGCTGAACACAAGAGTCCAAAGCAGTCACTATCTAGCGTTTTTGTCTTTTTATCCTAAAATAGTAATCGCTAACCAGAAATGGACCTAAACGCTAGATTTTGGAGGTAATCACTACCAAGAAATCCACACCGTGGAGCTAATCGCTAACAAGAAACACGCCCCAAAATTACTCCAAATCCAAACTAATGAATGATAGAGCTTGTCCAACTGAAACACTAAGTAAATATAGCACCACTAATCACAAAAGTACACCCATAACACATCACATATCACAAGAAAGATCAAACCAGGGTGTTTTTCAAGAAAACTATTCTAACCAACAAAAACCAAAGAAAACCACACCAAATACGAATTTCCAAGGCCCTAAGATGAGACCATGGCTCTTGATACCAATTGTAGGATAAACATTAAGTCACAAACATGATTATACAATTGGTATGGATCATTGGTTTAGAGAGTGATGGATCTAAACACCTTGATCTGTGTTAGAATGATACTTTGAATAATATCACTAAGTATGCGGAATCTACTTAGTAATACTTAGAAGTTTGTATGTGAATGAAAAAAGTTGTATATGAATGAGAATAATGAATGAGTCAAACTGTTAGCTCCAATATTATTAAGAATAATAATACGAGTGATCTTTGTATCACTAGGGTTACAACCTTGAAGCTCTAAGAAAACGTATATATAAAACCATAACCTAGGATCTCCTTTTATAGCTCAAGGAGTCCTCTTCTACAAGATACGTATAATGATAATAGAATAAGATATTTACTAAATCTATTCTATACTTATCTAAACAAGTTTCCTAACAGTTATCCTAACAGCAGTGGTAATAATATGTACTAGCAGTGATAATGAGTTTCCACTGCTAGTGTATTCTTCAGCAGTTGTAATCTCTATATTAGCCGTGGTAACTGTTAATGTAATTCCCAACAATCCTCCCCTAAACTTATGATTACTATGTAAATCAATAAGTTTCTTCAAGTTTTCAGCATATGTGAGAATATGGGAATTCTTCCAAACACTTATTTCCTTTTTCTTAACTCTTGCATAGCTCTTGAACACTGATCTTGTATCTTCTGAATCAAAGCTCTAACCTTTTCATTATCTTCATGAACTCTCAACCTTGATGTCAACATTGCTATGAGAGTTACTGCTCTAAGTGGATATTCCTTCTCAACAAACATAAATACATCCACTCCAGTTGTTGTAGAAACATGATGAACCTCACATGAATCATAGTATGTCCATGTAGTATTCAAATCTGAAGCTTCAAACTTCCAATAGCTATCTTTAAGATCTGGTTCATACAATATTCTCAAGTCAACCCACAGCTGCATTTCTTTTATATCCTTGAGAGTATCAGCCTTGAATCTTTCATCAACTAACTTCCAAAGTGTATCTAGATCATCTCTGTCACAAGCTTTAATGAGATCTTCAAGCTGAATGAATGATGAAGTTTCTCCTCCCAATCTTGTAATCTTCCATGTTGAAGCAAAGTTCTTTGTTGTGTAAACTTCCCAATCATCAATTGGATGCGTTGTTTGTATAGGATCTGGGTAGAAATCTTCTTCTTCAATAACAATAATAGCACTTAGCTGATCTCCTGAAAGTTTCTTGGATTGAGATTCTTTCTTTTGAGCAAACTTTGTCTTTTTAGTGACATTCTCTTCAGTCGCTGTAGCTTTCCTTTTACTTCTTTCAACTTCTTCAAAGTCAATAGGAATGAAGTCACTGTCTTGTCTTTTAAGCCTGTAATAGATTCCTTCAATCATATCATGAGACATGTCTCTGAAATCAGTCATCCTCCAATTTCCAACATGGCAACAGTATGTCTTCATCTCAGTAATAATTTGTGCCTTGGTTGGTTGGCTCTGCTTCTTTTGACTTTTTCTTACTTTACCAATTACCTCATCCAGTGCTTGTTGATTCTTCATTTGAATAAAGTCAGCTAATTGAGCTGTTCTCTGTTCTTTTGTCAAAGTCTTGTTAGCAACAAGCTCAATTGCCTTCTTCTTGACTACTAGATCGTTGTTGATCATATACTCAATCTCTTCTTCAGTTGGCACATAAGTGAACATTGGAGGTTTCTCTTTTAGCACTGTTGGTGGAACAATAGAAATTGGTTCTTCATGCACTGTTTCCAATTTATCCAGCCTCTGAGCCTCCATGAAACTTGCAATTTCTTCCTCCTCTTGTCTTTTCTTCAGCATTGCAGTTTCATCTTCTACAAATTTCATTGCCAACTCTGCATCATAACTAATCTGAGCTTGTTCTTTCTTTGAAATCTTCCTTGACTGTTGCTCAGATGATTCATCAACAATGTGAACTTTTCTTCATTTGAATTCTATTTCTTTGAAATTCTGCATCAGCAACATCCAATGTTTCCTTATTAGTTTCCACTGTGACTTTATTAGTTTCAACTGCTTCAGCAAAAATTTCCTTAGATCCCACTGCTTCTTCTTCCTTCTCTTGAACATCATCAATATCATCAAGTTCAGCAAATTCTTGTTCAAAATTAAGTTTCCTCCCCTTAAACTCTACATCAGTTTTAATCCTCCCTTGTTTGGGAGAATTCTCCAAATCTTCACTAAAGTATGCTGAGTCTTCATCATGAGGTGGTGAAGAAGAAGATGAAAGTACAAGGCTGGCAGATCTGTGCTTCTTAAGCCCCTCAACTTCATCCTGTAAGCTCTTGATTTATACTTTCATTTGGGCAAGCTCTGTTGCATGTTGTTGCTTAGTCTGTGCCAGTTCTTTCTCCAGAGCTTTAACCTGCTTGACTAAATGGGTACAAAGTCCCATAAATTCATTAGGTTGCACACTGCCCTCAACACTTCCAACTGTGTTACCTGTTGGGAGAGGTAAATCATAGGGCATTGATTTAGGCTCTTCTCTAGTTGGACTAGAATGAAGCCTTGAACCACCATTGCTTGTTCCTAAACCAAAAGGCTTAGAAATAGGCAATGTTGTAATGGGAGGAGGTGGCTGTTTCTGCCTCTTCTCATAGGTGTGAGTAATAGCAGGGGTGAATTGGGGGAACAACAATAGAGGGTGTGTGATGAGTTACAACTGGGATGGTTGCATCTTCACCTTGTACCTGTGAAATCTTTGAAAGCATTTCAGGAAAAAGTGGTTTAACCTCCCCATTCCAAAGTTTTGAAGCCTTACACGTATTTTGAAAAACTTTTGGCTTGAGACAAGGGTTTTATAAACTCTTTTGTGTGTTTGCAGTGGAAATTCATTTAGCACTACTTGCACAAACCTTGGATACATCAAAAATTTATATGAACTCTTTACATTGCCCTTCATATTATTGAAAATAAACTTTGAAAAATTGAAAGTCCTATCAATTTCCAAGCAAACCAAAGGGTAAGCCATAGTTGATGCAAATTGCTCATAAGAAGTTTTCTTAGGACTTAGACAATGTAAAAGAGTATGTATGAAAAATCTCCAATGGGGACAGAAACATCCTTTTTTGAAAGTAACTTTTTGATCAGATGTATCATACCCCATGGAAGCAATATATTTGAAAATGTCTAAAATAGGTAATGTGATGATACCATTGAGATCATCCAATTGGAGAATTCTCCTCAAGGATGAGTCGATAACATCAATAGTTACCCCATCCACTGTGGCTCTGATTGATGTTAAACAGTCAACTAAAGTCAACCACAAATGTGGTCAATATAGTCAAAACTCCTTAGGCTCAATCTCCGCGGAATACAGTGTTTCCCTAGGTCGTTATGTCCTGACGAGGTGTGAATTGTATTCAAAACGGGTTTGTGATCGGGTGAATTTAGACAGAAAGGGGTTTGTGATTGATTGAACTAGGGAATATGAAAGAAAATAGCTTAAATAAACTATATTAACAATCCTAATGATAAAAGAAACGTTTAAAACTTAAAAACGCGTACGTTCAAATTTAAGTTACGTGAACGTACGAAATAAAACGATTGTAGAAATAAAATACCTACGAATATGAAAATTACATTTTTACAAACCTAATGATTAAAGAAAATTTTTATAAAAAGAAAATGAATTTTTATACTATTTATATAATTATTATTAATTAATCACTAATTTCCTATTTACTTTTAATTATTTAAATTATACTAAAATACAAATAATTATGAAATTAACTTAGAAAAATAAAATTTAAACTTGGAAAAATTTAAAATATTATAAAAAAAAATTTAAAACAGAAAATATATTTTTTAGACTTTTTAAATAATTATTATTAATTATTAATTAATAAAAACTAAACTAAATTATAAAAAATACTAAATGAAAAGAGAAAAATATGAAAAATTACTAAAATTATTTTGTGATATAAGGACCCTAGGAAAATTGTAAAAATGAGATTTGCATTTTGAAAAAGCTGAAAATAAGCAAAAAAGCTTAAATAGAAGCTATCACTTCTATAAAATTTGTCTTTTTCTGATTTTCTTTTTTCAAAACTATTTAATAACTTAAAATAACCAACTTTTGTAAAGGCACTTTGGCAGAAGCTCAGAAATAAGCACTTTGGGTGCCAAAGTGCTTAACAGATGATCAAATAGCTTATTAGGACTTGTTTGATGAAAAAGCTGATCAAAAAGCTTTATAATGAATCCATAAAGGTATACTAAGATACTACAGGTTGTTACAACTAGGAATAAGCAAGGAATTCAGAAATAAGCACATGAAATAAGCAGTAAATAAGTAATAAGCCAAAACCTGAACACAACACAGGCTGAAAAGGCTAACTTCCAGGCCTTGTGGGGCCCACAAGAGAGCTTGGAAGGCCAAATAAAAAGCTGATCCAATAAGCTGAGCTTTAAGGTTTTCGGAAAAGCCAAGACTTGATCCCTGGGTCCTACAAATGAAGTCAGGGGAGGGCATGGAAGTTTGGATCAAAAGCTGAGAACCCAGTATGCATTCAGAAATGGGATAACTTAAATAGGCAATACAGCCCAAGTAAATAAGCCAGGATTATGAAAATAAGCTAAGAGCCTTGAAGCCTGGCTTATTGGCTTCCCAATAAGCCAAAACTCACACAATGGGGCCCACTAGTAAGCCCTAGGGGAGGGCTGGAAGTTGTGTGTTTGGGATAGATAGCATGGTGCAGGGCATGGACTTGCCCTGCAGCCTGATTGGAGCCATCAAATAAGCCAGAGTAAAACTCACAAAATTAGTCCAAAGGTGGGATTCTATAGACTAGCTGGGACACTACAATATGTGAAAAGCACACACCCTAAATCTTAACACAAAAATCACAACAATTCCCACAAAAATTGGGTTTTCTGCACAAAGGAAATTTTGACTTTTTATGATTAACTCTTGGTTTGACTTTGTTGAACTTAGATTCCTAATTTAATGACTGAAATTGATGTAATAAGGTAAATTGAGGCTATATTAAGCTAAAGCAACAACTTGTGCAATGATATGAAGGTCTATGGGTCCTAAATCATACACGGTGGACAGTTATGAGGTTCTTATGGTGATTTTGACTTTCCTGTCAAATGAGACTTAGTTTGGAGACTATACTAGACCTAAACTGACCTAAGGTTACACATAACAAGCAATTACAACAGCAATGGGCAACTTGAGCTCTCAACACAACCTGAACCAAACACCCCTTATCTAAAATCTGTTTTCGGATTAGTGAGGCAAATGGTGAGCTGAGACAATTCTACTAATGCTAACCTATGAAATAAGCTAAAAGGGACAAAATACAAGCTATCTAGAACAGAGAACAAGCACAACAATAAGCTCAAGCACAAATAAGTAAAGGAAACTAGTACATGAACCACAAGAGTGATTTATGATGAAATTTATAGATGCAAACCTCAAAGCAGTAGCATAAAACTCATACAAGCTTGCCACCAAGCTGAATGAAACAGAAAGCAATCATAAACACCCTGCTGAATCCCTTTATCACAATAAGACCTTCCTGTTGACTTATTGGAAACTATTGCTAAATCAGTTACTGTTGAACATTAAGCTCACTAACAGCTATGTTAAGCTATATTGAGCTTCAATAAACCAAATTTAAGCTTGTTGAAGCTTATGAAAGCTATTTGAGCGTAATTGAGTTTTAGTCTAAATAATAAAATTGAACTGTGAATGGATTGCAACAAGAACTGAATTGCTTTCGTTAAAAAGATAAATTTAGTACTAAAAGGGATTACAAGACCAATTCAGAAATATTTCACTAATTTAAATTACATTCGACCTAAAATTACACAAAGAAAATAAAAAACTAACTAACTATTCTAACTATCTCTCTCACTGCTTCTTTCTTCATTTTTATAGACCCATGGGGGTCCTTCTGACTTTCCCACTTCATTTTTAGCCCTTGGATAGTCTCCAATTGATCCCAACCATTAAAAATGGTTTTGGCGGGAAAAAATGTCCAAAGTGCAATTGGGCAGTTGGGGTGGTTTGGTGAGGTTATTTAATGAGGGGGAGGGTTGTAGGGGACAATAGAGGTGGAAGGTGAGGGTTTTGTGCAGTTGGAGGGGAGTAGGGAAGGGAAATACAGGGAAGATGGAGGCTGAATAGTGGTTGGTGTTGGGGGTTGACTGTTGTTTGACCCTGGTGTTATTTTTATTTAAAAATGGGGTTGGGCCAAGTGGTAGTGGGCTGGGGTTTTTCATGGATCAGGGTGTTTTGGTTTTGTTTGTTTATTTAAGCAAAGGGTCCATTTGGTTAAGAATAAATCACAAGGACCATAATTGTAAAGAGCTGAAAATCCAAGGACTGAAAATGTGATACTCCCAAAGTTGCCACAAGGGTGAAACATGCCAAGTACCAATAGTCCAAGGATTAGAATTGCAATTTTCCACTTTCTGACCCTCATGGACTAAAATTGCCAAATGTTGAAACTTCAGGGACTAAATTGCAAATTTCTTCAAACGTTCATTTTAAGGACTAAATTTGACACTTGTGACTTTCCAGGGACCAATAATGATTTTTCTTCAAAAAATTTTCCACCAGGGACCAAATCTTCCAAAGTGAAACTCCAGGGACTAAACTTGTAATTTCTCAAAACTTTTGAAATTTTCACCAAAGGACTAAATATGACAAATTATGATTTCAAAAGGACCTTTGGTGACTTTTCTTTTAAAATAAGTGCTCAGGGACTATTTTTGCCGATTTTTGAAAGTTGGGGGACTGAAACTGCCAATTATGAAAACCTTGTTCATTTTTCATCTGTTTTTACTCATTTTGCATCTGAAACATATAAAACACAATTTTGGAATATTTCCAGTATTTTGATGCATTTTTGAGTGTTTTTAAATGTTTTGCAGCTCAGATTTGACCAAAAATGATAAGTGTTTGAGCACTCATCAATCCCCCACACTAAACTATTGCTAGTCCCTAGCAATATTTTTGAGAAAACTTAATGGATTTGAATCTCTTTACCAAAAGTCATTACTTCTGGAGTAGCCAAATGTTTCAGTTCAAGTAAGAACTATGGTACACTGATAACCATGTGATTTTGGTTGGTCTTTACCAGAAGCCGTTTGCTTCTGGACTAGCCAACTCTTGATGCATTAATCATCTTGGTGAGTTGATTACCAATTATGGTTTTCCACTGCCTTTACCACAAGCCATAACCTTGCGGGCTAGCCAACTCTTTACTTTTTAGGATATGGTGAGTTGAATACCATACAATTTTAGGAAAATTGTCAACCATCAACGGATTTGATATACCTTTACCCAGAGCCGTTTGCTCCTGGATTAGCCAGTCCTTTTGTGGATTAGACATGGTGGACTGATAACCACAAATTTTTTTGAAATAAAGTGAAAAAAAAATAAATTTTGGCCAAAAACGGGGGTACTATAAGGTAAAATGTGATAAAATTCACTAGAATTTCCCCCCCCCCCCCCCCCCCCCCACACTTAGAATTGAATATTGTCCTCAATATTCAAAGTCCTGGCTATTATGCCGACTCTTTGAACGTAAAAGGGCAACATTACAAGCTAAATGTGGAAACACCATTTTTCACTTTGTTTTATTTATTGATATATATACATGGTAACACAGCAGGGGCACTCCCTCACACTTAGGGTGAAAACCCCATATGCATGCTACTGTTTTTTTTTACCGAGTCGCTAGCTTGACTCGACCCCGAATTCATTTGTTCTTGGGGAAGTAAGATGTGGAAGAAGCAATCTCCATTGGACTTTCATTCAAGATGTTTGGACAAACATTTGAAGCACGTGAAAGTTCCACACCGATGAGATAAGTACCCGGCTTTAAATAGTATAAACTATAAACGGTGATGCCGGGGTCAAAGATAATGTCTTCAATCCCGAAGGAGTGAAGAACATGATAGGTCACCCGGTGTTGGGAATTACAAGATTTGAAGATTACAAAACCACGAGCAAGAATGAAGAAAGAAGAAACAATGAGGGGCTATTATGTAATAATAACTTAGCTTTGTTAGTAAGCTAGGTTTAGGGTTTCTTGTAACCTCCCTCTACTATATAAAGAGGGTAGGCGTCTAGGGTTACAAGCATCTTTTCATCCTTTTCATTCATAGTCTCTTCAATGAGAGTCTAGACACACGATTATAGCGTGTGTATATTAGTAGTAGTAGCAGTTTATTTTTATTTCAATAAAGAAAACCTTGAAATAATGTTGATATTATGTTCTTGTTATTGTTCCGCTGTGCAATCAATATTACTAAACCTAGATAGGGCTTAAACGATCTTTCACAATTGGTATCAGAGCTCGGGGGCTCGTGAGATCTAGGGTTTATACAAGGTTTTTATTGTCAATAAAGAGCAGTTGTGAAAAATGATCAGATGTGGTGAAAGATGTCGAACAGAAAGAAGAGGTGAAAAGGAATAATCGGATTTTGGGTGTCAATCTCACGGTAACATATTTTTTTTTTTTCTTTTTGACTATTACGAATAAGTATCTGATTGGTCTCAAGAAAATAAATTTCATACTGATAGTGATTGATCGATATTTAATGGGATGATTATATATTGAATGTTGTTGTCATTTATCATGTGATGAGATGGTGGGACTAAAATGTGGATATATTCATGGATCGGTGAGCTCATTTATGAAATTTTGTACTCATCAATTCGTGGATGAATGCAATTAATTGAGGTTTAGCGTCTTTTGCTAAGTGGATGTGAATTAATTACATAACCTCGTACAATTCACCTCGTATTATTAATTATGTTCATGGTGATTCAATCCGGTTGGTGGGACATTGATCGGTATTGATTATGTTTTAATGGTATGATACTTATTATAATTATGGATCTGACATCATGGGTCAATCATTGTTTAATACCTTGGTAATTTATCGGTGGACTTTTTATTCCTAGTATTGATCTGTTTATTGGTGGACATCATGGGTTGGAAGTTTTTAATTCATTATTGTTCATTGGTTTTTGACGTGATACTGCTGTTACATGTCTTGTTTCTGCTGATAGTTATACGTGGGTCAGTCATACACTCAATAGGTCGGTGTGTGGGGATAAGTTCCTAGTAGGCCTTATTATTTTAATGCAAAGGACTCAAGTGATTATGGATAGAAGGCTACTGGTTATTCAAAGATGAGAGGATGGTATTGTTGACTTTCTAAAGGATTTTATTGATTGATTATTATTGGTAAATGGAGTTGTCGTCTTTTGCAAGAATTGGTTATTTATTGTACGAGATAGTGGGATGATTGGTAATTTGATCTGATTGGATGTTGTTGCTGTCATTATTAAATGGTTTGTTTCTACTGGTTGGGCAACAGAGTTGATTCTACTGATATGTTATATTTCTCTGCTGCTCGGGTATTTTGTTTCTGCTGCTGATGATATTTGATATTTGGTTTCCGCTGATCATACTTGTTTCTGCTGATAACTTTCGGTTCCTCCTGATTGATTCCTACTGATGGGTTCCTGCTGATGCATACGGTTCTTGCTGACTTCTTTATGGTTCCTACTGGCTTGTTGTATACTTTTTCTTTTGGTCAGTTTTGGTTCCTACTAGTCATGTGAGATTACTAATGGTTAGAGAGGACGGAGTTATCAACCATCATTATTTCGTTGAGGAGATTAATTGTTGAAGACATTTGATTATAATTTATTTGTTGTTGTAGTTGAATTTCACAGGTGCGTATTCTTATCATATCTCAAAGTGAGTGGAACACTTTGGAGATAACTTGTTCGTGCGTTAATGATGTGACAAAGACTTGATAAATCTAGTGAAGGGGTACGATCCATCTTATTGTGCTTAATGCGTACATTTGCTATCATTTTAAGGAGTTACGTTATTGTGCTCAGTGTCTCATTTAGTTGAGGATTTGTCAAGAGGTTGTGGTCTACTTATACTTTTCGTGGGAGTATGAGTTTGGAGTTATGTGGATAGTGCAAGACATAAGATGCAAGGTTGGGAGATTCCATTTCATCATCAAATCAGTTATAGTTGATTTTCTTCATTAGTGATCACTCTATGGAGCCTACTGGATTAAAGAGATGGCAAGCATATATTTTTGAGGGGAAGCTTATTGTTAATATATACTTGACCATATTGATGCTGCTTGTTACTGCTGATGATCGTTACTGCTGCTTATTAGTTAAAAAAAATTGTTTTTGTTGGTTTGATATTTAATTCTAGGTTCGAAGACGCCCTTGGATCTTGGACGACGAGTTGGTTCCTTCTTTTCATTTGGTTTGGTGTTTACAGGTTGTTGAGTACATAACATAATAATGTCGTGCGAAGGCCGGGACCACACACATTATTATATTTTGATTTGGTCTGGGACCAATGGACGGTTATGGCGTGCGATGGCTGGGACCACACGAATAACTGAGGTGTATTTAACATGCTTGTTCGCACTACATCAGATAAGGATATTTGAAGCCAATTAAAGTCGGAGATATGCATCACTTAAGGGGAAGCGTTTACGAGTTGAACAAGACCCCTATTAGAAGATTACAAAAAGGGGAAGAATAGTTATGATGTGCAGCTTATTATTGGTGATGACATTGTTTCTTCATGCAGATTGTTTTGTAATATCAAATAGGGGAAGATTGTTGGGAATTACAAGATTTGAAGATTACAAAACCACGAGCAAGAATGAAGAAAGAAGAAACAATGAGGGGCTATTATGTAATAATAACTTAGCTTTGTTAGTAAGCTAGGTTTAGGGTTTCTTGTAACCTCCCTCTACTATATAAAGAGGGTAGGCGTCTAGGGTTACAAGCATCTTTTCATCCTTTTCATTCATAGTCTCTTCAATGAGAGTCTAGACACACGATTATAGCGTTTGTATATTAGTAGTAGTAGCAGTTTATTTTTATTTCAATAAAGAAAACCTTGAAGTAATGTTGATATTATGTTCTTGTTATTGTTCCGCTGTGCAATCAATATTACTAAACCTAGATAGGGCTTAAACGATCTTTCACACCCGGTAGGTGAAGAATGGAAGGAAAATCTTGATAACAATCAAGACTAACTCATCATTATCAGAAAGGGGATTCATAATTGGTATATCATGAATCTCATCATTGAAGTGCATTTGATCTAGGCATATTATGGGCGGGAGGGATAGGATTTTGATATCAAGCAAATTCTCATGGCTGAGAACATTTCCCCCCGAGACACAAAGATCATCTTTGTCTAGATCAAAGTAAAAGTTATCATACTCCGGTGGAGATATGATATGAGTGAGTTCACAGGAGAACTCCTCGAAGGTGAATGAATCATATTCGGGGAGAGAAATTTGAGAATGAGAAGTGGTACTGCCACTAATCTTCTCTCCCATATGATCAAAATGAAAGGCTTCAAATTCCGGTATAGGATCATCGGAAAAAATGTCACTATCCTTAATGGGGATAGGAGATGAAATAGGTTTCTCTTTGAAAGCCTCGATTTTAGAAATGAGAAGACTAACATTCATTAATGTAGCACGAAGAGCTTCATCTTGGATTTCAGTGTCAATCTCATCATTCTCTTCTTCTAAGCTAACTAGCTCAGAAGGTAATTCTTCCATATAAATGATGTCTCCGCAAGACAACGAATCGTCATCATTAGAATCGGAGAACATATGAACATTGTCATTAGGGAAGATCGGAGGATGAGGGATATCATACACATGATCAAGAATTCCATGTGACTCTCTTGGGATTGGGACAAGGTTCTCAACACTAGACTTTATGAATTCGTCTGATTCCTTTTCAGGAACATTGTCAAGATGCTCGTCCCCCATGCTCAAAGAGTGAGTGGGAACCTCGGGTGTGATAACAGTAGATTGAGATGGAATCTCAACTGATGGAATTTCTTCTGATGAATCTTTATAAAATTGAAGAATATCAAGTGTATCTTCATCATCACTGTCATCAGGAATGAAATGAAATCGAGAGCTAGATCTGGCTGCTTTTTCTTTTTTAATTGATTCCCTAATAGATTTCTCAACGGCATCTTGGGAATTTATTTTAGCAGCCTGTTCTTCAGCTAACAATTCTTCCATCGATTTTTGTTTTGGATTATCTGGGGTATGTATGATTCCTTTCAAATCTTTCACTAAATCCAAAAGATCAAGGAGAAGACTTTGAGGAATTGGCTGGGGTGGAGGTTCGTCATAATACGATGTGTCAAAATTGTTACAAGGAAATGGATTCCTTATTTGACAATCGGAGCTGAAGTGTGGACCTCCACAGTACTCACAACAGTAAAACTGATGTGGTTGTGAGTCGTATGTGCTGCAGTCATAATCGTTATCAGGAAACTGCTCATAGACAAGCGTGTTTCCCGATTGACAATCAGAACTGTAGTGTGAACCACCATAGTACTCACAACAGTAAAACTGTTGAGTCTCACGGTGTGGTAGCTGATGGAATAAATCAGTCATGTCATGGTAGAAATAGGGATCTTAGTTATAGACAGACCCGTTTCCTGACTCAACCATGCCAGAACCGGGGCAATTACCACCATTATAAGAACTACCATACCATTGTCAAATAAGAAGACGTGGATGAGACATAGAAAGAATCCAATAGTTTTGGAGGGTGACAAATGAACAATCAAAAAGGTATGAGGGTAAAGATGGATATTTTTTATAAACATTTTGTACAAATAAGAAAGAAAATCTTTTTGGGTTTTTTTTGTGTTCGTTGAAAACTGATTTTAAAATGTTTTCGTAAACCGTTTTGTTTTTATATGATAGTAAAAAGAAAATATGAACAAAGATGGATATATATACAATGAGGTGAATATCCAAAGATCACTAATGTGCAAACCATTTAGAATAATGCGCACAACCTCCCTGGCAGCGGCGCCAAAATTTGATTGATGTTAAACAGTCAACTAAAGTTAACCACAGATGTGGTCAATATAGTCCAAACTCCTTAGGCTCAATCTCCGCGGAATACAGTGTTTCCCCGGGTCATTATGTCCCGACGAGGTGTGAATTGTATTCAAAACGGGTTTGTGATAGGGTGAATTTGGACAGAAAGGGGTTTGTGATTGATTGAACTAGGGAATATGAAAGAAAATAGCTTAAATAAACTATATTAACAAGACTTTAAATTTAGAAAACCCAGAAACGTTTAAAACTTAAAAACGTGTACGTTCAAATTTAAGTTACGTGTACGTACGAAATACAACGCGAGTTTCGTAGAAATAAAATACCTACCAATATGAAAATTACATTTTTATAAACCTAATGATAAAAGAAATTTTTTAGAAAAAGAAAATGAATTTTTACACTATTTATATAATTATTATTAATTAATTACTAATTTTCTATTTAGTTTTAATTATTTAAATTATACTAAAATACAAATAATTATGAAATTTACTTAGAAAAATAAAATTTAAACTTGGAAAAACTTAAAATATTATAAAACAAATTTTAAAACAGAAAATATATTTTTTAGACTTTTTAAATAATTATTATTAATTATTAACTTATTATTAATTAATAAAATTATAAAAAATACTAAATTAAAAGAGAAAAATATGAAAAAATTACTAAAATTATTATATGATATAAGGACCCTAGGAAAATTATAAAAATGAGATTTGCTTTTTGAAAAAGCTAAAAATAAGCTAAAAATCTTAAGTAGAAGCTATCACTTTTATAAAATTTGTCTTTTTCTGATTTTCTTTTTTCAAAACTATTTAAAAACTTAAAATAACCAACTTTTGTAAAGGCACTTTGGCAGAAGCTCAAAAATAAGCACTTTGGGTGCCAAAGTGCTTAACAGATGATCAAATAGCTTATTAGGACTTGTTTGATGAAAAAACTGATCAAAAAGCTTTCTAATGAATCCACAAAGGTATACTAAGATACTACAGGTTGTTACAACTAGGAATAAGCAAGGAATTCAGAAATAAGCACATGAAATAAGCAGGAAATAAGCAATAAGCAATAAGCCAAACCCTGAATACAACACAGGCTGAAAAGGCTAACTTCCAGGCCTTGTGGGGCCCATAGGAGAGCTTGGAAGGCCAAATAAAAAGTTGATCCAATAAGCTGAGCTTATTGGCTTTCTGAAAAGCCAAGAGTTGATCCCTGGGTCCCACAAATGAAGTAAGGGGAGGGCATGGAAGTTTGGATCAAAAGCTGAGAACCCAGTATGCATTCAGAAATGGGACAACTTAAATAGGCAATGCAGCCCAATTAAATAAGCCAGGAATATGAAAATAAGCTAAGAGCCTTGAAGCCTGGCTTATTGGCTTCCCAATAAGCCAAAACTCACACAATGGGGCCCACTAGTAAGCCCTAGGGGAGGGCTGGAAGTTGTGTGTTTGGGACAGATAGCATGGTGCAGGGCATGGACTTGCCCTGCAGCCTGATTGGAGCCATCAAATAAGCCAGAGTAAAATTCACAAAATTAGTCCAAAGGTAGGATTCTATAGACTAGCTGGGACACTACAATATGTGAAAAGCACATACCCTAAATCTTAACACAAAAATCACAATAATTCCCACAAAAATTGGGTTTTCTGCACAAAGGAAATTTTGACTTTTTATGATTAACTCTTGGTTTGACTTTGTTGAACTTAGATTCCTAATTTAATGATTGAAATTGATGTAATAAGGTAAATTAAGGCTATATTAAGCTAAAGCAACAACTTGTGCAATGATATGAAGGTCTATGGGTCCTAAATCATACACGATGGACAATTATGAGGTTCTTATGGTGATTTTGACTTTCCTGTCAAATGAGACTTAGTTTGGAGACTATACTAGACCTAAACTGACCTAAGGTTACACATAATAAGCAATTACAACAGCAATGGGCAACTTGAGCTCTCAACACAACCTGAACCAAACACCCCTTATCTAAAATCTATTTTTGGATTAGTGAGGCAAATGGTGAGCTGAGATAATTCTACAAATGCTAACCTATGAAATAAGCTAAAAGGGACAAAATACAAGCTATCTAGAAGAGAGAACAAGCACAACAATAAGCTCAAGCACAAATAAGTAATGGAAACTAGTACATGAACCACAAGAGTGATTTATGATGAAATTTAAAGATGCAAACCTCAAAGCAGTAGCATAAAGCTCATACAAGCTTGCCACCAAGCTGAATGAAATAGAAAGCAATCATAAACACCCTGCTGAGTCCCTTTATCACAATAAGACCTTCCTGTTGACTTTTGTTGATTTATTGGAAACTATTGCTAAATTAGTTACTGTTGAACACTAAGCTCACTAACATCTATGTTAAGCTATATTGAGCTTCAATAAACTAAACTTAAGCTTGTTGAAGCTTATGAAAGCTATTTGAGCACAATTGAGTTTTAGTCTAAATAATAAAATTGGACTGTGAATGAATTGCAACAAGAACTTAATTGCTTTAATTATAAAGATAAATTTAGTACTAAAAAGGGGATTACAAGACCAATTCAGAAATATTTCACTAATTTAAATTACATTCGACCTAAAATTACACTAAGAAAATAAAAAACTAACTAACTATTCTAACTATCTCTCTCCCTGCTTCTTTCTTCATTTTTATAGACCCATGGGGGTCCTTCTGACTTTCCCACTTCATTTTTAGCCCTTGGATGGTCTCCAATTGATCCCAACCATTAAAAATGGTTTTGGCAGGAAAAAATGTCCAAAGTGCAATTGGGAAGTTGGGGTGGTTTGGTGAGGTTATTTAATGAGGGGGAGGGTTATAGGGGACAATAGAGGTAGAAGGTGAGGGTTTTGTGGAGTTGGAGGGGAGTAGGGGGAGGGAAATACCGGGAAGATGGAGGCTGAATAGTGGTTGGTGTTGGGGGTTGACTGTTGTTTGACCCTGGTGTTATTTTTATTTAAAAATGGGGTTGGGAAAAGTGGTAGTGGGCTGAGGTTTTTCATGGATCAGGGTGTTTTGGTTTTGTTTGTTTATTTAAGCAAAGGGTCCATTTGGTTAAGAATAAATCACAAGGACCATAATTGTAAAGAGCTGAAAATGTGATATTCCCAAAGTTGCCACAAGGGTGAAACATGCCAAGTACCAATAGTCCAAGGATTAGAATTGCAATTTTCCACTTTCGGACCCTCAGGGACTAAAATTGCCAAATGTTGAAACTTCAAGGACTAAATTACAAATTTCTTCAAACTTTCATTTTAAGGACTAAATTTGACACTTGTGAATTTCCAGGGACCAATAATGATTTTTCTTTCAAAAATTTTCCACCAGGAACCAAATCTGCCAAAAGTGAAACTCCAGGGACTAAACTTGTAATTTCTCAAAACTTTTGAAATTTTTAACCAAAGGACTAAATATGACAACTTATGATTTCAAAAGGACTTTTGGTGACTTTTCTTTTAAAATAAGTGCTCAGGGACTATTTTTGCCATTTTTGAAAGTTAAGGGACTGAAACTGCCAATTATGCCAACATTGTTCGTTTTTCATCTGTTTTTACTCATTTTGCATCTGAAACATATAAAACACAATTTTGGAATATTTTCAGTATATTTATGCATTTTTGAGTGTTTTTTAATGTTTTGCAGCTCAGATTTGTCCAAAAATGATGAGTGTTTGAGTACTCATCAGGCTTTAAGAGCTTCCACAGATTCTTGTGTGTCTCCCTGTTCTATAGTTATGGACTCCACAGTGTTCCAGAACTGTTTGATATGAGAAACATAGATTGTGGGATTGACAGTTAAAGCATACCTTATATGGTTAGTATTGAGAAAATCCACAATCTGATGGAAAACAGGGCCACTCTTTTCGTTTGACTTTTGTAAATAGGCCACTTGGTTGTGCTCCTCAGGAAAGTTTAGAATCGCCATAATTTGTGAGAGAAAGATAAAAGTGTTAGTAATCGTGAATAACAATCAAGCCGTATGATGATAAATATATACTAATAGGGTTTTGAGAAGAATTCGTAATGTGAATTATCTTTAGAATGAATTTATCTTTGGGAAAAGAATAAATTAAAATAGGTAAGTGGATAATTCACAAAAATTTACCCTATTAATAAGGAAACACAGTTATTTACAAAGGCTAGTTAAAAAATTAGATTACTGACACAACAGTTGTAACGGCTAGTTCACCAGTGGTAAAAATTACTTTTGCAGTGGTAACTGTGAACCGGTAGTGGTAAATTTTCACAAAATTTTCAAAGAGCAGTGGTAAGTAACACAAGTAAAATCAGCTGCTCTAAACATAGTTTTTAGCAAACTATCAGCTAGAAACGGATTTGATATGTCTTTACCATGAGCCATTTGCTATGGACTAGCCAACTCTTCATCACTTGGAATATGGTGAGTTGATGACCGTATAGTTTTTTGTAAACTATCAACAATAAACGGATTTGAGAAGTCTTTACCAGTAGCCATTTGCTCTGGACTAGTTGATTCTTATGTTTATTAGACATGGTGAATTAATAACCATTTGTTCTGTGCCTTAGATACACACCTTATAACTCCAATCATAGAGAAAATATTGGTTTGTACTCTGCATAAGTAGCAAACACCAAACTTAACCAATATAATTTAACCCAAAGTAACATTTTGACCAAGTTACTATTCACAAAAATATCTCTCCAAAGTCAACCCGATAATATCCAAATTTACTCCTCCAACATACCAAAACAGATAAGAGTAAATAACTCTTATTAATTAACCCTGGGCCTTGACTTTGCGTATAAAAGGGGGCTCAAAACACATAAGTCTTTATCAAAAGCAATCTTCAATTTCACAAACCCTAAACATCATGATGCGTGGGAATTGCACCAGGCTTTACCTCTCGAGGGATCTCGAGAAGCTTACAACCCCCACCAGGCAGTTTACCTGATCGTTGTAGTATAGTATAGTGACAAGTACCGGGGGATTGATCGTTCAACTCAGGAATAGTGTCGCTAGGATTAGAAAGCCTAAAAATTAAGTCTAGAGGTGAGGGATGATTCTTTTGTATTTTTATATTTTATGGAAAGCAATTAAAAATCTCGGGTATTGGAAGAGTGGGCGGAATTAGTTGCTAGTCAACTAACCCAATAACTAAGATGAAATCAAATACTCCCCTGATTCGTTCGGTGTGGATAGTGCGGTAACAAGGTTAGATCTTCCTCCAAGAAAATGAACAATCAAAGCTTCCCTTCCAGAATATAAATCATCTTCTTGTCATACATAACCTGTTAAACCTGAGAAAACAAACAAGGCAACCTCGCGTAAAATCGGCGGCAATCTATATATACTAATATATCCTAGAAAAATAACATATATATCTTAAATTGCTTTCTAGGAATTAAAGGGATATAATGCTTGTGGAATGATGTTTGCAGATTTCCTGAAGTTTATAAAACTAAAGAATTAACAAAAACTTTAAGATTCCGTTAGAAAAACAAAACTAGCAAAATTTCCAAAATTTTACACATGACGCCGTCAGGAATTTCTTCCTGACGCCGTCAGAAATGATCTGTAGAAATCCTTACGTTAAGTTTCCGGAAAACTTTTGGAAAACTTATGTCCTACTTCCTGGAAAATCCTGCAAAACATCATTATGACTCGATACAAGCATTTGACTCTAACAAATACGAATATACATGTCCATTTAATATTGTGGAGAATCATGATCAATTTTTGTTTCTTAAAAACATATTTGGGGTTTCCCCTTACACTTATCTTTTGCGAAATACCTTTGGATAAAGTTAAGACAAAGCCAAACGACAAAATAAAGTATTTTCACCATTTTAGTTTGAAACATGATCTACCAACAATAAAAATAAAGCATGCATACGGAAACAAATAACAATCAAACAAAATAAAAATCACACAAATCATGGGTTGCCTCCCAAAAAGCGATTTTCTTTATTTACGAGTCTTGTAGCTAGACTCAAGGTCATGGGCTACTACGTGATATGGGTGAGTTCCTCATTGAGGATATCTTTGGGATCAAACTTAGGTTTCAACTTTCTATCGGTTTTCTTAGTACGGTATGACCTTTCGAACTTTTCCCCATCCGGATCATACAAAATCATCTTCATATGCCATGATCCGTCACCTTCCTTAGGTGGCTTGTCCCATCTCCATTTACACTTATCCCCCTCTCTTTTCCACTTGTTCATCTCTATGTTAATAGGCATTACGCTTAAGAACTCAATCATTTTCCTAAAGACTAGGGGGTCCTCAAAAGGGTCTAGTTCTTCATCTCTAGCCATGAGTTGTTCCACCGAATGTGTTTTATCGATGAAGTATTTTTCTAGATAGAATGGGCATTGAGGTCCTATAAAGTTTCTTTCTATCCAAGGTCCATATCTAGATGGTCTCCTATTCATCTCTACCCAATGTGGTGTCGGCTCATCCTCACAATCATAGCTATGTTTCTTAACATCATATACCGACAAAGTATCGCCCTCACCTACCGCTATCTTAGACTCCTTACAATCTATCATGGCGCTAGCGGTTGCTAAAAATCCTCTTCCTACTAATAATGGGCATGTAGTGTCACTAACCATATCTAGGACGTGAAAGTCCTCTAAAATAGTTAATTTTCCTACGTGAACAACTACATCCTTGATCATCCCAACCGGGTGGGCAATAGTCCCATCCGCTAGACCAATTAATACCTCCGTCTCCTCTAACTTTCCTAGCTTGAGAGTGGTGAAAAGGGATAAGGGAATCAAGTTGAGGCTTGATCCTAAATCGGCTAGTGTGTCGAAAGCTTCGGATCTCCCTATCTTACAAGTCAAAACAAATATATCCGGATCATCAAGCTTTTTAGGCAACTTGTTTTGAACGAAGGCGGTCCCATTTTTACCTAGTTTAAATTTCTCATATTTTTCTAGGAGGGCACTATAGTAGGGAGCACGGGCTAAGATATCAATGACGGGGCGTTCAAGGTGGAGCTCCTTGAATTCATCGTCAAGGTCTTGTGTGGGAATTGCACCAGGCTTTACCTCTCGAGGGATCTCGAGAAGCTTACAACCCCCACCAGGCAGTGTACCTGATCGTTGTAGTATAGTATAGTGACAAGTACCGGGGGATTGATCGTTCAACTCAGGAATAGTGTTGCTAGGATTAGAAAGCCTAAAAATTAAGTCTAGAGGTAAGGGATGATTCTCTTTGTATTTTTATATTTTATGGAAAGAAATTAAAAATCTCAGGTATTGGAAGAGTGGGCGGAATTAGTTGCTAGTCAGCTAACCCAATAACTAAGATGGAATCAAAATAAAATAACAAAAATGCAAATAAAGCTAATTACTAATATGGAGTGAACAATAAATGGGAAAATTGTGTTTACTTAGATTTCATAACTCTCTAGATATCTTTTACAGGTTGATAGTTTGTTACAGTTGCGTGGATGACGGGTTATATTCCTTAATACCATTCGTGGGGTGGCGTACGTACTTCCCCAACTCTATAAGCTCCTACTTCACTCCTATGTCGAGCCTGCAAGAAGCTCCTAACATGGGATCATTAGAATTCGCTCATGCATTAAATACAACCATAAAAACCTTAGTACGCATTGGTTCATGTTTCTTAAGATTTTCAAGAAAGTTACACTATGGAAGTCTGCCAGTTTTCTTAAGCCTAACATCGAAATCATTCATCCATTACAACTATAAACAAGCAATCAACCTATAATCAACATCTAGGTTTCATTACATCTAAGCAAACACACAAGAGATCTAGCCTAGCATGTTAAAATCAAGACAAGCGTAAGATATATTCAAACAACACATAGACATATTGAATGAATTGAAAGGATACTTATCTTAATTGAACATGAAGGGTTTCAAGGGGTGAAAACCCTTGAAAATACTGTAAAAGTCGAGCTAGGGTTTATTCAATTCGTCCCTAATATTGTCCTCTACACATGAATGAAAATTACAAAGACTATATATAGATTCTCTAAGGTGACGGCATCAAGAAGAAACTTCTGACGCCGTCAACCCGCCGCCTATGATATTCTCGGACTGCCTAGATCCAGATCTGACGCCGTCATGTGTAATGTTGTTTTGGGCCGTCACCACTTTTACTCTTGACGGCCATGCTTTGACGCCGTCACATTTCCACTGGGCCGTTACCATTTTTGCTCTTGACGCCGTCATCAAATTGCTCTTGACGCCGTCAGGTACTGTTCCCAGCAAGGAAAATTAAGACTTTGCCATTTTCTTCACTTCTATGCTCCAAAAACGTCCAAAATGCTTCCTTTTCCAGAATTCACTCCAAAAGTACCTAAAATCACAAAAGGAACGATTTAGGGCATTATTTGATCAAATAAATTCAAATTCCGGCTTAAATGACCCCCTAAAAATGGATCATTTTTTGCCTTATCATATACCCTTACACTTGAGATTTGCTTGTCCTCAAGCAAATGCGCTTTTATTCTAATCAAAATACAAGTTAGGGATCATTTAACACTAATATAAAAGTAATTACAATAAATAATCATTCCACTAAAGACCAAAGACAAGCACGGAGGTCATACACTAGCACCTCATAAATAGTGTTTTGATACTCACATCTGTCGGGTGTAATTAAGTATATATCACAAAATGGAAATGGAAAATATCTCTCACTACCTGTCATAGCAAAATAGATTACCATAGGCTTGGGAAAGGATCAAACCTCCACCACATGGCTTAAGCACCTAGGATAAACTATCAAAGAGGTCTTTTAAAGGGTTGTAACATTAGGTGTAGGGATATGGAATACACTGTTTTGTTGGATATATGCAATCTTTACTGGTGGCGAGTTAATCATCTTGGTCAATTACATGTACAATATGGCATTGCTAAGCCAAGACTAGACTCGACTTAAGCTAATAAATGAAAAATACCAAAAACATAAGATAAACATATAATGAAACGGGATGGTAGTCCGTATGTTTTTTCTCTTTTCTTTTTCTATTTTTTTTTTCTTTTTCTTAATTTTTCGTTTATTTTTTTTTTATTTTTTTTTTGTGCATACACTTTTACCCTACCATCCAAAATAATACATCATAGGGAATGAACATTCCCCTTACACTTGAATTTTTACATACTTTACAATAAACTAATCTAATGACTCGAATCAAGATAATCAAAACACTTGGAGTACTTTTAAGATTAACGCACATATGGGGGTAATAATATGATGTTCTTCCCCATTATTCCATAAAATTAGTACTTTACCCATGAGTCCCAATCATCCCAAAACAATATGTACAAGATATGACTCAACTTAGCAACCATGTAATCAATTAGACAATTAACTAAGGGTTTAAACATGTAACAATAATGCACTAAAGATGAGTGCATACACGGAAGGCTAAGGCGATTTGGGTGTACATTTAAGTGGGGTGTAACAAATTCTTCCTTTAAGTAAGATGCTTAAAGGTAGAAACGAAAAGATAGGCTCGGAGGGGTGTACTAGGGGTATCGTGTACTAAAAATGAGTACAACGCTAAGGTGTGGGAAAAACTAATTGACTTAACTAGCCAAGTAATATGACTTAAATGGTCAAGTAATTATGATATGGGTTTAAACACAAGGGTGATCCTAATGCCTCTTATCATGTAGTAAATCCTACTACACGAATGTAGTCTCACTAGCGGTCTCGGGATGCATCACTAACGCAAGTTCTAGAATCTAAATGCTACCGGTACACTCATAAGAACTAACAGTAAATGCTTTTCCTATCAAGTCTAAAGGTGAACCCCACACATTTGGTTGGAAAATTTTTCTGAATAGTACGGTTTTGTGCTAGTCATACGATCTCCTATCTATGAGACGCTTGCTAAGGCTAAAGTTTAACTCCTAAATGTTGTAAAAAAATTTAAATTTGGTGCTAAAATTACACTAACAAGTATTTCTCTTAGCTTTATTACACATCTACTATCAAACAAACAAACTCAAGTGAAAGTGTATACTATAAGGTATCATCATTTACCCTCCCCTTACACTTAGGATGAACATTGTCCCCAATGTTCAATTAAAGAATGTAAAAGTGAAATAGGTAAAAGAATGAAATCAAATACTCCCCTGATTCGTTCGGTGTGGATAGTGCGGTAACAAGGTTAGATCTTCCTCCAAGAAAATGAACAATCAAAGCTTCCCTTCCAGAATATAAATCATCTTCTTGTCATACATAACCTGTTAAACCTGAGAAAATAAACAAGGCAACCTCGCGTAAAATCGGCGGCAATCTATATATACTAATATATCCTAGAAAAATAACATATATATCTTAAATTGCTTTCTAGGAATTAAAGGGATATAATGCTTGTGGAATGATGTTTGCAGATTTCCTGGAGTTTATAAAACTAAAGAATTAACAAAAACTTTAAGATTCCGTTAGAAAAACAAAACTAGCAAAATTTCCAGAATTTTACCTGACGCCGTCAGAAATGATCTGCAGAAATCCTTACGTTAAGTTTCCGGAAAATTTTTAGAAAACTTATGTCCTACTTCCTGGAAAATCCTGCAAAACATCATTATGACTCGATACAAGCATTTGACTCTAACAAATACGAATATACATGTCCATTTAATATTGTGGAGAATCATGATCAATTTTTGTTTCTTAAAAACATATTTGGGGTTTCCCCTTACACTTATCTTTTGCGAAATACCTTTGGATGAAGTTAAGACAAAGCTAAACGACAAAATAAAGTATTTTCACCATTTTAGTTTGAAACATGATCTACCAACAATAAAAATAAAGCATGCATACGGAAACAAATAACAATCAAACAAAATAAAAATCACACAAATCATGGGTTGCCTCCCAAGAAGCGTTTTTCCTTATTTACGAGTCTTGTAGCTAGACTCAAGGTCATGGGCTACTACGTGATATGGGTGAGTTCCTCATTGAGGATATCTTTGGGATCAAACTTAGGTTTCAACTTCCTATCGGTTTTCTTAGTACGGTATGACTTTTCAAACTTTTCCCCATCCGGATCGTACAAAATCATCTTCATATGCCATATCCGTCACCTTCCTTAGGTGGCTTGTCCCATCTCCATTTACACTTATCCCCCTCTCTTTTCCACTTGTTCATCTCTATGTTAATAGGCATTACGCTTAAGAACTCAATCATTTTCCTAAAGACTAGGGGGTCCTCAAAAGGGTCTAGGTCTTCATCTCTAGCTATGAGTTGTTCCACCGAATGTGTTTTATCGATGAAATCTTTTTCTAGATAGAATGGGCATTGAGGTCCTATAAAGTTTCTTTCTATCCAAGGTCCATATCTAGATGGTCTCCTATTCATCTCTACCCAATGTGGTGTCGGCTCATCCTCACAATCATAGCTATGTTTCTTAACATCATATACTGACCAAGTATCACCCTCACCTACCGCTATCTTAGACTCCTTACAATCTTTCATGGCGCTAGCGGTTGCTAAAAATCCTCTTCCTACTAATAATGGGCATGTAGTGTCACTAACCATATCTAGGACGTGAAAGTCCGCTAAAATAGTTAATTTTCCTACGTGAACAACTACATCCTTGATCATCCCAACCGGGTGGGCAATACTCCCATCCGCTAAACCAATTAATTCCTCCGTCTCCTCTAACTTTCCTAGCTTAAGAGTGGTGAAAAGGGATAAGGGAATCAAGTTGAGGCTTGATCCTAAATCGGCTAGTGTGTCGAAAGCTTCGGATCTCCCTATCTTACAAGGCAAAACCAATATACCCGGATCATCAAGCTTTTTAGGCAACTTGTTTTGAACGAAGGCGATCCCATTTTTACCTAGTTTAAATTTCTCATATTTTTCTAGGAGGGCACTGTACTAGGGAGCACGAGCTAAGACATCAATGACGGGGCGTTCAAGGTGGAGCTCCTTGAATTCATCGTCAAGGTCTTGTGTAGGAGGTGTTTCAACTATGCTTTTGACTGGTTTGATATCGGGTGTTTCATTCGTTTGGTCCTTTTGGAGAATTTGGTTTTGCTTGAAACACGTGCTCATTGATTTAACCGAGTAGTATTGCGGACAAGAAGTGGGTGATGAAACTGATGATATGGAATTAACGTTTAGTTTCAGATTCTTGACAGTGTCGCTTGGGAGTGCTCCCATTTCTCGGTCATTGAGAACTTTCAACAATGTGTCAATTTTGGTGGTCATCTCGCTTTGCTTTTGTACAAAATCGGCTTCAAACTTAGATATGCGAGCTTCTTGAGATGCCATAAACTTGGACATCAATCCTTCAAGATTGTTGGTACTACCATAGTTATTAGAAGGATTGTTGTTGAAAGTACGGTTGGAGGGTGGACCATTTGGTTGGTAATGATTAGGCGGATTGGAAGAATTGTTTTGGTTTTGTTTCCACCTAAGGTTTGGGTGATTTTTCCAAGAAGGGTTGTAGGAATCACCGTAAGGGTTTGGCTCAGGTTTGAAAGTGTACCACTTATCTCCCGCTTTGTTGGTACGCGAGGATGCGTAGTCTGCAAAAGTTGTTCCGGGGAGTTCCACGCAATCACGAGTGTCATAGGGACCACTACATAATTCGCATGAAGAAGTGATTTTGTTCACTTGGCTTAAAGGCTTAGGAGCTTCGTAAGATTTTATAAGAAACTTGACTTGGTCCTCAAGTTCCATGATCCTACGGTCGGGAGTGCTAGAATTGTTCGAAGGCAAGGATATTGCCTTGACCGTTTTGTTCAAATCACGGGGATCATTCCAACTTTCGTTGTCATAGAGAGCAAGATCTGCTATGAGTTCCCATGATTCTTCCGTACTTAGATCACATAGCTTACCACCAGCTGATTGGTCAATGATTCGCCTTGTGGAGAGATCAATATGGTCAAAGAAGATTTGGACTTGGAACCAAAGATCTATGCCATGATAAGGGACTTTTTGGAGTAAGTCCTTGAAACGAGTCCATGCTTCATATAGAGTTTCACCTTGACGTTGTTGGAACATCAATATATCATTTCTAAGCTTAGTAGTTCTCCCCGGTGGGAAAAATTAAGCAAGGAAACGAGCGGTGAGATCATCCCATGAGGTGATGGATCCCGCGGGTAAACGTTCAAACCATTGACTAGCTTGATCACGTAGAGAGAATTGGAATAGGCGTAATCGGGTCGACTCTCTAGTTGTAACATCAAGGTCTATAGAATCTACGATTTTAAGGAAGTCCTTGAGATGTCGATTAGGATCTTCGGAACGAAGTCCATGGAATGCACATCCGCTTTGCACCAACTGGATGGTGTCGGATCGCAAGGGAGACACATTGGCTCCTTAGGTGAGCTCAATAGTGTTTCGATAGCCTTGGTGACTAGGTCGGGAATACTCTCCTAGGGTTCGGGGCCTAAGAGGTTGGTTTGCTAGTGGTGGGTTTCATGGGTGGTTTTGTTGTGGTGGGTTGATGGGTTCAGAGATGTTACCACCTTCCATGATGTCGGATGTTAAATGTTACGAACAAAGACACAAAGAAATTGATAGACTAAAGAAAACCTAAAAATAAAAATAAAATCTTACTAGAAAGGAATCTAGCAAGTAGACCTAATAAAAAGAAATTCTAACCTAGACAATAACTATTCCCCGGGCTGCGGCGCCAAAAACTTGATGCGTGGGAATTGCACCAGGCTTTACTTCTCGAGGGATCTCGAGAAGCTTACAACCCCCACCAGGCAGTGTACCTGATCGTTGTAATATAGTATAGTGACAAGTACCGGGGGATTGATCGTTCAACTTAGGAATAGTGTCGCTAGGATTAGAAAGCCTAAAAATTAAGTCTAGAGGTGAGGGATGATTCTTTTTGTATTTTTATATTTTATGGAAAGAAATTAAAAATCTCAGGTATTGGAAGATTGGGCGGAATTAGTTGCTAGTCAACTAACCCAATAACTAAGATGCAATCAAAATAAAATAACAAAAATGCAAATAAAGCTAATTGATGGATCTAAACACCTTGAACTTGTGTTAGATTGATACTTTGAGTTATATCACTAAGTATGCGGAATTTACTTAGTAACACTTAGAAGTTTGATTGTGAGTAAGACAGTTGTATATGAATGAGAACAAGGTATGTAAACAAACTATTAGCTCCAATATTAGTAATGATAATAATACGAGTGATCTTGATATCACTAAGGTTACACCTTGAAGCTCTAGAAAACGTATATGAAAACTATATCAAACCTTTAACCTAGGATCTCCTTTTATAACACAAGGAGTCCTCTTCTACAAGATAAGTATAATGCTAATAGAATAAGATATACACAAGATCTATTCTAGATTTATCTAGACGCGTTTCCTAACAGTTATCTAATAAGCAGTGGTAATATATGTTCTTGCAGTGGTAATGAGTTTCCACTGCAAGTACAATCTTCTGCAGTTGAAACATCTTCACTTAGCCGTGGTAACTTTAGTATAATTCCCAACAATCCTCCCCTAACTTATGATTAATACATAAATCAATAAGTTTCTTCAAGTATTCAGTAAACATGAGGATATGGGAATTCTTCCAAACACTTATCTTCTTCTTAATAACTCTTTATCAGCTCTCACACTTTGATCATAAATCCTTTGTATCAAATCATCTATGACTTCAGTTCTTTCCCAGCACCTAAGCTTCTCTGTCAACATCACTGTCAATACTCCAGCTCTTAATGGATATTCTTTCTCAGCCAGCATAAAGACATCAACTCCATCTTGAGTAGAAATATGACGCACAGAACTTGAATCATAGAATTTCCACAAAGTTCTTATACCATGAGCTTCAAATCTCCAATATCTATCACTTGGGTCAGGTTCATATAGTCTTCTGAAGTGAACCCATAATTCCTTATCCTTGACATCAACAAGTTCATCCTTCTTAAACTGATCTTGAACAATTCTCCACAAAGTATCCAAATCTTCTCTATCACAAAATCTAACAATGTCTTCAAAATCTCTGCAAATGCTTGTGACACTTCCAGTTCTGATGATCTTCCAAGCAACACCAAAACTATCAGAAAAGATCTCCCAACCAACAACTGGATATTTTGCTTGTAGAGGTTCAATGTTAAGTACATCAGTTTCTATGAACAACATGTTTGTAACTTGCTCTTCTGTCAACTTGCTAGGACCCTCTTTTGCTTAAGATGATTCCTGAGTCTTCAACTTCTTTGCATCTTTTGATTCAAGACTCACTCCAGTCCTTTTTTCCTTCATTGTTATTGGTTCTTGATCCATTGGAATGAAATTACTATCTTGTCTTTTGATTTTGTAATAAATTCCTTTAATCTAATCATGTGACATTCCTTTGAATTGAGCCATCTTCATATTTCCAACATGACAACAAAAAGTCTTCATCTCAGCAATAATATGTGCCTTTGTAGGTTTTCTTGGCTTCTTTTGACCTCTTCTAACATCCCCAATGATTTCGTCAAGAGCCTGCTGATTCTTCATTTGAATAAAATCTTTTAATTGAGCAGACCTTTGTTCTTCATTTAAGGTTGTATTTGCAATCAATTCAATAGCCTTCCTCCTGATTATTTGATCATTATTAACCAAGTAGTCAATCTCTTCTTTTGTAGGCACATAAGTAAATAATGGAGGTTTCTCATGTATGACAGTTGGTGAGACACTTGAAATAGGTTCTGCCATTACAGCTTCAAGTTTATCCAACCTCTTAGCTTCCATAAAACTAGCAACTTCATCTTCCTCTAGCTTTCTTTTTCTTTCATTCTCTTGTTGTTGCTCTGCCAATCTTGCATCAAAGTCAATCTGAGCTTGTTCTTTCTTAGAAATCATTCTTGTCTTTTGATCTAAAGCAATCACAATAGCTTTTCCTTTAACTGATCTTATTCTGGCAGCTTCTTCCTCTGCAGTGGTAATTTCTTGAGTAGCAGTGGGAACATTTTCACTTGCAGTGGTAATTGGTTGATCAGTGGGAACTTGTTCTGCTTCAGTGGAAATTGGTTAAGCAGTTCCAACTAAATCATCAAAGTTAAAACCAGCATCAGCATCCATATCTTCAAAATCCAATTTCCTCCCCTCAGTCCCAGCTACATCATCTTTTGCTTGAGCACTTTCAGAATCATTGAGCTCAGCAAAGTCTTTTTCAAAATTTTTACTCCTCCCCTTAAGCTCTGCATCTGGTTTCCTCCCCTGTTTGGAAGAATCTCCCAAAACTTTAGTAGAACTTGCAGAAAACTCATCTTGAGGTGAAGAGGATAAAGATAACACAACTTGAGATCTTTTCTTCTTGAGATTCTCAACTTCATTCTGCAATCTTTAAATCTCAGCCTTCAATTTATTCAGCTCTGTGGCATGTTGTTCTTTGGTTTGTGCCAGATCTTTCTCCAGAGCTTGAACCTGCTTGACTAATTTGGTACAAATATCCAGCAATTCAGTTAGTTGCACACTGCCTTCATCACTTCCAACTATGTAACCTGCTGGGAGAGGTGAATCATGAGGCATTGATTCAGGCTCTTCCCTAGTTGGACTAGGATTAAGCCTTGAACCACCACTGCTTGTTCCAAAACCAAAAGGCTCAGCAACATGCAATGTTGAGATGAGAGAAGTTGGCTGTTTAGACCTTCTCTCATAAGTGTGAGTTACAGCAGGGGTATGGTGAATTGGTGGAACAACAATAGTGGGTGTGTTTTGAGATACAACTGGGATTGGTGCATCCTCACCCTGTACTTGAGCAATTTTAGCAAGCATTTGAGGCAAAATTGGATGAACCTCCCCATTCCAAAGATCTGAAGCCTTACTCATATTTTGAAAAACTTTTGGCTTAAGATAGGAAGGCTCATAAATTCTATTGTGAGGTTGCAGTTGAAACTCATTTAACACTGCTTGCACAAACCTTGGATACATAAAAAATTGATATTGACTCTTTACATTGCCTTTCATATTATTGAAAATAAACTTTGAAAAATTGAAAGTCCTATCAGTTGCCAAACAAACCAAAGGATAAGCCATGGTTGATGCAAATTGTTCATAAGAAGTTTTCTCAGGACTTAGGCAATGTAAAAGAGTGTGAACTAAAAATCTCCAATGGGTACAAAAACATCCTTTTCTGAAAGTCACTTTTTGTTAAGATGTATCATACCCCATTAAAGTAATATTAGTAAAAATTTCTGAATTAGGTAATGTGATGATACCATTGAGATCATCCAATTGGAGAATTCTCCTCAAGGATGACTCAGTAACATCAATAGTTACCCCCATCAACTGTGGCTCTTAAAGTATCCACAGATTCTTGTGTGTCTCCCTATTCAAGAGTTACGGACTCCACAGTGTTCCAGAACTGTTTGATATGAGAGACATAGATTGTGGGATTAATAGTTAAGGTATACCTTATATGAGTTGTGTTTAGAAAATCCACAATCTGATGAAAAACAGGGCCACTCTTCTCGTTTGACTTTTGTAAGTAGGCCACTTGGTTGTGCTCCTCGACAAATTTTAGAATCGCCATGATATTTGTGAGAAAGAGAATAAAAGTGTTAGTAATCAAGATAAAAAGCAAGCCGTATGATGATCAATTTATACTAATAGGGTTTGAGGAGGTTGCGCAATGTGAATTATCTTTAGAAAGAATTATCTTTGGAAAAAGAATAATTTATAATAAGTAAGTAGATAATTCACAAAAGATTTTACCCTATTAATAAGGAATGACGGTTATTTTTACAACGGCTAGTAAAAATTGGATTACTGACACAACAGTTGTAACGACTAGTTCATCAGTGGAAAAATTACTCTTGCAATGGTAACTAATGAACTAGCAGTGGTAAAATTTTCACAACATATCAAAGAGCAGTGGTGAATAAAACATGAAAATTTGCTGCTCTTATCATAGTTTTTAGCAAACTACCAGCTATCAACGGATTTGATAAGTCTTTACCATCAGCCGTTTGCTTATGGACTAGCCAACTCTTGATCACATGGATGTATGGTGAGTTGATAACCTAGTTTTTGGTAAACTATCAACCATAAACGGATTTGATAAGTCTTTACCAGTAGCCGTTTGCTCTGGACTAGTTGATTCTTATGTGGATTAGACATGGTGAATCAATAACCGTTTGTTGTGTGTCTATGATACACACCTTATAACTTCAATGACTCCAATAATATGGGTTGTATTCTGCAACACAAAGTAACTCTCAACTTAACCCATAAAGATTAACCCAAAGTAACTTTTTAACCAAGTTATTATTCACAAAAATATCTTCCAAAAGTCAACCCGATAATAACCAAATTTACTGCTCCAACCTACCAAAACAAGTAGGAGTAAATATTAATTAGAATTCGACCTTGACTTTGCATATAAAAGGGGGCTCAAAACCTTTATCTCTCATCAAAAATTATCTTCAATAACACAAACCCTAAACATCATCATGAGTTGGTTTCCTTTAATGTACATCTCTTCTGACGACTCTTCAGATGAGGAAATCAGTTACTACTCAGACTCTGAAGAACTTTCTGCTGGATGGAGTGGATATTTTCCACCAAGTGCAGCAACTGCTACATCTTCAAGCATGAAGCCCAACAAGAAGATTTCAGCTGATCCTGCTCCATCACTTGAGTTTTATTCAAGCTCTTCATCAGATGATGATAATGATCCAACCTTTGATCTTTCCAAAGAGCTTCCAAAGGCCCTCACCACAGCATTGAAAACTACTATAAACAACATGAAGTGGCCAGCTGTTGAAAAGCCTACTCAAGCACCAAGGCCTCCCAAGCAAGTTCTGGGACTTGCTTGTCCAAGAAAACAACTTTCTTTTGATGACAAGAGAAAGAAGACTTCCAAGGGCAAGCATCAGTATGAGGGAAAAGGAAAGAAACCTATGGAGTAGGTGTTAGGTTGTAGGTTTATGTCTTTTGTGATGGTTTCCTGTGTTGGTGACAATGTTTTCTGAATGAATGTGATGTACTCTCTTCTAATGATCAATAAAAGTACTCTTTGTTCTTGCTTTTATCACCAAACTTTCCACTGTTGTATGTTAATTTCCACTGTGGTCTCTGCATACAAGTTAGTAGAAAACCATACATACCATACAAACAATATTAGTACCTAAAAATTATCCTGCAACACTAAAAAGTATTAGACATCAATGATTTATGGATTGAGCATTCCAATACCTGTTACCAAGTATTGAAACCTACCCACATCAAGCCCTTTTGTTAATAAATCAGCATAATTGTCATCAGTATGAATTTTGACAACATTAATAAGCTTTTTCTCAAAACAATCTCTAATAAAGTGATGTCTAATTTCAATATGTTTAGTTTTAGTGTGTTGCACAGGATTTTTAATAATGCATATGGTACTACTATTGTCTATATAGATAATGGTGTTCATGAAATTGTACCCATAATCCAATAATTGATTCTAAAGCCAAAGGATCTGAGCACAACAACTAGCAGCTACAACATATTCTGCTTCAGTGGTTGAAGTAGCAACCATAGTTTGCTTCTTGCACTGCCATGACACCAATCTACATCCAAGAAATTGACATCCTCCAATAGTTGATCTTCTATCCAAACTTGCACCAGCATACTCAATATCTGAGTATGTGATCAATTCCATTGGAGAGTCTCTTGGATACCATAATCCTAGATTAGGATAAGTCTTCAAGTACCTAAAAATCTTTTCCACTGCTATCATAAGTGATATCTTTGGAGTCACTTGAAATCTTGCACATGCACAAACAGCAAACACAATGTCTGGCCTTGATGAAGTAAGATACATCAAAGAACCAATCATAGATCTGTAGGTGTAGACATCAACATTAGCACCACTAGAATTCTTCAACAATAGATGATTGGTCTTGTCAGCAGGGGTATTTGAAGATTTTGCATCAGTAAACTTGAACTTCTTAATAATCTCAGCCACATATTTGTCTTGACTGATAAAAATGCCTTCTTTACTCTGTTGTACTTGCAGCCCCAAAAAGAATGTAAGTTCTCCCATAGAACTCATTTGAAATTCATCTTTCATCAGCTTCTCAAATTCTTTGCACATCTCTAGTTTAGTAGACCCAAAGATAATATCATCAACATATACTTGCACAAGTAGAATATCACCTTTGTCTTTCTTGATGAACAAAGTTTGGTCAATCTTGCCTCTATGAAACCCATTATTCAACAAATAATTAGCTAAGGTTTCATACAACTTCCTTGGAGCTTGATGTAAGCCATAAATAGCCTTAACCACTTTATAAACTTTATTTAGGTGTTGAGGATCTTCAAAGTCTGGAGGTTGAGAGACATATACCTCCTCATCAATAGTTCCATACAGAAAGGCATTCTTAACATCCATTTGATAGACTGTAAAGCCCATAAATGATGCATAGGCTAAAAATAATCTAATAGCCTTAATCCTTGCAACAGGAGCAAACACTTCTTCATAATCAATACCCTCCTCTTGAGTGTATCCTTGAGCAACCAATCTAGCTTTGTTCCTGATTACAATACCTCTTTCATCTTTCTTGTTTCTGAAAACCCATTTAGTACCAATGACCTTCATACCATTAGGCAAGTCACAAAGAACCCAAACCTTTTGAAGTTTAAACTGCAGCAACTCCTCTTGCATAGCTTCAACCCAACTAGATTCTCCTAGAGCCATATACACATTCTTAGGCTCCACTTGTGAGAGAAAACAGAAGAACAAACACTCATTCTTCTTACTATGTTTCTTGGACTCATACACTTCACTTATGAACCCATGAACATCATCTTTCTTTGTCTGTCTTCTAGTCTTCACACCTGATTGAAGTTCACCAATAACATTATCAAGTGGATGCACTTTGTGAATTGTAGACTGTGATGTGCTAGGAATATCATATGTTGTAGGCATGTTTGAGATCTCTACATCATCACTTGGTGATTCCTGAGAAGTATGTTCCACATTTGGGCTGACAGTGGAAACTTCTGGTGTAGCAGTGGGAATGGAGTTACCACTGCAAGTAGGAATATCAAAATTCACACCATCTGCATCACTTGTCTTTTCAGAATTATCAACAAAGTCCCAAAGTGGCATAACAATTTGATCTTCATCATCTTTACAAGCTTCATCTTCATCAATGAATTCTTCTGAATCTTCAAGATCTTTGTCTCCAGTGCTTAAAGTGAGAGGAACATAATTCATTGTATTTGATAATGTTTCGAGATCAAATAGCCAATCTGGTCCTGAACCTGCCATGTTTGCTTTATTTTCAAGAAACTGAACATGCAAGTTCTCTTCAATCTTCTTTGTTCTTAAGTTATAGACTCTAAAAGCCTTGCTAACCATAGAGTATCCAACAAAGAAGCCTTCATCTGACTTTTCTTCAAATTTACCCAGATGATCAATGGTATTGAGAATAGTAACATGACACCCAAATGGCCTCATAAACTCCAAAGTAGGAGGTCTTCCTCTGAACAACTCATAAGGTGTCTTGTTCTTTGTTTTGACCACTAAAACCCTATTCTGAATGTAACAAGCAGTGTTAACTGCTTCAGCCCAAAAAGTCATTGGAAGCTTGGAATCAGCTAACATGGTTCTAGCAGCCTCAATTAGTGTTCTGTTTCTTCTTTCTGCAACTCCATTTTGTTGAGGAGTTCTTGCAACACTAAATTCTCTTTTAATACCTTTGTCTCTGCAGAAATCATCCATAACTTTATTCTTGAACTCTGTCCCATTGTCACACCTGATGATCTTGATTTTCTTTTCAAATTGATTTTCAACTTGAGTGATGAATGTCTTAAGGATGCCTGTGGTTTCATCCTTGGTACTTAAAAAGAAGACCCATGTGAATCTACTGAAATCATCAATCACAACAAGACAATACTTCTTCAAATTGATGTTGCTCACAGAAGTAGGACCAAACAAGTCTATATGCAGCATAAAGAGTGGATGATTAATAGAATTGAATGCTTTGGTCTTGCATGAAGCTCTGTGTTGCTTTCCTTTGAGACAGGCAACACAAGTTTGGTCATTTTCAAATCTTTTCTCTGGTAGACCTCTGACAAGTCCATCTTTCACAATCTTGTTGATGGTCTTGAAGTTAACATGACCCAATCTTCTATGCCAAAGCATTGATTCATCCAAAGTGGCTTTAGCAAGCAAGCAAGTAACATCATTATTAGCCACTATGTTCTTCATGTCAATGCTATACAAATTACCTTTTCTAGGGATTTTAAGCAAAATGTCACTTTCATCAGGAAGCTTATAATCCTTAGATAAGATATAGCATTCATCTTCTGTGAATAGAACTCTATGCTTCTTGTCACACATCTGTGACACACTGAAAAGGTTGTACTTGAGTTCTTTCACATACTGCACATCTTCGAAATCAATGTTTCTAGCCTTGATTGTTCCTTTGCCTGAAACTTTGCCACCAATTCCACCTCCAAAGCTGACAAATTGTCCATCATAAGGTTAAAAATCTGAAAGATAGGACTTATTGCCAGTCATGTGCCTGGAACATCCATTGTCTGAGTATCCTTGATCATTTGTAGTCTTTGAATGTCCCTGCACACAAAATAAAGGAATTAGCTCCTTTTGGGGACCCAAGCCACAAATGACTTGGATCTGCCTCGTGTATCAATATAATTAAATCTATCAAAGGTCATTGATACACCATTGGGATGGTTTGAGGTGATGGTTCCTTTTGGTTTCCATTCCCAACGTGCTGAGGCCTTGACAGCATTCCCAATATTTACCCTTTTCTTGTTAACAGACCCACCAGTGGTAACCTTTGGCCTTGCAGTGGTAACTGCTGGCTTAGCAGTGGAAACTGCTTGTTTTGAAACTTTGGGTACCTACTTCTGATTATTGTTAACTTTCTTTTCAAAATTGGTTTTTTTCCCTGTTTGAGTAGATTTAACAAAATTAGTAACAGGGGGCTTAGGGTAAACTTGTTTGGATTTCTGGCAGTGGCAACTGCTGGTCTAGCAGTGGAAATTGGTTTAATGCCAGAATGAAGCAAAACAGACCTGGGAATCATCTTGCTAAGTAGATTTGGGTGAGTTAAGTTATTAGCATTGTGTCCATTCACCCTAGTATTCCCAAACACTTCCCTTCTACCCAAGTGGTAGGTACAGCTATAAGCCAAATGGTCAAAGCTACCACATATATGACAGGGTTTGTTATTGAACACAAAATCACTACCAAATTGCCTAGATTTAACATGATTCCAACTCCTCATATTACCCCTAGGAGTTGGTGACCTACTTCTGTACATCTCTGCATATCTAGTAGTGGGCCTAGTGAAATTAGGTTGTAACCTAGGCTTCTCTTTGACTACATCAGGAATACTTCTTTTAACCTCCACTTTAGCATTCTCAGGAACACTAGGTTTAGACTCAACATTCAAATTTTCATCTTTAAGTGATGAGTCACTAGCACTATCAAATACATCAACCTCAACCTGAACCTTTTCAATTTCAACTGGTTTGAGAAACTTTGGTCCATAGGTCATAGGTGGTTCCTGGAATTCTTCTAAACCTGTGTGAGCTAAGTCAATGCCAGGAGGTGATGGAACAACTCTTAGAGGTGGTGGAACTGTTTTGTATCCAAATCCTGATTTGGCTTTGTTCACAACTTGGGCTTCCCAAATCTTGTCAATACACTTGGATTGGTGATCCATTGTTTGTTTAGTTATCATTATATTCTCACTAGCCAATTTAACCTTTTCTAGTTCTTCTCTAAGAACCTTATTAACAGTAACTGATAATCTAAGTCTCTTCTTAATACTGCAATATCATCATTGAACTTAGATTCATTTGCCCTATAATGCTCTAATTGAGTTTCTAAAACTCCCATGCCTCTTTTATGATTAGATAAGTTATAATTAGTATGAGTTAACTCTATCAGTTGTTCATCATATTGTGCTTTAATTTTCTCATACTCTTTTAAGGCCTTACAAGATTTAGAACAAGCATTATTAGTTTGTACCTCAGAGTCAGAAAAAGCCATTAGTGCAAGCTCTATAGCAACCATTGCAGACTCTGAATCATCTTCCTCATCCTTAGTCATAAAGCTCTAATCAAAGCTCACTCCATCAATGGCCAATAGCCCCTTTGGCTCATCAGTAGTAGGTTCCTTCTTCTTGTCCTGCTTATACCAAGTTGACCTGTTGTCAGACTTCCTTGGCTTTCCGCACTCCCTGGCAAAATGCCCCTTCTTGTGACAATTATAGCATTCCACCTTCTTTTTATCAAAACCTACTGTTTCATTGCCACTGATGTTGATCTTTCTTCCAGTCTTCTTCCAAAACTTCTTAGTCCTTAAGCTTAGTAATGCCACTTGCCATTTAATGTCCATCTCCTCCATATCATCCTTATCAATTTGATTCAAATCCTCATGATTGAGAATTGAACCACCCACTTGACTTCATATAAAGGCATAAAAAGTAGTATCACTAAGTCCTGCAATCTGTCTCTTTGAGCTACCAGTGGAAACACTTCCACTACCAGTGGAAACAACAATGTTAGCACTGTCATCATCACTATCACTTTCTTCATCTGAACTATCATCAATAGATGATCATATGAGTGCTACACTTCCTGAACTTGAGCATATTTTGCCAGCTTTCTTCAATCTTTGTTCAATAACCTTAAAGTTATTGTACAAATCATTAAGTTTCATGGTCTCCAAATCTGGCTTATCTTCCCACACAGCAACATTGGTTCCAAACTCAGAGGGTAAGCTTCTTAAGAACTTTAGATTAAGGTCTTCCTTTTCCACCTCAATCCCAAAAACAGTGAGTTGAGTAACAATCTTTTGTAGCCTTGTGAAGATGCTATCAAGAGATTCATTACTTGTTGAACCAAAGTTTTCATAAGTCTGCTTCAGCAAGGTCTTTTGAGTCTTCTTGGTGGAATCATTACCACCAAAAACTTCACAGATCTCATCAAAAAGAGACTTTGCAGTCTTGTACTTGCTGAATGCCAGAACTTGGTCTCTGGGAAGTGTCATCAACAACAAACCTCTGGCCTTGAGATCATTCTTCAACTGAAGTCTTTCATCATTAGTAACAGGTCCAGTGTTGACCTTAATTACTTCCTTGCCATTAATCATCTCTGATGTAGAACTTGGTTTGAAAGAGTTTCCAACCATAATGATCTCCCAGAGTGTGTAGTCTTGGACCATAAAGAATTGCTTGATCATTAGCTTCCACATCTCAAAGTCATTCAACTTAAGCTTTGGAAGCTTAGCAGCAATGTTTGAGTTACTGGTTTCTATCTCCATTGATTCTTCTGAGTGAACTAGAGTCTTCTAAATCAAAGTATCAAAGCCTGTCTCTGATACCACTTGATGGATCTAAACACCTTGAACTTGTGTTAGATTGATACTTTGAGTTATATCACTAAGTATGCGGAATCTACTTAGTAACACTAAGAAGTTTGATTGTGAGTAAGACAGTTGTATATGAATAAGAACAATGTATGTAAACAAACTATTAGCTCCAATATTATTAATGATTATAATACGAGTGATCTTGATATCACTAGGATTACACCTTGAAGCTCTAGAAAACGTATATGACAACTATATCAAACCTTTAACCTAGGATCTCCTTTTATAACACAAGGAGTCCTCTTCTACAAGATAAGTATAATGCTAATAGAATAAGATATACACAAGATCTATTCTATATTTATCTAGACGCGTTTCCTAACAGTTATCTAATAAGCAATGGTAATATATGTTCTTGCAGTGGTAATGAATTTCCACTGCAAGTACAATCTTCTAGAGTTGAAACATCTTCACTTAGCCGTGGTAACTGTTAGTATAATTTCCAACACTAATTACTAATGTGGAGTGAACAATAAATGGGAAAATTATGCTTACTTAGATTTCATTACTCCCTAGATATCTTTTACAGGTTGATAGTTTGTTACAGTTGCGTGGATGACGGGTTATATTCCTTAATACCATTCGTGGGGTGACGTACGTACTTCCCCAACTCTATAAGCTCCTACTTCACTCCTATGTCGAGCCTGCAAGAAGCTCCTAACATGGGATCACTAGAATTCGCTCATGCATTAAATACAACCATAAAAACCTTAGTACGCATTGGTTCATGTTTCTTAAGATGTTCAAGCAAGTTACACTATGGAAGTCTGCCAGTTTTCTTAAGCCTAACATCGAAATCATTCATCCATTACAACTATAAACAAGCAATCAACCTATAATCAACATCTAGGTTTCATTACATCTAAGCAAACACACAAGAGATCTAGCGTAGCATGTTAAAATCAAGACAAGCGTAAGATATATTCAAACAACACATAGACATATTGAATGAATTGAAAGGATACTTATCTTAATTGAACATGAAGGGTTTCAAGGGGTGAAAGCCCTTGAAAATACTGTAAAATTCGAGCTAGGGTTTATTCAAGTCGTCCCTAATATTGTCCTCTACACATGAATGAAAATTACAAAGACTATATATAGATTCTCTAAGGTGACGGCGTCAAGAAGAAACTTCTGACGCCGTCAACCCGCCGCCTATGATATTCTCGGACTGCCTAGATCCAGATCTGACGCCGTCATGTGTAATGTTGTTCTGGGCCGTCACCACTTTTACTCTTGACGGCCATGCTTTGACGCCGTCACATTTCCACTGGGCCGTCACCATTTTTGCTCTTGACGCCGTCAGGTACTGTTCCTAGCAAGGAAAATTAAGACTTTGCCGTTTTCTTCACTTTTATGCTCCAAAAATCTCCAAAATGCTTCATTTTCCATAATTCACTCAAAAAGTACCTAAAATCACAAAAGGAACGATTTAGGGCATTATTTGATCAAATAAATTCAAATTCCGGCTTAAATGACCCCCTAAAATCGGATCATTTTTCGCCTTATCACATCATCATGAGTTGGTTTCCATTGATCTACATCTCATCCGATGACACATCTGATGAGGAAATCAGCTATTGTTCTGATTCTGAAGAACTCTCATCAGGATGGAGTGGATATTTTCCTCCAAGTGCTACAACAGCTACATCATCCAACATGAAGCCTAACAAGAATGTCTCAGCTGATCCTGCTCCATCTCTGGAATTTTACTCAAGCTCTTCTTCAAATGATGATGATCCTACCTACACCCTGTCCAAGGAGCTTCCAAAAGCCCTCACTACAGCTCTGGAGTCAGCCATAGTCAACATGAAGTGGCCTACACTTGAAAAGCCTTCAAGACTTCCAAAGCCACCCAAGCAAGTATTGGGCCTTGCTTGTCCAAGAAGGCAACTTTCTTTTGATGACAAGAGAAAGAAAGCTTCTAAGGGCAAGCATGACTATGAGGGTAAAGGAAAGAAGCCCATGGAGTAGCTTGTCTGAAGATTTAGGTGTTAGGTTGTGAAGCTTTGTGTTTTGTGATGTGGTGTTTGTGTTTGTCTCTTTGAATGATTATACTCCGTATCTTTTGGATTTATGAATGAAAGTACTTGAATCTTTTTCTTTTACCACTGAGAGAACAAATCTTTCCACTGTATGTACCATGGTTTCCACTGTGCTTTAATTCCTCTGCATAGAGTTAGTAGAAAACCATACAAACATATACAAACAATATTAGTACCTAAAAACTATCCTGCAACACAGAAAATCAATAGACATCAAAGATTTATGGGTTTAACATTCCAATACCTGTTACCAAGTACTGAAACCTACCCACATTAAGCCATTTTGTTAATAAATCAACATAGTTGTCATCAGTATGAATTTTAACAACTTGAATAAGCTTTTTCTCAAAACAATCTCTAATAAAATGATGTCTAATCTCAATATGTTTAGTTTTAGTGTGTTGCACAGGATTTTTAATAATGCATATGTTACTACTATTGTCTATATATATAATGGTGTTCATGAAATTGTACCTGTTGATACAAAAGTTGGGCTTGCCTTGTTTGGACTCCTACTCTCGTTCCAATTAGAACCTTAATGCTTGTGAAACCTGCGCACTAAGAAAGTAAACAACACCGTTAGGCTTATCGTGGGATTGTCTCCCACGATTAGACTCCGGCGTGAGAGTAAGTAATCGGTTTTAGGGTTTAGTTGAAGAGTCAGGGATTGTGTAAATCATACCATTTAATGAGAATATATGATTCTATATATAGGGCGCAGAAACCGTGTAGGTATCTTGCTCCTTACTCTTCGCACTCGTCGTGCTTATCCGGGGTAAGGATATCGATTCCGTAAATAGAAGATCCTTATCCTTTAACCGTGCATTTTGGTTGGGCTTTGGGCTTCGTGAGCCCAAGCCGTTGGTATTTATGGCCCAAGTCATTTGTCATGATAGCCCACTCGTGGTGGGTTTGGGCTTTGTAATGTCTATAATTTGGGCTCGTGGCTCAACTATAGGCTATACGTCATCATGTCCCCCCAGTCTAGTGTGCGCGGCCCGTAGCCGCGGATACTAGACTAGTGAGACCAGCGGTAAGCATGGCGAGAACGATCCAAATATTTCCCGCCAAAAAAAATAATAAAATAAAAAAAAATAATAATAAAAAATTGGAACAATGTATCAAGTCCCAAAATATCATAAGAGGTGCTTCGAAAAACGGGGAGTGTGTCCACGTGTGCCTCGGGAAAAGAGGAAAAGTGCTTGTACCTTCCATCTCCCAGCCACACGTTTGTTAGTGGATCCACGTGGCATCCCATTTAGGGTTTCTTGGCTGCTTATATAAATCACCGCCCCCATTTCACTGTGGTTCACACAGTCAAGCAATTTTCACCATTTGCAAAACTCTTAAAGTTTTTTCTCTCTTCGATCTTCTATTTTCATTAGGTAACTGCGCGTGCGCAATATTTAGTATACCTTATTTATAAAATGGTTGCTCAATTACACGAGTTCCGCTCTAGGTTGGATGAGGATGATGTACGTCAGTTTTCTTCTGACTTCTTCATTCCTCTCGACATCCATCCTGAAGCACCAGACCTGGATGCGTGTATTGCCGATTTCCCCGATGGGAAAATCGGTTTGTATACACGCTTTTTTGATTACGCGAATTATCGCGTACCCATTTCTGTATTTTTTAGCAACGTGCTCAATCATTACCAACTCCATATCTCACAGCTGCACTGTATAGGTGCGGCTAAGATATCAAATTTTGAGATAAATTGTCAGTTACTTGCTATCAATCCGACAGTTGACCTATTTTGTGTGTTTTACCACACAACGTGGTCGCATGGATGGGTTTCTTTTGCCAAACGCGCAGGGCGCCTCCAATGTTACACCGAGAAAGTAGATTCTTTAAGGCATTGGAGAGAGTACTTTTTCTGGGTGGATGATGTTGTATTTCCATCACGCTTTGAGTTCTATACTCAAGGGTCATTGCCGAGGGATGAGCGTCCTATCCCTGGTTCTTACAGAGCTGCGGATGCGGACATAATCGATGGTAACCGCATTCCCATTAACTCCTATCCTGAGGAGTTCTTGGTGCATATGGGGCTGAGCCGTAATTATTTTGATGGTGCGGATGAGGTTCCAACCTTCATTGATGAGAACAGCCAGGGTGGGTGCTCATCCTTTATTGCCTCTATAATGTAAGTATTTTGCTTATTTTCCTTAAATAACTAACTTGTTCTTGTTATTTGTCTTTTGTCTGTCGCAGAGATGGATTTGTTCGCTGTTGTGAAGCTGAAGGAGCCCAATCGTGCGACGGTGGGGGTGTGAGCAGCCCATTTTACAGGCCACGGCGGGGCACCTGACGGTTTTTGGGCCTGTTGAGCGCGAGGACTCTCCCCCTGCAGCTGTGCTTGTTGCGCCAGTGCAGGTTGTCCCTCCTACTGAAGAGAAGTCTCCCGTGGAGGAAACGCATGTGGAGTCATCCAACAGCGTGGAGATTTTGGAGCCTGCGGAGGTTCGTAGGTAGAAGAACAAGGAAGCGTCTTCTGGTGGTTATGTTGCTCGTACCTCCAAAAGGAGGTGCCACCTGATTGCTGATGAGGAGTCAGCTGTGCCAGATGAGATGTCTGCTACTAGCGCGGAGAAGGATCAGGCCAAATCTCCACCACTTGTGTAAGTATTTATAACTGTAATCTTCTTTATTTGCCATATACGCGTACTAACTACACCTTCTTCATTTTGTAGGGACCATGCTGCAGATGGTGATGCGGCCTTTGCTGATCATGCCGCATCTCCACAGACTGCGAATATGGAAGAGCCTTTAAAGGTGGTGGCGCAGATGTCTGCGCAGGAGTTGGTGGAGGAGTTGGCTGGTGTTGCTGCTCGCCAGGCTGAGTTGGTCACTCAGCTAAAGGCGTGGGCCATTGTGTAGGGAGGCAGCCTTGCCCAAAGGGATGAGCAAATCGCTCAGATCAAGGCGCAGGTGGCTGAGGCGCAGGCAGAGGTATTGGCTGCCGATGAGCGCGCCAAGAAAGCCACTGAGGAGAAGCTAACTATGATGGCTGAGCTGCAGCGCGAACGTGGAGAGTCGCAGCAGTACAAGGCTGACCTCGCCTGGGGGGTTAAGTATCTGGAGGAGAAAAAGTCCGAGTTGTGCAATCAAGTTTCCGTCTTTGGCAAGAAGGTAGAAGACTCTGTGGAGGTGCAGGAAGAGAAGCTGCGCAGGCTGAGCATAGAGTATGATGAGGAGTTGTATCCTCATCTGATGTCTACGATTGTGGAGCACAGGTACTTGTTGTACATTCCTCGTTAATTGTTGTATCTTTTATGTTCTTTTCTAATGCGTTTGTTGCTGTTTGTGCAGGTGGTTGATTAGCCATGGCTTGCGCCTAGCTGCCATGAGCACATTGGAGTCCCCAGAGGTCGTGGGTGCCTTTGGGAAGGTGGTGGAGTACGCCGTTGCTCGTGGAAAGGCGCAGGCTGTGGAAGAGTTGGCTGAGGGTCAACTGCTGAAGGTTTCCCCCGCTGAGGTTCCTGACTATAATGATGGTGCCTTTGATGAACTTGTGCAGGCGATGGAAGGAATGAGGCTCTTTGAGCTTCCGCACATTGCGCAGCTGGAGCGCAACCAAGATTATCCTATCAGATTGATCATGCAGGGATTAACTCTTGGGAGGCACATAGCAGAGAACGCAGAGGCTGAAGTTGACTTTTTCTTGAAGCCTGATGAGTCTCAATTGCAGGTTCCAGTGTTCGCGCAACCGCGTGACATCCTTAACCCCTTCGCCCTTGAGACGGAGGTACCTCTGAAGGAAGTTTTGGAGCGTCATGCAGAGAGGGCGGCCAAGAAGAAGGGTCTTAAAGGGAAGGCCACTCTCTGCGGTGTGGGTGCTGCACATCTTCCAAGGTCGGATGGTATTGCAGTCAGTGTGGCGACCGTATCACCAAAAGATGCGCTGTTATTGAAGAAACTTCAAGAGGCGAGGAGCTCTGCTGCGCCAGAGCATTCCCCCGAGCGTATCCATAGTGTGTAGATATGTATAACTCGTAGTTGTAGATTTGTAAAAACTCGTAGTTTTTTGGTAAATGAAATTAAGGAACTCTTTTGTGCACATATATTGTTTTATACTTAGATTTTTTTTTTGTCTTTATTATGTGAAAGACTTATCTAGAGTTATGATGTGCATATAATATCTTGTATTGAGCCCAGAACTTGTTCATTAAGTCCGTGACTTAAGAAACGTTTGCGGTCCATAACCTTAGCAAACGCGCGAGTAAATGTGTAGTGTGTTACGTTTATCATTTTTAGTAACCAAGTGTCTTGGTTTATTAGTTCGTTTTAAACTTGTTGTTGCGCATTCATTATGAGATGCGTACTAAAGTCATAAGCTTGTATGAAGTTAGTGTACGAATTTAGGAGTCAGTTGTTTTGAATCCATGTGGTGGAGTGCAGCGTGCTGTGAATTCCACTATGTAGGAGTCAATTGTCTTGAGTCCATGTTTTGTTAAACGCACACAGTGTGCGATAAAGTGCATCCATCGTGGGATGTACTTGTTAACTTACTCCAACGTCTTGATAGTAAGGTGTTTAACAGGGATATGTGACCCGATGTTGATGGGTTTGCAACCCTCTTACTCAACGAGTACTTTAGTAGGTTTACTCATCCTGTCTGCCCTCGTGTGGTCTTAATATGTGCATGCACGCCATGTAGGTAATTATATAAACAGAATTGAAACATAAATTAATAATGTAAGCAATAATGTTGAAATGTGTCGTGGAGTTAGCTAGAAACCACGACGTTTTATTAATTCTTGCAAGTGAAAAAAGGACAATTTCCTAAAAAAAAGTAAATACACCAACATTTATTGAGCACTTACTAAAGTGCAGAGGTGTCAGTGTGTGGGTCATGGCCTAAAGGTAGCATCTCTTGAGATCGCAAATGTTCCAGGTACGTGGTAGCTTGTGGCCTTTCATGTCGCGCACTCTGTATGCACCGTCGCCTAATGCCTCTGTGACCTCGTAAGGTCCTTCCCACTTGGGTCCGAGCTTGCCCGTGTCTTCTGCGTGGCTTGCATCGTTGGCGCGGTATACAAAGTCCCCTGGTTTGAAAGAAGTGTTTCTGACTCTTGCATCATAATACTTCTTCATCTTTGATTTAGCTTTTGCTTCGCGGATAGCCGCCCTTTCGCGTCGTTCTTCCAACAGATCTAAGTCAATACGTCGTTCATCATTGTTTGTTGTGACGTTAACTTCCGATGTACGGATTGTTGGCATTCCAATTTCTGCTGGTATAACAGCTTCTGTCCCGTAGACAAGAGAAAAAGGTGTATCGCCGTTGCTGACTTTGATTTCTGTGTGGTGGGCCGACAGAACATGCGATAATTCGTCCACCCATCTTCCTTTATGTCTGTCTAGGCGCGCTTTAATTCCTTCACCCAGACTACGATTCGTTCGTTCTACTAATCCATTTGTTTGTGGGTGTTTAACTGACGCGAAGTGCAGTGTGATGTTTAACTGCGCGCACCAATCTTTGAATGGGTTATCACAGAATTGTTTTCCGTTGTCCAAAATAATTTCTCCAGGTAGGCCAAAGCGGCATACAATGTTATCCCAAATGAATCATTTGACCTGGTTGCCTGTGATACTTGCCACTACTTTTGCCTCGATCCATTTGGTAAAGTAGTCAATGGCGACAATGAGGAACTTGAGTCCTCCTGCCGCGACTGGAAAGGGCCCTGCAATATCAATTCCCCATTTATGGAATGGCCATGGTGAGGTGATGGGTGTTAGCTCATGTTTTGGTCGACGCGGAATGGGTCTGTGGACTTGGCAGTCGTTGCATCTTTTAATCATGTCTCGCGCGTCGCGGTGCATGGTAGGCCAATAGTACCCGGATCGCAAAGCGCGCGCTACAACAGACCGTGGTCCTGAGTGCATGTTGCAAGAGCCAGCGTGGATTTCTCAGAGTACGTAATCTGCCTGAAGAGGTCCGACGCACTTGAGCCATGGTTGTAGGAATGAACGCCGATATAGGATACCATCTCGAAGTTTGAATCTCTGTGATGTGCGCCGTATCCGTCGAGCGTCCTTTTGTTCCTAGGGGAGTGTTCCCTTGCTAATAAAATCCATGATGGGTGTCATCCATGTGGGATGTTCTTCTTCTATCACTGTGGATACTTCCATCTCAGAGATGGATTTGTTCTTCAAGGTTTCCACCAATACCTGTTTTGACAGGTGTGCGAAGCTTGTGGATGCGATTTTACTTAGCGCATCTGCTTTTTTGTTTTCTCCTCGTGGGATTTGTTTGATGGAGAACTTGTCAAAATTCTTGATCAAGGATTTGGCTTTATCGAGATATTGGATCATGTGTTCCTCTTGGGCTACATACTCGCCTAACATGTGGTTAGCTACTAATCGTGAATCCACATTAGCTTCTAGGTTGCGTATGCCCATTTCATTTGCTATGCGGAGCCCAGCCAGTAATGCTTCATATTCCGCCTCATTGTTTGTGGCTATGAATTCGAAACGCAGTGCGTAAGTGTGCTCTGTTCCATCTGGGCTGGTAAGGATAAGGCCTGCGCCTGACCCTTCTGCGCACAAGGATCCATCAGTAAATAGAACCCACGGCTCTTGTAGTGGTGCGTCAACCGTTGTTGATGGAGTATCAGCATCTGGCTTCTCGATAATGAAATCAGCCAATATCTATCCCTTGATCGCGGTGCGAGGTCTGTAAGAAATGTTATGCTCACTAAATAACACGCTCCACTTTTGAAGCCGCCCTGATGCATCAGGTTTAGAGATAACCTGCTTGATGGGTTGGTCCGTGATTACAGATATCGGATGCGCTTGGAAGTACCTGCGCAGTCTCTTAGCTACGAATACTAAAGCTAGGACCAGTTTCTCCATAGCGGTGTAGTTAGTCTATGTCTTCTTGAGAGCTTTGCTTACAAAGTATATGGGAGTTTGAACAGAGTTTCTGTCTGTTAGTAGCACCGCACTGACTGCTCCATGGGTTGCGGATAGATACATGATCAGTTCTTCCCCTTGTCGGGGTGCGACAAGCTTTGGTAGCTCTGCTAGGTTTTGTTTGAGCTGTTGGAAAGCTTCTTTCGCTTCTGGAGTCCATCGAAAATCTCCCTTCTTTGTACACTTTGTGAGTGTTTTAAAGAGAGGAAGTGATTTGTCCGCTGATTTGTCCAAGAATCAATTTAGCCCGGCTAATTTGCCGTTTAGTGACTGGACTTCTTTTAGTGTGCGCGGTGAAGGTAGTTCGATGACTGCTCTTGTTTTTTCTGGGCACGGTTTAATACCATCAGGTTCTATTAGGTATCCAACAAACATGCCTTATGTTGCTCCAAAAGTGCACTTCTTGGGATTCAACTTCATGTTTATTCTTCCCAATGTCTTAAACGTCTCCTCTATGTCACCCACCAATTCTTCTTCGGTATGGCTTTTTATGACCAGGTCATCAACATAGACCTCCAAATTGCGGCCCACTTGCTTCTCGAATGCGTTATCCACTAACCGTTGGTATGTGGCTCCTGCATTTTTTAAGCCAAAGGGCATTTTTGTGTAGCAATACACCCCTTGACTCCTGTGGAAGGCTGTTTTTTCTTCATCCTCCTTGGCCATTTGAATTTGATGGTATCCTTTGTATGCGTCTAGGAAGCATTTGAAAGGATATCCGCACAAGGATTCTACTTTCCAATCAATTTCTGGTAGCGGATAGCAGTCTTGTGGACATACTTTGTTTAGATCGGTGAAGTCCACGCACATTCTCCAGCTACCATCACTTTTCTTTACCATTACTGGGTTGGAAAGCCAATCGTGGTAATAAACTTCTCGCATGATACCTGCGTCCACGAGCTTGTGTACTTCTTCCAGGATAGCTTTTGCGCGTTCTGGAGCCTGGCCCCGCTTTTTCTGTCATATTGGAGGATATCCTTGTCGGATTTCTAGTTTGTGTTCCGTGATGGCTCTTGGCACTCCGGTCATATGTTTGGGTTCCCATGCAAAGATGTTTAGGTTCCTTTGCAATAATGCGCACACCGCTGCTCTGCCCTTGTCGGACAGCGATCCCCCAATTGATTTCTCTTGGTCAGGATAATCTGGGAAGATTGCAACTTTCAGGTTTGTCACCTTGGTCGTGTGCTGTTCTGGAACGCACGGAACTTCATCTGTCACTATGTTGCATTCTCGTGGAGATGCGGTAGTGTTGTAGAGGGTAACGATTCCTCCTTCCACTGGGAACTTAAGCATCCCATGTGTTGTGGATGGAACTGCGCGCATGGCTGATATCCCTGGTCTCCCAATGATGCCATTGTATGACGAGGGGGACCTGATTACCATGAAGTTCATCCAGGCTGTTGTGGAATGGTATTCATTACCGATTACCACAAGTATGCGTAATTGTCCCATGGGCCAAATCTTTTCGCCTGTGAATCCAGTTAGCGACATTGTAGCCGAAATTAACTGGTTTTGTATCTCAGGTTTTAGCCTTTTGAAGCAGTGTTCGTACATGATGTCCGCAGACGCTCCTCCATCGACATACATGCGGTGGATATCGTGACCTCCCTCTTGTATCTCGATGGTGAGTGGTTCTATCACTGCGTTGTTCGCAGTGAGAGTGGGGAAAGAGATATGGTTTCCCTTGGAAAATCTTTGGCTGATTTTTTGTTTCGTATTTCGTTGCCATGATTGTATCATGTATATCGTATCAGCCTTATTTTTTGGTATCTCCTTTTTGGCCCCATTCTTTTGTCTATCTTTCCCCTCTTTGATGTTTTTAACGAGGTGGTCCATCTTCCCTTCTCTTACTAATTTATCAATTAGCTGACGTAGTTGAACGCACTCGTTAGTAGTGTGACCCTTCTGTCCATGGTATTCGCAGTATCCTCCTCCGATGCGCTTTTCTTCTGGAGTGCTCATGGGTGGAGGTTTTGGAAAATTTGCTCCTTCTGTCGCGAATATTTCCTTAGCGGTTTTTGTGAGTGGGACATACTTGTTGTTATCCCTTCCACTACCTTGGTTGCGGTAATTCCTGTTGCGATTGCCACTTTGGTCATTGGATTGTCTCCTAGACTATTCTTGTGGTTTAAAGGTTGAGTAACCTTTTTTGCTGTCCGCCGCCGCCGCTTCCCCTTGGATGAAGGATCTGGTGTGCTTTGTTAGCTCATCAAAGCTTTGGGGTACTTTATCGTTTAGTTTCCGTATCAGCTCTGGGTTATTGATATCGTTCATGAACCCTAAGATTTTTAGTACCTCAGGGCATGCCTTGACTTGCATGCATTCATCCTTGAAGCGCTCCATGTAAGCGCTTGTGGATTCCCCTTGGCTCTATTTCACTCTGGCTAATTCTGCAGTGTTCTTTGCGCACTTCTTTCGTTTTGTGAAATTTAGGCGGAATGCTTTCCGCAACTCTTCAAACCCATTTATGCTTCATCGTGGAAGCTTGTTGAACCATGTTCGTGCATTCCCTACTAAGGTAGAGTTGAACATATGGCACCACACAGGTTGTGGCCAATTTTCAATAGCAGCCGCTGACTCGAAAATTTTTAGGTGATCATCAGGATCACCTGTTCCATCGTATGTTTTAACATTGGTAGGCATGCGCCTTCTCTTGTCATCTGAGAAATCGCTTATGCGTCGTGTGAATGCATCAACCTTCTGGCGACGCCAGGGAAGGGAAATATCTTCATCCTCTTCGTATCGACGTCGGTTTTTAGATTTCCAATGTCCCGTCTCCCTATCCTCGTTGTCCGAGGAACTGCTAGAAGAGGAGTTGTTCCTTCTGTGGCGCTTGCGCCGTTTTTCCTCGGAGTCCGAGTTTGAAGGACTTTCACTTGGGGAGCGGTGTTTCCCAAGCCTATCTTGGATTCTTCTGCTTCTTGACCTTGAGACGCTTACGCTTGGTGAACATTGTCGTCCAAGTCTATCTTGTATCCTGTGGCTACCAAGCCTAGCGTGGACATTAGTGTGCCGCACATTGTCTTCGTAATCCTCCGAGTATTGAGAGTTAGATGTTGTACCAAGTCTATCGTGAACATTGGTGCGCCTCTCATTGTTTCTGCGCTCATAGTGGCGCGGTGGAGATTTTTCTTGGTTAAAGTCCAGCCGGTTTTGTAGATCGCGGCTTGACCTTCTTCTTGCTTCCTCTTGCATGAGACTAGTTAAAGTCTCATAATGTTGGGACACGAAATCGTTTAATATCACCTCAGGTGCATCCTCTTCTACTGCGAGGATGTCCGTCTCCGCATGAGGTTCCCTCTCTCTATTAGGCGCTCCTGGTGGCAGAGTGTTGTCCACTATGGGTGCCAGCTGATGGGGAGTGGTAAAGAGAGTGCGCTGAATGTCCTCAGCGCTTGAGACTACGGTAGTAGTTCGGGTTGTCCCCAAAGGCAACTCTACCGCAGTAGGGATTGGAGTTACATTCGACTCACGATGGCTAGGTGCACTGGTTGTTCCAGAGGTCGGCTTAGGAGTCAAATCTTGATGCTTCTTCCTATGTGAATCATCACGTGTTTTCCCCGGCTGCGGAGTCCGCTGGCCTGAGTTCTTGTTTTTCGGCATTCTGGTCTTGAGTTCTTAGTGTAGGGTCCCACGGATGGCGCCACTTGTTGATACAAAAGTTGGGCTTGCCTTGTTTGGACTCCTGCTCTCATACCAATTAGAACCTTAATGCTTGTGAAACCTGCGCACTAAGAAAGCAAACAACACCGTTAGGCTTATCGTGGGATTGTCTCCCACGATTAGACTCCGGCGTGAGAGTAAGTAATCGGTTTTAGGGTTTAGTTGAAGAGTCAGGGATTGTGTAAATCGTACCTTTTAATGAGAATATATGATTCTATATATAGGGCGCAGAAACCGTGTAGGTATCTTGCTCCTTACTCTTCGCACTCGTGGTGCTTATCCGGGGTAAGGATATCTATTCCGTAAATAGAAGATCCTTATCCTTTAACCGTGCATTTTGGTTGGGCTTTGGGCTTCGTGAGCCCAAGCCGTTGGTATTTATGGCCCAAGTCATTTGTCATGATAGCCCACTCATGGTGGGTTTGGGCTTAGTAATGTCTATAATTTGGGCTCGTGGCCCAACTATAGGCTATACGTCATCAGTACCCATAATCCAACAATTGATTCTGAAGCCATAAGATCTGAGCACAACAGCTAGCAGTAGCTACATATTCTGCTTTAGTGGTTGAAGTAGCCACCATTGTCTGTTTCTTGCATTGCCATGACACCAATCTACATCCAAGAAATTGACATCCTCCTGTAGTTGACCTTCTATCCAAACTTGCACCAGCATAATCACTATCTGAGTATGTGATCCACTCCATAGGGGATTCTCTTGGATACCACAATCCTAGATTAGGATATGTCTTCAAATACCTAAAAATCTTATCTACTGCTATCATATGTGATGTCTTTGGAGTAACTTGAAATTTTGCACAAGCACATACAGCAAACATAATGTCTGGTCTTGATGAAGTAAGATAAATCAAAGAACTAATCATAGATCTATAAGTATGCACATCAACATATGCTCCACTAGCATTCTTCAACAATAGATGAGTAGTCTTATCAGCAGGGGTATTTGAAGGTTTTGCAACAGTAAAGTTAAACTTCCTTATAATCTCAGTCACATATTTGTCTTGACTGATAAAGATGCCATCTTTTCTTTGTTGTACTTGCAGCCCCAAAAAGAAAGTAAGTTCTCCCATAGAACTCATTTGAAATTCATCTTTCATTAACTTTTCAAACTCTTTGCACATCTCATGTTTAGTAGATCCAAAGATGATATCATCAACATATACTTGAACTAGTAGAATATCACCCTTGTCTTTCTTGATGAACAAAGTTTGATCAATCTTACCTCTATGAAACCCATTGATTAAAAGATAAGTAGCTAAGGTTTCATACCACTTCCTTGGAGCTTGATGTAAGCCATAAAGAGCCTTAATCACTTTTTACACTTTATTAGGGTGTTAAGGATCTTCAAAGCCTGGAGCTTCAGAGACATAGACCTCCTCATCAATCTTTCCATACAGGAAGACACTCTTGACATCCATTTGATAGACAGTAAAGCCCATAAAGGATGCATAGGCTAAAAACAATCTAATAGCCTCAATCCTTGCAACAGGAGCAAAAACTTCTTCATAGTCAATACCCTCCTCTTGAGTGTATCCTTGAGCAACCAATCTAGCTTTGTTCCTGATAACAATACCTCTTTCATCTTTCTTATTTCTGAAAACCCACTTAGTACCAATCACCTTCATTCCATCAGGAAAATCACAAAGAACCCAAACCTTTTGAAGTTTGAATTGCAACAACTCTTCTTGCATTGCTTCAACCCAGCTTGATTCTTCTAAAGCCTGATAAACATTTTTAGGCTCCACTTGTGATAGAAAACAGAAAAACAAACATTCATTCTTCTTTGTCTGTCTTATTGTCTTCACACCTGATTGTAGCTCACCAATTACATTTTCAAGTGGATGCACTTTGTGAATTGAAGTCTATGATGTGCTAGGAATATCATATGTTGTAGGCATGTTAGTGATCTCCACATCATCACTGGGTGATTCCTGAGTTGAACTTTCCACGTTTGGACCATCAGTGGAAACTTCTGTTATAGTAGTGGGAATTGAATTACCATTGCTAGCAGGAATTTCTTTATTCAAAACATCAAAATTCACAACATTTGCATCACTTTCCTTTTCATAATTCTTTGAAGGTTGTGAGTCTTCATTATTGTTAACAAAGTCCCAAAGTGGCATAACAATTTGATCTTTATCATCTTCATCATCTTTGCAAGTTTCATCTTCATCAATGGATTCTTCTGACTCTTCAAGATTATTATCTCCTGTACCTGAGGTAATAGGTACATAATTCATTGTATTTGATAAAGTTTCAAGATCAAATAACCATTCTGGTCCTGAACCTGCTATGTTAGTTTTATTTTCAAGAAACTCAACATGCAAATTCTCTTCAATCTTCTTTGTTCTTAAGTTATAGACTCTAAAAGCCTTGCTAACCATAGAATATCTAACAAAGAAGCCTTCATTTGACTTTTCTTCAAACTTTCCCAGATGATCAATGGTATTGAGAATTGTGACATGACATCAAAATGGCCTTATAAAATCAAAAATTGGGGGTCTTCCTCTGAATAGCTCATAAGGTGTCTTGTTCTTTGTCTTCACCACTAAAACCCTTTTCTGAATATAACAAGCAGTGTTAACTGCTTCAGCCCAAAAAGTCACTGGTAGCTTGGAATCAGCTAACATGGTTCTAGCAGCCTCAATTAGTGTTCTGTTTCTTCTTTCAGCAACTCCATTTTGCTGAGGAGTTCTTGCAACACTAAATTCTCTCTTAATACCTTTGTCTCTACATAAATCATCCATAACTTTGTTCTTGAACTCTGTCCCATTGTCACACCTGATGATCTTGATCTTCTTATCAACTTGGTTTTCAACTTCAGTGATGAAAGTCTTAAGGATGCTAGGTTTCATCCTTGGTTCTTAAAAAGAAAACCCATGTAAATCTACTAAAATCATCAGTTACAACAAGACAATACTTCTTCAAATTTATGCTGCTCACAGATGTAGGACCAAACAAGTCCATATGCAGAATGTAAAGTGGATGATCAATATAATTATATGCCTTGGTCTTGCATGAAGCTCTGTGTAGCTTGCCTTTAAGACAGGCAACACATGTTTGGTCATTTTCAAATCTCTTCTCTGGTAAACCTCTGACTAGACCATCTTTCACAATCTTGTTAATGGTCTTGAAGTTAACATGACCAAGTCTTCTGTGCCAAAGCATGGATTCATCCAAAGTGGCTTTTGCAAGAAAGCAAGTAACATCATCTTTAGCCACTATGTTCTTCATGTCTATGCTATATAGATTGCCTTTTCTAGGGATTTTAAGCAAAATATCACTTTCGTCAGGTAGCTTATAATCCTTAGATAAAATATAGCATTCATCTTCTGTGAATAGAACTCTATGTTTCTTGTCACACATCTGTGACACACTGAAGAGATTGTACTTGAGTTATTTCACATAATACACATTCTCAAAGTCCAAGTTTCCAGCCTTGATAGTTCCTTTGCCAGAACCTTTCCACCAATACCACCTCCAAAGCTGACAAATTGTCTATCATATGGTTTGAAATCTGAAAGATAGGACTTATTGCCAGTCATGTGCCTGGAACATCCACTGTCTGAATATCCTTGATCTTCTTTAGGCTTTGAATGTCCCTGCACATAAAATAAAGGAGTTAGTTCCTTTTGGGGACCCAAGCCACAAATAACTTGGATCTGCCTCGTGTATCAATATAATTATATCTGCCAAAGGTCATTGATACACCATTGGGATTGTTTGAGGTGATAGTTCCTTTTGTTTTCCATTCCCAACGTAATGAGGCCTTAACAGCATTTCCCACATTTACCCTTTTGTTGTTCACAGAATTACCAGTGGAAACTTTTGGCCTTGCAGTGGTAACTGCTGGTTTTGAATTTTTAGGTGTCCACTTGTGGTTATTGTAAACTTCTTTTCAAAATAGGTCTTTTTCCCTGTTTGTGCAGATTTAACAAAAGTTGTAATTGAATTTGCACTTTTAACAAGAGACTTAGGGTAAACACTGTTTATTTTTCTGGCAGTGGCAACTGCTGGTTTTGCAGTGGAAAGTGATTTGATGCCAGAATTTAACAAAACAGACCTGGGAATCATCTTACTTAGTGGATTTGGGTGAGTAAAATTATTAGCATTATTTCCATTCACCCTGGTATTCCCAAACACTTCCCTTCTACCCATGTGATAGTTACAATTATAGTGAAGATGATCAAAACTACCAAAAATGTAACAAGTTTTGTTGTTGAACACAAAGTCACTACCAAATTGTCTAGATTTAACATGATTCCAACTCCTTTTGTTGCCCCTTAGAGTTGTTGACCTACTTCTGTACATCTCAGCATATCTAGTAGTGGGCCTAGTATAATTAGCTTGTGTTCTAGGCTTCTCTTTGACAACTTTAGGAATATTCTTTTTAACTTCCACTTGAACACACTCAGGAAAACTAGTTTTAGACTCAACATTCATATTTTCATCTTTAAGAGATGAGTCACTAGCACTATCAAATGTGTCAACCTCAACCTTAACCCTCTCAATAGCAACTTCTTTAACAAACTTTGGGCCATAGGTCATGGTTGGTTCCTGGAACTCTTCTAACCCTGTGTGTGCTAAGTCAATACCAGGAGGTGATGGAACACCTCTTAGGGGTGGTGGAACATATTTATATCCTACTAAGTGCTCTAATTGTGCTTCTAAAATAGCAAGACCTCTTTTATGATTTGCTAGGTTATAATTAGTTTGATTTAACTCTAACAATTGTTCATCATATTGTTCTTTAAGTTTCTCATAATCTTTTAAAGCCCTACAGGTTTTAGAAAAAGCATTATTAATTTGTACCTCAGAGTCAGAAAAAGCCATAAGTGCAAGCTCAGTAGCAATCATTGCAGATTCTGAACCTTCTTCTTCATCCTCAGCCATATAGCTCCAATCATAGCCCACTCCATCAATGGCCAAGATCACCTTTGGTTCTTCAGTTGTAGGCTCTTTCTTCTTGTCCTGCTTATACCAAGTTGACCTGTTATCAGGCTTCTTTGGTTTCCTGCATTCTCTGGCAGAGTGCCCCTTCTTATGACAGTTGCAGCACTCCACCTTCTTCTTATCAAAACCTACAGTTTTATTACCATTGATGATGATCTTCCTACCAGTCTTCTTCCAGAACTTCTTTGCCTTTAAGCTTAGCAATGAAACTTGTCATTTAATGTCCATCTCTTCCATGTCATCCTCATCAATTTGATCCAAGTCTTTATTTTTCAGAACTGAACCATTCATTTGACTTGAAAGAAAGGCATAAAAAGTAGAATCTCCAAGACCAGCAACCTGCCTTTTTAAACTAGCAGTGGAAACTCCTCCACTGCCAGTGGAAACAACAATGTTAGCATCATCATCATCACTATCACTCTCTTCATCTGAACTATCATCAATAGATGATGATATAAGTGCTAAGTTCCCTGATCCTGAACTTAGTTTGCCAGCCTTCTTCAACCTCTGTTCAATAACTTTAAAGTTATTGTACAAATCATTAAGCTCCATATTCTCTAGTTCTGGCTTGTCTTCCCACACAGCAACATTTGTACCAAAGTCAGAGGGTAAACTTCTTAAGAACTTTAAATTGAGGTCTTCCCTTTCCACCTCAATTCCAAACAATGTGAGTTGAGTAACAATCTTTTGAAGCCTTGTGAAGATGTTGTCAATTGATTCATTACTTGTTGAACCAAAGTTTTCATAAGTCTGTTTCAACAAGGTCTTCTGTGTCTTCTTGGTGGAATCATTACCACCAAAAACATTGCAGGTCTCCTCAAATAAGGTCTGTGCACTCTTGTACTTGCTGAATGCTAGAATTTGATCTCTGGGAAGGGTCATCAACAGCAAGCCTCTGGCCTTCAGATCATTCTTCATCTGAAGTCTTTCATCATTTGTGACTGGTCCAGTGTTAATCTTTTGTACTACCTTGCCATCAATAGTTTCTGAGGTAGTACCAGGTTTAAAGGAATTGCCAAACATAATGATCTCCCAAAGTGCATAGTCTTGCACCATAAAGAATTGTTCGATCATTAGCCTCCACATCTCATAGTCATTCAACTTAAGCTTAGGAAGCTTAGCAGCAATGTTGGACTGACTAGTCTCTGTCTCCATTGAATCTTCTGAGTGTACTTGGGGTCTTCTAAATCAAAGTATTAAAACCTGGCTCTGATACCACTTGATGGATCTAAACACCTTGATCTGTGTTAGAATGATACTTTGAATAATATCACTAAGTATGCGGTATCTACTTAGTAATACTTAGAAGTTTGTATGTGAATGAAAATAGTTGTATATGAATGAGAAAAATGAATGAGTCAAACTGTTAGCTTTAATATTATTAAGAATAATAATACGAGTGATCTTTGTATCACTAAGGTTACAACCTTGAAGCTCTAAAAAAACGTATATATAAAACCATAACCTAGGATCTCCTTTTATAGCACAAGGAGTCCTCTTCTACAAGATATGTATAATGATAATAGAATAAGATATTTACTAAATCTATTCTATTCTTATCTAAACAAGTTTCCTAACAGTTATCCTAACAGCAGTGGTAATAATATGTACTAGCAGTGGTAATGAGTTTCCACTGCTAGTGTATTCTTCTGCAGTTGTAATCTCCATACTAGCCGTGGTAACTGTTAATGTAATTCCCAACAAAGAGAGAGACAAGAGGAGCCTTAGAGAGAGAAACAATGTGAAATATATTAGCTTGAATGAAAGGTCCAACCCTCTCCCTTGGTGGGAGAAGGGTATTTATAGTTACAAAGAAAACGCCCTTCTGTGGGCTGTGGATCGGGTGTACAGTGGGTAAAGACCCGTCCGTCCTCCACGGTGTTACTTAACTAATCTAATTTCTAACTAAATATTAATATAACTACGATCTATCTCAATGCTATTACATCCTTTGGGTGACCGAGTCTTCCATATGAATATTTGTATTCCTAACATAAGAGTACATGCATAAACAGAGGTGGAACCAGGACGTTTGAGGACAAGGAGAAAATTTTTATTTTTTATTTATTTATTATTTTTTTGACAAAATTCGTGGTGCACACAATGATTAAGATAGAGATATAAGGTTTTTACATTATTTGGCTTTAAGGTGGGGGGCAATTTGATTTTGTATAAGGGTGTACTTTATTAAAAAGGTCCTAAAAAATTTTTACACTAGACATTGATATTATTTGGTGAAGCATGGAGGTCACCGCACCCTAGACAAAATGTGGATCCGCCCCTGCATAACTAATGTGTACGCATTTTGTTTTATTAATAAAGATGAAATCTGTTAACGTATCTAAAATAAGTAAAAGTAAAAATGTAAGGATTTTGGTTGCTCCATTCCTTCTTCTCTTTTCTTCATTGCCCAAGCCTTTTGACATTTAGTCTTCAGCACAGAAAAGATGCATGGCCACAAAATTATGTCTCCGTATACGCTCGGTTCTATACCGTGTATCCCTTTTTTTTGTTTGAACACTCAACGTCACAAATACGTAGCAGTTTAAATATATTATCCAGCTAACATCTTGCATACCATCCCAACAGCAGTAGCAACTACAAACATCTTGTCTGCCAACCCATCTACATCCGATTAAAAGAAAATGCCACTATTTGTTCACTTTGACTGTCCAAATATTGGTGTGTTGATTTTTCTTATAATGTAATCCAAGAATCAATCACCAAAATTTAAAACTAATATGTCAACTGTATGAGAGAATAAATAGGCCCAAACCCAGTTTGTGGGTTTAAAGTATGTAGGGTTTTCACCATGGCAGATCCACCATGGCGGGGCAAGGGTTTGATACATATTGGAAAATGATACACGAGTATACGGTCACGTCAAGGGTTTGATTATTTAAACGGATGTGGTCATAGATCTACCGTGATTCTTCTTTTTGTTCCGGCCGGTAAAAGGGTATTGAAGGAGACGAATAAGCTTATTAAGATAGAGGTTGATATGAAAACGAAAATGGAGGTTGATTTGTTTTTTGTTTTTTTTTTTTTTTTTTTTTTTGTTCTAAGGGAGGTCGATATGTTTTTCTTTCTTTTTTTTTTCTTTTTTTCTTTTTTTTTTTTTCGTTTGACGGGTAGTGAGTGTATTGAGGGAGGCTGATAAGATAATGAAGATCCGGGGATAAATAGACCTAAGCCCACAAACAAGACTTGGCCAACTATCATATTCTACCATCTAATAAACTGAACCTGGAATACTTTTTCTCAATTTTTATATCCCACCTTTTGCTCCTCCAATTGCCATAACAATTGATTACATATAGATTTAGTGCGCTCTAAACGTGTTGTAACTTTTAGGCCGTTTGGGCCCCAAAGCATGAGACGACACCTTTTACACTGAGAATGCCGAAAACGTTAAAAAGAAAATGAAACGCCGTCTTTTTTTCCCAACAAAAATCGACATCGTTTGTAGCAAAACACAACAGCCTCTAAAAAATTATGCGTTAACAAATCATAATTTGCTAATTCAATTTGTTTTAATTATGCGACTCACATAGGTAACAATTGAAAAAAAGGACACATCCGACATGGTTGCAAATTTAGCTAGCTTGCCCGCCATGATGCAGCAGATAATCTCACCTTTATTCAAAGTCGATCATCACAGCCTATTATATTTTCATTCTTATCATCTCCGCTAAATTGATTCATGAGAACTAAATAGATGGTTCAACCATAGTCACATGGAACGAGGATCGATTCGGCACGGGATCGGGGATCGGGATCGTAATTCGCTGGGCACCTAAAATTCGGTTCGATAGGGGGGCGCTAGGTTCATATGGGGTCGCTTCGGTACAATGTACCAACATGTAGCAATTAATATGTTATTATTAATTTGAAATCCAAATACAATAATACTCATAATTCATTTTAAAAAACACATGAAAAAAGTTTTATTAGTAACATAACTAAAAAAAAGCATTAACAAGATCCAAAAGACAATAAAAGTATAAAAAATTAGATCTTAAACTTAGTCAAGCCTTTGTCACAATAAGTTAAGTCCGTGGATTTCTTATTGATGATATAAACTATGAAGGCTACTACTACTCATCTATATATAATATTCTCCTTAACTATTTAACAGCTCAAAGAATCTCATTCAAAAAAAAACCCATCATATCAAATCTTTAAATTGTATATTCTACAATAACTAAAATTGGAAGTAAATCAAAATTAATGTAACAGAATCGTGAATCGAATGTAATTGGAACGCGAATCGGAAACACCTGGACGCCAATTGCTCTGTCCTAATTCGGATATCAATTAAATTTTGGAACGCCATCGTCACTGATGCAAGTCGCAATCCAGATCGATTTTGTACCACGTTTTGGATCGAATGAACTGGATCGCTTCAGTACCCACGAATTGCATATTTTTGCCTAATCGTCACTCGAATGTATGTTGGTTAATTTTGCCACCTAGAATGTTCGTTCGTATTAGACGGTACAGACATAGTTGTTGGCAAATTTTTGACATACTAGTCAAAAAAGACACGCAACCCATATCATTGACTTATCCAAGCCATTGTATACAGTCGCACAATGAGGAGGATGGGAAAAATTGATATAAAGATAATGAATGATGCCTACAAAGAGAATTATCAAAATACTATTAACAAAGTTGAGCTTATATCCGACATTATACACAACCTCTTACAGGTATTATTAAAAACCTTTATATCAACTTTCCCATCATCCTCAGGACCTCAATTTGATTCCCATCATCCTCAGGACCTCAATTTGGCTACGCTTTCATGTTTATGAAACCTGATTAGGGTTTCGACATTCTATTGGGTTTGTGATGATTATCGGCACGTTATTTTTCATGGTAGCCCTTCTAAGGGTTTGAATGTTGGTGGTGCGTTCTGTATAGATGAAGGTATTTGTACGTGGGTTAAAGGAGAGGGCTACGTGATGGTATCGGTATGTTAGGGTTTATTTAGCCCTATTTTCTGCTCGTGCATGCATTGTATGGTCCTTGCTGTTCAGAACTATGGTCTTGCTGACTTGGTGGTATGTTGTTAATATGGTACGTCTGATGCTAGGTGGTAATGTTTTGGTACGAGCTTTGGTTGTTCAATGGGTTGTTTGCTGTTCGTGTTTTTTAGTGGATTGATCTTTATATAAGTTCATTGTAACTTTTATGGTATCTGCTGCTCGAATTGGTGATGTAAGTTAAGTTTAAGGGTCTTATTCAAAACCTTTTTATCATCGTTCATGGACATGGCATTGATTTATTTGATCATGTGATCGATGATGCTCTCTTTGATGTAAGTTAGGGTTGTCTAGCCCTATTTTCGTCTACAACTGATCAAGATACATTGTTTTTCATTCTTAGCTTGAGTTTCCTTTGAAACTTGTAGTAGATGCGGTATTGGATCGAGTTGTAGTGTTGGTTTGGTCCTGGTTGGATCAATGAAGATCGGTGTAGTTGGTGGATCTATTGTGTGGATTGGCGCCTGTCTATTCTACCATGGTTTCAGCTGCATCGTTGAAGGTCATGAACTTCTATGACGACATGGGAAGATTCAAGTTTTTACTTGATGTTTTTATTTTTAAATCTTATAGTCGTTGTACTTTTATGTTCATGTATTTGTTATAAGACTGGTTTCTCTTATAGGTGTTATAGGTAAGTTATAAGAATTGGTTGTCATTCTTATATTAGAGTCTGTAAGTGTCCTAAGGGACTGAGATGAGGGGTGCACGCCCTCATCCTTTGTACTTCAAAGCTTTTGGTGTAATGTATTTTATCAGGGTGTGTTATCCCTTTTACCCACTTCGACATTGTGTGTTCGATATTGGGGAACGGTAGTAGCATTTAGCAGATTTTGACTTCATAGCATCAAAATGAACCAACATACTTTCTAGGTGGCAAAATTAAATATCAAGGGGAAAAAAAGAAAATATGGTACAGTGAACACTCAACTTTCACCAACACAACAATTGATGGAATGTCTGTACCGTCTCTAATAAATATACAACGGTAGTATATATGTCAAACATATGCCAACAACTATGTTATAACATCAATTCATGTACTATGAAACTTATTTTTTCTTCCAAAATCTTTCGTCATTGGTATATACGAAAACAAAATAGATCACTATAAATGATTGTGATTCCCTTTCTATCTTCTTTACTTTTATTTCAGGTTTCATGGTAGAAAAAAAAAAAAAAAAAAAAAAAAAAGGGTAGTTCCATCACAATTTGTGCTAGGCAGCTTGGTACGTTTTTGGCTCTCGTGTTACTTTACCCGAAGACAAGAACATGGAGCCAAAACTTATCAATTATTAACCCTCAATTCTATGTTCTTATTCAAGATTGAAATTTTATATTTTTCATTTATGTTCTTTGAGAGTTTGAAAAGAAATAAAAATATGTAATCACTCTATTAGAGCCTTAGAGGCCCATTACTTGATGTTAGCCACAAGAGCATGTGGGCTGCATTTATGGGGCCAAGATATGTAGTCTATACCAAAAGCCTCAAGCTAATAAAGGCCCAAGTTGATCCTTCGTACGAGGTGTCAATTGTCAAAGACAAGGTAAGACACTTAACATAACAACAATTGAAAACAAGATGCCCTCTAAATGTTTATTTTCTTATTTCTGTGTACTACAAATCTTCTTACACTTCTCGTACATTGCCAACAGATTGTTTAGATCCGACCCTAGGAGGTGGAAGCAGGGAATGAAACACCGTTTGACTGGAGGATTGAACATTTTTAGCAGGGTAGATACTAATACAACATTTAATCTTTGTGCATGTGCTAGATATATGCTAGTTGGTCTAACGGAAGAAAAAAATGAAAACCATATACCTATAACAACTTACAAGTTGGGACTAGATAATAATCATGTAAACGAACTAATTCTGTCTTGCGTTTCTTTGAGACACTAAAGTTCACAAAAGAATTAGTAAATGCATGAAATGGATCTTGAAGATTTTTTTGCAGAGGATACAGAGTTTAAATCACTAAAAATCCAAAAAAGATGCAACTGATCACATTCATTTCACAATCTGATGATCAAAGAGGATTAGAGCTTAATTAGGTATGGGTGGCAATTCGGATCGGGTTCAGGTTGGCGGGTCAGAAAACCCCAACCCGAACCTGACTCATTTAAATCATCGGGTCAGCTATGTCAACCCTAACCTGTTTACACGTAACCCGAACCTTACCCATTTAACCCGTATATATACTTGGGTTGACAAGTTAAATATGTTCCACGGGTTGAATATGTTAAACGGGTTTCGGGTTGACCCATTTAATCCGTTTTATATACAAAAGTTAGCACATTACACTAGTTAAATGGGTTAAACGAGTTAGCGGGTCAACCCGTTTAACCTATTTACCCCGTATAATTAAATATAAATAATTTTTAATTAAGGAAAAAAAACTTAAACGGGCTGACCGGTTGACCCGTTTATTTTATTCCCAACCCAAACCTGACCTGTTTAATAAACGGGTTAGACATGTCGACCCAAACCTGACCCAATATTTATTTAGCTCAACCCGAACCTGTTAATTTTCATGTCGGGTTTCGTGTTTGGTCAGAAATTAGTACTCACCATTCCGGCACCAACTTCAAGTACCATCTCTAAAATGGCATAATTATCAGCATGTAGTAGGTTTGGGACCAGATTTAGTAGTAGATTCAACCCAACCATGATGATTTATGATTGAACTATATTAGCTAATACGAATTCAATGTTATCAGATCCCAAGACGATGCTTCTAGCCTTGCTATTTCTACTTTTGATATATGTTACACTTCTTTTTAGCGTTCATGATTAGCTCTAAAGTTATTCGATATCAATCAACGATATAATAAGAAAGCATCTACTAGTTATATACACTTGTATGGGACTGAATTTGGTTGCTATATTGTCCTAAAAATGTGCACCATTTTATGAAGATATTGCCATTATTGTGACTGAATTGGTGCTGGAATTATGAATTGGTCGGATTGTAATTACATCCAAACTTGGAATTTACGATCCCGTATGTGTAGCTCATGTTCTACTTTAATTTAGAACCAATCCTAGAACTTCATTCCAAGAGTTAAAACTAAAAGTCATTACTTAAGTGGCTACGCCAACCTCCTGAAAAGAGAAAGCTTTACTCGGTTTGAGATTGTATGGCGGTGGGTTTAAACCCCGTGGATTAGTCAGCCAAAAGATTGAGAGAGTGGGAGTTCAAAAGAAAATGGGTCCATCCGGGAATTTGTATGGGCAACATTTGATTTTGCTTAATTGAATAAATCCAAAAGGGTTTTGGAGTCTTAATATAACCCTTTGCTACAAATGGTTGATCGTAACATTAGTGAATATAGATGTCTAACACGTTCGTAGCCCACACAACTGTATACGTGCATATCCATACTTACTCACCTCATTCTTTTCAAATAATCAATTGAAGTAATTCACTTCTTACAATTAATTTTATAGAGCGTCATTAGCAAAGTAGCAGTAGCAATGAATACTGAGTGGCAAAACGGGCGGGCCGGGCAGGCACGGGCGCAGGCTAGTACGGGTGCGGGCTAGAACAGGCACGGGCTAAAAGGGCACGGGTCAAACGGGCTCACGTTATACAAATCGCATTATAAAAGACCCAAAATGACGAAATAAATTCCTTAAACGTAATACCTCTTTTATATTTAAAAAATTAAATATAAGTATTTTTTTCAAAAACGATTATAATGTACTCAATTGAGAGAAACAAATGTACCCGTTAGTGCTCATCTAACTTTTCAATGGGCTAAATATGCCCATTTCAAAATAAGAAATGGGCTAAATGTACCAAAACCTTTTACAAAATAGCCAAAATTAGCCTATATTTTTTATTTGTGCACAAATTGCCACTTCCAACTGAGCATAAATAGAATATTTCTAGATCCACTTTCAATTTACAAAAAAAACTCACTCGATGACGTGTCAGCGAGCTGATTGGTTGGTTTTTTGTGGGCCACAAAAAACCAACCAATCAGCTTGCTGACACGTCAGCGACTAGGTTTCTTTTTTTGTAAATTGTGAGTGGATGTAGCACACCTTGCATAAATATTAAGTAGTAGCAGTGAGGACTGAGGTACAATCATAACATGTAAAATAGCACCTAATGCTACTTTAAAAAGAGTTGGAAAATGAGCATTTCAAAAAAATAAATCTATTTGTTGCTTTATGAACTTGCATTAAATATCTCAATGCGCTACACTTACTATTTACCGTTTATCGCTATTAAATACTCCTAAACACTTTGCACCAAACTACAGTGTCAAATATTCATTTACAAGTAACCTGAATTACCGGACATCCTTACTTTCCATATATGACTTAATCATGATCAATAGAACTAGACTTTGATTAAATAAAATAAAAAAATGTCAGATAGAAACTATTATAGGGTTTAAAGTGATAAACTAAAAACTTTAGAACATTGTATATGAAACTATATACAAAAAAAGTCGTAATAATACATATATTTACATAGGGTTGTCAATTTATGATACAATACGAAACACGACATGAGGCCGATACAAAAATAAACATGTTAGGTTTGAAGCTAAACAAGTTTGGGTCAGAAATTGATCGTCACGACTAACCGGTTTAACAAATATGTTAGGTTTGGGTTGAGATTTTCAACCCGATTACAACTCAACTCATTTAAAAATACATTAAAAATATTGAATATTAGAAGTTATGTGTTTAACTTCATTACAATAAGAACCAACTATTTTATATCTTTACCAGTTGGTCTCTTCTGCTCAGGGCTGTTGTGGTCGGTCATCGACGGCTTGTTGTTGCACTGGGATTTGTCTTTAGATCTGTTAGGTTTTGGTCTAGCTCCTGTTAGGATGCTTGCTTTTTTCTTCTTTGTATGTTGTATGTACCTTGTACTTTTGTCAAGCTACACCTTTAAATGGTTGTGCCTACAAAAAGCTCGCTTTGGTGATTCCCCCCACCCCTGTATGGTGTTGCTTTAGTGTGTCACAGCTATTTTGGTGTATGTCTTGTTGTAGCTTAACTTGTTATGTTCGATGTAACTTGTTATGTTCTATTTTCCTCTTTTTGTGAGGTGTGATAATGAAATCTCTGTTCAAAATATATATATATATATATATATATATATATATATATATATATATATATATATATATATATATATATATATATATATATTTTGATAAACGTATATACTTATAATAAAAAATTTATCGTGTTTCTTAAAAGGTTTCTAACATACAACTTACTATATTCGATGTGTCCTATTAAATTCTATTCAAACTATAAACAAGTCGACACGACAACCCCATTTAACAAACGTGTTTAGGTAGGGTTGAACTTCTCGACACATTTAATTAAACATGTCAGGTTTGGGTTAACATATTTAAACCTGTTAACCCGAATACAACCCAAATTATTGCCTCCCCTACACATTCCTTGGCCATTTTAATCACTTATATTTCATGTAGTTTATAATAAAATAAAATTATAAAGATAAAAAAGATATAAAATATCAAAAGAAAAAGGAGAAAAATAAATAAATAAATAAATAAATAAAAACAAGATATTCTTTTAGAGGGGTATTGATAACCAATCCCATGGCCGGTTAAATTAGCTATTCAACGTTCGTGCAATGCAAGTTATTTCTCCAATTTTTTATTTTTTATTTATTTTTATTTTTTTTCTGCAATGCAGGTTTCACTTTGTAAATAGTTCAATCGTTTTTCTCTGCAATGCAGGTTACATGCCATTATCTTTTTTATAACTAAATAAATTAGCCATAAATTAGACATAAATTAGCGAGATAATATAATATTGAAAGTTCGAGAAAAAGAAGAAAGGAAATCTTATATTTATGTGCGGATATCTCTAGCAACATTTTTTTTTTTTTTTTCTTCTGTGATAGTAATACATAGAATATGATTACCTCTCTCCTTTTTTTAAACCCACTTTAATAATAAAAAAATATATATATATGTAAATCGGTGCACACTTGCAGCGAAATACACACCACCCAAAATGCCTGCAGCGAGATATTTTCATTACACGTGTCATGATCTCGTTGATTTAAAAAAAACAACAAAAAAAACTTGTATTTCACATATACTTTGCAGCGAAATACAAATAAATAGGGTCCCACTTAACCTCTCTCCTCTCTTTAGACCCACTTTAATAATAATAAAAAATATATATATATGTAAATCGGTGCACACTTGCAGCGAAATACACAAATAACTTTTGTCCATTTCGTCTCCACATGGCCACGCGTCAAATATATATGTAATTTGGGGTTGAGTTGCAGCGAATTACCCATGAACTGGACCCACACGTTCAGTTAAAGAAAAAAGTAACATGCACCCTACTTGGTATTTAATTATATTATATATAAGATATATAAGGATGTTAAAGATTTACGTGCATATATATAAAACAAGTAGGAAGGCGCCCGCTGCATTGCAGCGGGAATTTTCGAGAAATTTTTGTGATAATAATTTATGAACAATGTTTGGGCTTGTTTTGTTCGAGCAATTTTCGAGAAATTTTTAAAGTTATTTAATAAGTTAATGGTGCATTTTAAAGGTTTTTTTAATTAAATATATATATATATATATATATATATATATATATATATATATATATATATATATATATATATATATATATATATATATATATATATATATATATATTAAATTTCAACATTTTTTATGAGATCATACGTACGTCAAAACTATATTAAGATTGGGCTTGTTTTGTTCGTTATCGAAAAACTTTTTTGCCAGTATTTTTTTTATTCAATAAACCGCTCGATATCTGTTATATATTTAGCAAATAAAGTTTGTTATATAATGGCGAAATGAATTTTTTTATCTATGCACGGAAACCTATTTCCCCTCTTATAGAGAGAATGTATATTTGTATTCATTTGCAGCGAATTACCCATGAACTAATATATATATATATATATATATATATATATATATATATATATATATATATATATATATATATATATATATATATATATATATATATATATATATTTCTCCTTTTAGTATCTGTATTCATTTGCAGCTATAGGGGGTCTACCTTTTTTTTTATTTTTTTTTAAATCGTACTGTTGGCTTGTTGTTCGCTGCAAGGGTGATGTGAAATTCGTTTTTTTTTTTTTTTTTTTTTTTTTTTAAATATTTCGGTGGGCCCAAAAAGAAACGTAAGATAAGGGGCGGGGCTATTTGTATTGTATTTCGCTGCAAATGCCATGTGATTTACTTTTTTTTTTTAATTTTTTATTTTATAAATGACGAGAAGGTGACACGTATAAATTTTGGATTTCTGGTACACTTTGCAGCGAGATACATGGCCTTATAGGGAATAAAAAAAAAAACCAGCCCTCAAAAAGGCAAGACACTTGTGCAATGTCCTCTGCAGTAATTTTCGCACCCAAAATCACTTTTGTCCCACATGGCCACGTGTTAAATAATTTAAAAAAAAAATGTATTTCTTGTAATTGTTCCAGCGAAATACACGATTTGACAAAGCAACTAGGTCCAACGATTTTTTTTTTTTTAATTTAAAAAATAAAACTTACCAAACTCACCCTAAACCTTTTAATATTTACAACTTTTTTATATAACAAACTTTATTCGTCAAATATTTATCAAATATATAGCAAATTCATTAATAAAAAAAATACCGTTGCGAAGAGCTCTGGATTATGAAAAAAACGAGCCCAATATTGATATGATTTTGATGCACGCACGATTTTATAAAAAATGTTAAAGTTTGATAAATAAGTTTAGGGAGGTTTTGGTAAGTTTTATTTTTTAATTTGAAAAAAAGTTGTAATGTATATATTTATCAAACTTTAACATTTTTTATAAAATCGTATGTGTATCAAAAGCATATCAATATTGTTTCGTTTCGTTCGTAATTTAGAGTTTTTCGCAACGGTATTTTTTTATTAACGAATTCACAATATATTTGCTAAATATTTATAACACCCTAAACTTTTTAATATTATAACTTTTTTATATTACAAACTTTATTCGTCAAATATATAATGAATTCGTTAATGAAAAAAATACCATTGCGAAGTGCTATAAATTACGAACAAAACAAAATCAATATTGATATGCTTTTGATACAAGTACAATTTTATAAACAATGTTAAAGTTTGATAAATATATACATTATAACTTTTTTCAAGTTAAAAAATAAAACTTACCAAAACCTCCCTAAACTTATTTATCAAACTTTAACATTTTTTATAAAATCGTACGTGAATCAAAATCATATCAATATTGGGCTCGTTTTTTTCGTAATCCATAGCTCTTAGCAACGGTATTTTTTTTATTAACAAATTCACTATATATTTGATAAATATTTAACGAATAAAGTTTGTTATATAAAAAAATTGTAAATATTAAAAGGTTTAGGGTGATTTTGGTAAGTTTTATTTTTTAAATTAAAAAAAAAAATCGTGGGACCTAGTTGCTTTGTCAAATCTTGTATTTCGCTACAACAATTACAAGAAATACATTTTTTTTTTTAATTATTTAAGACGCGGCCATGTGGGACAAAAGTGATTTTGGGTTGTGTGTATTTCGCTGCAAGTGTGGACCGATTTATATATATATATATATATATATATATATATATATATATATATATATATATATATATATATATATATATATATTTTATTATTAAAGTTGGTCCAAAAAGAGGAGAGATGGTAAGTGGATCCCTAATTATTTGTATTCTGCTGCAAATGGGACTAGAAATACATTTTTTTTTTGTTTTTGTTTTTTTTTTTTTTTTTTTTAAATTAACGAGATCATGACACGTGTAAGGAAAGTATCTCACTGCAGCCATGCAACGATTTTAGTGGCCTTTTAGAGAATAAATAAAAAAACATACCCACTGCGAGGCAACTGCTTGCAACAGTTGCCTCTGTAGTAATTTTCGCGTAAAACTATACATACAATGAGCTACAGCATGGGCCTGTATCCATTTGTCATCTCCTGAGTAAGCATTTATGTGTGTTATGCATCATCATATTCAAGAAAATTGGTCGGCCATAAATGAGTTTTGTTAATGGTAATATGGGGATTTGTCATTTGACTCCTTTTTGAATTTGAACAAAAACTAGGATGAATGTTTCCATGTTAAGGTGATGGTAAATTGGTTCAAGTTCTTGTGTCCTTCAATGTTTCTTTTTTATTCCCAATTTGATCACGGCCAACCATGATTTATAAGAGTAGGAGGTACCATTGCGTCGTGAGCTTGTGCCATCCTACCAGCCAAAAAAACCTGATGGCGCACCACATCACGACTGGCGCCATGGCCACTCGCGCCATGGTGGCCAGCCAACGCCATAGCTACATTTTTTTATTTTTTTTTATTTTTTTTTGAATTGGAACATTGCTCAACGGCTATAAGGCCCAAAAATTCACAATTTTCATTTTCCAACTATATTAAAATCTATAAAAACCACTTTCTGATACGACCCAGTTAGGGGTTGTATCGGGATAGGGCACCACTTTTAGCGTGTGCAAGCTCATTAAGAATATAGAAAGAAGAAGACTAGAGAATTACTTGACAAACTTGATTGAATGATTATAATAAATGTTTACAAGAGTATTTATAAGACAAAGTAAACCCTAAAACCTAAATAGGCCATGGGCTCGGGCCCAGGCGTATCATTCCTCACTCCTTTAAAACCACCTTGCCCTCAAGGTGTTGTCTTAAAACATTCTTAATTGACTTTCCTAAATAAACATGAAAACAGTTCTAACAAAAAACACATAAATAAAGATAGATTATAGGACATAATCTTTATGCCATATATTTGGACTTCTTGAGTCGTTTGGGCAGTCCGTCCTCCTTCAACATTGGCGTAATCTGGGATCCCATAATCTTCTTTGAATTGCAGCATTCGCCTTTTTCTTCTTTTGTATTCCTTTTCCTTTGACATAACACAACACCATTCTTCCATCATCTTTTGCTACCCCACGACTTTTCTCGCGATATACCTACTTCAAACAAACAACCAAACTCTCGCCGGAAACATCTCTACCCTCCAACATCTTAATCACAAACTCTTTGATTAAACCCAAATTTATTTCATCTATACTATCGTCAGATATACCACCTCCATCCTTAAGTAGCGATATCACTATATTCGACTCATCTTCGTCAACCCTACACGCTTCACCACCACCCACAACAACATATTCCACACTTTCTTTATTTTCTGAAAATTCGCTAAACTCACTACGAACTTCCATGCTTTCCACATTACTCCAACCAATATCAAAAACATCGTTTATCGCGCTACTAACCTCAACAACACCAATATCTTCATTAGCATCCAAGGACTCTTTAATCACATATGGAGCTTCTTCACTTGGCCATGATAGAACGATATCTATTTTCTCTTCAATGTTCAGCTTTTTTCATGCAATTATCTCAAAACGAGCCTCCATTATACGGGCTATGGAACAGGTTTCTCCTAAAGTTGTAGGCGCTAACTTTAAGAGTGCACATTGTAGAAGCGGTTTAACTCACGAGATATAAATCGATTTAAGTAAAGATTCTGAGATCCCCTTTACTTGATTAATAAGAATTTTAAAATCATTCTCGTATTCGGCCACCGTACCCATTTGCAAAAGCTTAAATAGTGCATATTTCGCGTCCCAATCACATCCGCTCGATGCCATGAACATTAGCTCAAAAAACAAAAAACAAAAAACAAAATTTTTTCCCCGATGAACAGTAGCGTGAATAGTACTCGATGAACAGTGCTATGAACTTTTTTTTTTTTTTTTTTTTTTTTTTTTTTAATAATTGGAACCCTAATCATAAGCCCTCTCAACGAGAGCTCTCAATGAAAGCACTAATTGATACGACCCAGTTAGGGGTTGTATCGGGATAGGGCACCACTTTTAGCGTGTGCGAGCTCCTTAAAAATATAGAAAGAAGAAGACTAGAGAATTACTTGACAAACTTGATTGAATGATTATAATAAATGTTTACAAGAGTATTTATAAGACAAAGTAAACCCTAAAACCTAAATAGGCCATGGGCTCGGGCCCAGACGTATCACTTTCACTCCTCATTTTTCACACACCTCTTCCAATTTCCATCTTTCTTTCAATCATGAATTCAAATAATCCCAACGACCCTATTTACGACCCTTATTTTTTTTTAATGTCGAAAGGTGTTATTTACATGTTAGAAAAAATAAAGAACATCGAGATAGAAAAGTGTTCGACGATCTTCGACAAGACCTTGTGGAGCATTTATGGAACTTTAATAATTAGGTTTCTATTTTTATGTAATTTTTTTTTAATGTATTTTTTTTTTTTAATATGTAATGTGTGTTTTTTTTTTAATTAATTAATTTTATTTTAGTTAATGTTGTGTTTGTTTTATTTTATATTAAAAAAAAGAAAAAAATAATAAAAAATAAAAAATGCTAACGGCACCAGAATTCTGGTGCCAAAGGTTACGGCCAGAATGTGGTGCCGTGGAGATTTTTGCTGATGTAGAATCACTTTTTGGGCCACGGCTTGAAGCCATGGCACCAAGGTTACCAATGCTCTAATGAAAAAAAAAAAAAAAAACCGTTATGTTCAATTTGGTTCATGAACCATTTATGTTGATGTGCATAATTGGTTCTTTAATTAAATTTGCGCTAACTCGCTAAGGAGTAATACCATTAGCATGTGTCTATACTTGTGAATTAAGAAGTTGCACCATTTGTGAACAAGTATACTCGGTTGTATGTTTTAATCCAATGAAAACAACAGTTTTTCCGATGATGGGTATACATTATGATTGAATGCGCTTTTATCATACATCAGATGTTGGCTCTCAAGTGTGCAAGTATAGAGTCGTTCTTGTTACCATAGAAAAAACTAAACAAAAGCAATTTTGGCTACTTCATTGTATTGTATGGTTTTATTGCTATCCGAGCTAGATGAGTCAAAGCCACTTACAATGTCGATCTTAAGGAATAATCAACAAGTTTTTCTTTTTTAGTAATTTACAGATATAGATATACTTTTTGTTAATGATAGCATAATTGAATTTAATGAATGTTATGATAGATCTTGGGGAGTTGGGGCTCTTTGATGTTATAATAAAAGGTGGGCTTTTAATTGAATAAAGCTAAAAGTTACGGAAATTAGCCCATAGAAACGCCCAAAAAAACAAAATTTGCATTTCGACGAAAACTATAAAAACATAACGCCGTTGCCGGGGATCGAACCCGGGTCACCCGCGTGACAGGCGGGAATACTTACCACTATACTACAACGACTTGACATTTCCATTTGATCACAAGTAAATATTTGTAAGTGAAGTTTAAGATAGAGAAATACTTGAGGAATGCTGCTCCAAAATTGAAAAAGATAGAACTGGTAATTATATATTGAGATTCAATGGAGTATCATATCAACTAAACGAAGATAAAACTTCTGATACATTAATGTCTAAAAAAACATCTTATATTATATAAACCTTAAGTAGCCTTATAAATGTAAAGGGATCATAATAAATGTCCAAAGAATTGATTTTATTATATAAAGCTTTCAACATTGATTCCAAGCAACTCAAACATCTTAGTTAGTATGTGTACATTGATTTCAAGCAACTCAAACGTCTCAATTAATAGTAGTTAGTCTTTTTACCTTCCCGTCCATGAGTTACAAATATTTTATCAACTATATAATGTGTCAAAAATCAAACACAACAAACCACAACTTCCTTCACACCATGTACACATTGGGCTACAACTTATTATGGTTTTAAAGTAAGCATCATATCGTCTTACTTATTTAGCATATTGATTTATATTGTTTTATGTAAATTTCATGTGTGTTTTATTTGTGTAACAATGTAGGACATAAAGATGGTGCTTAGGAGGTTCGGTAGTAATATCATCTTCTCTAATGGTTTAAGAGATCCTACACATTGTTGTCTTATCAATTAAGTGGAACATGCACGAACATTTTAAATTTGATCGAAAATGCAATATATTGATTAACTGTATTTAAGTTACTAACGATTAACTATATCTAATTGTTTTTTGCAACGCGTCAAGAAGCATTAAAGAAAGAGATCAAGAAGTCACAAAAATTGTATCAAAAACAAAACATGCAAAAGGTCAATGAACAACAACGACAAAGAAAACAACAACAACAACAACAACAACAACAACAACAACAACAACGCCACGGCCACCGGTAGAATGAATACTTGGCATTCATAGCATTCATATTAATAGTACGTTACAAATTAAACATGCAATACTTTACTTCATGTAATACCGATAAATGAGCTAATACTATTAATTCGTTAGCAAGTAAGTTTATTGAAAATAATGTGACGAGCATTCAATTTTTAGTCAATAATTATTACTACATTTTGTTGGTGCATTTTAATATTTTTGCTCTTAATGTAGTTTTTTGCCGTGCTGTGTATTAATGTCACTTTCTTAATTAAACGTCTTGAAATATTGCGTGACTTTGATATTTGATATGACTGTGTAAATTATGTCGATGTTACATATTGAAAATGGGGTAGTATATAATAAAAATATAATAAAAATATCTTCACACTATCATCTAAACAATGAGAAACTTCTAAATCAAAGAAGTATATAAAGGAGAAGAAAATTGTCTTTAGTTAAATGTCGGGTCTATTGATTGATTGGAGCGAGTTTATGATTCGGACTTCGGTCATTGGATCTGATTTTTTATTATACAAGTTATAATTTATACTCTTGAATATACTAATCACTTTAATGTTTTATGTTTTATAGTTTTGTTAAAAAGGAAATTTTTTTATAGTTTGCTTTTAATAATGTCATTTATTTGAACAACGAAGTCCATCTTTCACAAAAAAATGAGAGTTTCAATCATGAACTGAAAATTAGTCCTGAACATTACGAAAAAAAATAATTAGATCCAACATGTGTGCATTGCATAGGTCCTGAGGCATTCCAAACCTGTGTGCATCGCACGGGGATGAATATAAAAGGTCTCCAATATTAATGTCATCGCTTCATATTTAAAATAATTTATTTAACTTATACATATTAAAAAACTACATGTGAAGAGACTCTTTTCAATGTAACATCTTGAAAAAAGTCTCTTCACATATACTCTTTTAATGTCAATAAACTATTGTTGTATATTTGGGCCTCACAATCATACTAACAACCCGACAATTTACACAATCATTTTCGCACGGGTCCTAAGGCAACCCAAGTTATTTATGAAGAAAATTAGTGGTAAACATAGTTTTTTACTCGACCTCAATTAAAACTGACAGAAATAAAGGCACCAACATTTTTCATGTCATGCTAACAAAAGTTATGGTAACATCATAACTTAGGAACTTATTGTCAATAAACTATTTTAAATGTGTGTCATGCTTAAAAAAGGTGTGATACCATCACAATTTAAATATATAATGATGAAAATAAGTGTCGAAGCTTACATGTCAATAAACTATTTTAAATGTGTCAGAACTTAGATATTAGTTTTATATCAAAATATAAGGATATTACAATTTTGAGAATAAATACAAAATCTAAACTTTATAAATAACTACTAATATGTCATAAAAAGTTTAAATATAATGTTACAATCTTGAGAATAAATACAAAATATATATAAACTTTATAAATAACTACTAATATGTCATAAAAAGTTTAAATATAAAATTTACCGATCAACTAAGGCCATACTTACAAAAGTCTAATAACGAAAAAAAATTACTGCACATTACAATATGACCAATTAAATAAAGCTCGTGTGCAACGCACGGGTCTGAATTACTCGTTCAACAAAACTTTTAACTTGTCACAAAATAATGGTAAGTTGCCATTGAGAGCCATTCAATAGATTTTTCCGGCCATGTAACATGCAATTACTAACAAGTGTATTAAGTTCCGAAAAAACTAACCGAAAGTTCATTTTATAATTGTTTTTCATCTCATTTGTATCATTTTTTAGGTACAAATTGTTTCTAACATGAAACATATCGAGCAAGTTGCATAATAAACATTAAACAAATGCGTGAAATATATCTCTTACGTCTCGTTTAAGAAATTCGCACATTTTAAAACAAATACTAAATCTGTAAATGCAATGCTAGAAGGAATTTAAATATGAAATGACATCCAATTCTTAGGTGGAGACCTGCTGATCCGATGCCCACATTTCATCACTCAAAAGAGAAAAGGTTGCCTTATATTGCCGTTCATAAAAAAAATGTAGAACAAAATCCATATCTAAAAAAAAATATATACAAATTTTGTTATGTTTTTTAAGTCAACCTTTTCTCTTTTGTAAGGTACGGTACCGGGACTACAAAATAAGGTGAAAAAAAAATCGAAAACACTAATTCGGTACGGGACCGGTATCAAATCGGGAAATTCCCGAAAAAAACGGGGAAAACCGATTTTTCGGTACCGGTACCGATACCCGTATCCGAATCCCATTCGGTACGTTACCGGTACCACTAATTATGCTCGGAAAAAAATCGGTACCACTAATACATATCTTTACTGTAATTATTGTTTGACATTTATAAAACTTAACCAAATATCATGCCTTTATAAATCGGTCAAAATCACATCCACAGTTCACAAACACACAGAAGCTCGATTTTTCTTTTTCTTATTTTATTAACCATAATTTCTGACCTTTTTAGCAGACAAAAGCTCGATTTTTCAATCTACTTCTCAGTTAAGTATTATACTTTGTGATTTAATGTTAAAACTGTTTTATTCAACTTGTATATCTCTACTAGTTATAAAGAGTTTATACATAAATTCAGAATTTTGAATCTTAAAGCCTCAATTAATGTAGTTCAAGCATAACTTAAACTTGGCAACTTATTATTTTTTTTTATCAATTCTAAACTTGACAAATTTTAAAAAATACGCATTATATTAATTTAAAAAAAAAAAAAAAAAAAAAAAAAAAAAAAAAAAAAACACACACACACACACACACACTTTTTATTTCCAAAAAACACACGATTTGATTTCATATGTATAAGCGCTATACATTGTCGCTTTGCGCGGGCATTCGTCTAATATAATCTTAAAAACATTCGTGTAGGTTCAAGATAAGCCAAACAATCCCCTTAACAATTACTAAAACAGTTTGGGGCATAACCAAGCTAGTACAAGAGAAAGGTTGAGATACTCGTCACGTTGATTCCTCACGAGCATGAACGTCCCTAATTTAACCCGTACTTCTAACAAGAGCGCCAATGCTTAATCTTCAACCTACAAAAACGAGAAACTAGCATCCGTAAGTCATAACATAAGTATACTAACTATTAATGCTATGCGACCAATTTCTGATTGGACCCTTTTCTAAATTACTATTATGCCATTCTAGTTCGCTGATAACTAAAAGCATGACGTCTAATCTTCATACTATTACTATATGATTTCTAATCACATTACTACTATGGTCATACCATTGTACTAAACTTAGTGATATCTAATCACATTCTACATACTAGACGATATCTAATCGTCATACTATTTCTTGTGATATCTAATCACATTACCAATGCTAGATGATATCTAATCGACATACTACTAAGGAGGATATCCCTAGCCGACGAGTACTCTTCTAATGGCTTCTAAATTTATTATACGTGTTTTTCTAACCTGGTCATCCACAAACGACGTAGGTAGTTTTCAAAGCATGGTTCATCCATATAGGACGCTTGTTCATCCACTTAGGATGCTACTATAAAAGCATGTGTCATCCACTTAGGATGCTACTATAGGAGTTCCTCAATGTGCATCACTTAGGCACACTAATGGCGGGTCTTTTAGGCGCCCGTATCTTGACTAATCTTGCATTTTCTAAGCAACCATGACATTACTAAAATCAATATAGCATCAGAATAACATAATCTCAGGTGGATAAACTTAAGCATAACCAAACTAATCACACTAGTTGCTACTAAAAGTACTACTATTTTCGTAACTCACCTTGTGTTTGGTTAAAGTCCCCTTCTAGCTTCCACTTCCTTTCTTGACCACCTAAGCATCATAGGATCATTCTAAACATGATTAAGAACTAAATATCAATCATACATGACATCTAAGGGATTATTCCATCATTAGTCAAACTTTTACACAAGTACCATATATAATGAATTTTGGACAGTCTGATGTACTTTTGCGCATTTAACCTACTTAAAATTAGAGTTAGGACTTGAGACCAACTAGATTTGAAAGAAGAATCGGAGAGCTAAAGGTGGGCTTTTACCTCAAGTCAATATGATAAATGGTCTATTTTCAACACCGCTTTAAAATCTGCACAACTTTCAATTCAGCATGATGATCTTACTTTAAAACATGTCCAAAATGACCCAAAACCCATCATAAACTATTCTACTCTTTACCAAACTTGTATTTTAGCTTATACATGTTAAGATCACTTTCATCAGACCTTAAGCATAATTTACTAGTTTAAGCACCATATAAGATTGTGCCAAACACCCTTTAGAAACTATCATTAAGCATCATCATTACTTAAACCATGAACTAGCTTGTAACCCTTAAACAACTTCACAAATTCTGAATCATAATCATAGTCAAATAATAAACATAAACAACCATAATCCACAAAGCATACTATTATGGTCTATAATCATCAAACATGTATTTAAACCTTATAATTATGTCTAAAATGACTACTAACATACTTATTCATCAGAACCCTTATAATTCTTAACATAAACATGAGATTAAAACTATAGTTCAATACTTAACTTGAAATCACTCCAAAAGGTTCCAAAATCAGCCCCTTAAATTCTTTCTATGCCAATTTCCAAAACTTATACATAATCTTCATTAGTCTTGAATTCTTGGTATAATGAAAATGATAAACTCTTGTTATGGAACGTGTAATATGATGGGTGAAATATACACCTGTGTTTACTTCATCATAAGGTAAGGTTAAAAAAGCTTATTAACTAAGTTTTATAATTTGGCGAAGTTAGTCCTTGTCGTTAAATCTTTTGCACCGTTAATCATTTTTTGTTAACTATTTGTGCCCAAGATCCTTATTTCATTGAAAGCTTAACTAAACTACTATTCGAATGTTTCATACTTAATATTATAATATCTATAACCAAACCATAAAATTTAGGGTGTTACAACTCTACATTACTTAAGCCAACTAACCCAATTAACTACAACTGCAATCAAAATAAAATAACAAAAATGAAAATGAAACTATTAAACTAATGTGGTGGAAACAATAATGAGGAAAGTTGTGTTTACTTAGATTTCATTACTTCCTATATATCTTTTACAGGTTGATTAGCTTGTTACAATTGCATGGATGACGGGTCATATTCCTTAATACTAGTTGTAGCGCCGTGTACAATATTCCCTAACTCTATAGGATCCTACTTCACTCCTATGTCGAGCCGTTAGAAGCTCCTAACATGGGATCATTAGAATTCTCCTACGCATTAAATACAACCAAAAATCGTAGTACACCTCCGATCATGTTTCTTAAGACGTTCAAGCAAGTTATCATTGGAAGTCTGCCAGTTTTCTTAAGCCTAACATCGAATACAATCATCCGTAACAATTATAAACAAACAATCAACCCATAATTAACATCTAGGTTTTACTACATCTAAGCAAACACAAGAAAAATCTAGCCTAGCATGTTAAAGAGAAGACAAGCGTAAGATATAATCACACAACACATAGACATATTGAATGATTTGAATGAATACTTATCTTCAATTGAACATGGAAGAATCAAGGGGTTGGAACCCTTGAAAACTGATAAAATTCGGACTAGGGTTTATTCCCTCAAAGTTGCACACTAATGAATGAAATTTGGAAAACTATATATAGACTTTACATCGTGACGGCGTCATGTCTTAGATCATGACGCCGTCAACTCGCCGCCTTGATAAAATCGTATTGCTTAGATCTATTTGTGATGCCGTCATGTAGGAATTTACTCTGGGCCGTCACGTGTAGTTGGACCCTGACGGCCTTGGTGACGCCGTCAGGTCCTAAGCTTGAAAACTCTCTGGATCGTCACTTGTATTTTCCACTTCCACCTCTTTTGTAACTCTTGACGCCGTTGATTGATGCTAAACCACCTAACTTATATTGACCAAGGAATGGTCAACAAAGTCAAACAGCCTAGAGTCAATGCTCCGCGGAATATAGTGTTTCCCCGGGTCGTTATGTCCCGACGAGGTGTGATGGTTATTGAAAACGGGTTTGTGATCGGGTGAATTTGGACAGGAAAGGGGTTTAAGTGAGTTTGAATGATTACGCTAAGGAAAAACGAATGAGAACGATTTAAACACACTATATTAACAATAACGCGAAACCTAATTAACTTAAAACGCAATCTAAAAACTTAAAATCAGAATTTGCTTATACGTAAGCAAAAAAATAAGCCAAACGGCTTAAATAGAAGTTATCACTTTATTTATGTTTTTGGTTTTTCTTAATTTTACAAACTACTCTTACAAATGTAACCTAAATTTAAAAACATAAAAGTTATTTAAATAAAACGCGAGTTAAAATTAAAATAAACGCGAGTGCGCGAAATAAAAAGTGAAATTTGAGCTACGCTAACCCTACGGACATGAAAATTATATTTTTACGATCCTAACGATAAAAGAAAATTTTAGAAAAAAGAAAATTATTTTTTTGACTTTTTAATTATTTATTATTAATTAATTACTAATATTACTAAATATAATTATTAAAAATACTAAACTACTTTTGAAAATTACCAAATTTTTTCTAAAATTACTTTATACTACCAGTTAGCTAGGAAAAATAAGAAAAGCTTAAAGTGCTTAATAATAAGCAGTACAATAAGCAAAGTATACTAATAAGCTAAAATAAACTAGACTACTTTATAAATAAATTTTACAAACTATTACCTGAAAAAGACCCTAGGGCAAATGGTGTTGGTGTGTGGTGCTATGTCTGTGTGGTTTGCCAAGGTCCCAGGTTCGACTCCCATGAAACCCACTTTTTTGCAATTATTTTTTTTTTTTTCAAATTTTCTTTTTGCAAAGCATTCAACTGATGAGAATATGAAATTTTTATGAAATGACTTTTGTGGAAAAGTTGGAATAAGCTCAGAAAGAGCTTATCTCCCTAACAGTGGTATAAAGGGATTCCAAATGGAGTATTTGAGACTTAAATAGCAATCTAAATAAGCAAAAACAACTCAACTAAAAGTTAAGTAAGCTAAAACTAACTGAGATGTACCGTAAAGAAGCTAAAACACTTAATCAAGCACACTGATAAGCAAAATAAACACCATTAAGCTAATCCAAGTCCATTGAATACAAACAGTCCAATAGGCTAGGGTGTATGGCACTAATGAGCTTACCAAATAAGCTTTGGAGTCCAAGCTTGGCCTTGATCCTACAAACCAACTGTGTGATCCTACCAAAAAGCCAGCTGACTCAACCTAACTTCCACAGAGGGGCTCACAAGGAGCTTGTGAACATGGCTGTAAGGGCAGGACTAATGTGCAGGCCTGGGGTTTGGAGAGGGTGTATTGCAGCCCACTCACAGGCCACAAATAAGCATGGAAATAAGCATGAAATGACAAACAGAGCTAGAACTATAAAACAAGAACTTCCAAAGAATAGGCAAAGCAAGTTTGACCAAAGTTCCGAGCTCATGTGGAGCTATGTGATTATCAGTTTATCATGGACTTGGAACCAACACAATTTCTAAAAGTTCAAAGCTAAAAAAAAACATGATATATGAAATAACAAACTGAATGAGACAATTCCAAACTAAGACATACTAATCTAAGCTTAAATGGGATTACTAGTCTTACAGTGATCAAGCAAACTCAGTTATAGAATCCACAAGCTCAGTGCTTAACTGAAGCAAACAGCAGCAGCAGTCCCAAGGGGGCAAGTTCAAGGGACAAATTAGCTTATCAAATAAGCACTAAAGGAATAACAAAAAACAAAGTCCTAAAAACAACCTAGGGAAATTTACAAATCATCAAGAATCTTAGAAAATGACCCAGATTTGACCAAGTTAGAGTCAAATGAAGTCTGACCCAAAACTGGGTGCAGAACATCAACATGGCCAATGGGTCAACTTTGGAGGCTTAATAAGCACTTAAAATAAAATTCTAAAATAAAAATAAAAATATGGGCATGAGGATGAGCTTCCAAATAAACACTATGCTAAATTCTAGGACTTAAGACCTACTAATAAGCAAGCTAAAATTGCAACTCCAGGGGCTGATGGGGGGAATTATAACTGTATGCCACAGGTAAATAGGTACCAAGAATGGGTGTCATGACTTTGAAAAGTCAAACTCAGAATGTAGAAACTTGCACTACTCTATTCTGGACTAAAAACAACAGATAACAATCACTAATATCCCTGAAATAAGAATCTATTCTAGTTGATTTTGCAAAACAGTTAAGGTAAAAGAAATTTTTGTAGACTAACTAAGAGCTTAAAGACGACCTGTAACTAAATAAACTTACTTAGAATTAACTCCTAATATGATATTAAGACTAATTGAACTAAAAAAAAAATGGACAAAAACTATTTTGGGGCTGGGAATTGCCTTATGCCAAACACTCCCTTCACAAGGAACTGTTTGAGTGGCTAAGGTGAAAGTTGGATTTTAAACTTGAGACCTGAAAAGAAGCTGTAGAGTAGGCTTAATTAAGACCTAATAAATAATAACCAAACAGAATTAAGCAGTATTATCAGCTAATGAGCAAAGGGGGAGTGGAACACATTTTGACAGTTAAAAACTAAACTCTTAACTAGTGTGGTAACCCTAAGGAACTAAACATAATAAATAAATAAGAACATGAATGAGCTATAATAAACAGATAGAATGAGCAGTTTAAATAAGCAATGAGCAAGGTAATAAGCTGAGTAAATTTTTGATAAAAATAAGACTTTTATTAAATTTAAAGACAAGAGTTTACACTGAGATTGAAAACTAACAATTCTTAAACTAAAATTAATTCTAATCTGAATTACACTACTTCCTAACACTAAAAACCTAACTGCCAAAAAATGGCATACACCCTTGCTATTTATACAAAGATATATTAAACTAGGGTTTGTTTCCTTTTGTCTTGTTCCCTGAGCTCCTTTTCTTGAAATCCCATCCGTTGGTTTCCTTTGATTTGATCTCAACCATCAGTAGTGTTTTGGCGGGAAATGGTGAAGTTACAATTTGGCAGCTTGTATTTGGCAAGGGAACAAGATTTGGAGTCTTATGGAGGAAAGGGAGGGGTAGGGGTGGCTTGTGGGAGTAGTGGTGATGATGAGGTTTGGAGTGTGCAGGTTGTGACAGGGAAGTAGCAGCAGGGTTCACGTGTGGATGTTTGGAGGGGGTGAGATGGAGTCAAAGGTCAAGTTTGACCTTGGGGTGAATAATAAAACGGGTAGGTTTTATTTTTTTGTTATGGAAGTGGGATGGGAAAGGGATAATGGGCTAGGGGAGTGTAGTGGTTTGGATTAGGTTAATTAGGTGGGCTGGTGTTTTCGGTTTTGGTTTAAATACTAACATTAGGTCCGTTTGGTTTGTTCACAAAATAGCACAAGGACCAATCATGTAACTTTCTGAAAGATAAGGGGGGGGGTTGCCACTGTTCCAAAGTTATCCAAGGATAATATTTGCCATATTAAGATTCCACAAGTACCATAAATGATAAATTTCCAAAATTAAGTACCCAAGGAATATTTCTGCCAAAATTGAAACTTGAGGGACCAAAAGTGTAAATTCTTCAAACTTTCATTTAAAGGACTAATTTTGACAATTTGTAAATTCCCAAAAATCAAAGTTGACTTTTCCATCCAAAAATATTTCCCAGGGACCAAATCTGACAATTCCTGAAACTCTAGGGACTAAATTGTAAATTTCTAAAACTTTTGAGATTTTTCACCAAAGGACAAAATATGACAACTTATGATTGTAAAAGGACCTTTGGTGATAATTTTCCATATTTTGAATGACCAGGGACTAATTTTGTAATTTTATGAAAGTTGGGGGACTGAAACTGCCAATTTTGCAAACTTTATACGTTTTTCATCTGTTTTTGCTCATTTTGCATCTAAAACATATAAAACACAATTTTGAAATAATTTTAGCATTTTGATGCATTTCTGAGTGTTTTTTTGTATGTTTTGCAGTTCAGATTAGACCAAAAATGATGAGTGTTTGAGCACTCATCAGCCGTCATGTACAAAGGCTTGACGCCGTCAGGTACTGTTCCCAGCAAGGAAATTTGAGACTTTGCCGTTTTTTTCACTTTTATGCTCCAAAAACGTCCAAAATGCTTCATTTTCCAGATTCTTCCTCAAAAGTACCTAAAATGACAAAAGAAACGATTTAGGGCAATATTTGATCAAATAATCTCGAATTCGGGCTTAAATGACCCCTTAAAATCTGTACACTTTTCGCCTCATCAAATACCCTTACACTTGTGATTTGCTTGTCCTCAAGCAAATGCGCTTTTATTCTAATCAAAATACAAGTTAGGGGTCATTGAACACTAATATAAAAGTAATTACAACAAATAATCATTCCACTAAAAACCAAAAACAAGCACGGAGGTCATACACTAGCACCTCACAAATAGTGTTTAGATACTCACATCTCTCGGGTGTAATAAAGTATATATCACAATATGGAAATGGAAAACATCTCTCACTACCTGTCATAGCAAATAGATTACCATAGGCTTGGGAAAGGATCAAACCTCCACCACTTGACGTAAGCACCTAGGATAAACTATCAAAGAGGTCTTTTTAAAGGGTTATAACGTTAGGTGTAGGGATATGGAAAACACGGTATTGTTGGATAAAGGCAATATTTACTAGTGGCGAGTTAATCATCTTGGTTAATTACATGTACAATATGGCGTTGATAAGCCAAGACTCGACTCGACTTAAGCTAATAAATCAAAAATAACAAAAATATAAAACAAACATAAAATGAAACGGGATGGTAGTCCGTATGTTTTTTCTATTTTTCTATTTTTTTTTCTTAATTTTTCGATTTTTTTTTTTTTTCTTTTTTTTTTTTTTTTTTTTTTTTTTTGTATACACTCTTGCCCTACCATCCAAAATAATACGTCATAGGGAATGTACATTCCCCTTACACTTGAATTTTTACATACTTTACAATGAACTAATCTAATGACTAAAATCAAGATAATCAAAACACTTGGAGTACTTTTTAAGATTAACGCACATATGGGGGTAATATATGATGTTCTTCCCAATTACTCCATAACACAAGTACTTTACCCATGAGTCCCAATCGTCCCAAAACAATATGTACAAGATATGACTCGACTTAGCAACTATATAATCAATTAGATAATTAACTAAGGGTTTAAACATATAACAATAATGCACTAAATATGAGTGCATACACGGAAGGCTAAGGCGATTTGGTTGCACATTTGGGTGGGTTGTAACAAATTCTTCCTTTGAGTAAGATGCTTAAAGTTAGAAACGAAAAGATAGGCTCGGAGGGGTGTACTAGTACTAAAAATGAGTACAACGATAAGGTGTGGGAAAATTAATTGACTTTACTAGTCAAGTAATATGACTTAAATGGTCAAGTAATTATGATACGGGTTTAACACAAGGGTGATCCTAATGCCTCTTATCATGTAGTAAATCCTACCACACGAATGTAGTCTCACTAGCGGTCTCGGGATGCACCACTAACGCAAGTTCTAGAATCTAAATGTTACCGGTACACTAATAAGCACTAATAATAAATGCTTTTCCTATCACATCTAAAGGCGAACCTCACATATTTGGGTGGAAAATTTTTCTGAATGGTACGGTTTTGTGCTAGTCATACAACTCTTATCCATGAGACGCTTATTAAGGCTAAAGTTTCACTCCTAAATGTTGTAAAAAATTTTAAATTTGTCGCTAAAATTACACTAACAAGTATTTCTCTTAGTTTTATTACACACCTACCATCGAACAAACAAACTCAAGTGCAATAGTATCCTATAAGGTATCATCATTTACCCTCCCCTTACACTTAGGATGAACATTGTCCCCAATGTTCAATTAAAGAATGTAAAAGTAAAATAGGTGAAAGAATGAAAACAAATACTCCCCTGATTCGTTCGGTGTGGATAGTGTGTTAACAAGGTTAGATCTTCCTCCAAGAAAATGAACGTTCAAAGCTTCCCTTCCAGAAAAATAAATCATCTTCTTGTCATTTATAACCTGTTAAACCTAAGAAAACAAACAAGGCAACCTCGCGTAAAATCGGCGGCAATCTATATATACTAACAAATCCTAGAAAACAATTTAAGATATAATGCTTGTGGAATGAATGTTTGCAGATTTCCTGGAGTTTATAAAACTAAAGAATTAACAAAAACTTTAAGACTCCGTTAGAAAAACAAAACTCGCAAAATTTCCAGAATTTTACACGTGACGCCGTCTGGAGTTAAGCCCTGACGCCGTCAGAAGTGACCTGCAAAAATCTTTTTGTTAAGTTTCCGGAAAATTTCTGGAAAAACTTATGTCCTACTTCCTGGAAAATCCTGCAAAACATCATCATGACTCAATACAAGCATTTGACTATAACAAATACTAATATACATGTTCATTTAATATTGTGGTGAATCATGATCATTTTCGTTCTTAGAAACAAATTTGGGGTTTCCGCTTACACTTAGCTTTTGCAAAATACCTTTATATGAAGTTAAGATGAAGTTAAAGAACAAAATAAAGCATTTTCACAATTTTAGTTTGAAACATTATCTACCAACAATAAAAATAAAACACGCATACGGAAACAAATAAAATCAAACAAATAAAAATAAAACCACACAAAACATGGGTTGCCTCCCAAGAAGCGCTTGTTTTTGTTCGAGTCACGAGCCTGCCTCTACCCTTATTTCATGGATAAAGGTGAGGTTTTCCCTACACTTAGGATTAAGTGCGGGTGATAGTATCGATACACACCATCTCGGAAGAAGTATGCCACGTGAGGAAAGAGTGGTGGATGAATATATGCTCAAAGGGCTGTGCTCCTATCATCATAACCTTACCTAATTCAATCGGGTTAATGGGTGGATTAAGATTTTCTCCTAGAAAGGGATCATTTTCTATCAACTTCGAAAGACTCCTAGTTGGGGATCCATCTTAACCTAATAAACCCGTTTTAAATTCATAATGTTTCTTGTAATCAATCATAAATGGGTGATGTAAGCATGTAAGGTAATTTTCCAATCCTATATTGGATTCCTCTCTATAAGGCTTAGAGTCCACTACCTTTATCCTAAGACTATATGGTTTGATGGGTGGATCGGAACCTATTTCAATTCCTAAATTTTCATCCAAGGATGGAAGATTAGGTAACGGTTTTGGTTGAGGCTCAGGTTCATCAAAACTAGGAACTTCCCTAGAACTAAGAGTACGGTTATCATTATAAGTATTCAAACCTATATCCTCTAGTTGTGTTTGGTTCAAAGGTTCTACCTCTATTGGGGTTCCTATAGTCTCTTCTACTTATTCCGGGTAAGTCAAGGGAGGTGTGTACGCATCAAATGATGGTAGGACTTGTGGAGCATTAAGTTGGCTTATGTTATTCACCTCTTCCTCCATTGTATCTCGATTACCTATGTGTTCATCTTGTATTATGGTGAAATCAAACCATTCCGTGCACCTAGGTATCTCATCTATAGGCTTATTATCCCCAAACAAACTTCTTGCTTGTTCCCTCAAACTTGCTATCAATTGATCCGTAACAACATTTATTGGATTGTCCAACTTCTTAGCGAGTATGGCACAATTCTCTATGGCTTCCCATGCTTCTTTAGCACTTAATCCCCAAAGGTTCCCATCTGCGGCATGGTCAATGTCCATTTTGGTATAGTGGTCGAGACGATGGTAAAATAATTCAATTTGGGACCATAGATCGAAACTATGATGAGGGACTTTTTGGAGTAAATATTTAAAACAAGTCCATGCATCATAGATAGGTTCATCTTCATGTTGTTTAAACATAAATATGTCATTTGGAGTGGGTGAATTTTGTGGTTGGTAGTATGGTGGATTCGCGTTCTCCATAATGGTGAACGGAAGAGTCAATAGAAAAGTTTTACGAACAAAGACATAAAGAAAAGATAGACTAAAGAAAACCTAAAAATAAAAATAAAAATCTTACTAGAAAGGAATCTAGCAAGTAGACCTAATAAAAAGAAATTCTAACCTAGACAATAACTATTCCCCGGCAACGGTGCCAAAAACTTGATACGTGGGAATTGCGCCCTAGCAACAGGTTTTACCTCTCAAGGGATCTTGAGAAGCTTACAACCCCCACCAGCCAGTGTACCTGATCGTTGTAGTATAGTATAGTGACAAGTACTGGGGGATTGATCGATCAACTCAGGAATAGTGTCGCTAGGATTAGAAAGCCTACTAAACTATGTCTAGAGGTGAGGGATGGTTCTTTTTGTATTTTTATATTTTTATGAAAGCAAGTAAAAATCTCGGGTTTTTAAGGAGTGGGCGGGATTACTTGCTAGCCAACTAACCCAATTAACTACAAATCAAATCAAAATAAAATAACAAAAAATAAAATGAAACTATTAAACTAATGTGGTGGAAACAATAATGAGGAAAGTTGTGTTTACTTAGTGAGTTACAATTGCATGTTGATTAGCTTTTTACAATTGCATGGATGACGGGTCATATTCCTTAATACTAGTCGTAGGGCTGTGTACAATATTCCCTTACTCTATAGGATCCTACTTCACTCCTTTGTCGAGCCGTTAGAAGCTCCTAACATGGGATCATTAGAATTCTCCTACGCATTAAATACAACCAAAAATCGTAGTACACCTCTGATCATGTTTCTTAAGACGTTCAAGCAAGTTACCAATGGAAGTCTGCCAGTTTTCTTAAGCCTAAAATTGAATACAATCATCCGTAACAATTATAAACAAACAATCAATCCATAATTAACATCTAGGTTTCACTACATCTAAGCAAACACAAGAAAAATCTAGCCTAGCATGTTAAAGAGAAGACAAGGGTAAGATATAATCACACAACACATAGACATATTGAATGATTTGAATGAGTACTTATCTTCAATTGAACATGGAAGAATCAAGGGGTTGGAACCCTTGAAAAACTGATAAAATTCGGACTAGGGTTTATTCCCTCAAAGTTGCACACTAATGAATGAAATTTGGAAAACTATATATAGACTTTACATCGTGATGGCGTCATGTGTTAGATCGTGACACCGTCAACTCGCATCCTTGATAAAATTGTATTGCCTAGATCTATTTGTGACGCCATCATGTAGGAATTTACTCTGGGCCATTACGTGTAGTTGGACCCTGATGACCTTGGTGACGCCGTCAGGTCCTAAGCTTGAAAACTCTCTGGATCGTCACGTGTATTTTCCACTTCTACCTCTTTTGTAACTCTTGACGCCGTCATGTACAAAGGCTTGATGCCGTCAGGGACTGTTCCCAGCAAGGAAATTTGAGACTTTGCCGTTTTCTTCACTTTTATGCTCCAAAAACGTCCAAAGTGCTTTCTTTTCCAGATTCTTCCTCAAAAGTACCTAAAATGACAAAAGGAACGATTTAGGGCAATATTTGATCAAATAATCTCGAATTCGGGCTTAAATGACCCCTTAAAAGCGGTACACTTTTCGCCTCATCAGTAGGTAGTTAGAACATAAGGTCGTTGACTGAAAAGCTCTTTGAGCTTGTCGATGTCTTGGGGAGATATAAATTGGACATAGCGTGCTTTCAGGAGACTAAGGGTCCCATTTGTTTGCCTACTTTGGATTGGATTTGAGTTTCACAAGACACTAATTTTGTGTTTGGTTGAAAAGAAGGGGTTTAAAAATGGGAGTTAACCCCTCTAAAATGGGGATACTTAATTCCTATGGAAGATGCATGGTTTTCTGATAACCCTTATACTTTTTTTTGAACAAAGACAACTTGTACTGTTTAACCATCTTTCTTGTTGGAATTATGTAACATGACATGCATAAATATAAACAATTAACATCAAGTAAACACATGCGGAAGCGTTATAACAAGATCATATAATATGTAATTAATTAATCAATATTAAATAGTAAACATACCGTTGTGATTCTAGCCCGAACAAGAATCAAGTGATGCAAATCTTCAACTTAAGAACCCTAATTAGGGTTTATGTGGATTATAAGAATTGCCCCTTACCTCTTTTGTAATTCAATCCAAGATATAACCAATAGTGTGGTTATATCACGTTCTTGTACACACGTACTAAAATAAGTTAAAGTTATGCAAGTAAAACAAAACTTAAACACTTTTGAGCTTCAAAAAATTCGACTCCTATAGGGATATAGGTAAATCGATTTTTGCAAGAGAAAAGGAGAGGAGGAAAACAGTTTAGGTTATGTGTACAAGTTATGAGAAAACAATAACCCTTGATGTGTTTATATACTTGAGATAACTTGGAGTCCAAGGCACAAAAGAGGTAGATTCTCCCCTTGGCCGATCGGTTGGTAATCCCTAAAGGGATTCCAGAACCTTCTAGTCCTTCCAATTATTCACAAGTAAAAACTTTCCTTTTCTTCCTCTAACGGTCGTTAGCCTTTTCCGTTAAATGTTAATGATCGTTAAGTGTATTAAGTTTATATAATAATTAATACAACATTTATATATAATTATTAATCTTTAACTTTCATACGTAAAGTGTGCAATCCCGTGATCTCGAGTTCGATCCTAACACACATCTATTATTTTATCGTTTTTAAAACTAACAACTCCCACTTAGACATATCATAATAGAGTGATCACATCGGTTAGCGTCTTGCAACACGCCGATGCCTCTAGTACAACTCGAGTAAGGCTCCTGGAAAACTTTTTCATGATTTCTCATTATTATCCTTTTGTTTCTAATACCACGTTAATAAGGATATGGATCAAGGTCATAACTTAATTAACCATTCTGTTTCTCGTTGTTATTGATTGACAAGATTATCAAATCATCTGAACATTTCAGGGAAGATCTTGGGCGTGGCCACGCAAACACCTTGACAACCCTACGAGGGGCCCAGCAGTATTAAACTGCAAAAGTTAATTTGAAGGAACAAATTCTATATTGACTACCAGCAAAACACGTAAACTTTGTAACACTTCCGAAAACAACCCTTATGACTACCGGTTACGTATAGCGTGAAGTTGTTCCACAAAAATGTACTACATTTATGACCGTTACCTTGTATCTCAAGTCTGAGGATAACTTCTTATGATTTACTTAATGACAAGATCCATAAAGTAACATCATATAGTTGGGATAAGTCCGATATTCGGTATCATTAAATATCATCTGAAATGGCATGACTACGCATCAATATACTTTAAGTATATTATACCAACCTTCAGATTTGTCTTAATTCAATAATTTTCCCATATTATTAACTGACAACGGACAATTTAGAATAACTTTTATTCATGGATTTAAACATGCAAAAATAGGACAACAATAATTAACAATAGAAATAAACATACCAAAATACTTTATTTCATTAAAATAATAATTGTGTACAATATCCTTTATCCAAATACTAATCACAGTTATGCATGAAGCTACTAGCTAATTTAAGCCCAATGCCATTGGCTAATTCATAAAGCTTTTCTTTTGCTAAAGCCTTAGTGAATGGATCAGCTAAGTTATCGTCTGTGTGAACTTTCAGCAGATATATTTCACCTTCGTTAACTTTTTCTCGAACAGTGATACTTCTGTAGAAAATGTCTGGTGCCTCTCATGACTCCAGGTTCATTGGCAAATATGATTGCAGCAGAATTGTCACAATACATATTAATAGGTAATTCAATCGAAGGCATATGATGTGTGGGATTGCGCCTACGCAAAAGGTTTTGCCTCTCGAGGGATCTCGAGAAGCTTGCAATCCCCACTAGGCAGTGTACCTGACCGATGTAGTATAGTGTAGTGGCAAGTACTGGGGGATTGATCGTTCTACTTGGGGAATAGTGTTCGTTAGGATCAAAACTTAATTAAACTAGGTCTAGAGGTGAGGGATGATTCTTTTTGTATATTTATGGTTTATGGAAAGCAAGTAAAAATCTCGGGTATTGGAAGAGTGGGCAGAATTATTTGCTAGTCAACTAACCCAATTAACTACAAATGCAATACAAATAAAATAACAAGAAAGTAAATGTTGAGAAAAACAATAATGAGAGAAACGTGTTTACTTAGATTTCACTACTCCGTAGCTATCTTTCATTAATTGACTAGTTTGTTACAATTGTGTGGATGACGGGTTATATTCCTTAATACCATTCGTGGGGTCGTGTATGATCTTCCCTAACTCTATAAGCTTCTACCTCTTCCTATGTCGAGCCGACAACTAGCTCCTAACATGGTCTCCTTAGTAGTCACTCATGCATTAAATACAACCATTAAAATCGTAGTACACATCCGATTCATGTTTCTTAAGACGTTCAAGCAAGTTACCAATTGGAGATTAGGCAGTTTTCTTAAGCCTAACATCGAAATCATTCATCCACAACAACTAATAACAAACAATCAACCAACAATCAATAGCTAGGTTTCATTACATCTAAGGAAACACAAACAAACCTAGCCTAGCATGTTAAAGTAAAGACAAGCAGAAGATAGAATCAAACAATACATAGACATATTGAATGATTATTAGAAGACTTATCTTTATTCAAACATGGATGAAAGAAGGGTCTGAAACCCTTACAAGAAGGTGAAAATTCGACCTAGGGTTTGTGGTAAAGTTCCTCCAAAAGTTCTCTCCTTAATGAATGAAAATTAGAAAACTATATATAGAGATTACACGTCTGACGGCGTCACGTTATACTTCTAACGCCGTCAACTAGCCGCCAATACTCTTCTCGGATTGCTTAGATCCAGATCTACCGCCGTCACATATAAATCTTCATATGGCCGTCACTTGTAAATTTGCTCTTGACGGCCTTGGCATCCCAAAGCATGACGCCGTCACTCTTTAAATCCCAAAAACATTCTGGCGCATCTCGTGTAAACTTTATATCCTCCTCTTTGCCAACACATGATGCCGTCACATGAAAATCTTGATGCCGTCAGGTACTATTTCCAGCTTGATTTTGGAGACTTTGCCGTTTTCTTCACTTTTCACTCCAAAAACGTCCAAAATGCTTCCTTTTCCAGATTTCTTATCTAAAGTACCTAAAATGACAAAAGGAACGATTTGAGGCAATATTTGATCAAATAATCACGACTTAGGGCTTAAATGACCCCCTAAAAGTGTAACACTTTTCGCCTCATCAAATACCCTTACACTTGAGATTTGATTGGCCTCAAGCAAATACGTTTATTCTAATCAAAAAACAAGTTAGGGGTCATTCAACACTAATATAAAAGTAATTGCAACAAATAATCATTCCACTTCAACCAAAACAAGCACAGAAATTATACACTAGCACCTCTCAAATAGTGTTTAGATACTCACGTCTCTCGAGTGTAATAAAAGTATATATTACAAATGAAAATGGAAAATATCTCTCACTACCTGTCATAACACATAGATTACCATAGGCTTGGGAAAGGATCAAACCTCCACCACTTGGCGTAAGCACCTAGGATAAACTATCTAAGAGGTCTTTTAAAGGGTAACGTGAGGTTTAGGGATATGGTAAACATGGTTTTGTTGGATAAAGACAATTTTTACTGGTGGCAAGTTAATCATCTTGGTCAATTACATGTACAATGTGGCGTTGCTAAGCCAAGACTCGAATCGACTTAAGCTAATGAAAAACTAACAAAAACATAAATTAAACATAAAAGGAAACGGGATGGTAGTCCGTATGTTTTTTTCTATGTTTCTTTTTTTTTTCTTTTTCTTGATTTTTTTGATTTTTTTTCATACACTCTTGCCCTACTATCCAAAATAATACATCGTAGGGAATTTGCATTCCCCTTACACTTGAGCTTTTACACACTTTACAATAAACTATTCTTAACTCGAATTAAGATAATCAAAACACTTGGAGTACATTTTTAGATATTAGCGCACATATGAGGGTAATAATTGACGTCTTCCCCAATGCTCCATAACAATAGTACTTTACCCATTGATTGAGCCTGAACCACCTAACTTATATTGACCAAATAATGGTCAACAAAGTCAAATAGCCTAGGTCAATGCTCCGCGGAAGTATAGGGTTTCCCCGGGTTGTTATGTCCCGACGAGGTGTGAATGGTTAACAAACGGTTTCGTGATCGGGTGAATTTGGATGAAAAGGGGTTTGAGATTGGTTACACTAAGGATTTATACAGTGAAATAGCTTAAACAAGCTATATGAATAAGACGGGAAAGTAGGAAAAACCAGAAACGATTAAAACCTAAAAACGCGTACGTTCACGTTTAAATAAAACGTAAGCGTACGAAATAAAAAGTAAAAACGGAAATCTGAAAACACCCAGGGGGTAAAAATGAATTTTTTTACAAACTAAAATATAAAAGAAAATTTTTAGAAAATTAAAATCAAATTTTACACTATTTAATTATTTATTATTAATTAATTACTAATTATCTATTTAATACTAATTACACTAATTAGAATTATTAAAAATACTAAAAAGACTTAGAAAATTAAGAAAATTTTTATAAATCTAATTAACCATCATGGGAATCCTAAAAAATTATAAGCAGTTAATTTTATGTATTTTTAAGTTAATTAACTAATTATTACTCTAATTACTTATTAATTTCTAATTAAACTAATTATATTATAAAAAATAGAAAATGAACAGTAAAAATTCTAAAAAAATTTATAAAAATGTTTTAACTAAAATAAAAGCTATAAAAATTATAAAAACTAGGTTACATTATATAAAATCTAATTATGCTATTTAATTGATTAATATTAATTAAAACTAAATTAAACTAAAATTAATTAGAAAAACCACTAAAAGACAAAATAAAAATATGGAAAAATTTATAAAATTATTTTAACCTAAAATAGAATTTCTAAAAATATAAAATTGATATATTACTTAGAAATAAATTAAAAAGAAAAATAAATTGATAAATCCTATTAAATAGAAGCTATCACTATTTTTAAAGTTGGTTTTTTTGGATTTTTTTCTTTTCCTAAACTAATTATAAACTAAAAAAAACTACTTTTAACAAAGACACTTTTGTTTTAACCCAAGGAATAAGCACTTGAAGTGCTTATTACACCCACAGTTGACTTTTGTTGACTGTGGAGTGTTTTTAGCTCAAATGGTGAGATATGGGGTCCACAATGATTGAGTATGGTTTCTCTGAGTATAATGAACAATGATAAGCAAATATCAAGCAATAAATAAGCTTCAATAAGCCAAAAAGCTCAAAAATAAGCACTTGCTTATTGGTTTCTGAGGCAGTTGTGAGACAAAGTTTAGGGGCCAAATTAGGTGGGGTCCACAGGCTTAGGGGTCAAACAAAGAGTCCAAAATCAATCCCTGGTAGGAGGGGGGTTGATGGGAACCAAAATCAAGGGTCTTGGACCACTGTAGTAGCCACAAACCACCACCAAAGTGGTGGTGGTGACTGTGGTGTATGATGTGCAGAGCAGAGGTATGCCCTGCAGCCCTCTTTTGAGGGTTGTGGGGCCCACAGATAAAATCACAAAAATAAGATAAAGGGGGGAATCAATAGCTGGGGTGGTAGAAAACAAAACCTAAAAAACTCAAACTCTAATACTCACTACAAAATTCACAAATATTCCCTTAACTTTTGGAAAAACCTGAGAGCATACATTTTGACTTTTTGAGGTTTTGTGAATTTTGACCAAGTTGAGCTTTGATTCCTAGTATACTGATTTTAAAACATGTAAATAGCTAAAATGAAACTAATCTAACCTAAGGTGTCATCTTATAAGCTAAAATGAGGGATTAAGCAACTCAATTCCTTGACAGTAAACAGTTAAGAGGATTCTATGGCAAATTTTGACTTTTCTCCAAATGGACACTTGTTTTTATGGTCTAACTGATCTATTATTGACTAAATAAACATGCATGACCCAAAAACTACAACAAATGAACAATGCACAGTGGTGAAAACCACTGTGCCAAACACCCCTTTCTTAACTGATTTTGAAAATTTAAAAGAGCAAATGAGTGATACACCACATGAAACTCAGATTTAACATTATACTAAGCAATCATGAGCATAAAGTGATAACAAATGATAACATTTAGCAACAACTACTACATATAACAGATTATGCTAAGGATATAGAGAATTTCTTACAAAATGTCCAAGCAATCACCAAGGCTGAACTAGAACCAAAACCAGTGACCTAACACCTCCCCAGAGGTTCTAAAAACCATGTTCCATTCCTTTTTGACCCTGCTTCTCTCCTTCTTTCATGAGCACTGAATTTGCATTTTTAATTTATTTTTTCATGAATATTGAACATTTTGACTATTATGCATTTAAACTGAGTGAGATGTTAGGGAACCTTGTGTAAAGCTGATATAAGACTAATGGTAAACTCAGTGAATTAATAATCAGCACCTTAAGGTAACAACCAAGTTGAAATAGTAATTTCCTAAAATTGCAACTTCTGAATTTGAAAAAGATACTTGGAATTTATATCTGAAAATAGTTTTAAATTACACTAATAAAGCTTAATACAACCACTGAACACTAAGGATTACACTTGAAATGGAAATTCGACAATAAAATTAGCTAACTAAAAACTACTCTTTTCTCTTGCTTCATTTCTTAAATTATATAGGTCCTGGAGCTTCTGTGGGACCCACTCAAGCTTTCCCATCACTTTTTACAGCCCTTGGATGAGTCAATTGGATCCTGGTCGTTTAAAGAATTTTGGCGCCAATTTGCTTTTGGCGTTTTTCTTGAATGATTGAAGCCAGTGGTGTGGGTTTTGGAAGCTTATGTTTGTTTGGTTAGGCAAGGGGGGGGGGGGAAGGTGGAGTATGCAGGTGGTGAAGGGTAGGGGTGATGATGGTGTTTGCAGGGGGGTGAGGGTGATGTGGATGGCTGAGGTGGAAGGGGTGTTGACCGGTCAAAGAAGGAGGGAGTATTATTTTGACCGGGTAAGGATTTGGGTGGGCTAAGGTTTAAGTTGGGCTGGAAAGGTGTGGATGGGCCTGGGGTGTTGTGTTGTGGATTGGGTTTTGGATAATAAAAATAAAAGGGGTCCGTTTGGTTAATTAACAAAACAACACAAGGACCAATTTTGTACTTTTGCAAATTATGAGGGGTTGTAATTGTAATTTTCCAAAAGTAGAATAAGGACCATTTATGCAAAGACCATATGAACCAAGAACCAAATTTCCATTTTTCAAATTTTCAAAATTTCCCGGGGACTAGAAATGACATTTTTCAAAGTTAAGGGATCATTCTTGTCATTTTGTGAAAAACTTTTATCCAAGGATCCATTTTGAATATTTTTAAACTTCCAAGGATAAAAATTGGTTTTCCATCCAAAAATATCTCACCAGGGATCAATTCTGCCAAAATCTGAAACTCCGGGGACTAATTTCGTAAATTTCCAAAACTTTCCAATTTTTCACCAAAGAACTAAATATGACATTTTATGATTTCAAAATGACCTTTGGTGATAATTTTCCATTTTTTGAATATTCAGGGACTAGTTTTGTAATTTTATGAAAGTTGAGGGACTGAAACTGCCAATTTTGCAAACTTTATACGTTTTTCATCTGTTTTTGCTCATTTTGCATCTAAAACATATAAAACACAATTTTGAAATATTTTTGGTATTTTGATGCATTTCTGAGTGTTTTTGTATGTTTTGCAGTTCAGATTTGACCAAAAATGATGAGTGTTTGAGCACTCATCAGTCCCCCACACTAAACTATTGCTAGTCCCTAGCAATACTGTTTTGAAAACTTGATGGATTTGAAAAACTCTTTACCAAAAGCCATCACTTCTGGAGTAGCCAGGTGTAAGAACTGTGGCACACCTGATAACCGTGTGATTTTGAGCAAACCACCAGCTTTCAACGGATTTGATTTGTCTTTACCAGGAGCCGTTTGCTCCTGGACTAGCCAGCTCTTGATGGAATAGTCAACATCTTGGTGAGCTGATTACCAATTATGGATTTTCCACGGCCTTTACCACAAGCCATAATCTTGCGGGCTAGCCAACTCATTTGTTTTCGGGGAGTTGATGAACCATACAATTTTGGGCAAATTGCAAGCCGTAAACGGATTTGAGATGTCTTTACCAAGAGCCGTTTGCTCCTGGACTAGCCAATCCCTTTTGTCGGTTAGACAAGGCGGACTGATTATCACAAAAATTTTGAAGCACCAGTGAAAAATTTTTGAAAATTTTTTGAATTTTTGGCTAAAAACGGGGGTATTATATAGTAAAATGTGATAAAATTCGCTAGAATAGCGAATACCCCCCACACTTAGCATGAATATTGTCCTCAATATTCAAAATCCCGGCTATTATGCCAACATTTTGAACGTAAAAGGGCAACATTACAAGCTAAGCGTGGAAAACACCATTTTGTATTTTCACTCTTGTAACCATAGCATGGGGGACTCCCCCACACTTAGGGTGAAATCCCTATAAGCATGCTACTGTTTTTGTTTACCGAGTCGCTAGCTTGACTCGACCCCTAATTCATTTGTCATTGGGGAAGCATGATGTGGAAGAAGCAATCTCAATCGGACTTTCATTCAAGATGTTTGGACAAACATTTGAAGCACGTGAAAGTTCCACACCGATGAGATAAGTATCCGGCTCAAGATAATGATACATGAAAATGCCGGGATCAAATATAGTGTCCTCACTCCCGAAGGAGTGAAGAAGAGGAGAAATCACCTGGTAGGTGAAGGAAAGAAGAGAGATCTGAATAGCAATTAAGATAAGAACTTCCTCCTCAAGAAATGCATATTCAAGTGGAGGAGGCAAGTCCTTAAGCTTGATCTCAGGAAATTTATCAGTTTCCTCAACTGATTGGATTTCCTCATTATGAAGTTGTTTGGGTGGGAGAGGGGGGAATGAATCTTCATTTAACAAACTCTCTAGAAAAAGAATGTCCCCCTCAGGATCAAGATAATTATCATCAACTTCATATGAAATTGAACTATCTTCAGTAAGAAAAGCCTCGAATTCGTCCAGATCATTTTCACTTTCCGGAGTAAGCGGATTGATCTGAGTAAGTTCAATCGAAGGATTACGAGTAAGTAAGAATTCTAACTCTCTCAAATCCGCATCAAAGTCAAAGACTTCATTTTCATCCCTAGGTGGGATGGGATCCATATGAGAGAGTTCATCAGCGAACTCTTCAAGAAGAAAGTCAACATCAGAGTGGAGAAGTGATGCATCAATAAATTCAATGTCTCCATAAGATAAACAATCATAACTGGAATCAGAGACAGTCTCAATTTGATCATTTGGATTATTAGGGGTGGAAGGAATATCACACATAAGATCAAAAGTCCCCTGTGACTCTCTCGGGATTGGGACAAGGTGATGAGTGTGTAAATACTCATCATTTTTACCAATTCTGAACTGCCAAAACATCCAAAAACACTCAATAATGAATCAAAATAGTGAAAATATCCCAGGAAAGTGTTTTACATGTCTCAAATGCAAAAATACCAAAAATAGATGAAAAACGCACAAAGTTTGCATAATTGGCAGTTTCAGTCCCCCAACTTTCAAAAGTTGTCAAATCTAGTCCCTGGTCATTCTAAAAACTTGAAAAAAGTCACCAAAGGCCCTTATAAATCAAAAAGTTACATAATTAGTCCTTTGGTGAAAAGTTTCACAAAATGTCAAGTTTAGTCCCTGAACTTTGAAAATTGTCAAAAATGGTCCCTGGGATATGGAAAACTTTGAGAAAAACAAATTTTGTCCTTGCACTAACCTTTTATGATAGGATTGGTCCTTGGTGGAAAGTTTGGTGATATTTACACAAAAGGTCCCTGAAGTTTGAAAGTTTGACGGTTTCAGTCCCTGGTGAAAAATAAATTGAAAAATCACCAAAGGACCTTCTACTATTCATCATATGGCATTTTATACCCTTGGAAACAAATTTAGAAAATGCCATATCCACACCCTCAACTTTCCCAAATTTACACAAATAGTCCTTGTGTTTAAAATCCTAACCGGATCCAAATAACTAAACCATAACCAATCCATTAAACCTAAATCCAATCCATGTGAAATTTGGGCCCAAAACAAAACCAAACCCACCCTCAGCCCAGTCCAACCCTTTGGTCAACTCGGTCAACACCCCTAAAAACAAAACCACCCCGTATACCTTTTCCCTCCCAAACCACCACCACCACTCAGACCACAATACCACCTGGTTTTACAGTCCACCACCCCCCACTTGCACCTCAATCATCACCATCCCAGCCCCCTACACCTACCCATCACCTCTGCATTTAATGCTCCCTCCCCTTACACGTTATCAGAGCCAATTTGAAGATAAGCAATTTGGCGCCAAAAACACGTGTCAACACAGGAGTGGACCAAAGTAATCAAGTGATGGTGGGATATGCTCAGAGAGGTCAAGGGAACCCTAATGTGCAGCTATAAAAGGAAGAGATGCAAGAAGAAAGAAGTAGTAGTTTAATTTTAGTTTAGTTGTGTCGAATTTAAATTATCAAGCAAATTAGTGTAATCCTTTTCAATTCAAGTGTTGTAATGTCTTAATTTATGTATCAGAAGTCTTTTGAAGTTATAAAATTCAAGCTTTCAATCTGCATTGTGATTTTGCATTCTGGGTTTCAATCTGAGTTGCCACATTACTTATAATGGTGATTATGGACTGTATTTAGGCTCATATAAGTTCCATTAAGCTCATTGAAGCTATTAGAGATCCTAAAATCTAGTACTAGTAGAAGAAAATCAAAAAGTTAAAAAAGGTCAACATTAGTCAACTGTTGCATGTTTGATGTTTGTTTCAGGTATTGAGCATCATTGGGGAGCTGGATTGAGTTGGAGACTGCCTATCTAAAGATAGGCTACAAAGGAAAATCCCTTGTTCATGCTAGGGATAGGCTTGTAAGTTTTCCATATTGAAAATTCACAAAAATCCTGAGTTCTTGGTTGCTGTGCATCTGCTGGTTTAAGTTTGTTAATTTGTGCTTGTTTATGTGTTTTAAACCTTGTTTGAGTAGTTTGTAACTCACTAAAGCTTACTTGTTTAATAGAATTAATAGTTATCTATAATTTCATATTTCAACTGTCTAGATTAGCTTTAGAGTAAAACTTGTGCTATTATAGTAATAATTTGTTTTTAAGTACTTTAACATGCTCACTCAGTCATAATAAGTAGGTTGGAATCAAGAGCTTGAACCCTAGTTACCATTTGCTTTGAAAATCTTGGACAGATAACTAATAAGGTGTGTTTGGTTTAAGAGATTGCTTGGTGTTCCATTTGTTACTTGTTGTTATTGTTAGTTTATACATGTTTCATTAGGTAATTTTAGGTTACCTTGACCATAAAACTCAGTAGGTTTAAGTTAAAAAGTCAAAATCATGATCTAATCAACCCCACAGTTAACTGTGTAAGAGTTTGGTAACCATAAGCTCATAATCTGATAAGGAGTTGTTAATTTAGCTTTTAGTAATCTTAAATTAGCTTAAAACATCATAAACAAATAGTTAGATCACTTAGAATCTCACCAAAGTCAAAGTTTGAGTGTTCTTGTCAAAAGTCAAAAGGTGCATTCTCAGATTTTTACCAAATTTCCAAGTTTAATTCTGACCTATGTAATGGATTCTAAGGTTTGAAAATTTGTATGATTAAAGTCTGTCTGCTAATCTATCAGCTTGAATTTTTGCTTAATTTGTTTAGAAGCTTAAATGGGTCCCACAGACCCTCAAAGTGACCTGCAGGGCAAGGTTGTGCCCTGCTCACCCAGACACCCAGTCACCACCATCACTTTGGTGGTGTTTTGCTACCACCTCAGTGGACCCCAGACCCCATAATTAGGTTTTTACAACCCCCTCCTACCAGAGTCTCCCCTTTGACCATTGGTTTGACCTTGGGACAAGTGGACCCCACCTGGAAATAGGTTTAAAGTCTGTCCCATTCTGAGTTCAATTTCAAAATTGCTAAGTGCTTATTTGCTCTCTTAACAGCTTATTTGTGCTTATTGTTTGTTGTTCCTAGCTTAATTGAGTTTGTTAAACTTGTTTGCATCTGATTTCACCATTGTGGACCCCACCCAAGGCCATTTGACCCAGATTGACCAAACAGTCAACCAAAGTCAACTATATAAGTTAAGGGGGTGTCACAGCTTATTTATAAGCTAAATTTTAAAAGTGTTTTCATTAAAGTTTGTCATTTTTAGGTATTAAGTAGTTCTGAAAAAGAAAATTCCAAAAAAATCAAAGTTAAAGTAAGTGATAGTTTCTATTTAATTCAAGTTAATTTTAATTTTCATTTTTATATTTTAATTAAGTCACTAGTGTTTTTATATTTTTATTAAATACCTTATATAGTAAAGTAATTTTGATAATTTTTCCAGATTTTTATTTTGTCATTTAGTGATAATTAGATTTAATTTTAATTTTCTTTATTATTAATTAATATCAAATATTAAATAGTTTAATTAGTTTTTATAAGGTTAAATCTAGTTTTTATAATTTTACTAGTTCTAATATAGTATAATAAGTTTTTAGAAAATATAATTTGAGATTCTACTGTTCATTTTCTATTTTTCTTATTTTATTTGTTTAAAATAGACTTAAGTTAACTAAAAGGTAAATAATTAGTTGTTTAATCTTAAAACATAATTTTTAGAGTTTTTATAATTTTGTAGGATTCCAGTGATGGTTAAGTAATTTTATAAATTTTATCTTAATTTTCCAAGTTAATTTAGTATTAATATAAATTAAAAGTAGTTTAATTAGTTTAATTAAGTTAAATAGTTTTTAATTAATATAAAAATCATAAAAAGACAAAAATATTTATTTTAATTTTTTATACTTTCTTCAAGTTCTATTTTAAGTTTAGAAATTGTTTTTGCAAATTTTTAGTTTAATTTGTAATAGTTATAATTATTAGTTAAATATAAATTAGATTTAAATTAGATTTTAAATAGTTTAATTAATTAAATAATAATTTAATAGTATTTTAATCACTTTTATAATTTCTTTTTCATTTTTAATTTAAAGTTTTGAAAAGTGTCAAAAGCACCCCCTATAGTTTGATAAATACCAAAAACCCACTTTTCCAGTCCGATACGTGATCTTAATTGTGAATTTGTGCATATATCTGGTATCTGATTATTGTGAATATTATATCTGTTTACCAATACCAAAATAACAGTAGCAAAATCAATTCCATATCATCTGGGCTACTGTCCTCAGTCCCACTCACTCATAAACGATTCCAAAAGCACCATTTCAATCTCGCTGGGACTTTTACGACCCGGGGAAACACTACACTATCACCGGAGTATTGATTCTAGGCTATCTTTGACTTATTGACCTTGGTCAATAATAATTAGGTGGTTCAGGCTCAATCAAAATTTGGCGCCGCTGCCGGGGAGGTTGTTGCGTGTTTTATAAAATCGTTTTAAGTTTAGTGATTTCCAAAACCCTCCCTGTACAAATTTTTCACAAATTTGTAAAAAGTTTTGTAAAAATATAATCATATCAGAAAAACGTTCATTAATACTTCTCCTGAAGTGTTGAAAAACACCAAAAAAAATTAAAAACAAATCAAAAACAAACTGTGAAGTTAAATTACTTCGTGTTCTTTAAGATTACAACCTGAAACAGTTGGTTTAAGGTAAGTTCTGACATTAAATTGCGAACTGAAGAGGAAACCTATTTACTTCCTCCCGCCAGCCTGCGAGTAATCTTAAAGGGACGATTTCGGTTAACGAATCAGTTCCAAAAATATTTCCCAAGTTTTCTGCACACACACCCATAAGCCTAAAGCAGTTTTTCAAAAATCAATTAATAAACCCATAATAAGTTCCCAAACTTAAGATTAAAACTTGCCTTTGTATCCCTGTGAGTAGTGTACCTTTTTCAAAGAAGCTGCTCACTTGTGATTATTGGTTTAAGTTCACTGTAGTTTTGCCTCGAACTTGTGTTGAAAAATTGTTTTTAGTGCATGCGCACTCGGTCTCAAGCAAAGAATAAAAAACAGAAAGACGTACCCGAGCTACGTTCTAATATAGAAACCGAAATGGCCGCTGGGCCACCACCACCATTACCACCCCCTGACCCTCCTAGGGGTGAGCCAGCTCCCGATCTCCGAACGATGGAGGAGCTGTGCCAACCTACCATGCAAGGGCGGGGTGGGCCTATTGCACCACTCACTATTGGGGCCGCGGACTTTGGCCTCAAGCACCACATGATCCAACAAGTCCAGAATTTGTGTCAATTTCACGGATTACCGGGTGACGATGCTAACAAGCATCTTGACAAATATCTTACGGTCACCCAAAGCATGAAACAGCATGGTGTCACCGATGATGCCCTTCGGCTGTACCTCTTCCCCTATTCTCTCACTCATCATGCCACTGCATGGTTTGACCGACTTCCAAGGAATTCTATTCGTACCTTTGATGACATGGTAACCAAGTTTCTAGCAAAATATTTTCCACCTTCCATGGTTACCAAGTTACGAAATGATATCAGCAACTTTCGGCAACGTCCCGATGAGTCTCTTTTTTAGGCTTGGGAACGTTATAAGCTAGCTATTGATCGGTGCCCTAACCACAATATGTTGCAAGTTACCATCATAGATACCTTCTATAATGGTCTGACATTGAGGCACCGGGACATTCTCAATGCTGCTGCTGGTGGGACCTTTATGAAAAGGCGTCCCGAGGAGTGCTATGACTTAATCGAGAACATGACTGCCCATCATAACTTTTGCGATTCCTCTGCGGAGAGGGATGCGTCATGTAATTCAGTTACTCCCTCATCATCATCTCCTGAAATAATTGCTCTTACCAAAAAGATGGATGATATTTCTACGGCTGTGTTGAGAATGAACCAAACGATACAACATCAGGTTCAAAATCAACAAGTGAAAGCCGTGGCCCGAAGTTGTGAAACTTGTGGGGGCCCACATCTGTATTCCGAGTGTCCAGCTACTGCTGAATTTCCTCAAGAGAACGTTTATGCTGCTAACGGTTCCTATAACACGGGGGGTAATTCTTACCAACCGCAAGGGGACCGTAATCTCTTAAGCTATCGTTCCAACAATTTTCTCGGACCTCCCGGTTTTAACCAAAATCAAAACCGTAACGCGAATCAGAATTTTAACCAAGGTCAAAACTCAAATTTCCAAAACCCGAACCAAAATCAAGGCCAGTTTAATCAAAACAATTTTCAAAATGGCAATCAAAACCAAGGTTTTCAAGGAAATTTTCAAAGAAACCAGAATCAAGGGAATTACAATTAGGGTAATTTCAATCAGAGAAACACTTTTCAGGGTAACAACAATCAAAATCAAGGGAATTTTCAAAACAACCGTGTTCAAAATCCCCCTGTTCAAAATCAAAACGTTGTTCCACCCCCTTCTTCCTCCGATGCTGAGATTAAACAATTCATGAAAGCACAAGAGGAAACAAATCGGTTATTGATCAAGACTATCTCTGAACTTCAGAAGTCTTTAAATGATCGACCCTCGGGCCCGGGTACATTACCGAGCAACACGATCGCAAACCCGAGGGGCGATGTCAAAGCGATCACCACCCGAAGTGGGGTATCATACAATGGACCCTCAATTCCTTCTACCTCTTCTTCTCCTCCTAAGGTAGCGGAACGTGAGCCTGAGGTTACTACGGGCAAGGTACTTCCTACTAATAACGGAGGTACCAACAACGTCCACCCTCAAGTTGTCCCGGTCCCGGCTCGTAAGCCGAAAGTTGTATTTGATCCTCCTGTGAGTCCTGATGAAATTCCAAAGAATGATCCTAAGCCTTCAATTCCATATCCTTCACGTGTGTATGATCAAAAGAACCGCGAAAGAGCTAATCATCAGATGGAAAAATTTTATCAAATTTTCCAAGAATTACACTTCGATATTAGCTTCGCGGACGCTCTTCTTCTCATGCCTAAGTTTGCTTCGACAATCAAAAATCTGATAAGCAACAAAGAAAAACTCTGTGAAATGGCAAAAACTTCACTCAATGAGCATTGCTCAGCAGTGCTCTTGAAAAAGCTTCCTGAAAAGCTTGGAGATCCCGGGAAATTTCTCATTCCATGTATTTTCCCTGGGATGGTTGAATGCTTTGCCTTGGCCGATCTTGGCGCAAGCATTAACCTGATGCCTTACTCAGTCTGGAAAAGACTTTCTCTACCTACTCTCACTCCGACCTGCATGACACTCGAACTTGCAGACCGTACCATATCCCGTCCTCTCGGCATTACCGAAGATATCTTCGTGAAAGTAGGAAAGTTCCATTTTCCAGCAGATTTCGTGATTGTTGATTTCGATGCTGACCCACGAGTCCCTCTCATTCTCGGGAGAGGATTTTTAAGAACGGGTCGTGCTTTGATCGATGTATTCGAAGAAGAAATCACTCTACGTGTTGATGGCGAAGCCATAACATTCAATCTTGATCAGACTTCAAGATATTCCTCCAATTATGACGCTGAAACGGTTAACCGTATTGACATCATCGATATTGCGTCGGAGGAATCATCCCAAGAAGTCCTTGGTTTCTCAGCAAGTGGCAGTACCACTCCGTCCACTGATCCGATCATTTCCGACTCTTCCCCTTCCCTCACTCCGTTTGAGGGAGGTGACTTCCTTTTGGAAGAGCTCGAGGCTTTTCTTGCTCAAGATAGCTCAATTCCCGATGGAGTTGATGAAAACTATCTTGACCCGGAGGGGGACATTCTTCTCCTTGAAAGATTGTTAAATGACGATCCTTCACCCTCTCCGTCTCCACAAATACTTCATAAAGCGGAAGTCAAAAATGTTGAAATAACTGAAGACTTTCCCGAGGTTGAGCTCAAGGACTTGCCTCCTCATCTAGAATATGCATTTCTGGAGGGTGATAATAAATTACCCGTCATTATTGCCAAAGACTTAAAAGATGAGGAAAAGGCTGCACTCCTAAAGGTTCTTAAGTCAAACAAGCAAGCAATTGCTTGGAAACTCTCCGACATTAAGGGCATAAGCCCGAACTTTTGTACTCATAAAATCTTAATGGAGGATGACTTTAAACCAGCTGTGCAACATCAGAGAAGGGTAAATCCAAAAATCCACGAAGTTATCAAACAAGAAGTTCTTAAACTTCTTGATGCGGGATTGATTTACCCTATATCTGACAGTCCTTGGGTTAGCCCAATTCATTGTGTTCCCAAAAAGGGTGGCATTACCGTTGTCACCAACGAGGATAACGAGTTGATTCCAACTCGTTTGGTCACGGGTTGGCGTGTTTGTATTGACTATCGAAAGTTAAATGAAGCCAACCGTAAAGACCATTTTCCTCTCCCTTTTATGGACCAAATGCTCGAAAGACTTGCGGGGAATGAATACTACTGCTTCCTCGATGGCTTCTCGGGTTACTTCCAAATCCCCATTGATCCCCAGGATCAAGAGAAGACTACCTTCACATGCCCCTACGGAACTTTTGCTTACAGACGTATGCCTTTCGGCTTATGTAATGCACCAGGCACGTTCCAGAGGTGCATGATGTCTATATTTTCCGACATGATCGGGAAAACTATGGAGGTATTCATGGATGACTTTTTAGTCATCGAGGATTCATTTCAGACTTGCCTCTCCCACTTGGAACAGATGCTTAAACGTTGCAAAGAAACGAATCTAAGTCTCAACTGGGAGAAGAGCCACTTTATGGTCAAGGAGGGCATTGTCCTCGGCCATAAAATTTCAAAAGACGGGATTGAGGTTGACAGAGCTAAAATCGATGTCATTGCCAAATTACCTCATCCCACCACCGTAAAAGGTGTTAGGAGCTTTTTGGGACATGTCGGCTTCTACCGTAGGTTTATCCAAGATTTTTCTAAGATTGCCCGGCCTATGACCCATCTCCTCGAGAAGGATGCTCCTTTCATCTTCTCTCCTGAGTGCATCGAAGCTTTTGAAACATTAAAGAAAAAGCTTACCGAGGCACCGATTCTTGTTGCCCCCGATTGGGACCAACCTTTTGAGCTTATGTGCGATGCTAGTGATTTTGCCATAGGTGCGGTCTTGGGGCAACGAAAAGCAAAATACTTTCAGCCCATACACTACGCAAGAAAAACTATGACTGAGGCTCAAGGTCATTACACCACCACTGAAAAAGAACTCCTAGCTGTGGTGTATGCCTTCGAGAAATTCCGGTCATACCTAATCTTGACTAAATGCGTAGTGTACACAGATCACTCGGCTTTGAAATACCTATTTGCAAAACAAGATGCAAAGTCGAGGCTTCTTCGTTGGGTTCTCCTCCTTCAGGAATTTGATATCATTATCCGTGATAAAAAAGGAGCCGAGAACCTAGCTGCTGATCATCTCTCACGATTAGAGAACCCTCATCAAGATGTGTCCGAGAAAAAGGAAATAAATGAAACATTTCCTCTCGAGACACTCAATGCGGTTGCTTTTCGTGGTGACTCTACTACCCCGTGGTTTGCCGACTTTGCAAATTACCATGCGGGTAACTTCATAGTGAAGGGGTTAACGTCCCAACAAAAGAAAAAATTCTTCAAAGACGTTAAACATTACTTCTGGGACGACCCCTTCCTCTTCAAAATCTGTGCCGATCAAGTCATCAGGTGATGTGTATACGGACAGGAAGCCATTGATATTCTCAAGGCTTGCCATGCTGGACCCACCGGGGGCCACCATAGTCCTAACTACACCGCCAAAAAGGTGTTTGATTCCGGTTTCTATTGGCCCACAATCTATAAGGATGCCCACGAGTTAGTCAAAGCCTGTGATGCTTGTCAGCGTCACGGGAATATTTCACAAAAGAACGAAATGCCGCAAAATGCTATTCAAATTTGTGAAATTTTTGACGTCTGGGGCATTGACTTTATGGGGCCATTCCCATCTTCTCGTGGATACAAATACATACTCGTGGCTGTTGACTACTTGTCAAAATGGGTTGAGGCTAAGGCCTTACCCACTAACGACGCCCGAGTAGTTGTGAAATTCTTGAAATCCCTCTTTGCTCGTTTTGGAACCCCACGTGCCATCATTAGTGATCGCGGTACTCACTTTTGCAATGATCAATTTGCAAAAGTCATGCTGAAATACGGTGTTACTCATCGTCTTTCCACCGCATATCACCCCCAAACAAGTGGGCAGGTGGAGGTTTCCAACCGTGGTATTAAACGGATTCTTGAGAGGACAGTAGGTGAAAACCGTGCTTCCTGGTCGGATAAACTAGATGATGCACTCTGGGCCTTCCGTACAACTTACAAAACACCCATCGGGTGTACTCTATACAAGCTTGTATACGGGAAGGCGTGTCATTTACCGATCGAGCTCGAGCACAAAGCCTACTGGGCCTTGAAACATGCTAACTACGACCTTCATAAAGCGGGTGATCACCGTAAGGTTCAAATCAATGAATTAAACGAACTTCGTGATCAAGCCTACGAGAACTCTTTGATCTACAAAGAAAAGACAAAGAAGATTCACGACTCTAAGATTAAGAACCGAGTTTTCAACGTCGGTGACAGAGTCCTTCTTTTCAATTCCAGATTAAAGATCTTCTCGGGGAAATTAAAAACCCGATGGACTGGACCATTCACTATTGCTAAAGTATACCCATACGGGACTTTTGAGTTATCTCAACCCGAAGGTCCCAACTTCAAAGTAAATGGTCACAGATTGAAACATTATTTTGGAGAGGACACACCACCCATGGTTGTCCCGGATCTCCAAACTTTCCCCATGGACCAATGAATTCGGGGATCGAGTCAAGCTAGTGACTCGGTGAACAAAAATTAGCAGCATATATGGGTTTTCACCCGTATTTCTGACTTCTTTCTACTTTCTACCACCCTAGTGTGGGGGAGTGGCCATCCCCCACCGTTTCAAAAGTAAATATTTTTCAAAATTCAATAAACATGTTTTGTATGTATATTATGTCATTCAATTCCCGGGCTGTCAGGGAAATTTACTACAGTTAATCATTCACAAGTGATTAGCTAGCGTGGTAAACCTGACACAAGCCTGGGAAGTGTATGTATATTATATACTTTATTATTCAATTCCCGGGCTGTCAGGGCAAATTTATTACAGTTAATCATTCACAAGTGATTAGCTAGCGTGGTAAACCTGACACAAACCTGGAAGGTGTATGTATATTATAAACTTTATCATTCAACTCCCGGGCTGTTAGGGCAAATTTATTACAGTTAATCATTCACAAGTGATTAGCTAGCGTGGTAAACCTAACACAAGCCTGGGAGGTAGTGATTCAAAAAAAAAAAAAAAAAAAAAAAAAAAAAAAAAAAAAAAGATTGTATGTACAGATAAAATAAAGTGAAAAATAGAAATTTCCACAGTTAGAATCGAATATTAGCTTTTTCCGTTTAGAGATTCGGCATAATAGCCGGGACTTTGAATATTGAGGACAATATTCAGTTCTAGTGTGGGGGGGGGGGGGGGGGGGAATTCTTACGAATTTTATCACAAAACTTTCCAAGTACCCCCATTTTAGGCCAAAAAATTTTCAAATTTTTTCACTTTATTCCAAAATTTTTGTGGTTATCAGTCCGCCAAAGTCTAAATGACAAAGGGATTGGCTAGTCCAGGAGCAAACGGCTCTTGGTAAAGACATCTCAAACCCGTTGATGGCTGGCAGTTTGCAAAAAATTGCATGGTTCCTCAGCTCCCCCGCATCCTCATAAGCAAATGAGTTGGCTAGCCCACAAGATTATGGCTTATGGTAAAGGCAGTGGAAAATCCATAATTGGTATTCAGCTCACCGAGATGTTGACTTAGTCCATCAAGATGCTGGCTAGTCCAGAAGCAAACGGCTTTTGGTAAAGACAAATCAAATCCGTTGACAGCTGGTGGTTTGCTCAAAATCACACGGTTATCAGGTGTGCCACAGTTCTTACACCTGGCTACTCCAGAAGTGATGGCTTTTGGTAAAGAGTTTCAAATCCATTAAGTTTTTCTCAAAAGATTGCTAGGGACTAGCAATGTTTTAGTGTGGGGGATTGATGAGTGTGTAAATACTCATCATTTTTACCAATTCTGAACTGCCAAAACATCCAAAAACACTCAATAATGAATCAAAATAGTGAAAATATCCCAGGAAAGTGTTTTACATGTCTCAAATGCAAAAATACCAAAAACAGATGAAAAACGCACAAAGTTTGCATAATTGGCAGTTTCAGTCCCCCAACTTTCAAAAGTTGTCAAATCTAGTCCCTGGTCATTCTAAAAACTTGAAAAAAGTCACCAAAGGCCCTTATAAATCAAAAAGTTACATAATTAGTCCTTTGGTGAAAAGTTTCACAAAATGTCAAGTTTAGTCCCTGAACTTTGAAAATTGTCAAAAATGGTCCCTGGGATATGGAAAACTTTGAGAAAAACAAATTTTGTCCTTGCACTAACCTTTTATGACAGGATTGGTCCTTGGTGGAAAGTTCGGTGATATTTACACAAAAGGTCCCTGAAGTTTGAAAGTTTGACGGTTTCAGTCCCTGGTGAAAAATAAATTGAAAAATCACCAAAGGACCTTCTACTATTCATCATATGGCATTTTATACCCTTGGAAACAAATTTAGAAAATGCCATATCCACACCCTCAACTTTCCCAAATTTACACAAATAGTCCTTGTGTTTAAAATCCTAACCGGATCCAAATAACTAAACCATAACCAATCCATTAAACCTAAATCCAATCCATGTGAAATTTGGGCCCAAAACAAAACCAAACCCACCCTCAGCCCAGTCCAACCCTTTGGTCAACTCGGTCAACACCCCTAAAAACAAAACCACCCCGTATACCTTTTCCCTCCCAAACCACCACCACCACTCAGACCACAATACCACCTGGTTTTACAGTCCACCACCCCCCACTTGCACCTCAATCATCACCATCCCACCCCCTACACCTACCCATCACCTCTGCATTTAATGCTCCCTCCCCTTACACGTTATCAGAGCCAATTTGAAGATAAGCAATTTGGCGCCAAAAACACGTGTCAACACAGGAGTGGACCAAAGTAATCAAGTGATGGTGGGATATGCTCAGAGAGGTCAAGGGAACCCTAATGTGCAGCTATAAAAGGAAGAGATGCAAGAAGAAAGAAGTAGTAGTTTAATTTTAGTTTAGTTGTGTCGAATTTAAATTATCAAGCAAATTAGTGTAATCCTTTTCAATTCAAGTGTTGTAATGTCTTAATTTATGTATCAGAAGTCTTTTGAAGTTATAAAATTCAAGCTTTCAATCTGCATTGTGATTTTGCATTCTGGGTTTCAATCTGAGTTGCCACATTACTTATAATGGTGATTATGGACTGTATTTAGGCTCATATAAGTTCCATTAAGCTCATTGAAGCTATTAGAGATCCTAAAATCCAGTACTAGTAGAAGAAAATCAAAAAGTTAAAAAAGGTCAACATTAGTCAACTGTTGCATGTTTGATGTTTGTTTCAGGTATTGAGCATCATTGGGGAGCTGGATTGAGTTGGAGACTGCCTATCTAAAGATAGGCTACAAAGGAAAATCCCTTGTTCATGCTAGGGATAGGCTTGTAAGTTTTCCATATTGAAAATTCACAAAAATCCTGAGTTCTTGGTTGCTGTGCATCTGCTGGTTTAAGTTTGTTAATTTGTGCTTGTTTATGTGTTTTAAACCTTGTTTGAGTAGTTTGTAACTCAGTAAAGCTTACTTGTTCAATAGAATTAATAGTTATCTATAATTTCATATTTCAACTGTCTAGATTAGCTTTAGAGTAAAACTTGTGCTATTATAGTAATAATTTGTTTTTAAGTACTTTAACATGCTCACTCAGTCATAATAAGTAGGTTGGAATCAAGAGCTTGAACCCTAGTTACCATTTGCTTTGAAAATCTTGGACAGATAACTAATAAGGTGTGTTTGGTTTAAGAGATTGCTTGGTGTTCCATTGGTTACTTTTTGTTATTGTTAGTTTATACATGTTTCATTAGGTAATTTTAGGTTACCTTGACCATAAAACTCAGTAGGTTTAAGTTAAAAAGTCAAAATCATGATCTAATCAACCCCACAGTTAACTGTGTAAGAGTTTGGTAACCATAAGCTCATAATCTGATAAGGAGTTGTTAATTTAGCTTTTAGTAATCTTAAATTAGCTTAAAACATCATAAACAAATAGTTAGATCACTTAGAATCTCACCAAAGTCAAAGTTTGAGTGTTCTTGTCAAAAGTCAAAAGGTGCATTCTCAGATTTTTACCAAATTTCCAAGTTTAATTCTGACCTATGTAATGGATTCTAAGGTTTGAAAATTTGTATGATTAAAGTCTGTCTGCTAATCTATCAGCTTGAATTTTTGCTTAATTTGTTTAGAAGCTTAAGTGGGTCCCACAGACCCTCAAAGTGACCTGCAGGGCAAGGTTGTGCCCTGCTCACCCAGACACCCAGTCACCACCATCACTTTGGTGGTGTTTTGCTACCACCTCAGTGGACCCCAGACCCCATAATTAGGTTTTTACAACCCCCTCCTACCAGAGTCTCCCCTTTGACCATTGGTTTGACCTTGGGACAAGTGGACCCCACCTGGAAATAGGTTTAAAGTTTGTCCCATTCTGAGTTCAATTTCAAAATTGCTAAGTGCTTATTTGCTCTCTTAACAGCTTATTTGTGCTTATTGTTTGTTGTTCCTAGCTTAATTGAGTTTGTTAAACTTGTTTGCATCTGATTTCACCATTGTGGACCCCACCCAAGGCCATTTGACCCAGATTGACCAAACAGTCAACCAAAGTCAACTGTATAAGTTAAGGGGGTGTCACAGCTTATTTATAAGCTAAATTTTAAAAGTGTTTTCATTAAAGTTTGTCATTTTTAGGTATTAAGTAGTTCTGAAAAAGGAAATTCCAAAAAAATCAAAGTTAAAGTAAGTGATAGTTTCTATTTAATTCAAGTTAATTTTAATTTTCATTTTTATATTTTAATTAAGTCACTAGTGTTTTTATATTTTTATTAAATACCTTATATAGTAAAGTAATTTTGATAATTTTTCCAGATTTTTATTTTGTCATTTAGTGATAATTAGATTTAATTTTAATTTTCTTTATTATTAATTAATATCAAATATTAAATAGTTTACTTAGTTTTTATAAGGTTAAATCTAGTTTTTATAATTTTCCTAGTTCTAATATAGTATAATAAGTTTTTAGAAAATATAATTTGAGATTCTACTGTTCATTTTCTATTTTTCTTATTTTATTTGTTTAAAATAGACTTAAGTTAACTAAAAGGTAAATAATTAGTTGTTTAATCTTAAAACATAATTTTTAGAGTTTTTATAATTTTGTAGGATTCCAGTGATGGTTAAGTAATTTTATAAATTTTATCTTAATTTTCCAAGTTAATTTAGTATTAATATAAATTAAAAGTAGTTTAATTAGTTTAATTAAGTTAAATAGTTTTTAATTAATATAAAAATCATAAAAAGACAAAAATATTTATTTTAATTTTTTATACTTTCTTCAAGTTCTATTTTAAGTTTAGAAATTGTTTTTGCAAATTTTTAGTTTAATTTGTAATAGTTATAATTATTAGTTAAATATAAATTAGATTTAAATTAGATTTTAAATAGTTTAATTAATTAAATAATAATTTAATAGTATTTTAATCACTTTTATAATTTCTTTTTCATTTTTAATTTAAAGTTTTGAAAAGTGTCAAAAGCACCCCCTATAGTTTGATAAATACCAAAAACCCACTTTTCCAGTCCGATACGTGATCTTAATTGTGAATTTGTGCATATATCTGGTATCTGATTATTGTGAATATTATATCTGTTTACCAATACCAAAATAACAGTAGCAAAATCAATTCCATATCATCTGGGCTACTGTCCTCAGTCCCACTCACTCATAAACGATTCCAAAAGCACCATTTCAATCTCGCTGGGACTTTTACGACCCGGGGAAACACTACACTATCACCGGAGTATTGATTCTAGGCTATCTTTGACTTATTGACCTTGGTCAATAATAATTAGGTGGTTCAGGCTCAATCACAAGGATCTCAACACTAGACTTTATTAATTCGTCCGATTCCTTATTAGGAACAGTGTCAAGATGTTCATCCCCCATGTTTAGAGAGTGAGTGTGAACTTCGGGTGTGATGACAACAGACTGAGGGAGATGAGAGGAGCTAACATTCATGGAATTTTCAAGTTCCATTTGTTCAACGGCTAGTAATTTCTCCGTCTCATTATTTTCTCCCTGATTTCCAATGGGAGGAATCACAAGTGATGAATCTGACGAATCCTTATAAAATTGAAGGATATCAAGGGTGTCTTCAATATCACTATCATCATCACAGTCTAGAAGAGCAGCTTGACGAAATTTAGCACGAGTTATAGCTGCTTGTTCTAAGACAAGTAATTCTTCCCTACTCAATTCGTTTTTAGCCTCTCGTTCTTCAGCAAGTAATTCTGCCATAGATTTCTCACGAGAGTCTCGAAACGGTGTAGTAACCAACTCCTCCTTAAGTTCTTTTAATAAATCAAGAGCCTTTAGTAAAAGGTCTTGCTCGGTATCATGAGGAGTTGTGTGAATCATTTGGTTTTGTGGAGGTGGGTCTGAAAACGAAGAGTCGTAATTGTTACAAGGAAATGGATTCCTTGTTTGACAATCCGAGCTAGAATGTGGACCTCCACAGTAATCACAACAGTAAAACTGATGTGGCTGAGGTTGATAAATGCTAGAGTTATAATCGTTACCAGGAAACTGCTCATAGACAAGCGTGTTTCCCGATTGACAATCAGAACTGTAGTGTGAACCACCACAGTACTCACAACAGTAAAACTGCTGAGTATCATGGTGTGGTAACTGATGGAATGAATCAGTCGTGTCATGGTAGGAATATGGATTCTGGTTATAGACAGACCCGTTTCCCGACTCTACCATGCCACAGCTGGGGCAATTGCCACCATTATGAGGATTACCACACCACTGGCAAACCAGAAAGTGTGGATGAGACATAGAGAGAATCAAATGAGTATAGAGGGGTAGGGATGAAGAATCAAAGGCGTGAGAGGGTAAAGAAGGATATTTTTGGGTTTTTGGAAATACATTTTGTACAAATAGAAAAGAAAATGTTTTTGTGTTTTTTGTGTTCGTTGAAAACTGAGTTTAAAAAGTTTTCGTGAACGGTTTTGTTTTGAAAATAAGAAAATATGAACAAAGGGTGGATAAATGTACAATGGAACGAATTCCAAAGACACTAATCAGAAAAACCGTTTAGAATAGCGCGCACACCTCCCCGGCAGCGGCGCCAAAAATTGATTGAGCCTGAACCACCTAACTTATATTGACCAAATAATGGTCAACAAAGTCAAATAGCCTAGGTCAATGCTCCGCGGAAGTATAGGGTTTCCCCGGGTCGTTATGTCCCGACGAGGTGTGAATGGTTAACAAACGGTTTCGTGATCGGGTGAATTTGGATGAAAAGGGGTTTGAGATTGGTTACACTAAGGATTTATACAGTGAAATAGCTTAAACAAGCTATATGAATAAGACGGGAAAGTAGGAAAAACCAGAAACGATTAAAACCTAAAAACGCGTATGTTCACGTTTAAATAAAACGTAAGCGTACGAAATAAAAAGTAAAAACGGAAATCTGAAAACACCCAGGGGGTAAAAATGAATTTTTTTACAAACTAAAATATAAAAGAAAATTTTTAGAAAATTAAAATCAAATTTTACACTATTTAATTATTTATTATTAATTAATTACTAATTATCTATTTAATACTAATTAAACTAATTAGAATTATTAAAAATACTAAAAAGACTTAGAAAATTAAGAAAATTTTTATAAATCTAATTAACCATCATGGGAATCCTAAAAAATTATAAAAAGTTAATTTTATGTATTTTTAAGTTAATTAACTAATTATTACTCTAATTACTTATTAATTTCTAATTAAACTAATTATATTATAAAAAATAGAAAATGAACAGTAAAAATTCTAAAAAAATTTATAAAAATGTTTTAACTAAAATAAAAGCTATAAAAGCTAGGTTACACTATATAAAATCTAATTATGCTATTTAATTGATTAATATTAATTAAAACTAAATTAAACTAAAATTAATTAGAAAAACCACTAAAAGACAAAATAAAAATCTGGAAAAATTTATAAAATTATTTTAACCTAAAATAGAATTTCTAAAAATATAAAATTGATATATTACTTAGAAATAAATTGATAAATCCTATTAAATAGAAGCTATCACTATTTTTAAAGTTGGTTTTTTTGGATTTTTTTCTTTTCCTAAACTAATTATAAACTAAAAACAACTACTTTTAACAAAGACACTTTTGTTTTAACCCAAGGAATAAGCACTTGAAGTGCTTATTACACCCACAGTTGACTTTTGTTGACTATGGAGTGTTTTTAGCTCAAATGGTGAGATGTGGGGTCCACAATGATTGAGTATGGTTTCTCTGAGTATAATGAACAATGATAAGCAAATATCAAGCAATAAATAAGCTTCAATAAGCCAAAAAGCTCAAAAATAAGCACTTGCTTATTGGTTTCTGAGGCAGTTGTGGGACAAAGTTTATGGGCCAAATTAGGTGGGGTCCACAGACTTAGGGGTCAAACAAAGAGTCCAAAATCAATCCCTGGTAGGAGGGGGGTTGATGGGAACCAAAATCAAGGGTCTTGGACCACTGTAGTGGCCACAAACCACCACCAAAGTGGTGGTGGTGACTGTGGTGTCTGATGTGCAGAGTAGAGGTATGCCCTGCAGCCCTCTTTTGAGGGTTGTGGGGCCCACAGATAAAATCACAAAAATAAGATAAAGGGGGGAATCAATAGCTGGGGTGGTAGACAACAAAACCTAAAAAACTCAAACTCTAATACTCACTACAAAATTCACAAATATTCCCTTAACTTTTGGAAAAACCTGAGAGCATACATTTTGACTTTTTGAGGTTTTGTGAATTTTGACCAAGTTGAGCTTTGATTCCTAGTATACTGATTTTAAAACATGTAAATAGCTAAAATGAAACTAATCTAACCTAAGGTGTCATCTTATAAGCTAAAATGAGGGATTAAGCAACTCAATTCCTTGACAGTAAACAGTTAAGAGGATTCTATGGCAAATTTTGACTTTTCTCCAAATGGACACTTGTTTTTATGGTCTAACTGATCTATTATTGACTAAATAAACATGCATGACCCAAAAACTACAACAAATGAACAATGCACAGTGGTGAAAACCACTGTGCCAAACACCCCTTCTTAACTGATTTTGAAAATTTAAAAGAGCAAATGAGTGATACACCACATGAAACTCAGATTTAACATTATACTAAGCAATCATGAGCATAAAGTGATAACAAATGATAACATTTAGCAACAACTACTACATATAACAGATTATGCTAAGGATATAGAGAATTTCTTACAAAATGTCCAAGCAATCACCAAGGCTGAACTAGAACCAAAACCAGTGACCTAACACCTCCCCAGAGGTTCTAAAAACCATGTTCCATTCCTTTTTGACCCTGCTTCTCTCCTTCTTTCATGAGCACTGAATTTGCATTTTTAATTTATTTTTTCATGAATATTGAACATTTTGACTATTATGCATTTAAACTGAGTGAGATGTTAGGGAACCTTGTGTAAAGCTGATATAAGACTAATGGTAAACTCAGTGAATTAATAATCAGCACCTTAAGGTAACAACCAAGTTGAAATAGTAATTTCCTAAAATTGCAACTTCTGAATTTGAAAAAGATACTTGGAATTTATATCTGAAAACAGTTTTAAATTACACTAATAAAGCTTAATACAACCACTGAACACTAAGGATTACACTTGAAATGGAAATTCGACAATAAAATTAGCTAACTAAAAACTACTCTTTTCTCTTGCTTCATTTCTTAAATTATATAGGTCCTGGAGCTTCTGTGGGACCCACTCAAGCTTTCCCATCACTTTTTACAGCCCTTGGATGAGTCAATTGGATCCTGGTCGTTTAAAGAATTTTGGCGCCAATTTGCTTTTGGCGTTTTTCTTGAATGATTGAAGCCAGTGGTGTGGGTTTTGGAAGCTTATGTTTGTTTGGTTAGGCAAGGGGGGGGGGGGAAGGTGGAGTATGCAGGTGGTGAAGGGTAGGGGTGATGATGGTGTTTGCAGGGGGGTGAGGGTGATGTGGATGGCTGAGGTGGAAGGGGTGTTGACCGGTCAAAGAAGGAGGGAGTATTATTTTGACCGGGTAAGGATTTGGGTGGGCTAAGGTTTAAGTTGGGCTGGAAAGGTGTGGATGGGCCTGGGGTGTTGTGTTGTGGATTGGGTTTTGGATAATAAAAATAAAAGGGGTCCGTTTGGTTAATTAACAAAACAACACAAGGACCAATTTTGTACTTTTGCAAATTATGAGGGGTTGTAATTGTAATTTTCCAAAAGTAGAATAAGGACCATTTATGCAAAGACCATATGAACCAAGAACCAAATTTCCATTTTTCAAATTTTCAAAATTTCCCGGGGACTAGAAATGACATTTTTCAAAGTTAAGGGATCATTCTTGTCATTTTGTGAAAAACTTTTATCCAAGGATCCATTTTGAATATTTTTAAACTTCCAAGGATAAAAATTGGTTTTCCATCCAAAAATATCTCACCAGGGATCAATTCTGCCAAAATCTGAAACTCCGGGGACTAATTTCGTAAATTTCCAAAACTTTCCAATTTTTCACCAAAGAACTAAATATGACATTTTATGATTTCAAAATGACCTTTGGTGATAATTTTCCATATTTTGAATATCCAGGGACTAGTTTTGTAATTTTATGAAAGTTGAGGGACTGAAACTGCCAATTTTGCAAACTTTATACGTTTTTCATCTGTTTTTGCTCATTTTGCATCTAAAACATATAAAACACAATTTTGAAATATTTTTGGTATTTTGATGCATTTCTGAGTGTTTTTGTATGTTTTGCAGTTCAGATTTGACCAAAAATGATGAGTGTTTGAGCACTCATCACCCATGAGTCCCAATCGTCCAAAAACAGTATGTACAAGATATGACTCGACTTAGCAACTATGTAATCAATTAGACAATTAACTCAGGGTTTAAACATGTAACAATAATGCACTAAAGATGAGTGCATACAAGGAAGGCTAAGGCGATTTGGGTGTACATTTGGGGGTGGATTGTAAACAAATTCTACCTTTAAGTAAAATGCTTAAAGTTAGAAATGAAAGATATAGGCTCGGAGGGGTGTACTAGGGGTATCGTGTACGAAAAAGATAGGCTTGGAGGGGTGTACTAGGTGTACTAGGGGTATCATGCACGAAAAAGATAGGCTCGGAGGGGTGTGGGAAATTTAATTGACTTTACTAGTTAAGTGTATTGACTTCATTGGTCAAGTAATTATGATATGGGTTTAAACACAAGGGTGATCTTAATGCCTCTTATCATGTAGTAAATCCTACTACTCGAATGTACTCTCACTAGCGGTCTCGGGATGCATCACTATCACAAGTTCTAGAATCTAAGTACTATCGGTACACTCATAAGCATCTTTTCCTAACAAATCTAGGGGCGAACCTCACATATTTGGGGTGGAAAATTTTGATTGGTACAGTTTTTTGTGCTAGTCATACAACTCCTATCCATGAGACGCTTATTAAGGCTAAAGCTTCACTCCTATATGTTGTAAAAAAATTTAAATTTGGCGCTAAAATTACCCTAACATGTGTTTCTCTTAGTTTTATTACACACCTACTATTGAACAAACAAAATCAAGTGCAACTGTATTCTCTAAAGTATCATCATTTACCCTCCCCTTACACTTAGGCTGAACATTGTCCCCAATGTTCAATAAAAAAGATGTAAAAGTAACGAAGGTAAAAGAATGAAACAAATACTCCCCTGATTCGCTTGGTATGGATAATATGATAACATGGTTAGAACTTCCTCCAAGAAAATGAACGTTGAAAGCTTCCCTCCAGAAATATAAATCATCTTCTTGTCCAATATAACCTGTTAAACCTGAGAAAACAATCATGGCAAACCTCGCGTAAAATCGGCGGCAAACTCTATACATACTAAAACCCTAGAAAGCAAATTAAGATATAATGCTTGTGGAATGAATATTTGCAGATTTTTTAGAGTTTATAAGGCTAAAGATTTAACAAAAACTCTATGACTCTGGCAGAAAAACAAAACTCGCAAAATTTCTATAATTTTACACTTGACACCGTTAGGTTATAACCCTGATGTCGTCAGAAGTGATCTGCAGAAATTTCATGTTAAGTTTCCGGAAAATTTCTGGAAAAACTCATGCCTTAATTCCTGGAAATCCTGCAAAACATCATTATGACTCGGTACAAGCATTTGACTCACACAAATACTAATATGCATGTTCATTTAGTATTGTTGTGATTCATGTTCAATCTCGTTCCTAGAAACAAATTTAGATTTCCGTTACACTTATCTTTTGCAAAATACCTTTATATGTAATCAAGACGAAGTTAAAAACAAATTAAAGCATTTTCACAATTTTCCTTGAAACATGAGCCACAAACAATAAAAATAAAACATGCATACGGAAACAAATAAAATCAAACAAACAAACAACCAAACAAATAAAGATTGGGTTGCCTCCCAAGAAGCGCTTTTCTTTATTTACGAGTCTTGTATCTAGAATCAAAGTCACGGGCTATCCTATACGTGTGAGTTCCTCATCGAGGACGTCCTTAGGGTCGAACTTAGCGTGTAGTTTTTGATGATATGGAAAGTGTACCGCTTTTAGGGGGTCATTTAAGCCCAAAGTCGAGATTATTTGATCAAATATTGCCCTAAATCGTTCCTTTTGTTATTTTAGGTACTTTTGAGAAGAAATCTGGAAAAGGAAGCATTTTGAACGTTTTTGGAGCGAAAAAGTGAAGAAAACGACAAAGTCTCCAAATCATGCTGAAAATAGTACCTAACGGCGTCAGGATTTGCTTATGACGCCGTCACTCATTGACAAAGAGGTGGATAATCAAGTTACACGTGACGCGCCAGAATGTTTTTGGAAGGTTTACACGTGACGGCGTCACCAAGGCCGTCACGTACAAAATGCAAGAGACGGACAAGAGATAGTTTACACATGACGGCGTCATAATTGGATCTAGGCAATATAAGAGTTTTTATGGCGGCGAGTTGACGGCGTAAAAATTTACACTTGACGCCGTCAGACTCAAAACTCTATATATAGTTTTTGATTTTTCATTCATTAGTGTGAAACTTTGGGGGGAGAATTTTGGAGAAACCCTAGCACGAATTTTACCTTATTTTTAAGGGTTCCAAACCCTTGTTTCATCCATGTTTAATTGAAGATAAGTTTTCCAACAATCATTCAATATGTCTATGTATTGTTTGATTCCATCTTATGCTTGTCTTTACTTTAACATGCTAGGCTAGGTTTTCTTTGTGTTTGCTTAGATGTAATGAAACTTAGTTATTGTTTATTGGTTGGTTGTTTGTTTATAATTGTTTTGGATGAATGATTTCGATGTTAGGCTTAAGAAAACTGGCAAACTTCCAATTAGTAACATGCTTGAACATCTTAAGAAACATGATCGGATGTGTACTACGATAAATTGGTTATATTTAATGCGTAAGTAACTACTAAGTAGGCCATGTTAGGAGCTAGTATTCAACTCGACATAGGAAGAGGTAGAAGCTTATAGAGTTGGGGAAGATCCTACACGGCCCTGCGAATGGTATTAAGGAATATCACCCGTCATCCATGCGATTGTAACAAACTAATCAACTAGTAAAAGATAGCTAGGGAGTAGTGAAATCTAAGTAAACACATTTTCTCTTATTATTGTTTTTTCTCCACATTTACTTTAGTGTCATTTTATTTTAATTGCATTTGTAGTTATTTGGGTTAGTTGACTAGCAACTAATTCTGCCCACTCTTCCAAACCCGAGATTTTAACTTGCTTTCCATAAAATATAAAAATACAAAAAGAATCATCTCTCACCTCTAGACCTAGTTTAATTGAGTTTTAACCATAGCGAACACTATTCTTTGAGTTGAACGATCAATCCCCTGGTACTTGTCACTATACTATACTACAACGGTCAGGTACACTGCCTGGTGGGGATTGCTAGCTTCTTAAGATCCCATGAGAGGTAAAACCTTTTGCAAGGTTTCAAAACCACGCATCAAGTTTTTGGCGCCGCAGCTCGGGGAATAGTTATTGTCTAGGTTGAAATTTCTTTTTATTAGGTCTACTTGCTAGATTCCTTTCTAGTAAGGTTTTTATCTTATTTTTATTAGCTTTCTCGTAGTCTATCTTTTCTTTGTGTGTTTGTTCGTAATTTTCATTACTATTCCGTTTGCCATTATAGAGAACGTGAATCCACAAAATCTGACACTAGAATCTTACATGAAGAAATATAATTATACTAATTTGGACTTTTCAAGATGGAGGAGTGAAATGATAAGAACTGGATCTTGCATTGATTTTAGTGAGTACCTTGAGAAAAGAGACCAAGTGCATAAAGCTTTTAAAAAATTCACCTTAAGAGCTCCATCAAACCCTCAAAATACCTCACTTAGTGAAACCTATGCACCATATAAACCTTCACCTAGGATAGCTTCTTATGAATCCGACCGATATTGTGAGACGGTTGATGTCAAACCACCTAGGTGCATGCTTGGATTAGATTTTACTAAGACATATGATGAACATGGGGAATCCTTTAGACAAAAAGAACATAGTGATCAAGTTATTGAGAATGATTCTTACGAATCGGACCAAGAATTTGAGATGAATTGAAAAAGATTTGAGATACCTAGGTGCATGCTGGGATTGACTTAAGCAAAATACATAATAAGCACATAGGTGATCTAGATGTGATGGAGGATAAGGCGAAAAATCCAAGTCCACTAAGTGCTCCACAAGTCCTACCATCACTTGATGCGTACACACCTCCCATGACTTACCCGGAAGAAGTAGAACAGACTATAGGACCACAATAGAGGTAGAGCCCTTGGACCAAACACAACTAGAAGAAATATGTTTGAACACTTTTAGTGATGACCTTTCTTTTAGTTCTAAGGAAGTTCCTAGTTTTGATGAACCGTCAACCAAAAACCATTACCTAATCTTCCATCCTTGGATGAAAATTTAGGAATTGAAAAAGGTCCCGATCCACCCATTAAACAGTATAGTCCGGGTAGTTTTACGTTGAAGGTAGTAGACTCTAAGCCTTGTAGAGAGGAAGCTGACATAGGAGTGAACCATGACCTTACATACTTACATCACCCATTCATGATTGATCACAAGAAACATTATGGGTTTAAACCGGGTTTATTAGGTCAAGATGGATTCCCAACTAGGAGTCTCTCAAAGTTGATAGAAGATGTTCCCTTTTTAGGAGAAAACTTCAACTCACCCATTGACCCAATTGAACTTGGTAAGGTTATGATAAGAGGAGCACACCCATTTGAGCATATAATTCATTCACCACTCTTTCCTCACGAGGCATACTTCCATTGAGATGGTGTGTATCGCTACTATCACCCGCACTTAATCCTAAGTGTAGGGAAAACCTCCCATATTTCTATTAAATAATGGTAGAGTGAGGCTCGTTACTTGAACAAAAACAAGGGCTTCTTGGGAGGCAACCCAAGCTTTATTTGTTTGTTTGTTTGTTTGATTTTATTTGTTTCCGTATGCATTTTTTTATTTTTATTATTTGTGGATCATGTTTCAAAATAAATTGTGAAAATGCTTTAACTTATTGTTTAACTTCATATAAAGGTATTTCGCAAAAGATAAGTGTAAGAGAAATCTAAATTTGTTTCTAAGAACGGAATTGAACATGGACCACAACAATATTAAATGAACATGCATGTTGGTATATGTTTGACTCAAATGCTTGTGTCGAGGCATAATGATGTTTTGCAGGAATTCCAGGAATTAAGGCGTGAGTTTTTCCAGATATTTTCTGGAAAATTAACATAAGATTTCTGTCAGAACACTCTGACGGCGTCAGGTGTAAAATTCTGAAAATTTTTGCGAGTTTTCTTTTTCTTCCGGAGTCTTAAAGTTTTTGTTAATTCTTTAGTTTTATAAACTCCAGGAAATCTGCAAACATTCATTCCACAAGCATTATATCTTTATATATATAGATTGCCACCAATTTTATGCGAGGTTTGTCATGATTGTTTTCTCAGGTAGAACAGGTTATATTCGACAAGAAGATGATTTATATTTCTAGAGGGAAGCTTTCAATGTTCATTTTCTTGGAGGAGGATCTAACCTTGTTACCACATTATCCACACCGAACGAATCAGGGGAGTATTTGTTTCATTCTTGTACCTTCGTTACTTTTACATCCCTTTTTATTGAACATTGGGGACAATGTTCAGCCTAAGTGTAAGGGGAGGGTAAATGATGATACCTTAGAGAATACAATTGCACTTGAGTTTGTTTGTTCAATAGTAGGTGTGTAATAAAACTAAGAGAAATACTTGTTAGGGCAATTTTAGCGCCAAATTTAATTTTTTTTTACAACATTTAGGAGTGCAAGTTTAGTCTTAATAAGCGTCTCATGGATAGGAGTTGTATGACTAGCACGGAAAACCGTACCACTCAAAATTTTCCACCCCAAATATGTGAGGTTCGCCCCTAGATTTGTTAGAAAAAGATGCTTAAGAGTGTACCGGTAGTACTTAGATTCTAGAACTTGCGTTTGTGATGCATCCCGAGACCGCTAGTGAGATTTTCCCACACCTTTGCGATGTACTTATTTTTAGTACACGATACCCGTAGTACACCCCGCAGAGCCTATCCTTTTTGTTTCTAACTTTAAGCATTTTACCTAAAGGAAGAATTTGTTTACAATCCACCCCAAATGTATACCCAAATCGCCTTAGCCTTCCTTGTATGCGCTCATCTTTAGTGCATTATTGTTACATGTTCAAACCCTTAGTTAATTATCTAATTAATTACATGGTTGCTAAGTCGAGTCATATCTTGTACATATTGTTTTGGGACGAATGGGACTCATGGGCAAAGTACTAGTATTATGGAGTATTGGGGAAGAACATCATTTATTACCCCCCATATGTGCGTTAATCTTAAAAAGTACTCAAGTGTTTTGATTATCTTAATTCGAGTCATTAGAATATTTGATTGTAAAGTATGTAAAAGTTCAAGTGTAAGGGGAATGCAAAATCCCTATGATGTATTATTTTGGATGGTAGGGCAAGAGTGTATGCACAAAAAAAATAGAAAAAGAAAAAGAGAAAAAACATACGGACTGCCATCCCGTTTCCTTTTATGTTTCATTTTATGTTTTGTTAGTTTATGATTAGCTGAAGTCGAGTCGAGTCTTGGCTTAGCAACGCCACATTGTACACGTAATTGACCAAGATGATTAACTCGCCACCAGTAAAGATTGCCTTTATCCAACAAAACCATGTTTATCATATCCCTACACCTCACGTTATAACCCTTTAAACGACCTCTTTGATAGTTTATCCTAGGTGCTTACGCCAAGTGGTGGACGTTTGATCCTTTCAAAAGCCTATGGTAATCTATGTGCTATGACAGGTAGTGAGAGATATTTTTCATTTTCATATTGTGATACATAGTTTTATTACACCCGAGAGATGTGAGTATCTAAACACTATCTGTGAGGTGCTAGTGTATAATTTCCGTGCTTGTTTTGGTTGATGTGGAACGATTATTTGTTGCAATTAATTTTATGTTAGTGTTAAATGACCCCTACCTTGTATTTTGATTAGAATAAAAGCGCACTTGCTTGAGGACAAACAAATCTCAAGTGTAAGGATATTTGATGAGATGAAAAGTGTACCGCTTTTAGGGGGTCATTTAAGCCCAAAGTCGAGATTATTTGATTCAATATTGCCCTCAAATCGTTTCTTTTGTTATTTTAGGTACTTTTGAGAAGAAATCTGGAAAATGAAGCATTTTGAACGTTTTTGGAGCGAAAAAGTAAAGAAAACGACAAAGTCTCCAAATCATGCTGAAAACAGTACCTCACGGCGTCAGGATTTACTTATGACGCCGTCACTCATTGACAAAGAGGTGGATAATTGATAAATGTGTAATTATATATATTTTTTAGTGCTAATATACCCTCATTAATGGCCAAATAAATAACAAAAATGTGTATTTTGAGTACATATATTGTCTAAATGTGTTATTTATTACTATATATATAATGTGGCGACGTGAAACGACGCACCACATGTCGTTTTGGACTTTCCCTTTTTTGGCCTGGCCCATTGCTATTGTCCAGGTTCCTTATCCAGGCCTGCTATCTTAGCTCCCCTTTTTTTAACCGTTTGATATACACGTACGATGACACCACCTTTAGATACTTATCTTCGCTTCCATCTTCCCCACTTTCCAGAACACACACTTGCTGATAATCAAACACTCACTGGCTTAGCTTTTGATCATGTTTTCTTATCCACTATCAAGGCGGTATGAGATGCTAGAGGTGGATGCATAAGGGTTAGGCGTGGTTTGGGTTTGTGTGATTCTTTGAAAACCATAAATTAGGGTTTCTTTGTTGATTCATTTTTTGCTGTTGTTGGTTATTTTTTGCTGTTGTTGTTGTAAACGTAAGTCTTATCATATATTTTTTTAAAGTTTTTAATGAGTTGGGGATTAATTATTTGATCATTGAAAATGAATTTGGTTTAATAGTTTGGCTTTAAATTAGTTACCTTTTGCGCTTTTATATCAAAGATTAAGAGTTTTTGATTTGTGGGGTTTTTATTTTTTCGAGGTTTGGAGCTATGACGCTGAATAATTTTGATGTGGAGGATAAGCTTCACGCGATTCAACGTATGCTTTTGGGTAAGGTTTTTTTTTTTTTTTTTTTTTTTTTTTTTTTTTTTTTTATTGTAATATAGTTTATGTTTACATTATATGCTATAGGTTAGTTTATTTAAGTCTAATATGGAGTACCTTTAATATGTATTTTAACATGTACAACAACGATGGACCTGTAAGAAAAATGCCCATCTTTATTTAGTACATTGGCGACGGTCGGTTTTCGTCGCCGTTGTGTGGTGGTATAAGGCAAACACACGTACATGGTTAATTTTATTAATTGTGCAGGGATAACTTCGGTTTCAGAAAGGGTTAGAAAGTTTGGATTTCAAGATGGTAACGCAAAAATTAACCATGTAACCATAAATGCTGAACGAGGTTAATTTTTGGATTACATAGTAATGTGAAACATGAAATAGTGATTATAGAATATGATTAGTTAAGTTTTATCTGTGTCTACAAGTACAGGATGCTGCACATATGATGCAACGTTAGGAGCAACTCATCTAAAAGGAATGGACCATACCAGGTTTGCATCTTCGTTAGTGTACTTTTTCTATATGGGCTTCCTGCCAATTTTTTCTTTAAGTGGGCTCACTTTTTTCCAAATTTGTTATTTACAGATTATTGTGGTTACTTGCTAACGACACGACAACCAAACCAACCCGTTGGACTCTTAAGGTTGGGTTAAGGTCAATATGCTGGTGCACCGTTTAAGTGCGAAGGTGTGACAGTTACTTTATTGTCTGCTTTGAGGTTGCAGCAGTGAACTCTAGAGATTCGAGGTCCGCTTTCAAAACACACAAACCACTGCCAGATTAACATCAGGTTCGACGAATTTAGCCGTCGTTAGTTTCCGTCACTCTCAATATATTAGGGTGTGCAATTGTGTGATGAGTGTCAAATTTAAATTACAGCCACTCATAAGAAGGCGTGCAGTGCTCGCAAAAGGAGGTTCAACGAAACGTGTGCAGGTTGGTTTAAATATTAAGACTGCAGCTTCACAATTTTTGTTCAACATCAATTACCAGTCTCTTAATCATTTTATTCTTTTATCATTATAGGCTCATACGGTTCACAATGATGGAATTCACGACCAGATGGACCGTCAAACGTGCCACCTCCTGCACGAAAGCGTTAGTCATGCCCCTTTTTGTTTTATGAATCCAACATATGTGCTTTAAGATTGTCTACATTGGCTAGCAAGATTGTTACAATACTTTGATTAGTCCCTGCTCTAAAAGGTAACTGATCAGTTTATAATTCATAACGTTGATAGCCTAAAAAAAACTTAATGGTCCCCAAATCAGGTATGCTAAACAATAGCTAAAGGGAAGCGTTGACAATCTTGGTGAATTACATGAAAGTGTGTGCCAATTTTAAAGGAAGTCCTTTATAAAGAAGATCTATGGACAGCATCATTGTGGTAAAGGTCGTAATGCCAGAGGAATCATTACCGCAGGGCATAGAGTAACTCATGTTTAACCTTTTTTTTTTGGTTCTCAATAATTTGTGATTGTGACAGGTATTAACAACAATACGCAAAATTGTTGCAGTAGCTCACACCCGCAAAGGACATGACTATGTTTCCTGGATCAAGGTAATTTAGAGTGCTGTTACATTTAGCAATTATTTTAAGATGCATTGATATCTCTCCTCTTTGCCATCACATGTGTCCACAAATAAGCAGCGACCACCTGAAAGACCATTGTTGTTGATAGCAGTCTGAATGATCCTATTACTCATGGTAATGGCTATTTAAATTGAACTGACTTACAATGACTTGCTGCTGCATTATGTGTTTCTGAATCCTCAGAAAGAAGATATCTATATGTCTGGACAATTGGTGCATAGACAGGTAGTTAGTTCTAACTATTTTATTGAATTTAATTCTTTAATAATTTAATAGTTTGAGTTCAGACGTTGTGGAGTATAAATGATTATGTCGAAATATGTCTATGATTTGTATATAATTTTGAGATAAAAAATAGATTCTTTTTCCATTTACAGTGCGATTCAGAAAGCATATGTGGTATCTGACACACTTCCTGGTACAAACCTGGAAGCCATGATTTTTGGAGGCAAGTATATATGACATTATGGTTTTAAAAGTAATTTATGTGTACGTTTCAATACATACTACTCCATCAACGGTTTCCAACAAGGTATGTTAGGAAGAGACTGACAGGAAGTTCCAGGCATGCCCAGGAACTACTGGAACACCGGATCCACAAGCGTAAGCTGAAAATAAGAAATCCTGCACACCCTGGTATAGGTATTACCGTACGTTATTTAATATAGTGTGTAAATACTATATGTGTTAAGACTACATAAGTACATATGCATTGCTACTATTAAACATGTTGACATCCATCGTTCTTCATACATATTAGGCACCCTGTAACCTTAGTCTGTTTATATACAGCAACGATTGGAAATATAGCAGTTGCCGTCGTTGCTGGTCTTCTTGGATGGGTTTACATGCGAACTATCGCCTTTCCACGACAGCAGTGAGCTGCCCGTAATTTGGCCTCAAGGTATTTCTCAAGGATTTTTTACCTCCTCTTAAAATATAAAACGATTTGTATTCACAGGTACGAACATTGGTCTCTATATTTATGTAAGCGAAAGAACCAAAACAGAGGGCATACTAGGTTAATGCTTTTGTGAGATATTGATATTCTAAAATATTGATGTATTTTGAACGTATATTCTAATAATTGTCTTATCCGGTTTTGTAGGGGATAATGAAAATCAGGAGAACGGACCTATTGATTATTATTTTGTTAAAAAGGTTTTCCAGATTTTGGAACCAACGTGTCACTCGAGATATAAACTTTGTATGCAATGACCTTTTAAATTTGCAGTTGATAGTTGTAAAAAAATATGTAGCATGGATCTTCTGTATGAACACATGACAAATGTATGAATCATCAACGATTACATGTTTATATACGAGAAATGTACTGAAAATTACCGTCTATATGAATTACATTGAAAGTTCTATTTCCTGTGCATGATTGACGACGTGAAACAACGCCCCGCCGCAACGCGGCGGTCCATCGCCCACCTTGTTATTGTAGGTACGAAACGAGAAATTTGGAGGAAAAATACGAGATATTGATCATTTATTGAAGATTATTGAAGCCTTGATAAAAGCCCGAAGAAAAGTCTTGTAACGAGGCACAATGAAGCCCAACCAAGCTCAGTCGATGCATCCATCAACTCAAATATATTCATGGTTTGACCAGCCCAGTTATGAGCCCAAATTAATTGGAAGCAAGCCATCAATAGAACTCGGCCCATCTGATTGGTTACTTGAAGTCTTGAAGAAAGAGGGCTAACGTCATCATCCTGGGAATAGATATTAAAAGTCTTAGACACCACAACCAGGGAGAGCCGACAACCTTCTCCCAAGGTGGGAGTCGGTCCTCCATCCACAAAAAATTTCACACCAAACCAAATCTACTTGTGTAGTTCTTTTATTGTAGCAATCATTAGCAAATCATTATGTTATTGTTAATTGAGCTTTAAATTTAGTAACCTTAAATTTTATATTAATGTTTAAATCTTGGCAGAAAACAATTTCTTTTACCGTATTTCGTTGTCTTTCGTTTCATTCGGATCCACGTCATTTGTCTAATGAGTTTGTCATAGTTATATTTATTTCATTGTTTTAGTTGTCAGATTACTAATTATCTTCTTATAAAGGTTTTATTATTTTTACAAGTTTAGCCTAGAAATTTGTTTGTAGTCAATTTCTTTAGTACTTTTATTAACTTTCATTTTCTTAATAAATGTACAAAAAAATAGTTGTTGGTGATTGACTTGGGGTTATGGAGCTATTAAAGAAGATTTGGGTATATGAACTTGTGGATTTGGGTATTTTTTGTAGTATGTTATGGAGTTCAATTTATCCGTAGTCTTCATATTTGGTGACTTCTAATCCCTTTTCAATTATCACTTTTTATGTTTATTGCCTTGTTTAATTTAGTTATTATGATTGTTGCTTTATTTGTTACTTTTAGTGTAGTTATGCTTAGTGAGTAGATTATTTTATGCTTGTTAAGTGAGTTGTGATTTGAGATTTAAGTGTGAAAGCTAGAAATTGTTGATTATTAACTTTTGGCCACTTGAATTGATTTTTGGATAGCTTAACGGGCAAAAATGCCGTTAAGGTAGCTAATTATCAATTTAAGTATTTAAGAAGGTTGCTAGCCAATAATTTCCGGATTACTTTTAGATTTATTTAATTGGATATTTTGACGGGCAAAAGCCGTCACGACAATCAATCATTTAAATCTACTAATTTTTACCAAGGTAAGATATTGTTTTCAAAATAAACCAACGTTGTGAGAAAATAATTTTTTTAGACGTGTATTAATTAATTAATCACTTTAAATGATAATTAATACTTGATAATCTTTTCGCCTCACTTGACAAGCATGCCTTTTATTATTATCATTTTAGATCGCTTTATTATTGTTTTGCTTATAGTTTTACTTTATTAATCAATTTAGCGTTTAAAATATTTTGTAAAAGTCAAAACCATTTGATAATTAAGCATCAAACAAAACTTGACCGACGTATTTCAATTCACCACTCCTTCGAAACGATACTCGGGAGATCAATACTTGCCAAGATACTTTAGTACTTAGGTTCGTATAGTCTTTCCGTTTCTTATAAATTATTTTTGAAGGGAAAATGACTCTTTCAATATTCAAGTTACACGTGACGCGCCAGAATGTTTTTGGAGGATTTACACGTGACGGCATCACCAAGGCCGTCACGTACAAAATACAAGAGACGGCCAAGAGATAGTTTACACATGACGGCGTCAGATTTGGATCTAGGCAATACGAGAGTTTTCATAGGGGCGAGTTGACGGCGTCAGGATTTACACGTGATACCGTCAGAATTAAAAAACTATATATATAGTTTTTGATTTTTCATTCATTGTGTGAAACTTGGAGGGGAGAATTTTGGAGAAACCCTAGCATGAATTTTACCTTATTTTTAAGGGTTCCAAACCCTTGTTTCATCCATGTTTAATTGAAGATAAATTTTCCAACAATCATTCAATATGTCTATGTATTGTTTGATTCCATCTTATGTTTGTCTTTACTTTAACATGCTAGGCTAGGTTTTCTTTGTGTTTGCTTAGATGTAATGAAACTTAGTTATTAATTATTGGTTGGTTGTTTGTTTATAATTGTTGTGGATGAATGATTTCGATGTTAGGCTTAAGAAAACTGGCAGACTTCCAATTAGTAACTTGCTTGAACGTCTTAAAAAACATGATCGGATGTGTACTACGATAAATTGGTTATATTTAATGCGTAAATAACTACTAAGGAGGCCATGTTAGGAGCTAGTAGTCAGCTCGACATAGGAAGAGGTAGAAGCTTATAGAGTTAGGGAAGATCGTACACGGCCCTACGAATGGTATTAAGGAATATAACCCGTCATCCATGCAATTGTAACAAACTAATCAACTAGTAAAAGATAGCTAGGGAGTAGTGAAATCTAAGTAAACACATTTTCTCTTATTATTATTTTTTTATCCACATTTACTTTAGTGTCATTTTATTTTAATTGCATTTGTAGTTTGTTGATATAAATGATGTGTAAAAACGTTATTAATATTTTTCGATATCTCTATGTTTTGATGATCACAAAATCTTAAATCATTACGTAAACAAGTATTTAGTGACAATATATCATTATATCCAACTTAATCACTTAAGGTATGAATAAACAATTACATAATACATTTTATGATCAAAGGAAGGTTTATTTAATCATTACAAATTATATAAAATGGTATAAACATTTTATATATTTAGAAAAACACTTTTGGTAATTAAAGGAAAATGTTTAATTCATAATAAATATATGAATTCAAAATTTTAACTAAAATCAGTTAAATTTTCACCAAATAAACTTTCCCCAGAAAAGACAAAGATTTCTGACCGTTACAGGAGGGCGGCCCCTTAATTATAAGGGGCGGCCCCCTTAATTTTAAGGGGGCCGGCCACCATTTAAGGGGGCCGACACGCTCCTGTTGTCAGAATTCTTTACCTATAAATACTGGTTCAATCCTGCATTTTTACCTCACCTTTTGCACTAATATTTTCTGTCCAAATCCTCTCAAATCATCTTTCTAAAACATTTGATCATAAGTTTATTAGTTCTTGTTTCAAGTGATCCAATCCCTTACCATTCAAAGTGCAAGAGAAGAATACTCCTTACATTTCAAATCAAGAAGTATTGAAGATTAGTTGTATAGCTTGTGTAAATTAATTGTAAAGTTGTGTAGTGCTTGTAATAAGTAGTTTTAGGGTGTTGTGAAATTTAGTATAGTAGAAGTAGTGGTGTGAAGAAGAAGTAGTGAACTAGTGAATAGTTGTGAAGTAGTTATGGCATGTACAAATTGTGAAGAAGGTGTGCCAAGTCATGAAGAAGTCGTGAGATTGGTTCTAGCTATTATTAGAACTCGACATTTAGCTTAGTGTCGTAAATTGGTGAAATAAAAAGTTGTGTAAGGTTCAATGTTGCAAAAATCGTGAATCGGTCCCGAGGCGGTCGGGGGCCGAGTTGCGATTTTTTCCCTATTAATCGGCCGCCTCGGCCGATTTATCGGCCGATTACCTTGGAATTTCCTCCAAGTTCCAAGGCCGAGGCCGATTAATCGCCGATTAATCGGCCGCCTCAGCCGATTTTTGCAACACTGGTAAGGTTTCTCCGCCACAAGGGAGTTTGTTGACATAGTGAAGAAAACTCTCGAGTACGAGACTCGGGGAGTGGAGTAGGGCGAAAAGGTGCTTCGTAACCGAACCACTATAAATCCTTGTGTTGTGGTTTGATCTTTCTATCTCTATCTTTTCTTTACTTTCATATTTACATTATATTTGTTTAGTTGGTTAGATTAAATTGTTTATATAGTGCAAGTGTTGAATTTCACATAAAAAATAATCGAAGTTTTTGAAAACAAAGTTTTTATAATATAAATTGACGTAAAACTATTCAACACCCTTCTAGTTTTCCACAATTGGCATCAGAGCTACGTTAAACTAGATCTTTTAAAATAAACTGTATTTTAAAACTTGAAACGATCTATGGAATCTGAAAAATATTTAGAATGTCAATATATGCAAAGACCACCACTATTTGAAAGTGATGGTTTTCTTTATTGGAAAAATCGATTCGAAACTTATGTGAAATCAAAGGATCTAGATCTTTTGCATGTTATTACTAATGGTGATTTACCTCCTATACAAAATAATCCCGAAACTAAAAGGGATGAAATTGTACCTTTTGAAAAACAAAACAATGATTTAAAAAAGAAACTTGCTAAAAACAATGAGGCTAAAATGATAATTTATAATGCGTTACCACGCAAAGAATATGAAAAAAGAATTATGTGTAAAACCGCAAAAAAAAATTTGGAATTCTTTACTAATCACTCACCAAGGTAATAGTCAAGTCAAAGATAATAAAATAGATCTTCTTGTACAACAATATGAACAATTTACGATTCCGGAAGAGGAATCAATTGATAATGCTTTTGCTAGAATTAACACAATCATCACAAGTTTAAAAACACTTGATGAGAACTTTTCTAGCAAGAATTTTGTAAGGAAATTTCTTAGGACTCTCCATCCGAAGTGGCGTGCAAAGGTGACGGCTATTGAGGAATCAAAGAATTTATCAACTTTACAACTTGATGAACTTATTGGAAATTTGAAAGTGTATAAAGTAATAATAAAAAAAGATTCCGAAATGGTCAAAGAAAAAAGGGAGCAAAGCAAATCAATTGCTTTAAAAGCTAAAATGGAAGAATGCTCAAGCTCCGAAAGCGACGATGAAGATTATGCTATGGCCGTAAGAGACTTCAAGAAATTCTTTAAAAGACGAGGAAGACACATTAGATAACCATATGATGAAAGAAAAACATTCCAAAGAAACAAGGACGATTAGAGTAGCAAGAATGAAAGAATGTGCTTCAAGTGTGGAGATCCAAATCATTTTATTGGAGAATGTCCGAAATTGTCAAGAAGTCAAAACCAAAAGGCCTTTATAGGAGAAGCATGGAGCGATAGTGACAATGATGAAAAGGATACGACAAGAGAAGATAAGTGTCTTGTAGCAAAGGCATCCGATGAGGTACGTTCCGAAACCGAATACTATAGTGATGATAATTTATCGTTAGATGAAAAAGACTTAGATAGCGAATATAGTAAATTATGCAAAAAGAAAGTCTTATTGAATGTAAAAAATGTCTAGTTATTAAAAATGAGAATGAACAACTTAAGGAAGAAATTAATAGATTTGAGAAATTTGAAAATAGTAGTCAATCACTTAGCAAAATAATTAGTACTCAAAGAATATCAAATGATAAAACCGGTTTAGGATACTACTCAACAAAAGCATAAACAAGTAAAGTTAAAAATGTAAAGTTTGAAGGTGAAACTAGTGAACTAAAATCTTTAGAGTCAAAACCAAAGTGTATACTTTTGAAAGATAGATTAGTACCTATTGTGAGTGATGAAGAAATTGAAAGGTATAACATTCTCATAATTGTAACATGTATGGTTATTGTGATTATATGGATCAAATACTAGAAGAGTTTTAGAGAGAGAAAGAAGTTGGAAGTTTTCTAGAGAGAGAAGATGAGAGAAAATGTAGAATATTAAATTAGATTAATGAAAAGCTCCAACCCTCTCCATATGTGGAGAGGGGTATTTATAGTTACAACATAAACACCCACGCTTGGGCTGTGGATCAGATATACAGTGGGTAAAAACCCGTCCTTCTTTCACGGTGTTACTAAAACTAATACTAACTACTTAATAAACTAATATATAATTAACTAACTACGAGCTAACTTAAATGCTATCACATCAATTCGGTGATCGAGTCTTCTATAGGAATAGTTGTATTCCTAACAATCTCCCCCTAAGCGAGGTCACCTTAGAAATTAAAATCTTTGTTCTTCAAGCATTCTTTTGATCTTGTAGCTCGTAGTTTCTGATTCTTCACTTTTGGCTCACTTTATACACCAAGCAATGATCTTGTGATCCATGTTCCTTTGGAATGTGTGATCTTTGAGCATTCATTGAGATCATCAACTAACATAAATCTCTAAGCTCATCCTTAGTCGTATCGCCTTCATGTGAAGTTGTGACTATTGGACCGTCATGCTCACACTCTTCTAGATTAGAAGACTTTTCATCAGAGTTGCGGAAGCGTTGTAGTTAGTCTCTTTAACATTCATGATCTTCATTGATAATGAGTAGGATGTGTGAGCATAAGGTGTGGATTGACACAATTCATATGGAATTAGGAACCACCAACGCCATCTTTATATGTATCCCTGAAATAAAACAGTTAGCAATAAAGTTGGAGAGCGAATATGTCTTTGTCACTCGCTCTAGGTGGTTGGAATAACCTTCGGATCCGTGAGGACCGACCTGTGATCAGGTAGAGTCGTCTTTAAAGAAGACTCTCCTTGACAGGAATTTCTAGCTTGTAGTAATGAATTTTCATTAGAATCCACTTCAGAATCATCATACTAAGCATGTTCTCATATCAGAATGTATCAAAGCAGACAACACGATAGAGTGAATCGGTGAATTGATATTCACTGATTGATGAGAAATTGATTTATAGAAATCACTCGCGTGTCATATAATAATCATTTTTGAGACACGACGAGAGTTTTATACTTCGAATCACATTTCCATAAAAAAATACTTTTGTTTGATTCAATGGAACAAGTTTGAGCACATTGAAAGTTTTTTTCAAAAGTATCTGTCAATCCATTTCCTGGAACAAGTTTGATTCAATGTTGAATCGCCCTATCGTTGCTTTCCAGTTGTCACTTGATCATTGATCCTAGGCGGATCTCACATGTCACCTACCAAGAGCTTGAAAGATGTTCGCTCTAGAAGGATTTCCATCTTCATTGTGAATAATTGCATATCACTCGAATGTTTTGGCAATACCACAAGGATAATGCATAGGACTCTAAGTATTTTATCTTACTTTCCACATTGTGTGAAACAGTAAGCATATTGGAAGTGTGTCCTAGTGAGATTTATGGATGATCTCTTTGGCTCTAGACTCAATAGTGCGTTTTGATCCGCTCCTGGAGACTGGGGAGGCGTCTCCTGTTTTAGGTATCAACATAGCTCGTAATGAGCGGTAGATACATTGCATAGGGTTCCCCGTGAGAATAAAACAAGCTCTTTTAAGAGAACTTGAGTGGTTGGGAAGTTTAGTGCAGTGTGTCACTGGATCCATGACGTCTTGTCTTCAATACCGGTGTTACCTTAGTAACCGCCAGTAGCTTATGAATTGAACCCGGTTTCTACCCTAAGGTTGAATATATGGAGGGATATTTCTTTTCACCCTTTCTCATTTCATTTATTTTTCATTCTTCTACCCCTTCAGTGCTTACTGAGACTTCATCACTAGAACCTTGTTGGGTTTGTTCTAGTCCTAGCTCTATCTCAGTCGGCATTCTCCCCTATCTCACTTTTCTCCTTTTTTTCAATCATTCCTAAGGACTTCTAATCTATCTAGAGGATTGTCCCTGGGAAGATCCTTCCGGTTCTGGTGGATCATGGGAATACATACCTAACCTTAACCATCCTTATAACTCCGTGCATACAGTTAAATGGCCGGTCTTAGATGTTTTTCCACAAACGCCTTTTGCTCCCCCTCAATATGTGCATTGATATTCGAAAGAGTTTAACACATATGTGGAAGCCTATTATTGAGTCCAAACGATCACATTTGATTATCAGATTTCATATTTAAATCACATTCTCTCCCTCGATCAAAAATTTCAAACCTTTCAAGATTTTGGATCTCAATTGATTTAAATAAGTTAGAAAACATTTGGGAGAGAAACGCAGTCAGTTTTAATATTTTCTGATAAAAGGAACCTTTTTCTGCGTCCCCTTTATCTGTGAGGGAGGTTGTTATGTGTCAGAATTGATGAGTTTACAAAAGATTTGAAGTTTTTAAATTAAAACTCTTTGAAAAATTCTCATACTGACATATAACCATCACAAAATGTATTATTGCTAATTATGTACAAAGTGGAGAGTTATGATAATACATAAAATTTTGAAAATCACTCTCCCCCTCAATCAATGACGAATTTTAAAACTTTAAAAGAAAGTAATATCATTGACTGAGTGATAAATTTTATGAAACTTTGAGTTCAGATTGATTTCCAAGCAAAATTTCATGGTACCACCAAGTTTTGCACAAATACTTTCCTGAAAAATCAGAGAAGGAAAATTATTGGCGACAAAAAGAAGATTTCTCTTCTTATACAAGAAATGATGCACTGAAGCGTACATCAGATCGAGGGTGCATGAATGTAAAGTAATTCACGCTCGGATGAACGGCACCCTTTTCTAGGAACAACCGTCTTTTTGGCGACGTGTTTTCCTCATTTTGAAAAACGGGTTGCTATCTGAAGTAATAGCAAGCCATAATTTTGAAGTTCGGGTTACAGCCTGAAATGACTGATAGCCATATTTTTTAAGTCCGGGTTACAGTCTGAGATAATTGTAAGCCATTTAGGCATGTTTTGAAAAAACTTTTTGCACTTATGTTCGAACTTCATTTAAAGACCCATGTCATTATTGAATGACATTACTAGGTCCGTAAATGTTATCGATACCAGAAGACATGCCTTAAAGACAACTATTTTTGGTATTTTCTAATTTTCTGATTTTTTATGGGTTTTTGTTGATTTTAAATATCTATTTACAATTTAGTATAATATATGTACAAAGGATACTAATCAGTTTAAGAAGATGTTGACATGAGTACCAAAATGAAAGTATCGTTCAGCTCGTTGTAGAAGTCAGTAGTCAACATCTCTTAAACTTTCACCACCAAAGCTTTCGAGGCTCCTGAATACCCGTTTAAAGCCGTAGATGCCATGATATAATCTTAAACGGGATTTTACAACTCTTGTGACTTAAACCAAGAGATCGATTCCTTTCTGGGATTTTACTAAAGTCAACAAAAGAAACCGAAAGATGTAATATGCGAGTTAGACTTAGAGAGAGATCTTGGATAAGTGACAATTAGCAATAAGTGTCAAGTCGTGACAAGTTAAGTTTCAATAGATCCGATCGTAATAAGTCAAGTCGTAAAGATTAACTCACAACATCAATTACAATCAGACTAATCGAAATGACTTAAGTCACAACAATTCACCAAACACAAGTAGTTAACAAATCACTAGATTCTCACAACTGAGTTAATCGCTAGACACCACCAAATCGCTGAGTTTTAGCCTCCTCAATCTGAAGCTTTGGTAGCTTCCCCTCAAACCAACAATCATCTTCATGTGACCACTTCCCCAAGTAGTTGAAGTGATGCAAAGAGTCTCATTGTATGACGCTCAAAGACCCAAAGAAAATGATAGCACCGAAGTAACAAGGTGAACAACGGATCATCTCTGTGGTTATCAATCCTGGAATGTATGATGAAGCCCGATCACATGACCCTGTTGTACATCCCCAATGTACACATTACTTTATGGTTTGGAGCAGTTGTCTATTTGGGGGAATAAGATATCAACTTCTTCATTTCACCAAATGCTTTCCAGTTAACTTACACATACCAACTCAATCCATATTGTATGCATGTAACCAACTCACGAAGAAAATGATGAGGTTGAAGCACCGACCCTCTCTGCGGATATCAACTCCGGAGTAAGTGATTAAGCCCGGTCACGTGAACCTATTGTACGCCCCTGATGTACACTTATCTCTCCCCTGATGGTTGCGATCTCATCAGAATCAGCATAACAATGTGTACATGAAGCATTAACCAGAAGCACTTTACCATAAACCATATTAGCTCGTATGAAGATGTCGATAAGCAATATCATCTCACGCACCAATTGTTCTTCTCATATTTCTTCCCACTGAAAGTTGAAGTAATACCTACCACAAGTATCAGAAGACCACTTCCCCCACATAGTTGGAAAGATACACCAAACGCAACGAGTTAATACACTGATATTCTCTGCGGTTATGACATTTGTCTTCTCGGGATAAGTTAGATTAAGAAGAAGAATTAAGTTCATCACATGTACTCATTATGCATTTAGATGTATGTCTCCTTCCCCCTTGCTGGTTTTGATACCTCAGAATCAGCAACACATTATAGGCACATTTTCTTGAAATCTTGTGAGAAGAAAAAAATTTGCTTAAATGGATCTGGTGAGAATCAACTGCTACAAAAAGACTCTCTCTGACTATCTTTACCACCCCTTATGTAGGCTATTTGAAGTGACCACTGATGAAGTAAACCCAATATACCATACTTGAAACTAAAGTAGAATTCCTCGTTCTTGTGACTTAAGCTTGTACTAATGTGTGACTAAGAATGGTGAAGAGAGTTCGTACAACATCGAATCCCTAAGTACTCTATACTCTTCAACCAACCAACCATCGAGTATAAGACGTACATCACCTCTTGACTACCGACAACTACGAATGAGTTGTGACACTCCTTAAAGTGATAGTTATTTTATGGTAATAAAATGAAGAATCACCAAAATAACTAGATATCCAAGTCTTCGTCATTGTAAAGGTAAGAGCTCAAGCAAGGATCTTGAAGAATCTTCATCCAACCAACCCCAACTTCAAGATAAATTAAGATCACGCCTTTATGAAAGTCAACTTCAATCTCAAATAAGGGATACCAAATAAACTCTGTGATTACTTGACATTCCATGTCCAAATTCTTTGCCGTTTTGACGTTATAATCGACATTTTCCATTATGTTCTTGTGGTTGATTTACAAAGTGCACATTTGGAGGAACAATAATCCGTGATGAAATAGAACAAAGAGACGGACCACTATTCATGTGTGCAACTTCACAATCATGATAGTCATCATCAACACCTTGAGGAATAACTGGAGATTGGGTTACTTGAGTATTCTGATAAATACTTCAATCATCAATCACCATGTGGTATGTTGACACTTCTCCCCCTAAAAAATTGCAAGCGAGGTTTGCCATTTTTGATTGAGCAAGTGAATAAGAATACAATTAGTCATGTATTTTATTCACACTTCTCCCCCTCAAAAATTGCATACGAAGTTGCCATTTTTGATTGAGCATGTGAATAAGAATACACTCAATCATGTAGTTTATTCACCCTTCTCCCCCTCAAAAATTGCATACGAAGTTTGCCATTTTAGAATGAGCAAGTGAATACGAATTTGAGCAAAGATGAGTAGATCCACTTGATGACTGAACGAACATGGAGGAAGCATGAACCGTACACCTTTCTTTTCTTTGATGAACGGGGCCTGAAGTGTTTTCAGCAGACGCCATAATGTCAACAATGAGGACCGAGGTTTGAATAGAAGTGTTCAAACGTCATAGTCATTGAAGAACGAGGCCTTGACTAAAGTATTCAGATGTCATAGTGAACATACATCAACATTGACCTTCTATACCTCCTGAAGTAGGCGATATGCTTGCTTTAGGCCTCCAGACTTTGAGTTTTCTCGTGTGGTGAATGATTGATGTACCTGCAACTGAGTAAGGACTACCTGCACTAACATTACAAACTTGATTGCATATATATGGGTTAGTGAAAAAAGTATCCAAACCCTTGGGGGTTTCACGGTCAACCAAGGTATTGCCATTGGTAAGTATCTTTCCAGTAGGTATCCACTTAAGTCCAGCATCCTTAAAGATTCTACCAGTTGGAATCCACTTATGTCAAGGTCTAGGATTACTAAGCTTCTTATGCATAGTGGAAGGCTTATCGATATTCCTAGTCTCCAAAGATTTAGCAGTTTGTATCAACCTAGGAGAAGTTTTAGGTTTGTTTTGCTTCTTATGCATTATGGATGACTTACTGTAAATCCTAGACTTAACCGGTTGAACCTTAGCAGTGTTCTTCACTAACCTAGGAGGGATCATACACGGTTGTGAACCTAAGATTCCATCCTTATGAACTAATGCCCTTTTCCTAGCCTTTTCTAGATCATAGTTCTTGTACAAGTCCTTTATATCATAAGTGTTTTGGACCTTACAGCAAGGTTTTGACACTAATTTCGAACTAATTCTAGAGGAGCTGGCTGTAGAGGTAACTACTTGTTGAGGCTTAGCAGAACTAGAAGCAATAATCTTAGGTAAATAATGTGGAGTGACTGGTTTTGTCAAATATTGCCCTAAATCGTTCCTTTTGTGATTTTAGGTACTTTTGGAGTGAATTCTGGAAAAGGAAGCATTTTGGACGTTTTTGGAGCATAAAAGTGAAGAAAACGGCAAAGTCTTAATTTTCCTTGCTGGGAACAGTACCTGACGGCGTCACAAAATTCTACATGACGGTGTCAAGAGTAATACAAGAGGTGGAAGTGGATAAAGTCCGTGACGGTCCAGAAAGTTTTGTGCATTGGAGATGACGGCGTCACCCAAGGCCGTCATGTGTAAAATTAAAGAGTGATGGCCTAGAAAATTTCCTGAAGGCGTCACGTAGGCCATCACGTGTTAACTTGTCAAAACTTGAGCGCGGAGTAGCTGATATTGTTTTGGTCATTACTTTTGCATACGAACTCGGATTTAGGTGATTCAAGAGCCCATGTGAAGAGGACGAAGAGATCTACAATTTTGTGAAGAAAACTTGGTCGTGACACCGTCATGATTGGTCTGACGCCGTCATGATTGGGCTGACAGAAAATCAGCCTATAAATATAACATCATAACTTCACTTTTTGTAAGCCCTAAACCCTAAGGTCGATTCCTGGGTTTAGGTAGGTGTTTTTACAGCAACTTAGAGGGTTTCAATCACTCCATAAACATCTTGTAATGGTTTGTTGATTCTATCTTAATTATGTTTTCCATTATCATTGTTGTTTGCTCTTCTTTGATGATGATTTGCTAATTCACCTTGTGTCTACTTATGATTGTGTGAAACTTGTATATAATTGATTAGATCTTATTGATTCCTTGTTGATATTTGTGTCTATCTTCATCAATTAGGGTGTGACACTTCGATAGGTCTAGTTGATTTAGCTTATAATTCTTGATTCCTATTGTCTCTTGTTTGGTTGATTGTATTCGATGTTAGGCTTAAGAAAACTGGCAGACTTCCATAGGGTAATGATGAGGCAAAAAATGAACCACTTTTAGGGGGTCATTTAAGCCCGGAATTGAATTTATTTGATCAAATATTGCCCTAAATCGTTCCTTTTGTGATTTTAGGTACTTTGGGAGTGAAATCTGGAAAAGAAGGCATTTTGGACGTTTTTGGAGCATAAAAGTGAAGAAAACGGCAAAGTCTCAATTTTCCTTGCTGGGAATAGTAGGTGACGGCGTCAAGAGTAACTTCCTGACGGCGTCAAGAGTAAAAGTCATGACGGCCCAGTACAAACGTGAAGGCGTCACGAGGAAGAGCGTCAAGAGTTAACACGTGACGGCCTGGAGAAGCCTAACACATGACGGCGTCAGATGAAGATCAAGGCAGTCCGAAATTTATTTTGGCGGCAAGATGACGGCGTCACCTATTTGGTCTTGACGCCGTCAGCCTCTATTTTCTATATATAGTTTTCTAATTTCCATTCATAAAAAAAGAGGAAGTTTTGGAGAAACCCTAAGGCCGAACCTATTACGATTTTTACAGGTTTTTCAAGGGTTTTCAGCCCTTGAAACCTTACAAGTGTAATTGAGATAAGTGTTCTTTTAATTCAATCAATATGTCTATGTGTTGGTTGTCTATATGTTGTTCTTGTCTTGATTCCACCATGCTAGGCTAGATCTATCTTGTGTTTGCTTAGATCTAATGAAACCTAAATGTTAATTATGTGTTGATTACTTGTTTGTGGTTGTATTGGATAAATGATTTCAATGTTAGGCTTAAGAAAACTGGCAGATCTCCAAATGGTAACATGCTTGAACGTCTTAGGAAACATGAACCGATGTTCACTAGGTTTTATTGATTGTATTTAATGCATGAGTAAATTCTAATGATCCCATGTTAGGAGCTTCTTAGCCGGCTCGACATAGGAGTGAAGTAGGCACTCATAGGATTGGGGAGTTAAGTGCGCCACCTCATGAATGGTATTAAGGAATACAATCCGTCATCCACGCAACTATAACAAGTAATTAACGTGTAAAAGATATCTAGGGAGTAGTGAAATCTAAGTAAACATAACTTCTCCACTTATTGCTCACAACCTTAGTATAATTTAGTTTTATTTTCATTTCTAGTATTTTATTTTGATTGCATCTTTAGTATTGGGTTAGTTGACTAGCAACTAATTCCGCCCATATCCTTCAAACCCGAGATTTTAACTTGCTTTCTAAAAAATATAAAAATACAAAAATAATCATCCGTCATCTCTAGCACTAGTAATTAGGTTTTCTAATCCTAGTGACACTATTCCTAGCTGAACGATCAATCCCCCGGTACTTGTCACTATACTATACTACAACGATCAGGTACACTGCCTGGTAGGGGTTGTAAGCTTCTCAAGATCCCTTGAGAGGTAAAGCCTGGTGCGATCCCCACGTATCAAGTTTTTGGCGCCGCAGCCCGGAGAATAGTTATTGTCAAGGTTAGAATTTCTTTTTATTAGGTCTACTTGCTAGATTCCTTTCTAGTAAGATTTTATTTTTATTTCTAGGTTTCTTTAGTCTATCTTATTTCTTTGTTTCCTTTGTTCGTAAACTATTTCGATGGATAACAATAACATTGATCATTTGATTCCTGTTATTCGTGTTTTTCGTCGTAGGATTTTCCAAATGCCCGACCCACTCCCTTTAGTGGAGAATGAGAACCCACCTAACCTCTCGTCCAACCACCACTTTAACAATAATTATGAGTTAGAGGAGTCTGATCATGATGATGACCGTAGGGCTAGTCCTTTTTACTATTCAGACTCCGATGAGGATCTAGGTGATGGTGATGTGATTAATGAGGATATGATGGAAGATGAAGTGAATCCTCTTAGGTATGTCGACCCTAGAACAAGGATTGAGAGTGATAGTTCATTCAATATGTAATTTCCCTGTAAGATTGGATTTATGAGCTTTAACGCCTACATTAACTCATCTCTCCCATTGAACATAATCTCGCGTAATGAATATAATAAAATCATGCTTGATGAGTTAGAATATAAAGGAGATAATATCATTGCATGTGTTTGTAGGACGTTTTGCTTATCTTGCTGAGTTCATGGTTATGGACAATCTAGGAGAATTTATTGACAGTAAGTTAACCCAAGTTGTGTTTGGAAAGCCTTTCAAAAGGTTGACCAACCTCGATGAAAAACTTATGGAAGGGTTAATTACATTCTCGGATGGGGACGAAGATTTTGTCTACCAAATGCCCCGTGCCCACCCTAGGTTCAAGGATTTTTCCATAGAAAAATGTAGTAGGTATCCGCCCATAGAAATGCTAAGTGAGAATGATAGGAGAAAAGGGCTTAAATATGTTCATGAAAAGAATAAAAAATACTATCGTGGATGTTTAGAGTTAGGAGATGATTATAAGAAGGATAAGGCAACCATTAGATGGCTCACGCTTGGTTATGTGAGCATAAGAGATACACGGTAACCCATGACCTTGAGTCTAGCTACAAGACTCGTAAATAAAGAAAAGCGCTTCTTGGGAGGCAACCCATGCTTTGTGTGATTTTATTTTTGTTTGTTTGTTATTTGCTTCCGTATGCATGTTTTATTTTTATTGTTGGTAGATCATGTTTCTAAACTAAAAAGTGGAAATACTTTACTTTGTTGTTTTGGCCTAGTCTTAACTCCACCTAAAGGTATTTTTGCAAAAGATAAGTGTAAGGGGAAACCCCAAATATGTTTTTAAGAAACAAAACGATCATGATTCTCCACAATATTAAATGAACATGTATATTCGTATTTGTTAGAGTCAAATGCTTGTATTGAGTCATAATGAAGTTTTGCAGGATTTTCCACGAAGTAGGACCAAGTTTTTCCAGAAATTTTCCGGAAACTTAACATAAGAATTTCTGCAGGTCACTTCTGACGGCGTCATGAGTTTGCTCTTGACGGCGTCACGTGTAAAAATCTGGAAATTTTACCGGTTTTGTTTTTCTAACGGAGTCTTAAAGTTTTTGTTGAATTATTAAGTTTTATAATCTCCAGGAAATCTGCAAACTTCATTCCACAAGCATTATATCTTACTTTGTTTTCTAGGATTTAGAAACTTATGTAGGTTGCCGCCGATTTTATGCGAGGTTATCTTGTTTGTTTTCTCAGGATTTACAGGTTATGTATGACAAGAAGATGATTATTATTCTGGAAGGGAAGCTTTGATTGTTCATTTTCTTGGAGGAAGATTTAACCTGGCCACCTTATTATCCATACCGAGCGAATCAGGGGAGTACTTGATTTCATTCTTTTTACTTATTTCACTTTTACATTCTTTACTTGAACATTGGGGACAATGTTCATCTTAAGTGTAAGGGGAGGGTAAAATGATGATACCTTACAAATACACTTTCGCTTGAGTTTGTTTTGTTTGATAGTAGATATGTAATAAAACTATGAGAAACACTTGTTAGTGCAATTTTAGCGCCAAATTTAAATTTTTTTACAACATTTAGGAGTGAAACTTTAGCCATAGCAAGCGTCTCATGGATAGGAGATTGTATGACTAGCACATAACCGTATATTCAGAAAAATTTTCCACCCAAATATGTGAGGTTCGCCTTTAGATTTGATAGGAAAAGCATTTATTATTTGTGCTTATGAGTGTACCGGTAGCATTTAGATTTTAGAACTTGCGTTAGTGATGCATCCCGAGACCGCTAGTGAGACTACATTCGTGTAGTAGGATTTACTACATGATAAGAGGCATTAGGATCACCCTTGTGTTAAACCCGTATCATAATTACTTGACCATTTATGTCATATTACTTGGTTACTTAAGTCAACTAATTTTTCCCACACCCTTAGCGTTGTACTCATTTTAGTACACGAAACCCCTAGTACACCCCTCCGAGCCTATCTTTTCATTTCTAACTTTAAGCATCTTACTTAAAGGAAGAATTTGTTACACCCCACTTAAATGTACACCCAAATCGCCTTAGCCTTCCGTGTATACGCTCATTTTTAGTGCATTATTGTTATTTGTTAAACCCTAAGTTAACTTTCTAATTGATTACATGGTTGCTAAGTCGAGTCATATCCTTGTACATATTGTTTTGGGATGATTGGGACTCATGGGTAAAGTACTTATTTTATGGAGTAATGGGGAAGAACATCATTTATTACCCCCATATGTACGTTAATCTTAAAAGTACTCCGAGTGTTTTGATTTTCTTAATTCGAGTCATTAGATTAGTTTATTATAAAGTATGTAAAAATTCAAGTGTAAGGGGAACGTTCATTCCCTATGACGTATTATTTTGGATAGTAGGGTAAGAGTGTATGCAAAAAAAAAAAAAAAAAAAAAAAAAAAAAAAAAAAATCAAGAAAAAAGAAAAAGAAAAAATAGAAAAAGAAAAAGAGAAAAAACATACGGACTACCATCCCGTTTCATTCTATGTTTGTTTTATGTTTTTGTTATTTTCCATTTATTAGCTTAAGTCGAGTCTAGTCTTGGCTTAGCAACGCCATATTGTACATGTAATTAACCAAGATTGTTAACTTGCCACCAGTAAAAACTGCCTTTATCCAACAAAACCGTGTATTTCATATCCCTACACCTAACGTTACAACCCTTTAAAAGACCTCTTTGATAGTTTATCCTAGGTGCTTACGCCATGTGGTGGAGGTTTGATCCTTTCCCAAGCCTATGGTAATCTATTTTGCTATGACAGGTAGTGAGAGATATCTTCCGTTTCCATATTGTAATTTATACTTTATTACACCCGAGAGATGTGACTATCTAAACACTATTTGTGAGGTGCTAGTATATGACCTCCGTGCTTGTCTTTGGTATTTAGTGGAACGATTATTCGTTGTAATTGCTTTTATATTAGTGTTAAATAACCCCTAACTTGTATTTTCAGTAGAATAAAAGCGCATTTGCTTGAGGACAAGCAAATCTCAAGTGTAATGGTATATGATGAGGCGAAAAATGAACCACTTAGGGGGTCATTTAAGCCCGGAATTGAATTTATTTGATCAAATATTGCCCTAAATCGTTCCTTTTGTGATTTTAGGTACTTTGGGAGTGAAATCTTGAAAAGAAGGCATTTTGGACGTTTTTGGAGCATAAAAGTGAAGAAAACGGCAAAGTCTCAATTTTCCTTGCTGGGAACAGTAGGTAACGGCGTCAAGAGTAACTTCCTGACGGCGTCAAGAGTAAAAGTCATGACGGCCAAGTACAAACGTGAAGGCGTCACGAGGAAGAGCGTCAAGAGTTAACACGTGACGGCCTGGAGAAGCCTAACACATGACGGCGTCAGATGAAGATCAAGGCAGTCCGAGATTTATTTTGGCGGCAAGATGACGGCGTCACCTGTTTGGTCTTGACGCCGTCAGCCTCTATTTCCTATATATAGTTTTCTAATTTTCATTCATAAAAAAAGAGGAAGTTTTGGAGAAACCCTAAGGCCAAACCTATTACGATTTTTACAGGTTTTTCAAGGGTTTTCAGCCCTTGAAACCTTACAAGTGTAATTGAGATAAGTGTTCTTTTAATTCAATCAATATGTCTATGTGTTGGTTGTCTATATCTTGTTCTTTTCTTGATTCCACCATGCTAGGCTAGATCTATCTTGTGTTTGCTTAGATCTAATGAAACCTATATGTTAATTATGTGTTGATTACTTGTTTATGGTTGTATTAGATGAATGATTTCAATGTTAGGCTTAAGAAAACTGGCAGATCTCCAAATGGTAACATGCTTGAACGTCTTAGGAAACATGAACCGATGTGCACTAGGTTTTATTGATTGTATTTAATGCATGAGTAAATTCTAATGATCCCATGTTAGGAGCTTCTTAGCCGGCTCGACATAGGAGTGAAGTAGGCACTCATAGGATTGGGGAGTTAAGTGCGCCACCCCATGAATGTTATTAAGGAATACAATCCGTTATCCACGCAACTATAACAAGTAATTAACGTGTAAAAGATATCTAGGGAGTAGTGAAATCTAAGTAAACATAACTCTCCACTTATTTCTCACAACCTTAGTATAATTTAGTTTTATTTTCATTTTTAGTATTTTATTTTGATTGCATCTTGAGTATTGGGTTAGTTGACTAGCAACTAATTCCGCCCATATCCTTCAAACTAGAGATTTTAACTTGCTTTCTTAAAAATATAAAAATGCAAAATTAATCATCCGTCATCTCTAGCACTAGTAATTAGGTTTTCTAATCCTAGCGACACTATTCCTAGCTGAACGATCAATCCCCCAGTAATTGTCACTATACTATACTACAACGATCAGGTACACTGCCTGGTGGGGGTTGTAAGCTTCTCAAGATCCCTTGAGAGGTAAAGCCTGGTGCGATCCCCACGTATCAGGTAACATGCTTGAATGTCTTAAGAAACATGAACCAATGCGTACTAGGTTATTATGGTTGTATTTAATGCATGAGCGAATTCTAATGATCCCATGTTAGGAGCTTCTTGCAGGCTCGACATAGGAGTGAAGTAGGAGCTTATAGAGTTGGGGAAGTATGTACGCCACCCCACGAATGGTATTAAGGAATACAACCTGTCAATTAAAACAAGGTGTGACAATTCAATAGGTAGAATTGGATAGCTAGCAAGGAGTAACATATCATGGGTAGACATGCTTCACATCCCTTGTAGAACCTTAGTTTAGTTTTCTTGCGCATTAGTTTAATTAGTAGCTTTTGGGTTAGTTGATTAGCAACTAATTCCGCCCCTCCTTCCAATACCCGAGATTTTTACCTGCTTTTCATAAAATATAAAAACACAAAAAGAATCATCCTTCACCTTTAGACCTAGTTAGATTAATTTCAATCCTAACGACACTATTCTTGAGTTGAACGATCAATCCCCCGGTACTTGTCACTATACTATACTACAACGATCAGGCTGCCTGGTGGCGGTTGTAAGCTTCTCGAGATCCCTCGAGAGGTAAAGCCTGTTGCGATTCCCACGCATCAAGTTTTTGGCGCCGCAGCCCAGGGAATAGTTATTGTCTAGGTTAGGATTTCTTTTTATTAGGTCTACTTGCTAGATTCCTTTCTACTAAGATTTTATTTTATTTTTAGGATTTTCTTTAGTCTATCTATTTCTTCGTGTCTTTGTTCGTAACCTTTACCATCCGAAATCATGGAAGGTGGTAACATCTTTGAACCCATTAACCCACCACAACAAGACCACCCACAAAACCCACCACTAGCAAACCAACCTCTTAGGCCCCGAACCCTAGGAGAGTATTCACGACCTAGCCACCAAGGCTATCGAAACACTATTGAGCTCACCCAAGGAGCCAATGTGTCTCCCTTGCGATCTGACACCATCCGGTTGGTGCAAAGCGGATGTGCATTCCATGGACTTCGTTCTGAAGATCCTAATCAACATCTCAAGGACTTCCTTAAAATCGTAGATTCTATAGACCTTGATGTTACAACTAGAGAGTCGACCCGATTACGCCTATTCCAATTCTCTCTACGTGATCAAGCTAGTCAATGGCTTGAACGTTTACCCGCGGGATCAATCACCTCATGGGATGATCTCAGCACTCGTTTCCTTGCTCAATTTTTCCCACCAGGGAGAACTACCAAGCTTAGAAATGATATCTGGATGTTTCAACAACATCAAGGTGAAACTCTATATGAAGCATGGAATCGATACAAGGACTTACTCCAAAAAGTCCCTCATCATGGCATAGATCATTGGCTCCAAGTCCAAATCTTCTATGACCATATCGATCTCTACACAAGGCGAACCATTGACCAATCGGCCGGTGGTAAGCTACGTGATCTAAGTACGGAAGAATCATGGGAACTCATAGAAGATCTTGCTCTCTATGACAACAAAAGTTGGAATGATCCCCGTGATTTGAACAAAACGGTCAAGGAAATATCTCTGCCTTCGAACAATTCTAGCACTCCCGACCGTAGGATCATGGAACTTGAGGATCAAGTCAAGTTTCTCATGAAATCTTACGAAGCTCCTTGGCATGACCTCAAGTCAAGTTTCTCATGAAATCTTATGAAGCTCCTAAGCCTTCATGCCAAGTGAACAAAATCACTTCTTCATGCAAAATATGTAGTGGTCCCTATGACACTCGTGATTGCGTGGAACTCCCCGGAACAACTTTTGCGGACTATGCATCCTCGTGTACCGACGAAGCGGGAGATAAGTGGTACACTTTCAAACCCGAGCCAAACCCTTACGGTGATTCCTACAACCCTTCTTGGAAAAATCACCCGAACCTTAGGAGGAAACAAAACCAAAACAATTCTTCCAATCCGCCTAATCGTTACCAACCAAACGGTCCACCCTCCAACCGCACTTTCAACAACAATCCGTCTAATAACTATGGTAGTACCAATAATCTTGAAGGATTGATATCCAAGTTTATGGCATCTCAAGAAGCTCGCATAGCTAAGTTTGAAACCGAATTATATCAACAACAAACGGAGATGACCAATAAGATTGACAACTTGTTGAAAGCCCTCAACAACCAAGCTTTAACTACACCTAGGAAGGATACTAGGGACACCAATAGCGGAATCCAAATTAAGGACCCCTCGTCATCCAAACACGTCCACTTTGTCAATGTTGTCACCATTAAGCCAATTGATAAGGATATAGAAGAAAGTGACAAGGATGAAGTTGGAGTAGAGACCGAGACTAGGGATGAAATTAAGGAAGTTGAGGTTAATAAGGGAGAAAAGTTAGAGGAAGTAGAAAATGTAGAAGAGTACTTTGATAAGTTGCCCACCAAGGAAGAACGGGAATATCACAAGGATTTATTCAATGATCCTGAGACACCATATATCCTTGGTTCACCCCTTATTAAAGTAGGTGATCCCTCTAACATTAACATACCATGCAACATTGGGCATATGCATGTATGGAAAGCTTATATCGATCCTAGGTCTCCTATAAACATCATGACTAGGACTTATTATAATTGGGTAATGAAGAAGCAACTTGGTTATAGGATGATGCCCAACAAGAACTTGCTAAGTAATTTTGTAGGTAGAGTGAAAGGATTGCATGTGATTGTCGAAAACTTCACTTATGAGACCGATTTTATGATAGTGGAGGATACTCGTCCGGTGATAGATGATTGCCTAAGTCAAGTAGTGTTCGGAAAACCGTTTGTTAAAGCCTCTAAGATGAGTTATGATCCGACTCTAGGGATAGTTAGATTCAAGGAAGAGAATGATGAGATTGCTTACCAAATGCCCTATAAAATTGAACAATACCGCCTCCTATCGAACATAGAAAAGGAACACAAACAAGCAGTTTACTATAGGAATGATGAGGATAGACGTAGAGGAGTAGAGTATGTTATGAATAGAATACTTGGTTTCTACAAAGAATGCTTGCAGCTGGGTCCGGAATACAAAACTAATATAAGAGATGACCTAGAAAGTGAGATCAACGATGAGGTCACGTAATAGCCCATGACCTTAAGTCTAGCTACAAGACTGGTAAATAAAGAAAAACGCTTCTTGGGAGGCAACCCATGCCTTGTGTGATTTTTATTTGTTTGATTATTATTTGTTTCCGTATGCATGCTTTATTTTTATTGTTGGTAGATCTTGTTTCAAACTAAAATGGTGAAAATACTTTATTTTGTCATTTGGCTTAGTCTTAACTTCATCCAAAGGGTATTTCGCAAAAGAAAAGTGTAAGGGGAAACCCCAAATATGTTTTTAAGAAACAAAATCGATCATGATTCTCCACAGTAATTAAAAGGACATGTATATTCGTATTTGTTAGAGTCAAATGCTTATATCGAGTCATAATGATGTTTTGCAAGATTTTCCAGGAAGTAAGACATAAGTTTTTCCAGAAATTTTCCGGAAACTTAACGTAAGAATTTCTGCAGATCACTTCTGACGGCGTCAGGAATTAACTCCTGACGGCGTCATGTGTAAAATTCTGGAAATTTTACTAGTTTTGTTTTTCTAACGGAGTCTTAAAGTTTTTGTTAATTCTTTAGTTTTATAAACTCCAGGAAATCTGCAAACATTCATTCCACAAGCATTATATCTTACACATTGCTTTCTAGGATTTGTTAATATATATAGATTGCCGCCGATTTTACGCGAGGTTGCCTTGTTTGTTTTCTCAGGTTTAACAGGTTATGTATGACAAGAAGATGATTTCTATTTCTGGAAGGGAAGCTTTGATTGTTCATTTTCTTGGAGGAAGATCTAACCTTGTTGACACACTATCCACACCGAACGAATCAGGGGAGTATTTGATTTCATTCTTTTACCTATTTCACTTTTACATTCTTTAATTGAACATTGGGGACAATGTTCATCCTAAGTGTAAGGGGAGGGTAAATGATGATACCTTATAGGATACTATTGCACTTGAGTTTGTTTGTTTGATGGTAGGTGTGTAATAAAACTATGAGAAATACTTGTTAGTGTAATTTTAGCGCCAAATTTAAATTTTTTTACAACATTTAGGAGTGAAACTTTAGCCTTAGCAAGCGTCTCATGGATAGGAGTCGTATGACTAGCACAAACCCGTACTACTCAGAAAAATTTTCTACCTAAATATGTGAGGTTCGCCTTTAGATTTGATAGGAAAAGCATTTATTATTTGTGCTTATGAGTGTACCGGTAGCATTTAGATTTTAGAACTTGCGTTAGTGATGCATCCCGAGACCGCTAGTGAGACTACATTCGTGTAGTAGGATTTACTACATGATAAGAGGCATTAGGATCACCCTTGTGTTAAACCCGTATCATAATTACTTGACCATTTAAGTCATATTACTTGGCTAGTTAAGTCAATTAATTTTTCCCACACACTTAGCGTTGTACTCACTTTTAGTACACGAAACCCCTAGTACACCCCTCCGAGCCTATCTTTTCGTTTCTAACTTTAAGCATCTTACTTAAAGGAAGAATTTGTTACACCCCACTTAAATGTACACCCAAATCGCCTTAGCCTTCCGTGTATGCACTCATCTTTAGTGCATTATTGTTATTTGTTTAAACCCTTAGTTAATTATCTAATTGATTACATGGTTGCTAAGTCGAGTCATATCCTTGTACATATTGTTTTGGGATGATTGGGACTCATGGGTAAAGTACTTTTCTTATGGAGTAATGGGGAAGAACATCATATATTAACCCCATATATACGTTAATATTAAAAGTACTACAAGTGTTTTGATTATCTTAATTCGAGTAATTAGATTAGTTTATTTTAAAGTATGTAAAAATTCAAGTGTAAGGGGAATGTTCATTCCCTATGATGTATTATGTAACACCCCCAAAATATCGCAGCGGACCAATAGTGTTATTGGGATGCTACTTCAGGGCACAAAGTACAAGATATAGAAAACGACCTCTAAATGAGACGTTTTGAAAAGTTACCATTCGAATAGATAAAAGTCATAGTTTACAAAGCAAAGATCCCAAAGTAGAATAATACATAAGTTTTTAAAGGGTATCGAATGGTAAACGATAAAAGTGAAAGTCTCCAAAAGCATGCCCTAAGACTCTCAGCTCCATACACCTACTATCGCCTTACAAACCTGAGATAAACATGCTTAAAAGTGTCAACACAAAGGTTGGTGAGTTCATAGAGTTTGTTTAATGAATAAAACCAATAGAAAATGATCACACAGCAAAAGCATCGTAAATCCACTCAATTGCAAATCCTGCCCATACAAGACTTGTAACCTGTGTGTTCACAACCCACTGCTAATATATATTATGATTAAGACATATGAGTATACGATATGTGTACATGCTAATGCTCAAAGATTAAGGACTACTGGGTGCCACTTCCCAAAGATATTAGACTACTGGGTGCCATTTCCCAAAGATATTAGACTACTGGGTGTCATTTCCCAAGGATAAAAGACTACTGGGTGCCATTTCCCAAAGATAAGAGACTACTGGGTGCCATTTCCCAAAGATAAAAGACTACTGGGTGCCATTTCCCAAAGATAAGTGACTACTGGGTCCCATTTCCCAAAGATATACGTTGCTCAAGAATACACAATCAAGACTTAGACATTAAGGCACATATAGTAGTTCTGCTAAAAGTATTAAAAACTTAGCGTAGTATAAAAGTATAAACATTTCAAGTATCAAGCAAGTATTTTTGCATGTATCTCCCCCAAATAGTTTAAAACGAGTAGTAAAAGAGTAAAAGCGGGGCTATGACTCACCTGATGCAACAGCTATAATAATGCTAGTGACTGATCAGAAATAGGCTCGATTCCTTAACCGCAACCTATTATAAATGATATGATTCTAATGTAAGAAATGAAACAATGCTACACATGTGTATACGTACGTTATCAATACCACTTGTAGTTTTTGAAAATAAAGTTTATCGTTTATTGTTGTATGAGTAAATATAAAGTTTCCTGCGTAGTTTAACATTGCTCTTAACTTAGAAAATGTGTCCAAACGGCTTCACAAAACTAGTCAAGAAATATAGTACGTTAAGTGTTAGTGTTCAAGCTCCGCGTTTTTGAAAACCTTGTAACAATATCTAGATGTCATCTTGTTTAACTTCTGATCGTACGCGCCTCGGGATGAGAAAATTGGCTCTCCATGTCGTTACTTGAAAAATATAGTGTTTAACACTTGGTAATTTCTATTATAGCAAAAGCTGTCAAAAGTGTATATGTTTTGTCGGATTTCAAACGCTTGTATCTTTTTCGTTATAAACTTGTTTTCTACGTTCTTTATATCCCCAGAATCATGGGATGGCATATTAACATATTTTTGATAAGTCGGGATGGCTAGATCAAGTTTTACATCTCAAAACAGTCCATGAAAACTGTTCAACGGCAAGCTATTTTCTGAAAAACTTAGTTTTCGTCGTTAAACTTTGAAAAATCATATCTCCTTCGTTATTAACTTGTTTTTATCCAAACTTTCGGCAATAGTTTCGTCTTAGAAAGTATTTTCTAAACCTTTGGCCAAAAAGTACACCCAACCCCTGGATTTCCCACGTTTTACAAATAGGGACAGTAGGTATTTTTACTTGTTTAAAACTCACTTTTCTTGTTTCTAATCCTTGTTAAACCACTTCAATACACCACAAGCTAGTCTAATCTTACCATACACCTTCTCAAGGTGTCATGGGTTCCTAATATTCACAAAAAATAATAGGTTTATCAAGGGAATAATTATAGGCTTGTTATAATTTCATAAAAACCATAATATACTCAAAAGTGGTATCTTTAACATATATACTTGCATGTATGCTAGAATAAATTGAGAACACATCATGTTATTATGAAAATGAAAGTATTAGATGTTGAAAACATTACTTGAAACTTACTAGTGATAAGAAGAGGTTTAAAAGATCAAGGTATCCTAATACTTCTTAAGTTTTTATTTCAAAATTTGAATAAGGAGTAATCTATGGTTAATAATATGATTGATTCTTGAAAAACCATGGATTCCTTGATGATCCTTGTTGATGCCGTGAGCTAGGAGGAAGAAGAAGAGAAAATGCTTTTGATTTTTACTTGTAAATTGATCATGTGTAAGTTTACTTGTGATTAGGCATGAAATATCTTACAAGTGAGGGTAGAATGGTAATTCCACCATGGTAAGCAAAGTCTTGATGTACATGTGTATGTGTAGATGTTGACACATATGTATTTTTGTGTATATATTTGTATTTTGTGTATTATTAAGTGTATTGTTAGTCATTTAGTGTATATACCGTGTTACGTTGTAAGTTTTGGTTACCGGGTTAACTAGAAATCAATATTTACGGAACGAAATGGAATATATTAAAGTCGTAAAAATTATAAAATTACATTTCTCACAAGTATCGGGTGAATAACTAGTTGTCGTGTTAAGATTACAGAAAACCGTCGTAGTTATAAACGTTTAACGATACGTATATCAAAGAAATTCAAAACGTTGGGTAAATTATAATACAAGTTTTATATCATTATGATGAGTGTAAAAATGTGTTAGGGCCATAGTTGGGATTGTCGGATCAATTATTCATAGTAATAGTTTGTAGGATAACGTTTATTAGGTAGATAACCGTACGTATACAGATATGATGCAACTCACGCATGAATGACAAATTTTCTCCGGGGGTGAATAGTGTTTTATGAATAGTAAAATTTTTGAACGCTTCTCAGAATCACAAACTAACTCCGAAAATGATGAATAGTAAAATGATGAATAGTAAAATTTTTGAAAGTTTGGGAAATGACCAGAATTTACGAGTTGTGACAGTCTCCCACCCTAAAAGCAACTTTGTCCCGAAGTTCAACTCGTTTGTTCCACATATGTGCCTAGTGGTCTGATTCGACAATGTAAACTTTCCCAAACTCGTTGGAATTGCTTACACCAATCAAATCAACTACTATCAATATAACTAAGGTTGATGATGCTAGGTTTCAGATTAGTCGATGTTGTGTATAAGTCCTATACTAGGACTTAAGTGCTACGAAAATATGATAGTTGTTCAAGAGAATGTACCCGTTATGCTATCGCAGACATGTTGGGTGATAGGATTTCCTAAGAAGTAAGCTTTGCCACGTGCGGGTGGAATCTCAACGGCCTTATCTTGTGGCCCTTCAATTGCTGCTGCTAAGTTTGGACGATTGCCTCCTTGGTTAAGATTCCTTTTCAACTTAGGACAGGTGTTCCGAAAGTGATCCGGGCTGTTACACTCATAGCATGTCCTTTGGTTGTTCGTCATATTGCCCACATTTACTGGTTCTCTACACTGGTTTGTAAAATGACTAGACTGTCTGCAATTTGCACACATACGGCAGGGCGCAGTCTTTTGGTGATGAAAATTACATTTGGTACACTTAGGATGCGGGCCTGCATACTCTTTCTGACCAGAACTAGTCGCCGCAAAGGTCCTTGCCCTTTTGTTGTCAGCTATTGTGCCCATTTGCTTGTTCGACTCGCTTGTTCCCTTCCTTTTATCACTGTTCCTCAAGCTTCCATTTCTAACCATCTCATTTGTCAGAGTCCCTGCTCTCAATATTGCACTCTGAATTGTAGAAGGCTCAGTTGTTTTTACAGTCCCACGAATTTCTGGGACAAGGCCATATATGTACCTCTCGATCCTCTTGGACTCAGGGGTAACTAGATGTGGAACTAGTCTGGCTAATTCATGGAATCGATCTGTGTAGGCTGCATGACCAGCCCCTATCAGAGAGTGATGATAAAGTTCATCCTCCAGCTTCTGCATCTCGTTGTCCGGGCAGTATTCCTCTTTCAGTAATGCCTTAAAATCGTCCCATGTCATACCTACAGCTGCCTCTCTACCCCTAGCTTGAATCTGCGTATTCCACCATGTCAATGCCTTTCCTGACAGCAAGCATGCGGAATACTTCACCATTTGATGTGCTGCACAGTTACTAATGTCGATCACCGACTCCATCTTTTCGACCCATCGAGTATACACCAACGCGCCTCCTACACCATTGAAATCAATTGGCTTGCATGACGTAAATTCCTTATACGTACATCCAGTCCTATTGTTGTTGTTGCCATTACCATTCTGGCCTATACCATTGGTGTTGCTAATTCCGCTTTCGTGGTTTACCAAGTTATTCATACGATCACCAACTTGAGTAACAATAGTGGGGAGAAAGTTTTGAAGTTGTCGAGCGATGATGGTTTCAAAATTAGGATTTCCACCGTCATTGTTATCATTGTTTTCAATGCCGCGACCATCTCCTCTACCTCCATGATGAGGCGAAAAATGATCCGTTTTTAGGGGGTCATTTAAGCCCGGAATTGAATTTATTTGATCAAATATTGCCCTAAATCGTTCCTTTTTGTGATTTTAGGTACTTTGGGAGTGAAATCTGGAAAAGGAAGCAATTCAGACGTTTTTGGAGCATAAAAGTGAAGAAAACGCCAAAGACTTAATTTTCCATGCTGGGAACAGTGTGTGTCGGCGTTAAGAGGAAGAAGTTGACAGCATCAAGAGTAAATATCATGATGACCCAGTACAGAAATGAAGGCGTCACAAAGAAGAGCGTCAAGAGTTTAATGTGTGACGGCCTGGAAAAGTGGACTACATGACGGCGTCAAATGTAGATCAAGGCAGTCCGAGGATTATTTTGTCGGCGAGATGACGGCGTCACAAGTTTGTTCTTGACGCCGTCAGACTCTATTATCTATATATAGTTTTCTAATTTTCATTCATTAGAGAGGAACAAGTTTGGAGAAACCCTAAGGCCGAACCATATACGAATTTTACAGCTTTTCAAGGGTTTTCAACCCTTGAATCCTTACATGTGTTATTAAGATAAGTCTTTACTTAATTCAATCAATATGTCTATGTGTTGGTTTTCTATATCTTGTGCTTGTCTTGATTCCACCATGTTAGGCTAGATTTATCTTGTGTTTGCTTAGATCTAATGAAACCTAGATGTTGATTATGTGTTGATTACTTGTTTATGGTTGTAATGGATGAATGATTTCAATGTTAGGCTTAAGAAAACACGCAGATCTCCAAATGGTAACATGCTTGAACGTCTTAGGAAACATGAACCGATGTGTACTAGGTTTTATTGGTTGTATTTAATGCATGAGTAAATTCTAATGATCCCATGTTAGGAGCTTCTTGCAGGCTCAACATAGGAGTGAAGTAAGCACTCATAGGATTGGGGAAGTAAGTACGCCAACCCATGAATGGTATTAAGGAATACAATCCGTCATCCACGCAACTATAACAAGTAATCAACATGTAAGAGATATCTAGGGAGTAGTGAAATCTAAGTAAACACATTTCCCCACTTATTGCTCACAACCTTAGTATAATTAGTTTTATTTTCATTTTTAGTATTTTATTTTGATTGCATCTTAGTATTGGGTTAGTTGACTAGCAACTAATTCCGCCCAAATCCTTAAAACCCGAGATATTTACTTGCTTTCCTAAAAATATATAATACAAAAAGAATCGTCCCTCATCTCTAGAACTAGTATTTAGGTTTTCTAATCCTAGCGACACTATTCCTAGCTGAATGATCAATCCCCCGGTACTTGTCACTATACTATACTACAACGATCAGGTACACTGCCTGGTGGGGGTTGTAAGCTTCTCGAGATCCCTCGAGAGGTAAAGCCTGGTGCAATCCCCACGCATCAAGTTTTTGGCGCCGCAGCCCAGGGAATAGTTATTTTCTAGGTTAGAATCTCTTTTTATTAGGTCTACTTGCTAGATTCCTTTCTAGTAAGATTTTATTTTTATTTTTAGGTTCTCTTTAGTCTATCTTTTCTTTGTGTCTTTGTTTGTAAAAACCTTTCCATTGACTATTCCGTTAGCCATTATGGAGAACGCGAATCCACCATACTACCAACCACGAAATTCACCCACTTCAAATGACATCTTGATGTTTAAACAACATGAGGATGAACCTATCTATGATGCATGGGCTCGTTTTAAATATTTACTCCGAAAAGTCCCTCATCATAATTTCGATCTGTGGTCCCAAATTGAAATATTTTACCACCGTGTCGACCACTATACCAAAATGGACATTGACCATGCCGCAGATGGGGACCTTTGGGGATTAAGTGTTGATGAAGCATGGGAAACCATAGAGAAGTATGCCATACTTGCCAAAAAAATGGACAACCCAACAAATGCTGTTACGGATCAATTGATAGCAAGTTTGAGGGAACAAGCAAGAAGTTTGTTTGGGGATAAAACTATAGATGGGATAACTGGGCATACGGAGTGGTTTGATTTCACCACAATACAAGCTGAACCCATAGGTGACCTTGATGTGATGGAGGATGTAGCCGAACATGATCACATTGATCAAAAAGACCTAGGTTTTATGATCGATGATGATGAATCTCTAGAAACACATGATGAACCTTTTGGGCAATTTGTATATAGCAGTCAGAATATTGAGGATGATCCGTATGATTCGGACGTAGAAGTTGAGATGCCTAGAGAAGTACGTGAGATACTTGGGAAAATGTTAGGGTTAGATTATAATGAAACACATGTTAAGGATATAGGTGATCTTGACACAAGAAAGGATGAGGTAAATAACACAAACCTACAAAGTACCCCACAACTCCCATCATCACTTGAGGCACATACACCACCCGTGACTTACCCGAAGAAGTAGAAGAGACTATAGGAGCCCCGATAGAGGTAGAGCCCTTGGACCAAACACAACTAGAGGATATAGGTATGAATACTTATAATGATAACCTTACTCTTAGTTCTAGGGAAGTTCCTAGTTTTGATCAACCGGAGCCTCAACCAAAACCGTTACCTAATCTTCCATCCTTGGATGAAAATTTAGGAATTGAAATAGGTCCCGATCCACCCATCAAACCATGTAGTCCGGGTAATCTTAGGATAAAGGTAGTGGACTCTAAGCCTTGTAGAGAGGAAGCTGACATAGGAGTGGAACATGACCTTACATACTTACATCACCCATTCATGATTGATCATAAGAAACATTATGGGTTTAAACCAGGTTTATTAGGTCAAGATGGATTCCCAACTAGGAGTCTCTCGAAGTTGATAGAAGATGATCCCTTTCTAAGAGAAAATCTTAATCCGCCCACTAACCCACTTGAATTAGGTAAGGTTATGATGATAGGAGCACACCCCTTTGAGCATATAATTCATCCACCACTCTTTTCTCACGTGGCATACTTCCACCCTAAGGGTGTGTATCGCTACTTCCACCCGCACTTAATCCTAAGTGTAGGGAAAACCTCCCTTCTTTCCGTTAAATAAGGGTAGAGTCAGGCTCGTGACTCGAACAAAAACAAGCGCTTCTTGGGAGGCAACCCAAGCCCCTTTTTTTATTTTTAATTTTTTGATTGTTATTTGTTTCCGTATGCATGCTTTATTTTTTTTATTGTTGGTAGATCATGTTTCAAAACTAAATAGTGGAAATACTTTATTTTGTTGTTTGGCCTAGTCTTAACTTCACCCAAAGGTATTTTTGCAAAAGATAAGTGTAAGGGGAAACCCCAAATATGTTTTTAAGAAACAAACCGATCATGATTCTCCACAATATTAAGTGAACATGTATATTCATATTTGTTAGAGTCAAATGCTTGTATTGAGTCATAATGAAGTTTTGCAGGATTTTCCAGGAAGTAGAACCAAGTTTTTCTAGAAATTTTCCGGAAACTTAACATAAGAATTTCTGCAGGTCACTTCTGATGGCGTCACGAGTTTACTCTTGAAAGCGTCACGTGTAAAAATCTGGAAATTTTACCGGCTTTGTTTTTCTAACGGAGTTTTAAATTTTTTGTTGAATTATAAAGTTTTATAATCTCCAGGAAATCTGCAAACTTCATTCCACAAGCATTATATCATATTTTGTTTTTTAGGATTTAATAACTTATGTAGATTGCCGCCGATTTTATGCGAGGTTGCCTTGTCTGTTTTCTCAGGATTTACAGGTTACGTATGACAAGAAGATGATTTATATTCTGGAAGGGGAGCTTTGATTGTTCATTTTCTTGGAGGAAGATTTAACCTGGCCACCTTATTATCTATACCGAGCAAATCAGGGGAGTATTGGATTTCATTCTTTTTACTTATTTCACTTTTACATTCTTTACTTGAACATTGGGGACAATGTTCATCTTAAGTGTAAGGGGAGGGTAAAATGATGATACCTTACATATACACTTTTGCTTGAGTTTCTTTGTTTGACAGTAGGTGTGTAATTAAACTATGAGAAATACTTGTTAGTGCAATTTTAGCGCCAAATTTAAATTTTTTTTACAACATTTGGGAGTGAAACTTTAGCCATAGCAAGCGTCTCATGGATAGGAGATTGTATGACTAGCACATAACCGTATCATTCAGAAAAATTTTCCACCCAAATATGTGAGGTTCGCCTTTAGATTTGATAGGAAAAGCATTCACTATTAGTGCTTATGAGTGTACCGGTAGCATTTAGATTCTAGAACTTGCGTTAGTGATGCATACAGAGACCGCTAGTGAGACTACATTCGTGTAGTAGGATTTACTACATGACAAGAGGCATTAGGATAACCCTTGTGTTAAACCCATATTATAATTACTTGACCATTTAAGTCAAATTACTTGGCTAGTTAAGTCAATTAATTTTTCCCACACCCTTAGCGTTGTACTCATTTTTAGTACACCAAACCCCTAGTACACCCCTTCGAGCCTATCTTTTTGTTTCTAACTTTAAGCATCTAACTTAAAGGAAGAATTTGTTACACCTCACTTAAATGTATACCCAAATCGCCTTAGCCTTCCGTGTATGCGCTCATTTTTAGTGCATTATTGTTATTTGTTGAACCCTAAGTTAATTATCTAATTGATTACATGGTTGCTAAGTCGAGTCATATCCTTGTACATATTGTTTTGGGACGATTGGGACTCATGGGTAAAGTACTTATTTTATGGAGTAATGGGGAAGAACATAATGTATTACCCCCATATGTGCGTTAATCTTAAAAGTACTCCAAGTGTTTTGATTTTCTTAATTCGAGTCACTAGATTAGTTTATTGTAAAGTATGTAAAAATTCAAGTGTAAGGTGAATTTTCATTCCCTATGATGTATTATTTTGGATGGTAGGGTAAGAGTGTATGTAAAAAAAAAAAATAAATAAATAAAAAAAAAAAGAGAAAAACATACGGACTACCATCCCTTTTCATTCTATATTTATTTTATGTTTTGTTATTTTTCATTTATTAGCTTAAGTCGAGTCTAGTCTTGGCTTAGCAACGCCATATTGTACATGTAATTAACCATGACTGTTAACTCGCCACCAGTAAAGACTGCCTATATCCAACAAAACCGTGTATTTCATATCCCTACACCTAATGTTACAATCCCTTAAAAGACCTCTTTGATACTTTATCCTAGGTGCTTACGCCATGTGCTGGAGGTTTGATCCTTTCCCAAGCCTATGGTAATCTATTTTGCTATGACAGGTAGTGAGAGATATCTTCCATTTCCATATTGTAATTTATACTTTATTACACCCAAGAGATGTGAGTATCTAAACACTATTTGTGAGGTGCTAGTGTATGACCTCCGTGCTTGTCTTTGGTCTTTAGTGGAACGATTATTTGTTGTAATTACTTTTATATTAGTGTTAAATGACCCCTAACTTGTATTTTGATTAGAATAAAAGCGCATTTGCTTGAGGACAAGCAAATCTCAAGTGTAAGGGTATATGATGAGGCAAAAAATGATCCGTTTTTAGGGGGTCATTTAAGCCCGGAATTGAATTTATTTGATCAAATATTGCCCTAAATCGTTCCTTTTGTGATTTTAGGTACTTTGGGAGTGAAATCTGGAAAAAGAAGCAATTCAGACGTTTTTGGAGCATAAAAGTGAAGAAAACGCCAAAGACTTAATTTTCCATGCTGGGAACAGTGTGTGTCGGCGTCAAGAGGAAGAAGTTGACGGCGTCAAGAGTAAAGATCATGACGGCCCAGTACGGAAATGAAGGCGTCACAAAGAAGAGCGTGAAGAGTTTAATGTGTGACGGCCTGGAAAAGTGGACTACATGACGGTGTCAAATGTAGATCAAGGCAGTCCGAGGATTATTTTGGCGGCGAGATGACGGCGTCACAAGTTTGTTCTTGACGCCGTCAGACTCTATTATCTATATATAGTTTTCTAATTTTTCATTCATTAGAGAGGAACAAGTTTGGAGAAACCCTAAGGCCGAACCATATACGAATTTTACAGCTTTTCAAGGGTTTTCAACCCTTGAATCCTTACATGTGTTATTACGATAAGTCTTTACTTAATTCAATCAATATGTCTATGAGTTGGTTGTCTATATCTTGTGTTTGTCTTGATTCCACCATGTTATGCTAGATTTATCTTGTGTTTGCTTAGATCTAATGAAACCTAGATGTTGATTATGTGTTGATTACTTGTTTATGGTTGTAATGGATGAATGATTTCAATGTTAGGCTTAAGAAAACATGCAGATCTCCAAATGGTAACATGCTTGAACGTCTTAGGAAACATGAACCAATGTGTACTAGGTTTTATTGGTTGTATTTAATGCATGAGTAAATTCTAATGATCCCATGTTAGGAGCTTCTTGCAGGCTCAACATAGGAGTGAAGTAGGCACTCATAGGATTGGGGAAGTAAGTACGCCACCCCATGAATGGTATTAAGGAATACAATCCGTCATCCACGCAACTATAACAAGTAATTAACGTGTAAAAGATATCTTGGGAGTAGTGAAATCTAAGTAAACACATTTCCCCAGTTATTGCTCACAACCTTAGTATAATTAGTTTTATTTTCATTTTTAGTATTTTATTTTGATTGCATCTTAGTATTGGGTTAGTTGACTAGCAACTAATTCCGCCCAAATCCTTAAAACCCGAGATATTTACTTGCTTTCCTAAAAATATAAAATACAAAAAGAATCATCCCTCATCTCTAAAACTAGTATTTAGGTTCTCTAATCCTAGCGACACTATTCCTAGCTGAACGATCAATCTCCCGGTACTTGTCACTATACTATACTACAATGATCAGGTACACTACCTGGTAGGGGTTGTAAGCTTCTCAAGATCCCTTGAGAGGTAAAGCCTGGTGCGATTCCCACGTATCACTCCACGTCCACCAGTTCTTCCACCATCGTTACTAGGGTTACTAGTGTCATGAGCAGCTCCTCTACCTCCACGTCCACCAGTCCTTCCACCCCTTGGTGTTGCGCCTCCTCGACCAGAGCTACGAGTCACCCTCCTTGGTGCCATGATTTCCTGCGAGGAAGGACATTTAGTGAACGTCAGAGACGAGGGAAAACCGTTGATTATCCAAAGTCTATACTTAACATCCTCATACATAATACCGCACCACCAGTTGTTTCCTAAGTTATGCCAACACCGATCTACATAAGCATAGTCATATGTCCACGTGGGTCGTGAAGCACTTATAATTATGTTGGCCACCATAATTATAAATGTTTCCTTTCACAGGTGTACATATCACCAGGCACACATATCTCAGTGGTAGACGTTGCTTAAATGGGTATCTAGGGAATGTCACGCTCAGTACAAAGGAACAAAGGATTCTCCCTTAAATGTTAAGTCACTGGGAAGTCTAGTTTCTAACGGTTTCTCAAGAGTATCCTCAAGAGAACCCCCATCCTCGGGCAAATCATCAAATCTCTACAGCTAAGTAATAACCTTTATTTAACTCAGTCTCATGTCTCATCAAACAAGAACTGTCACAAGATTAAGTTAAATATTCAGTTATTACCGAGCTCCATATTTCTGATGACTTGACTAGATTTTGGGACTTCCCCATCGGTACCACAAATTATCTAATAGCGTAGGTCTAGAAAAAAAATTATCAGCAAGCGTACGTGTATGAAAAGTGCAAGGCGATAGGGATGAGAGTCTAAATGTATGTAGTTATAGTCTAGGCTCTAAAACAACCTAGTTCTCTATAACCAAGGCTCTGATACCAATCTGTAACACACCCAAAATATCGCAGCGGAACGATAGTGTCATTGGGATGCTACTTCAGGGCACAAAGTACAAGATATAGAAAACGACCTCTAAATGAGACGTTTTGAAAAGTCACCATTCGAATAGATAAAAGTCATAGTTTACAAAGCAAAGATCCCAAATTAGAATAATACATAAGTTTTTAAAGGGTATCGAATGGTAAACGATAAAAGCGAAAGTCTCCAAAAGCATGCCCTAAGACTCTCAGCTCCATACACCTGCTATCGCCTTACAAACCTGAGATAAACATGCTTAAAAGTGTCAACACAAAGGTTGGTGAGTTCATAGAGTTTGTTTAACGAATAAAGCCTATAGAAAATGACAACACAGAAAAAGCATCGTAAATCCACTCAATTGCAAATCCTGCCCATACAAGACTTGTAACATGTGTGTTCACAACCCACTGCTAATATATATTATGATTAAGACATATGAGTATACGATATGTGTACATGCCAATTCTCGAAGATTAAAGACTACTGGGTGCCACTTCCCAAAGATATTAGACTACTGGGTGCTATTTCCCAAAGATATTAGACTACTGGGTGCCATTTCCCAAAGATAAGAGACTATTGGGTGCCATTTCCCAAAGATAAGAGACTACTGGGTGCCATTTCCCAAAGATAAGAGAATACTGGGTGCCATTTCCCAAAGATAAAAGATTACTGGGTGCCATTTCCTAAAGATAAGAGACTACTGGGTGCCATTTCCCAAAGATATACGTTGCTCAAGAATACACAATCAAGACTTACACATTAAGGCACATATAGTAGTTCTGCTAAAAGTATTAAAAACTTAGCGTAGTATAAAAGTATAAACATTTCAAGTATCAAGCAAGTATTTTTGCATGTATTTCCCCCAAATAGTTTAAAACGAGTAGTAAAAGAGTAAAAGCGGGGCTATAACTCACCTGATGCAACAGCTATAATAATGCTAGTGACTGATCAGAAATAGGCTCGATTCCTTAACCGCAAACTATTATGAATGATATGATTCTAATGTAAGAAATGAAACAATGCTACACATGTGTATACGTACGTTATCAATACCACTTGTAGTTTTTGAAAATAAAGTTTATCATTTATTGTTGTATGAGTAAATATAAAGTTTCCTGCGTAGTTTAACATTGCTCTTAACTTAGAAAATGTGTCCAAACGGTTTCACAAAACTAGTCGTGAAATATAGTACGTTAAGTGTTAGTGTTCAAGCTCGGCGTTTGTGAAAACCTTGTAACAATATCTAGATGTCGTCTTGTTTAAATTCTGATCGTACGCGCCTTGGGATGAGAAAATTGGCTCTCCATGTCGTTACTTGAAAAATATAGTGTTTAACACTTGGTAATTTCTATTATAGCAAAAGCTGTCAAAAGTGTATATGTTTCGTCGGATTTCAAACGCTTGTATCTTTTTCGTTATAAACTTGTTTTCTACGTTCTTTATATCCTCGGAATCGTGGGATGGCAAATTAACGTATTTTTGATAAGTCGGGATGGCTAGATCAAGTTTTACGTCTTGAAACAGTCCATGAAAACTGTTCAACAGCAAGCTATTTTCTGAAAAATATAGTTTTCGTCGTTAAACTTTGAAAAATCATATCTCCTTAGTTATTAACTCGTTTTTATCCAAACTTTCGGACATAGTTTCGTATTAGAAATCATTTTCTAAATATTTGGCCAAAAAGTTCACCCAACCCCCTGATTTCCCACGTTTTACAAATAGGGACAGTAGGTATTTTTACTTGCTTAAAACTCACTTTTCTTGTTTCTAATCCTTGTTAAACCACTTCAATACACCACAAGCTAGTCTAATCTTACCATACACCTTCTCAAAGTGTCATGGGTTCCTAATATTCACAAAAATTAATAGGTTATCAAGGGAATAATTATAGGCTTGTTATAATTTCATAAAAACCATAATATACTCAAAAGTGGTATCTTTAACATATATACTTGCATGTATGCTAGAATAAATTGAGAACACATCATGTTATTATGAAAATGAAAGTATTAGATGATGAAAACATTACTTGAAACTTACTAGTGATAAGAAGAGGTTTAAAAGATCAAGGTATCCTAATACTTCTTAAGTTTTTATTTCAAAACTTGAATAAGGAGTAATGTATGGTTAATAATATGATTGATTCTTGAAAAACCATAGATTCCTTGATGATCCTGGTTGATGCCGTGAGCTAGGAGGAAGAAGAAGAGAAAATGCTTTTGATTTTTACTTGTAAATTGATCATGTGTAAGTTTACTTGTGATTAGGCATGAAATATCTTACAAGTGAGGGTAGAATGGTAATTCCGCCATGGTAAGCAAAGTCTTGATGTACATGTGTATGTGTAGATGTCGACACATATGTATTTTTGTGTATATATTTGTATTTTGTGTATTGTTTGTCATTTAGTGTATATACCGTGTTACGTTGTAAGTTTTGGTTACCAGGTTAACTAGAAATCAATTTTTACAGAACGAAATGGAATATATTAAAGTCGTAAAAATTATAAAATTACATTTCTCACAAGTATCGGGTGAATAACTAGTTGTCGTGTTAAGATTACAGAAAACCATCGTAGTTATAAACGTTTAACGATACGTATATCAAATAATTTCAAAACGTCGGGTAAATTAATAATACAAGTTTTATATCATTATGATGAGTGTAAAAATGTGTTAGGGCCATAGTTGGGATTGTCGGATCAATTATTCATAGTAATAGTTTGTAGGATAACGTTTATTAGGTAGATAACCGTACGTATACAGATATGATGCAACTCACGCATGAATGACAAATTTTCTCCGGGGGTGAATAGTGTTTTATGAATAGTAAAATTTTTGAACGCTTCTCAGAATCACAAACTGACTCCGAAAATGATGAATAGTGATCGATGAATAGTAAAATTTTTGAAAGTTCAGGAAATGACCAGAATTTACGAGTTGTAACATATTATTTTGGATGGTAGGGTAAAAGTGTATGCAAAAAAAAAAGAAAAGAAAATCGAAAAATTAAGGAAAAAAAAAAAGAGAGAGAGAAAAAACATACGGAATACCATCCCGTTTCATTCTATGTTTGTTTTATATTTTTGTTATTTTTTATTTATTAGCTTAAGTCGAGTCTAGTCTTGGCTTAACAACGCCATCTTGTACATGTAATTAATCAAGTTGATTAACTCGCCACCAGTAAAGACTGCCTATATCCAACAAAACTGTGTATTCCATATCCCTACACCTCTGATAGTTTATCCTAGGTGCTTACGCCATGTGGTGGAGGTTTGATCCTTTCCCAAGCCTATGGTAATCTATTTTGCTATGACAGGTAGTGAGAGATATTTTCCATTTCCATATCGTGATATATACTTTATTACACCCGAGAGATGTGAGTATCTAGACACTATTTGTGAGGTGCTAGTGTATGACCTCCGTGCTTGTCTTTAGTCTTTAGTGAATGATTATTTGTTGTAATTAATTTTATATTAGTGTTAAATGACCCCTAACTTGTATTTTGATTAGAATAAAAGCGCATTTGCTTGAGGACAAGCAAATCTCAAGTGTAAGGGTATATGATGAGGTGAAAAATGATCCGTTTTTAGGGGGTCATTTAACCCCGGAATTGAATTTATTTGATCAAATATTGCCCTAAATCGTTCCTTTTGTGATTTTAAGTACTTTTGGAGTGAATTCTGGAAAAGGAAGCATTTTGGACGTTTTTGGAGCATAAAAGTGAAGAAAACGGCAAAGTCTTAATTTTCCTTGCTGGGAACAGTACCTGATGGCGTCACAAAATTCTACATGACGGCGTCAAGAGTAATACAAGAGGTGGAAGTGGATAAAGTCCGTGACGGTCCAGAAAGTTTTGTGCATTGGAGATGACGGCGTCACCCAAGGCCGTCATGTGTAAAATTAAAGAGTCATGGCCTAGGAAATTTCCTGAAGGCGTCACGTAGGCCGTCACGTGTTAACTTGTCAAAACTTGCGCGCGGAGTAGCTGATATTGTTTTGGTCATAACTTTTGCATACGAACTCGGATTTAGGTGATTCAAAAGCCCACGTGAAGAGGACGAAGAGATCTACAATTTGGTGAAGAAAGTTGGTCGTGATGCCGTCATGATTGGTCTGATGCCGTCATGATCGGGCTGACAGAAAATCAGTCTATAAATATAACATCGTAACTTAACTTTTTGTAAGCCCTAAACCCTAAGGTCGATTCCTAGGTTTAGGTAGGTGTTTTTCCAGTGACTTAGAGGGTTTCAATCACTCCATAAACATCTTGTAATGGTTTGTTGATTCTATCTTAATTATGTTTTCCATTATCATTGTTGTTTGCGTTTCTTTGATGATGATTTGCTAATTCACCTTGTGTCTACTTATGATTGTGTGAAACTTGTACATAATTGATTAGATCTTATTGATGCCTTGTTGATGTTTGTGTCTATCTTCATCAATTAGGGTGTGACACTTCGATAGGTCTAGTTGATTTAGATTATAATTCTTGATTCCTATTGTCTCTTGTTTGGTTAATTGTATTCGATGTTAGGCTTAAGAAAACTGGCATACTTCCATAGGGTAACATGCTTGAACGTCTTAAGAAACATGAACCTATGCGTACTAGGTTATTATGGTTGTATTTAATGCATGAGCGAATTCTAATGATCCCATGTTAGGAGCTTCTTGGAGGCTCGACATAGGAGTGAAGTAGGAGCTTATAGAGTTGGGGAAGTACGTACGCCACCCCACGAATGGTATTAAGGAATACAACCCGTCAGTTAAAACAAGGTGTGACAATTCAATAGGTAGAATTGGATAGCTAGCAAGGAGTAATATATCATGGGTAGACATGCTTCACATCCCTTGTAGAACCTTAGTTTAGTTTTCTTGCACGTTAGTTTAATTAGTAGCTTTTGGGTTAGTTGATTAGCAACTAATTCCGCCCCTCCTTCCAATACCCGAGATTTTTACGTACTTTTCATAAAATATAAAAACACAAAAAGAATCATCATTCACATTTAGACCTAGTTAGATTAATTTCAATCCTAACGACACTATTCCTGAGTTGAACGATCAATCCCCCGGTACTTGTCACTATAGTATACTACAACGATCAGATACACTGCCTGGTGGGGGTTGTAAGCTTCTCGAGATCCCTCGAGAGGTAAAGCCTGGTGCGATTCCCACGCATCAAGTTTTTGGCGCCGCAGCCCAGGGAATAGTTATTGTCTAGGTTATGATTTCTTTTTATTAGGTCTACTTGCTAGATTCCTTTCTAGTAAGATTTTATTTTATTTTTAGGATTTTCTTTAGTCTATCTATTTCTTCGTGTCTTTGTTCGTAACCTTTACCATCCGACATCATGGAAGGTGGTAACATCTTTGAACCCATCAACCCACCACAACAAGACCACCCACAAAACCCACCACTAGCAAACCAACCTCTTAGGCCCCGAACCCTAGGAGAGTATTCCTGACCTAGCCACCAAGGCTATCGAAACACTATTGAGCTCACCCAAGGAGCCAATGTGTCTCCCTTGCAATCCGACACCATCCGGTTGGTGCAAAGCGGATGTGCATTCCATGGACTTCGTTCCGAAGATCCTAATCAACATCTCAAGGACTTCCTTAAAATCGTAGATTCTATAGACCTTTATGTTACAACTAGAGAGTCGACCCGATTACGCCTATTCCAATTCTCTCTACGTGATCAAGCTAGTCAATGGCTTGAACGTTTACCCGCGGGATCCATCACCTCATGGGATGATCTCACCACTCGTTTCCTTGCTCAATTTTTCCCACCAGGGAGAACTACCAAGCTTGGAAATGATATCTGGATGTTTCAACAACGTCAAGGTGAAACTCTATATGAAGCATGGACTCGATACAAGGACTTACTCCATAAAGTCCCTCATCATGGCATAGATCTTTGGCTCCAAGTCCAAATCTTCTATGACCATATCGATCTCTCCACAAGGCGAACCATTGACCAATCGGCCGGCGGTAAGCTACATGATCTAAGTGCGGAAGAATCATGGGAACTCATAGAAGATCTTGCTCTCTATGACAACGAAAGTTCGAATGATCCCCGTGATTTGAACAAAATGGTCAAGGCAATATCTCTGCCTTCGAACAATTCTAGCACTCCCGACCGTAGGATCATGGAACTTGAGGATCAAGTCAAGTTTCTCATGAAATCTTACGAAGCTCCTAAGCCTTCAAGCCAAGTGAACAAAATCACTTCTTCATGCGAAATATGTAGTGGTCTCCATGACACTCGTGATTGCGTGAAACTCCCCGGAACAGCTTTTGTGGACTACGCATCCTCGCGTACCGACGAAGTGGGAGATAAGTGGTACACTTTCAAACCCGAGCCAAACCCTTAGGGTGATTCCTATAACCCTTCTTGGAAAAATCACCCGAACCTTAGGTGGAAACAAAACCAAAACAATTCTTCCAATCCACCTAATCGTTACCAACCAAACAGTCCACCCTCCAACCACACTTTCAACAACAATCCTTCTAATAACTATGGTAGTACCAATAATCATGAAGGATTGATATCCAAGTTTATGGCATCTCAAGAAGCTCGCATAGCTAAGTTTGAAACCGAATTCAATCAACAACAAACGAAGATGACCAATAAGATTGACAACTTATTGAAAGCCCTCAACAACCAAGCGTTAACTACACCTAGGAAGGATACTAGAGACGCCAATAGCGGAATCCAAATTAAGGACCCCTCGTCATCCAAACACGTCCACTTTGTCAATGTTGTCACCATTAAGCCAATTGATAAGGATATAGAAGAAAGTGACAAGGATGAAGTTGGAGTAGAGACCGAGACAAGGGATGAAATTAAGGAAGTTGAGGTTAATAAGGGAAAAAAGTTAGAGGAAGTAGAAAATGTAGAAGAGTACTTTGATAAGTTACCCACCAAGGAAGAACGGGAATATCTCAAGGATTTATTCAATGATCCCGAGACACCATATATCCTTGGTTTACCCCTTATTAAAGTAGGTGATCCCTCTAACATTAACATACCATGCAACATTGGGCATTTGCATGTATGGAAAGCTTATATCGATCCTAGGTCTCCTATAAACATCATGAGTAGGACTTATTATAATTAGGTAATGAAGAAGCAACTTGGTTATAGGATGATGCCCAACAAGAACTTGCTAAGTAATTTTGTAGGTAGAGTGAAAGGATTGCATGTGATTGTCGGAAACTTCACTTATGAGACCAATTTTATGATAGTGGAGGATACTCGTCCGATGATAGACGATTGCCTAAGTCAAGTAGTGTTCGGAAAACCGTTCGTTGAAGCCTCTAAGATGAGTTATGATCCGACTCTAGGGATAGTTAGATTCAAGGAAGAGAATGATGAGATTGCTTACCAAATGCCCTATAAAATTGAACAATACCGCCTCCTATCGAACATAGAAAAGGAACACAAACAAGCAGTTTACTATATGAATGATGAGGATAGACGTAGAGGAGTAGAGTATGTTATGAATAGAATACTTGGTTTCTACAAAGAATGCTTGCAGCTGGGTCCGGAATACAAAACTAATATAAGAGATGACCTAGAAAGTGAGACCAACGATGAGGTCACGTAATAGCCCATGACCTTGAGTCTAGCTATAAGACTTGTAAATAAAGGAAAGCGCTTCTTGGGAGGCAACCCATGCTTTGTGTGATTTTTATTTGTTTGATTATTATTTGTTTCCGTATGCATGCTTTATTTTTATTGTAGGTAGATCATGTTTCAAACTAAAATGGTGAAAATACTTTATTTTGTCATTTGGCTTAGTCTTAACTTCATCCAAAGGGTATTTCGCAAAAGATAAGTGTAAGGGGAAACCCCAAATATGTTTTTAAGAAACAAAATCGATCATGATTCTCCATAATACTAAATGGACATGTATATTCGTATTTGTTAGAGTCAAATGCTTGTATCGAGTCATGATGATGTTTTGCAGGATTTTCCAGGAAGTAGGACATAAGTTTTTCCAGAAATTTTCCAAAAACTTAACATAAGAATTTCTGCAGATCACTTCTGACGGCGTCAGGAATTAACTCCTGACGGCGTCATGTGTAAAATTCTGGAAATTTTGCTAGTTTTGTTTTTCTAACGGAGTCTTAAAGTTTTTGTTAATTCTTTAGTTTTATAAACTCCAGGAAATCTGCAAACATTCATTCAACAAGCATTATATCTTACATTGCTTTCTAGGATTTGTTAATATATATAGATTGCCGCCGATTTTACGCGAGGTTGCCTTGTTTGTTTTCTCAGGTTTAACAGGTTATGTATGACAAGAAGATGATTTATATTTCTGGAAGGGAAGCTTTGATTGTTCATTTTCTTGGAGGAAGATCTAACCTTGTTGACACACTATCCACACCGAACGAATCAGGGGGAGTATTTGATTTCATTCTTTTACCTATTTCACTTTTACATTCTTTAATTGAACATAAGGGACAATGTTCATCCTAAGTGTAAGGGGAGGGTAAATGATGATACCTTATAGGATACTATTGCACTTGAGTTTGTTTGTTTAATGGTAGGTGTGTAATAAAACTATGAGAAATACTTGTTAGTGTAATTTTAGCGCCAAATTTAAAATTTTTTACAACATTTATGAGTGAAACTTTAGCCTTAGCAAGCGTCTCATGGATAGGAGTCGTATGACTAGCACAAAACCGTACCACTCAGAAAAATTTTCCACCCAAATATGTGAGGTTCGCCTTTAGATTTGATAGGAAAAGCATTTATTATTAGTGCTATGAGTGTACCGGTAGCATTTAGATTCTAGAACTTGCGTTAGTGATCCATCCCGAGACCGCTAGTGAGACTACATTCGTGTAGTAGGATTTACTACATGATAAGAGGCATTAGGATCACCCTTGTGTTAAACCCATATCATAATTACTTGACCATTTAAGTCATATTACTTGGCTAGTTAAGTCAATTAATTTTTCCCACACACTTAGCGTTGTACTCACTTTTAGTACACGAAACCCCTAGTACACCCCTCCGAGCCTATCTTATCGTTTCTAACTTTAAGCATCTTACTTAAAGGAAGAATTTGTTACACCCCACTTAAATGTACACCCAAATAGCCTTAGCCTTCCGTGTATGCACTCATATTTGGTGCATTATTGTGATTTGTTTAAACCCTTAGTTAATTATCTAATTGATTACATGGTTGCTAAGTCGAGTCATATCCTTGTACATATTGTTTTGGAACGATTGGGACTCATGGGTAAAGTACTTGTCTTATAGAGTAATGGGGAAGAACATCATATATTACCCCCATATGTACGTTAATCTTAAAAGTACTCCAAGTGTTTTGATTATCTTAATTCGAGTCATTAGATTAGTTTATTGTAAAGTATGTAAAAATTTAAGTGTAAGGGGAATGTTCATTCGCTATGATGTATTATTTTTGATGGTAGGGTAAAAGTGTATGCAAAAAAAAGAAATTTTTTTTTTGAAAAATTAAGAAAAAAAAAAAGAAAGAAAAAGAAAAGAGAAAAAACATACGGACTACCATCCCGTTTCATTCTATGTTTGTTTTATATTTTTGTTATTTTTGATTTATTAGCTTAAGTCAAGTCTAGTCTTGGCTTGGCAACGCCATCTTGTACATGTAATTAACCAAGATGATTAACTCGCCACCAGTAAAGTTTGCCTATATCCAACAAAACCGTGTATTCCATATCCCTACACCTAACGTTATAACCCTTTAAAAGACCTCTTTGATAGTTTATCCTAGGTGCTTACGCCATGTGGTGGAGGTTTGATCCTTTCCCAAGCCTATGGTAATCTACTTTGCTATGACAGGTAGTGAGAGATATTTTCCATTTCCATATTGTGATATACTTTATTACACCCGAGAGATGTGAGTATCTAAACACTATTTGTGAGGTGCTAGTGTATGACCTCCGTGCTTGTCTTTAGTCTTTAGTGGAACGATTATTTGTTGTAATTACTTTTATATTAGTGTTAAATGACCCCTAACTTGTATTTTGATTAGAATAAAAGTGCGTTTGCTTGAGGACAAGCAAATCTCAAGTGTAAGGGTATATGATGAGGCGAAAAATGATCCGTTTTTAGGGGGTCATTTAAGCCCGGAATTGAATTTATTTGATCAGATATTGCCCTAAATCGTTCCTTTTGTGATTTTAGGTACTTTTAGAGTGAATTCTGAAAAAGGAAGCATTTTGGATGTTTTTGTAGCATAAAAGTGAAGAAAACGGCAAAGTCTTAATTTTCCTTGCTGGGAACAGTACCTGACGGCGTCACAAAATTCTACATGATGGCGTCAAGAGTAACACAAAATTCTACATGACGGCGTCCAGAAAGTTTTGCGCATTGGAGATGACGGTGTCACCCAAGGCCGTCATGTGTAAAATTAAAGAGTGATGGCCTAGAAAATTTCCTGAAGGCGTCACGTAGGCCTTCACGTGTTAACTTGTCAAAACTTGCACGCGGAGTAGCTGATATTGTTTTGGTCATAACTTTTGTATACGAACTCGGATTTAGGTGATTCAAAAGCCCACGTGAAGAGGACGAAGAGATCTACAATTTGGTAAAGAAAAGCTGGTCGTGACACCGTCATGATAGGTCTGACGCCGTCATGATCGGGCTGACAGAAAACCAGCCTATAAATATAACATCATAACTTCACTTTTTGTAAGCCCTAAACCCTAAGGTCGATTCCTGGGTTTAGGTAGGTGTTTTTCCAGCAACTTAGAGGGTTTCAATCACTCCATAAACATCTTGTAATGGTTTGTTGATTCTATCTTAATTATGTTTTCCATTATCATTGTTGTTTGCTCTTCTTTGATAATGATTTGCTAATTCACCTTGTGTCTACTTATGATTGTGTGAAACTTGTATATAATTGATTAGATCTTATTGATTCCTTGTTGATGTTTGTATCTTTCTTCATCAATTAGGGTGTGACACTTCGATAGGTCTAGTTGATTTAGCTTATAATTCTTGATTCCTATTGTCTCTTGTTTGGTTGATTGTATTCGATGTTAGGCTTAAGAAAACTGGGAGACTTTCATAGGGTAACATGCTTGAACATCTTAAGAAACATTAACCAATGCGTACTAGGTTATTATGGTTGTATTTAATGCATGAGCGAATTCTAATGATCCCATGTTAGGAGCTTCTTGCAGGCTCGACATAGGAGTGAAGTAGGAGCTTATAGAGTTGGGGAAGTACCTACGCCATCCCACGAATGGTATTAAGGAATACAACCCGTCAATTAAAACAAGGTGTGACAATTCGATAGGTAGAATTGGATAGCTAGCAAGGAGTAACATATCATGGGTAGACATGCTTCACATCCCTTGTAGAACCTTAGTTTAGTTTTCTTGCACATTAGTTTAATTAGTAGCTTTTGGGTTAGTTGATTAGCAACTAATTCCGCCCCTCCTTCCAATACCCGAGATTTTTACCTGCTTTTCATAAAATATAAAAACATAAAAAGAATCATCCTTCACCTTTAGACCTAGTTAGATTAATTTCAATCCTAACGATACTATTCCTGAGTTGAACGATCAATCTCCCCGTACTTGTCACTATACTATACTACAACGATCAGGTACACTGCCTGGTGGGGGTTGTAAGCTTCTCGAGATCCCTCGAGAGGTAAAGCCTGGTGCGATTCCAACGCATCACCGGGCTATGGATCAGATATACAGTGGGTATAGACCCGTCCTTCTTCCATGGTGTTACTAAAACTAATACTAACTACTTAATAAACTATTAATAATTAACTAACTACGAGCTAACTTAAATGCTATTACATCAATTAGGTGACCGAGTCTTCTATAGGAATAATTGTATTCCTAACAAAAGCTATCATAAATCATCTTTGAAACCCGAAGTCGGACCCCTTAAACCAAAAACAAGATCTAAGACTCCACCACCTAGAAAACCAAGTAGTCCTCATCCTAGGTCTAAAATCCCTCAACCTAGAGTAAACCAAAATAGACGAAACTTTCATCAAATGTGGAACTTCAATCCTTGGGGAATGATTCCACCATATATACACCCAAGTCAAATGCAAAACATGTTTGGACCAAGCAAGTTTAGCCAAGTGAGACAATGGGGACCAACAAGATAGTTTCGTCATACTTCGGCAAACTTGGTTACTTATCCGGTTCCGTTAGTTCTTGCCATCCTTTGGAAGACATTGAAGAATGAAAACAAAAAGGTACACATCTCTTTTAATTTTTATGTCAAGATTGCATGCTTAGTTTAAAATCTAGTTTATATATATATATATATATATATATATATATATATATATATATATATATATATATATATATATATACACACACACACATTTTTTTTTTCAGTAACAACACCGCAAAAAAAAAAAAAAATAATAATAATAATAATAAAAATAACTCAAAGTTTTGGGCGGGCGGCCCCCTTAATGTTTAAGGGGACCGACAGCCAAATAAGGGGCGGCCCCCTTAATGTTTAAGGGGCTGGCCAGCTTTTTCTCTCTCCCCGCTTTTCCCACTTAAACTCATTACCAAACACTCAAAAAAACTCACCTCTCCCTCTCTTGTACCTGCTGTAAACGAAACCCAAACCCAAAACTATCAAAAATACACCTCCAAATCACCAAATTAATCTTGTTTCGCAAAGGGCAAATACCTATAACACGATTAGCAACATGTATTGTAAGTTTTTCATACCACATTTTATCTAATTTTATCAAATTTGGTCTTAATCAAGATTATGCATTTTATTTCAATTTCTTCAATTTCATTTTTTCTTTCAATTGAGTCTAGGATTTCCATAACTAAATGCTTCCCATAGGTTTAGAATGTTTAATTAACATTAAAACCCAATAATCACAACCCCTCTTACTAAAATTTTTGAAAAAGTTCATACATTAGTTTTTGAAATTTTTCTTAAACACATTGTTGAATAATGCTATAAAAACTTGTTAAAACTAATCACATTGTGTTTTTACAACTTGTTAATCATAAAAATATAAGTTTCAATACATTGAAAATAATTTTATATAAACAAAAGAGGGTGTTTGGATTATGTCAAAAAGTTTTCAAAATTAAGTCAATATAATTTTTATAACACAATGTCAAGATTATGAATATAAAACTAGTAATTTAGAGTCGTCGAGATATATAATTCGTATATATATTGACATTTTAGTAGCTATTTTTTATAATAAGGAAGCGTTTGGTTTAAATTAGAAACTATATTTTTGAGTCAAAATCTAAATTATCTTTCTCAAAACAAATCACTTACATAAGAAACTCGTAAGAAATAGCTAGTTATACAATCTAATGTATATGTAGCAAAGTTTCAAGATATATTAAGATGCTTAAAGGGGTGTTATGGTTTATTCCATGACAACTTTCTAAACATCGTAAAATATATCTAGAACGAGTTAAAAATAAAAATAAGGAACATAGTAAACTACTTCTTAAGTTTAAGGTCTTAGAGTCGAAGTATGTTTACGTTCCACATATGTCATAATAACATATGCATTATATTTTTTTTAACATTATCTTAATTTTCTTTATTATCGTGTTTAGGTAAACATGCCCAAAGTCATTACCGAAGATATTTCCCAAACCAAAAACTACATTCCTAAAGTCTCTCAACTTCCCACCACCTCTCCTTCCATTGCTCGTATCTATCGTCAAATTGAGGATAGAAACATTCATGAAGGTCGTGTTGTAGAACAAGCTTACTATCAATCCGATTGCATTGAACGTTTATTTTCAAATGTTAGATTCGAATGTCTTTACCAAATCAATGAACCCATCATTCCCCATTTCATTCTCGACTTCTATAGCCAAGTCACGGTCCAAACCGATGAATTTGGTTCCATTCTCATCTCATTCATGATCCAACATGAATTCATTACTCTAACTCTTGCAAAATTTGGGCAAATCCTTCAAATTCCTTTTTCCGGTCAATCCGTCTTCACCAAAGAATGGGATCTTGGTGCTCTTCAACGTTGTCGTCCAACTTTTGGTCCTTATTTCTCTGAAATTCCTTCTCCCGGAGAAATTCGTCAAATGCTCAGGTTAGCCCGTGAAACTAGCACTCACAAAATCAAGTCCAAAAATGTCGATATTTCTGAAAACCAAATTCTACTCAAAGAATTAAGCCCCGACATGAAGCGTTGGGAAGAACTCATTCGCGAGAATGCGTTTGGTACCGGAGGCCACCGTGACCATCTCCCGGCATGCCTCACTCACATGTTGTATTGTGCGGTTGCCGAACAACCTTACAATTTGGCTTATTTCTTTATCAAGCGTATTGAATGTGCAAGAGCTACTCCTAAGGCTAATCTTCCGTATGGTATGTTCCTCACTCATCTTTATCATCATGGCCTTCAAAACTATCCCGATCTTGATGGTAGTATTTATCAACCCATCTATCCAACCTTGCGTCCTCTCGTTCTTAAACAAGCCCGTAAACCTCGCAGTGATAAGGGTAAATCTCATCGTCATAGTTTCCATGGTTCATCATCTCGTCAATAGGATGACGAAGAGGATGAATACATTCATCGTGCCCCCTCTCCAAATATGTTTGTTGATGACTTGGAGGATCTTGACTATACCGAGTACCAAGTACCATCTCCTTCCACTCAAACCAACCAAGTACTATTTGAGCGACAAAGTTGCTCAACCAACACCAAAGGATGCATGAGGAGATGAGAGGAGGCTTCAATTCCATTTCCAAGACGCTTGGAGGATTGTTCCGAAAGAAGAAGAAGAAGTGATGGGGAGTGTTATATTTGCTTTAGATATTTATGTTTGTTGAACAATTGGTGTTTTATGTTTGTTGAATAATTGTTACTTATGTGCTATATTTCCGAGATTTATTCAGAAATAGTTATGTGTTGCTATGGTTTTTGGTACCTTAGAACTATAACTTTAATGACTCATTATTATTATTAGTTGTTCTACTAATATGCATGCATGTCTTTTTATATCTATTATATGTTTGCATGATTAATATATGATTATATATGAATTAGTTGCTTTTCTAATAGACCAAAACTAATATGAATTGTTCCAATAGAGCTTGCTGCAAACACAAAACAAAAATAAACCACTTTTAGAAAAAATTTGGAATTTGGTCGCCTGGAAAATTACCAGATAGGCGGCCTCCTTAATGATAAAGGGCGTCCCCTTTAATTTTAAGGGAGTTGGCCATGAATTAAGGGGACCGGCCATCTAGAACAGTTTTTACACTGTTTTTTTTTTGCACCTTGTGACTCCTTTTGCTAGTCCCAACTACCATTTCCCTTAAAAACTAATCTGATTTTGGAATCTAACCATGTATTTTCAAATTAATTCCATTTCTAAACATGCTTTCATGCTATAAAATCCTTATACATCTTTCATCCACACTCCATCATCATCACACTTATCAAACTCAACCAATTCATCATGTCATCACCAAAAACCACCACCTCCAACAAAGCCAAGAAACAAAAACTTGTTATCATACCACCAAAACAACTCTTCATTGATCTCACAAATGAAGATAACACCACTCCATCACCACCACTTCAATGTTCATCTCCTAGTGATCCCAATGCACCATCCAAAACACCATCAACTCACGGAAGCTCTACCTCCTCCATACCATCATCATCATCAATCAAAGACTACATCAACACTCACTTATCACCTCCACCAAGAATACCACCACCACCACCTATTGAAAATGCATCTTTAGACATCACCCTTTCATTATCACCCATCACACCTCTTGATGCACAATTTTCACCATCACCACTCAACCCACCAAACTTCAACCCCATCCCATGGAGCCTACTTGAAGCTCATGGTGATACTTGCCTTTGTTGCATCCATAACCGTACCATCATCTTTGGCCTAAGAGATGAAATACACTACATGTTTTCATATATTGAAAGCTTGTTCCCTCAACCTCCACCAACAACATTCACACCTCCACCACCAACATCAACCACACCTCCACCTCCACCAACATCAAACACACCTCCATCAACACCATCATCTCCACCTACAACATTGCTTTCCCCAAACTAAGCATGTCTCATGTTTGGAAAATAAAATTGTTTCAACCATTTTGATGGCAAACTCTAGGAAAAACATTTCTATTAGAGTTTTGGTTGCTAGTTTGGTTATGTTATTTTGTATGCTTGTAAGCCCATAAAGCATTAGTTTATTGGATATCTTGTTTATACATCATGGATGCATTTTGCTTGTAACCATATTATCATTTAGTAGAAATGATATTTTTATGCTCTACTTGCTTGTTTTTTTATATACATATATACTTGTTTCATGCATCATATATGTTGTGTATTCTAAATATTTTTGCAAGCATTCCATATCTCGAATTGTCTTATAACATTAAAATGAGGGGGGGGGGGGGGGTACATGTCAAGGGGGAGCTCAAACATCATTAGGATAACCTTTTTGATGCTAACAAAAAGGAGGAGAAATGATATAAACTCACTAAATACTTGTATACATATTAATTTTTGATTTAATGAGTTTAAATTTTGTAATCATCAAAAAGGGGGAGATTGTTGATATAAATAATGCGTAAAAACGTTATTAATATTTCTCGATATCCCTATGTTTTGACGACTACAAAATCTTAAATCATTAAACGTAAAATCATTACGTAAACAAGTATTTAGTGACAAAATATCATTATATCCAACTTAATCACTTAAGGTATGAATAAACAATTGGCTAATACATTTTATGATCAAAAGAAGGTTTATTTAATCATTACAAATTATATAAAATGGTATAAACATTTTATATATTTAGCAAAACACTTTTGGTAATTAAAGGAAAATGTTTAATTCATAATAAATATATGAATTCAAATTTTTAACCAAAATCAGTTAAATTTTCACCAAATAAACTTTCCCCAGAAAAGACAAAGATTTCTGGCCGTTACAGGAGGGCGGCCCCTTAATTATAAGGGGTGGCCCCCTTAATTTTAAGGGGGCCGGCCACCATTTAAGGGGGCCAGCACGCTCCTATTGTCAAAAATCTTTGCTTATAAATACTGGTTCAATCCTGCATTTTTACCTCACCTTTTTGATGAGTGGGAATTGCACCAGGCTTTACCTCTCAAGGGATCTTGAGAAGCTTACAACCCCCACCAGGCAGTGTACCTGATCGTTGTAGTATTGTATAGTGACAAGTACCGGGGGATTGATTGTTCAGCTAAGAATAGTGTCGTTAGGATTGAAATTAATCTAACTAGGTCTAAAGGTGAAGGATGATTCTTTTTGTATTTTTAAATTTTTTAAAAAGCAAGTAAAAATCTCGGGTATTGGGAGAGTGGGCGGAATTAGTTGCTAATCAACTAACCCAAAAGCTACTAATTAAACTAATTAACAAGAAAAGTAAACTAGGGTTCTACAAGATAAGTGAAGCATGTCTACCCATGATATGTTACTCCTTGCTAGCTATCCAATCCTACCTATTGAATTGTAACCTTGTTTTAATTGACGGGTTGTATTCCTTAATACCATTCATGGGGTATCGCACATAACTCCCCAATTCTATGAGCTCTTATCTCCTCCTACACCATGCCCAACACAACTATAGGGATTGTAAACAGTGGCTCATGCATTAAATACAACCAATAAATACCTTAGTGCAATAGGTTCATGTTTCCTAAGACGTTCAAGCATGTTACCATTTGGAGATCTGCCAGTTTTCTTAAGCCTAACATATAAATCATTCAATCAAAACAAGAATCAATAGGAAACAAGGATTATAAACTAAACCAACTAGATCTATTGAAGTTGTCACGCCTTAATTGATGGAGATAGACACAACATCCACAAGAAATCAATGAGATCTAATCAATTATATACAAGTTTCACATAATCATAAGTAGACACAAGGTGAATTAGCAAATCATCATCAAAGAAAAGCAAACAAGAATGATAATGGAAAACATAATTAAGATAGAATCATCAAACCAATACATGATGTTTATGGAGTGATTGAAACCCTCTAAGTTGCTGGAAAAACACCCACCTAAACCCAGGAATCGACTTTAGGGTTTAGGGCTTACAAAAAGTGAAGTTATGATGTTATATTTATAGGCATGTTTTCTGTCGGCCCTTCTTGATGGCGTCAGCCCGTTACTCTTGACGTCGTCAAGACCATTTTTTCACCAAATTGTAGATCTCTTCGTCCTCTTCGCGTGGGCTTTTGAATCACCTAAATCCGAGTTCGTATGCAAAAGTTATGACCAAAACAATATCAGCTACTCCGCGCGCAAGTTTTGACAAGTTAACACGTGACGACCTTGGGTGACGCCTTCACATTCTCTCTGGGCCATCACCACTTTTACTCTTGACGCCGTCAGGTACTGTTCTCAGCATGGAAAATTAAGTCTTTGGCGTTTTCTTCACTTTTATGCTCCAAAAACGTCCAAAATGCTTCCTTTTCCAGAATTCACTCACAAAGTACCTAAAATCACAAAAGGAATGATTTAGGGCAATATTTGATCAAATAAATTCAATTCCAGGCTTAAATGACCCCCTAAAAACGGTTCATTTTTCACCTTATCATATATCCCTACACTTGGGATTTGCTTGTCCTCAAGCAAATGAGCTTTTCCACCAATCAAAATACAAGTTAGGGATCATTTAACACTAACATAAAAGTTATTACAACAAATGATCGTTCCACCTTAGTCAAAACAAGCATGGAAATTATACACTAGCACCTCACATTAAGTATTTGGATACTCTCATCTCTCGGGTGTTGTAAATTTATATGTCATAATTGGAAATGAAGAAATATCACTCTCTACCTATCATAGCAAATAGATTACCATAGGCTTGGGAAAGGATCAAACTTCCACCACTTGGCGTAAGCACCTAGGATAAACTATCAAAGAGGCCTTTTAAAGGGTTATAACGTTAGGTGTAGGGGATATGAAAAACACGGTTTTGTTGGATAAACAGATATTTTACTGGTGGCAAGCTAACAATCTTGGTTAATTACATGTACAATATGGCGTTGCTAAGCCAAGACTAGACTCGACTTAAGCTAATAAATGAGAAATAACAAAAAACATAAAATGAACATAGAATAAAAAGGGATGGTAGTCCGTATGTTTTTTCTCTTTTTCCTTTTCTATTTTTTTTTCTTTTCTTTTTCTTGTTTTTTTTTTTTTTTTTTTTTTTTTTTTTTTTTTGCATACACTCTTACCCTACCATCCAAAATACTACATCATAGGGAATGGAAACTCCCCTTACACTTGAATTTTTACATACTTTACAATAAACTAATCTAATGACTCAAATTAAGAAAATTAAAACACTTGGAGCACTTTTAAGATTAACGTGCATATGGGGGTAATAAATGATGTTCTTCCCCATTACTCCATAAAATAAGTACTTACCCATGAGTCCCAATCGTCCCAAAACAATATGTACAAGGATATGACTCGACTTAGCAACCATGTAATCAATTAGAAAGTTAACTTAGGGTTTAACAAATAACAATAATGCACTAAAAATGAGCGCATACACGGAAGGCTAAGGCGATTTGGTTGTACATTTAAGTGGGGTGTAACAAATTCTTCCTTTAAGTAAAATGCTTAAAGTTAGAAACGAAAAGATAGGCTCGGAGGGGTGTACTAGGGGTTTCGTGTACTAAAAATGAGTACAACGCTAAGGGTGTGGGAAAAATTAGTTGACTTAACTAGTCAAGTAATATGACTTAAATGGTCAAGTAATTATAATACGGGTTTAACACAAGGGTGATCCTAATGCCTCTTATCATGTAGTAAATCCTACCACACGAATGTAGTCTCACTAGCGGTCTCGGGATGCATCACTAACGCAAGTTCTAGAATCTAAATGCTACCGGTACACTCATAAGCACTAATAATGAATGTTTTTCCTATCAAATCTAAAGGCGAACCTCACATATTTGGGTGGAAATTTTTTCTGAATATACGGTTTTGTGGTAGTCATACAATCTCCTATCCATGAGACGCTTGCTATGGCTAAAGTTTCACTCCTAAATGTTGTAAAAAATTTTAAATTTGGCGCTAAAATTGCACTAACAAGTATTTATCATAGTTTTATTACACATCTACCATCAAACAAAATAAACTCAAGCGAAAGTGCATATGTAAGGTATCATCTTTTTACCCTCCCCTTACACTTAAGATGAACATTGTCCCCAATGTTCAAGTAAAGAATGTAAAAGTGAAAAAAATAAAAAGAATGAAATCAAATACTCCCCTGATTCGCTCGGTATGGATTATAGGTTGGCCAGATTAGATCTTCCTCCAAGAAAATGAACAATCAAAGCTTCCCTTCTAGAATATATATCATCTCCTTGTCGAACATAACCTGTAAATCCTGACAAAAATAGACAAGACAACCTCGCGTAAAATCGGCGGCATCCTATATAAGTTACTAAATCCTAGAAAACAAAGTAAGATATAATGCTTGTGGAATGAAGTTTGCAGATTTCCTGGAGATTATAAAACTTAATAATTCACAAAAACCATAAGACTCCGTTAGAAAAACAAAACCGGTAAAATTTCCAGATTTTTAACTCCTGACACCGTCAAGAGTAAACTCGTGACGCCGTCAGAATGGACCTGCAGAAATTCTTATGTTAAGTTTCCGGAAAATTTCTGGAAAAACTTGGTCCTACTTCCTGGAAAATCCTGCAAAACTTCATTATGACTCAATACAAGCATTTGACTTTAACAAATACGAATATACATGTTCATTTAAAATTGTGGAGAATCATGATCGTGTGTTTCTTGAAAACATATTTGGGGTTTCCCCTTACACTTATCTTTTGCAAAAATACTTTTAGGTTGGAGTTAAGACTAGGCCAAACAACATAGTAAAGTATTTCCACTTTTTAATTGAGAAACATGATTTACCAACAATAAAAATAAAGCATGCATACGGAAGCAAATAACAAACAAATAAAATGAAAATCACACAAAACATGGGTTGCCTCCCAAGAAGCGCTTTTCTTTATTTACGAGTCTTGTAGCTAGACTCAAGGTCATGGGTTACTACGTGATTTCATCATTGGTTCCACTCTCTAGGTCGTCTTCTAAACCAGTTTTGTATTCCGGACCTAGTTGCAAACATTCTTTGTAGAAACCAAGCATCCTACTCATAACATATTCAACTCCTCTACGTCTATCCTCCTCATTCCTATAATAAGCCGCTTGCTTGTGTTCTTTTTCGAAATTAGAGAGAAGGCGGTATTGCTCAATCTTGTATGGCATTTGATAGGCAACCTCATCATTCTCTTCCTTAAACCTAACTATCCCTAGAGTCGGATCATAACTCATCCTAGTGGCCTCAACAAATGGTTTCCCAAATATTATTTGACTTAGGCAAGCATCTATCACCGGACGAGTGTCCTCAACTATCATAAAATCGATCTCATAGGTGAGATTCCTTATAATCACATGCAATCCTTTTACTCTTCCCGCAAAATTACTTATCAGGTTCTTATTAGGCATCATCCTAAAATTAAGTTGCTTCTTCATCACCCAATTGTAATAAGTCCTAGTCATGATGTTCACGGGGGATCTAGGGTCGATGTAAGCTTTCCATATATGCATGTGCCCGATATTGCATGAGATGTTAATGTTAGAGGGGTCTCCCATTTTGTTAAGGGGGTCGCCAAAGATATATGTTCTCTCAGGACTATCGAATAAATCTTTATGGTATTCCCGTTCTTCCTTGGTTGGCAACTTATCAAAGTATTCTTCTATAGGCTCTACCTCCTCTAATTCCTTTCTACTATCAACCTCAACTTCCCTATTCACATCCTTAGTCTCGGCTTCTATCCTAACTTCATTCTTGTCACTCTCTTCCATCTCCTTATCTATCAGCTTAATAGTGACAACATTAACAAAGTGGACCTGTTTAGATGATGAGGGATCCTTAATTTGGTTTCCGTTATTGGTGTCCCTAGTGTCCTTCCTAGGTGTGACTAATGCTTGGTTGTTGAGGGCTTTCAACAAGTTGTCAATCTTGTTGGTCATCTCCGTTTGTTGTTGGTTGAATTCGGTTTCAAACCTAGCTATGCGAGCCTCTTGAGATGCCATAAACTTTGACATCAATCCTTCAAGATTGTTGGTACTACCATAGTTGTTAGAAGGATTGTTGTTGAAAGTACGGTTGGTTGGTAACGATTAGGCGGATTGGAAGAATTGGGCTGATTTTGTTTCCACCTAAGGTTTGGGTGGTTTTTCCATGAGGGGTTGTATGAATCACCGTATGTGTTTGGCTCGGGATTGAAAGTGTACCACTTATCTCCCGCTTCGTCGGTACGCGTGGATGCGTAGTCCGCAAAAGCTGTTCCGGGGAGTTCCACACAATCACGAGTGTCGTGGGGACCACTACATAATTCGCATGAAGAAGTGATTTTGTTCACTTGGCTTGAAGGCTTAGGAGCATCGTAAGATTTCATGAGAAACTTGACTTGGTCCTCAAGTTCCATGATCCTACGGTCGAGAGTGCTAGAATTGTTTGAAGGCAAAGATATTGCCTTGACCGTTTTGTTCAAGTCACGGGGATCATTCCAACTTTCGTTGTCATAGAGAGCAAGATCTTCTATGAGTTCCCATGATTGTTCCGCACTAAGATCACGTAGCTTACCACCGGCCGATTGGTCAATGGCTCGCCTCGTGGAGATGTCGATATGGTCATAAAAGATTTGGACTTGGAGCCAAAGATCTATGCCATGATGAGGGACTTTTTGGAGTAAGTCCTTGAAACGAGTCCATGCTTCATAAAGAGATTCATTTTGACGTTGTTGGAACATCAAGATGTCATTTCTAAGCTTAGTAGTTCTCCCCGGTGGGAAAAATTGAGCAAGGAAACGAGTGGTGAGATCATCCCATGTGGTGATCGATCCCGCGGGTAAACGCTCAAGCCATTGACTAGCTTGATCCAGTAGAGAGAATTGGAATAGACGTAAACGGGTTGTCTCTCTAGTTGCAACATCTAGGTCTATGGAATCTATGATTTTGAGGAAGTCCTTAAGATGTTGGTTTGGATCTTCGGAACGAAGTCCATGGAATGCACATCCGCTTTGCACCAACCGGATGGTGTCGGATCGCAAGGGGGTCACATTGGCTCCGGTGAGCTCAATGGTGTTTCGGTAGCCTTGGTGGCTAGGTCGGGAATACTCTCCTAAGGTTCGGGGCCTAAGGGGTTCTAGTTGTGGGTTTTGTTGTGGTGGGATGACGGGTTCAAAGATGTTACCACCTTCCATGATGTCGGATGGTAAAGAGTTACGAACAAAAGCACGAAGAAATAAGATAGACTAAAGAAGACCTAGAAATAAAAATAAAATCTTACTAGAAAGGAATCTAGCAAGTAGACCTAATAAAAAGAAATCCTAACCTAGACAATAACTATTCCCCGGGCTGCGGCGCCAAAAACTTGATGAGTGGGAATTGCACCAGGCTTTACCTCTCAAGGGATCTTGAGAAGCTTACAACCCCCACCAGGCAGTGTACCTGATCGTTGTAGTATAGTATAGTGACAAGTACCGGGGGATTGATCGTTCAGCTAGGAATAGTGTCGTTAGGATTGAAATTAATCTAACTAGGTCTAAAGGTGAAGGATGATTCTTTTTGTATTTTTAAATTTTATGAAAAGCAAGTAAAAATCTCGGGTATTGGGAGAGTGGGCGGAATTAGTTGCTAATCAACTAACCCAAAAGCTACTAATTAAACTAATTAACAAGAAAAGTAAACTAGGGTTCTACAAGATAAGTGGAGCATGTCTACCCACGATATGTTATTCCTTGCTAGCTATCCAATCCTACCTATTGAATTGTAACCTTGTTTTAATTGACGGGTTGTATTCCTTAATAACATTCATGGGGTATCGCACATAACTCCCCAATTCTATGAGCTCTTATCTCCTCCTACACCATGCCCAGCACAACTATAGGGATTGTAAACAGTGGCTCATGCATTAAATACAACCAATAAAGACCTTAGTGCAATAGGTTCATGTTTCCTAAGACGTTCAAGCATGTTACCATTTGGAGATCTGCCAGTTTTCTTAAGCCTAACATATAAATCATTCAATCAAAACAAGAATCAATAGGAAACAAGGATTATAAACTAAACCAACTAGATCTATTGAAGTTGCCACACCTTAATTGATGGAGATAGACACAACATCAACAAGAAATCAATGAGATCTAATCAATCATATACAAGTTTCACATAATCATAAGTAGACACAAGGTGAATTAGCAAATCATCATCAAAGAAGAGCAAACAAGAATGATAATGGAAAACATAATTAAGATAGAATCATCAAACCAATACATGATGTTTATGGAGTGATTGAAACCCTCTAAGTTGCTGGAAAAACACCCACCTAAACCCAGGAATCGACTTTAGGGTTTAGGGCTTACAAAAAGTGAAGTTATGATGTTATATTTATAGGCATGTTTTCTGTCGGCCCTTCTTGACGGCGTCAGCCCGTTACTCTTGACGTCGTCAAGACCATTTTTTCACCAAATTGTAGATCTCTTCGTCCTCTTCGCGTGGGCTTTTGAATCACCTAAATCCGAGTTCGTATGCAAAAGTTATGACCAAAACAATATCAGCTACTCCGCGCGCAAGTTTTGACAAGTTAACACGTGACGGCCTTGGGTGACACCTTCACATTCTCTCTGGGCCGTCACCACTTTTACTCTTGACGCCGTCAGGTACTGTTCTCAGCATGGAAAATTAAGTCTTTGGCGTTTTCTTCACTTTTATGCTCCAAAAACGTCCAAAATGCTTCCTTTTCCAAAATTCACTCACAAAGTACCTAAAATCACAAAAGGAACGATTTAGGGCAATATTTGATCAAATAAATTCAATTCCAGGCTTAAATGACCCCCTAAAAACGGTTCATTTTTCGCCTTATCACTTTTGCACTAATATTTTCTGTCCAAATCCTCTCAAATCATCTTCCTAAAACCTTTGATCATAAGTTTATTAGTTGTTGTTTCAAGTGATCCAGTCCCTCACCATTGAAAGTGCAAGAGAAGAATACTCTTTACATTTCAAATCAAGAAGTATTAAAGATTAGTTGTATAGCTTGTGTAAATTAATTGTAAAGTTTTGTAGTGCTTGTAATAAGTAGTTTTAGGGTGGTGTGAAATTTAGTATAGTAGAAGTAGTGGTGTGACGAAGAAGTAGTGAAGTAGTGAATAGTTGTGAAGTAGTTGTGGTGTGTACAAGTTGTGAAGAAGGTGTGCCAAGTCGTGAAGAAGTCGTGAGATTGGTTCTAGTTATTATTAGAACTCGACATTTAGCTTAGTGTCGTAAATTGGTGTAAGCAAAAGTTGTGTAAAGTTTCTCCGCCACAAGGGAGTTTGTTGACATAGTGAAGAAAACTCTCGAGTACGAGACTCGGGGAGTGGAGTAGGGCGAAGAGGTGCTTCGTAGCCGAACCACTATAAATCCTTGTGTTGTGGTTTGATCTTTCTATCTCTATGTTTTCTTTACTTTCATATTTACATTATATTTGTTTAGTTAGTTAGATTAAATTGTTCATATAGTGCGAGTGTTGAATTTCACATAAACAAGAATCGAAGTTTTTGAAAACAAAGTTTTTATAATATAAATTGACGTAAAACTAATCAACCCCCCTTCTAGTTTTCCACATAGTTATATGGGTTAGTTGACTAGCAATTAATTTCGCCCACTCTTCCAAACCCGAGATTTTAAATTTCTTTCCATAAAATATAAAAATACAAAAAGAATCATATCTCACCTCTAGACCTAGTTTAATTGAGTTTTAATCCTAGCGAACACTATTCTTTGAGTTGAACGATCAATTCCCCGGTACTTGCCACTATACTATACTACAACGGTCAGGTACACTGCCTGGTGGGGATTGCAAGCTTCTCAAGATCCCTTGAGAGGTAAAACCTTTTGCAAGGTTGCAAAACCACGCATCATTTTCCTATCGGTTTTTTTAGTTCGGTATGACTTCTAAAACTTCTCTCCATCCGGATCATATAGAATCGTCTTTATATGCCATGATCCGTCACCTTCCTTAGGTGGTTGTCCCAATTCCATTTACATTTATCACCTTCCCTTTTCCATTTGTTCATCCTTAAGTTGATAGGCATCACTCCTAGGAATTCAATCATTTTCCTAAAGTCTAAGGGGTCCTCAAAGGGGTTTAGTTCCTCATCCCTAGCTATGAGTTGCTCCACCGAGTGTGTTTGGTTTATGAACTCCTCCTCTAAATAAAATGGGCGTTAAGGTCCTATGAAGTCTCCATTGATCCAAGGTCCATATCTAGATGGTCTTCTATTCATTTCTACCCAATGGGGTGTTGCTTCATTCTCATTATCATAGCTATGCTTCTTAACATCGTAGACCGACCAAGTCTCACCTTCTCCTACCTCTATCTTAGATTCCTTATAATCAATCATGGCACTAGCGGTCGCTAAAAATCCTCTTCCTACTAGCAATGGGCATGTAGTGTCACTAACCATATCAAGGACATGAAAATCCACTAAGATAGTTAATCGTCCTACGTGAACTACTATATTTTTAATCATTCCTACCGGGTGGGCAACACTTCCATCCACTAGACCAATTATCACTTCCTTCTCCTCTAACTTTCCTAGCTTAAGTGTGGTGAAAAAGGATAAAGGAATCAAGTTGAGACTTGATCCTAGATCGGCTAGTGTGTCAAAAGCTTCGGAGTTCCCTATCCTACAAGGTAAAGCAAATATACCTGGATCATCAATTTTCTTAGGTAGTTTGTTTTGAATGAAAGTGGTCTCATTTTTGCCCAACTTAAGTCTTTCTTCATATTTTTCTAAGAGGGCATTGTAGTAGGGGGCACAGGCTAAGACATCAATGACCGGGCGCTCAAGGTGAAGTTCCTTAAATCCATCGCCAAGGTCTTGTGTAGGAGGTGTTTCAACTATGCTATTGACCGGTTCAATGTTGGATGTTTTATTCAATTTGTCCTTTTGAAAAATTTGGGTTTGCTTGAAACACGTGCTCATTGCATTGACCGAATAGTATTGCGGACAAGAATTAGGAGACAAAAATGATGATATGGCGTTAACGTTTAGTTTCGGGTTCTTGACCGTGTTGCTAGGGAGTGCTCCCATTTCTCGGTCGTTGAGAACTTTCAACAATTTGTTAATCTTATTTGTCATCTCACTTTGTTTTTGTTTGAAATCAGCTTCAAACTTTGCTAAACGAGCTTCTTGAGATGCCAAAAAATTAGACATCAATCCTTAAAAATTATTGGTACCACCATAGTTGTTGGAAGGATTGTTGTTGAAAGTGCGGTTAAGGGGTGGACCGTTTGATTGGTAACGATTAGGTGGAGTGGAAGAATTGTTTTGGGGTGCGTTTCGGCTTTGTTTCCACCTAAAGTTTGGGTGATTTTTCCTAGAGGGGTTGTATGAATCACCATAAGGGTTTGGCTCGGGTTTGAAAGTGTACCACTTGTCTCCCGCTCCGTTGGTATGCGAGGATGCGTAATCCGCAAAAGCTTGTTCGGGGAGTTCCATGCAATCACGAGTGTCGTGGGGACCACTACATAATTCGCATGAAGAAGTGATTTTGTTCACTTGGCTTGAAGGTTTAGGAGCTTCGTAGGATTTCATGAGAAACTTGACTTGGTCTTCAAGTTCCATGATCCTACGGTTAGGAGTCCTTGAATTGTTCGAAGGCAAAGATATTGCCTTGACCATTTTGTTCAAATCACGGGGATCATTCCAACTTTCTTTGTCATAGAGAGCAAGATCTTCTATGAGTTCCCATGATTCTTTTGCACTTCGATCATGTAGCTTGCCACCGGCTGCCTGATCAATGGTTTGCCTCGTGGAGAGATTGATATGGTCATAAAAGATTTGGACTTGGAACCAAAGATCTATGTCATGATGAGGGACTTTTTGGAGTAAGTCCTTATAACGAGTCCATGCTTCATAAAGGGTTTCACCTTGACGTTGTTGGAATATCAAGATGTCATTTCTTAGCTTGGTGGTTCTCCCCGGTGGGAAAAATTGAGCTAAGAAACGAGTAGTGAGATCATCCCAAGAGATCATGGATCCCGTGGGTAAACGCTCAAGCCATTGACTAGCTTGGTCACGTAGAGAGAATTGGAAGATACGCAATCAGGTTGTTTCTCGAGTTTCAACATCAAGATCTATGGAATCTATGATTTTGAGGAAATCCTTGAGATGTTGATTAGGATATTCGAAACGAAGTTCATGGAATGCACATCCGCTTTGCACCAACTGGATGGTGTCGCATCACAAGGGAGACACATTGTCTCCTTGAGTGAGCTCAATGGTGTTTCGATGGTGGCTAGGATGGGAGTACTCTCCTAAAGTGCGGGGTCTAGGAGGTTGGTTTGGTTGTGGTGGGTTTTGTTATGGTGGGTTGATGGGTTCAAAGATATTTCCACCTTGCATGATGGCGGTTGGTAATGGTTACAAACAAAGGAACAAAGAAATAAGATAGACTAAAGAAAACCTATAAAAATAAAAATCTTACTAGAAAGGAATCTAGCAAGTAGACCTAATAAAAAGAAATTTCAACCTAAGCAATAACTATTCCCCGGCAGCAGCGCCAAACACTTGATGCGTGGGATTGTGCCTACGCAAAAGGTTTTACCTCTCGAGAAGCTTGCAATCCCCACCAGGCAGTGTACCTGACCGATGTAGTATAGTGTAGTGGCAAGTACCGGGGGATTGATCATTCAACTTGGGGAATAGTGTTTGTTAGGATTGAAACTTAATTAAACTAGGTCTAGAGGTTAGGGATGATTCTTTTTGTATTTGTATGGTTTATGGAAAGCAAGTAAAAATCTCGGGTATTGGAAGAGTGGGCGGAATTAGTTGCTAGTCAACTAACCCAATTAACTACAAATGCAATAAAAATAAAATAACAAGAAATTAAATGTTGAGAAAAACAATAATGACAGAAACGTGTTTACTAAGATTTCACTACTCCCTAGCTATCTTTCATTAATTAACTAGTTTGTTACAATTGCATGGATGACGGGTTATATTCCTTAATACCATTCGTGGGGCCGTGTACGATCTTCCCCAACTCTATAAGCTTCTACCTCTTCCTATGTCGAGCCGACAACTAGCTCCTAACATGGCCTCCTTAATAGTCACTCATGCATTAAATACAACCATTAAAATCGTAGTACACATCCGATTCATGTTTCTTAAGACGTTCAAGCAAGTTACCAATTGGAGATTAGCCAGTTTTCTTAAGCCTAACATCGAAATCATTCATCTACAACAACTAATAACAAACAATCAACCAACAATCAATAGCTAGGTTTCATTACATCTAAGCAAACACAAACAAACCTAGCCTAGCATGTTAAAGTAAAGACAAGCATAAGATAGAATCAAACAACACATATACATATTGAATGATTATTGGAAGACTTATCTTTATTCAAACATGGATGAAAGAAGGGTTTGAAACTCTTGCAAGAAGGTGAAAATTCGACCTAGGGTTTGTGGTAAAGTTCCTCCAAAAGTTCTCTCCTTAATGAATGAAAATTAGAAAACCATATATAGAGATTACACGTCTGACGGCGTCACGTTATACTTCTAACGCCGTCAACTAGCCGCCAATACTCTTCTTGGATTGCTTAGATCCAGATCTGACGCCGTCACGTATAAATCTTCATATGGCCGTCACTTGTAAATTTGCTCTTGATGGCCTTGGCATTCCAAAGCATGACGCCGTCACTCTTTAAATCCCTAAAACATTCTGGCACATCTTGTGTAAACTTTATATCCACCTCTTTGCCAACACATGACGCCGTCACATGCAACTCTTGATGCCGTCAGGTACTATTTCCAGCTTGATTTTGGAGACTTTGTCGTTTTCTTTACTTTTCGCTCCAAAAACGTCCAAAATTCTTCCTTTTCCAGATTTCTTCTCAAAAGTACCTAAAATGACAAAAGGAACGATTTGAGGCAATATTTGATCAAATAATCACGACTTAGGGCTTAAATGACCCCCTAAAAGCGTAACACTTTTCACCTCATCAGCATAACATCAAGCCCTGAAATGAATTTCCTAATCCAAACAGCCTCCATAGCAGCTTCTAAAGCAGCAATGTATTCAGCTTCTGTTGTAGACATCACAATTGTACTCTGCTTCTTGCTCTTCCAGTCTACTGCTCCTTAATTGATAACAAAGATATAACCCATCTGAGACTTCGCATCATCTTTGTTACTTTGCCAGGACGCATCGCAGAAACCTGTAACACCAAGTTCTACATCTGGTTCTCCACCATATACCAAAAACATATCTTTTGTATTTCTCAAATACTTAAGAATATGTTTAACAACAATCCAATGTTTCTCACCTGGATTCTGTTGAAATTGATTAGTGATATTTTGAGCAAACGCCACATCTAGCCTTGTGCATTTTGCCGTATACATAATAGATCCTACAGCCGAAGCATAAGGAACTTTACTCATGCGATCCACCTCAGCAGGTGTTGAAGCACATAACTCATTACTTAAGCCATGTTTTACTTCCATTGGCAAATTCCTTTCTTGGAATTTTTCATATTGAATCTTTTCAATATTTTGTCAATGTAAGCACTTTGACTTAATCCAATTAACCGCCTTGATCTATCTCTATCGATCTTGATTCACAGAATATATGCAGCTTCTCCTAAATCTTTCATAGCAAAACAATTTCCAAGATATGCCTTAACTTTTTGCAAACTTGGAATGTCTTTTCCCATGATCAATATGTCATCAACATATAAAATTAGGAAAATTACATTATCACTCCCACTAGCTTTGTGATATACACATGGCTCATCAGGATTCTGAGTAAATCCAAACTTTTTAATCTCATAATCAAATCTCTTGTTCCATTGTTGTGAGGTTTGCTTCAATCCATAAATGGATCTTTGAAGTTTACATACACGATTTGGAAACTCTGGATTTTCAAACCCTTCTGTTTGTGCCATATAGATGTCTTCATCTAGACAACCATTTAAGAAAGCGGTTTTTACATCCATTTGCCAAATTTCATAGTCATAGTACGCTGCTATAGGTATGAGAATCCTAATAGCTCTTATGTGTGCTACAGGAGAAAAAGTCTCCTCGTAATCAATTCCAAAAGTTTGAGTAAAACCTTTAGCAACCAGAAGATCCTTATAGGTGTGTACATTTACATCCATGTTAGTTTTCTTCTTGAAGAGCCACTTACTCCCAACTACCTTAACATTAGGAGGAAGGTCTACTTCAATCCAGACTTCATTATCTTTCATGGATTGCATTTCCCCATTCATAGCAACCTTCCATTTATCCTCTTCAGGACTATTAATGGTAGCTCTATAACTAGTAGGTTCATTAAGATCCCCTAGCAGTTTCCTCAACCTCTACATTAAGAGATAGACGGTCAGGAGCTTTCACATGTCTAGAAGACTTGCGAATGGAAACTACTTCAACTTTAGGTGGAGGACCCAGACTTTCAGATTCTACAGGAAGTGTGCTAGTGTTTTCTAAAGGCAATGCATTATATTGATCATATTCTAGATCATAGATTCTCCCACTGACTTCTTGAGATACAAGATCTTTTTCAAGAAAGTCTCCATACCTAGCAACAAACACTTTGTTCTCAGGTGGGTAGTAAAAGTAGTAACCCATTGTTTCCTTTGGGTATCCTACAAAAATGCACTTTACAGATCTTTGTTGGAGTTTATCTGTTGAGTCACGTTTAACATACGCCTCACAACCCCAGATCTTTAAATAAGACAAGTTCAGAACGAGGGGGAGTATACTTCGAGGGGGAGCTTACATTAACATGGGATAACCTTTTTGATGCTAACAAAAAGGGGGAGAAGTGATATAAACTCACAATAATACTTGAAGATATACTAATTTTCGATTAATGAGTTTAAATTTTGTAATCATCAAAAAGGGGGAGATTGTTGACATAAATAATGTATGAAAACGTTATTTATATTTTTCGATATCTCTATATTTTGACGATCACAAAATGTAAACTCGTCAAACGTAAGATTACTACATAAACAAGTATTAAGCTAGTTTATATCACTATATCCAACTTAATCACTTAAGGTATGGATAAACATGTGCTTAATACATCTAATGATCAAAGGGATATTTAATTAACTAATACAAAGTTTATTTAAATATATAAACATATTATATATTTTTTGAAAAACACTTTTGGTAATAAAGAAAAATGTTTTAATCATACTAAATATATGATTTCAAATATTTAACCAAAATCAGTTAGTTTTTCACCAAATAAACTTTCCCCACTAAAAGACAACTGTTATGGCCGTTACAGCTGGGCGGCCCCCTTAATTATAAGGGGCGGTCCCCTTAATTTTAAGGGGGGCGGCCTTGATTTAAGGGGGCCGGCCACGCTCCTCTGTCAGAAACTGTCAGAATTCTTCTCTTATAAATACCACCTTAATTCTGGAATTTTGCCCCACCTTTTGCACGAAATTTTCAGATCTATAACTCTCTAAACATCCTCTAAAACCCTTTTATCATTTCTATATTAATCCTTGTTTCAAGTGATTCAATCCCTCATCATCCATTCTCATCTAAAGTGCAAAAGAAGAACACTCTTTCTACAACCAAGTTCAAGAAGTGTTGAAGAGTAGTTTTGCATAGTGTATATATATTCATTTGTGAATATTGTGTTGTGCTTGTGATTAATTGTGTAGAAGATATAGAAGTTGTGTAGATAATAGAAGTTGATAAGTAGTGAAGTAGGCTAGTTGTGAAGATAGGTGTGAAGTAGAAGATTGGTGTGTAGAAGATAGTTGTGAAGAAGATTGGTGTGTAGGATAATGGTGTGAAGAAGTTGTGATCAAGTTGTGAAGTTGTGTGGTGTGTAAATTGGTGTGTAAGGTTTTCTCCGCCAAAAGGGAGTTTGTTGACATAGTGAAGAAAACTCTCGAGTAGGTGACTCGGGGAGTGGAGTAGGAACAAGGAAGGTGTCCTTGTAGCCGAACCACTATAAATCCTTGTGTTGTGGTTTGATCTTTCTAACTCTTCTCATTACTTATTTATTTACCTTTACTATATTTGCTTTGTTAGTTAGTTACTATATAATTGTTCATATAGTGCAAGTATTGAGTTCACATAAACTAGAATCGAAGTTTTTAAAACAAACTTGTGTTCATAAATTTAAAAGGACGTAAAACTATTCAACCCCCCTTCTAGTTTTCCACAATTGGTATCAGGAGCCACGTCTAGCAAGATTTTTAAAATATATTGTATTTTAAAACTTGTAACGATCTATGGAATCTGAAAAATATTTAGAAGGGCAATCTATGCAAAGACCACCACTATTTGAAAGTGATGGATTTTTATATTGGAAAAATCGATTCGAAACTTATGTGAAATCAAAAGATCTAGATCTTTGGCATATTATCACGAATGGTGATTTTTTACCTATTCAAAATAACCCCGAAACTAAGAAAGATGAAATCGTACCTTTTGAAAAACAAAATGATGATTTAAAAAGAAAACTTGCTAAAAATAATGAAGCAAAAATGGTTATTTACAATGCGCTACCACGTAAAGAGTACGAAAGGATCTTTATGTGTGAAACCGCAAAAGAAATTTGGAACTCTTTATTAATAACCCACCAAGGTAATAATCAAGTCAAAGATAACAAAATAGATCTACTTGTTCAACAATATGAGCAATTCACGATTCCGGAAGAGGAATCAATTGATAATGCTTTTGCTAGATTTAACACTATAATCACAAGTTTAAAAGCACTTGATGAGAATTTCTCTAGTAAGAATTTTGTTAGGAAGTTTCTTAGAGCTCTTCACCCAAAATGGCGAGCTTAAGTGACGGCTTTTGAAGAATCGAAGAATTTGTCAACGCTACAACTTGATGAATTAATTGGTAATCTAAAAGTCTACGAAGCAATAATAAAGAAGGACTCCGAAATGGTTAAAGGGAAACGAGAGCAAAGCAAGTCAATCGCCTTGAAAGCTAGAAAGGATTCCAACAACGAAGATAGCTCATCTTCCGAAAGCGAAGACGAAGAATATGCCATGGCCGTAAGAGATTTCAAGAAATTCTTCAAAAGGCGAGGAAGATTCGTTAGACAACCACACAATGAAAGAAGAACATCTCAAAAGAATAATGATGACAAGTATATCAAGAATGAGAGAAAATGTTTCAAGTGTGGTGATCCGAATCACCTTATTGGAAAATGTCCAATGATGACAAGAGATCAAAATCAAAGAGCGTTTATTGGAGGTGCTTGGAGTGATAGCGATGAAGATGAGAAAGAAACAACAAAGGAAGAAAAGTGTCTCATGGCTAAAACATCAAGTGAGGTACGTTCCGAAACCGAATATTTTAGTGATAAAAATTTATCATTAGATGAAAAAGACTTAGATAGTTAATACAATAGATTATGTAAACTATGACAACAAGTTATGGCTAAAAACAAATCACTAAAATACATAAATAACCAATTAGAAAATGAAGTACTTGAACTAAAAATTAAAATACATCAACTTGAAAAAGGTAAAGAAACTTTTGAAGAATGTAAATTATGTCAAGAGCTTAGAAGTGAAAACAACAAACTTAAGGAAGAAATTTGTAAACTTAATAAATTTGAAAATAGTAGTAACTCACTTAGTAAAATTATAAGTATTCAAAGAATATCCGGAGATAAAACCGGTCTAGGTTTTAACTCAACCGAAGCCTCAACAAGTGATGTTAAAAATGTTAAATTTGAAAGCGAACTTAAAGAACTAAAACCTTCAAAATCTAATCCTGAGTATATACTCATAAATGATAAGAAAATACATCTAGCTAGTGATGAAGAAACAAAACCGTTTTATAAACCATCTTTAAAAACCGAAGTAGGATCATCCAAAACTAAAACAAGATCTAAAACTCCACCACCTAGGAAACCAAATAATTCTTACCCTAGACCTAAAACACCTCAACCAAGAGTAAACCAAAGTAGACAAAACTTTAACAATAATCAACAAATGTGGAACTTCAATCCATGGGGAATGTTCCCACCATATATGCACCCAAGTCAAATACAAAACATGTTCGGGACAAACAACTTTGGTCAAATGAGACCATGGGGACCAACGTGAAAACTTTCGCCATTCATACATGGAAATCTTTGATGTCACCCCGTGTTCAGACTTTCCTTTGAAGACTTTGAAGTTTAACGCATTGAAGACGAAAGGTACACATTTCCTTTTATTTCCTTGTAAACAAATGCATGCTTAGTTTAATATATAGCTTTTATGTGATTTTGATTGGTTCATTATTCTCTCTAGTCTTTACTTCTATACATATATATATATATATATATATATATATATATATATATATATATATATATATATATATATGTATATATATTTATATATATATATATATACTTATTTATATATTTATATATATATATATATATATATATATATATATATATATACACTCAGCTATATCTAGGATCTTATAACCTAGAAAACTCATTTGTTGATTTTCTAGAACTAGAAATTGTTCGTTTACGAACCTTTTCTTTTCCCCATTTGCCTTATTGAACTTTAATGTTCAAACAACACTCATGCTGATGAAGAGAGATGAGTCGAAAAATCTATGGATGAAACAAACTCCCGGCTTCCGTTGCATTCGTCTCCTTCCTTTATTCTCGTCTTATAAGCCCATACTACATACATACATACATATATATATATATATATATATATATATATATATATATATATATATATATATATATATATATATATATATATATATACTTATGAACATTCCACAACGTTCTCGTGTACTTGACAACTTGATAAATTTCATCCGAAATGATCAAGAAAATTTAATTGGCAAATTGTCAATTAAAAGTGTCAAGTAATTCCTTTCGTGCGAATACCCTCCAACGTATTTTTGATTAAATATAAATCTAATACATACATATAAATAATTTTTTGCTCTTTCCAGAAACCAAAACTCACAAAAATCAAATTTTGGAGGGCGGCCCCCTTAATGTTTAAGGGGACCGGCAGCCAAATGTAGGGCGGCCCCCTTAATGTTTAAGGGGGCCGGCCATCTGATTGTTCAAATCCGTTTTTCTCCTTTTTCCTTTTGCCAAACACTCCACTTTTTCATACACCCCTTCCACTGCTTCTGCTGTGACGAAAACCAAAACCCAAAAACCTCTCAAATCACTTCCAAATCACATAATTCGGGTTAATTCGCAAAGGGCAAATTCATCTAACACAATCACCATTACATATTGTAAGTTTTTCATAACACATTTCATCTAATTTCATCTTATTTGATCATACTCATGATTATGCATGTTTTATAGAATTCGTCAAATTTCATAATTTCTTTCGAATTAAGCCTTAAAACTTCATAACCAAATACTTCCCCTAGGATTAGGATGATTGATCAACACTAGAAACTATTTATTATATACTATCATGTCGAAATTTTTTGAAACATTTCATACACTCCTTTTCAAAATTTTTAGTAAACTTATTGTTGATAATAATTTGAAAACGTGTTAAAACTAATCACATTATACTTGTGTAACTTGTAAAACTTGAAATTACATTTTTCGACTAATAAAAATTATTTTGGTTCACAATATAGGGGTGTTTGGATTATGTCCAAATAATATCGAAACATAGTCATTATAATTTTTATAAAACTTTGTTATAATTACAAACCTTAAAATTGCTAATCGAACTCGTCAAGATATATAATTCATATATATATTGACATACTAGGGGTATAAGTCAATAGTTAAGGAAGCGTTTGGTTTATTACTAAAAATGACATTTTTAAGTAAAAATACAAACCATCTTTTTCAAAAACAAATCACATGCATAAGAAACTCGCAAGAAATAACTAGTTTTACAATCTAATGTAAATCTAGTAAATTTCATGATATATTAAGATGTTTAAAGGGGCGTTTGGATTTGTCCATAACTACTCATTAAACATCGTAAACTATATCTAGAACGAGTTAAAAACAATATTAAGGAACATGGTAATCTACTTCTTAGGATTAGTAACGAAGTATGTTTACGTTCCAACATAAGCCTTAACAATTAACATATACTTTTATCTTTCTTTATATTTATTTTGGTCTTTTTGTATTGTTGATGTGTTTAGGTGAAAATGCCCAAAGCAACTACCGAAGATCTTTCTCACACTAAAAACTACATTCCTAAAGTTTCCCAACTCCCTACCACATCTCCTTCCATTGGACTTATCTATCGACAAATTGAAGATAGAAATGTTCATGAGGGACGTGTAGTAGATCTTGCTTTTGCTCAATCCGAGTACATAAATCGCTTATTTTCAAGCATCAACTTCAATTGTCTTTATGAAATAAATGAACCTATCATTCCTCGTTTCATAATGGATTTCTATAGCCAAGTCACCGTCCAAGCCAATGATCTTGGTTTCATCACCATCTCTTTCATGATTCAAAATGAATTTATCACCCTAACTCTCGAACAATTTGGTCATATCCTCCAAATTCCATTTAGTGGTCAAGCCGTTTTCTCAAACGAGTGGGACCTCGAATCTCTTAATCGCTATCGACCAACCTTCGGTCCTTATCTCGACTAAATTCCTCATCCCGACGAAATTTGTCAAGTCCTTGGTATAGATCGTGCCACCACAAGTCGAAAAATAAAATCCAAAAACGTTCAAATTTCTCCATACCAACTTCTCCTCAAGGAATTAAGCCCTCACATGAAGCGTTGGGAAGAACTCTCATTCGTGAGAATGCGTTTGGTACTGGAGGTCACCGGGACCATCTCCCGGCGAGCCATGCTCACATGTTGTATTGTATAGCTGTCGAAAAGCCGTACAATTTGGCCTACATCTTTATCAAACAGATTGAGTGTGCTAGAAAAACTCCCAAAGCCAACCTTCCATATGGATTGTTCCTTACTCGTCTCTATCGTCATGTTATCGAGTACTACCCCGATCTTGACAATAGTATCTATGAGTCCATCTACCCTACTCTACGTTCTCTCGCTCTAAAACAAGTTCGACGAACTCGAAGTGACAAGGGTAAACCTCATCGTCATAGCTTTCATGGATCATCTTCAAGGCAAGACGATGACGATGAGGAGGAAAACATCCATGATGCTAGTACCCCTTCGTTTTCTGAGTTCGTTGACGATTTAGAGGATCTTGACTATCCCAACTATTCTACCCCATCTCCAAGTGATCAAACTGAAGAAGTGCTTCATGAACGAACTACCGAGATGCTTAGAAGACAAAAGAGCTTGCACGAAGAAGTTAGAGGTGGCTTCAAATCTATCGGGAAGACTTTGAAGGGTATCTTCGGGAAGAAAAAGAAATAATATGCTTGGATTATGTTTGTCAAACAATATTTATTTTTATGTCTTGTGTGCTACTTGTCCGACGTATGATCGAAAGTACTTGTTATTTGGATATTTGTTTAGGATGCTAACTTAATTGCTCTTAATATATGTTTTTTAATGCATGCTTCTCTTAATCTACATATATATGTTTGCATGATTAGTTAATGTTTATATAAATATATGACATGTATGCTTTCTAATAGACCAAAAACAAATGTGAAATGTCCAAATAGAGCTTGCTGGAAATACAAAACCGAACATAACATTTTTCCAGAAAATTTTTGAAAATTTTAGTTTCTGGGTCGTCAGATGGGCGGCCCCCTTAAATCATAAAGGGCGGCCCCCTTAAAATTAAGGGGACCGGCCATCTGGAACAGTTTTTACACTGTTTTCTTTTGCATCTTGTGATCCCTTTTGCTAGTCCCAGCTACCATTTCCCTTAAAAACTAAACTGATTTTGGAATATAACATTACAATTTCAAATTAATTCCACTTCTAAACATGTTTTCCCACTATATAATCTCCATGCATGTTTAATTCACATTCCATCATCCTCAAACATTCATCAAACATCATCATGTCATCACCAAGGACCACCTATTCAAACAATGCCAAGAAACAAAAACTTGTCATCATTCTACCCAAACAACTCTTCATTGATCTTACAAATGAAGACAACACCACTCCATCTCCACCACCTCAATGTTCATCTCCTAGTACACCAAATGCACCCTCCAAAACACCTTTAACAAATGGAAACTCCACTTCCTCCATACCATCCACTTCATCCATAAATGACTACATCAACACCCACTTATCTCCTCCAACAATTGATCAACCTTTACAACCTACCAATGAGAACACATCTCTTGCACTCACTCTCTCATTATCACCATTAACACCTCTTGATGCACATTTCTCATCATCTACTATCAACCCACCAACCTATAATCCCGTCCCATGGAGCTTACTTGAAGCTCATGGAGACACTTGCCTTTGTTGCATTCACAACCGAACAATTGTGTTCGGATTAAGAGATGAGATCCAATACATGTTTTCTCATATTGAAAACATGTTGCATCCACCACCAACAACAAACACAACACCTCCACCACCATCACCATCTCCATGTTCACCATCCATTCCTCCCAATTAAACATGCTTGGTGTTTTACAAATAAATTTGTGTTAAAACTTTTTGGATGGCAAGCTCTAGAGAAGGACTCTCATGTTTGAGACTTGGTCTTTTATTTTAATGATGATTCTAAGCCTTTAAGGCTTTTGTTAGTTGCATTACTTGTTATGGTTGTAATGCTTGATGTATCTTTTTCATATTATTAATGTTATGCTTATGCTTAGTCCTTACTCTTGCATGCTATGTACATATATATGTTGCTTGCCACTAAATATTTTTGCAAGATATCCATATCTCGATTCCTTTTGGCCTCAAAACGAGGGGGAGTATACTTCGAGGGGGAGCTTACATTAACATGGGATAACCTTTTTGATGCTAACAAAAAGGGGGAGAAGTGATATAAACTCACAATAATACTTGAATATATACTAATTTTCGATTAATGAGTTTAAATTTTGTAATCATCAAAAAGGGGGAGATTGTTGACATAAATAATGTATGAAAACGTTATTTATATTTTTCGATATCTCTATATTTTGACGATCACAAAATGTAAACTCGTCAAACGTAAGATTACTACGTAAACAAGTATTAAGCTAGTTTATATCACTATATCCAACTTAATCACTTAAGGTATGGATAAACATGTGCTTAATACATCTAATGATCAAAGGGATATTTAATTAACTAATACAAAGTTTATTTAAATATATAAACATATTATATATTTTTTGAAAAACACTTTTGGTAATAAAGAAAAATGTTTTAATCATACTAAATATATGATTTCAAATATTTAACCAAAATCAGTTAGTTTTTCACCAAATAAACTTTCCCCACTAAAAGACAACTGTTCTGGCCGTTACAGCTGGGCGGCCCCCTTAATTATAAGGGGCGGTCCCCTTAATTTTAAGGGGGGCGGCCTTGATTTAAGGGGGCCGCCACGCTCCTCTGTCAGAAACTGTCAGAATTCTTCTCTTATAAATACCACCTTAATTCTGGAATTTTGCCCCACCTTTTGCACGAAATTTTCAGATCTATAACTCTCTAAACATCCTCCAAAACCCTTTGATCATTTCTATATTAATCCTTGTTTCAAGTGATTCAATCCCTCATCATCCATTCTCATCTAAAGTGCAAAAGAAGAACACTCTTTCTACAACCAAGTTCAAGAAGTGTTGAAGAGTAGTTGTGCATAGTGTATATATATTCATTTGTGAATATTGTGTTGTGCTTGTGATTAATTGTGTAGAAGATATAGAAGTTGTGTAGATAATAGAAGTTGATAAGTAGTGAAGTAGGCTAGTTGTGAAGATAGGTGTGAAGTAGAAGATTGGTGTGTAGAAGATAGTTGTGAAGAAGATTGGTGTGTAGGATATTGGTGTGAAGAAGTTGTGTAGAAGTTGTGAAGTTGTGTGGTGTGTAAATTGGTGTGTAAGGTTTTCTCCGCCAAAAGGGATGTAACAATTCGCAATTTCAGGTTAACTTTTATTCCCGAAAATTTTACTATTCACTTTTACTATTCACTTTTACTATTCACTTTTCACTATTCATCTCAGAAATTTTTATTTCATATTCTCGTAAGTTAAACTATTTTAACGATAATCCGAGAGTTTGAAGCTCATCGGATCATTTCTGCAAAAATCACAAAGCCGTGTCCGAGATTTACTTTTTGGTTTAAACGTCCTTCCAGCATCCCGATATATCCATAAAACATTATAAACAATAGAAATATGATTTTCTATCATTTTAGGACAATTCCAAAAGTTTCGGAATTTTACGTTTTCCAGTTCAGCGTTTTATGCGAATTACGCGTTTTAGACCCGTGTTTCCAGTTTTTAGCAGGGTTTTAGCACCCGATAGAACCTACCACTCATTTTATATTTTATTATGGACTATATTGACATGTTTAACAATACTTTCAAGTTTCATATTTTTACGATACCCGGTTTTACGTTTTGAGGCTTAATCATTTACGGTTAGCGATTTACGGAGTCAAAACTAGCTACATACTTAGGATATTATCATCCAAAGACCATGACTACTCATCTAGTCACCCTTATCCTTGGAAAAACGACTTAGGAGGGGGGGAAATCACCATGTGTGGTTAAATCTTGACTTTAGCCATTAGATCTTACTTAATTACAACTTTGTCACCAAGTTATAGCACTTTCCTAGCAAGCTTCCTAACCTCCTCATTCTTACTATAAATAGAGAGCTCATTTGCTTCCTTTCTTCACCACAAAAACGCCACACCCTTATATCATAGCACCATGATCCTTTGATCTTCAATATACAAGTTACACTACAAAGTTCAAGGTCTTAGTATTCTCTACCTAGTTCTTAAGTTTGTTTGGTGATTCCATGGTTGAATTAGGAGCTACACAAGGTTGCTAGGGCTGAAGTTAAATGGTTTTCACAAGGGTTAGATCAAGGCTAGCAAGGGTTACAAGAGTTATGGTGAAGGGTTTACAAGCTTAGGTTTAGTGTCCTAGTTCTATACTTGACTTCCTTTCTTTAGAAAGCCAAAATTTGTAAGCAAACCCTTATACACTTTCTTGCTCAATATCATTTCATGCTTATTATGTTTCTTTCATGCTATATATGGTCTTTGTATTGTGTTCATGATGTTTAAAAATGGATAAAACAAGTATTGGTATACATATGTTAACTTATGACAAGCAAACAAGCAAACTAGTGATTTTTATGGAAAACCACGACCACAATAGTATAACTTTGATAATTGACACTTACTTACTATTAAAGAGGACTTAACAAGGAAAACATAGCAATTTGAATCACCCAAAACGAGTACACGAGTCAAAAGTTATGACCATTTGAAGTTAGCGAAACCAAAACGGCAAAACTGCCTAAATAGCATTCTGATCAAATTATGATTTTAAAAGTCCCACTTCTGCTCCGATTCATCAAAAAGTTAAAACACAAAAGTTGTCCGGAACGACGTTTTCGTTCAGGAACGACGTTTTCGTTCAGGAACAAAGAAGCTCGAGCCCTGAAAACGCTTTCCGAGTGATAATTTTCTTCAAAATCTTAACAGCCCATTTTAGACCAAAGTCACTATATTATAGTTGTGATTTACTAAGACCAAGAGGTCTAATGACCTAAAGCCAAGACCACAACCATGGATAAAGCCAAGGTTGAGTCTCAAGATCATGGTAACAATGACCAAGGTCACGGCAAAGCCACGACCAAAGACCATATAACTTTTAAAGATCAAAGACTTATATATATGTTATCAAATACTACAATAGTAGGGAGCCTCATGTGAGGAGTTCATTAAGTAAGCCGTCGAGATGAGTTGTGGATTTACGAGTTAAAGTGTCCTGGCTCCTCGAACGTTTACTCCATGACTTCTGAATTATGTCGGCCCGAACGGTAGTAAGAGATATACAACTTATACATGTTTCATAGACCACTTATATTCAACGACTTACATTATATACTAAGTACTACATCATGAACATTATGCAAGACATATATGGGCGATTCTTCGTATTCTTAGACGTTACTCCAAACCTAAGTCGCAACGTTCTATTATAGGCTGCTCTTAGAGACTTTCGCGATTCGACTACCACTTTCATTTCTCATTACATAAGCTTAAGGTGAGTCATAGCCCCTACTCTTTTCATACTTGTTTTAACTCTTGGGGGGGATACATGCTCAACTACTTGCTTACTTGTACAAATACTCTTAAATATTTATACTTGATTGTGTTATACTTGATTGGCATTATACTTGATTGCGTTATACATACTTGTTACACTATGCTTACTTAATTTAAATACAAGATTCATATTTACGTGCATACATAATACTCTATACTGTCGGAGAGGTATTGGTAGTACTCATGGGAAGATGCCCCCTACCCTTGTGTCTATACTTGACCTTGGATGTCGTAGTACTATTTGGGGAGAGGCCCCCGCCCTTGTGTCTATTCTTGACCTTGGGTGAATATAATCCGGTGCACTGAGAAACTATATATTAGCAGTGGGTTGTGAACACACAGGTTGCAAGTCTCTTATGGCGGGAGTTGCAACTGAGTGGATTCTCAATGCCTTTGCTGTGTGAACATTCTTTTGAGGCTTTTTCAACTATTTTAAGACAAACTCTATGAACTCACCAACCATTGTGTTGACACTTTAGCATGTTTATCTCAGGTTAGTAAGGCGATAGCTAGTGCGTGGAACTTAGAGTCAAGCTGCATATTCTGAAGACTTACGCTTTTATCATTTACCATTCAAAACATTTTGTATACATTTATGTATCATACTTTGGAATCTCATGTTTGTAACTTTAAATTCTTTAATCGAATGGTAACTTTTCAAAACGTCTCATTTAGAGTTCGTTTTCTATAACTTGTACTTTGTATTATGAAGTAGCACCCCTATGACACAGTCTTCCGCTGCGGTATTTTGGGGGTGTTACAAGGGAGTTTGTTGACATAGTGAAGAAAACTCTCGAGTAGGTGACTCGGGGAGTGGAGTAGGAACAAGGAAGGTGTCCTTGTAGCCGAACCACTATAAATCCTTGTGTTGTGGTTTGATCTTTCTAACTCTTCTCATTACTTATTTATTTACCTTTACTATATTTGCTTTGTTAGTTAGTTACTATATAATTGTTCATATAGTGCAAGTATTGAGTTCACATAAACTAGAATCAAAGTTTTTAAAACAAACATGTGTTCATAAATTTAAAAGGACGTAAAACTGTTCAACCCCCCTTCTAGTTTTCCACAATAATGACTGAAATCATCTGTAAAAGTTAAGAAGTAAATAGCACCTCTCCTTGACACATGTCTAAGTGGGCCACACATATCAGTATGTATCAAACCAAGTAGATCTGAAGCTCTTTCCATATTGCTATGAAAAGGTTTCGTAGTCATCTTCCTAGATATACAAGACTCACATTTATCAAATGAGTCATTATTGATATTTTTCAAAAGCCCATCTTGTTGCAGCTTTTGTATGCGAGCCTTGCCTATATGGGCAAGTCTACAGTCCCAAAGGTAAGAAGAATTCAAGTCATACTTTATTCTCTTACTTATGCTATACATTGAATTATTATTATTGGACATATAATCATTCATATCAATTTCAAACACACCATTCACAGCAATAGCATTAAAATAAAATACAACATTTAAATAAACACAAATTCCATTGCTATTAATAGTATGAGTAAAACCAAGATCCAATAAACATGAAAAGGAAACAACACCTCTAACAATAGAATGTGCATAATGACAATTGTTTAAAATAAGTACTAAACTAGAAGGTAAAACTAAATTAAACACTCCTATGGCTTTAACTACTGCTTGTGCTCCACTGCCCACTTGCAGAAATTGCTCCCCATAAGATAGTATCCATTCCTCTCTAAACCCCTGCAGTGTATTACATATGTTAATACCACATCCAGTATCATATACCAGGGAATTTATTTTATGAGATAAAGTAAATAATTCAATGACAAATAAGTTACCTAAAGTACTAGCGCCCACGTGCCTAGTCTTCTTAACCTTATTAGTTCACAAGTCATCGAGATAAAGAGGACAATTCCTCTTCCAGTGACCCATCACCTTGCAGTAATAGCATCCTTGATCCTTCTTTGGGTTATCCTTCTTTGGAGGGTTGTTTTTAGAATGAGGAGGTTGATAAGCCATAACTTGCTTATTCTTATCAGCTTTACCCTTACCCTTACCCTTTTTCTTGTTCGCATTTGGCTTGTTAATTTTACCCCATTGAATAGCAAGTGCCTGGGGTGTAGGAGCCTTTAGTGGTAAACCTTTCTCATAATCAATGAGCAGTGCATGCAATTCCCTCACTATCTTCCCCACGCACACTAAATTCCTTGTTAAGGGATCTATTGATTTAGTTTACAGCCATATGATTGTCATAGGGTTTGCCAAGCGCTTGTAATTGATCCATGTAACTTTTCATTTTCAATACATGAGCACTCACAGGTTCACCATCACCCTGCTTACAACCATGTAAAGACTCCATCAAATCGTAAATCTCTACATTTGACGGTTTCTCATATAGTTTCTTAAGTTCATCAATCTTGTTCATAGGGAAGAAATTTTCAAACTGCCTTTGTAAAGTAGGTGTCATCGCCCCCAACATTAAACATGCCGCATCAATATGTGTCCTATAAACTTCTTTCCAAGCGGCTTTTACTGCATCAGTTGCAGTTAGACCATTTGGTTCAGCAGGACAAGGCGTCTTCAAGATTTCAAGTTGATAAGTCACTCTCAAGACAATCTTGAGTGAACGATACAAATCATTGAAATTCTTTGTGCCAGTCAATTTTTCTCGTTCAAAGTAAGACTTGAACGCAGAACGTAAGTTGGTGTTATCAGTTTGAGCCATTTCTATAGATAAAGAAAGTTCAAAACATTAGTATTTTGATAATACAATTTTTCAAGAAAATAAAATCCATAGAATTTTCTTGAAAACTAGGATCCTCCATAAACATAATTTAATCACATCAGTTGATCTGCTAGTAATGAAAATATAATATGAGGTAACTTGTCTTACAATAATTGGCAGAACATTTTTCCAATTCCTAGATTTATAGGATTTACAATCACAACTTTTGTAATGTAAGCATGTTTGATCCCCATCTTAATGCCTTGAGTCCAAGTTCTCACTTCCTACTCAATTTATGTCGTCTAACTTAAAAACTGCAAACTCATAATTCCATTACATCAGTTGATCTGCTAGCAATGAAATTATGAAATTTGCCTCTCTATTGCAATCTAGCCAAGTTCTCATATGACGTAAACTACAACTTCAAGTGTTTTTATTTAGATGGCATTCGACTTAATTTTACAAGTGTATTAATTTTGACGTATGTTAATACAAATTTCGTCTAAAAACGTTATTTATATTTTACGATCTTTGCTAAGTTTTGTTAACGACAAAGTATAAACTTTAGTTTTTAGTAAAACACAACTTTAGTTTTAATCTTGCATAACTAGACTTTACTTGCTACATTTACATTTCACATTAGACATAACCTTTTCATATTACTAAAAACAGAAAATGTAATATGACATCATAGCTTGCATCATGTGCATTTATGGAAAGCTTACTAAATCTAGTAGTTGACTTTCCATAAAGATCTCTAACACATTTGGATAGTCTCCTACTCAATCTGTTAGCATTAAAAAATATGTATTATGAAGTGATGGTCATTCTCATATTGTAACTTTGTGTCGTTTGTTAAGATTAGTAATAGTTTAGTCATTGGGCCTTGTACTTGGCAAGCTAATATGTTAAGTGCTATGTTTCATAAGCCTAGTTATCCAATCATGTAACCAAGTCCAAGCCCAAGCCCATAGAAAGCCCATAGGGCATCTCATGTTATGAACTATTTAAACACCTCAAAGGCTCATTTGAGGTGTGTGCTTGTGTGTGTATTGTGTGTGATTTTTTTTAATAAAAGTTCTCTTCATCTTATTCTCTCTTTTATACTTATTAACGCCACACATATATTGCATCAAGTCACCATCTTTCCTTCTTCTAGTGCTTATATTTGTGTTAAAGTTGATAGATCTAAGGTCCTACAAGTGGTATCAATCGCCTAACAATGATTTAGGAGTGTTTTTATCAAGTTTTTTTGTTAAAAAGTTACACCTTTCATTCATTTGTGTACTTTTTCTCCAAAAAAGTTTTGATTTTTACAAGTTTTAGTGTTAAAGTTGTTGTTTTTATTGAAGTTTTAGTGATTCTAAGTGTTTTGGGAAAGATTTGATCAAAAGAAACAAGTGGAAAAAGTGTTTTTGGTTGAAATAATCGGATTTTTCAAGCTTTCTGGTCTCCTTACGCGTAACTTGGGTGAATAGTACGAATCTACAGCTGTGAACAGTACTTTCTGTCCTTTTTACGCATAAGATTTGGTCAAAACCCTTTTCCTACGCGTAACTCTGGTCAAAACCCTCTTTTTACGCATAAGATTTGGTCAAAACCCTTTTCCTACGCGTAACTCTGGTCAAAACCCTCTTCTTACGCATAACTTTGGTTTTCTACGCGTTAAATTGAGATCCTACGCTTAACATTGGTTTTCTACGCACAAGTTGAGATTATACGCATAAGATCTTATGCCTAATATTGTTTACGCGTAAGTTTCAGAATTCTACGCATAACTTCATCAAAGGTCTTCTCTTCGTGCTACGGTGACTCAGTACTTCCCTGACTTGGATAAGTTTGTGGAATACTTCGACACGGGATATCTTTCAAGCTTGGACAAGTTTGAGAGATCAAATTGGTTGAAAAAACCTTACGCGTAACTTTTCTTACGCATAAACTCAAAGTTTACGCATAAAAATCAAAGCTTACGCATAAACATTCTGTTTACGCATAACCTTAATTTTTACACATAACCTGAAAGTTTACGCATAACTTTTCTTACGCGTAAGATTTGAAGTTAACCATAAGATTTGAAGTTAAGCGTAAGAATCACTGTTTACGCATTAGATCAAGGTTTACGCGTAAGTTTTTGATTTTTGACTACCAAACTTCAAACGGCCATAACTTTTGAACCGTAACTCCGTTTTCGACGAATCAGCTGTCAAAACGACCGCGAGACCGAGAAGAAGGACACGTTGAATGATAGCCCAGCTTCGAGGCCCAAATCCACTCCGAACGGAAGTTATTGAGGTTTCAAGGTTTTAGATCAAATTTTTCACCATAAAAACTTGCATCAACTTACACTAAACACAACTCCTACTTCATTGAATCGATCCAAGAATCAACTTTATCCATCTACACTTCATCAATGGCAACTCAGCAAGACATTCATGCAGCTGGTGTGGAAAACCGACCTCCAATGCTTGAAAAAGGTGGATATCTCCCATGGACAAGCCGCATGCTTCGTTACATCAAAACAAAGCCTGATGGTAAATTAATGATCAACTCCATTACAAATGGTCCATTCAAGCCAAGACAAGTTCAAATTGAAGGTAATCCAAATACAACACCTCCTACTCAACCATTCGTGCGTGAACAAACAGAAGCAGATTACACAGAGGAAAACAAGAAGCAGATCGCCGCGGATGATATGGCAATGCATTTAATCCAACTTGGATTACCACGGGAGATCTTTGCTGCAGTCGACAGCTGTGAAACTGCTTATGCTATGAGGGAACGTGTTAGAAGGATATGTCATGGAACAGAGATTGGACAACAGGACGTTGAGAACAAACTTCTTACTGAATGGGAGAATTTCACATCCACTAAAGGTGAACAGATTGAATCATACTACACAAGGTTTTGCACTTTGATGAATGAGTTAATCAGAAACAAGTTGACACCTCGAACAATTGCAACAAACATAAAATTCATCAATAACCTTCCAGAAGAATGGGGTCGTTATGTTACAATTGTCAATCAAACAAAGGATTTACACAAGGTGAATTATGATCAACTCTATGACTTTTTGAAGCAAAACCAAGCTGAGGCTAATGAAGTAAGGAAAGAAAGATTGGCAAAGAATCATGATCCTCTCGCATTAATTGCTACTACACCAACACCGCTACCAGTGAACACACAACAACCATCATCATCTTCCACTCACAACTACATGCAACCATCATGCATTCTACAACCAACACCGGTCTACCAACAACAGTTCTACCCACAGCAACAACAACATGTTATTCCACAACAGCAATACAACAATTCCAAGAACCAGAATTCACTGAAAATGATGAAGCTACTGCTGCATTAACCCAAGCGTTTGCTTTTCTGTTAAAAGCATTCCAAGGACGCTATTCTACACCAACTAACAACAACCAAAGGATTTCATCGAACACTCGCAACAAGCAGATTGCTCAGCCGAGTTTCAATATGGGGAATGGAGGTCAAATGGTTGGAGTTTATGGGAATCAGCAAGGATATGCTACTGGAATTAACATGGGGAATCAGAATATGCTGAATGCAGGGAATCAAAATGCAGGAAATCAGTATGGTCAGTATGCAGGGAATCAGAGGGGTCAGAATGTTGGTAATCAAGCAATGGGCAATCAGAATAGAAATGTTGCAGCTCCAGTAGTTGGGAATTTGGGAAATATGAATCAGGGTAATCCGGTAAAGTGTTTCAACTGTCAGGGTGTAGGTCATATGGCAAGGAACTGCCCTACTAAGCTGAACAAGAAAGATCTAGCGTACTTGCAGAAAGAAGTGATGTTGGCACAAAAGGCAGAGGCAGGATTTCAGTTGAACGCAGAGGAGAATGATTTTATGGCTCTTATGGATGACATGGAAGATAGAGAGGATATCGATGCGAACTGCATATTCATGGCGAATCTTCAGGAGGCAAAGTATGACACAGATTCTGACACACCTCCGGTATATGACATCAATGCAGTCTCTGAGGTATCAAACTTCAACACATGTCACAATAATGATATATTTGATATGTCTCCACATGAGGAACAGCATTTTGAGAAGCAAGCATCCACTTATGATACATTCCTGGACACGCCAAGTAGTAGCAATACTCCTTCAGCGACTCCAGATGAGAATCATAATGGAGGCTTCGTTTCACAGCATGCTGAGAATGCTGAGGAAACACGTGCTTTATTTGAATCATTATTGAATATTGTCGTATTGAAATTGAGAATGTGAAAAAGGTCAATCGCGATGTTAAGGCCGCGAATGTTAAATTGACCGCTGAGCTTGAGAGTTACAAAGAAAACGTTAAAGCTTTTGAATTTCATAACAAAAGATTGTCTGAATTAGAAACTGGTTATCAAAATTCCGTTTCAAGGGAAAAACAATTGCAACTCAAGTTTGATACACTTGATGTTAATTCTTTCAAAAAGATAAAAGCTTTAAACGCGAAAATTTCTGATTTACAAAACCAACTTTCTAAACAAAAATCAGCTTATACCAATCTTGAAAAAGAGAGGGACGAGCTGAAAAAGGACTTTGCAAAGAAAGAAGACAAACTTTTGGCTGAAATCGTTGAGTCAGAACACATGATTGCACATTTAGAAGAATTAGTGGTTAAGTCGGGTCAGTCAAGTCAAATAATGAAAATGATTTCAAATCAAACTAATCCGGTTTACCATACGAAACATAAAGTGTCTCTTGGTAACAACACCCCCAGTAATCTCAAGAAAGCTCAGCAAGAACAGAATGTTTTGTATAATGGTAATGTGATGTACACTAAACATGATCCTCCCGTCGTTCGGGATTCTGTGCAAACGATAGAACATGTCGAAGAGAGCATAATTAAAATGAAACAAAAGGATTTGAAAACCATTGATTACAACAAATTGAACAAACTTTCGGGAATTACTTTTGTTCCACAAAAAGAACCATCTGTGTTTTCCATAAACCGACCATTCTCAAAAATGTTTTCTAAGAAAGTAATTGTTTCCAAATCTCCTTCAAAAATGGAACAAATTTCCTCTAACAACACTTTTAATACAAGTGAGGCTAGAGAAATTTTGGATGACGTTAAAAAGAGAATTCAAGAACTTCAAAATATTGTTGCTTCTAAAACTACAATCGATATTAACAACTGGCATTCCAGTTTTCATATTGAGCAGAAAAAAGTTTTTTGAAAACGAAATTACTATCCCACTGAATAACATCAGTGCGAGGGTAATCCATTTTGAAAAAGCTTTCTTAAAAGAAACGGCCGACTTTGTCAAGGACCACAAATCCCTGGTAAACGAAGCTAATGATACTCGTGAAAACATGAATGTTTTGGAAAACCTAAATGATTCTCTCTTCGAAGCTGTTATGACCACTGACATTATGTCCATCATTTTACAAACATACTCTGTTCAAGACGATGAAAGACTGAGAGCTGAGACCTCCGAAATTGTTTCCAAATATGAAAATGCTCTTATAAAGCTTGAAAAAAAATGTGTCATATTTTAAACAACTTGATCGAAAAAAGGAAGAATGCAAGTATGACAAATTGTCGTATGAGCGTGCCTTAAAGAATATGAAAGAGCAAAATGATCTTTTGAGGGCTCAGCTTGAAAGTCAAAAAGGAAAGGGTGAGGAAACTAAGTTTGCAAAACCATTGACTTCGGAAAAACCAAATGTTTCAAACACGGTTCAAAAACCAAAAATGTCAATTTCACGGTTTGCTCCAAAAGTCGATGAGAAAAAGGATTTGACAAAACCAGTCACTCCAACACCCTTGCCCAAGAAAAATGAAAATGAAAAGATTGTTGATAAAGGAAAAGCGGTTGTCGAAACACCAAAAGTGATAGCACCTGGCCTTTTTAGGATTAGTCCCACTAGTGCGTCTGCCTCAACATCTAAGACAAATGACAAGTGCATAAAGGCTAATTCTAAAGAATCTAGGGATGCTAAAAAGGACAACAATATAAATCCTAATGTGTGTGCCTTACCTTCTACAGGACTAGAAAGCACCTCTAGGAGCAGCAGACTAAAGCCTAGGAGCAATACAAGGAACAATAGAGTCTCGCCTGTTTCTAAGAGTAGTTGCAAGAATAAAGCTGAAGAAGTAGAAGAACACCCTAGGAATTTATCGCTTTGTAATAAGAAACATGTTTCATCTGAATGTAATGTCGAGAGTACTATTTCTAATGCATGTAATGACTCTGTTTGTTTAATATGCAAGAAATGTTTAATTAATGATGTTCATGATGAATGTGTTTCTAAGAATGTGAATGTTACGCCTGAACAGAAGAATGTTCCAAAAAGACCTAGTGCTAGATCCAGATCTATAGAACGATTAGTTGCACGATTTAGGACTACCACTATTAGTCGTATGCCTAGGAACTACCTTAAGTATTGTATGTGGATTCCGACGGGTAGAGAGTTCACTCTTCAGAATGGCAAATTAGAAATAGCTCAAGCTAAACAAGTAGCAACTGTCTATGAGTGTGATTTAGATCTTACTCCTAACCCCATGGAACCAAATTCAAAACGGTTTCCAAATAAAAACTCTTCTGTTCTTGGCAGGTTATCGAAATATGTCTTTGGATCGTCGACTCAGGTTGCTCCAAGCACATGACCGGGAATTTAAAGCTGCTGATCAATTTCATATGGAAATTCATGGGAACTGTACGCTTTGGAAATGATCATGTAGCAGCTATCCTGGGTTTTGGAGATCTTCAGTTTGGGAATTTTTTGATCACTCGAGTTTACTATGTCGAAGGGTTGGGACATAATTTGTTTTTAGTTGGGCAGTTTTGTGATGCAGATTTAGAAGTTGCATTCAGGAGAAACACGGTTTTTATTAGAAATTTGGTTGGTGATGATCTCTTAAATGGTAATCGTGGTACAAATTTGTATGCTATCGACATCAACCAAATGGCTTCTACATCACCAATTTGTCTTATGACAAGGGCAACCGAAACTAAGTCCTGGCTGTGGCATAGACGTTTATCCCATCTCAACTTCGACACGATCAACAAGTTAACCAAAGACAACATCGTCACCGGACTTCCTAAGTTCAAATACACCAAGGAACACCTATGTCCATCATGCGAACAAGGAAAAAGCAAAAGAGCATCATATAAACCTAAAACCGTACCTAGTTCGGAAGCAAGGTTACATATGTTGCACATGGACTTATGTGGCCCAATGAGAGTTGAAAGCATTAATGGGAAGAAGTATATTCTCGTTATCGTTGATGATTATTCAAGATATACTTGGGTAAAGTTCTTGAGATCAAAAGACGAAGCACCAGGCATCATCATCACCTTTCTGAAGCGTATTCAAGTTCTACTTCAAGCTCCAGTAAGGATTATAAGAACAGACAATGGCACAGAATTTACAAACCAGGAGTTAAAAACTTACCTTGAAGATGTTGGAATAACACATCAAACATCAGTTGTTAGAACTCCACAGCAAAATAGGGTAGTTGAAAGAAGAAATAGAACTCTTGTGGAAGCTGCTTGCACAATGCTGATTTTCTCTAGTGCACCTCTATTCTTATGGGCTGATGCTGTAGCCACTGCTTGTTTTACTCAAAACCGATCCCTAGTACATCCAAGATTCAATAAAACCCCATATGAGCTAGTGAACAACCGTAAACCTGATATCTCTTACCTTCCCGTGTTTGGCGCTTTGTGCTATCCGACGAATGACAGAGAAGATCTAGGGAAGTTAAAAGCTAAGGGTGATATTGGAATCTTCATTGGATATTCAGAAAACTCGAGGGCATCCAGGGTATATAATAGAAGAACGAAAAAGATAATGGAGACGATGAATGTGAAGTTTGTCGAGATTTCACAGATGGCTTCTGAGAGATACGCTCTAGAACCCGCGCTTAATCCGATGGCTTCTAATCAAAACGGATTAGGACCCGCACCAAACCCGCAGACTTCTGGACACATCAGTTCAGGACTCGTACCTCAAGGAGCTCAGTCAACAAACACGGATAAACCTTCAGAACAAGAACTGGAAAATTTCTTTGAGTTAATGTTTGATGAATACTATGGTGGAACTTCGACAAATGCATCTCAACAACATTCCGCTGCACCCGCTCAAAACCATCAACCACCACCACCACAAGATGCATCTACAACAATCGAAGCTGAAGCACCAACTACATCAACATCATCTACATCTACTCAAGCAACTCCAGTACTTGAAACTGAACTACCAAGAGTTGATGAGCAAAGTCAAAACACAAATTTTCAAGAAGAACCAACAAATAATTCAAACAATGATGCGTTAGAAGAAGAAGAAATATTTGAAAACCCGTTTGCATCAGACTCTGCTGAATCTTCTTCAAGGTTACAAGAACCATCTAACACACATTCGTTCAACCAAAGGTACCCTTCTACATTTCAATGGACAAAAGACCATCCGTTAGTACATGTTATTGGTGATCCTTCAATGCCAGTTCAGACGAGGAGACAACTTGCCACCGATCTCGAATTGTGCATTTACATTTGCTTAATAAGCACCAAAGTACCTAAGACCATTCGGGAAGCAATGGCAGAAAACCCATGGATTGAAGCGATGCAGGAGGAATTTCTTCAATACCTGTTACATGATAGTTGGGAACTTGTTGAACGACCCCTTGATAAACGTGTTCTTGATCTCAAGTGGTTGTGGAAGAACAAACTGGATGAGGAAATGACTGTAATTCGCAACAAAGCTCGTCTCGTGGCTAAAGGTTATCCACAAGAAGAAGGGATAGATTTCGAAGAATCATTCGCGCCTGTAGCTAGACTTGAAGCAGTCCGGATTTTCTTAGCCTATGCAGCTCACAAAAACATCACAGTCTATCAGATGGACATTAAGACTGCATTCTTGAATGGAACTCTGAAAGAAGAAGTGTATGTGAGTCAGCCAGAGGGATTCATCGACAGAGATCATCCAGACTACGTCTACAAGCTTAAGAAAGCAATTTATGGTTTAAAACAAGCTCCAAGAGCGTGGTATGACGAACTATCATCTTTCTTGCTCAAAAACAATTTCACAAAAGGAACGGTTGATGACACCTTGTTTATCAAAAAGTTCAAAGATGACATTTTGATCGTTCAAATCTACGTGGACGACATAATTTTTGGATCAACCAATCCTAACCATTCAAAACATTTTGAAAATCTCATGAAAAGCAAATTTGAAATGTCCATGATGGGGGAAATAAAATTCTTTCTTGGTTTACAAATACATCAATCCCCTCGTGGTATTTTTATCAATCAAGCTAAATATACAATAGAGATTTTGAAAAAACATGGAATGGAAAATTGTGATTCTGTTGGTACACCAATGGTCACTTCACCAAAAATAGGTGCTGATTTGTTTGGAAAACCCATCGATCCGAAAAAATATCGGAGCATGATCGGTTCTCTCATGTACCTAACTGCTAGTCGACCAGATATTCAATTTGCTGTTTGTTTGTTAGCACGGTTTCAGGCAAAGCCTACCGAACTTCACCTCAAAGAGGTTAAACGGATCTTTCGGTACCTACGAAGCACCATTAACATGGGACTTTGGTATCCGAAGGATTCGGAGTTTAATCTAACAGCATTTTCAGATGCAGACCATGCTAGTGATCAAGTTACAGCAAAAAGTACATCAGGTGGAGCACAATTTTTGGGTGAAAAGCTTGTAAGCTGGTCGTCAAAGAAACAGGATTGTACTGCGCTATCAACCGCCGAAGCCGAGTATGTGTCTCTATCTGCGTGTTGTGCCCAAGTTCTTTGGATGAGGACACAGCTCACAGATTATGGCTTTACTTTTGACAGAATACCTATGTATTGTGACTCAAAAAGTGCCATAGCCATCTCGTGCAATCCCGTACATCACTCTAAGACGAAGCATATCAAAGTACGCTACCATTTCATCAAAGAACACGTGGAAGAGGGTACTGTTGAATTATTTTTCGTTAAGACTGATTACCAACTCGCCGATCTTTTTACTAAAGCCCTTCCAAAAGAACGGTTTGATTATTTAGTTCGACGAATTGGCATGCGAAGCCTAACTCCTGAGGAGCTAGAACGTCTTCTCGAATCTTCTTGAAAAATGTTTTCAAAATCGCTTCGCTGTAAATATTTTTGAAAAAAAAAAACAAAATACAAAATTTGAAAAACCAACAAAAACAAAATACAAAAATATAAAATTTCAAAAAAATACAAAAACAATATAAAATCAAAAAATCCAAAAATATTCTTCTCACGACATGTCTCTCGTATAAATCAATATTCTGTACGTTTCTAGAAATGTCATTCAACAATGATACAGACATGTACAGATGCTTGAGCGGGAGTTCTTTTTAATGTTTTTCTAAAACATATCGTTTCTCAAAAGTTTCTTCACAATGGCTTTCGTATACTTCAGTACGAAACCCGGACCCGAACAATGACTTCTGATTATTTTCAAATCAAGGACTCGTACGTTCAATGACGAACTCTTTTTCAAAAAGTTCGAGTCTAAACAAACGAAAAAGATTTCAAGCATAAACTCGTTTTCAAACGAAACTCTTGAGCACTTTTTCAAGTTTGTTCAAAAGATTTCTCAAAATCTCTCAAAATGAGTGCTCAAGAAAACTCCCTCTAAACCCTTAAATTCATTTTAAATGAGCTATCATTAAGGGGGAGTATAAAAACTAAAATGTTCCGATTTCATGCGAAATCAAATCTGTCTATCTCTCCAAAAAGCTTTTTATTAATCAGTTGATTTCAAAAATATCACAATATGCTATTTTTGAGGGGGAGAAGACATGATTAAAATGTGATCAAAGATGTTTAAAGTTTGTGACGGAATCTCAAAAGAGCTCGACTCAGAATGTACCAATGAATTGACGAAGCTTAAAATGTCAGTAATCGAAAAGACTTGTCCTGGACGGGTAATAATTTCAAGCTAGTCTAACTAGTGATGTAAGCGTGTCTCGAATAGGACTTGTCTGAGTAGAATGTACCGTATCGAGAGACTTTCTTTGGACTTGACCAGGACGGGTAATAATTTCAAGCTAGTCTAACTAGTGATGTAAGCGTGTCTCGAATCGGTCATGTTCACTGAAAGTGGATCAATTCAAAAGTGCAAACTCCTCTCGCATGTGCAAATTTCTTAAATATTCATGAGCACATGTGAAGGGGGAGTCCTTCAAAAGAAATGCAAAACTCTCAAAGTGGTAACAACAATGTGTTTTATTATCATAAACACTTTGAGAGATTTTTTAATGAATGGTTTTATGGCAACAAAAGGATAGTCATGAAGTTATAAGGTGACTAAGGTTAGGGAAAACCGTCCTATGATCCGCCAGAGCCGGAGGGATCTACCCAAGGAGAATTCCAATAGATTAGAATTAGAAGTCCTTAGGTATGATTGTAAAAAGGAGAAAATGAGAAAGGAGTAATAAGGGGTTGAAGAATTAAAAAGAAAAGTTATGAAAAAGGGTGAAAAGAAATAGCCCTCCATATGTTCAACCTTAGGGCAGACACCGGGTTCAACTCATATGCTACTGGCTGTTACCTAGGTGACACCGGTATTGAAGACAAGACGTCATGGACCCAGTGACGCACTGCACTTAACCTTCTTAACCACTCAAGTTCTCTTAAAAGAGCTTGTTTCATTCTCACGGGGAACCGGCATAATCTATCGACCTGTCTCTTAGAGATGGTTGATATTGAAGCAGGAGACCTCTCCCTAATCTCCGCATAGGAAACCAAATGTGCACATATCGAGTCTAGAGCCCCGAGATTCATCAAAAGATCTCATAGGAACACATGATATTTCTACACTGGTTGTTCATCATTAAGGACGCCAGATGTAAACTATAGAGTCCTACGCAGATCTTAGCAATCTGCCAAAACATTTATGAGAGGATTCACTTTTGTGATTCTCAATGATTGAATGGAAATTCCCTAATCTCCGCATAGGAAACCAAATGTGCACATATCGAGTCTAGAGCCCCGAGATTCATCAAAAGATCTCATAAGAACACATGATATTTCTACACTGGTTGTTCATCATTAAGGACGCCAGATGTAAACTATAGAGTCCTACGCAGATCTTAGCAATCTGCCAGAACATTTATGAGAGGATTCACTTTTGTGATTCTCAATGATTGAATGGAAATTCCTGCCAGGGTCAACATCAAGCAGCCCTGACAGCAGGTCACTTCGGTAATTCTTTATGGGTTACGCTTAGTGTTCGCGGTGGTTTCAAACGGTCTACAGTCGTAGAGTGATCCCCAGCGACTCACCCAGTCATTGAGCTACTTAGTAGGTCTCGTAAGCTCTCTCAAGAGTATCTGACATAGGAACGGCCTTGGTAAGGGTTAGAAGGAGTCTTCACACTATGCTGTTGACGATCTCTAATTCTTATCTGTAAGTACCGGATGTTTTATTGCTAACTGTTTATATGCAGGGACACTTCATCTCCATGGCGACAGATTCCACATGCTCATACATGCATCTCGAAGTCAAAGGATAGTTCTCACAAAGATCAAAGCAAAGAAAGGTTCAAAGAAAGATTCTACGCAATGTGAAAGAATCTACAGAAGTAAAGTGACAAAGATCTATGTGAAAGAACGGGAACTACAAATGCATGTATCACAAACACTGAAGATGTATGAGCATGTTGGAATGGCAAGCAACCACCACAGACGCAGAAGTGACGAAAGGCAGATAACTCCACCTCACAAAGGAACAAAGAACGATGAATAATCAATTATCAAAGATCACAAAGCGTGAAGGAACAAAGACTAAAGACTATTCTACAACGACACACAAAGTTGAAGACAAAGAACACGGAAGACCTACTCACGTGGAGCATCATTCGAATGACCACCCCTTAGGGGGAGATTGTTAGCATTAAAAAATATGTATTATGAAGTGATGGTCATTCTCATATTGTAACTTTGTGTCGTTTGTTAAGATTAGTAATAGTTTAGTCATTGGGCCTTGGACTTGGCAAGCTAATATGTTATGTGCTATGTTTCATAAGCCTAGTTATCCAATCATGTAACCAAGTCCAAGCCCAAGCCCATAGAAAGCCCATAGGGCATCTCATGTTATGAACTATTTAAACACCTCAAAGGCTCATTTGAGGTGTGTGCTTGTGTGTGTATTGTGTGTGTTTTTAATAAAAGTTCTCTTCATCTTATTACTCTTTTTCTCTCATTAACGCCACACATATATTGCATCAAGTCACCATCTTTACTTCATCTAGTTCTTATATTGGTATTAAAGTTGATATATCTAAGGTCCTACACAATCCATGGTGTGTTGACTTATAGAAACATGATTTGACATTGCTTGATATGGAAAGATTTCTTTAGTCCTTTGACTGTCAGACCCGGCGAAACCCTCAGGGTACAAGGGCGGAACCCTTGTTTTGGTTCCGCCAGATCCGCCAGTCTGCTGGCTTGAATTGTTATAAATACCAAGCCAATTGCAAAGAAATCTCTTATCACTTCTTATTATAATTCACACCTACATTCTCATTTGCATTCATCTAACACCTTAACATTTCATTTCATTTGTGAGATCTTTTGTAGCAAAGAAGATTACAAGTTCATAACCAAAGTTACAAGGTTCAACATAATGTTGCAAGTCTTGTATCTTAGTCTTGTGTAAACTAGTGAGGTTTATACATCCATTAATTGTGTGTTTTCAGTAGTGATCGGTTTGTATTTTAGGCCTTAAAATACATAGTGTGACGGGAGTAGTTTTACCCTTGTAAAAGAACTCGACATCTAGCTTTGTGTCGATAATTGTGTATAAGCGACGTGTAAGGTTTTCTCCGCCGGTGAAAGGAGTTTGTTGACTAGTGAAAGAAACTCTCGAGTTGGATAACTCGAGGAGTGGAGTAGGGCAAGGAAAAAGAGTCCTTGTAGCCGAACCACGATAAATTATCGTGTTGTGGTTTGATTGTTTCTTTCTCTATCTTTCATATTACATATTGTCTTTTACACTATATTTTGATTACACAGAAAGTTTTATAAAGATAACTAAGTTAAAATCGGTAAACTATTCAACCCTCCTTCTAGTTTCCCACAATTGGCATCAAGAGCTACGTTGCTCAAGCTTTTAAAATTTATTGTGTTTTAAAACTTGAAACGATCCATGGATTTTGAAAATTACAAAGAAGGGCAATATATGCAAAGACCACCACTCTTTGAAGCTAATGGTTTCATATATTGGAAAAACCGTTTTGAAACTTACGTGAAGTCAAAAGATATAGATCTATGGTACATAATTAATGAAGGTGATAACATACCTAATTTTAAGGATGGTACAAATGGTAAAGATGAGGATAGCTCTTTTACCAAACACAATGAAGATCAAAAGAAATTAATTGCCAAAAATAATGAGGCAAAAATGATGCTTTACAATGCTTTACCAAAGAAAGAGTATGAAAGAGTCTTTATGTGTAAAACCGCTGAAGAAATTTGGCAATCTTTAATAGTCACTCATCAAGGAAACTCACAAGTTAAAGATAACAAAATTGATCTTCTTATTCAACAATATGAACAATTTTCTATTCCCGAAGATGAAATTATTGATTGTGCTTTTGCTAGGTTTAACATTATTATTACTTCATTTAAAGCACTTGATGAATCTTTTTGTAGCAAGAATTTTGTCAAGAAATTTCTTAGAGCACTCCATCCGAAGTGGAGAGCCAAAGTGACGACAATTGAAGAATCTAAGGATCTTTCAAGCATGTCACTCGATGAGCTAATTGGAAACCTCAAAGTTCATGAAATGGTAATGGAAAAAGATTCGGAAATAGTTAAAGGCAAGAAAGAAAAAGTCAAATCTATTACATTGAAAGCTAGAGTTCAATCAAGCAATGATGAAGAATCTAGCTCGGATAGTGATGATGAAGAATATGCAATGGCCATTAGAGAATTCAAGAAGTTCTTTTGAAGATGAGGAAAGTTTGTAAGGCAACCTAGAGATGATAAGAAAGCTTCCCGAAAAGATCGTGATGATAGGAAAGAAAAGGGAGAAAGAAAATGCTTTAGGTGCGGAGACACTAGTCATCTCATAGGAGAATGTCCAAAACCACCAAAAGGTAAGACTCAACGAGCCTTTGTAAGTGGTGCTTGGAGCGATAGTGAAGATGATGACGAAGAGCCAAAGAATGAAGAGATTGCTCTCATGGCTCAAGATTCAAATGAGGTATGCTTCAAAGTTAGTTTGGAACTGGATGAATGGATCAAAGATAGTGGTTTCTCAAGGCACATGACGGGTAACAAAAGCCTCTTTTCTACATATCAAGAATGTGATGGAGGTAATGTTACGTTTGGTAGCAAGGTTAAATGCAAAATCATCGGAAAAGGTACAATTTCTCATGACTCTCTCTCTATAGATGATGTTGCTCATGTTGATAACTTAGGTTTTAATTTACTTAGTATTAGTCAACTTTGCCGGAAAAAGTATAACGTCCTTTTTAGTGAAAATGGAAGTAAAATATTTAAAGATGGCATAACCATAGCTAAGGGTGTTCTTAATAACAACGTATATGTCATGAAGATAGATCAAACATCTAGAGACAAACTTTGTCTCACCTCATTAGATGAATCTTCAACTTTATGGCATAGGCATTTAGGACACGCTAACATGAGACTTATACAAAACCTTTCCTCTAAAGACTTAGTTAGAAACCTACCCAAGTTGAAATACAACCAACACTTTTGTGATGCTTACAAAGTCGGTAAACAAGTTCATAGTAGCCATAAGGCTAAAAACATAGTGTCTACATCTAGGTGTCTAGAACTCTTACATATGGATTTGTTTGGTCCATCGGCTATACAAAGTTATGGAGGTAATCTCTATACCTTACTCATAGTAGATGATTACTCAAGATATACTTGGACAAATTTTTTTAAAAATAAAACCGAAGCTTTTGACAAATTTGAAATTCTAAGTAAGAAAATTCAAAATCAATTAGGAACATGCATCATGTCTTTTAGAACGGACCACGGTCGTGAATTCGACAATGAAATACAATTTGGAAAATTTTGTGATAAAAATGGTATAACTCATAACTTCTCGGCACCACGCACTCCTCAATCTAACGGTGTAGTAGAACGTAAAAACCGAACTCTTCAAGAGATGATTAGAACAATGCTTAATGAACAAAACATTCCACAAAAGTTTTGGTGTAACGCCGTCGACACATCAACCTACATTAGGATATTTTAGAGTGTTTGGAAGTAAATGTTTTATTCTTAACACCAAGGATTATCTCACCAAATTTGACCCAAAGTCTAATGAAGGTGTATTTCTTGGATATTCACAAAGTAGTAAAGCTTATATTGTCTTAAACAAAGAAACCTTAAGTGTCGAGGAATCATTGAACGTAACGTTTGACAAGAGTCCACCTCCTTCTAAGACATCACCTTTGGCAGATGATGACTTAGTCGAAAGTCAAGTAATTGAAAATCAGGAAATTGTAGATGAAGAAGTAGCATCAAACAAAGAGAATGTGAATGTCAAAGAATCTAAAAGTCATCCATTAGATAATATCATAGGAAATATAAATGAAAGAATACTAAGATCAAAATTTCAAAATGAAAGTAACTTCTTTTGTTTCGTATCAACCAATGAACCCAAAAATATAAACGAAGCTATAAAATATGAATCATGGGTAATAGCTATGCAAGAAGCATTAAACCAATTTGTTAGAAATGATGTTTGGACACTAGTTCCTCAACCAAAAAGTCAAACAATAATTGGAACAAAATGGGTCTTTCGTAATAAAATGGATGAAAATGGTATTGTGTTTAGAAATAAAGCTAGGATAGTGGCTCAAGGATATAATCAACATGAAGGCATTGACTATGATGAAACTTTTGCTCCGGTTGCTAGGCTTGAGTGAATAAGAATTTTACTTGCATATGCATGCGCACACAATTTCAAACTCTTTCAAATGGATGTCAAAAGTGCATTCTTAAACGGGTTTATAAATGAAGAAGTATATGTTACTCAACCACCGGGTTTCATCAATTTTGAAAAACCTAACCATGTCTATAAACTTAAAAAGGCTTTATACGGACTTAAGCAAGCTCCAAAAGCATGGTATGATCGACTTAAAACATTTCTAGTTGACCATAGGTACACTATGGGATTAGTCGATAATACTCTTTTCACTAAGAAGAAAGGGTCACACATTATCATAGTCCAGATATATGTTGATGACATTATATTCGGTTCAACTTGTCAAGAATTATGTGTCGATTTCTCAAAAATCATGCATGATGAGTTTGAAATGAGTATGATGGGAGAACTCAACTTTTTCTTAGGACTCCAAATCAAACAACTAGAAGATGGTATCTTCTTTAACCAATCTAAATACATTAAGGATATGCTTAAGAAATTTGGTCTAGAAGACTCCAAACCAATCAAAACACCTATGTCCACGGAAGTTGAACTAACCAAGGACGAGGAAAGTGAGTCCGTAGATAGCACTAAATATAGAGGTATGATTGGAAGTCTACTTTACCTCATGGCTAGTAGACCCGACATTATGTTTTGTGTTTGTCTATGTGCTCGTTTTCAAGAAGATCCTAAAATAATCCATCTTGAAGCCATAAAAAGGTTCTTTAGATACATTAAGGGTACTACACACTTAGGATTATGATATCCCAAAGGAACGGGAATGGACACCATAGTGTATGCCAACTCGGACCATGTCGGTGACTATGTTGATAGAAAAAGTACAAGTGGTACTTGCACTTTTATTGGACATTCTCTCACCTCATGGTTCTCTAAGAAACAAACGGCTCTAGCTATATCAACAACAGAAGCCAAATACGTCTCGGCCGAGATAGCATGTCAACAAGCTCTTTGGATGAAGCAAGCTCTTGTCGACTACGGAATTCAACTCAACGACATTTCCATTCTTTGTGACAACAAAGGAGCCATAGATCTTAGCAAGAATCCAGTTCAACATGCTCGTACTAAACATATTGAAATCCGTCATCATTTCCTTCGTAAAGGAAACATCTCAATAGAAAAAGTTTCTTCCGAAAACAACATCGCCAACATTCTCACTAAACCTCTTAAAAGAGAACCATTTAACCTCCTAAGGCTTGGATTAGGACTTATGGAACCTACATTGTAGTTCTGAACGCTAGAATAAAATCACAAAAATCAAAACAAATCAAAACAATTTTTGCATCTGCTGATGCGGCGGAACCTTGGGACATAAGGGGCGGAACCCCATATTTGGTTTCGCCGTATCCGCTGACCTGCAGAAACTGTTTCTTATTTTATATTAAACCAAACACTTATCCACCACTTCATTGTTGCTACTATTCACTTCACCGCTTATCCACAAATACAAAAATTTGCTCCTTCCTTCATATACATTGCTCTCTGATCATCATTGTAAGTATTTCAAACATAACTATACTTCTGATCTGAGTCTAGGATTTCTATTTCTTGCTCAAAAACTAAAACTTGGGGTTATTTATTAACTTAAGCAAATCATGTATGATATTAGTGGTTAAACCCAACTAATCATGTTTCCCATAGTTACGAATTGCATCTTTTTAAGATATATGCATGATTACTAAAACACCCCATGTCGAATTTTTGCAAAAATTTCTCACAAGTAGGACAAATATTTTTTCGTCTCATATTGTAAATACAAAAAAAAACTTATGTTCAAAACATCACTTACATAATGTCTTTTGAATGCTAAAGGGAATACATAACCAATATGTATTTTCGGGTACATTCAAACAAAGCTACATTGAATTAGGAGCGTTTGGGTTATCTTATGTTTTATAAAAATAAATTTTGCGTCATAAAACGTTTTTGAGCATCAAAATGAGTCAATATAACCGCACCTCCACATTGTTTTCATATAGGCACACACTAGAACATCCACATTGCAATGGTCGTCAACTTAAACAAACATATAAAATTTTGTGTTTCTAGGGATTATCATGCCTCCCGCAACTCATTATGACCACAAAGACACCAATCACTACCTACCCAAACATCACAAAACCAAAGGTCTTACTCCCGCTCAAGTCAACATTTTCAAAGCCTTAGAAAAACACTATGTCCATGAGGGTATAACCATTGATCCATCCTTCCTAGAAGGAACCCATCTCCGTAGGGAACTTTGCCAACATTAACTTTGATTGTCTCCTAGATATCAACTAGCCTATTTGTCCTAGGTTCATTCTTGAGTTTTATGCATCCGTCACTCTTTCCACCGATGATTATGGTATCATGTCAATCAACTTCTCGGTTAGTAGTCATGAATTCTCCTTAACTCTTGATGAGTTTGCTCACATCCTAGGTGTCCCAAACCGTGGTACTTGCATCTATAGTGATAAACACTCCCTAGAAATTCTTGACACCCTCACCGACGCATCCATCCATATGACACGCCTCTTGTGTCAAAGGATGATCTTCGTGACTATCTTTTTGTTAGGACCACCGAGACTAGGAAAACCCATTCTGAAAATGAAGTCAACAAGGACCCTTATGGTATGGAATACAATGAACTCAAACCTCAATTCAAGAAATGGGAAGAAATCCTTAGAGCCAATGTCATTTGCACAATAGGAAATAGGGATCTGATGTGCGTTTTGTTAGTGCAAGTTTTAAATTTATAAGGGTGAATTACCAAATCTAGAAACAACACATACGAGCAAGTGTACTCGTCCGTTATAGCAAGATATGATGGTAAGTCGGGATCGCTCGCAGGGATTTGTGAGTGAATCAAAATATAAGTCTAAAAGTAAATCTCTAATGTACACAAATAAGATAATAAGCAAATTCAAGAATTTAAAAACTACACTTGTTTAGACTAGTTTTCTACTTAATGACACACATAATTGTGATAACTTTTGATAACATATTGGTTGTGATAATTAGATGGTGGTCTAATCTATTGTTTCTACAAGTTAAACCTTCGTCAAGATTTTAGTTCATAAAAACAAGCTTTAGGTGTAAACCAATCAATTCAAGATCCATCCAAGGTTCATAAGGTATGGTGAATATCTTAAACACAAGAACAAACTCGTATTACAAATCAAATACTCTTAGGAAATGGTCATTACAAAAGGTAACCCATTCATAGACAAAACGGTTACAATTGTTTATAAACATCTAAACTTTCGTCCAACTAAAGGTTTACAAACAATCTGATTTGATGTTATAAAAGCATTCTCATTACAATCATACTTCTTGTTTCTTTATTTAGTCAAGAATAATTATGGTGAAAAACAATCATTCATAGACAAATGATTATAACTAGTTGAATAATAACAAATCTTTCGACCCTTGAAACTATTATCAATTAGTTAACCTTGGCTCAACAAATGTCACTATGAAACTTAAGGTACAATTGGTTCTTAAGATTGACTTGAAATTGAATTAAAACATGTTATCACAATCATAACTATCACTAAGCATAAAACATCATCAAAACAAGTGTAAAATGACTACTAGCCACTCATAGCAAACATGCAAATAAACTCAGAATATTTAACATTAGAATCCATGGTTTTAAGTCTTACAATGCTTTGGAATTGATAACAAATGACAAGGTATTGATAACCTAAGTATTGGTGATGATTTCTTGAGATTTTTGGCCTCCAAATGTTGCTTCCTTGGTCCTCCAAAGTTCCTGGTTCTTTCTGCACGAATTTCCCTTCTTTGAGAGCTAGATGATGATAATAATTGAGAGTAGTAATGAGAGTAAATGATCTCTTGAATTGTGTCTTCAATTGTGTACTCTTGGGGTCCTTTTAGGCTTGTCAAATACTCCTAGTAATGAATAGGGACATAAATGCTGGAGCTTGGACAACAAGACACTAAGAAGGGCCTAGAAAAATAGGACAAAAGACCAAGATTCATGCACAAGAAGTTGGTATAAACAGGCAGAGATGTCCATCCGATCGGTTGCGGGTTGGCACCGTTCGGATGGATGTGGTAATTGTGGCTATCCGATCGGTTGTACTCCAACCGATCGGATGGTAGGTTCTGGTTGCTTTGGACTTTGACTTTTCCTTGTGTAGTTCTTTATGCACTATCCAAACTTGATTAACTCTGAACATGGAACTTTGAGATGACAAAACTTAGGTTCTCCTTATGAAATGAATCACAGATTGGACTTTTGAACTTGGGAATCTTCGTGTAATCGCATATACTTCATTTTCTTCACTTTTTCTCCATTTTTCCTACATTTGGCTACATATGCTACAAAAACATACTTTGATACGATTTAGTGGCAAAAGCATATAAAAACAACCAAATAACATACACAAAAACACTAATAACGCTTACAAAAACATGTTAACTTTGAGCGTTATCAGGATCATATCAATGCTTGCCTTTGCTACATGCTATATTCTTTGTCAACCCTTCAACTTAGCTTATTACATGGCTAAAAGGATGGTGGACATTCCCGTGTATGGCACAATGGCTATGCCGTATGGAATGCTCCTAACCCGTCTCTTTAGGAAAATTTATCCCATTCCTCCAACTCCAAGAGGCCTTCGCTTAGACTACTCTCTCATTCCACACACATTTGTACCACTTAGTTCTAAGAGAGTCTATGTGTCCCATGGCAAACGCCCTCATCCTCCTACTTCCTCTTCATCATCTTCAATGAGTGAAGATGACACTTTGCCCAACTCTAGGCTTCCACCTCTTGAATACCTTTCTTAACTTCCGTCAATACCCAATGAGTCGCTGGAGTTCAAGCAAACTAAGGGAATGTTCAAATGCTTTGGGAGGTACCTTGGGAAGCTCAACAAGAAGTTGGATCGACAATGAGAGCGAGGGTAGGGGTGTTTGGCACTAGATGTCATTTGAACAATTTGGCTACTTAAACAATATGTATTATGGATTTAAGTGTGTGTATGGATACTTAGTTATGTTTAGGACATGTTGGTACTAACTATTATGTAGGACGACAACATTTGGCATGTTGTCAAATTTTCAAGTATATGAAAATTTTCACTAAGTATAGTGAAATTCGCTAGCCCCCTGATGAGTGCTCAAACACTCATCATTTTTGGTCAAATCTGAACTGCAAAACATACAAAAACACTCAGTAATGCATCAAAATACAAAAAATATTCCAAAATTGTGTTTTATATGTTTCAGATGCAAAATGAGTAAAAACAAATGAAAAACGTACAAAGTTTGCATAATTGGCAGTTTTAGTCCCTCAACTTTCAAAAATTGACAAAACTAGTCCCTGAGCATTTATTTTGCAAGAAAAATCAACCCAAGTCCTTTAAAAGTCAAAATTTATCAAAAATAGTCCTTGGGTATAAAGTTTTAGAATTTACACTTTTGGTCCTTGAAGTTTGAAAATTGACATAAAAGGTCCCTGGGATTTCTAATTTTGGAAAATATTAATTTTGGTCCTTGTAATATTCAAACTTGTCAATTAAGGTCCTTGTGAGTACTTTGAAAAAAATTACATTTCAGGTCCTTCAACTTTCAGCAAGTTACAACTTTGGTCCTTGTGGTATTTCATTACCTAAAACCAAACGGACCCTATTTATATATTAGCCCAAAAACAAATCCACCCCAAGGCCTGATCCCTTATTCCACCCTTGGCCCATTACCCTTTGCAGCCCAATCCAACACCACAAAACCCCACCCTCGTTTCCAATACTACTCCCAGTCAAACAAACGTTTGACCATCCACCTCCTTCACTCCCACTTGAGCCTGTTACAGTGTACCTCCCCCCCCCCCCCCCACCTTCACCAACTCTGCATAACACACCACTCCTTGTCTCCCTAGCCTCCACAAACAACCAAGATGCATTTAATGTCCATGATTTACTCCAAGTTACCCACAACTGCCCTTTACCCATTTTTCCCGCCAAACCATTTTTTTGAAGGCCAAGATTAACTTGAAGTCATCCAAGGGCTGCAATTGAGTGGGAAAGAGAGAGAAAGCCTGCAAGCATTATACAAGTCAAGAAAGAATGAGGGGGAGGCAGTAGTTAACTAGTGTAGGTGTAGTTTAGTTTTAGTAGTTCATTTTCATGTAACTCTCAATTTTAGTTAACTAAACTAGTTTTTAATATATATTCTCAGTTTAATGTTGTAATTTCAGTGTTTAAGAACTCTCAATTCCAAGTTTTCTTAATGTATCAAGTATTTGCAATTTTCAAGAAAAATTTTCATTTTAGATAAAAGTGATTGATAAATGTTGTTAGCTGATAAATTGGACTCAGTTTAGCTTATGATTAAGTTTTTAGAAGCTCAGTAGCATTTAAGCTTGTTTAGTTCAATAAATTCTCAAAAATCATAAATAGTCAACAAAAGTCAACAAGGATCAATGATGGTTTAGATGATTCAGAATGGGTGTTTGTGGGTTAAATAAGTTTTAGTTGGTTGTTACTGAGTTCATACAAGCTTTATGCCATTGTTTTGAGGTCAGAATCACTTTTCTCATTTTAATTTCAAATCTCAGCTTATATAATGTCTTGTGTTTACTGCTTATTCTAGCCCTGTTATTAGTGCTCATTTCTGGTTGCTTAGTACTTATCTCATCTTAGTCTAGCTTAGTGATACTCTGTGAGTGATTGGATTGATTGAATTTGCCATAAACTCACCTAAGTCATAAACAGTCCATGTATAAAGGTGTGTTTGGATCAGTGGTTTGCACCACTGAGTAGTGTGTTGGTGTTGATGATACTTGTTGAAGCATGTTCCTTTAGTCTCTATTAGGTCTCTCAAACATTATAAACAAGTGTTCATGAGCTAGAAAGTCAAAACAATCTTTAAACTCCTCATTTTCATCAACTGTTACATAGTTAGGAACCATAATCCTTCAAAACCTTTCATAAGTTGTAAAAACAATTTTATTTAGTCTTGTTATTACTTATTACATCATATTCAGTCAATAGGAGTAGATCAAAGCTCATTTTAGTCAAAAATTCCAAGTTTATGAAAAAAGTCAAATTGCATGTTCTCAGATTTTCCAGAAGTTCAAAGAATTTTATAGAATTTAGTGATTTGATTCAAGGGTTGAAACTTGTTTCTAATTAAAACCCCCAAACTCATCTTTGTAATACTACCTTGCTTGTATTTTTGAGATTTTTGTTGTGGGCCCTACTCATGCTCAAACACATCTGCAGGGGAAGTCACCTCCCCTGCTACACAGACCCCAGTCCAAACCCCAACCTTTCATGCCCTCCCCAGGACTCATAAGTGGGTCTTTGGAGCTGAAACTTGGTTTAATTTGAAGCCCCCCACCTCAGCTCTCCATTTCAGGTCTCACCTTGGACCTTTGATCACTCAGGTGGGCCCCACAGTGGGCTGCAAGTCACCCTTTGGGCCTGTTTGGGTTTGTGGTATTTGGAATTGCTTATAACTTGTTATTAGCTTATTCTGTGTTCTTTTCATTGTTGTTCTACCTTATTTCAACCATTCTCATTATCTTGTACCTAAATCCACCCTTGGTTTCAGGTTTAAGCTTATTTCAAAGCTTTTAGCTTTGACAGTTGACCAAAGTCAACTGTCAAGCTCATAAGCCCTCAAATAGCTTATTTTCTAGTTCTAAAAAAGTTGTTTTCATAAAAGTTGTTTGTTTTTAGGTATAAAATAAGTTTCCAAAAGAAAAATCCAGAAAAAACCAATTTAATTTCAAGTGATAGTTTCTATTTAATGTAATTTAAATTTTAATTTTCCTTTTTAGATTTTTATTAAGCACTTAGCATTTTTATATTTTTCTTAAATTCCTTTTATGTTAAAGTAATTTCAGTAAATTTTCTAGATTTTAATTTTGTCATTTGGTATTTATTAGATTTAATATTAGTTTTATTAATTATTAATTAATATTAAGTATTAAATAGCATAACTAGATTTTATAAAGTAACACATAGTTCTTATATTTTTCCTAGCTTTTATATAATATAATATAATTTTAGGAATTTTTCTAGATTTTTTACTGTTCATTTTCTATTTTTTATAATTTAAATAATTTAATTAGTAATTAATTAATATTTAATATAATAATTAGTAAAATAGTGTAAAAACATATAAAATAAACTTTTAATAATTTTTTAGGATTCCTGTGATGGTTAAATAGATATATAAAATTTTTCATAATTATCTAAGTCTTTTTAGTATTTTAATAATTTAAAATAGTTTAATTAGGTAATTAATATTTAATTGGTAATTAATTAATAAAAATCACAAAAAGACAAAAATACATATTTTTAGTTTTAAAACTTGTTTTTAGTTATTTTATAATTTTAGAAATTTAATTTTCATTTTTTTTAATTAAATTAATATTGTATTGTATTTAAGTTATTTAAATATTAATAATTAGTATTAAATAGTATTTAATTAATATTAAATAATTAATTAGTGTAAAAAATTATTTTCTTTTTCTAAAAATTTTCTTTAATCCTTAGGTTTGTAAAAAAGTCATTTTCACCCCCTGAGGGTTTTTCAGATTTCACATTTCACGTTTTATTTTGTACGTTCGCGTAAATTTAAACTGAACGTACACGTTTTTAGGTTTTAAACATTTCTGGTTTTTCTAATTTTCCAGTCTTATTCATATAGCTTATTTAAGCTATTTCATTGTATATCTCAATAGTGTAATCAATCTCAAACCCCTTTCTATCCAAATTCACCCGATCACAAACCCGTTTGATAACCATTCACACCTCGTCGGGACATAATGACCCGGGGAAACCCTATATTCCGCGGAGCATTGAGCCTAAGGAGTTTGACTATATTGATCACATCCGTGGTTGATTTTAGTTAACTGCTTTTGCCTCAATCACCCCCCCCCCCCCCCCCCCCGTCAAAGTCTAACGGTAAAAGTGTTTCCATATTCATTGTTTGCATTTCCTAACCAGATATGCCTTTAAGTTTTGGTCCCAAAAATTTTGGGAAATTTTTGATTTCGTCTCGATCGCTAAAAATATGGTCTGTAGATATTCTGGGCATTGGGTGATCTAGTGGAACCAAAAATTGGGTTCCGCCAGTAGGAATTCTCGGTAAACCCAGGTTCACCCAACGGATCTGGCAGAACCCAAACAAGGGTTCCGCCCATGTATTCCCAGGGTTTCGCCAGAGTACCTGGAAATTTTTCTTAGAATTTTCAAATTCCGATATCCACATTCCCTAATACACTTTTAAGATTAGAAACTCATGCCTGCCATCTAGTCATCTGTATTAGGATCATTCTTAGACATTAGAATCAATAAAAACCCATTTCCCGCCAAAATTCAAATTTAACCATAACTAACCCAAGGAACCCTCACCCATAAGGCAAGGAACCCACCAAAAGGTTCCTTGGTATTCATGGAAAATCTGAGTCAAAACACAATGACAAGACCACTACGCATTTAGTGCAGATATTGGTTTTCTTACTCCATCTCTTTCATTGGATTGACTTCCAATGATTTGACAACCTTCATAACTCTCCCAAATCATTATAAACCTCCATTTTTGAATGGTTAAATATCAAATCCAAACACTCCTTTCCACAATTCTTCAACTCTATAAATTTGACCATCTTAGAACACTCTCAAATCACACCACCACATCTCAAATCTCTGAAACTTATCCTCCAAATCACCATTTTTGACAATGACAAAGTCAACAACCACTTCTCCACCACTAAGACCCATTAGGAGAACCGCCCAAATAAGTGTAAAACCATTTTGTTCTAACGCTACCATCCATCTTAGCTCCTCATCTTTGGATGAATCACCACTAATCATATCCTCACCCATCAAAGATGAAAACTTCTTGAATCTTGCAACTCCCACACCATCACCAAAATTCAATCATGTGATCAACACTCCACCTCCAACCAAAACACCAATTGACCCAAGTCCACCACCGTCTCCAACTCAACCATCTAAGTCACCTTCACCACCCAAATCACCTAAACTTGAACCAATGGAACTATTTGGTACTCCACCAACATCACCAACTCCTTTACTAGAAGATCTTAATGATCTCTTCTCTAACTCACCCACTCCACCAACTTTGCCATCGTTTGGTTCTAACGAACAAATGGCACATGAACAAACCCGGGCATTCTTTGAGCCCAATATACCCTTTCAACAAGAACAACCAACCCAACAACAACCACCATCCCAACCAAAACCATTGTTGTTTCACCCTATCTACAAAGACATCCATGGACCTCTCTATGAAGAAGCCCACTCTCAACACAACCAACCATCACAACCCCATGAATCACAACCACAATCACACTGTCAATCCCAACACTTTGAGTCTCTCTTTCCCTCTTACGAGGAAATTGAGGCATCATTATGGAACAACCTTCCTAACTCCCACGAGGAAGTCAACGACCGCCTTGACAACCTCTATGCATTCAAAAGAATGGTGGACAATCATCTCCATCAAGCCATAGAGTTTCAAACCACCTTGCTTGCCTCCATTGTAAACCCAACCTCCACTCAAGAAACCACCACCATTCCACCTCCACCACCATCATCCAATGACCCTATTCTACCCAATCCCCACCATGGTTGCTCACATTGTGTGCGTGCGGCAAAAATTAGTGGGAGCATCAAAATAATGCTCCACCAAGTCCAAGATGAAACCCGCTTCGCTCTCCAACATATTCTAGAACGTTTGGAGGCTCTCTCACACCTAAACCAATCTTAGAGCGGTTTATGGAGGCTTTGCCCCATTTAAGCAAATCTTGGGAGTGCTCTATTTATAGAAGTAGGAATTTTATTTTCTTTGTTATTTTCCATTTTATTTCCTTTAAAGTAGGCTAGAAAATTTCATTTCTTGTTATTGACTTTTACAAGTCAACTTTTTACTTGGAATGACTTCTTTTCAACCATTGTTGATTGCATTGTTGGTTGCTCATATATGGTTTGTGCTTGTGATATGTGTGCTCATATTCTCATATTATGGCTAAGCAAATCATCATTATCACCAACTAACAATTTTTTTGTAGGTTCAAAATCCATGTTTCCTACCTTGGCACTCCATTTAGGGGGAGTATTGTCCAAGGGGGAGCAAGTGCATTCTACCGCTCCGCTTATCTTCTTTTTGTTTCGACAAAAAGGGGGAGAAATATATTTAAACTTAAAATGATTTGCTTCAATTAAGTAAAATGAGTTTAAATACAAACTTTTAAAGACTTAACACTAGAATTAGTGATTTACTTAAAAACAAAGTTTATGTTTTGTCATCAACAAAAAGGGTGAGATTGTTAATACATATATCGTCTAAAAACGTTATTTATATTTTACGATCTTTGCTAAGTTTTGTTAACGACAAACTATAAACTTTAGTTTTTAGTAAAACACAACTTTAGTTTTAATCTTCCATAACTAGACTTTACTTGCTACATTTACATTTCACATTAGACATAACATTTTCATATTATTAAAAATAAAAAATGTAATATGACATCATAGCTTACATCATGTGCATTTATGGAAAGCTTACTAAATTTAGTAGTTGACTTTCCATAAAGATCTCTTACACATTTGGATAGTCTCTTACTCAATCTATGGTGTGTTGACTTATAGAAACATGATTTGACATTGCTTGATATGGAAAGATTTCTTTAGTCCTTTGACTGTCAGACCCGGTGGAACACTCAGGGTACAAGGGCGGAACCCTTGTTTTAGTTCCACCAGATCCGCTAGTCTGCTGGCTTGAATGGTTATAAATACCAAGCCAATTGCAAAGAAATCCCTTATCACTTCTCATTATAATTCACACATACATTCTCATTTGCATTCATCTAACACCTTAACATTTCATTTCATTTGTGAAATCTTTTGTAGCAAAGAAGATCACAAGTTCATAACCAAAGTTACAAGGTTCAACATAACGTTGCAAGCCTTGTATCTTAGTCTTGTGTAAAGTAGTGAGGTTTATACATCCATTCATTGTGTGTTTTCAGTAGTGATCGGTTTGTATTTTAGGCATTAAAATACATAGTGTGACGGGAGTAGTTGTACCCTTGTAAAAGAACTCGACATCTAGCTTTGTGTCGGTAATTGTGTGTAAGCGACATGTAAGGTTTTCTACGCCGGTGAAAGGAGCTTGTTGACTAGTGAAAGAAACTCTCGAGTTGGATAACTCGAGGCGTGGAGTAGGGTAAGGAAAAAGAGTCCTTGTAGCCGAACCACGATAAATTATCGTGTTGTGGTTTGATTGTTTTTTTCTCTATCTTGCATATTACATATTGTCTTTTACACTATATCTTGATTACACGAAAAGTTTTATTAAGATAACTAAGTTAAAATCGGTAAACTATTCAACCCCCCTTCTAGTTTCCCACAACGTATAATCAAAATAATGTATGAAGAAGCATGCATACAACTTCATAACATTGGTTTTACAAAACAATTTTTATTTATCAATTCACTAAGAGTAAAATAACAAAGTTTTGATTGAGGTATCGGGTTCATAATTTAAAGAATTACCAACAATTACTATCCATGATGTGCTTACGGTGTGTACAAGTTTTAAATTTATAAACACGATTACCGGATCTAGAAATAACACATACGAGCAAGTGAACTCGTCCGTTATAGCAAGATTGGGTTGGTAAGTCGGGATCGTTCGCAGGGATTTGTGAGTGAATCTGAGCGTAAGTTTAAAAAGTAAATCTCTAACACTGGCGATAATGATTTTAAGATAATTCAAATGATTAAAAACTACACTTGCTTAGACTAGTTAACTACTCATAAGAAAAGCATGATTGTGATAACTTCCTTAACATGTTGGTAATTAGAATTAGTTGGTGTTCTAATCTATTGTTTCTACAAGTTAAATCTTCGTCAAGATTTTAGTTTATAAAAACAAACATTAGGTTTGGACCAATCAATTCAATATCAATTCAAGGTTCATAAAGTTGAATTAACAACCTTAAACACAAAAATAGTTTCTTGTTTAATCAAATACTCTTAAGAAATGGTCAATACAAAAGGTAACCTAATCATAGACAACAAGGTTAGAATTGATTATAAACTACTAAAATTTTTGACCAATTAGGCGTTTACAACCAATCCGATTTGATTAACAAAAAGTATTCTCATTACAATTATACCTTAGTTCCATTGTTTAGTCAAGAATAATTATGGTGAAAAACATCTTTCATAGACAAAAGATTATAACTAGTTGAATGATAACAACCCTTTCGGCCAATGATATTATAAGCAACTAGTTAAACTTGACTCAACAAATGTCACTACGAAACTTTAGTCTAATTCGGTTTTAGAATTGACTTGAATTGAATAAAAACATGTTATCACAATCATAGACTAATCATTAAGTAATTAACATCATCTAAGCAAATGCAAAAGGTTACTAGCCACTCATAGCAAACATGAACATAAATTCAGAATATTGAACATTAGAAACCATAATTAAAGTCTTACAAATGTTTGGAATATGATTACAAATGAGTAGGAAATGATTTCCTAAGTGTTGGTGTTGACTTCTTGAGAGTTTGACCTTCGGATGTTGACTTTTTGGACTTCCAATGCTTCCTGAACTTTTATGGACGAATTTGAGAACTTTCAGACAAGTAAAGAACTACTTGATGATTGCTTTGTTGTTGTATATTGATGGTGTAATAGTTGTGTGTTCAAATGAGATTACAAAGCCTCTATTTATACTACTCCTCAAGCCTAGGTTCATCAATGCAGCAACTTGGCCTCCAAGGTGAGTAGAAGGACCTAGAATACCAGAAAGAAGGGCCTAGAATCGGGTAGAATGAAGTAGAAAACTCTTTGTAAAACTTTTGCGAGCTGGCCAACCGATCGGTATCTGGCGCTGACCGATCGGTTGGATGAGACCTCTGCGTCTAACCGGTCGGTTGGATGCCAACCGATTGGATGGTTGTGAATTTTTCTTCTATCCGATCGGTTAGATTAATACCGATCGGATGGATGACTTCTGATAGCAACAAACTTGATCTTTCTCTCGGTTCTTCGTTCTTTGTCCAAACTTGATTATTTCTTGTCAACGAACTTTGGAATGATGAAAACTTGGATTCTTCTTTGTGAAATGCTTGAACGAATTGAATCTCGAGATGGGAATGACAAATCCTTCATTTCCTTTACTTTTTCTTCCTTTTTCCGGTTTTAGGCTACAAATGCTTGCAAACATACTTTGATACAATTATGTGACAAAAGCATATAAAAATAACCGAAAAACATACGAATAACGCTACTAAAAACATGCACAATTTGAGCCTTATCAAATCTCCCACACTTGAACTTTGCTTGCCCTCAAGCAAATCTAGAAATAAAATATAATCCACATGGTACTTCAAAGATGTTTTGGAAAAACGTGACACAAATCTTCCAAGTACAAGTACAAGTCAGATTCATCATTTTGAGCTTTAATGGTTGAAACATTGAGATGTTTGACAATACCCAAATTATTTTCTTGCTAGATAAACATTACTAATCACCTCACGAAAAAGGAATAAGATATAATTCACTCTAAACACTCATTTTTGGGTGAAGTATAAGAGAAATGACACTCATTGCTCACTCATGATTTAAATATTACCATAGGCTTGTACAAGAAACATAACTACACCGTCAAGGCGTAAGCACCAAGTATTCATATCAAAGAGGGCTTTTATTCGGGTTTCAAGCTAAAAAGGGATAATAAGGACTTTCGTTCAACTATCTTATGTAAAACAGAATAGATCGCTGGCGCGAATTCTTGTATCAAAACAACGGAAGGTCACTAAGGATATCCTTAGATTGCTAGCGCATTGTTATTTCCTCAAGAAATCGGATGGTCATTATATGTCATACACTTGATAATTTCACTTGAGTCAAGGGTAGGAATAAGACATGGGATAAATTTAGAGAGTGTAAATGATAAAGAATATACAAAATAGTCAAAGTCTACAAACCGAATGTTGCTAGCTATCTTGAACCACTATCATGTACTCTTTAGAACTCCATTCTTGAGCGGACAATACTTAACACTATAGCTCATTGGCTATTTTATTCGATATATACATTTTTTTTGTTTTCGGCAATGGAACCAGACATAAAATCACTTGTCACCATTCTACTTTGATGACTTATTCTCAACTTTGCTTTGATCATTACTTTCGGAATTACTACTTTCTTTATACTTTCCCACAAAACATCCAACTTGTCATATAGCTATCAACCAACTAAGACTTGACTAAGGGTAAGGCCAGGCTAAAAAGTGTAAAAACTTTTTGTATTTTTTTTAGATTTAATCAAAAGAAGAGATAGGCTCAGAAGGTGTAACTAGGGTATCTAGCGTTAAAAATGAATGCTAACAAAAAGAGTTATGTTGGTGGTTAACTAGTCAATGAAACTAGCTAAAAATTTATATGAAGGCTATTTGGGTTAGATCCTAAGATTGCCTCTTATCACATATGCATACTTATATCACACAAGAAATGTGATCTCACAACGGTCTCGAAATGATTTACAAGCACAAGTTCTAGAATAAATAAAATCACCGGCTGATGAGGCGAAAAGTGTACCGCTTTTAAGGGGTCATTTAAGCCTGAATTCGAGATTATTTGATCAAATATAGCCCTAAATCGTTCTTTTTGTCATTTTAGGTACTTTTGGAGAGAAATCTGGAAAAGGAAGCATTTTGGACGTTTTTGGAGCATAAAAGTGAAGAAAACGGCAAAGTCTCAATTTCCTTGCTGGGAACAGTACCTGACGGCGTCAAGCTTTTACACGTGACGGCGCCAAGAGTTACAAAAGAGGTGGATGTGGAACTTATAACGTGACGGCCAAGAAAGTTTTCAAGCTTATGGCCTGACGGCGTCACCAAGGCCGTCAGGGTCCAAACACACGTAACGGCCTAGAGTATTTCTCCACATGACGGCGTCACAAATGGATCTAAGTAATACGATTTTCATCATGGTGGCGAGTTGATGGCGTTAAAAGTTAATACATGACGCCATCAAGTTGAAAACTCTATATATAGTTTTCCAATTTTCATTCATTAGTGTGCAACTTTGAGCGAATAAACCCTAGACGAATTTTATCAGCTTTTCAAGGGTTTCAACCCCTTGATTCTTCCATGTTCAATTGAAGATAAGTATTCATTCAAATCATTCAATATGTCTATGTGTTGTGTGATTATATCTTACGCTTGTCTACTCTTTAACATGCTAGGCTAGATTTTTATTGTGTTTGCTTAGATGTAGTGAAACCTAGATGTTGATTATAGGTTGATTGTTTGTTTATAATTGTTACGGATGATTGTATTCGATGTTAGGCTTAAGAAAACTAGTAGACTTCCATTGGTAACTTGCTTGAACGTCTTAAGAAACATGATCGGAGGTGTACTACGATTTTTGGTTGTATTTAATGCGTAAGAGAATTCTAATGATCCCATGTTAGGAGCTTCTAACGGCTCGACATAGGAGTGAAGTAGGATCTTATAGAGTTAGGGAATATTGTACATGGCCCTACGACTAGTATTAAGGAATATGACCCGTCATCCATGTAATTGTAACAAGCTAATCAAACTGTAAAAGATATCTAGGGAGTAATGAAATCTAAGTAAACACAACTTTCCTCATTATTGTTTCCACCACATTAGTATAATTAGTTTAATTTTCATTTTTGTTATTTTCTTTTGATTGCATCTGTAGTTAATTGGGTTAGTTGTCTAGCAACTAATTCCGCCCACTCCTTCAAAACCCGAGATTTTACATGCTTTCATAAAAATATAAAAATATAAAAAAGAATCATCCCTCACCTCTAGACCTAGTTTAGTAGGATTTCTAATCCTAGCAACACTATTCCTGAGTTGAACGATCAATCCCCCGGTACTTGTCACTATACTATACTACAACGATCAGGTACACTGCCTGGTGGGGGTTGTAAGCTTCTCGAGATTCCTTGAGAGGTAAAACCTGTTGCGAGGGCGCAATTCCCACGTATCAAGTTTTTGGCGCCGCAGCCCGGGGAATAGTTATTGTCTAGGTTAGGATTTCTTTTTATTAGGTCTACTTGCTAGATTCCTTTCTAGTAAGATTTTTATTTTTATTTTTAGGTTCTCTTTAGTCTATCTTATTTCTTAATTTCGTTGTTCGTAACCTTTACCATCCGACATCATGGAAGGTGGTAACATCGTTAAACCCATCAACCCACCACAACAAAACCACCCACAAAACCCACCACTTTCAAACCAACCTCCTAGGCCCCGAACTTTAGGAGAGTATTCCCGTACTAGCAACCAAGGCTATCGAAACACTATAGAGCTAACTCAAGGAGCCAATGTGTCCCCCTTGCGATCCGACACCATCCGGTTGGTGCAAAGCGGATGTGCATTCCATGGACTTCGTTCCGAAGATCCTAATCAAAATCTTAAGGATTTCCTTAAAATCGTAGATTCCATAGACCTTGATCTTGTAACTAGAGAGTCGACCCGATTACGTCTATTCCAATTCTCTGTACGTGATCAAGCTAGTCAATGGCTTAAACGTTTACCCGCGGGATCCATCACCTCTTGGGATGATCTCACTTCTCGTTTCCTTGCTCAATTTTCCCACCGGGGAGAACTACCAAGCTTAGAAATGATATCTTGATGTTCCAACAACGTCAAGGTGAAACTCTATATGAAGCATGGACTCGTTTCAAGGACTTACTCCAAAAAGTCCCTCATCATGGCATAGATCTTTGGCTCCAAGTCCAAATCTTCTATGACCATATCGATCTCTCCACAAGGTGAACCATTGACCAATCGGCCGGTGGCAAGCTACGTGATCTAAGTGCGGAAGAATCATGGGAACTCATAGAAGATCTTGCTCTCTATGACAACGAAAGTTGGAATGATCCCCGTGATTTGAACAAAACGGTCAAGGCAATATATTTGTCTTCAAACAATTCTAGCACTCCTGACCGTATGATCATGGAACTTGAAGACCAAGTCAAGTGTCTCATGAAATCCTACAAAGCTCCTAAGCCTTCATGCCAAGTGAACAAAATCACTTCTTTATGCGAATTATGTAGTGGTCCCCATGACACTCGTGATTGCATGGAACTCCCCGGACAAGCTTTTGTGGATAACGCATCCTCGTGTACCGATGAAGCGGGAGACAAGTGGTACACTTTCAAACCCGAGCCAAACCCTTACGGTGATTCCTACAATCCTTCTTGGAAAAATATCCCGAACCTTAGGTGGAAACAAAACCAAAACATGCCCCAAAACAATTCTTCCAATCCACCTAATCGTTACCAACCAAACGGTCCACCCTCTAACCGTACTTTCAACAACAATCCTTCCAATTACTATGGTAGTACCAATAATCTTGAAGGATTGATCTCCAAGTTTATGGCATCTCAAGATGCCCGCATATCTAAGTTTGAAGCCGATTTCAAGCAAAAGCAAAGCGAGATGACCACTAAAATCGACACATTGTTGAAAGTTCTCAGTGACCAAGAAATGGGAGCACTCCCAAGCGACACGATCAAGAACCCGAAACTAAACGTTAATGCCATATCATCAGTTTCGTCACCTACTTCTTGTCCACAATACTATTCGGTCAAAGCAATGAGCACGTGTTTCAAGCAAACCCAAATTCTTCAAAAGGACCAATTGAATAAAGCATCCGATATTAAACCGGTCAATAACATAGTTGAAACACCTCCTACACAAGACCTTGACGATGAATTCAAGGAGCTCCATCTTGAACGCCCCGTCATTGATGTCTTAGCCCGTGCTCCCTACTATAGTGCTCTCCTAGAAAAATATGAGAAACTTAAATTGGGTAAAAATGGGACCGCATTCGTTCAAAACAAGTTGCCTAAGAAGCTTGATGATCCGGGTATATTTGTTTTGCCTTGTAAGATAGGAAAATCCGAAGCTTTCGACACACTAGCTGACTTAGGATCAAGCCTCTACTTGATTCCCTTATCCCTTTTCACCACTCTTAAGCTAGGAAAGTTAGAGGAGACGGAAGTACTAATTGGTCTAGCGGATGGAAGTATTGCCTACCCGGTCGGAATGATCAAGGATGTAGTTGTTCACGTAGGAAAATTAACTATTTTAGCGGATTTTTCACGTCCTAGATATGGTTAGCGATACTACATGCCCATTGTTAGTAGGAAGAGGATTTTTAGCAACCGCTAGTGCCATGATAGATTGTAAGGAGTCTAAGATAGCGGTAGGAGATGGTTGCCAAAAATTGATTGGCTCCAAACAGTCAACCAAAGTCAACCACGAATGTGGTCAAGATGGTCAGACTGCCTAGAGTCAATGCTCCGCGGAAATATAGTGTTTCCCCGGGTCGTTATGTCCCGACGAGGTGTGGATGGTTAACAAACGGCTTTGTGATCAGGTGAATTTGGATGGAAAAGGGGTTTGTGAATGGTTAAGCTAGGGAATCTACAAGGAAATAGCTTAAATAAGCTATATGAATAAGATTGGAAGCTAGGAAAAACCCAGAAACGTTTAAAACTTAAAAACGCGTACGTTACGTTTAAATAAAACGTAAACGTACAAAATAAAAAGTGAAAACTGAAATCTGAAAACACCCAGGGGGTGAAAATGACTTTTTTACAAACTTAAAAGTAAAAGAAAAATTTTAGAAAAAGAAAATAAATTTTAACACTAATTAATTATTTAATATTAATTATTTACTAATTATTACTAATTATTAATATTAAAAACACTTAAATATAATTTAATACTAATTAAATTCTAAAAAGGTGAAAATAAAATTTCTAAAGTCGTGCGCGTTTTTTAAACGGTTTGCTGATTAGTGAGTTTGGAATTCACCTCGCTGTATATTTATCCACCCTTGTTCATATCTTTTCATAAAAGCCCAAAAATATTTTTCCTTACCCTCTATCCATTTGATTCTACCTTCTTATACCCCTCTCATGTATAATTCTACATGACATCTCTCGATGACGATTTCTTTGAACAATGGGCCTTTCAAAGCAAAATTGAAAAACTTATGGCCTTGTCAAAAATATCGAGATGTCGTAGTGATTATGATGGACCTTCGATTCCTATTCCCTCTCCGGTGAGGGAAATGAATCAAGAAACCGAGGTGACAAAGGACCATGTACTTCCCTCTGACGATGGAAGTGCTAAATACGTCCAACCTTCGGTTATCCAAAAACCTAAGCTCACAAATGCTCCTAAACCTTCAAGAATCAATCCTGATCTTTCACGATATAAGGTTATAAGGTCATCAAGCAAACGTACAGAGCTTAGGGCAGTGACTGAAAAGAACGACTTACCTAACCTTCATGTTTATCAAGAACCAAAACCCGAGACCATAACGGAAGTGGTGGAAATTGCTAGCTCTAAGAGCACACCACTTGTCCCACCTCCGGATTTTATCCCTTGTGTTGGTTGTGGTGAGCCACTTTTTGGTTTGCCATGTCGTTGGTGTACATGTGTGCAATGTGGTAATGATATTCAATACGGGAGTTGTTTGTTTTGTGGGTCGAGTAATTCATTTGCTTATGATCCTAATCAAAACTCATTCAACGACTCTTCAAATTTTTCCAATTACCCATCACATTCATGCGAGCAAGAATCATATTACCTAAATTTCAATGATGCTTCGTATCAAGATACACCAAGCCAGACTCAACAGTTTTACTGTTGTGAGTACTGTGGTGGTCCACACTACAGTTCTGATTGTCAATCAGGAAACACGCTTGTCTATGAGCAGTTTCCTGATAACAATTATGACTCAAGCACATATGACTCACAACCACATCAGTTTTACTGTTGTGAGTATTGTGGAGGTCCACACACTAGCTCTGATTGTCAAACAAGGAATCCATTTCCTTGTAACAATTACGACTATTCGTTTTCAGACCCACCTCCACAATACCAGATGATCCAAGCAACTCCTCTTGTTATTGGGCAAGACCTTTTAATAGAGGCTCTTGAGATATTGAAAGAACTTAAGGAGGAGTTGGCTACTTCATCGTTTCAAAGCTCTCGTGAGAAATCTATGGCAGAATTACTTGCGGAAGAACGAGCAGCTAGAAACGAATTGAGCAAGGAAGAATTGCTAGTCTTAGAACAAGCAGCTAAAGCACGTGCCATATTTCGCAGTGCTGCTCTTCTCGACAATGATGATGATGATGTTACCCTTGATATTTCTCAATTTTGTGAGGGTTCATCAAGTTCATCTGTTGTGATTCCTTCCTCGGAAAATCAGGGAGAAAAGACTATGATAGAATTACTAGCAGAAGAACAAATGAAATTTATAAAACCCATGTCTGTTAGTCTTTCTCAACTCCCTCAGTCTATTATCACACCCGAAGTTCACACTCACCCTCCGATCATGGGGGATGAGCATCTTAGCACTGTTCCTGATAAGGAATCGGACGAATTAATAAAGTCTAGTGTTGAGATCCTTGTCCCAATCCCAGGAGAGTCACAGGGAACTTTGGATGATATATGTGATATTCCTTCCCCTCTTGAGTGTTCAAACGATCATGTTGAGACTTTCTCAGATTTTAATGATGATAGTACATCTCATGGAGACATTGAGTATATCGAGGCATCACTCCCTCAGTCTGATGTTGATCCTCTTCTTGAGGAGTTCGCTGATGAACTTACTCACATCAATCCACTTTCATTGGAAAGTGATGATGGTCTCCTCGACTTTGAAGCCGATCTGGGAGAAATTGAAAGTCTCCTATTTCATGATCCGTCACTCACTTCTTATCCCGACAATCCAATAGAGAATGTTAATCTCTTTGTTCCCGAAACATTCAATACGACTCTCACCAATCCTCTATTTGAATTCGATTCTGAATTCACTATGATTTCTAATAATCCAATATTTGACGAGGATTGTGATGAGTCCACAATGGAACACGAATTCACAGATTCACATCTTGTGAATAATTCTCTTCATGAGGAGTTCTCCGGTGAACTCACTCATCATATTATGACTCCTCCGGAGTTTGATAGCCCGGGGGGAGATGCACTCAATCTTGAGAATTTGCAAATTCCCACCCACCCTCCCGGGTTGTTTACGAGCTTACCCTTTGAAATCCAATCTCAGGCTATTGAGCCTCCTCTTGAGGAAGAAGATCAAATCATGATTTTCATCATGGTTTTCTTCCTTTTCTTCACCTATCAGGTGACTTCTTCTCTTCTTCACTCCTTCGGGAGTGAGGACACCATCTTTGATCCCGGCATTCTCATGTATCATTATCTTGAGCCGGATACTAATCTCATCGGTGTGGAACTTTCACGTGCTTCATATGTTTGTCCAAACATTTTGAATGAAAGTCCGATTGAGATAATTTCTTCCACATCATGCTTCCCCAAGGACAAATGAATTCGGGGTCGAGTCAAGCTAGCGACTCGGTAAACAAAAACAGTAGCATGCTTATAGGGTTTTCACCCTAAGTGTGGGGGAGTCCCCCATGCTATGGTTACTTATGATGTGAAAAAACAAAATGGTGTTTTCCACGCTTAGCTTGTAATGTTGCCCTTTTACGTTCAAAATGTCAGCATAATAGCCGGGACTTTGAATATTGAGGACAATATTCATGCTAAGTGTGGGGGGGTATTTCGCTATTCTAGCGAATTTTATCACATTTTACTATCTTATACCCCCGTTTTAGCCAAAATTTCAAAAATTTTAAAAAATTTTCACTGGCGCTTCAAAATTTTTGTGGTAATCAGTCCGCCTTGTCTAACCGACAAAAGGAATTGGCTAGTCCAGGAGCAAACGGCTCTTGGTAAAGACATCTCAAATCCGTTTACGGCTTGCAATTTGCCCAAAATTGTATGGTTCCTCAGCTCCCCATATCCTAAAACGCGAATGAGTTGGCTAGCCCACAAGATTATGGCTTGTGGTAAAGGCAGTGCAAAATCCATAATTGGTAATCAGCTCACCAAGATGTTGACTATTCCATCAAGAGCTGGCTAGTCCAGAAGCAAACGACTTTTGGTAAAGACTAATCAAATCCGTTGACAGCTGGTGGTTTGCTCAAAATCACACGGTTATCAGGTGTGCCACAGTTCTTACACCTGGCTACTCCAGAAGTGATGGCTTTTGGTAAAGAGTTTTTCAAATCCATCAATTTTTCAAAACAGTATTGCTAGGGACTAGCAATAGTTTAGTGTGGGGGATGCAGCGGCGCCAAAAATTGATTGGCTCCAAACGGTCAACCAAAGTCAACCACGGATGTGGTCAAGATGGTCAGACTGCCTAGAGTCAATGCTCCGCGGAAGTATAGTGTTTCCCCGGGTCGTTATGTCCCGACGATGTGTGGATGGTTAACAAACGGCTTTGTGATCGGGTGAATTTGGATGGAAAAGGGGTTTGTGAATGGTTAAGCTAGGGAATCTACAAGGAAATAGCTTAAATAAGCTATATGAATAAGACAGAAAGCTAGGAAAAACCCAAAAACGTTTAAAACTTAAAAACGCGTACGTTACGTTTAAATAAAACGTAAACGTACAAAATAAAAAGTGAAAACTGAAATCTGAAAACACCCACGGGGTGAAAATGACTTTTTTACAAACTTAAAAGTAAAAGAAAAAATTTAGAAAAAGAAAATAAATTTTAACACTAATTAATTATTTAATATTAATTAATTACTAATTATTACTAATTATTAATATTAAAAACACTTAAACATAATTTAATACTAATTAAATACTAAAAAGGTGAAAATAAAATTTCTAAAATTATAAAATATCTAAAAACTAATTTTAAAATTAAAAATAAGTATTTTTGCCTTTTTGTGAATTTTGTATTAATTAATTACTAATTAAACATTAATTATCTAATTAAACTATTTAAATTAAGAGAAATAGAAAATGAACAGTAAAAATCACAAGAAAATTTCTAAAATTATTTTACAATATATAAAAGCTAGGAAAAATATAAAAACAAGGTTTTACTTAATAAAAACTAATTATGCTATTTTAAACTTAATATTAATTAATAATTAATAAAACTAAGATTAATTCTAATAAATACTAAATGGTAAAATAAAAATCTGAGAAAATTACTATAAATACTTTAATATAAGAGGTACTTAATAAAAATATAAAAATGACAAGTACTTAATTAAAATCTAAAAATGAGAAATAAAATTTAAATAAAATTAAATAGAAACTATCACTTAAAAATTAAATTTGATTTTCTGGATTTTCTTTTTGGAAATTTAACTTACACCTAAAAACAGAAACTTTTTGTGAAAACAAGTTTCTTGGAGCTTAAAAATAAGCTGAGTACAAGCTTATATGTGAGACAGTTGACTTTGGTCAACTGTCAAGGGAAAATGGTGATTTAGGCAGCTAGGGGGCCCACAGGGGTAAAATAAGCTAAGAACAAGTGAAGTGGATCAAACTAAGCTTGAAGGAATAAACACAAGTCCTGAATAAGCCCAATTAAGCTGAATAAGCTAATCCAAAACCAAACAGTCACTCAGTCAAGGGACAAGGTTGTGGGGGAGTGCAGCCCTAGCAAAAGGAGTTCAAAACCAAAGATAAGCCCAGAACTAGGAAGAGGGGCTTATTGGCTTTTCAAAAAGCCAATAAGCAACCTTTGGGGCCCACTACATAAGCCATGAGGGACCTTGGAAGTTGAGGGTCTGAACTGCTTATCTGTGTAGCAGGGCATAGCATTGCCCTGCAAGTGACTTTGGGGCTGTGTAGAACTCAGTACAAAAATCACAAAAATACTAGAACAATGGAATCTCAAAGATGAGCAGGTGGGCAATCTAATGAAACAAGTATCAAGCTATGAAAGCTAACACAAAATTCAAAATAAATATGTGAATTTTTGGAAAAATCTGAAAGGTGCTATTTTGACTTTTCTTGTTTTACCGAAAGTTTGACCAAAATGGATTTCAAATAGCCTGAATTGATTCTAGATGCAATGATAAACTAATATGAGACCTAATTAAGCTAGATGAAACAACTATAGACCTGATTCTAAGGATTGAACTGCTGATTCCACTAATTATGCACAGACAAGAGTATTGAGACAGATTTTGACTACACAAACTAATAACCTACTGTTTTTAACTCTTAAATACACTATTCTAATCTAATGTAGTATGCATAAACTAAAGCAACAACAAAACACCAACCAGAGGATAGCTAGATAGGCTGATCCAAACACCCTCTAAGAAACTGAATTGACAGAATTAGGAAGCAAATCAAAGATCTAATGCAGGAAACTGAGATCTAAACTTATGCTAACATTAAATAAGCCAAATTAACTGAATCTAGCAACAAATGCAGTACATAAACTTTGAATGTGAAAAATTTGGAAAATGCTTACAATGGGGCCAAACTGAGACAGATGTACCAAGGTAACAAAACCACAACCTACACCCCCTTGGGGTTCTAATACCCCTGCAATCCAAATACAACCAAGTTTCTTGCCTTCTTCTTTCTTGGAAACTGATTTTTGAATTTTCTCACTAATTTTCTTGCATTTTTAGTATTTTTAGTAACCTGAGCTTAGTTAGTTAAAAGGCCTTGACAACTTTAGAAAACTTGTAACTGAGCTTACTTGAGTGGTAATAAACACTAATCAACAACTTTTGATAACATTTAAGTTAATATGAATTTTTCACTAATTTGGCACAAACTGAATTAAACAAACAACCTTGAGACTATAAGTGAATAAATTTTGATTAACACTGAGAATGGTAAAATACAATTGTTAAAACTAAAAATTACAACTTATACATGAACCTACATTAAAAACGACTTAAACTAAATTTAACTAAACATTAATACTACTCTAATGCTGCACTACTCTTTTTTTTCTTCTTTTATAAGCCCTTGAGCCTCTCTCTTTTTTTCCCACTTGAATCACAGCCATTGGATGGCTTGCTTTGATCTCAACCGTTTAAAACATTTTGGCGGGAAATGAGACTTTGGCAGTTTTAGTGGGGGTAGGTTAGGTAGATGGGATTATTAATGAGGGGGAGGGTTTTGGTGAAGGTATTAATTGGGTTTGGTGAGGTTGGTGAAGACTTTGGAGGAGGGGGGAACATGGAAGCTTGAAACCAGGGAAGTGGGGGAGATGAACAGTAGATCGGGGGTTGGGGTTTGACTGTGGTCAAACGGCTTATGTTATCAAAAGGGGATGGGGTTGGGCCGGATGGTTTAGTGGGCTGGGGATAGGTTATTGGATCAGGGGTGGATTGGGTTTGGAATTGGTTTTGGGGTAAATAATTAAAATAGGGTCCGTTTGATTTTTTAACAAAACACCATAAGGACCAATTTTGTAATTTTGGCAATCTTGAGGGACCTGCTGTGATACTTTCCAACATTCACCATAGGGATCATAATTGTCACATGTAAATAATATAAGTGCTAAAGTTACAATTTCCCAAAATTTTAAACCCCGAGGACCAATTTTGCAAATTTCCAAACTCCGGGGACCAAAAGTGTAAATTCTCAAAACTTTTTACCCAAGTGTTATTTTTGATAACTTTTTATTTTAAAAGGACTTGGGTTGACTTTTCTTGCAAAATAAATGCACAGGGACTAGTTTTGTTAATTTTTGAAAGTCGAGGGACTGAAACTGCCAATTTTGCAAACTTCGTACGTTTTTCATCTGTTTTTACTCGTTTTGCATCTAAAACATATAAAACACAATTTTGAAATATTTTCAGTATTTTGATGTATTACTGAGTGTTTTTGTATGTTTTGCAGTTCAGATTAGACCAAAAATGATGAGTGTTTGAGCACTCATCAGTGAGACTTGGTCGGTTTATGATGTTAAGAAGCATAGCTACGATTGTGAGGACAAACCGACACCACATTGGGTAGAGATGAATAGGAGACCATCTAGATATTGGCCTTGGATAGAAAGAAACTTTATAGGACCTCAACGCCCATTCTATCTAGAAAAAGATTTCATCGATAAGACACATTCGGTGGAACAACTCATAGCTAGAGAGATGAACAAGTGGAAAAGAGAAGGGGATAAGTGCAAATGGAATTGGGATAAGCCACCTAAGGAAGGTGACGGATCATGGCATATGAAGATGATTTTATATGATCCGGATGGAGAAAAGTTTGAGAAGTCATACCGTACCAAGAAAACCGATAGGAAGTTGAAACCTAAGTTAAATCCCAAAGATGTCCTCGACGAGGAGCTCACACATATAGGATAGCCCATGACCTTGAGTCTAGCTACAAGACTCGTAAATAAAGAAAAGCGCTTCTTAGGAGGCAACCCATGTTTTGTGTGTTTTTATTTGTTTGATTTTTAATTGTTTGATGTTATTTGTTTTCGTATGCATATTTTATTTTTATTGTTGGTAGATCATGTTTCAAATTAAATTATAAAAATGCTTTATTTTGTTGTTTAACTTCGTCTTAACTTCATATAAAGGTATTTTGCAAAAGCTAAGTGTAAGGTATTTGTTTCTAAGAACAAAAATGATCTTGATTCGCCACAATATTAAATGAACATGTGTATTAGTAATTGTTAGAGTCAAATGCTTGTATCGAGTCATAATGATGTTTTGCAGGATTTTACAAGAAGTATGACATAAGTTTTTCCAGAAATTTTCCGGAAACTTAACATAAAGATTTCTGCAGTTCACTTCTGACGGCGTCAGGATTTAACACCTGATGGCGTCATGTGTAAAATTTTGGAAATTTTGCGAGTTTTTTTTTCTAACGGAGTCTTAAAAGTTTTTGTTAATTCTTTAGTTTTATAAACTCCAGGAAATCTGCAAACATTCATTCCACAAGCATTATATCTTAAATTGCTTTCTAGGACTTCTTAGTATATATAGATTGCCGCCGATTTTACGCGAGGTTGCCTTGATTGTTTTCTCAGGTTTAACAGGTTATATATGACAAGAAGATGATTTATATTTCTGGAAGGGAAGCTTTGAACGTTCATTTTCTTGGAGGAAGATCTAACCTTGTTAACACACTATCCACACCGAATGAATCAGGGGAGTATTTGTTTTCATTTTTTTACCTATTTTACTTTTACATCCTTTAATTGAACATTGGGGACAATGTTCATCCTAAGTGTAAGGGGAGGGTAAATAATGATACCTTATAGGATACTATTGCACTTGAGTTTGTTTGTTTGATGGTAGGTGTGTAATAAAACTAAGAGAAATACTTGTTAGTGTAATTTTAGCGCCAAATTTAAATTTTTTTTACAACATTTAGGAGTGACACTTTAGCCTTAACAAGCATCTCATGGATAGGAGTTGTATGACTAGCACAAAATGGTACCATTTAGAAAAAATTTTCCACCCAAATATGTGAGGTTCGCCCTTAGATCTTTAGGAAAAAGCATTCATTATTAGTGCTTATGAGTGTATCGGTAGCATTTAGATTCTAGAACTTGCATTAGTGATGCATCCCGAGACCGCTAGTGAGATTACATTCGTGTAGTAGGATTTACTACATGATAAGAGGCATTAGGATCACCCTTGTGTTAAACCCGTATCATAATTACTTGACCATTTAAGTCATATTACTTGACTAGTAAATTCAATTAATTTTCCCACACCTTAGCGTTGTACTCATTTTTAGTACACGAAACCCCTAGTACACCCCTCCGAGCCTATCTTTTCGTTTCTAACTTCAAGCATCTTACTTAAAGGAAGAATTTGTTACAACCCACCCAAATGTGCAACCAAATCACCTTAGCCTTCCGTGTATGCACTCATCTTTACTGCATTATTGTTACATGTTTAAACCCTTAGTTAATTATCTAATTGATTACATGGTTTCTAAGTCGAGTCATATCTTGTACATATTGTTTTGGGACGATTGGGACTCATGGGTAAACTACTTATGTTTTGGAGTAATGGGGAAGAACATCATATATTACCCTCATATGTGCATTAATCTTTAAAAAAAAATACTCCAAGTGTTTTGATTATCTTGATTCGAGTCATTAGATTAGTTTATTGTAAAGGATGTAAAAATTCAAGTGTAAGGGGAATGTACATTCCCTATGATGTATTATTTTGGATGGTATGGTAAGAATGTATGCGTAAAAAAAATAAAAAAATAAAAAATAAAAAAAAAATTGAAAAAACTTAGAAAAAGAAAAAAAATAGAAAAAAGAAAAGAGAAAAAACATACGGACTACCATCCCGTTTCATTCTATGTTTGTTTTATGTTTTTGTCATTTTTGATTTATTAGCTTAAGTCGAGTCGAATCTTGGCTTAGCAACGCCATATTGTACATGTAATTAACCAAGATGATTAACTCGCCACCAGTAAATATTGCCTTTATCCAACAAAACCGTGTTTTCCATATCCCTACACCTAACGTTATAACCCTTTAAAAGACCTCTTTGATAGTTTATCCTAGGTGCTTACGCCAAGTGGTGGAGGTTGGATCCTTTCACAAGCCTATGGTAAACTATTTGCTATCACAGGTAGTGAGAGATGTTTTCCATTTCCATATTGTGATATATACTTTATTACACCCGAGAGATGTGAGTATCTAAACATTATTTGTGAAGTGCTAGTGTATGACCTCCGTGCTTATTTTTGGTATTTTGTGGAACGATTATTTGTTGTAATTACTTTTATATTAGTGTTAAATGACCCCTAACTTGTATTTTGATTAGAATAAAAGCGCATTTGCTTGAGGATAAGCAAATCTCAAGTGTAAGGGTATTTGATGAGGCGAAAAGTGTACCACGTTTAAGGGGTCGTTTAAGCCCGAATTCGAGATTATTAAATCAAATATAGCCCTAAATCGTTCCTTTTGTCATTTTAGGTACTTTTATAGAGAAATATAGAAAAATAAGCATTTTGGACGTTTTTGAAGCATAAAAGTGAAGAAAACAATAAAGTCTCAATTTCCTTGCTGGGAATAGTACCTGACGGCGTCAAGCTTTTACACGTGACAGCATCAAGAGTTACAAAAGAGGTGGATGTGGAACTTATAACGTCACGGCCCAGAAAGTTTTCAAGCTTATGGCCTGACGGCGTCACCAAGGCCGTCAGGGTCCAAACACACGTGACGGCCCAGAGTATTTCTCCACATGACGGTGTCACAAATGGATCTAGGCAACACTATTTTCATCATGGAAGCGAGTTCACGGCGTCACAAGTTAATACATGACGCCGTCAAGTTGTAAACTATATATATAGTTTTCCAATTTTCATTCATTAGTGTGCAACTTTGAGGGAATAAACCCTAGACAAATTTTATTAGCTTTTCAAGGGTTTCAACCCCTTGATTCTTCCATGTTCAATTGAAGATAAGTATTCATTCAAATCATTCAATATGTCTATGTGTTGTGTGATTATATCTTACGCTTGTCTTCTCTTTAACATGCTAGGCTAGATTTTTATTGTGTTTGCTTAGATGTAGTGAAACCTAGATGTTTATTATGGGTTAATTGTTTGTTTATAATTGTTACGGATGATTGTATTCGATATTAGGCTTAAGAAAACTGGCAGACTTCCATTGGTAACTTGCTTGAACGTCTTAAGAAACATGATCGGAGGTGTACTACGATTTTTGGTTGTATTTAATGCGTAAGAGAATTCTAATGATCCCATGTTAGGAGCTTCTAACGGCTCGACATAGGAGTGAAGTAGGATCTTATAGAGCTAGGGAATATTGTACACGGCCCTACGACTAGTATTAAGGAATATGACCCGTCATCCATGCAATTGTAACAAGCTAATCAACCTGTAAAAGATATCTAGGGAGTAATGAAATCTAAGTAAACAAAACTTTCCACATTATTGTTTCCACCACATTAGTATAATTAGTTTAATTTTCATTTTTGTTATTTTATTTTGATTGCATCTGTGGTTAATTGGGTTAGTTGGATAGCAACTAATTCCGCCCACTCAATCTGTAGTTAATTGGGTTAGTTGGCTAGCAACTAATTCCGCCCACTCCTTCAAAACCTGATATTTTACTTGCTTTCATAAAAATATAAAAATACAAAAAAGAATCATCCCTCACCTCTAGAGCTACTTTAGTAGGCTTTCTAATCCTAGCGACACTATTCCTAAGTTGAACGATCAATCCCCCGGCACTTGTCACTATACTATACTACAACGATCAGGTACACTGCCTGGTGGGGGTTGTAAGCTTCTCGAGATTCCTTGAGAGGTAAAACCTGTTGCGAGGGCGCAACTCCCACGTATCACCGGCACACTCATAACAAAATATTTAAGCATCAAATAATGTATGCTTCATAAGAAATGGGTTCAAATCCTCACAATTTAGTGGAAAGGGTTACAATATGTGCTAGCTAATGTTATCGATCCAGAATGGATTGCAATATTAATCGGGACACATCACAAATTTCAAAAGTTGCCATTTTTTCCAGTGGATGGATCCAGTTATTCTAATATATTATCCTAAAAGCGTGAAAACAACTAGATCATAAGGGCAACAAAATTTAAAATTAAGCTCGAAATTTACGGAATATTCTTATTTACCTATTAACCCCCTAACTTAAGTTAAGCATTGTCCTCAATGTGATAAACGAACTTCAAAGTATGAAAATAGGGAAATAAGAAAATGAACCGTAGTTTCCTTTGTGATTCTTTATTCCAAGTGTCCAAGTTTCTACATCGTTTCCTGTATCAATCTTAAAACAAACAAACAAGACTATATGTTTTATTAAAATTAGTGAAACACCCCCACACTTAAGTTCAACCAAGTGATTTAAACTTTGGGGTATAATCACTGAAAATAAACTAAAAATTAAAAATAGCAAACACACGGGTTGCCACCCGAGAAGCGCTTGTTTTATTTACGAGTCATCAGCCTGACTCAAATTTCGCAAGAACTACATTGATGCGGTTTGGGATTTCCTCTTAGGATATTTTGGTACGAACAATACGTTTTCTACCACAATTCCTTCTCTAGTTTCATCAATATCTTCCAATACGACTTTTTCCCATGCTCTAGGAAGAGCATCATAGATAAAACCTTTTTCATGTGCCCATGGTATATTTTCCATATGAGGTGCCATGAATGTGATAGCTTCGTATTCAGATTCTGGTGGATATTCAATAGAAATTTTGCTCATTTGCTCCTTATCATAATACAACTTAATGCGGTGACCATTAACAATGAAACTTCCACCATGCTTGTCATATAGTTCGACATATCCAGATGGAAATCCATGTTTCACTATATAAGGTCCCATCCATTTGGGTTTGAGCTTAGGAGCTTTGAACTTGTATTTCATATTGAAAGCAGAACTTTATCCCCAGCTTTGAATTCTTTTCTAATTCTAAGCTTTCGGTCATGATAAGCTTTGGTTCTGGCTTTGTATAGCTCGGAGTTTTCGTATTGGAGCCTCAATTCATCGAGTTCATGCAATTGCAAAAATCTTTTCTCTCCAGCTACTTTCAGATCGGGGTTACAATTTCGTAATGCCCAGTAAGCACGATGTTCGATTTCGAACGGCAAATGACATGTTTTTCCATACAAGATTCTATACGGTGTTGTGCCAATTGGAGTTTTATAAGCTGTACAAAAGGCCCATAGAGCGTCATCGAATTTTCTCGACCAAACGGAAGGATTGTCTTTAACCATTTTTTCGAGTATTCTTTTTAATTCTCTATTAGTATTTTCGACTTGTCCACTGGTTTGTGGACGATATGCTGTAGCAAAACGATGATGAACTCCATATCGTTTCATGATTTTCTCCATCTGTTTAGGGATTCCTCTATCACTTATTAAAGCTTTAGGGATTCCATAGCGAGCAAAAAGCTTTTTGAGAAAATTGACAACAACTCGTGCATCGTTAGTGGGTAAGGCTTCAGCTTCAGCCCATTTGGAAACGTAATCGATTGCAATGAGAATATATTCGTATTTGTGGGATTTAGGAAATGGTCCCATAAAATCGATTCCCCAAATATCGAATATTTCGCAGACTTGAATGCTTTTCTGAGGCATTTCATCTCTACGAGAAAGACTACCGGATTTTTGGCATGCATCGCAGTTTTGAACAAAAGTATGAGCTTCTTTGAAATTTGTTGGCCAATAGAATCTAGCATCAAAAACTTTTTTAGCTGTGGTGGTAGGACCGTAATGTCCCCCTGTTGGGCCATGATGGCATTCATCAAGAATTTTTCTTGTTTCTTCTTCAGAAACACATCTTCGGATCATTCCATCGGGACACATTTTGAAAAGAAAAGGTTCTTCCCAAAAATAGTTTTTTAAATCCGAAAAGAATTTACTTCGTTGAGCATGAGTTAATACTTACTTGAGAATATTTCCACCAAAATAATTTGCAGAATCTGCAAACCACGGTATTTCCTCTTCATCAACTTTATCGATGGTCATAAGAGTTTCATCAGGAAAATAATTATCAATTTCGTCTTCCTTTAATTCTTCCAAATTTGGGTTCTCAAGACGAGACAAATGATCGGCAGCAAGATTTTCTGCTCCTTCCTTGTCTTTTATTTCGATATCGAATTCTTGGAGTAGTTAAATCCAGCGGATAAGACGCGGTTTTGTATCTTGTTTGGCAAACAGATATTTGAGCGCTGAGTGATCGGTGAAAACGATTGTTTTGGAAAGCACGAGATAAGATATGAATTTGTCAAAAGCAAAAACTACAGCTAACAATTCTTTCTCCATAACCGTATAATTTTGTTGGGCGTTGTTAAGTGTTTTGCTAGCGAAGTATATAGGACGAAAATGTTTTCCTTCGCGTTGTCCTAAAACAGCTCCAACAGCAAAATCGCTTGCGTCGCACATAAGTTCGAATGGTAGTGACCAATTAGGTGAAACAATAATCGGAGCACTAGTCAATTGACTCTTTAGTGTTTCAAAAGCTTTAATGCAATCTACATTGAAATCAAAAATAGAATCTTTTTCAAGAAGTTTTGTCATAGGCCGAGATATTTTGGAAAAATCCTTTATGAAACGACGGTAGAAACCGGCATGTCCTAAAAAACTTCTAACGGCTTTAACGTTAGTTGGAGGTGGTAATTTGGTAATAACATCAATTTTTGCTTTATCAACCTCCATTCCTGAACTTGAGATTTTATGTCCAAGCACAATTCCTTCGGTTACCATGAAATGGCATTTTTCCTAATTGAGAACAAGATGTGCAGCTTCACATCTTTCAAGCATTTTGTCTAGATTGGAAAGACAAGTTTCAAAAGAATCTCCAAATACTGAAAAATCATCCATGAAAACTTCCATAGATGTTTCAAGCATATCTTGGAATATAGCAATCATACACCTTTGAAAAGTGGCAGGTGCATTACAAAGATCAAAAGGCATACGCCGATAAGCGTAGGTTCCAAAAGGACATGTGAATGTGGTCTTTTCTTGATCAGAAGGATCAATGGGAATTTGGAAACACCCTGAAAAACCATCGAGGAAACAAAAGTATTTGTTGCCTGCTAATCTTTCAAGCATTTGATCCATGAATGGAAGATGAAAATGATCTTTCCTGGTAGCTTTGTTTAATTTTCTATAATCAATACATACTCGCCATCCAGTGACTGTTCTAGTAGGAACTAATTCATTCCGTTCGTTGGTTACTACAGTCATTCCTCCTTTCTTGGGAACATAATGAACAGGACTCACCCAAGGACTATCTTCAATGGGGTATATGATTACAGCGTCAAGAAGTTTAATGATTTCTTTCTTGACAACTTCTTTCATATTTGGATTGAGTCGACGTTGTCTTTCAACAACAGGTTTAGCACCTTCTTCGAAATTGATTTTGTGTTTACAGAAATCAGGGCTAATTCTTGGGATGTCAGAAGTTTTCCATGCAAAAGCGCGTTTATGCTTCTTAAGAACTGAAATGAGTTTTCCTTTTTGATCATCCTTGAGCAACGAAGATATGACAGGAAGAAGTGAATTCTCCTCCAAGTAAGCATATTCAAGATTATTTGGAAGTGGTTTAAGCTCAAGATCGGTGGGTGGTTCTTGAAGAGATGTCTTAATCCTCATTTGATCATTAATGGTAATTTCTTCGAAATTCTCTTCAACTATTTCTCCTTCCTCAACTTCTTCATCATCTTCTTCAAATTTAACTTCCATAAATTCAGCGAACTCTTTATCAAGACTTGTTTCACTTATTTTCTCAGAAGTGGTTGTGAAAGGATCAGAATCGTCAAGTAATGCATCCAACTCTTCCTCAGTGACTTCATCGATTACAGCGATGTTAAAACAAGTGTCATCACTGGTATATGGATATTTCATTGCTTTGTCGATTAGAAAGGTAATTCTATCTTCTCCAACTCCTAGATTGACTTCTTTACCTTTAACTTTGATTATGGCATCAGCGGTGTTTAGGAAAGGTCTTCCTAAGATTAAAGGTACTTGTCTATCTTCCTCCATTTCTAAGATTACAAAATGCACGGAAAAGACAAATTTACCAACTTGGACAAGCATGTTTTCGGCAACCCCAACATGATATTGGTATGTGTGGTTGGCTAATTGAATACTCATCTTTGTAGGTTTCAAAGTATTGATGGAAAGTTTAGAATACAACGAATAGGGCATCAAATTAATACTTGCACCGAGATCGGCTAAAGCATCACGTGTGATGTTGTTTCCTAACGTGCATGGGATTAGAAAACATCCGGGATCTCCAAGTTTTGGTGGAATTTTGTTTTCAATAATGGCTGAAGATTCTTCATGGAGGAAAGCAGCAGATATTTGTTCTAATTTATTTCACGTTATTAAGAAGTTCTTTCAAAAATTTCCCATATTTGGGCATTTCAGGTAGAACATCAACGAGGGGTATATTGAGTCTAACTTCTTTGATCATCTCAACAAACTTCTTATAACGTTCCTCCTTTTTCTCTTTCTTAAGAGCTTGTGGGTACGGAATTTTTGGAGTGTATGCTTTGATTGGTTGGGTTATTTCTTTGGTTGGTGTTTCAGGAATATCTTGCTTTTCTGCTTCATCTTCTTCTTCACTATCATCATTGATGATTTGAGTTTCATTGGGATTAGCTGGTGGATCATAAGAAAGACCACTTCTTGTGAATACAGCATTGATATGCTCATTTCTGGTTTATGGTGGACGATAAGTTTTGTCATTTGATCTAGAAGGCTTTGGGTTGGATTGGGTATTGCTTGGTAATGTCCCAGGTCGTCCCAAAGAAAATTGATTAGAGAGTCCAGCAAATTTTTGTTCAAGATCCTGAATAGACGCTTGATGATTTTTTTGACCCTGCTCAACTTTGGTTTTGAGATTGAAAAATTGGATTTTAACAAATTCATTTGTGGATCTTTGAGTAGTCACGAAATCTCGCATCATTTTTTCAAAATCAGTTTCTTCTGGTTTTTTCTTAGAGTTTGGTGGAGTTGGATTGTCTACTTGTGGTTGAGAATCAAGGTTGTTATCCCTTTGGCGATCTTGCCAATTTCCAGAATTTCTACCATAATAATTACCACGAAAACCGCCTCGACGGTATCCTCCTTGGACATAATTGGCTTCCCCTTCTTTGGGTCTGACCATGGGTTGGTCGTCTGATGCGTGGGAATTGCACCAGGATTTACCTCTCGAGGGATCTCGAGAAGCTTACAACCCCCACCAGGCAGTGTACCTGATCGTTGTAGTATAGTATAGTGACAAGTACCGGGGGATTGATCGTTCAACTCAGGAATAGTGTCGTTAGGATTGAAAATTAATCTAACTAGGTCTAAAGGTGAAGGATGATTCTTTTTGTGTTTTTATATTTTATGAAAAGCAGGTAAAAATCTCGGGTATTGGAAGGAGGGGCGGAATTAGTTGCTAATCAACTAACCCAAAAGCTACTAATTAAACTAATGTGCAAGAAACCTAAACTAAGGTTCTACAAGATAAGTGAAGCATGTCTACCTATGATATGTTACTCCCTGCTAGCTATCCAATTCTACCTATTGAATTATCACACCTTGCTTTAATTGAAGGGTTGTATTCCTTAATACCATTCATGGGGTGGCGTACTTACTTCCCCAATTATATAAGCTCCTACTTCACTCCTATGTCGAGCCGGCTAAGAAGCTCCTAACATGGGATCACTAGAATTCGCTCATGCATTAAATACAACCATAAAAACCTAGTACACATCGGTTCATGTTTCTTAAGACGTTCAAGCAAGTTACACAATGGAGATCTGCCAGTTTTCTTAAGCCTAACATCGAATTCATTCAATTAAACAAGAGACAATAGGAATCAAGAATTATAAACTAAACCAATTAGACCTATCGAAGTGTCACACCCTAATTGATGAAGATAGACACAAACATCAACAAGGAATCAATAAGATCTAGTCAATTATATACAAGTTTCACACAATCATAAGTAGACACAAGGTGAATTAACAAAACATAATCAAAGAAGAGCAAACAACAATAATAATGAAAGACATAATTGAGATAGAATCATCAAACCAATATATGATGTTTATGGAGTGATTGAAACCCTCTAAGTTTCTGGAAAAACACCTACCTAAACCCAGGAATTGACCTTAGGGTTTAGGGCTTACAAAAAGTGAAGTTATTATGTTATATTTATAGGCTAATTTTCCGTCGGCCCATCTTGACGGCGTCAGCCCGTTACACTTGATGGTGTCATGACCATTTTTTTCACCAAATTGTAGATCTCTTCGTCCTCTTTGCGTGGGCTTTTGAATCACCTAAATCCGAGTCCGTATGCAAAAGTTATGACCAAAACAATATTAGCTACTCCGCGCGCAAGTTTTGACAAGTTAACATGTGACGGCCTTGGGTGACGCCGTCACGTTTCTTCTGGGTCGTCACCACTTTTACTCTTGACGGCATCATCAAAATGCTCTTGACGCCATCAGGTACTGTTCCCAGCAAGGAAAATTAAGACTTTGTCGTTTTCTTCACTTTTATGCTCCAAAAACGTCCAAAATGTTCCTTTTCCAGAATTCACTCCCAAAGTACCTAAAATCACAAAAGGAACGATTTAGGGCAATATTTGATCAAATAAATTCAATTCCGGGCTTAAATGACCCCCTAAAAATGGTTCATTTTTCGCCTTATCATATATCCCTACACTTGGGATTTGCTTGCCCTCAAGCAAATGAGCTTTTCCACTAATCAAAATACAAGTTAGGGGTCATTTAACACTAATATAAAAGTAATTACAACAAATGATCATTCCACCTTAGTCAAAACAAGCACGGAAATTATACACTAGCACCTCACATTAAGTATTTGGATACTCTCATCTCTCGGGTGTTGTAAATTTATATGTCATAATTGGAAATGGAGAAGTATCACTCTCTACCTGTCATAGCAAATGGATTACCATAGGCTTGGGAAAGAATCAAACCTCCACCACTTAGCGTAAGCACCTAGGATAAACTATCAAAGAGGTCTTTTAAAGGGTTATAACGTTAGGTGTAGGGGATATGAAAAACACGGTTTTGTTGGATAAACGAATATTTTACTGGTGGCAAGTCAATTGTCTTAGCTAACTACATGTATAATGAGGCATTGCTAAGCCAAAACTCGACTCAACTTAAACTAACTACGACTCTTTCTAGATTTTCAAGACACTATTTGACTTAAACATAAATAAAAGAAACGGATGGTAGCCCGTATGTTTTTCTCTTTTTTTATTTTTTTATTATTTTTTTTTTTTTTTTGCATACACTTTTACTCTACCATCCAAAATAATACATCAAAGGGAGCTCATTTCCTCCCTACACTTGAACTTTTACATACTTTACAATAAACTAATCTAATGACTCGAATTAAGAAAATCAAAACACTTGGAGTACTTTTAAGATTAACGCACATATGGGGGTAATAATATTATGTTCTTCCCCATTACTCCATAAATAAGTACTTTACCCATGAGTCCCAATCGTCCCAAAACAATATGTACAAGGGTATGACTCGACTTAGCAACCATGTAATCAATTAGATAATTAACTTAGGGTTTAAACAATTAACAATAATGCACTAAAGATGAGTGCATACACGGAAGGCTAAGGCGATTTGGTTGTACATTTAAGTGGGGTGTAACAAATTCTTCCTTTAAGTAAGATGGTTAAAGTTAGAAACGAAAAGATAGGCTCGGAGGGGTGTACTAGGGGTTTCGTGTACTAAAAATGAGTACAACGCTAAGGGTGTGGGAAACATTAGTTGACTTAACTATCCAAGTAATATGACTTAAATGGTCAAGTAATTATGATACGGGTTTAACACAAGGGTGATCCTAATGCCTCTTATCTTGTAGTAAATCCTACTACACGAATGTAGTCTCACTAGCGTTCTCGGAATGCATCACTAACGCAAGTTCTAGAATCTAAATGCTACCGGTACACTCATAAGCACTAATAATGAATGCTTTTTCCTAAAGATCTAAGGGCGAACCTCACATATTTGGGGTGGAAATTTATGAGTGGTATGGTTTTTGTGCTAGTCATACAACTCCTATCCATGAGACGCTTATTAAGACTAAAATTTTTGTGGTATGGTTTTTGGGCGAACCTCACATGTTGCAAAAAAAATTAAATTGGGTGCTAAAATTGCCCTAACAAATATTTCTCTCAGTTTTATTACGCATTCACTATCAAATAAAACAAAAACCAAGTGGAGTAATAGTTTCTAATATACCCTCCCTACACTTAAACCGAACATTGTCCCTAATGTTCTAGATAAAAGATTTAAAAGTAAAAAAAAAAATAAGAATGAAAGATACTAATACTCCCCTGATTCGTTCACCATGGATAATGTGACAACATGGTTAAATCTACCTCCAAGAAGATGAACGTTGAAAGCTTCCCTCCAGAAATATAAATCATCTTCTTGTCCTGTAATCAACAAACACAAAAACCAAAGCATCAAACCGAACAAAAATAACAACTAGATGTAATTCCAGACTTAGAAATAGAAACAAGACAAAGCAACAAAAGGATAGGATACTTGTGGAATGGATTACAAATAGGAACTCATAAAACATATCCACAATTATTGACACACAAACAAGATAGAATGTATGCTAATCATGAATTGTGAAGTTTTCATGTTCGAATTTAGTTCTTTTTAACAAAATATAAATTTCCCTAAACTTATCTTTTTTTAAAATACCTTTATATGTAATTAAGACGAGTTTAAAAACAAAATAAAGCATTTTCACAAATTATTTGAAACATGAAAATTAAACAACTATGATTAAGCATATATGTCACAACCCACAATTTCAGGTCATTTTTCCAAACTTTGCCATTCTACTATTCACAAATTACTATTCATCGATCACTATTCATCGTTTTACTATTCATCGTTTTTGAGGTCAATTTGACATTCCGAGACATATTCAGAAATTTTACTATTCACTGGACACTATTCATTTCTGAGAGAAAACCACTATTCACGTGCATTATTCATGTCATCGTAAATTTAGTTTACGAGTGTTCAAATTCGCGTAACCGTATTGGTTCAGGAGCGAATTCATGCATTATTGTCAGGGACACTTCATACGGACTAGAAATAGTCTGCATATCATCATTAGGGCACTTGCATACTATTCCACTCGTAGGATAATTAAATTTATACTTTTGGTACGATTAACGATTTACGTACGTTTATTTCAAATAAACGCTAATACGCGAACTATAAATGTGTCTAACATGTCCGACACTCCCGACTATGATCCTAATACGTTTTTATACTCATTTTTACAATATAAAAACTATAATATTAATTTACCCGGTATTTTGGAAATTTAACTATTACGTATCGTACGTTTAACTTAATAACGACGGTTTTCACCAAAATTAAACGATAATCACCCTAACTCTCCGTACTTGTACCCGACTTATTTTTACAACTTTTATAACTTTATTACGTCCCGAATAACTTCAACAAAACTTATTTTTAACAAACCCGGTACCCGATTAAACCTTAAACCTAAACCTAACCTAACTACACTTTACTACTAATACTAATTTTACTAACTAATCACCAAACATATTCCCCCTTTTTACTCCCTAGAACCGGCCAACCCCCCCCCCCCCCCCCTTGGTCTTCAAACTTTAATAACTTCACCAAACAAATTTAATGTCACCTAACATATGTCTCTTTGTATAAATAAAACTTTTCTTACTCATTTTCACTAAAAATCACTTTTTACTTACAACTAGCAAAGCTTTTTCTCTCTTTTCTCTTGAGTGTGGATCGATCTAAGGTGATCAAGGAGCAAGGAGGATAATTCTTTACAAGATCTTGTCATAAACTAGTTAATATAATCATCCTTGTTTGAGTTTTGAAATAAAAACTCAAGGATTAGTAGGCTTTTTATCATCTAAACTCTCTAAACCATCAAGTAAGTAAACAAACTCATTTTTATGATTTTTACAAGTTATTATTATGTTTATATAATTTCCTTGCAAGATCTTTTACATGCATCATCTTGTACCACTCCATTTTTGTATATATTAACTTTGAAGCCCTAGAAATGGAAACATATGAAACCCTTGTTAGACCTAGTGGATTGATGATGTTTAAGGACCCATGACACCCTAAGAAGGTGTATGGTAGGATTAGATTAGCTTTGTGGTGTTTGAAAGTGGTTTGATGGAGGATGGAACTAGTTTAGAGACTTGAAAATGGTTTTTGAAACTTTTGATATACCTACTGTCCCTATTTTAAATTCGTGGGAAAATCAGTAAATGGTGGCTAAGTTTTGACCAAAGATTTAGAAAATACATTCAAAAACGAAACTTTGGGCGAAAGAATGGACTAAAACAAGCTTATAACGAAGGAGATATGATTTTTGCAAATTTAACGACGAAAACTACTTTTCCAGAAACTGCTTGCTGTTTGGCAGAATACGACGGGTATTTTGAGGCATTAAACGTAACCTAAAAGAGCCGAGTTGTCAAAAATATACTAGTATATACAAAGACGAATCCGTGGACATAAAGAACAAGGAAAACGAGCCTAAAACGACCGAGTTATACCCATTCTAACATCGTCAAACTATATATATATATATATGGACACAAATAAAAATAATAACGTACGTACTAAACGGTATATTTTCTAGTAAATATTACTAAGGACTATTTTCTTATCAAACGAATACGTACAACTCGAGGGAATACTTATACGACTTAACGACGTATTTCAAGGTTTTCAATACAAGGAATTTAACGCTAACACTTTCTAACGAGTTAATATGACAAGTTATATACTTCTCTAAATGGAATTATTTTTTCCTAAGTATGAAAACCATTTTTTCTACGACGATAACTAGTATTTTCAAATTACGAGTGGTATGAGTATCATGTGCATGTGCATTCATTTCATTACGGCTTGATCTAAGTTAGATCATGGTTATTCATTTAGGTTGCGGCTAGTACTCGTGCCTCATTGTCCCGACTACTTTTACCTCATTGCACCATCTTTGTACCATCACTTCGAGGTGAGTTCTCATAGCCCCGTTTTAATTCTATATTTTGATTTCAAATCCCACGGGGGAGAATACATTGCATTACTTATTTTTGTGTACATGCCTAAGTATAAAATTCATACATTGCTTAAGTTGCCTATTTACCACGTCTTGACAAGTCCCCTTATTATATCATGGACCGTTAATTTCTAGTACTAAGCGAGAGTGAGTGGATAGATCTATCGAGGGTGACGCCTCCATTCGTGTTTGGGTTGCTCCAAATGGAACGAATGCATTTCATGTCTTTATTATTAGAGTGTCTGGTAAACACTCATTGGGGCCAAGTATCGTCTAGCTTCGGGGTCATGAGCTTAAGAGCCAATGTATATACTTTCCGGACATCCTATTTCTTGGCATTACTTATGGCAATTTGTACACTAGATTTTACTTATAAACCTATGATTATTCACCAACTTTATGTTGACCGTTTTTCGCAATGTAATTCTCAGGTAACTAAGGCATATTCTCATGGCATGCATGGAGTCACTTTGTGTATCAAGGATGACGCGTCACTTTTGGATTTCATGCACTTTGAACTATCGTTTGATTGTACTAAACTTGTTTCCTTAAACCTTTTCTAACTTTTGGGACCTATGTCTTTATAACTCTGAATCTTTTGAATGAATCAAACGACGTATTTTTTTAAAACGACACTTTAGGTCGTTCAATATATCCTGGTTGTGTGCTATGATCCGTTACACCCTCAGGTATTCCATTCCGCTGCCATTCAGGTATTTTGGGGGTGTGACAGATTGGTACCAGAGCTAAGGTTATAGCGAACTAGGTTGTATCATAGACCCTAGACTATAACCACACCATCATAGCATATCATCATTTCATCATAAGTGCATATTTACTTATTTTTAGGTGATGCCATATTACGAGTTATTTATTTATTTCACCTTGATTATCACAGAGTTATGTCTTCGAATCCCGACACTGTCATACTTTACACTATATCTGATTCTGATGATGAGGGCTCTGTGTCCTCCACTGCTGTTTCACCACTTGTTTCTCCTACACCTGAGTTGCCACTTTTGGCGTCAGATGATGATACCGAACCTTTCGAGGAGGAGGAGACGGCTCCTACTCCCCATGTCCATCCTACTATACCTACTGACATACCATCATTTCCTACTACTACTATCCATTCAGAGCCGAGACTTATGTTTCCTAGGGAGAAGACTGTTCAGGGTCCTAGGAAGAGAGTTCGTATTGCTACATCTACTTATAGGAGTCTCCCTAGTCCTACTGTGCCTACACCACCACCAGCCTTACCCACTATTACCCCTATGCCTACCTCACTCTTGCCGCTCAGGAAGCGTGCAAGGCTTACCACTCCAGATTCACCTATTACCGAGACTGATGACTTTTCACCACCACCAGAGTACCACATAGGTGAGAGTTCTAGAGCGGCTGCGGCTAGGAGCCCTACAGCCGTTACATTAGAGGATCAGATGAGTGCTCAGCAGGAGCAAGTAGATAGGTTGGGGTATAGAGTCGATGAGATCATTACCACTCGACTTGAGACTGTTGAGGAGCAGGTTGAGGATTTGGTTCAGGGCAGGGTTAGTATTGATGTGTCTTACCATGGACTCGAGGCACGACAGTTGAGGCACCAGGAGGAGATTGAGCTACTTAGGGATGAGTTACCTGAGATTCGAGATAGAGCTCAGGCAACACAGGAGACCCAGTGGGAGCAGGTAGACCAGTTGACACTGCTTTGAGAGAGGGTAGTTGTTTTGGAGCGTAGGGATGCTTCTTCTCAGTTACGACTTGAGCATCTTGAGGAGATCGTGGTTGCGATGGATCGTGAGATTCGCCGCTTGAGGGGAGAGCCTGGACCATCTAGAGCACCGAGAGGAGCCTAGACGTAGACTGGTATTATATTAGCTTGTATTATTTTCCTAGTCCCGGGATGTGGGACATAGTTCAAGAACTTGTAGTCTTTTGGTTGTTGTACAAACAAATAGATCAAGTGCGACTCTACTATGTTGGAAATGTTGTGCTATATATTATATCGGTCCATGTAGGCCGATATTTTCATGTATTATATTCATATGTTGTGATTATATTTATGATATTTCGTAGTTGCTCTTTATTATTGTCGCATTTATACATGTCGTGGTTGTATTCGTACATGTTGTGGTTGTATCGACACAGGTTGTGGATGTATATATACGTAACGTGGTTGTTGTGGTTGTATATATATACTTGTCGTGGTGATGTCAAGACAGATTGTGGTTGTACTCGCACATTGTCGTGGTTGTATTTATATTGGTTGTGGTTGTATATTTATATACGTGTTGTGGGTGTATATCTTTGGTTCGATGACTATTTCTATTATGATTTTTCTCATGGTGATTTCCATTGTGATTTATCAGAAGTATGGCACCAAGGAAGAGTAAGACTGCACCAGAAACGTCCGCTATGACTCAAGCCGCTATCCGCAAGTTGGTCAGGGATAGTATTGCAGAAGCTCTAGAGATTGAGAGAGCTGAAGTTACTGCAAGGGCTGCTGAGGCTGCTTCTAATACAGAGGTCGTTGAACCACCCACTACTAGGCGTGGATGTACATGGAAAGATTTCAAGATTAGTGATCCTATCAAATTTAAGGGCACTGAAGGAGCGATTGCTCTAATCCGCTGGTTTGAAAAGACTGAGAATGTATTTCTCATGTGTGAATGCCCGGATGTTAGCAAGGTAAAATTTGCTACAGGTATGCTTCTTGATGAAGCTATGTCTTGGTGGAATTCGTATGCTCAGCCGATTGGTATGGAAAATGCTCACAAGCTTACTTGGGAGGAATTCAAGAAATTGATGACAAAGAAGTTTTGCCCTCGTACTGAGGTGCAAAAGATGGAAACGGAATTTTATGAGCTTGTTACTAAAGGTGATGACATTGAGACTTATTTCAGGAGATTTCAAGAGTTGGCTGCACTATGTCCAACTATGGTTCCCGATGATGAGAAAAAGATGGAAAACTTTGTTGGTGGATTGCCTGAAAGTGTTCGAGGTGATGTGATTTCTTTTGACCCTCAATCAATGGAAGAGGCCATTCGTATAACCCAGAAACTCATGGTTCAAGTGGTAAAAGGGAAAGCTGCTGTCAACAACAATAACCGTTCAAACAACACCAACTACACCAACACTCGGAACAACAACAACTATAACAACAATCGGAACCGCAACTATCCCAATAACCGGAACAACAATCCAAACAACAATAACAACAACAAGAGGAGGTTTGATTACAACCAAGGTGGAAATGATGTTCAGCCGCCACCTAAGAGACAGGAAGTAGCAAAGGCTTATGCTGCAGGACCAAATGACAGAAAAGGTTACACTGGTAACCTACCTAAGTGCGAAAGGTGTCAGAAGCATCATAACCCAGGTCGTTGTCCAGATATTTGTGGCAATTGCAAGAAGCTTGGTCACCACATCAAAGATTGTAGACTTCCAATCGTGGGTGACAATCAGAAACCACCGGTAACGTGTTTTGGATGTGGAGAAATTGGACACTTTAAGAATGAGTGCCCGAAGAAGAAGAATCAAGGAACAGGAAACCAAAATGGAATGGCTCGAGGAAGAGCTTATGTCATGGGAGGAGACGATATCAAAGAAGACCCGAATGTTGTTGCGGGTACGTTCCTCGTTAATAATCGTTATGCATCCATTTTATTTGATTCAGGAGCGGATAGAAGTTTTGTTTCTATTGCATTTGCACCTTTGCTTAACATAGAACCAACCCCATTAGACATTTCCTATATCGTTGAATTAGCCGATGGATCTTTAGTTAACACCAACACCATTATCCGTGGTTGCACTATAAATTTCCTAAACCATCCATTCAATATAGACCTTATGCCCGTAGAACTTGGAAGTTTCGACGTTGTGATCGGTATGGATTGGTTATCTCGGCATCGAGCGAGAATTATTTGTGATGAGAAAGTTGTTCACCTTCCTTATAACGGTGAAACTTTGGTTGTTCGCGGAGAGCGAAGTGGAACTAGACTCAGTATTATATCGTGCATTAAGACCGAGAAGTACATAAAGAAGGGTTGTTATGCATTCTTGGCTCACATCACGGAGAAGAAGTCGGATGAGAAACGACTTGAAGATGTGCCAATTGTTAAGGAATTTCAAGAAGTTTTTCCGGAAGAATTGCCAGGACTTCCGCCTACACGCCAAGTTGAGTTTCAGATTGAATTAGTGCCAGGAGCTGCACCGATTGCACGAGCACCGTATAGACTTGCACCTTCGGAAATGCAAGAATTGTCGAATCAATTACAAGAACTTTTGGACAAAGGATTCATTAGACCGAGTTCCTCGCCTTGGGGAGCGCCGGTTTTGTTTGTGAAGAAGAAGGACGGAACTTTCAGAATGTGCATCGACTATCGTGAGCTGAACAAGTTAACGGTTAAGAACCGTTATCCACTCCCCAGAATTGACGACTTGTTCGACCAGTTACAAGGTTCTAGTTTTTATTCCAAGATTGATTTAAGATCCGGTTACCATCAACTTAAAGTTCGGGAAGAGGATATCCCGAAGACGGCATTTAGAACACGCTATGGTCATTATGAGTTTCAAGTGATGCCTTTTGGATTAACCAACGCACCTGCGGTATTTATGGATCTCATGAATAGGGTGTGCAAACCGTATCTTGATAAGTTTGTGATCGTATTCATTGACGATATCTTGATTTATTCCAAGAGTAAGGAAGATCACGAAGAAGACCTCAGAACAATACTGGAACTACTCAAGAAGGAGCAATTGTATGCCAAATTTTCAAAGTGTGATTTTTGGATACGAAGAGTTCAATTTCTTGGCCATGTTATTGATAGCCAAGGTTTACAAGTCGACCCGGCAAAGATCGAGGCAGTTAAGGATTGGGCTACGCCCTAGTCTCCTACGGAAATTCGTCAATTCCTAGGACTTGCCGGATATTACAGAAGGTTTATTGAAGGGTTTTCTAAGATAGCAAAGTCGTTGACGAAACTGACACAAAAGAATGAAAAGTACGAGTGGGGAGAAAAACAAGAGTCCGCGTTTCAACTATTGAAACAAAAGCTGTGTAGCGCACCGATTTTGTCACTACCTGAAGGTATTGAGAACTTTGTGGTATATTGCGATGCTTCGCATCAAGGACTTGGAGCTGTGCTAATGCAACACGAGAAGGTGATAGCTTATGCATCTAGACAGCTTAAGATACACGAGAAGAATTACACTACTCACGACTTGGAATTGGGTGCGGTAGTTTTTGCACTCAAGATTTGGAGACACTACCTTTATGGTACTAAGTGTGTAATTTTTACCGACCACAAGAGCTTACAGCATATACTCGATCAGAAGGAACTTAATATGAGACAACGTCGTTGGCTAGAGTTGTTGAGTGATTACGATTGTGAAATTCGATATCACCCAGGGAAAGCGAATGTTGTAGCAGATGCACTTAGCCGAAAAGAACGACTCAAACCTTTGAGAGTCAGGTCATTGGGAATGACTATCATTTCGCCATTACCATCAAAAATTTTAGGAGCTCAGATTGAGGCTCTCAAGGAAGAAAACCGACTGCATGAGAAACTTTATGGTATGCCAGAAAGCGAAAATGGCTTTGTAAAGAGATCGGATGGAGTGTTATGCTTCAAGGACCGAAGTTGGATACCACTCTATGGTGGAGTGCGAGAATTGATCATGCATGAATCACACAAGTCGAAGTACTCTATTCATCCAGGTTCTGATAAGATGTATCAGGATCTCAAAAAGCTTTATTGGTGGCCGAATATGAAGGCAGAAATAGCTACGTACGTCAGCAAATGTCTTACTTGTGCTAAAGTGAAAGCCGAGTACCAGAAACCGTCAGGGTTACTTCAACAACCAGAGATTCCACAATGGAAGTGGGAACGTATTGCTATGGACTTTGTCACTAAACTTCCAAAGACGTCAGGAGGTTTCGATGCTATTTGGGTAATCATTGATCGACTTACCAAATCAGCTCATTTCATACCCATTAGAGAGACTTATTCCATGGAACAACTTGCTAGACTTTATGTCAAGGAAATCGTCTCAAGACACGGTGCACCAGTTTCCATCATTTCCGACAGAGATAGTCGTTTTACTTCGAACTTTTGGCGGTCATTACAAGATTCTTTTGGATCCAAATTAGACATGAGCACTGCTTACCATCCTCAGACCGATGGTCAGAGCGAGAGAACTATTCAAACACTTGAATACATGCTTAGAGCATGTGTGATTGACTTTGGAAATGGTTGGGCTAACCATTTGCCGTTAATCGAGTTTTCCTACAACAACAGTTACCATTCGAGCATTAAGGCTGCACCATTCGAGGCACTTTATGGTCGTAAGTGTCGATCTCCAGTTTGTTGGGCCGAAGTCGGTGAAGTACAATGTACTGGCCCGGAGATGGTACAAGAGACAACAGAAAAGATAATTCAGATTCGAGAGAGACTCGAAACTGCTAGAAGTCGACAGAAGAGCTACGCAGATGTTCGACGCAAACCATTGGAATTTCAGGTCGGGGACAAAGTTATGTTGAAAGTCTCGCCTTGGAAGGGCGTGATACGATTTGGAAAACGCGGGAAATTGAACCCGAGATACATTGGACCATTCAAGATCCTGGAGAGGATTGGTCCGGTTGCTTACAAGCTTGAACTTCCGTCAGAACTTAGCAACGTACATAACACGTTTCATGTTTCGAACCTCAAGAAATGTCTTTCGGACGAGTCTGTCATTATACCATTAGAAGAAATACAACTCGATGACAAGCTTAATTTTGTGGAAGAACCAGTTGAAATAATGGATCGCGAGATCAAACAGTTGAAACAAAGTCGAATTCCGATCGTGAAGGTTCGTTGGAATTCTCGAAGAGGACCCGAGTTTACTTGGGAACGAGAAGACCAAATGCGACGCAAGTATCCACAACTTTTCACCGAGCCTAGTACCGAGACCAACACTGACTGAATTCAGGGACTGAATTCCTTTTTGGATGGGCGACTGTCACAACCCACAATTTCAGGTCATTTTTCCAAACTTTGCCATTCTACTATTCACAAATTACTATTCATCGATCACTATTCATCGTTTTACTATTTATCGTTTTTGAGGTCAATTTGACATTCCGAGACATATTCAGAAATTTTACTATTCACTGGACACTATTCATTTCCGAGAGAAAACCACTATTCACGTGCATTATTCATGTCATCGTAAATTTAGTTTACGAGTGTTCAAATTCGCGTAACCGTATTGGTTCAGGAGCGAATTCATGCATTATTGTCAGGGACACTTCATACGGACTAGAAATAGTCTGCATATCATCATTAGGGCACTTGCATACTATTCCACTCGTAGGATAATTAAATTTATACTTTTGGTACGATTAACGATTTACGTACGTTTATTTCAAATAAACGCTAATACGCGAACTATAAATGTGTCTAACATGTCCGACACTCCCGACTATGATCCTAATACGTTTTTATACTCATTTTTACAATATAAAAACTATAATATTAATTTACCCGGTATTTTGGAAATTTAACTATTACGTATCGTACGTTTAACTTAATAACGACGGTTTTCACCAAAATTAAACGATAATCACCCTAACTCTCCGTACTTGTACCCGACTTATTTTTACAACTTTTATAACTTTATTACGTCCCGAATAACTTCAACAAAACTTATTTTTAACAAACCTGGTACCCGATTAAACCTTAAACCTAAACCTAACCTAACTACACTTTACTACTAATACTAATTTTACTAACTAATCACCAAACATATTCCCCCTTTTTACTCCCTAGAACCGGCCAACCCCCCCCCCCCCCCTTGGTCTTCAAACTTTAATAACTTCACCAAACAAATTTAATGTCACCTAACATATGTCTCTTTGTATAAATAAAACTTTTCTTACTCATTTTCACTAAAAATCACTTTTTACTTACAACTAGCAAAGCTTTTTCTCTCTTTTCTCTTGAGTGTGGATCGATCTAAGGTGATCAAGGAGCAAGGAGGATAATTCTTTACAAGATCTTGTCATAAACTAGTTAATATAATCATCCTTGTTTGAGTTTTGAAATAAAAACTCAAGGATTAGTAGGCTTTTTATCATCTAAACTCTATAAACCATCAAGTAAGTAAACAAACTCATTTTTATGATTTTTACAAGTTATTATTATGTTTATATAATTTCCTTGCAAGATCTTTTACATGCATCATCTTGTACCACTCCATTTTTGTATATATTAACTTTGAAGCCCTAGAAATGGAAACATATGAAACCCTTGTTAGACCTAGTGGATTGATGATGTTTAAGGACCCATGACACCCTAAGAAGGTGTATGGTAGAATTAGATTAGCTTTGTGGTGTTTGAAAGTGGTTTGATGGAGGATGGAACTAGTTTAGAGACTTGAAAATGGTTTTTGAAACTTTTGATATACCTACTGTCCCTATTTTAAATTCGTGGGAAAATCAGTAAATGGTGGCTAAGTTTTGACCAAAGATTTAGAAAATACATTCAAAAACGAAACTTTGGGCGAAAGAATGGACTAAAACAAGCTTATAACGAAGGAGATATGATTTTTGCAAATTTAACGACGAAAACTACTTTTCCAGAAACTGCTTGCTGTTTGGCAGAATACGACGGGTATTTTGAGGCATTAAACGTAACCTAAAAGAGCCGAGTTGTCAAAAATATACTAGTATATACAAAGACGAATCCGTGGACATAAAGAACAAGGAAAACGAGCCTAAAACGACCGAGTTATACCCATTCTAACATCGTCAAACTATATATATATATATATGGACACAAATAAAAATAATAACGTACGTACTAAACGGTATATTTTCTAGTAAATATTACTAAGGACTATTTTCTTATCAAACGAATACGTACGACTCGAGGGAATACTTATACGACTTAACGACGTATTTCAAGGTTTTCAATACAAGGAATTTAACGCTAACACTTTCTAACGAGTTAATATGACAAGTTATATACTTCTCTAAATGGAATTATTTTTTCCTAAGTATGAAAACCATTTTTTCTACGACGATAACTAGTATTTTCAAATTACGAGTGGTATGAGTATCATGTGCATGTGCATTCATTTCATTACGGCTTGATCTAAGTTAGATCATGGTTATTCATTTAGGTTGCGGCTAGTACTCGCGCCTCATTGTCCCGACTACTTTTACCTCATTGCACCATCTTTGTACCATCACTTCGAGGTGAGTTCTCATAGCCCCGTTTTAATTCTATATTTTGATTTCAAATCCCACGGGGGAGAATACATTGCATTACTTATTTTTGTGTACATGCCTAAGTATAAAATTCATACATTGCTTAAGTTGCCTATTTACCACGTCTTGACAAGTCCCCTTATTATATCATGGACCGTTAATTTCTAGTACTAAGCGATAGTGAGTGGATAGATCTATCGAGGGTGACGCCTCCATTCGTGTTTGGGTTGCTCCAAATGGAACGAATGCATTTCATGTCTTTATTATTAGAGTGTCTGGTAAACACTCATTGGGGCCAAGTATCGTCTAGCTTCGGGGTCATGAGCTTAAGAGCCAATGTATATACTTTCCGGACATCCTATTTCTTGGCATTACTTATGGCAATTTGTACACTAGATTTTACTTATAAACCTATGATTATTCACCAACTTTATGTTGACCGTTTTTCGCAATGTAATTCTCAGGTAACTAAGGCATATTCTCATGGCATGCATGGAGTCACTTTGTGTATCAAGGATGACGCGTCACTTTTGGATTTCATGCACTTTGAACTATCGTTTGATTGTACTAAACTTGTTTCCTTAAACCTTTTCTAACTTTTGGGACCTATGTCTTTATAACTCTGAATCTTTTGAATGAATCAAACGACGTATTTTTTTAAAACGACACTTTAGGTCGTTCAATATATCCTGGTTGTGTGCTATGATCCGTTACACCCTCAGGTATTCCATTCCGCTGCCATTCAGGTATTTTGGGGGTGTGACAATATATGACACAAACAAACAAATAAAATAAAAACATCAAACAATTAAAAACATGGGTTGGGTTGCCTCCCAACAAGCGCTTGTTTTTGTTCGAGTTACGAGCCTGACTCTACCCTTATTTAACGGAAATAGGAGAGGTTTTCCCTACACTTAGGATTAAGTGCGGGTGGAAGTAGCGATACACACCCTTAGGGTGGAAATATGCCACGTGAGGTGAAGGGGGTGAGTAAATGGCTTCCTTCATCCTAAAACTACCCGGATAATATTGGTTGATGGGTAGGTCGGTTCCTCTTTTTTCTCCTATATGTATATCTAAGGATGGAAAGTTGTGTAAAGGTTGAGGTTCCGGTTCATCAACATTAGGAAATTCCATAGAACTAGGAGTAAGGTTATCACTACAAGTATTCAAACCTATATCCTCTAGTGGTGCTTGATCCAAGGGTTCTACCTCAATTGGGGTTCCTATAGTCTCTTCTACTTTTTCCGGGTAAGTCACGGGCGGTGTATGTGCCTCAAATGATGGTAGGACTTGTGGGGTACTTTGTGGGCTTGGATTGTCCACCTCATCCTCCATTGTACCTAGATTACCTATATGTTTGTTTTGTACTATGATATTAGGTGCCATCCAACTAGGTATCTCAACATGAGTATATTCATCCCCCAACAAACTTGTTTCATGACCCTTCAAATTTGTTGTCAATTGATTGGTTATGTTGTTTGTCGAGTTGTCTAATCTATAATAATATTGGGCACAATCTTCTATGGCATCCCATGCTTCTTCAGCATTTAATTCCTTAAAGTCCCCATTGGCAAAATCTTCAATGCACATTTGGTCACATCGGTGGACACGATAGTAAAAGGTTTGGGTTAGGGATGCTAAAGCGAAACTATGATGAGGGACTATTCGGAGTAAATTTTTAAAACGAGTCCATGCATCATATATGGGTTCATCTCGATATTGTTTGAACATCAAGATGTCATTAGGGTAGAATGGATTTCGTGGTCGGTAGTATGGTGGATTCGCATTCTCCATAAAGGTGAACGGAAGAGTCAATGGAAAGGTTTCTACGAACAAATACACAAAGAAAAGATAGACTATGGGAAAGCTAATAAAAAGAAAATAAAAATATCACTAAAAAGGAATCTAATGAGTAGACCTAATTAAAATAAATTCCAACCTAAGCAATAACTATTCCCTGGGTTGCGGCGCCAAAAACTTGATGCGTGGGAATTGCACCAGGCTTTACCTCTCGAGGGATCTCGAGAAGCTTACAACCCCCACCAGGCAGTGTACCTGATCGTTGTAGTATAGTATAGTGACAAGTACCGGGGGATTGATCGTTCAACTCAGGAATAGTGTCGTTAGGATTGAAAATTAATCTAACTAGGTCTAAAGGTGAAGGATGATTCTTTTTGTGTTTTTATATTTTATAAAAAGCAGGTAAAAATCTCGGGTATTGGAAGGAGGGGCGGAATTAGTAGCTAATCAACTAACCCAAAAGCTACTAATTAAACTAATGTGCAAGAAAACTAAACTAAGGTTCTACAAGATAAGTGAAGCATGTCTACCTATAATATATTACTCCTTGCTAGCTATCCAATTCTACCTATTGAATTGTCACACCTTGTTTTAATTGAAGGGTTGTATTCCTTAATACCATTCATTGGGTGGCGTACTTACTTCCCCAATTCTATAAGCTCCTACTTCACTCCTATGTCGAGCCGGCTAAGAAGCTCCTAACATGGGATCACTAGAATTCGCTCATGCATTAAATACAACCATAAAAACCTAGTACACATCGGTTCATGTTTCTTAAGACGTTCAAGCAAGTTACACAATGGAGATCTGCCAGTTTTCTTAAGCCTAACATCGAATTCATTCAATTAAACAAGAGACAATAGGAATCAAGAATTATAAACTAAACCAATTAGACCTATTGAAGTGTCACCCCCTAATTGATGAAGATAGACACAAACATCAACAAGGAATCAATAAGATCTAATCAATTATATACAAGTTTCACACAATCATAAGTAGACACAAGGTGAATTAGCAAAATATAATCAAAGAAGAGCAAACAACAATAATAATGAAAGACATAACTGAGATAGAATCATCAAACCAATACATGATGTTTATGGAGTGATTGAAACCCTCTAAGTTGCTGGAAAAACACCTACCTAAACCCAGGAATCGACCTTAGGGTTTAGGGCTTACAAAAAGTGAAGTTATGATGTTATATTTATAGGCTAATTTTCCGTCAGCCCATCTTGATGGCGTCAGCCCGTTACACTTGATGGTGTCACGACCATTTTTTCACCAAATTGTAGATCTCTTCGTCCTCTTCGCGTGGGCTTTTGAATCACCTAAATCCGAGTTCGTATGCAAAAGTTATGACCAAAACAATATTAGCTACTCCGCGCGCAAGTTTTGACAAGTTAACACGTGACGGCCTTGGGTGACGCCGTCACGTTTCTTCTGGGTCGTCACCACTTTTACTCTTGACGGCATCATCAAAATGCTCTTGACGCCGTCAGGTACTGTTCCCAGCAAGGAAAATTAAGACTTTGTCGTTTTCTTCACTTTTATACTCCAAAAACGTCCAAAATGCTTCCTTTTCCAGAATTCACTCCCAAAGTACCTAAAATCACAAAAGGAACGATTTAGGGCAATATTTGATCAAATAAATTCAATTCTGGGCTTAAATGACCCCCTAAAAATGGTTCATTTTTCGCCTTATCATCGTCACATTCGGATGAAGTGTGATTACCTCCATAGTTGTTGCAGCCGTCTCGCATTTCTTTCATTTCTCCTTTGATATCTTTGTATTGCGAGTCGATTTTTGAAGTTAAGGCTTCCATTTTCTCCATGAGTTTAGAAGTATCGGAACTTTCAGCAAAAGCAACGGTTTTTCGTAAGGGTTTGGTTTTGGAATCTTTTGACCAATCGAGTTTAAGGAGCACTCGATCTTCGAGCAATTGATATGCCTCGTTGGGAGTTTTGTAAAGAAAAATTCCTCCAGCATCAAGAATTCCTTGAGATGTTTCATCAAGACCATGGTAGAAGATTTGGATAATGGTTCCTCGTCCTAAACCATGTCCATGACAACTACTAAGTAAATCTTTCATACGAAGCCAAGCTTCGACAAGAGATTCATTAGGGTTTTGTGTGAAAGCACGGATTTCTCCCATGAGACGATCAAACATGGCAGGTGGAAAGAATTAGCTTATAAAAGCTTGCCTCATCTCCTTCCAAGTATTGATAATTCCTGGGGTTAATTCGTTATACCACACTTTGGCATCTCTGGCGAGTGATGATTGGAAAAGTTTGAGTTTAATGGCATCGACATCGGTGTCGCCATATCGAAACATGTCGCAAATTTCTATGAATTCGGCAATGTGTTTGTGTGGATCGGCCCTCGAACGGCCATCAAATTGACGGTCTTTGATCATAGAAAGATGGTGTCCCTTCACGGTGAAGTTGTCACCAAGGTTAACAGCAACAATAGCAGCTCTAGGAGTGGATGCTACAATTCGGTTTGTGGCCCACATGGGTTGGTCATCAGCCATTGGAAATGGTTGATTGGTGAATGGGTTATAAACAAATAAGGCTTCGGAAAGGTTATCAAACGGTGGGTTTGGTACTCTTGGTACACGGTTGGTTGGTGGAACAAAAGGTATTCTTCTTCTTCTTGGTCTACGAATCAGACTTTCGGGATTGAAAAGAGGTGAAATTGGTTCTACTCCAGTTGATCAAGTGTTCATACAATTACCGAGTGAATCTCAGAAACTTTGGAATAAACGAGCAAAGAATGGAAACAATTTTAGAAATCAGAAAAAGTAACCGTTCGGTTAGAATGAATACCGAACGGTTGGATTGGACAATTTTGAAATACCGATCGGTTGGAATGGATACCGATCGGTTAGATGGCTCGGATTTTTTTTTTTAGAAAAAGAACTAGAAAAGAAATAGAACTTTAAAACTTACAGAAAACACAATCAAAATCCCCGGCAACGGCGCCAAAAACTTGATGTGCTCACGGTGTGTACAAGTTTTAAATTTATAAACACGATTACCGGATCTAGAAATAACACATATGAGCAAGTGAACTTGTCCGTTATAGCAAGATTGGGTTGGTAAGTCAGGATTGTTCGCAGGGATTTGTGAGTGAATCTAAGCGTAAGTTTAAAAAGTAAATCTCTAACACTAACAATAATGATTTTAAGATAATTCAAATGATTAAAAACTACACTTGCTTAGACTAGTTAACTACTCATAAGAAAAGCATGATTGTGATAACTTCCTTAACATGTTGGTAATTAGAATTAGTTGGTGTTCTAATCTATTGTTTCTACAAGTTAAACCTTCGTCAAGATTTTAGTTTATAAAAACAAGCATTAGGTTTGGACCAATCAATTCAATATCAATTCAAGGTTCATAAAGTTGAATTAACAACCTTAAACATAAAAATAGTTTCTTGTTTAATCAAATACTCTTAAGAAATGGTCAATACAAAAGGTAACCTAATCATAGACAACAAGGTTACAATTGATTATAAACTACTAAAACTTTCGACCAATTAGGCGTTTACAACCAATCCGATTTGATTAACAAAAAGTATTCTCATTACAATTATACCTTAGTTCCTTTATTTAGTCAAGAATAATTATGGTGAAAAACAATCTTTCATAGACAAAAGATTATAACTAGTTGAATGATAACAACCCTTTCGGCTAATGATATTATAAGCAACTAGTTAAACTTGACTCAACAAATGTCACTACGAAACTTTAGTCTAATTGGGTTTTAGAATTGACTTGAAATTGAATTAAAACATGTTATCACAATCATAGACTAATCATTAAGTAATTAACATCATCTAAGCAAATGTAAAAGGTTACTAGCCACTCATAGCAAACATGAACATAAACTCAGAATATTCAACATTAGAAACCATAATTGAAGTCTTACAAATGTTTGGAATATGATTACAAATGAGTAGGAAATGATTTCCTAAGTGTTGGTGTTGACTTCTTGAGAGTTTGACCTTCGGATGTTGACTTTTTGGACTTCCAATGCTTCCTGAACTTTTATGGACGAATTTGAGAACTTTGAGACTAGTAAAGAACTACTTGATGATTGCTTTGTTGTTGTATATTGATGGTGTAATAGTTGTGTGTTGAAATGAGATTACAAAACCTCTATTTATACTACTCCTCAAGCCTAGGTTCATCAATGCAGCAACTTGGCCTCCAAGGTGAGTAGAACGACCTAGAATACCAGAAAGAAGGGCCTAGGATCGGGTAGAATGAAGTAGAAAACTCTTTGCAAAACTTTTACGAGCTGGCCAACCGATCGGTATCGGGCGCTGACCGATCGGTTGGATGAGACCTCTGCGTCTAACCGGTCGGTTGGATGCCAACCGATCGGATGGTTGTGACTTTTTCTTCTATCCGATCGGTTAGATTAATACCGATCGGATGGATGACTTCTGACAACAACAAACTTGATCTTTCTCTCGGTTCTTCGTTCTTTGTCCAAACTTGATTACTTCTTGTCAACGAACTTTGGAATGATGGAAACTTGGATTCTTCTTTGTGAAATGCTTGAACGAATTGAATCTCGAGATGGGAATGACAAATCCTTCATTTCCTTCACTTTTTCTTCCTTTTTCCTGTTTTTGGCTACAAATGCTTGCAAACATACTTTGATACGATTATGTGACAAAAGCATATAAAAATAACCGAAAAACATACGAATAACGCTACTAAAAACATGCACAATTTGAGCGTTATCAATCCACTATATCGTACTTTTGCATAACCCCTAAAGCTAGTGTTTCGGATAATCATTATGGAATTGTGATCGATTCACCCTTAAGATGACAGTGTAGATGTAATGGTTGTTCGGTAAGTCTAGTTGACACACAAGTAGGCGTAGAGAGCCGGTAGGAACGAATCTCTTAAAAAACCCCTATCTACTAGAACCCACCACATAGTTTGTCAATTTCCGTCGAGCCTATTTAACCATTATGTACAAAAATATCAATCAACCAAACATTGAGATTTTGACTCTTAAAAACCAAAACAAATTTTGCCATTTATTTAGTCAATATTATTTTTCTATTCAAAAATTACCCTTTTTCGTTTATAAACATGTCTCAAATAAATAATAAACAAAAACAAGTAATGCATAATAAAAAATAACACAACTAAATAAACTTACATAACATAACAATTAAATATGTAAAAATATGTAGCCACATGCAAATTTAATTCAATAATCCTATTAATCATCAAATTTAGGTGTATAATGTATTTATTCAATTAGGGCTTTCTTCTTCAAAGATAAAAGAGCCACATACATCGACGAATCGATTGCGTAAGCCAAAATTAAATAAACACCACATAGCACGTAATTTATTATTTAATATTGGAGTCTTCCCCAATTCGACATCTATTAATAAATTTACATGTTACGATATAACTTAACAATTTAATTCATATATCCTATTTAAACAATTTAAATTCAAACACAATAAAATTCATGCAAACATGCACTTTTCATGGATTATGCTTAACAATTAACATATTGCACCAAGATCGTTTACTAATACGCATAAACAATTACATGACAATCCTAGGGTTTCTAATCATATTAAAATTCAAAAGCAAAAACCTAAAAATCAGTTTGGGTAAATCGACCCAAACAAAAAAAATAAAAAATAATAATAATAAGGGTTTGGATAATCAAAACCCTAGAATCGACTAAACATGTAACTAAACAAATCAAGATTAAATTTTTATGCGTTTTGATAATTAATTACACATTATAACGGCTCATGATGCCACTGTTGAAATTATATAACATGACAGACATAAATATAAACAATTAACATCAAGTAAACACATGCGGAAGCGTTATAATAAGATCATATAATATGTAATTAATTAATCAATATTAAATAGTAAACATACCGTAGTGATTCTAGCCCGAACAAGAATCAAGTGATGCAAATCTCCAACTCAAGAACCCTAATTAGGGTTTATGTGGATTATAAGAACTACCCCTTACCTTTTTTGTAATTCAATCCAAGATATAACCAATAGTGTGGTTATATCACGTTCTTGTACACACGTACTAAAACAAGTTAAAGTTATGCAAGTAAAACAAAACTTAAACACTTTTGAGCTTCAAAAAATTCGACTCCTATAGGGATATAGGTGGATCGATTTTTGCAAGAGAAAAAGAAAGGAGAAAAACACTTTAGGTTATGTGTACAAGTTATGAGAAACAATAACCCTTGATGTGTTTATATAGTTGAGATAACTTGGAGTCCAAGGCATAAAAGAGGTGGATCCTCCCCTTGGCCGATCGGTTGGTAATCCCAAAAGGGATTCCGGAACCTTCTAGTCCTTCCAATTATTCACAAGTAAAAACTTTCCTTTTCTTCGTCTAACGGTCGTTAGCCTTTTCCGTTAAATGTTAACGATCGTTAAGTGTTTTAAGTTAATATAATAACTAATATAAAATTTATATATAATTATTAATATTTAACTTTTATACGTAAAGTGTGTAATCCCGTGATCTCAAGTTCGATCCTAACACACATCTATTATTTTATCGTCTATAAAACTATTTTTTTTCTTTCGTTTATGTTGATATAAATAATGTATAAAAACATTATTAATATCTTTCGATATCCTTAAGTTTTGACGATCACAAAATATAAACTCATTAAACGCAAAGTTAATACGTAAACAAGTTTTCAGCAAGTTTATATCATCTCATCCATCATAATCACATTAAGGTATGAATAAACAAGTGACTAATACATTTTATGATCAAAGGGATGTTTATTTAAATAATACAAAGTTTATAAAATTAAATAAACTTATTATATATTTTTGAAAAACATTTTTGGTAATAAAGGAAAATGTTTTATTCATAATAAATACAAGAATTCAAAATTTTAACCAAAATCAGTTAGTTTTTCACCAAATGAACTTTCCCCAGAAAAAGACAAGAAAACTGCAGTTTTCGTCTGGGCGGCCCCCTTAATTTTAAGGGGGCCGGCACACAATTAAGGAGACCGGCCACGCTCCCCTGTCAGATTCTGTCAGAAATTTTTCCCTATAATTACCACCTCAAACCTGGAATTTTTCTCACCTCTTGCACGAAAATTTTCAGATCCAAATCTCTCTAAACATCCTCCTAAAAACCCTTTGATCATATAATTGTTAATCCTTATTTCAAGTGATTCATCCCCTCACCTCTCATCTCTCAAAGTGTAAGAGAAGAATACTCCTTCAACATCAAGTTGTGAAGTATTGTAGATTTGTGTATATAGTCTAGTTGTTGTGTACATTCATTGTAAAGGTGTGATAGTATTGTAACTAGATAGATCTAGGAGTAGAAGTTGTGAATAGAAGTAGTGAGATATAAGTAGTTTGTTGTGAAGAAGAAGAGCTAGGAAGTAGATAGTTGTGAAGAAGATTGTTGTGAAGTAGATAGTTGTGAAGCTAGATAGGTGTGAAGAAGTAATGTTGTGATTAAGTAGTGACTAGGTGTAAAGAAGGTGTGAAAAAGGTGTGAAGAATGTGTGTAGAAGGTGTGAATAAGTTGTGACGAAGTTGTGGTGTGTATATTGGTGTGTAAGGTTTTCTCCGCCATAAGGGAGCTTGTTGACATAGTGAAGAAAACTCTCGAGTAGATGACTCGAGGAGTTGAGTAGGGCAAGGAAGGTGTCCTTGTAGCCGAACCACTATAAATCCTTTGTCTCGCGGATAGATCTTTCCATATCTTACTTATTATCTTGTTTATATCGTTATTACTTTTGTAGACGTAGACGTTTATATATGTAGTTTCTCATATAGTGCTAGTATTGATTTTACTTAAAGATCAAACAAAAGTTTCATTCACAAAACAAAGTTTTTACAATCAAACTAAAAAGGTAACATACATATAATTGATCATTTCGATTAAGTATAGTTTTCATACAAAATATAACTAAGGATTATAAAATAAATGTTTACTTGCTTGTCTCTCGTATATAGCTATAATTGTTTATAGTATGCATGTGTTGATTTCACATACTTAGCTTACATTATTATTATTGTTCATACTTAGATATAGTTGTTCATATTGTTCAAGATTTGAGTTCACATAAGATAGAATCAAATTTTTTAAAAGCAAACAAGACTTTAAAACTAAACTAAGTTTTCATAATAAAATTAAAAAGACGTAAAACTATTCAACCCCCCCTTCTAGTTTTCCACAATTGGCATCAGAGCCAGGTTGAACAAGATTTTTAAAATAAACTGTATTTTAAAACTTGAAACGATCTATGGAATCTGAAAAATATTTAGAAGGGCAATCTATGCAAAGACCACCACTATTTGAAAGTGATGGTTTTCATTATTGGAAAAGTAGATTCGAAACTTATGTCAAATCAAAAGATCTTGATCTTTGGCATGTCATTACCTTTGGTGATTTTCTCCCTATTCAATATAATTTTGAAACTAAAATGGATGAAATTGTATCTTTTGAAAAACAAAATGATGATTTGAAAAAGAAACTAGCAAAAAATAAAGAGGCTAAAATGGTTATTTATAATGCGTTACCACGCAAAGAATATGAAAGAATTTTTATGTGTAAAACTGCAAAAGAAATTTGGGATTCTTTACTAATCACTCACCAAGGTAATAGTCAAGTTAAAGATAACAAAATAGATCTTCTTGTTCAACAATATGAACAATTTACGATTCCGGAGGAGGAATCAATAGATAATTCTTTTGCTAGGTTTAACACTATCATCACAAGTTTAAAAGCACTTGATGAGAATTTTTCTAGTAAGAATTTTGTTAGGAAATTTCTTAGGGCTCTTCATCCAAAATGGCGAGCTAAAGTTACGGCGATTGAAGAATCGAAGAACTTGTCAACTCTTCAACTTGATGAGTTGATCGGCAACCTGAAAGTCTACGAAGCAGTAATAAAGAAAGACTCCGAGATGGTCAATGGAAAAAGAGAGCAAAGCAAGTCAATTGCGTTGAAAGCTAGGAAGGAATCTAGTAACGAGGATAGCTCAAACTCCGAAAGTGATGACGAAGAATATGCGATGGCCGTAAGAGACTTCAAGAAATTCTTCAAAATGCGAGGAAGATTCGTTAGACAACCGCATGATGAAAGGAAAGCAAACCAAAGAAATAAAGATGACAAAAATGGCAAAAGTGATAGGAAGTGCTTCAAATGTGGTGATCCAAATCATCTCATCGGAAAATGTCCAATGATGTCAAGAGATCAAAATCAAAAGGCGTTTGTTGGAGGAGCTTGGAGTGATAGAGATGACGATGAGAAAGAAATCACAAATGAGGAGAAGTATCTTATGGCTAAGACATCAAGCGAGTTAGAATATCATCTACTAATGACTTCTATAAGTCAACATGGTCACTTGAAGTGCTTGAAGATATTCCATTGAAGACTAAAAGGTACGCGTTTCTTTTAAGTTCATCGCTATAATTTGCATGCTTAGATAAATGATTAGTTAGATTAATGCTTAGCTATACATATATATGTACATAATAGCTTATATTCTTATAACCTAAAAACATCATTGGTTGTCTCTCCTAGGAATAAGATAAAATTGTTCATTGCCGAACAAAATAGAAAATGGAAATCTTCTATATCCACTATTAGCAAACTCATGGTGATGAAGTGAAATGAGTTAAGTGGATCGATCGTTAATATAGAAGTAGGATTAGATCTCTCACGTAAGAAAACTATGGATGAAACAAGCTCTCGTAGACTATGGCATTAAGTTAGATAAGCGTGCGAAAACAAAGGAACTATAGATGTTAGGTTATACCCCATTCAACACTCTCGCATCTAACATATATATTATCTTCTTCATTTCCTTTAGGATCATAGGATATGTAGAAACGATAGCATGAGATAATAATAGGCTTAACCAATCCTCTTGAGCATGAGATCTTTAATAAACATTTTTTAAAATATTTGATTTATGATATTTGTTGTCAAAAATCTAGTTTCTCTAAAAATATGAAAAAAAAAAAAAAAAAAAAAAAAAAAAAAAAAAAAAAAAAAACCTCACATTTTGGAAAATAGTTTTTCAAATAACTATCCCACTTTTAAATAACATGTTTTCACTATCAATATCCAAAATTTTGTTTTGATCAAAACTAAAGATTGGGAAAATATCCTTTACCGTTCATTCACACATTTTGAAGTAAAAACTCAATCTATCTTATTCAAATAACTCTCACATCTAAGTGAAAACCTACTTTCAAGCATTGTTGAATAATGCAAAAAACGTCTCTTTTAAAATCATGCATGGTGATCTCATATTTGTCATCTATATTTATATAAATGACACTTATAAGTGAACTAAATCAAATCAAGAGGACCATGGTTTATTTATTAAGACTTTGTTTGTAACAAGTCTAAAAATCCATGCTATCATAACTACCCACTTATTGCACATTGATACACATTAGGATTAATCCTCCTAGTTATGTAGTTATGTAATACTTGATGTTGCTTATTGTTTCCTAGCACTTATAGTTTACTTGCTTGATGAGTATGTTTGCATGCTAGATGAAATTGCTTGTTTACTTAATCTCTTTGATTAACATGCTTTGGCTACATTATTGCCTACATAATTAGTATATGCTTAATTGCCTCAAAAAAGAGTTGGACTTGTTTGAAACCAAAAACACAACCTTTCTTCAATTCACTACCAAAAACCCATTTCTGGCAATCTGGGAATCACCAGATGGGCGGCCCCCTTAAATCATAAGGCGGCCCCCTTAATTATTAAGGGGACCGGCCTCCAATTAAGGGGACCGGCCATCTGATGGTCGAAGGTGTTGTTTCCTTTTTCTACTTTTTAGCCCATTTCATCCTACACTTCTCAAAATTCACAAACTTATTCTATCCTAAACCTTCCATCAAATTCTATCCATCCTTGATCCTACCAATCCTACATTATAAACACTCTCATTCCTCTCAATCTCCACTCATCTCATCATTTCCTCTCCCATTAAACCAAAACCACCAAGAAACCCATTTGGAGAAGAAAAACCTAACTTCCATTAAAATCCCGTCAAACCAAATGTTGTTGTCAAACATCCAACACCAAATTCCTTCTATGTCTTCAACATTACATACTTAACACCTCACTTTCCTACCCACCAACATTACATATCAACAACCTTTACTCACCCATATCCTTCTACATTACACTCAAACCTCATAACCTTTACTCATCTCAACCTCAAATTTCATCTCCTAGTGCACCTAGTGCATCATCTTTAACACCCTCCTACCAAGAAATCCCTTCCATAAACATCGCTCTTTCACTCTCACCAATCACATCATTTGATACTCATTTCCCATATTCACCAATAACTCCACCTAGTCATCCTCACAAAAATATTCAACCATATAACCATTCCCTACACTCTACAAAGTGTGTCATCACCACTACTACTTAACCCATGAAGGTCAAACCATATTTCATGATACACAAACCTCATGTTCATTCAAATGAACCCTTTCACAAACCTCATCATAATAACCAAACATCTATCTTTGTTCCCCAAAATACACCTTCATCTCACCCACATAAGCCATATAAAGAGCATGTTCAATCTTAAAACAACAATCCCAATCTCATTCCTAACACCTCACATTTTGATCAACCTACCAATCCAACATCCAAAACACTCTCCACTCAAGGAACATCCTCCTCTTCCATACCTTTATCCTCATCCATTCATGATTACTCAAACTCAAAAATGTCTCCACCACCAAAAGTATCATCACCACCTCCTACCAACTCACATGCTATTCCTATGTTGCATGTCCAATCATCCATCCCTAATAAAAACCACACTCCACCATCATCACCTTCATCCGAACACTTGATGTTCATTGAAGAACTCAAGGAAGCCCATGAGCTTTGTGCTCTTCTCGCCTTACACCTTGCTCAATGCAACTTGGAATAATTTTCCTCTAGCTCTCCTTCATCACCCCACAACTTGAAACAAGTTGAAAAACATGTCAACAATTTTCCTTGTTGCATCTTTCTCCAAAAACAAACCATTTCATTGAATGAACACTTCACTTGGATTGAGTATCTTCTCACTAGATCTCATCCAAAACCTTTGCTTGAACAACATCCAAACTCTCAATCAACCTCTTCCGCTCCTAAAAATTCTCCACCACCAAACTCTCCACCACCAAACTCTCCAACATTCATGCACCCAAACATATACCTCCATTAATCCAACAATCTTACCCTAACTTAACCATTTTCATTCCAAACACTCCATCATCAACCATCTAAGCATAATATATGCTTATGATTTTCACTTTAAAATAAGAGTCAACCAACCTTTTGTTACAAGCAAGTCCGATGGCTCTCTTTGGCAAATTAGGATCTTTAACTTAATCACTTTGAATTAATTGTTATGTATCCTTAATATTTGTTTGCTATGCTTGTTATTTGTATATTGCATATTTTTCTATGTTGGTTGTGCTCTAAATATTTTTGCAAGCATTCCATATCTCGATCTTTTATGACGTTAAAACGAGGGGGAGTATACTTCAAGGGGGAGCTATACATTCGTCGGGATAACCTTTTTGATGTTAACAAAAAGGGGTAGAAGTGATATAAACTCACACAAAAAACTTGCATATATATTAATTTTTAGTTTAATGAGTCTAGATTTTGTAATCATCAAAAAAGGGGAGATTGTTGATATAAATAATGTATAAAAACGTTATTAATATCTTTCGATATCCTTAAGTTTTGACGATCACAAAATATAAACTCATTAAACGCAAAGTTAATACGTAAACAAGTTTTCAGCAAGTTTATATCATCTCATCCATCATAATCACATTAAGGTATGAATAAACAAGTGACAAATACATTTTATGATCAAAGGGATGTTTATTTAAATAATACAAAGTTTATAAAATTAAATAAACTTATTATATATTTTTGAAAAATATTTTTGGTAATAAAGGAAAATGTTTTATTCATAATAAATACATGAATTCAAAATTTTAACCAAAATCAGTTAGTTTTTCACCAAATAAACTTTTCCCAGAAAAAGACAAGAAAACTGCAGTTTTCGTCTGGGCGGCCCCCTTAATTTTAAGGGGGCCGGCACACAATTAAGGGGACCGGCCACGCTCCCCTGTCAGATTCTGTCAGAAATTTTTCCCTATAAATACCACCTCAAACCTGGAATTTTTCTCACCTCTTGCACGAAAATTTTCAGATCCAAATCTCTCTAAACATCCTCCTAAAAACCCTTTGATCATATAATTGTTAATCCTTGTTTCAAGTGATTCATCCCCTCACCTCCCATCTCTCAAAGTTCAAGAGAAGAATACTCCTTCAACATCAAGTTGTGAAGTATTGTAGATTTGTGTATATAGTCTAGTTGTTGTGTACATTCATTGTAAAGGTGTGATAGTATTGTAACTAGATAGATCTAGGAGTAGAAGTTGTGAATAGAAGTAGTGAGATATAAGTAGTTTGTTGTGAAGAAGAAGAGCTATGAAGTAGATAGTTGTGAAGAAGATTGTTGTGAAGTAGATAGTTGTGAAGCTAGATAGGTGTGAAGAAGTAGTGTTGTGATTAAGTAGTGACTAGGTGTGAAGAAGGTGTGAAGAGGGTGTGTAGAAGGTGTGAATAAGTTGTGACGAAGTTATGGTGTGTATATTGGTGTGTAATGATTTCTCCGCCATAAGGGAGCTTGTTGACATAGTGAAGAAAACTCTCGAGTAGGTGACTCGAGGAGTTGAGTAGGGCAAGGAAGGTGTCCTTGTAGCCGAACCACTATAAATCCTTTGTCTCGCGGTTAGATCTTTCCATATCTTACTTATTATCTTGTTTATATCGTTATTACTTTTGTAGATGTAGACGTTTATATATGTAGTTGCTCATATAGTACTAGTATTGATTTTACTTAAAGATCAAACAAAAGTTTTTACAATCAAACTAAAAAGTTAACATACATATAATTGATCATTTCGATCAAGTATAGTTTTCATACAAAATATAACTAAGGATTATAAAATAAACGTTTACTTACTTGTCTCTCGTTTATAGCTATAATTGTTTATATTATGCATGTGTTGATTTCACATACTTAGCTTACATTATTATTATTGTTCATACTTAGATATAGTTGTTCATATTGTTCAAGATTTGAGTTCACATAAGATAGAATCAAAGTTTTTAAAAGCAAACAAGACTTTAAAACTAAACTAAGTTTTCATAATAAAATTAAAAATACGTAAAATGTCACACCCCCAAAAATCGGGTCCAGCGGAAGCATACATGTAGCTGGGGTGTAACTCAATTGGTATTTCAACACAAGTAAAAAAATGGTTTTCACTTTAATCATTTAGAATAAAACCGTTTAACCAAAAGTATTGAATTTACATCGTTAAAAGTAGTGTGGAAGTAGGCCCTTAAAATAGTTAAAAACGGTCCCCATATGAATATCAGAGTCTTCTATGACCATGTCATGCCCTGCCAAAACCTCCAGTAGCGTGCCATTGCTTAATACCTGAAAATACATGTTAAAGTGTCAACACGAGGTTGGTGAGTTCATAGAGTCTTGTGAAAAAGAATGTAATGCATATGAATGAAGATTTTCTAGCAAAGGCCTCGTAAATCCACTCAGTTCCAAGTCCCGCCATAAGAGACTTGTAACCTGTGTGTTTACGACCCACTGCCAAATATGATCTATGTGAACAAAAGAAATACTTGTATTTAAATTCCAAGGTAAATATAGCAAAACGGCTATATAAATAATTCAGACAATGAGGCCATATGGTAAATCAGTCAAGTAAGGAAACAACAATATTACGTTTGACATCACAGCCAAGTGGGGAATACCACAATATTACGTTTGACATCACAGCCAAGTGGGGAATACCACAATACGTTTGACATCACAGCCAAGTGGGGAATACCACAATATTACGTTTGACATCACAGCCAAGTAGGGAATACCACAATATTACCAAGAACATATAGGAACAATTGGTGACCATGAGGTCATATAAACAAGGATGATCAATCCCATGAAATACAGGTAATCAAGCATACCAATGAAATGCAGGTGATTAAACATACCAAAGAAATACAGGTAATCAAACATACCAATGAAATGCAGGTGATCAAACATATATTTTGGTAAAGCTGGAACTATTTGAGTAATCAACTATGTAAAGCAAGTAATGCGTTTAAGTAAAACGAGCATGTATTCTCCCCCAAAGAGTTTATAAAACAATTAAAAGAGTAGGGGATATGACTCACCTGATATGATGGTACAATGATGGTAAAATGATCAGGACAATAAGGCGCGAACACTAGCCGCAACCTAAGATGAGTAAAAATTATCTACTTTAGATCATGAAATGATGTAATGAATGCACATGCACATGATGCCTATACCACTCATAACTTGAAAATACTTGTTATTGTCAAAGTAATATGTTTTTCCATAACTTGGGAAAAATAAGTATAACTAGACTTATAAAACTAGTCGTAATATATATATCGTATATATAAATGGTAGTGTTGAATTCCTTGCTTGGAAAACCTTGAAATAACGTTTAATAGTCATATAAATAAGCTTGTAATCATAAGTACTTCGATGGTTAAGAATTTGGCACTATGGTAGTATTTCTAGAAAATCTAAGATTTAGTACGTAGAAGTATTATTATTTCTATTAGTGATAAAATGGTCTCGCAAAACTAGTCGCGAAATAGTGAATATTAAGAGTTAGGAATGAAGCTCAGTAGTTTTAATAAGATTTTCACCATACCTAAAACGTCACAGAAGTGAAGTTTGTCTATACGGGTCTCGATCATAAAGGAAAATAGCTGTCAAGTGAGGTGTTTGGGCTGTTTTGGCAGATTATAGGCAGTTTTCGGGAAGGTTTGGAAGAACATAAGTTATCCGTTATAAATCCTTTTGACAAACGGTTGGATGTTTTTGAAACTAGGTTAGGTGAACTAACTTTTTGTCAATGATGTAAAGTTTCCAGAAATGGGTTTATCAATAAGATAAACGGCTCTTAACATGTTGTATTACAAAAGTAGTTTTTCTATACTTTGGATTATTTTGCTAAAAAGCTGATGGAAATAAATAGAGTTTCGTCAATTTTGAAACGTGTATATCTTGGTCGTTATAAGCTCGTTTTCTACGTTCTTTATATCCCCGGAATCGTGGGACAACATACTAATATATTTTTGATAAGTCAGGATGGCTAGATCAAGTTTTACACCTCAGATTGGCCCTTGAAAATCGTGGGACAGCAAGTAAAATTTTCAGAAAATAGTTTTCGTCGTTAAACTTGCAAAAACCATATCTCCTTCGTTATAAACTCGTTTTAATCCGTTCTTTCGCCCACGGCTTCGTTTTTGAAAGTATTTTCTAAATCTCTAGCCCAAAGTTACCCGAAAACCCCTGAGTTTTCTGGATTTGACGATTCAGGACAGTATGTATATATATACGTTTAAAAATCTATTATAGGGTTCCAAACTAGTTTCTAATCCACCCAAATCACTTCCAATCACCACAAATCTAGTCTATTCCTACCATACACCTTCTCAAGGTGTCATGGGGTCCTAAACATCACCAATCAACTAGATCTAACAAGGGTTTCCATTTCTAGTGTTTCAAATATATATATATATAGAGTGGTATAAACTAGTATATGCATGAAATCTTGAATGGAAATCATATGATCATGAAAATAACTTGAAGAAATTATGGAAATGAGTTTTAACAACTTACTTAGTAAAGATTTGTGAGCTTGGATGATGAAAACTTAATAACCTTGAGTTTTTATTTCAAAACTCAAACAAGGATCACTAAAGGAAATAGAAAATGACTTGATCTTGAAAAATCCATGGATTTTGATCTTGTTTGTGTTTGTGGCTGTGGGTTTTGAGGGGAGAGGAAGAAGGAGAAGTTTGATTTTGCTTCTATGGATTTGTGATAAGTTTAGGATAAGTTTACTTAGATATTTACCTAGGATGGCAAAATTGTAATTAAATGGTCAAGGTTGGTCAAAGGGGGACAAGAGGGGGGGGGCGGCACATGCAAAGAAAGAAGAGTATGTAGTAAGCTTGGTATAATCTCGTGCACGGAGTCGGTTTTTGTTCCGATAATCGCTAACCGTAAAGTGTTAAACCGCGAAACGTAAATTCGGGTATCGTAAAAATATGAAACTTGAAAGAATGACTAAACTTGTCAAAATAATCCATAAATAAATATAAAATGAATGGTAAGTTCCATCGGGTTGCTTAAACGTTGTTAAAACTGGAAACGCGAGTCTAAAACGCGTGATTCGCGTAAAACGCTGAACTGGAAAACGTAAAATTCCAAAACTTTTAGAATTGTCATAAAATGAGAGAAAAACATATTTCTATCGTTTATAGTGTTTTATGGACATATCGGGATGCTGGAACGACGTTTAAACCCAAAAGTAAATCTCGGACACGGCTTCGTGATTTTTGCAGAAATGATCCGACGAGCATCAAACTCTCGGATTATCATTAAAATAGTTTAACTTACGAGAATATGAAATAAAAATTTCGGAAATGAATAGTGAAAATGAATAGTAATAGTGAATAATAGAAATGAATAGCAACTTTCCGAGATGAATTACGAAATTTCAACGTTTGAAAAAGATATGAAATTACGAGTTGTGACATAAAACTATTCAACCCCCCTTTCTAGTTTTCCACAGTTTAGTTATATCAAAGTCATGTACTTGTCATTGAACATTTATTATTTTATATTATTTTATTATTAAAATAAATATAAATCTCAACCCCAACTTATATTCCAACATACAAAACAAACAACTTTTAACACAATTCAAATCCAAATCTAAATCCAAATCCACATTCTAATCCTAATCCCAATCCTAAGGGTGGTGGCAATGGTCACTATGAAAATTCTCCATACCTCACAACCAACCAATAATATCATTTTACCTCACTCACACTTTTTCCATACCTCCCAACCTTTTTTTAATGGCAATGGTCACTTTTTTCATACATCTCAAACCACCAACTTTTTATTTTTTTATTTTTTTTCATAAATAAATAATTTAATAAAAACATAATATTTCATTAATAATTAAAATAAAAATACATAATACTAAAAAAAATAAAAAATAAATAAATAAATAAAAGAAAATTACATAGCTGAAAATGATAAATTAGAAATTAGAATGGTTAAAAGTGAACTTATTAATATGTACAACATATCTGGTCATTAAAATATAAAATGCACGGTACTTTTTTTTTCCTGGTCATCTTCCTAGTAGACATGACCTCAAAACTCCATTGAAACAATAAGAACTCCAACGTCTCTTTCTCCCCAACTTTTTTTTGTTTTTACCCCCAACATTCCTCTGCATTAAATGTTCCAACGTAACTTTGTTTCAAACCACAGCAGTGAAATACCCCGCTCACCCAAATCGCTCACCTAAACCGCTGGGGTGGCGGCGGTGTTCCCCGGCGGTTTGGGGCAAACCGTTGGCCACCCCGCTTCCACTGCCACCACCCTAATCCTAAACCCAACTACAAACCAAACTGCCCCTAATATATTAGTTAATGTTTATTTTATTTTATTTTTTATTTTTTCCTTTTATTAAATGATTGATCTAGATTTATTTGCAAAAAGACAATGGTCCCTTAATGAATTTTTCTTCAAAATGACAATAGTCCTTAAATGAATTTTTCTTTTTATTTCACACGTTAAAGGCACGTTTGATAGGGTGAAATTCTGAAAAATGAAATGAAATGCATAAATCAAATCACAGAAATAAATTTTCACAGAAATGCAATATAAATTTCAGTGTTTAGTAACACCCGAAAATTGATTCAAGAAATCAGTATTATTATTATTATTATTATTATTATTATTATTATTATTATTATTATTATTTAGTTGTGGAAAGAATTCATTCTTTACCAAAAGGATGAGAAACCAATTCTCCAAAACATACAAAGGAACCAAATATTAGGAGTTACAATTATCTACCTTTTTATTTATTTGAGGTATCAAACATAAGAAATGAATTGATTTCTATTTCCCTATTCTCAATTCTTTGTACCAAATATGCCCTATAGCTAAGAGAAAACGTGTACACGCCACCAACCCTTGTGTTTGATAGCCGACATTAAACTTTGAATGCACTATATTTTTTTATGAACAGAATTTATGATTGTGGATATATGATATGTAACATTAATCTAATACGTATATACAGTTTTTGTAAATCCTAGGCTAGAATCACACCCTATCGTATAATTGATGTATCATTGTATGTGACATCAAGTTTTCTAGGCGAAATTTTTTTAAACTTTCTCTCAACTTGTTACTAGTAAAAGTTAACGTGTCCTAGAAAAAGACTCAAGAAGAGTGTGAGGTTGTGTCTCTTATATTATTTGTCGACAATCCAATATCATGTATACGATGTACAGAGAAAATACGTTTGATTAAAACTTTTTAAAGTACGAATAATATTGTTAAAGTAAAAAATTTATTTATAAAAGATAATTGAATCTCTTAAACATTTAAATACCTAATTACTATAATTTAAACTATCAACTTTTTTACTCATTAACAGTGTTGCAAAAAAAGTCTACAAGACCGATTAATTGCTGATTAGGTGCCACAAGGCTACCGACCATGCTAATTTATGTAACTGAGTCAAACAAATAGGTCAACTGTGGTCAACGGCGGTCAATGGTGGTCAAACTTGCCGGAAATCATAAATCTTGCCGAAAGTACCCAAAACTCACTATAAACTTATTTTGATCACTTATAGTAACTGTTTAAGTCTATTACAAGTTGTTTTTTAGAAAATATCTTGCCGGAAATACACAAAACTTGCCGTAAATAATTAAAATTTGTCAGTAGTGCCAATCCGATTAATCACCGATTAATCCCGCTTAAACAGATTACAAGCTACAAAGTGGTCGATCGCCTGACTACCCATTCACGATTTTTGCAACCTTGTCATTACTTCAAACACATATATACATAAAAGAATTGTACACATAAACTGACAATATTATACACTTTTGTCGCTATTCATGAGTAATCGTACGTCTAGCTGTATTAGATCGCTAGATTTACTAAATCGATCTTGAATCTCCAAAATCCTTGATCGGCAATACTTGAATCTAGGACAAATTAGTCATTCAAATAGTAATTAGGTTAGATGCATTATGGATCGAATGGGATCATGGTGCATGACAATTCCAAATTGACTCATTTATATATAATCATTTTTACACCTATATTTTTCTCTAAATTTATATTACTGTCACATTTCCCAGAAAGTTCAATAAGATACATAACTAAAACAAAGATTAAGGTACGTGTTTGGTATAACTTATAACATAGAAGTTAATGAAGGAATATTTTCTTGACATTAACAAATTCAGTGTACAAATATATGAAATTCTGTTGAAGGACTGAAACCTCGTAAATGCACAAAGAGTGGCATGTTTGAACGTCTTTAATTAGGGACAACCTTATCAATACCATTATTTAGGGAGCGTATTCCATAGTTTAAAATTTTAATAACAGGGTACCTGCGCGCTGCAGCGGCGGGTACCATAAAATAATAGTATTCAGCAAAAAATTCTTTTAGTTATATATTTTACGATACAATAAACATACGGATGACGACAATTATAATTATTGAATAATTTTATGCAATAACAATATTTTGTATATAAAAGCTGTAGATTATCCACGTGATGTTAGCTGGTATATTGTAAAGGTATGATATTAAAGTAGTTGACAATGGTCCATATTCGCAAGTTATCATTAAATAATAACACTATAGCGAAATTTAAAAATCACTTACATTATACTAAGATATTTAGTTCTCTAAAAAAATGTTTGCTATATTTGTCCCACATAGATGGATGATGCAAGTAAAAGAGTACTTATAAAGATAAAGAAAAACTAAGGTGCCGTTTAGTTTTATAAAAATTCTCCTCTTTTTTCGTTTCTAAATTCCTTGAGAAGTGAATGATTTTTCTTCTCTAGAGAAAAGTTGAGAATTTTGAAAACCCGTTTAGTTGGAGTTATATTTTCTTTTTCTTTTTTTTTAAATGATAAGAAGATTACCTCAAATTGCGACGGTGACGGCGACGATGGGCGGTGGAGGATGACACGAGAGATTAGGGGGTAGAATGGTGCTTGTGCTTTTTTTTAGTTGAGAAAGAAAAAAGTAAGAATGGTGGAATGGGTTTTTCAATTTCTTAGTTAAAATTTAAAAATAAGAATTTCATTTTTTTGAAAAATTGTTGGAAAAAAGTGTGACTAAACGGATTTTCAATTTTCTCATTATCACATGAAAAATTTCCTAGAAAATTGGGATATTTTTCTCCAACTAAACGCACCCTAAATATTCAATAAGTCATGTGGGTTACTTTAAAAAAGTATAATTATTATTATTGAAATATATGTAACAAATATATAATATATAATTAAAAAAATCTAAAAGATGTATATGTTAGTTCTCGAGGCACTCTCGCGATTTAATAATAATTTTTTAACATTGTAATTTAGTATGCATTTTGAAACTCTATTGATTTAATAATATCGTTTTCGAACAACTTTTATGGGCTAGCCAAACCGGTAATGACTTCGGTTACCGGTTGAACTCATTGGTCCGGTCCACTTTTTAAAACCATATGTAAATTATATGAAACTTTGTGTGCTTTATTAGTTTGTACAATATGTATAATAACAAGTATTTTTCCTATTAAGGGTATTTTAAAAATAACATTAATTAAGTAATTCTTGTTATAGACATTTTTTTCCTTTTATTAAATTACTTTGTATTTATTTTTTATTGTTCTAAAAACATGTCTACAAAAAGTGCTTTAAAATGTTGCAACCAATGTTATTATAGATGTACTTATTAAAATTTGCCATTATAAGCAAGTGTTGAATTTTAATTTTTTAAACCTTCCATTTTAAGAATGTCCCAAATGTTTTATAATGTAGTATAGATATATAAAAAAAAATGTTACCCTTTCAACATTGAACATTTATCCTTCAATAAAAAAAACGATATAGTCAGACTATCTTCTTTCATAGTATCATAGTAACTATAAGCAATGTGGGTCAAAAGTTTCTAGAAATAGGTAAAAACGGTTAGGATTTGACAAGCATATAACCATTCTCATTACGAGTACGCAATGAATAAATCTAGTTTGATGTGTATGAGTAAACAAGAAAACCACATAAAAGTACTAACGTCGAATCAATAGAATTACTAAGACAAATGATGTGTTCTTGAATCTCGTTGAATCTTGAATCACACGAAACAATATCAACTATAGTGAGTTGATATCCATCGTAGCACACACTACACGTCTAGCAAGAGCGTTAGGATGCTAGTGCTTAACTCACAAAGAACACATCCCAAACACGTGGTTTATGTGTTGTCTGGATTTGGTTGATTACCCTAAAGGCTTTGGGTTCAAGATCAATCGGCAATAGGCAAAGGGAGAAGGTTTTTGGTTTGCTTAGGGTTAGGGAGAGCAAAGATTAGTAAATAATGAACCAAAGTTTCTTATATACTAAATTTCTAGCTTAAGCTCCAAGCTATCTCAAACCCTTCTAGTCCCTTCCATTCAACCGACCTATGGCTTGCATGGGTTCATTGGGTTTGTTTGGTCTTTAACTAATTAATAAAGCCCATTACCTATTAATTAGTTTAGCCCAATAGTTAATTTAACGTCTAACGAATAAACTAATGAACGTTAAATCATTTCATGAATTATGTTAAAACAATTAATAAATATAATAAGTATATTAATTACATTAATAAACATTCTCTAAGTATATACGTGTGTGCCTCCACTAGGCTCACGTATTTTTAGGCCGTATAGTTAGTGATTCGACGTGAGCATTACCAATAAGTCCAACTTGCGATTGTTATAATCACAGTAACTCATACTAACAAGGGTAAGCATCTAGCAACAACTCATTGCTCCCAGAAATACCTGAGTGTGATTCCGTAAAAGAACTTAGTTAAATGATTTATAATTTAACATCCTTTTGTTTCAGATACTTGTTAAACCATGGTTATCGATCAAAGTCATTCCATATTATTTAACTATTCTGTTTCTCGTTTTAGATATTAATCAAGATTACTAAACGTAAACAAGCATTATCTTGATTAACACTTTGGGCGCGGGCATACAAACATCTGATTAATTCAGCGACGAGCCAAGTAGTATCATACTCCTCAAGATAAGTGGAGGAACAAATTCTATTTTGACTACACGTGTCATTCACGTGCATCACATCACTTCCAATAATAGTCTTTATAACTACCTTGTTCAGGACAGCGTTGAGCTATAATAAAAAAGAGATGACCTACTTGCATCTCAATTCTGAGGACGAATAAAAACAACCACTTGTGATATATCACTTAATGACGCTGATCCATAAAGTGATAACTTGTAGTTTTGAGAATTTCAATATCCATATCACATAAGTAACATGTGAGTTTGGTGGACACATCCTTAGTATTCAACGAATATAATCAATCTCTCACATTTGTCTTAATTTAACAATACTCTCGTATCGTTAAGTGATAATGGATAAATTTAGAGTAATAAATTACTCATGGATTAGACATGCAAATATAAACAAAATTAACACATTAATGAAAAACTCAAATACCACGTATATTAATTCATCAAAATAATAACTCATTGAAATATCCCATTATCCAATACTAAAAAAAATAAAACATTAACTTTCCCTCCAAGACTGCTTTTGACGGGGTAGTCCAAACCACGTTTTAGATTATATGGCGTTATCGCAACCGGGTTTGTTTTTATGTGAGACCTCCTAGAAAAGATACTCTTGTTGAGGAAATTAAAATTCTTTTTCACTTGTGGTTTCTCCATAGGAATAGGAAAATCAATCCCAGTTGGATCAAGTGGATTTTTGATCCAGTAAAAGCTTGTACAATTCCTATGTAATGTCGGTTTTTTAGCTCCTTGCTAGAGTGTTTATAATGCCGTTCAAAAAAGAATAAAAAATAAAACATATTTTCATGAGACTTTTAGTTGGTCTAAGTCCAATACCACTAGCATAATCAACATGCTTGGACAAAGGTAATGCCTTTGTAAATGGATCAGATATGTGTTATCTGTGTGAACTTTGGTAAGTATATAACTTCATTATCTGCGATAACCTCTCGGAGATAGTGAGCCTTCCTTTTATAATGTTTGGCGCATTTATGAGCTCCAGGCACGTTAGCCTTCCTTTTATAATGTTTGGCGCATTTATGAGCTCCAGGCACGTTAGCGAGGATTATTGCGCCAGCATTGTCGCATACTCGCGTTTCATCTCCATATGTTCTGATGACGTATAGCCTATAGTTGGGCCACGAGCCCAAATTATAGACTTTACTAAGCCCAAACCCACCACGAGTGGGCTATCATGACAAATGACTTGGGCCATTAAATACCTACGGCTTGGGCCCACGAGGCCCACAGCCCGTCCAATATACGTAAATAAGGTATAAAGATCTTCTATTTACGGAATAGATATCCTTACCCCGATAAGCACCACGAGTGCGAAGAGTAAGGAGCAAGATACCTACACGGTTTCTGCATCCTATATATAGAATTACATATTCTCATTGAAAGGTACGATTGACACAATCCCTAACTCTTCTACAAACCCTAAAACCGATTACTTACTCTCACGTCGGAGTCTAATCGTGGGAGACAATCCTACGATATGCCTAACGGTGTTGTTTGCTTTCTTAGTGCGCAGGTTTCACAAGCACTAAAGTTCTAATTGGTACGAGAGCAGGAGTCTAAACAAGGTAAGCCCAACTTTTGTATCAACAAGTGGCGCCATCCGTGGGACCCTACACTAAGAACTCAAGACCAGAATGCCGAAAAACAAGAACTCAGGCCAGCGGACTCCGCAGCTGGAGAAAACACGTGATGATTCGCATAGGAAGAAGCATCAAGATTCGACTCCTAAGCCGACCTCTGGAAAAACCAGTGCGCCTGGTCATCGTAAGTCGAACGTAACTCCAAACCCTACCGTGGTAGAATTGCCTTTGGGAACAACCTGAACCACTACCGTAGTCTTAAGCGCTGAAGACATTCAACGCACCCTCTTTACCACTCCTCACCAGATGGCATCCATAGTGGACAACACTGTGCCACCGGGAGCACCTAATAGAGAGAGGGAACCCCATGCGGAGACGGACATCCTCGCAGTAGAGGAGGATGCACCTGGAGTGGCATTAAACGATTTCGTGTCCCAACATTATGAGACTTTAACTCGTCTCATGCAAGAGGAGGTAAGGAAAAGGTCAAGCCGCAACCCGCAAAATCGGCTAAATTTTAACCAAGAAAAATCTCCACCGCGCCACCACAAGCGCAGAAACAGTGAGAGACGCACCAACGTCCATGATAGGCTTGGTACAGCATCTAACTCTCAATACTCGGAGGAATACGAAGACAATGCGAGGCGCACCAGTGTCCATGCTAGGCTTGGCAGCCGCAGGATACAAGATAGGCTTGAACGACAACGCTCACCAAGCGTGAGCACCTCAAAGTCAGGAAGCAGAAGAATCCAAGATAGGTTGGGGAAACACCACTCCCCAAGTACAAGTCCTTCAAATTCGGACTCCGAGGACAAACGGCGCAAGCGCCATAGGAGAAACAACTCCCCTTCAAGCAGCTCCTCGGACAACGAGGACAGAGAGATGGGACATTGGAAATCTAAGAACCGACGCCGGCACGACGAGGATGAGGATATTTCCCTTCCTTGGCGTCGCCAAAAAGTTGATGCGTTCACGAGACGCATAAGCGATTTCTCAGATGACAAGAAAAGGCGCATGCCCACCAACGTAAAAACATATGATGGCACGGGTGATCCTGATGATCACCTAAAAAATTTCGAGTCAGCGGCTGCTATCGAAAACTGGCCACAACCTGTGTGGTGCCATATATTCAACTCTACATTAGTGGGGAATGCGCGAACATGGTTTAGCAAGCTTCCACGATGAAGCATAAATGGGTTTGAAGAACTGCGGAAAGCATTCCGCCTAAATTTCACGCAACGAAAGAAGTGCGCAAAGAACCCTGTGGAACTAGCTAGAGTGAAACAGCGCCAAGGGGAATCCACAAGCGCTTACATGGAGCGCTTCAAGGATGAATGCATGCAAGTCAAGGCATGCCCCGAGGTACTAAAAATCTCAGGGTTCATGAACGGGTTCAACAACCCAGAGCTGATACGTAAGCTAAATGACAAAGTACCCCAAAGCTTTGATGAACTAACAAAGCGTATCAGATCCTTCGTCCAAGGGGAAGCGGCAGCGGCAGACAGCAAAAAAGGTTACTCAACCTTTAAACCACAAGAGCAGTCAAGGAGACAATCCAATGACCAAAGTGGCAACCGCAACAGGAATTACCGCAACCAAAATAATGGAAGGGATAACGACAAGTATGTCCCACTCACAAAAACCCCTAAGGAAATATTCGCAACAGAAGGAGCAAATTTTCCAAAACCTCCACCAATGTTAACCCCAGAAGAAAAGCGCATCGGAGGAGGATACTGCGAATACCATGGACAGAAGGGTCACACCACTAACGAGTGCATTCAACTACGCCAGCTAATTGATAAATTAGTAAGAGAAGGAAAGATGGACCACCTCGTTAAAAACATCAAAGAAGGGAAAGATAGACAAAGGAATGGGGCCAAAAAGGAGATACCAAAAAATAAAGCTGATACAATATACATGATACAATCATGGTAGCGAAATACGAAGCAAAAAATCAGCCAAAGGTTTTCCAAGGGAAACAATATCTCTTTCCCCACCCTCACTGCGGACAACGCAGTAATCGAACCACTCACCATCGAGATACAAGCGGGAGGTCACGAGATCCACCGCATGTATGTCAATGGAGGAGCATCTGTGGACATCATGTATGAACACTGCTTCAGAAGGCTAAAACCTGAGATACAAAACCAGTTAATTCCGGCCACGACATCGCTGACTGGGTTCACAGGTGAAAAAATTTGTCCCATGGGACAGTTACGCATACTTGTAGTCATTGGTGATGAATACCACTCTACAACGGCTTGGATGAACTTCATGGTGATCAGGTCTCCCTCATCATACAATAGCATTATTGGGAGACCAGGGATATCCGCTATGCACGCGGTTCCATCCACCGCACATGGGATGCTCAAGTTCCCAGTGGAAGGAGAGATCGTCACCCTCTACAACACTACCGCATCCCCAAGAGAATGCAACATAGTGGCAGATGAAGTTCCACGCACTCCAGAACAGTACACGAACAAGGTGACAAACCTGAAAGTTGCAATCAACCCAGACTATCCTGACCAAGAGATAGCAATCGGGGGATCACTGTCTGACAAGGGCAAAGCAGCTGTGTGCGCATTATTACAAAGGAACCTAAACATCTTCGCATGGGAACCCAAACACATGACTGGAGTGCCGAGAGCCATTACTGAACACAAGCTCGAAATCCGACAAGGATATCCTCCAATACGCCAGAAGAAACGTGGCCAAGCTCCAAAACGCGCAAAAGCTATCCTAGAGGAAGTACACAAGCTCGTGGACGCAGGGATCATGCGAGAGGTCTATTACCACGATTGGCTTTCCAACCCAGTGATGGTAAAGAAAAGCGATGGTAGCTGGAGAATGTGCGTGGACTTCACCGATCTCAACAAAGCATGTCCACAAGACTGCTACCCACTACTAGAAATCGATTGGAAAGTAGAATCCCTATGCGGGTATCCCTTTAAATGCTTCTTAGATGCGTACAAATGATACCACCAAATTCAAATGGCCAAGGAGGATGAAGAGAAAACAGCTTTTCACACGAGTCAAGGGGTGTATTGCTACACAAAAATGCCCTTTGGTTTAAAGAATGCAGGAGCCACAACCAACGGTTAGTGGACAACGCATTTGAGAAGCAAGTAGGACGCAATTTGGAGGTCTATGTCGATGACCTAGTCATAAAAAGCCATACCGAAGAGGAATTGGTGCGTGACATAGAAGAAACGTTTAAAACATTGGGAAGAATAAACATGAAATTGAATCCTAAGAAGTGCACTTTTGGAGCAACAGAAGGCATGTTTCTTGGATACCTAATAGAACCCGATGGTAAACCTTGTCCAGAAAAAATAAGAGCGGTCATCGAACTACCTTCACCGCGCACACTCAAAGAAGTCCAGTCACTAAACGGCAAACTGGCCGGGTTGAACCGATTTTTGTCCAAATCAGCGGACAAATCACTTCCTCTCTTTAAAACACTCACGAAGTGCACAAAGAAGGGAGATTTCCGGTGGACTCCAGAAGCGGAAGAAGCCTTCCAGCAGCTGAAACAGAACCTAGAAGAGTTACCAAAGCTCGTTGCACCCCGACAAGGGGAAGAATTGATCATGTATCTGTCCGTAACCTATGGAGCAGTCAGCGCGGTACTACTGACGGACAGAAACTCCGTTCAAACACCTATATACTTCGTAAGCAAAGCCCTCAAGAAGACAGAGACTAACTACACCGCTATAGAGAAACTGGTCCTAGCTCTAGTATTCGCAGCTAAAAGGCTGCGCAGGTACTTCCAAGCGCACTCGATAGCTGTAATAACGGACCAACCCATCAAGCAGGTTATCTATAAACCTGATGCATCAGGGCGGCTTCAAAAGTGGAGTGTGTTATTGAGCGAATATAATATCTCCTATAGGCCGCACACCGCGATCAAAGGACAGATATTGGCTGATATCATTATCGAGAAGCCAGATGATGATACTCCATCACCAAAGATTGAAGTACCATTACAAGAACCATGGGTTCTATTTACAGATGGATCCTCATGCGCAGAAGGATCAGGTGCAGGTCTCATCCTTACCAGCCCAGATGGAACAGAACACACTTACGCACTACGCTTTGAATTCATAGCCACAAACAATGAGGCAGAATATGAAGCATTGTTGGCTGGACTACGCATAGCAAATCAAATGGGCGTACGTAACCTAGAAGCTAATGTGGATTCACAATTAGTAGCTAACCACGTGTTAGGTAAATATGTGGCTCAAGAAGAACATATGATCCAATACCTCGATAAAGCCAAATCCTTGATCAAGAATTCTGACAAGTTTTCCATCAAAAAAATCCCACGAGGAGAAAACAAAAAAGCAGATGCACTAAGTAAAATCGCATCCACAAGCTTTGCACACCTGTCAAAACAGGTATTGGTGGAAACCTTGAAGAACAAATCCATCTCTGAGATGGAAGTATCCACAGTGATAGAGGAAGAAAATCCCACATGGATGACACCCATCATGGATTTTATCAGTAAGGGAACACTCCCCCAGGAACAAAAGGACGCTCGACGGATACGACGCACAACGCAGAGGTTCGAACTTCGAGATGGTATCCTATATCTGCGTTCATTCCTACAACCATGGCTTAGGTGCGTCGAACCTCTTCAGGCAGATTACATACTCTGGGAAATCCACGCTGGATCTTGTAGCATGCACTCAGGACCACGGTCTGTTGTAGCGCGCGCTTTGCGATCCGGGTACTATTGGCCTACCATGCACCGCGACGCGCGAGACATGATTAGAAGATGCAACGACTGCCAAGTCCATAGACCCATTCCGCGCCGGCCACAACATGAGCTAACACCCATCACCTCACCATGGCCATTCCACAAATGGGGAATTGACATTGCTGGACCCTTTCCAGTCGCGGCAGGAGGACTCAAGTTCCTCATTGTCGCCATTGACTACTTCACCAAATGGAACGAGGCAAAAGCAGTGGCAAGTATCACAGGTAACCAGGTCAAACGATTCGTTTGGGATAACATTGTATGCCGCTTTGGCCTAACTGGGGAAATTATTTCGGACAACGGAAAACAATTCTGTGATAACCCATTCAAAGATTGGTGCGCGCAGTTAAACATCACACAGCACTTCGCGTCAGTCAAACATCCACAAACAAATGGATTGGTAGAGCGTGCGAATCGTAGCCTGGGTGAAGGAATTAAGGCGCGCTTGGACAAACATAAAGGAAGATGGGTGGACGAATTATCGCATGTTTTGTTGGCCCACCGCACAGAAATCAAAGTCAGCAATGGCGATACACCTTTTTCTCTTGTCTACGGGATAGAAGCTCTTATACCAGCAGAAATTGGAATGCCAACAATCCGTACATCGGAGGTTAACATCGCAACAAACGATGATGAATGACGCATTGATTTAGATCTGTTGGAAGAACGACGCGAAAGGGCAGCTATCCGCGAAGCAAAAGCTAAATCAAAGATGTAGAAGTACTATGACGCAAGAGTCAGAAACACTTCCTTCAAACCAGGAGACTTCGTATACCGCGCCAACGATGCCAGCCACGCTGAGGACACGGGCAAGCTCGGACCCAAGTGGGAAGGACCTTACGAGATCACAGAGGCATTAGGCGACGGTGCATACAGAGTGCGCGATATGAAAGGCCACGAGCTACCATGCACCTGGAAAATTTGCAATCTCAAGAGATGCTACCTTTAGGCCACGAGCCACTCACCGACACATCTGCACTTTAGTAAGCGCTCAATAAATGTTGGTGTATTTATTTATCTTTTTTCTTTTTCTTAGGAAATTGTCTTTTTGCACTCGCAACAATTAATAAAACGTTGTGGTTTCTAGCTAACTCCACAACACAATTCAACATTATTGCTTACATTATTCACTTATGTTTCAATTCTGTTTATATTATTGCCTACATGGCGTGCATGCACATATTAAGACCACACGAGGGCAGACAGGATGAGTAAACCTACTAAAGTACTCGTTGAGTAAGAGGGTTGCAAACCCATCAACATCGGATCACGTATCCTTGTTAAACACCTTACTATCAAGACGTTGTAGTAAGTTAATAAGTACACCCCACGATGGATGCACTTTATAGCACACGGTGCTCGTTTAACAAAACATGGACTCAAGACAATTGACTCCTACATAGTGGAATCCGCAGTACGCTGCACTCCACCACATGGATTCAAGACAATTGACTCCTATATAGCGGAATTCGCAGTACGCTGCACTCCACCGCATGGACTCAAAACAATTGACTCCTAAATTCGTATACTAACTTCATACAAGCTTATGTCTTTAGTACGCATCTAACAATGAATGCGCAACAACAAGTTGAAAACGAACCAATAAACCAAGACACTTGGTTACCAAAAATTATAAACGTAGCACACCACACATGTACTCGAAAGTTTGTTAAGGTTACGGACCACAAACATTTCCTAAGTCATGGACTTAATACACAAATTCTGGGCTCAAATACAAGATATTATTTGCACGCTTGTTACTCTAGATAAGTCTTTCACGCAATAAAGACAAGAAAAAATCTAAGTACAAAAACAACACGTGCACAAAAGAGTCCTATATTTTTATTTACTAAAAACTACGAGTTTTTACAAAAAGCTACAACTACGAGTTGTACATATCTATACACTATGAATGCGCTTGGGGGAAGACTCTGGCACAGCTGAGCTTCCCGCCTCCTGAAGCTTCTTCAACAACAACGCATCTTTTGGTGACACTGTCGCCACACTGACTGCAATGCCATCCGACCTGGGAAGATGTGCAGCACCCACGCCGCAGAGAGTGGCCTTCCCTTTAAGACCTCTCTTCTTGGCTGCCCTCTCTTCGTGGCGCTCCAAAACTTCCTTCAGTGGCACCTCCGTCTCAAGAGCGAAGGGGTTCAGGATATCACGCGGTCGCGCAAACACTGGCTCCTGCAGTTGAGACTCATCAGGCTTCAAGAAGAAATCAGCCTCGGCCTCTGCATTCTCGGCTATATGCCTCCCAAGTGTTAATCCCTGCATGATCACTCGGATGGGATAATCTTGATCCCGCTCCAGCTGCACAATGTGGGGAAGCTCGAAAAGCCTCATCTTTTCCATTGCCTGCACAAGCTCATCGTAGGCATCAGCTTTATACTCAGGAACCTCAGAGGGAGTGACCTTGAGCAGTTGCGCCTCAGCCAACTCTTCAACGGCCTGCGCCTTGCCACGAGCAACGGCGCACTCCACCACCCTCCCAAAGGCATTCACAACCTCCGGGGACTCCAATGTCCCCACGGCAGCCAAGCGCAAACCATGGCTGATCAACCACCTGCGAAAACAACGACAAAGGCATTAGAAAAGAAACGCAAACTATAAAAGAAAGTAAAGAAGAAATGTACCACAAGTACCTGCGCTCTGTGATGGTCGACATCAGATGAGGATACAACTCCTCATCATACTCTATGCTCAGCTTGCGCAGCTTCTCTTCCTGCGCCTCCACAGAGTCCTCGACCTTCTTGCCAAACTTAGCAAGCTCACCGCAGAGCTCATTCTTCCTCTCCTCCAAGTATTTCACCCCCCAGGCGAGGTCAGCTTTATATTGCTGCGACTCCCCACGTTCGCGCTGTAGCTCAGCCAAAACTACCAGCTTCTCCTTAGTCGCCTTCTTGGCGCGCTCATCGGCAGCTAACACCTCTACCTGAGCCTCCGCCAATTGCGTTTTGAGCTGCGCAATCTGCTCATCCCTCTGAGCAAGGTTGCCTCCCTCAACGACGGTCCGCGCCTTTAGCTGAGTGACCAACTCAGCCTGGCGGGTAGCAACACCAGCAAGCTCCTCAACCAACTCCTGCGTCGTAGCCTTCAAAGGCTCCTCTACATCAGCAACCTTGGGCGATGCGGCCCGATCAGCAAAAGCCACATCACCCTATGCAGCATGATCCCTATGAGATAAAGAAGATGAAGTTAGCACGCGGATATATATAATAAAATATGAGGAAAGAGTTACAGTCGAAAATACTTACACAAGTGGTGGAGAGTCAGCCCGATTCTTTTGTGCGCTAGTAGCAGACATCTCGTCTGGCACGTCCGACTCATCTTCACCGATCAAACGGCGTCTCCTTTTGGAGGTACCAACTACATAACCACCAGAAGACGCTCCCTTGCGCTTCTTCTTGCGGACTTCCGCGGATTCCAAAATCTCCACGCTGTTAGACGCCTCCACATGCGTCTCTTCCTCCACGGGAGACCTCTCCCCAGTAGGAGGGACAACCTGCACTGGCGCGACAAGCACAGCTGCAGGAGGAGAGTCTTGCTGCGCAACAGCCGCAAACGTAGTCAGGTGCCCCGCCGTAGACTGCAATATGGGCTGCTCACCCTCCCTCAGGGGACGCACCCCTATCGTCACGCGCTTCGGTTCCTTCAGCTTCACAACAGAGAACAAATCCATCTCTGCGACAGACAAAAGACAAGCAACAAAAGAACAAAGTTAGTTATTCAAAGGATTGAAAGCAAAACACTTACATTATAGATGCAGTAAAAGGATGAGCACCCACCCTGGCTGTCCTCATCAAGAAAGGTTGGAACCTCGTTCGCACCATCAAAATAATTTTGGCTCAGCCCCATATTCACCAAGAACTCCTCAGGATAGGAGTTAATGGGAATGCGGTTAGCATCAATTATGTCCGCATCCGCAACACTGTAAGAACCAGGGATATGACGCTCATCCCTCAGTAGCGACCTTTGAGTATAGAACTCAAAGCGCGACGGAAATACCACATCATCTACCCAAAAGAAGTACTCTCTCCAATGCCGTAGAGAATCTACATTCTCTTCATAACATTGGAGGCGCCCTGAGCGCTTGGCAAACGAAACCCATCCATGCGACCACGTTGTGTGGTAAAACGCACGAAATAGGTCAACCGTCGGATTGATAGCCAATAACCAACATTTAATCTCAAAGTTTGATACCTTAGCCGCACCTATACAGTGCAGCTGTGAGATATGGAGTTGGTAATGATTGAGCACATTGCTCAAAAAGACAGAAATGGGCACGCGATGATTCGCGTAATTAAAAAAGCGTGTATACAAGCCAATTTTCCCATCGGGAAAATCAGCAATGCACGCATCCACGTCTGGTGCTTCAGGATGGACGTCGAGAGGAATGAAGAAGTCAGAGGAAAACTGACGTACGTCATCCTCATCCAACCTAGAGCGAAAATCGTGTAATTGAGCAACCATTTTATAAATAAAGTTTGGTAAATTATTGCGCACGCGCAGTTACCTAACGTAAACAGAAGATCGAGGAGAGACAAAGCTTTCGAAAAAATTTGCAAATGGTGAAAAACGTTTTAACTGTGTGAAACATAGTGAAATTTGGGCGGTGCTTTATATAAGAAGCTTTGAAACCCTAAATGGGATGCCACGTGGATCCCACTCACAAACGTGTGGTTGGGAGATGGAAAGTACCAGCACTTTTCCCCTTCTCCCGAGACACACGTGGATAGCCTCCCCGTTTTTCGAGGCATACTTTGGGATATTTGGGACTTGGTTCATTGTTCCTATCCTTTGGGCGGGAAATATTTAATTTATTCCCGCCACGCTTGCCGCTAGTTCCTTTAGTCTAGTATCCGTGGCTACGAGCCGCGCACACTAGACTGGGGGGACATGATGACGTATAGCCTATAGTTAGGCCACGAGCCCAAATTATAGACTTTACTAAGCCCAAACCCACCACGAGTGGGCTATCATGACAAATGACTTGGGCCATTAAATACCTACGGCTTGGGCCCACGAGGCCCACAGCCCGTCCAATATACGTAAATAAGGAATAAAGATCTTCTATTACGGAATAGATATCCTTACCCCGATAAACACCACGAGTGCGAAGAGTAAGGAGCAAGATACCTACACGGTTTCTGCATCCTATATATAGAATTACATATTCTCATTGAAAGGTACGATTGACACAATCCCTAACTCTTCTACAAACCCTAAAACCGATTACTTACTCTCACGCCGGAGTCTAATCGTGGGAGACAATCCCACGATAAGCCTAACGGTGTTGTTTGCTTTCTTAGTGCGCAGGTTTCACAAGCACTAAAGTTCTAATTGGTACGAGAGCAGGAGTCCAAACAAGGTAAGCCCAACTTTTGTATCAACAGGTTCTATATTGGTGGGAACAACTCCAAGCTCGTCAATAAAATTCCTTATCAAAATTGTTTCCATTGCAATAAGTCATTCTCAATTTTCTAAAGAAGGTCCCCCTTCGACTGTTTATCCATGCCTTGCGGGAAACGACCAAAACACTCCGTTTCATTTTTAATGTTTGTCGTGTGTGTTATGTGTGTATTTTTGTGTGACGAGGGTTTTCTAGATGTAAAAGTTGAGGGGATGACACTCTTATAGTGTGAGTGTGCGCGTGTGTAACAGAGTTTTCTAGCAAAACAAAAGAAACAGGAGATATTACAACGCTAAAATAGAAACATTGCGCCCATTTTGGGTTAATATGCTCATTTACGGTTTACCATTGAAACAGAACAAAGTATGTTATAGATGCCAAGTTACCAACTCCTCGAGATTCCCTTCGGACGTTTCCTCTTTTCATTTTTCCAACATAAAATGCCAAATAAGAGCATCTCAGTTTTGACCATATTTGGGTCTAAATATTGATCATCACTCTTGCTGGACCCAAGATCAAAACTTTCTTTCAAATTAGAAAATAAGCTATACATCTCAATCAATGTTTCGTGAAAATTTATGCATTCATTGTTTCTTTGAAATAAAATTAATTTACTATTGTGTTATTCAACCAGTTATCTATACTACTATCAGGGCCGTCTCATGGATTTCGGTGGCCTCGTGCCATCACCACAAAGAGACCCTTAAACACACATACAAAATACACATGTATCACTAGTCTGTGAACTAATTAAACTCAAGCCTCATGTTGTGCATATACATATAATAAAGTTCATGGAATTTTGTGGCCCTCGTTAAGCGGTGGCCCTGTGCAATAGCACCTCTTGCACTCCCTTAAAGCCGGCCCTGACTACTATATAATGTATTTGGGACTATTTTATAATTAGAAATGCTTAAAAATTCAGACTTTTACTTACTAATTATGGAAACAACCACTTCAACAACCACCCCCAACAATTTATAACCACCTCAACAATTTATAACCACCTCAACAACCACCCCAACAACCACTTTCCACCACCCCACCTCCCTCTTCTTCACTCTAACAATCCGCACCCGCATCGCGCGAGCACCTTTCTAGTACTTATAACATATGTTTGTGGTGAAACAGAGTATAATACTCCGTATAAAAAGTAATTGGACAGTACTTATTTGTTATTATTATTATTATTATTATTATTATTATTATTATTTTCTTTGAAAGGCCAAGATATATTACTCCCGTAAAACAAAGTGACTCCAAGAAGGAGACACAAGAAGTGAAGAAGGAGAAAGATTACATGAGAAAAGAAAGAACATGGCATATTTAGCTTCAGACGATTAGTTTAACAGTAGAAATATGAATATAGTCGCAACGTAAACAACCTATTGGCTATTATTCTATTAGCTGAATATTTACACCCAACAAGGCAAAAACAATATGCAGAATGTATAGCGTATTTTGTATATATATATAACTAACAATCTAACTCATATACATAATCACTTGCAATTCACGATGCCAAACAGTCCCTTAATTTTTAATCAAGGTGTCCGAAATGTATCGGCCAACACAAGATCCTTGGATAATTCCATCTAACAAAATTAGGAATACATCGGATAAAAAAGATCAACTAGTCGACTATGTACATTTTCCTAACAGGACAACTTTGGCCCCAACATTGATGCTTACTAACAATAGCCTTTAAACCTTTAAAAAAAAAAAAAAAAAAAAAAAAAAAAAAAAACATGTATAATATGAACATTATATATATATATATATATATATATATATATATATATATATATATATATATATATATATATATATATATATATGGTGCGATACGTCGCCGTATTGTTCTCCAGGTTTCCCGCCAAAAAAATCCAATGGCCCAGCCAAAAAAGTTAGCCTGCCTTTGTTTTGATATCTACCATGGCCTGTTTGTCTGGTCAAGAAAAATAAAATAACAAATAAAGGATAAGTATAGGCAGCACACACATGAAGCTAGAATCATCCAGATCCTTTTGTGAAACCTTCATCGCCCTTTTTTCTTGCAGGTTCCCACACACACACGCATGAAGCCAGAAGATTATCAGAGGTGGGGAGAAGGAGGTGACTCCTGCATCGATCATGGCCAACGATTAATTAATCAGCTTCACAAAAAACCCAATTCCAGGGTTCATAACAGTTAATGAATCAATTTCAGGGTTTTTTTTTAATTGATATGCCTGGTAAGACTAATCTCTTAAAACTATTTTATTATTGTTAATAAGAATACAAGATTTAGGGTTTCAGTTTTGGGGTTTTTTTTTGTGCCGGAAGGTTACTTTTGTTTACAGTTGATGCCGAAAACGAAATGGATAGTAGTGATTGTATAAAGTTTTAATTTTTACTCATAATTGGTAGTATACTTATTGAAACGTCAAACTTGAAAATCTGAGGTTAAGGTATTATTTTAGATGAGCACCAAGTGTTCGATAAAAATCCCCAATGAAACTGTTTATTAGTTTTTAAAGCATATTCATGCTCGACTAATTAAAGTACCTTCAATTTAAGTACTCCAATTGGTACTAAAATTTAGTATGCTTTATTTGCAGCTTGCAATGTGAAAGTTTTCAGTTGTTAAAGATGGAGATGAGGTTTCAACAGTAGGTGCACTAGCCTGCAATACAGGTATGCCTTCTTATTATTTATACTCCGTAGTTTACAACCTTCACTGTCTTCTTTAGTTATAGAATCATACTTAAAGTATGCGCGAAAGGAAAACTTATTGATAAAATAAATTTATTATTTTACATAAGCATATATATGCGCGCGAGCAGACACTTATTGGATAAAAGATTTTGTAGCTGACCATAGTGGCTGTCTGGATGAGATTTTGTATTCGCAGAAGAGAAGGCTATGGTATTTTCTAATAAGCTAATAATATGATGCATATTTTTTGTTTTCAATCAATAGACCGACCGGTTGGTTCACAAAAGTAATTGGGTCACTTTGGTAATGAAACAACTTAGTCTGAAAATGGATCGGGGTAGTCCATTACTTTGCTCATATAATGCAGTCTACTATATTCGTGGTGAGGAGTTTACCATGTCAATTTATGATATTAGGAACCCATGTTTTCAGTTTGCTTTATTTCCATTGTATTTTTACGGTGCCAATTTATCACCCAATTTCATTAACGAGCCCTTATTTTTCGAGGTTGTTGTTAATAATGTACTAGGAGTGCAGGCCGGAAAATCAGGCCAAATGTGGGCTAACGATTTTGGCAAGAAAAGCCCAAGAGAATGCGACGACTCACTCCTAATAGTATACTATTAAATGGCTGCTGAAACGGGTACTGAAACGTGTGGGTTTAGGGGCTGTTGTTAAAGGTATTTTTTTTGTTAAAGATGTTGGGTGTTATTAATTTATACAGGATGATTCTATGACGTTGTTATTAATTAGTTTTTAGGATCAACATACTTTGGTTGTATTGGTGTTGTTTCAGTGGTGTAAAGGTTCAGTTTTTAGGATTTTAATATGAATTTTTGGTGTTACTTATGGCGAGTGGTTTGTGTACACAGGTTTTCTAGGTGTGATAGCTCTACAGGGTAGGTGTATGGGGATAGAGCAAAAGACGTTGTACTGTCAGTTGACGCATGTATCAATAGTGAGTAAGCTTGCATGAGTATATGATATTAGAGATGTAGCGGTGATTATTGTTTACATTATGTAACGTGTGCTTACTTTATGCCTATAGGTGAAAGTATGTGAATGATCTTAGCGACGGTGGCACGGTACGCCATTTTGCCTTATTTTTTTATATGTATTTTCATGTGCTATACGCTTTATCATCGATATTGGTTTATTCATCTACACACAAGAAGCGTTTTCAATCATTTATAAATGAGAGTCAAAATTTTTATTATTCTTTTGTTGTTGTTCAGGCTCCTAGAAGGTCAACAGATTAATGTTGTTTCTTATTATACTATAAAGGTATCACCTTTTTTTGTGTAAGCCATTAATTTTCTAATAATTTTGTTACATGGGTTGAATTTGATTATGAGTTTCAGCAAACTTTTGATTTTCAGTATCACTGAGTGGATTAAATAAGTAGAAGAATCAATTGGGTGAGTTTTAATTCACTGTAATATACTTTTCGTTTATATTATATGCTGCAAAATCTGATGTAATATCCAGATTTTGTTACAAACTTTTGTTGATCCCAATTTCTTATTCATTATCTGTAGACCAGAGTATAATACTATTCGTCACTGACAAGCGGTGTCATCTGATATCGTTTTCATGGTGGGCGATCGGTGGATTGCATTGGACAGGTGGCACTGACCTATGCTTTCGTAAGGTTCAACACTTTTTCCTTTTGTGTGTGTATGTGTATGTTATAGTAAAGGGTCTGATTGTCGTAAGGATCCTGATGGGACAGGTTGTGGTACCCTTTTCCCAGGAAACAGGTCTTCTTGTGGTGAAACCAAGTGCTTGAAAACAAGTTTGGATTGGTACCCAAGTGAGGAGGAGGAGGAGGGGGAGGATGAGAGTGAGTCAAAAGAAGTTGTGGTGTCAAAGGGTGGAGGTAGTTCTAGCAATAACACGGTAGAGGAGAACGACAAGAAGCCATCGGTTCAACCTTATGTCAGATCTAAGCTGCCTAGACTCCGGTGGACAAATGATCTGCATCTTCGCTTTGTTTAGACAGTTGAGAGGCAAGATAGTAAGTGATAATATATGGTTGTATGTTCTTTAAGTTTGTTATACAACTGCTAGACCAAAGATCTTTTTCTTGATTGTTTTAATTCCATTATGTGTGCAGCCAAAAATGGTTCTTCAACTGATGAATATCAAAGGACTTCACATCGCTCATGTCAAAAGTCATTTACAGGTTCTTATAGTACTGATGATGATTAAAGAAAAAATTGTTCAACTGTTTCATTTTATTTTCAACTCTTTACATAAAAAAAGAAGCTTTTAATCTATTTGTGATGGGTGTTTAATTGTTTTAGATGTATAGAAGCAAAAAATTCGACGACGCAAGCCAAGGTCTGCTAATTGTTCATTGTACTTTATTTCTAATAATCAATAAGTTAGGGTTCATCATATATCTCTCTACTCTTTGGTTGTGAGATCTTTAACAATTTGGGAGTATTGTTGTAGGTGATCCTAGGATCGAAGGTGGAGATCGTAATATTTACAAGTTGAGTCAACTCCCTATGCTTCAATGCTACAATCGAAAATATGATTCAGCCGTCAGGTAATTAAAACCTAGCTATATTTCAACTAACTACTAAAAAAAGAAGAGATTAGCATTTATCCGTCACTTCTCTCTAGCAGATATGGCTTACCATTGGGAAATGGTGATTAATGTTGAACAATCAACCGGACGCTCTGCTTAGAGAAACAACTCATGCTGATGGCGATTTCAACTGTAAAATAAGCTATTCTCCTTATTGAGGAAACATAAACCAGGCAAGATCTCATCTGCCACTCTTAATAGATAGAAATATGTTTTAACCTATGTAACTTGGACTTGGCCCGTACCGCATTAAACGGCACATTACTGTTAGCTATACAATATGCCATGTTTGAGGCGTAACGATCTAAATCGTCCCGCCCAATGCTGCCACTTCTAAGACTAAATTAAAAGATAAAATAAAAAATTCTCCGTTACGTTACAAACGGACCTGTGGTAGGGGTATTTAAATGAATTTTCATTTGTTACAAAATTTTCTAAGATTATTAGCAACAGTGAAGTGAGAACATCTTCTAACTTGATATACTTTTATATATACTGGACTAAAACAATATACTTGATTGTTATATGAAAGTAGCGGATTAATTAATGGAAATCTTTTTTGCTTCTCCACACTAACAGGTTACCCTGATCATGTACATTCTTATTTTTGCATAGTTGCTGGTGCTGGTATGCTTTCGGGATTCAAATAAAGATGCAATTGATCTTCTTTATGGCCCAAATCATTGATGAAGCTGAAGACGAGTGGAGCCAACACAAATGCCAGTAAGCTAATCTATATAAATGAAAAAGGGTTACACATGTGTCTGTAGTGTGCTTTCATGTGGAGTTTTTCTTTTTTGGCCATTTTTGCAACATACTGTATACATTATAGTGCTTAAACGCAAAAAATTTCCATCGTATGAATGATTCGAACAAAATGCAAAAAATTTCCATCATAAAAAAGAAATATACAAAATACATTTTCTCACACATATTGAAGAAAATGCTTATCAAATATTTACCGCGATATTTAGAATAGCCAAAATACTCATATATATTTTTACGGCATAACCTCTGCCAAAAAACAGGCCCGCCCGCAACGCGGCGGGTCGTCGCCTTTCTAGTTCACCTTTCATTGTCAACCATCTTTATTCTTGTTACAACAAATAATTGCAGCATCTGATGATGACATCATCACAACCTTCTTCTTCTTATTACTATTATTCCTCCTCCAGTAACTCTTAACATAAAAATTCAAAAACAAAAACAAAATAAAAAAATTCAAAACAGAATTAAACCCCCAGGCACCAATACCATTACACCCACCTTTCAACAAATGCAACATCAAAACACCGACATGACACAAAACATTACACCCTAGCAACAACATTTGACAATTTATAACAAACGGAAAACACGCGCTTTTTAGCCCGATCTCGGTCCAGAATCTATACCCGTACACGACACAATATATCAATGTCGTGAACATAATCGCCAGCACTTGTAAGGATTGAGAATATTCAAGCCATATAAAAGACATAGCAATAAGTATCGAATGATTAAAAACCCTAAAAAACGAAAACCTACGACGTCTTAGGATAGTAAAAAAAGTACGGAACGTGTGAAGGAATCTAGTCAAGTAAAAAACATAAGACCAAAAGAACACGCGCCCAGAAGGGCGTGTACCTAACGGAAAGCATAACAGCCATTGAAACGGTGTGGTTTTATTCCTACGCCAAAACCAGCGCGTGTCACGGATCTCAGCTGCGGTTGAGAATAACATACCAGTAAATATTGCTGCTGAGATTAAAGCCATGATGAGAGAATGAACGGCTGGGATTGGTCCAAGTGGGACAGGTTTTGATCTTTTGAATAGTACGAGATTAAGGATGACGGAGAGGATGACGTAAGCGGAGATTGACGTGAATAAGAATGACCATGTTGAACCCCATGAGTGTGTGTGAGTCCATCTGAAGTTGATGATTGATGGGTGTTCTGATAAGTAATACATTATGGGATTTGTAACATGAATTTTTGTGGTGATCGGAGATGTGATCAACGGTTGTTTGTGGTGGTTGATGACGGTGGAGGTTTTAGGGGGTTACCGATATTACTTTTGGTTTAGACTTTTGAGAGAGAGAAAGATGTGAAGGGGTGTTTGATGTCTTTTTGGGGTGTTTGGTGGTATTTATATTTTGTGTGGTGGTCAAAATAGTACTTATGCATAGATATTTCTAACTAAGATTTTTACTAATCATTTCGCTCAAACTAAAAAGTGAAAATAATGATTTCGATACGATAGAAATATGGGTGATTTTTTAAAGCTTATCCCCATGTTTATTCATTTATTTTAACTGTTGGGTTAGTACAGATAATTAGGAGAATAACATTATAGGGAGACTGGAACTCGAGATCTCTTGTATGAAAAAGAGTCCCTAGCCAACTCTGCTAGGCAGATGTTGGCAATATGAAAGATGATCTTTTTTGAATAGATATGAAGATGATCCGCACACTATTATTTTGCACACATTAATTTGTACAATAAATAGTTGTACATTTATTAAATGTTCCTTTACCAAACTATGTATTAAGTATGTAAATAAAAAAAATAAAAATGTGTTAATCAATTTCTTTTAAATTATGAAACAGTCACTCTTTTATTTTGAAGTTATCATTTAATTATGTGAAATCTGAATTACATTTTTTTACATTAAAAAAAGAGGTAACAAAGAAAATAATAAAGAGTTAATGTAAAAACTAATCATCACATCTATCAAATAGGGGAGATCAGGGTTGAACATCCAAAGGGTACTGTGTAAGAGCTTGGGAGTCGTAACTCGTAACATGTTAATACCGCACTTTTTGTGTCAAATCAGCGCCATATTATTTCAACACCAAATAATATAACACTAAAAAACACCAAGTAATCATAACACTCAATAACATCATATTTGAGACCCATATTTTTTAACAAAAATACAATTTACAAATTAACCCTTAACTAATATTTCAATTATAAATAAACCCTTCACTGACTAATAAATTTCATTCATAAAAACGTAAACGTTACGTACACATAAAATAAAAACGATACGAAATTTAAAAGATTACATAAACATAAAATTAAAACATTACATAAACATAAAATAAAAACGATACGAAATTAAAACATTAAATAAACATCAAATAACATAAACTTAAATTTCAGTAATCCGGGTGATCCCAAGTTTGAGAGTTGTCTGAGCGGTAACAATCGTCGTACGGAGAGTAGTTCGCAAACTTTCTCTCTTCGTACTCTGCTTCCAATCTGCTAAGCTCCCGCTCCTTGCTCTCGTTCCAACCCGCATCTTCTTCATAACATAGCACAAATTGAGTCAGCTGAGGTTGATATTCTTGTTGCTCAACAAATCTTGGTGCATCAGATGAAGTTGATACACTTTGCACAAATTGTTGGTTCTGTTGTGATACAGAACCAGCTATCACATTTTCCTCAAAACTCCAACGGATCTTGTTGGAGATTTGGGCATGTATATGAGAAACACAACCCCACAACGTCTCACTAACAACAGCGTCTTTGCGAGCTTCATCGTTCAAAAACTGATCGATCATAGCTTTTCTTTCTTCAGAGATGTCTTTGCACTCTTTGTATCATTGTCTCAGTCGTTGTTTTGGTGCTTTTGCGAGCTCAAACTGCTTAATAACTTCGGCAATAGCCTGTTGTCGATCTGTGTCGTCTTTGTCACATTGTTTTTTAACATACTTTTGCATTTGTTCGACGGTTTGAGGGAGACGACAAGTCATAATTGTGAAGTGTTGAGTTATGTGTGTAAATATGTTAAGTGTGAAAATATTTGGAAAAGAAGTGTTGTATTTATAGGGGAGTAAAAAGTTAATTAAAAAAAAACCAAAAGGGGGTAAAATGAAAATTTTTTGAATTTGAAAATGCGATCGTTTGTACCCAAATGATTTTTTTTGTCTCCTTTGCGTTACAACGCACATTGTCATGGCAACATACGTTACAACGCCTCGATGCTGGAAACATATGACAACGGCGTTATGGCGTTGAAATAAAGCCACATAGGACGTTTGGGCGTTGATATTTTATTACTCCGTGAGCTCTAAAGATCGGGCTGAGCTCAATGAGTCACGGACCGAACTGAATTGCCAATCTAGTCCGAACTTGTTCGATTGAATTTGACAAAACATATTTCAGTTCGGTTCTCGGTCATTCCTTATTCTCCTTAGTTTGGTTTAATGTAAAGCCGCCCGATATACTTTCTTGGACTAGACCGAACTGGCCAATCGAACACATTCTAGTTCGGTATTCGTTTCGGTGTTTTGTCAATTCGGTTCTCGATATGGTCTGGTATTTATTGATTTCGCCTTTTGGATCATGTGGGCCGGTCCTCGGCAAGTTATTTTTCTATTCAATGTTTTATTCAATCCGGTTTTTGTTGATTCGGTCCGGTTTTTGAACCGCGATCAGTAATATGCACATTTAAATTCTTTACATACAAAACCAGACCTATGTATATATCGTGTGATGTAATATTATAACGAGTATTATTACAACTCGCGCACCTTTTTTGCGTATATAAACCCTAACGCCACAAAAATAAAGTGTATGATCTTTTCATGATCATTAACTTTTCATCATAAAATACAAACCATTACCTCGTTTTTATTTTTCTTGTGACTACTTATTACTGTATTTTAATAAGCAAAACTTAATACTTACAATATTTTAAGTCGGTGTGTTAGTTTGCATTCAAGATCTATATAAACTATTGAGCGTTTTGGTGGTTTGTGGTTTGTTTATCTTATATATAAAAAGTGAATTAGATAGAATACCCACGACAATTACCCACACTCATCCTTTGGAGGGCATTTACCCACCTAATACCCACTCATTACCCACGATCAGTAACTTTCAAAGTCGATTTTATTTTCCCTCAAAATTCCCACGGATTTACCCACACAAATAGCCACATAAATATATTTGGTGTGCAATATGTGGGTAAATAATTGGCGCCAAAACATTCCCCACAGATTACCCACATTGTGAATTACTGTGGCTATATTTGTGGGTAATGTAGTGGGTAAATGTTATTTACCCACGAAATGCAAATATCCTTTTTATTGGTGGGTAAGTTAATGTGGGTGTTTTGTGGGTGAATATATACCCATGACTTTACCTGTTTTATATTTGTGTGGGTATTTAAAATGAATAATTTCCTATATGGACAAGTTGTGGTTACAAATATCGGTGATATAAAAGTCGACCCGACCGAACCGAATAAGATAATTCGGGCATGTTACTCGGGCTCATATTTGGGTTAGTCGGGTCAACCTGACTAACCCGAATACCAAATATGGTCGGGTATAGGGTTGAAAATACTTTGCTTATTTAAGTTCGGTACAACCCGAGTGACCCAAATTAGATTTTTTATTTTTTATTTTTTTATTTTTTCATATAAACTTTGTCTTTGTTCAACTAAAAGGCCATACTAGTTACCATCAATATCACAAATTAGAGTTGTGAATGCAAGTCTACACAAACCTACTATTACAAACAAATGCAAGAAAGCCTAGTACCCATCCCAAATTAGAGTTGACAATGCAAGTATGGACAAACCTACTGTTACAAACTAATGCAACAAAATTTAACCAATTTGCTAACTATTTGTAAATATATTTTATGTACATAAGTCTTATATATAACAACAAGATAATTAATCTTACCTATGGACGCAGCGTGTACAAGAGATCATTCCCTCGTCACGTTTACAAGGTGGTTAAGATTGTGATGTACTTCTCGGGCATTATCGCACTTCTCTCAGTCATTTTGATGTTGATCACAGATTGAATTGGATTGGGTAAGTCTTTTACAAAGAATGTTGGTACTGGTCGTTAGTGTGTGCTGGATTGTTAGTCTTGTATTTGTCTATAACTACAAAACATGTTTTGTACATTAAAGATCGTCGAAGTATGTCTCTCATATGCTTAATTCTGTTACCGTTGCTCTATGAAGCCTAAGAAATTCTCCCAGATTTTGCTACATACTCTTTTTTTTGGCAACTTTTTTATACTCATATTGGGGTACCTTTAGTGTATGAATATGGGTTGGGATGTTTGTTAGTTTGTTGGAATAGTTGTGCTAGTAATTTGGTATGATTAAGCATTGGATTACCTTTTACATATGCATGATATTGAGACAAACTAAGTTAGTAGTTAGCTATGATTAAGCATTTATCTATCATCAACTTATGAATATGCACTCAAAGAAATTTGTTATGTGTAAGTGTTGAATCACCTTGAACTTATGAATATGCATACAAATAAGTACATAAGTGTCACATACACATGTTAAAAACTGTCATTTTGAACATTAGATCAGTGACATTTTATACAGTCATGCAAAGAAAGCTACTTCTAATATAGATAATGCAACAAATTTCATACTAAGTAATGTAGAATAAAAAAAAAAGAAAAAGAAAAAAAGTAACTTATAATTAGAAGTATTAGAAAAAGATATATAAAAATAGTTACCAAAATAGAGAAACATTGTTGCATTTGTTTGTTACAGTGGAGTAGGTTTGTACAATTGCAAACTCAGTAGGCAATGTAAGAAGAAGACTACAATAGTTACTGTATAAATTATGCAATTTAAATAACAAGTAGGCAAATATGATTTTAATCTACCCTTACATTTTCCTAAATTGATATAGTCTTTTAATTGAAAAAAAAAAAAAAAAAAAAAAAAAAAAAAAAAAAAACCTCTAACTCGGGTCACTTGGGTTGACCCAAACCCGAATAAGAAAATATTTCAAACCCAATACCCGACCCTATTTAGTATTCGGGTTAGTCGGGTTGACCCGACTAACCCGAATAAGATTTTGAACCAGACTAATGAATGACAGATAATTGTAGTACACTTCTGGTATCTCTAAATTCGTTGAATTGGTCTTTCACCACAACTTTAAAGTTATAACCAATAATGTAGTCACAACTTACTTAAACTAAACTACACAAACCAAATATAACCAATCTCGCAAGAACTAAAGATAACAACTAACTTGTACATTTGAAACTATCACACAAACCAAAAGTTATACTGCAACAGAAAGTGCAGTCAATTAAATTTAAGCTCAAGGGTCTAGACATTGTTGATTTCGTAGCGCTTTCAGGTAATCTTTGTAGTCAGATAATGAACTTACAGATCATTTTCAAGAACGACTTTGCTAATTAAGAATGAGTCTGTGTGTTACAGGAAGCCACACCATTGGAAATACTAGGTGCACCAGCTTTAGGCAAAGGTTGTACAACAACACAGGAAATTGGCAACAACCTGACTTTGCACTAGACCAAACATATGCAGCCCAGTTACGTGCCAACTGCCCCAATAACTGGTGGTGATCAAAACCTGTTTATCATGGACCCTGGATCACCAACCAAGTTTGATAACGGATACTATAATAACTTGATAGCTTTAAAGGGCATACGCCCCTGCTGCAGCAACCAAATGTCCCTTGCTGCAGCAGTAAGTCAGAACCAAACACCCGCACAGAGAGTAAGCAATTAAGGATGCTAAAGTACTAGTATAACATGAATTATCAAACAATTAAGGATGCTAAAGTATGAGTAGGCGTGTGACAAAAAGGCTAAAGTAGTACCAAACCATTAAACAAAAAGACATAATTTTCAAATCAAATTAAATAACGATCCAAAATAACACCATTCTCTGATATTTTATCAGCATAAACAAAGTCTAAAATAAAAGAAAATATTAACAAAAAGAAGTTGAAAAGGACATCGAACTTAAGATGTGATGTACCACCGGTTCGTTACCTTAACGACGATCCAAAGGAAATGTACTCTAGGATTTTAAGTTGATGAACTCTCGTAACCTTTGTTCCTTAACCCTTTCTTTGTGTGTGTGACTTCAAAAAGCTCAGCAGAAGTTTGAGAGATGTAAAGTTCTTTACCCTATAAATCCGTAAGTATGTCATTTAAAAAGTATACAAAATAAATTATTTGACTTCTACATAAAATATCTCAAGAAAATGTAAACATGAAAAATGTAAAAATCAGGCATCTCACGAGTCTCCTCTTAAGTTGTGAAATAGCAATTGAGCCTCTGGAATGCTTCCACAATATTGACTTTGTGGTCCATACTCGATCAACCATGTCTTCCCAATAGTTTGATTCAATCCATCCTGGGTTATAAGGCTTAAGAACTGAAAAATTAGAACCATCAAACTCAACTCCAGCTAGTTGCGCCATCTTAATTGACTTATCTCTTGCATTTGATATGAGACCTGGATAAAGCTTCCTCATACTATCCTCCCACACCTCACGGACCAACACATCAGCCACAACTTCCCATTGGAAAAAAGCCTATGCATACAACAACAATGAAGTTGTATATATCATTTTTAACCAAGTTTGATTTATTTACTAAGAACCAAATGTGGGTACACACCTTAAAAAGCGCCCATAATTCATCGCGTACAAACCTGTTAACCTCATTCCAAGTTGTCCAAGAACCATTAAACATGTTCTTGAAGATATAAATTATCATACGAATAGTTGTTGCGGTAAACCTACAAATGGGAAATATTGCAATATAATGAACCCAAATAACTCAAGAAGTATATAAATGTATGATCTATAGATATGCATACCTTCCACCATCCAAAGTGATCATTGTCCTCTTTGATGGATCATGTGGGACTTGGTTGATGACGTTTGAACGTCTTCTACCGTGAGATGATTCTGTATTTGACTCATCGAAACGCCTACCTACACTTCCACCTCTACCTCCACGTCCAATGGTTATACGCGCCATAATAGCTGTAACAAATAAAAATGTCAAACTAACATAAATTGATACTTTATCTGATATCCGTAAACAAAAAGAGAATGTATATATCCTCCATTTAGTTGTAATTGGATTATCATTAAAATGCTCGAATTACTATAAAAGAATTCCCCTAAATCACATTCTCCTAAATTACACTAAATCACAGTTGATCTTTCGAAATGCTATTATAATTAGATTTAGTCTTCTAGTTGGGTAAGTTGTACATGTTTTCTGTAATTAAAAATTATCCCCAAAATTTAAAGCTAACAAACATCATTGTAATTTCACATATAGACATGCAATAAAAAGAAGCAATGGATAATAAATTGAAACTTAGAGACCAATTTGTACCTCAGTTAGGGTTGTAACTTGTAAGATTGATGCTTCCTCTCAATTTCACTTTGGTGAGAAAATAAAAATGACAGTTGAGGTTTTATCAAATCCACTTGTTAACTGTTGCCTCCAATTCTTAGTTTGGCGGGTTTTTTTGTTTGACTGAATCAATGAAACAACCTCCTGCATCTCTGTTTCGTGGGTGGTTGTGTTGCTTTGGTTTTCTTTTAAGTTTTAACTTATGTTATCCCCTTTTATATAAAAAAAATACATTTTATTATTTACTAAAGTAAAGGGATATAATACTTCAATATAAATTTAAAAATTAAAGTAAAGTCCTGATAAACATAATACTTGACCCACTGGTCTTCCATCCGATGTGCAGGCCGCCCCTTCCACAATCACCACTCCCATCAATCAGCTCCTTCAACCCCTTTCTGCCCATACGTCACCATCCTTTAATGTCTCTTTATTCTACATCTAAACTCTAGAAAAGGTAAACCTCCAATAATCTAAATGCAATTTGATATGAATATATATATTTTTTTTGGTCTTTTGCTATGTTGTTTGATGAGAATGATAATTCTTCTGAATGCATTTGTTATGTAGTCTAAGACACATGAGAAACTCAATTGATACATGTTATTAGTATTTTAGAGATTTTTGGTCTCTCGGTATGCTTGAATTGTCAAAAGTTATAAGTAAAGCATTTGACATGTCCCTAGTAAAGCCATTTTCTTCTCAAGCTGGACATATTTTTCCTCATCTTTTAATAAGTTTTTTCATTCGAATAACTGTTTTACAAAACAAAATTTTCACCGACTATAATAATTAAAAAACTGAGAATGCAATGCATGATTGTACATATAAGTATGTTGGAGGCCAAACCTCCAACACCATGATGGTAAAATAGATTCTGGGAAAGACTTCATATGCCTAGTCCACATGTTATCACTACTGTCATATAGATATTGGCATATATAGACACAGTCTTTCTGTAATTGTTATCTTGTACATTTGCTCTTATCAGATGAAAGTTTGCAATTTGATTATATATGTGCAAGTTTGACACAGTTGGTTAAATAGTAATGTTAATTTTGTATCCTTTTTTTTCATACAGCTATTTTGGTTTGACATGAACCACGAATAGAGTTTTAAAATGAGAACGGATAAGGAGTGGATGTATAATAGTAGTTTTTTAGAAGGACGCAAGCAATTAAATCATGCGTTTATAGGTCGGGTTGAATCATTTGTGGATTATGCTTGCCAACAACCAACGACAGATAAGGATAATGATAAAATAAGGTGTCCATGTAGTCTTTGTAAGAATCGCGCATATAAATTACCAGACCAAGTTAAGGAGGATATCTTATCAAAGGGGTTTGTTAAGAACTATGATCAGTGGACCTCTCATGGGGAACCTAAAGTGGGCTCTAGTTCTATGCAATCAAATTGCAACATCTCATCTGATGGAGATAATGACATGCCAAATCCATATCGTAACATGATCTTAGAAGCAGCAGGTCATGATTTCAGTCCAAACTCACATGAAAATGTATCTGGGCCACCAGACCCGAAAACTAAGAGATTATATGAGTTGCTTCATCAAGCAGATGAACCATTATGGCCTGGCTGCACAAAAGTCTCACAGTTGTCACTAGTTGCAAGGATGTTAAACATCAAGTCAGAGTCTCGTATGGCAGGGAAGATCTATGATGATGTTATGCAAGTTCTCAAAGACACGTTACCACCTCATAATAAGTTAGTTGGTAGTTTTTACGAGACAAAGAAGTTTGCTTCAGATTTAGGTCTTCCATGTGAGAAAATTGATTGTTGCATTAATGGGTGTGTGTTGTATTGGGGTGAAGAAGATGAGGAAAGTTTAATTTGTAAATTTTGTGAACACCCTCGATATAAACAGAGTAAGGCTGGTTCGAAAAAGAGGAAAACTGAAATACCACATCGGTTTATGCATTACTTTCCTCTCATACCTAGGCTACAGAGGTTGTACGCTTCCAATGTTACTGCCAAACATATGAGGTGGCATGCTGAGCATGTTCAGGAGGATGGAGTCATGTTTCACCCGTCTGATGCCGAGGCATGGAAGCATTTTGATCAAGCAAATCCTCCATTTGCAGCAGAGACACGCAACGTAAGGTTAGGGTTATGTCCAGATGGGTTTCAACCTTTTGGCCAATCAGGAAAGCAATATTCTTGTTGGCCTGTCATTTTAACACCATATAACTTGCCTTCATGGAAGTGTATGAAAGATCCATACATGTTTTTAACAATTATTGTACCCGGTCCAAAGAATCCAAAGCAAAGAATAGACGTTTTCTTACAACCTTTAATAAAAGAATTGACGACTCTTTGGAAAGGTGTAAAAACTTATGACATTTCAAAGGAGCGCAACTTTACCATGAAAGCTGCACTTTTGTGGACCATTAATGATTTTCCAGCCTATGGAATGTTGTCTGGGTGGAGTACAGCCGGGAAGAAAGCTTGTCCATATTGTATGGAGAGCTCAAAAGCTTTTAGCTTAAAAAATGGTGGAAAGGTTTCATGGTTTGATTGCCATCGTCAGTTTATACCGCATGATCATCCTTTTAGGTGAAATAGGAATGACTTTATCAAGAACAGGGTTGAACTATCACAATCTCCAATGACACTGACAGGGGAGCAAGTTATTGAACAAATTGATGCGTTGGAATTAAAGAAAGTTATTGAAAAAGGAGGGGCAGAATTTAATGATTCTATAAGCAAATCATGTGGGTGGAGAAAGCGTAGCATCTTTTGAAATTTGCCGTATTTGAGTACTAATCTTATTCGTCATAACTTGGATGTCATGCATATTGAGAAAAATGTTTTTGAGAACGTATTCGAAATGGTAATGGATATTGAAGGAAAAACTAAAGATAATGCTAAAGCAAGAGAGGATGTAAGAATTTATTGCAATTGTAAGGAGTTGGAGAAAAATGAATCGACCGGGAAATATCCAAAAGCTTGTTATAGCTTAGGGAAAGAGGAAAAAAAGGTTGTTTGTGATTGGGTTGCAAAACTCAAGTTTCCTGATGGGAATGTTTCGAATATGGCAAGATGTGTCGATATGAAAAAGTACAAGATGTTTGGTATGAAAAGTCGTGATTGTCACGTGTTCATGCAACGATTGATCCCAATTGTGTTTCGTGAATTGCTGCCAATGACAGTGTGGAAAGCTTTAACTGAGTTGAGCTTGTTTTTTAAAGATCTTACATGTACTACACTTGAAGTGGACAACTTGATAAGACTGCATTCAGAAATTCCTATTATTTTGTGCAAGTTAAAGAAAATATTTCCTCCTGGCTTCTTTGATTCAATGGAACACCTGCCTGTTCATTTGCCCTATGAAGCAAGAGTTGGAGGGCCTGTTCAATATCGATGGATGTACCCGTTCGAAAGGTACATTAAAGTTTTGATTCTAATATAATATTTTCTTCATGTCAACAACAGATATCTTCCCATGTGGTTTAGCAATGTAAAATTAGTTTCTATTGTAACATAACAACAATGGTCATTAATTTTAAAACTGATAGAAGGTTACATTTTTATCTTGGATTGTGAGTTTTGGCTTGTGTCTGTATGAAGGGTGAGTGATAAGGCGAAAAATGAACCACTTTTAGGGGGTCATTTAAGCCCGAATCCGAATTTATTTGATCAAATATTGCCCTAAATCGTTCCTTTTGTGATTTTAGGTACTTGGAGAGTGAATTCTGGAAAAGAAGCCATTTTGGATGTTTTTGGAGCATAAAAGTGAAGAAAACGGCAAAGTCTCAATTTTCCATGCTGGGAACAGTAGGTGACAGCGTCAAGAGTAATTTCCTGACGGCGTCAAACCTCAATAATAAAATCCGAGAGTTCATGAAGGCGTCAAGAGTTTTCCTGACGGCGTCAAACCCCAAGGATTAAAATCCGTAGTTGATGACGGCGTCACACACAGGGCGTCAAGAGTAATTTGTGTGACGGCCTAGGCCTTGACGGCGTCAGAAGTAGATCAAGGCCGTCCGAGGAAGTATTTGGCGGCGAGATGACGGCGTCACACCTTTGTTCTTGACGCCGTCATCCCTATTTTCCTATATATAGTTTTCTAGTTTTTCACATTTAAAGAGAGGAGTTTTGGGAGAAACCCTAAATACGATTTTGGTGTAACTTTACAGGTTTTTCAAGGGTTCCAACCCCTTGATACCTTGCATGATTAATCAAGATAAGTGTTCTTCTAATTCAATCAATATGTCTATGTGTTGGTTGTCTATATCTTGTTCTTGTGTTAATTCTATCATGCTAGGCTAGATCTCTTTTGTGTTTGCTTAGATCTAATGAAACCTAGATATTGATTATGTGTTGATTACTTGTTTATTCTTGTCTTGGATGAATGATTTATATGTTAGGCTTAAGAAAACTGGCAGATCTCCAAATGGTAACATGCTTGAACGTCTTAAGAAACATGAATCGAGGCGCACTAGGTCTTTATTGGTTGTATTTAATGCATGAGCCACTGTTTACAATCCCTATAGTTGTGTTGGGCATGGTGTAGGAGGAGATAAGAGCTCATAGAATTGGGGAGTTATGTGTGCCACCCCATGAATGGTATTAAGGAATACGATCCGTCATCCATGCAATTATAACAAGTAATTAACGTGTAAAAGATATCTAGGGAGTAGTGAAATCTAAGTAAACACATTTTCTCCAATTACTGCTCACAACTTTAGTATAAATTAGTTTATTTTCATTTTTATTATTTTATTTTGATTGCATCTTAGTATTGGGTTAGTTGAATAGCAACTAATTCCGCCCACTCTTCCAAAACCTGAGATTTTAACTTGCTTTCATAAAAATATAAAAATACAAAAATAATCATCCCTCACCTTTAGAACTAGTATTTAGGCTTTCTAATCCTAGCGACACTATTCCTAAGCTGAACGATCAATCCCCCGGTACTTGTCACTATACTATACTACAACGATCAGGTACACTGCCTGGTGGGGGTTGTAAGCTTCTCGAGATCCCTCGAGAGGTAAAGCCTGTTGCGATTCCTACGCATCAGTGAGGTCAAGGGTTTGACCCTGACTTTCTCCTTTTTTACAAACATTTTTTTTTGGAAAACTTTTGAAATTAAAGTTTTAGAGGACAAAACTATAAGGAAATTTTGCAAAGTACTTTTGCTATAAATTCATAAATAAGCCAGAAACAAACTACAATATTTTAATAGTTAGCTAATAGGTTTTAAAAGAAAAAAAAAAAAAAAAAAGGAAAACTAAAAAGGGCTACCTAAAAGCTATAAGTTAAAGTAGTGGCTAAATAAGCTAATACTAATCAAGAGCAATCCTGAATGATTCTAATTCTACCAAATCAAAAAGATAATGCAAGCTAGATAACTTTAATAGGCTAAATAGACAACCAATCAAAGAGCAGGCCAATGGGTGTATGGGGGCTACTAATAAGCTGCTAAAAGCTACTTTTGGCAGTAAAATAAGCTATCATATCAAAAGCTAATCCTAAATAAAGCTCAAGCAGATAAACTTAAGATACTAAACTACTTATAAAACTGATATGGTGAATTTTTAAACAAGATTAAGCTAAGAAAGATAGATCTCTACTCTTGACAGATAAGCATAAAAGGACTTTTTGAAAAACAGCCTAAATGGGTGATTTTGAGTTAAAATTTAGGTGAGCTAATGATAAAATTAATGTGTAAAAGCTGTTGATAAGTAAAGACAAGCTAGGGGAGAGTAAGTGGAAACAAAAATTATGAATTTTGAACAAGATTTGAAGAAGAAAAATGAAATCAAAAAGGGTACAGCTGAGACATAAAGTGACTGATGCAGAAAATGGAATGGGTCAAAAATGGGTGAAAATGAAACTGAATGTAAAAACTATTTATGCAGGTGTACTAATTAGCCTATGTGAACTAAAATGTGTACAATCTAATAACTAAAGTGAACAATTACTAGATTATGCTATAACTACTTATAAAAGCACGAATATGAAGTAAAATCCAAAATATATATGCAAATGATGTATAGCTACTCTAAACTACTGAGGATGGCCTGAAATCTATTCCTAAGATCAAATGAGAGCTAACTTAAATTGGATTTATGGCCAAAACAGTCTCAAACCTACATAGTGCAATAGTGCCAAACACCCCATAAAGGGTGGACTGTGGGAATTTTATACTAAAAATGAGATTTTTAAAGCTTAGACTTTGAAACTAAATGAATGTAAAAGCTATAACTAGCCTAAGTGAGCATACGTAAACAAGAAATAAGCACTAAAAACAAGTAAATTTGAAAAGGGCAATTAAGATTAATGATAAATATGACAACTAAATAAGGAACACTTGAAATTGTATTGAATGTTTCATAAGTACATAAGCTTAAAAATGATAAATTAAACTATACTAAACTATTTCTATTCTAAAAACCTACTCATAATTCCTAATACTAAAACCTACTGCCTCATACTTTTTGCTACAAGCTATATATATATAACTGAGATAAAAAAGGTTTCATCTTCTTTTTGTCTTGTTCTTCTTGTGCTTGTTGTGTGAGAAGGATCAGCGTTGCACCCATCTTGTGCTTTCTATTGGCTTATCATAGCCATAGGATTGGCTTGGTACCCACTCATAAAATTCTTGGCCGTTTGATTAAAATTACCACTTGGATGCTTTTGTTAGGAAACTACTTACCCGTTGTTATTATTCTTATTATTTAGAATACTTTTAGTATATATGGATTCCTTTTATCTATGATAATAATTGTAACAAAAGCTATGTTCCAACATTGTAGGTTCTTGGGAAAATTAAAAAAGAAAGTGACGAATAAAGCTAAGGTTGAAAGTTCAATTGCCAATGCCTACTTAATTGAGGAAACATCAATGTTTTGTTCACATTACTTTGAACCTCATGTGAACACAAAGATGAATAGAGTGCCTCGAAATGATGATGGAGGTGATGATGAGCTTTATGAAGGAAGTATATCTTTATTCAAGTGTTCCGGTCGATTATCTGGGCAATCAAACAAAAGACGTTTAGGTGATCAAGAGTATGATGCTGCTAGAACTTATGTGTTACTGAATTGTGCTGAGATTGAACAGTATGTCAAGTAAGTATCATACATTCATCTTTGTTAATGTAATGTTGAGCGAGTCATTTTTACTAATTTAAAATTTATACTCAAGGATATTTGTCGAAGAGATAAAGGCAATTGAACCAAATTTAACTGATGTGCAAGTTGACACTAGGCTGGAGCGTGAATTTGCAAATTGGTTTAATGACTATGTAAGTGTTTTACCTTTTCAACTTATATGGATACCACTTATAATTATATGTAAATTGGATTAACTTCAATTTCACTATTAATTTATAGGCACGCGATTCAGGTAATGTTGATAGTCAAATTATAAAAGATGTTGCTTCAGGGCCTTTGAGAAGTGTGGTCACTTATCCGGTATATTTTGTTAATGGGTACAAATTCCACACTAGTGAACATGGTTCGGGTAGATTAACATACAATAGTGGAGTTTGCCTAAAGGGTTCTAATTATAGTGATGAGTCAACTGATTATTATGGCATTTTAGTGGAGATTGTGCAATTAGAGTACCCAGCTCTCCCGATTAAAAGAGTTGTATTGTTTAAATGTGATTGGTTTGATCCAACGCCAAATGTTGGAATGAAGGTTCATAAAGGGTACAATCTAGTTGATGTTAACCATAAAAGAAGATTTAACAAATATGAACCCTTTATTTTGGCTAGTCAGTCATCACAAGTCTATTATATGTCATATCCAAGCTTACGGCGGGATAAAGTTGATTGGTGGGTTGTGTCTAAAGCCAAACCTAAATCATTTATTGATCTTCCTGGTGTCAATTTGGCTTTCCAAGATGATGAAGTCAACACACATTCACTTGATGATGTTGATACAGATGATAGTGATGATGCTTCTTTAGGAGATGATAGTGATGATGCGTTTTTAGGAGATGACACCGACTAAATTATGCTTTCTAGCATTTAGTTATTTGTTTTGTTTATACATATTGCTTTGTATCTTTTAGAATCTAAGCGATTGGATTTTGAGAAAAATAAGCATTACTACTCTTGTGATTTATTTTATGTAAGTGTTATTTCATTATTTGGATAAACTAGAACTCAAGTGGAGCTTAAGTCGACCTTTTCACAAGCAGAGTTCATTTATCTCACAAATAGCTTCCTACATTTACAACTTTACTTTTATCTAATATTACTATGCATATGCTTATACGAAACTTGAAGTTAAGCTATTCAAGACATAACATTTTGGATTTGGTTATGCTGTAAAAAAAGTAGATTAGTTAGTAAGAGTATTAAAACCTAACGAGACAACCCATTTGCAAAAGAAGAAAATCGATATGCAACTCATGTTTGTTGATAAACCCAATCTAATGAATAAGTTTCCTTGTAGGGTCAGTTGTGAGTGCAAAAGTAATCGGAAAAATTTAAAGAAAACAGATTTATTTAATAACTGACGTTGATAATAAAATAATAATAATAATAACGGGAAGTTATATGAAGCTCGAGCTCAGTCAAGTTAAATCGATTAAGCTTAAGTTAATCTTGAGCTTGAAAACTAATTAATTAGTTTTGAGTTAAAAGTCAAGGTCTGGCTGAGCTCGTTTAATTAGAGCTCAATTGGCGCTTAAGTCGACATTTTCACAAGCTGAGTTCAATTATCTAACAAATAGCTTCCTTCATTTAAAACTTTACTTGTATCGAATATTATTATGCTTATGCTTATAAGAAACTTTTAGTTAAGCTATTCAAAGACATAACATTTTAGATTTGGTTATGCTGTAAAAAAGTAGATTAGTCAGTAAGTATATTAAAACATAATGAGAAAACCCATTTACGAAAGAATAAATTTGATACACAACTCATGTTTGTTCCTAAACCCAACCAAACGAATAAGTTTCCTTGTAGGGTCTGTCGTGGGTGCAAAAGCGATCGAAAAAATTAAAGATGGAAAATTTATTTAACAACTGACCTTGACAATAAAATAATACAGTAATAATAATAACGGGTACCTGTATGAAGCTCAAGCTCGGGCAAGTTAAATCAATCAAGTATTAAGTTAATCTTGAGCTCGAAAACTAACTAAGCTTTGTGTTAAAGTTCAAGCTTGGGTTGAGCTCGTTTAATTAGAGCTCAAGTGGAGCTTAAGTCGACCTTTTCACAAGCAAAGTTCATTTATCTCAAAAATATAGCTTCCTACATTTACAACTTTACTTGTATCGAATATTATTATGCATATGCTTATACGAAACTTGAAGTTAAGCTATTCAAGACATAACATTCTGGATTTGGTTATGCTGTAAAAAAGTAGATTAGTCAGTAAGAGTATTAAAACCTAACGAGACAACCCATTTACGCAAGAAGAAATTCGATACACAACTCATGTTTGTTCCTAAACCCAACCAAATGAATAAGTTCCCTTGTAGGGTCAGTCGTGGGTGCAAAAGTGATCGAAAAAATTAAAGATAACAGATTTATTTAACAACTAACCTTGACAATAAAATAATACAGTAATAATAATAACGGGTACCTGTATGAAGCTCAAGCTCTGGCAAGTTAAATCAATCAAGTATTAAGTTAATCTTGAGCTCGAAAACTAACTAAGCTTTGCGTTAAAGTTCAAGCTTGGGTTGAGCTCGTTTAATTAGAGCTCAAGTGGAGCTTAAGTCGACCTTTTCACAAGCAAAGTTCATTTATCTCACAAATATAGCTTCCTACATTTACAAACTTTACTTGTATCGAATATTATTATGCATATGCTTATACAAAACTTGAAGTTAAGCTATTCAAGACATAACATTTTGGATTTGGTTATGCTGTAAAAAAAGTAGACTAGTCAGTAAGAGTATTAAAACCTAACGAGACAACCCATTTTCAAAAGAAGAAAATCGATATGCAACTCATGTTTGTTGATAAATAACGATTGTGGTTGCAAAAGTGATAGGAAATTTTAAAGATAACAAATCTTGAGCTAGAAAAATAATTAATAAGCTTTAACTTAAAAGTCAAGCTCGGGTTGAGATCAAGTGGAGCTTAAGTTGACTTTTTCATAGGCTAAGTTCAATTATCTTACAAATAGCTTCTTTCATTTACAACTTTACTTGTATCGATTATTATAATGTCTATACTTACACGAAACTTGAAGTAAAGCTATTTAAGGCATACCGTTTTGGATTTGGTTATGTTGTAGAAAATGGGAAAAAACTTAGTAAACGTATAAAAACCTAACAAGACAACTCCTGTGTGGAAGAAGAAAGATCTACAATTGTTGTTTGAATGTTAGTTAGTACCCTAATAACCTGATCGACTCAAACCCGACAAATCCGCTTAATAGGTCCGATTACGAGTCAAATTATTTTCTTTGAACATCCTATAGACCCGATAATCTGATTAGCGTGACTAATAATTCTAATTCATAATAAAAAAATACTAATGAAGAGGTAAATAACAATAATAATTAGAGGTGTTACTCGGGTTGACCCGATCAGGTTTGGGTCAATTCAAGTTGGGTCAATTCGGGTTGAAGCTAATAAAGCATACCTGAACCCAACCCTGTTTAGAAATCGGGTTAATCGGTTTGAGTCAATTTAGGTCGGGCCAAATCGGACCGGGTCAACCCGAATAGAAGTAAAATGATTTAAAAATGGCTTACTTAAATGTATTTACATTGGAAAAGTGTTAGTCAAGTCATGTTGATCGGGTTCAGATCAATTCGGGTCAGTTCAATTCGGATAGAGGCTAAAAAGTTATACCCGAACTCGACCCTATTTAGAACTGGGTTAGTTAGGTTGACCTGAATTAACCCGAATAAAATTATAGACCCGAGTAACCTGAACCGAATAGGCTTAATCGGGTTCAGGTCGGCGTTTTTGAAACCCCTAAGTAATAATTATAATATATACTCTATAGTATTTACTTATCATAAAACTATATTTTATAATAAAAAAACGAATGAATATAGTGTGAAAAGTGAATAATAAAACTATAGGTCATTTATCAAAGTTTTTTATAACATACACTACAAGACATACGGTTACTGACTTATTTGGCGCCCCTAGATATGTGGGGATCGTGGAGCAGGAATGAATCCTTCCACAAAAGGTATATGTTGCGGTTTATGAGATACAATACACATTCAGGAAGCTCTAGGTGAAGGTATGTTCATACTCCATTCACTATTTTAGTTCATAACTTGTGCTAATTAGTCTAAACTAACCTTTTAATTTAATGTTAGGGTGCTTGATTCATTGAGTTTTATTGCATGATTAAAGTTAATTAGGTTTATTTTTACTTTACACTTTCATGTAAAAAACCTAGGGTTCTTTGAATTAGATTTGATAACTGTAATTGGATGGGTCAATGAACTACATCTTTGATTGTGTTTACCATTTATTTCAATTGTGAACCTACTGCTTGAACCCACAATTATAAATCCTAATATCAATTGGAATTGGGAAAATTATAGAAAAAGAGATCAGGTTGTAAACATATTCAAGAAAATTATGAATGCTATATTTTGTCTTATGCTACTCTTCGTTTAAGAAAGCTACTTGAAGGGGGTGTTTGTCTCGGCTTATTTAACGGGCTTATGGCTTATTTGGTTTTCAGCTTATGTTTCATAAGCACATTTTTATGGCTTATTTTGAAACTTTCCAATTTATATAAACTTATCATGACATGATACGCTTATAAGCCGAAAAGTTTCAAAATAATCCACAAAAAGTGAGATTATAAAACATAAGCCAAAAACTAAATAAGCCATAAGCCCGTTATATAAGCCGAGACAAACACCTCAGAAGTTAAAGGTCTGCTATTTTCTTTAAAGTACATATAATAATGGGATGAGCACGGGATTGGTACCATACAGAACCCGTACCGTTTTTATTCCCCGGCCAAAACTGTGGTACCATTCCCGAAACCAAGAGCCTTTCTGGTAGCAGGGGCCGAGGGGATAGGGTGGCAGGAGGGTGCCCAGCCTCCCCTAACTATCCTAGTTTGCTTAAATTGGCTTAGCCCATGGCCCATTATCCACTAATAAATCTTTCACCGCCCCTTTAAAAAATCATTGATATAATGATATTACAACAAAGAATGTTAGCGGCTGGAAAAAGTAAAACAACTTTGTGGTTTGTCTTCTAGTTTTATAACCTTAACCATCCTGTTTCTTCTCCTTTTGTTAGATCAGACATTAGCTATTTAAGGTTGTTGGTTCATTTTTTTTTTTATGTTTTTATTATCATCTTCTTTTTTTATTCCAATTTAAAAGTATAGATGTCTTTTATTTTTCTAATAGAAAGTTTATTTATGAATTTGTGAATTGCTTGATGTTAAAATTAACGCCATAATGAAACATTCAAAATTCTACTTATATTAACTATAAATTTGAGAGTGTATCATTGACTGCTAATATAGTATAGGTTAGTTTATTATGTTGGCCTTATGTTAACTATTGGCAAGAAAATACATGATTTATACTTCATGAAACACATACATACGCACAAAGTTATATTGTCTTCTTTCTTTTGCATAGTACAGAGCATTTGCCTTAAAGACCTGAACAACATGATAAGATGCATATACCATAGTCTTACTGATGATAGTTAAGAGTGCATGGGACGGGCCAATAGGGGTGTGTGGATCAGCATATTAGTTCAACACAGGCCCTTTGAATTCTGATACAAGTTACCAGTATATCCTGAATTATTACCGTATCGATTTTGGTTGTACCAGATTTTTTCAGCTTGTTTGATAGTCCTGGCACCGTACCTGGTATCGTGAGCCGGTACTGTTTTGGTTCCGGTGTAGTCCTATTTTTCCGATACCATTACTCATCCCTAACATATATAAGTGTTAAAATGTTAAAACTGGTATGTGTTACGTTGATGATGATTTAAAGCACATGTATCAGGTGACAAATCTTTTTTTAAAGTCTAATGTTGGATATAATTGTCATAAGTATGAGTGTCAAAAATCTCGACCCGACCCGGACCCGGACCCGGACCAGAATAAGGATATTCGGGTCGGGTTACTCGGGTTTAAAATCTAACTCGGGTCAATTGGGTCAACCCGATTAACCCGAATACGAACTAGGATCGGGTATCGGGTTCAAAATAGTTTGCCTACTCGGGTTCGGGTCAACCCGACTAACCCGAGTTTTTTTTTTCTTTTTCTTTTCCTATCTTTATTCATTTGAAAGGCCCAAGTTAATTGATCCATGTAGTAAAATTGTCCCACTTTCCATCCATTTCCCATTCAATTTTGTAACAGATTGTATATTACTGTAATAGAAGGTTACTTCAAGTACAATACATATCGTATATTTTGTAACCAGTGGTACATCTAGTATGGTATTATTGGCTTAGTGTGTGTTTCCATTATGTTTGTGTAGTATAGTATTAAGTTCAACGGTTTCTCTAAGTTTCAACCATGCAACTTGCCTACTGATGCAATGATACAATTTGCCTACTGATAGCAAGTTATGGTAAGTTGCAATTTGTCCAATGATGTAATAACACGTTTTTTGTCCATAGCTAGACTTTATCTTTCAATTTATCTATCACATGTAAACTGGTATCTATCTTTGGTTTGTTACACGGTTTATACATATATTGCATCATATTTATTGTGTTTAAACTGTTAATGAATTCAATCATGGATAGAATCACTGAATTGGTTTTTCATTATTAACTCAACATCTTATATAACCATTGTGCAATAAGTCTATAAGTATGCAACAAACAAATTGTGTGATTTATACATGTGTTTTTTAGTTGTTTAAGAAATCAAATTTTGTGATTTTGTAAATGGTACAAACCCAAACCCAACTTGACCTGATCTTGTTTGACCCGACCCGATTTGACCCGAACCCAACTAACCCGAGTTCAAATAGGGTCGGGTTCGGGTATGTATTTTTTAGCCTCGACCCGACTTGGACCCGATGATGAGTGCTCAAACACTCATCATTTTTATCGTATCTGGACTGCCAAAACATCCAAAAATACCCAAAAACGCATCAAAATACACAATTTATCCCAAAAGTGTGTTTTATATGTTTTAGATGCAAAATGTTTAAAAACAAATGAAAAACGAACAAAGTTTGCACAATTGGCAGTTTCAGTCCCTCAAGTTTCAAAATTTGGCAAAACTAGTCCCTGGAAGTTTAAAATGAAAGAAAAGTCAACCCAAGGCAAAGAAAAGTCAAAAATTATCAAAATAAGTCCTTGGGTGAAAAAGTTTGAGAAAATTACACTTTTACCCCTCAAAATCCAAAATTTACATAAATGGTCCCTGGAGTTTCAGATTTTGGCAGAATTGATCCCTGGTGAGATATTTTTGGATGGAAAACCAATTTTTATCCTTGGAAGTTTAAAAATATTCAAAATGAATCCTTGGATAAAAGTTTTTCACAAAATGGCAAGAATGATCCCTTAACTTTGAAAAATGTCATTTTTAGTCTCCGGGAAATTTTGAAAATTTGAAAAATAGAAATTTGGTTCTTGGCTCATTTTGTTCTTTGCATAATTGATCCTTGTGAGTACTTTGGGAACGTGACAACATCAGCCCTCAAACTTTTGGCTTGTTACAATATTGGTCCTTATGTGTTAATAATCCAAACGGATCCTTATTGTTAACATAAAACCCAAAACCAAATTAAACCTAAACCCACCAAACAAACCAAGCCCATCCTCACCTCCCTCAACCCACTTAAACCCTTAGCCCACCCAAAATCCTTACCCGGTCAAAATAATACTCCCTCCCTCTTTGACCGGTCAACACCCCTTCCACCTCAGCCATCCACATCACCCTCACCCCCTGCAAACGCCATCATCAATCCCTACCCTTCACCACCTTCATACTCCAACTTTCCCCCCCTTGCCTAACCAAACAATAACTAAACTCCAAAACTTACCCCACTGGCCTCAATAATCAAGGAAGCAGACAAAACCTTTTTTGGCGCCAAGAATTTGAACGGCTGAGATTGCAGCCCCCTCATCCAATGGCTCAAGTCAACTCTGGGATTCACTTCCTAGGGTTCCAAAACCCTAGTGAACCCATATAAAGAGAAAGAGATGCAGCAGTGCTCGGTGTGTAATTTTTAAGTTTAAATTGTAATTTTCGAATTCATGTAAAAGTTATCTTTTAAGTTGAATTATCTTGTATTCTTAGTCATATCAGTGTACTTTTAACTTTTGATTAATGAAATACAAGGTTTATGTTTAAACATTGTCATGTTTTAATATAATTTATATGTGTACCTTAATTAGTGATGAACTTGATTCCTACTGATTCATAAGCTAATATTTAGTATTAGCAAGGTTTTTATAAGTTGATTTGAGCATTACTTCTGCTTCAAGTTAAAGTTTCAAAGAAAACAAGAAAAATTAGTAAAAATAAAAATAAATAAAGAAAAAATAAAAAAAAATAAAGAAGAAAGGAAGGCAGAGATGGTTGGAAGCTAAGCTTGGATGGAAATTGGGTATTAGAGCTTTGTGGAAAGCCATAGGTGTGGTACTTGATCTTGGTTCTCAGATTTTGGCCTGATTCAAGTTGTAAGCAATTTCTTGATTTTTGCCATTTTCTGTAGTAGTTCTTAATTTAGCTTAATCTGTCTTGTTTTATGCTTATTTGGTGATTGTTAGTGATAATATAGATTAATATTGGTAGTTTGATTGTTGAAAATCTTAGTTGCTAGTAATTTCATTAGACAGTTAAAAATAGCATAGTTGTGTTTACTAGTTATAAGTTGTTGAAATCTGTGTTCTTGTGTTCATTAGATCTTATTACATCTGTATACAGTGTTTGGATTCAAACTCATGGTCTAATCAGAAAAATCACAAGTTAGCTTTTGATAAGGGGTGTTTGGTTTAGTCCACTGTTGAGGTTTCTTGTGGGTGTTTGACTTGGATACTTGTTTCATTAACTTGCATCAGGTTTAGTTAGACCTTAGGAAGTATAAAATTGGCAACCTAAACATTAGAAAGTCAAAACTTCAATTAATCCAAGCTTATTAGTTAACTGTTAGAAATTTGGACTTGAATGTACATCATGTTGGTTCATTAGTGTTCAATACAGCTTAATTTAGTCTTAATAAGTCTTATTATATCATCATTAGTTAGTAGGATTCATCACAAATTCACAAAAGTCAAAGTGTTTAGTTTTCTTTAAAAGTCAAAAGCTGTCTCAGTGAATTTTGATCAAACTTTGGAGGTCTGTAACTTGTTTGGTATAAGGTTTTAGAGTCTGAGCTTTTACAAGCTTAATCTCTACCACCTTGTTGATTTTTAAGATTTTTTCTAGATTTTATAGATTTTGTTTACTGGGTCCCACCAGGCCTCAAAGAGACCTGCAGGGCAAGATACTTGCCCTGTCTCAGCAGTTCACCCTCACACCACCACCTTTTGTGGTGGTTTGTGGCCACTACAGTGGTCCAAAGCCATTGTTTTTGGTTCCCCTCAACCCCCCTCCTACCAGGGAGTGATTTTGAACCCTTTGTTTGACCCCTAAGCCTGTGGACCCCACCTGAAATTGGTAATGAACTTTGTCCCACAACTGCCTCAGAAACCAATAAGCAAAGTGCTTATTTGAGCTTTTTGGCTTATTCAGCCAACCCATTGTGCTTTTATCTGCTTATTCTTGTTCTTTGGACTCAGAGAAGCCATACTCAATCATTGTGGACCCCACATCTCACCATTTGAGCTAAAAACACTCCACAGTCAACAAAAGTCAACTGTGGGTGTAATAAGCACTTCAATTGCTTATTCCTTGGGTTAAAATAAAAGTGTCTTTATTAAAAGTGGCTGTTTTTAGTTTATAATTAGTTTAGAAAAAGAAAAAATAAAAAAAAAACCAATTTTAAAAATAGTGATAGCTTCTATTTAATAGGATTTATCAATTTATTTTTCTCTTTAATTTATTTCTAAGTAATATATCATTTTTATATTTTTAGAAATTCCATTTTGGGTTAAAATAATTTTATAAATTTTTCCAGATTTTTATTTTGTCTTTTAGTGGTTTTTCTAATTAATTTTAGTTTAATTTAGTTTTAATTAATATTAATCAATTAAATAGCATAATTAGATTTTATATAGTATAACCTAGTTTTTATAATTTTTCTAGATTTTAATTTAGTTAAAACATTTTTATAAATTTTTCTAGAATTTTTACTGTTCATTTTCTATTTTTTATAATATAATTAGTTTAATTAGTAATCAATAAGTAATTAGAATAATAATTAATTAATTAGCTTAAAAATACATAAAATTAACTTTTTATAATTTTTTAGGATTCCTGTAATGGTTAATTAGATTTGTAAAATTTTTCTTAATTTTCTAAGCCATTTTAGTATTTTTAATAATTCTAATTAGTTTTAATTAGTATTAAATAGATAATTAGTAATTAATTAATAATAAATAATTAAATAGTGTAAAAATAATTTTTATTTTTCTTAAAATTTTCTTTAATTATTAGGATTGTAAAAATATCAATTTTACACTTTTAACCCTTCCCGTCCTTCAGTTGTACTTTTTGTTTTGTGCGTCTGTATACGTTTTTTAATTAAAACGTACGTTTTTAGTTTTTAGCTCAAAACTTCGTAATCTAAATTCCCGTAATCAATCACGTAGCTTTCCTAAGCTATATTTGTTAATAATTTCCAAATAATTCTGATCATAACCCTTTTCTGTGAATAATTACCCGATCACGAATACGCTAAAGTTACAATTCACACTTCAACGGGACTTAACGACCCGGGGAAACCTTATACTTCCGCGGAGCATTGATCTAGGCTATTTGACTTTGTTGACCATTCCTTGGTCAATATAAGTTAGGTGGTTTAGGCTCAATCACCCAACCCGTTTAACCTGAACCCGACCAACCCGACCCGATTAACACCCTAGTCATAAGTTAACATGAACATAGGATATCATTTAGAATTTACTTGTGTTGAGTTACTGATGTTGTGTTAGGATTTACATTTGCTAAGTTGATAGGAACGTATATATTGTGTTAGTTACTCATTTATAAAAGTACATGTATCTTGCTTTAAAGTACGTATATCTTATTTTAAGTCTGTTTTAAAGTCTAATTTTGGATATCATTATCTCAGAAAGTTCTCACATTCCTTTATACTTGAAAACTTTCTCCTTGTAGACATGGCTAGATGAAGGAAAAGGCTTGGAGCAGGAGCGAGTAGGCCTCATGGCAGTGAAGGACAATCAACTGATATCCCTAACAATTCAACGAGGGAAAGGCTTGGAGCAGGAGAGAGTAGGCCTCATGCCATTGAAGGACAATCAAATGATATCCCTAATAATTCAACGAGGCAAACGCTTAGAGCAGGAGGGAGTAGGCCTGAAGGACAATCAAATGATATCCCTAATAATTCAACTATCAATGACGGGACCAATCAAACAACGCCTGAAAACATCATTGAGAACTCAGATAATCCTTCAAATGGAAGAAAACAAGTGCAAGTTGTGAATGGATTGTAAGTACTGTAAATTTATAATTTGAGCATCACAATTTTATTTATTTATTTATTTATTTTTCCTCTGTTACTTCATTCTATTTTTCACCACTGTAACAGATTCGACAAATCTAGTGTGTGTTCGCGAGAGATTACAAAGATATTTAAAGAAAAAATTGATGATATCGGGTATACTTGGACAAAGGTGTCTCAACCTACAAAAGACTTTTATTTTGGAGAATTTAAGGTTAGATTTTAATTGTTTTTAAGATTTATATTTCTTTTTATAAATACTAATTATTTGAATTTATAACAGAAACATTTTTTATGGGATCCGGAAGCCGAGACAAGCGTGAGGGTTGCATGGGATGCAAAAGCTTCTGTACGCTATATTGATTTTTTCAGAGACATAAGGGCTAAAATGGCGAAACCTGTATTCATGATTGACAATGCATGGACAAATTTCACATCTTATTGGGGAACATCAAAGTATAAGGAGATCCAAGAAAAAAAAAATACACAAAATCGTCTAAAAGGAGAAGGTTCCTCAACTCATACCGGAGGGTCAATCTCATTTCGCGAGCACGCAAAAAATCTAGTAAGTATATTAATAAGTATTGAAGTCATCGGGAATTTGCTCTACGTACGACAGTAGCATATAATTGTATTGAGTTACTTGTATGTGCAGCTAGATATTACTTAAAACTTTTCCATAGTTGTTCCAGTTTGATGCGAAGATTGTTAAATTCTATTAGGAATTTTGAAGGTCGTAAAAGAGTATTAAAGCATAGTTTTATGGGCATATGCATGTGTGAAACACCTTAAGTTTATGTCAAGTTGTGATCAAGATCAGGTTAAAGTTTTCACTGAGATATCTGTCATTTCTTACTCTGCATATTAGTCTGTCATGTCGTGTCTGCAAGATCAGTGTTCTCTGCAATTAGTCTGTCAAGTTGTGTATGCAAGATCAGGTATACAGAAGCTATATCGAAATGCTCTGGTAGTATTCTTTTTGTTTTCTAGGTTTCATAAGAAAATTTTGTTCTTTGGTGGGATTGGTAATATGTTGTAGTGGTCTTTTAGTTTGTTTGGTCATATGTTATAGTATCAGTTTGCAATCATTACTATCATAGCAATATGTGTCCAAATAATTTTTAATCTCTTCTTTATGCATATGTGATGTAGGAATCTGAATACAAGCGTCCGCCTACGGGATTTGAGCTTTTTTTGCATACTCATACCAACGGCCATGATAAGAAAACATTTATTAATGAGAAGTAAAAAACAATCAATGTAAGTTCTAATATCCTCATTATACAATATTGTTGTTAGTTCTATCATTACTCATGATTAAATCTACACACTTATAGGATAGCGTGTTGCGTCTAACGCAAGAAAGGGAGGAAAATCCGGCTTTTGCAGAAAGTCAAAGTCATGTAGATGAAACAACACTTTACAGTGCAGCAGCAAGTGGTGCAAAGAAAAGAAACCTGTATGGTGCTGGATCAAAAAGAGTTGATTATATTACAAATTCTGGAAACAAAACAACTGTAGTTACTAAGGTAAACGACGGGTAGGAGAAAAAGTTTAAGAAAATGGAGAGAAAGATCAACAAATTAAGTAAAACTCTTGAGATTGTGTGCAATCGTTTCAATATAACCCTTCCAGATTGTGATTCTGATGGTGAAAGTTCTGATGGAGGAGATATTCGTCCAGTTCCCACTACTAGTCACTCCCAAGCTGGTGGAAGTGAGGAAGATGACCATGATAGCCGCATGATTGTGAGTTGATAAGTCATATTTATCTTTATATTAGTTGTTTTGAGACATCTTTATGATGATGGTTTGTTCTTGTGAGTTTATTTTATTTGTTTTGAGACATCATTAGAATGATGGTTTGTGCTAATTAGCAGACTTAATATATATGTAAGAATGATCTATTTATTATCGTGTCTTTTATATTTCAAGAATATTTGTGTTAAATGTGTGGTTTTTATATTAGATGTTACAGATTTTTCACATTTTAAATATTAAAATAAAATCATAATTTACCCATATATTTACCCATGCATTATTCACAATGTGACGTAAATATTTAGCCACAGTTTACTCACAAACAGTAGTGGGTAAGTTAGCTACGAATATACCCACAAAATATTCATGACAAAGATGTCATGTTTGCCCATGACATTTACACATGGTCAAATGCGTGGGTAAATTTTCCCACGGATTATCATGGGCAAGATTTCCCATGCTTTTTATACACGACTATATACGTGGTTAATTCTATTCAAGGATTGTGATGGGGGAGTTGACTTTTACACATGAATAGTTTTGTGGGCAATGTTAGCCACACAATACCCTCGAGTATATCTATGGGTGTTTCGTGGTGAGACAGAAAATCCCACAAACAATTTACCCATGAATGCCAAACAATCACCCACCAAGAATGACGTGGGTAAACTTACCCACAGTATGAAAATCTCGTGGGCAAAAAATTAGCATCGGAGGTTTTACCCATCTATAGAGAATTGTGGGTAATCCGTGGGTACTACCCAGTTACCTACGAAAATATGGCTTTTACCCACCAATTCTGTCCGTGGCTATTTTCCTGAATTCTTGTAGTGCCGCACGTTATTCCAAGTTAAAAAAAATAAAATAAAACAAAATAAAAATGTTTGCAACGTAAATTGTTTTATACCAAATATGTATTTTACAAATTTGTGTAAGTGTTCCTGTTCAAAACACTTCCTGATGAAGCATTAGTCTTGGTACTAGCGTTTTGTTTATTAAATTACATCTATAGCCTTAAATTTTTTTAATCAGAATTTATTTTAATGCGTATACGTGCTTTAAATTATTTTACACTTTATAATTATAGTTACAAATTTGTTATCAAACACTTTTATTAAAGAAAAAGATACTATTAACTGTTAATCTTACTGCTATATTTCGTCAAACATATACTCATAGATTTATTTTGTTAAGTACAAAACGGTAAACTCATAAACTCAGCGAATTGACATTGTCACGTACTTTTTATAAATTTAATAATTGTTAAGGCCATATTGTAGATTAAGTTGTCATAATATAATACTATAAAGTTGCAAATACGTAATCTAACATCAAAAGTAAAATAATTGGTAAAAAGATAAGATGGTAGGGTTCAATGTCTAAAAGCAATTGCACGCACTAGCGATTAGCGAATGCTGACAACTAGGCACGTCAATCTCTATTTTAAATCCAATTAGACATGATTCACTAATAGTAAAATTTTGCACCAAAGATAACCTACAAAATGCATGTCGATACTATTTGAAGTCATCGTCAATACCTAAAGGGGCGGTTGATTATAAGTTTATAACTCATTCTTAACGTGTGGATTCATAACGTGTGGTGTATGATTAAAACATACGATCATATGACCTACGTCGATTACCTAAAGGGACAGTTAACTACAACTCTACTATATGAAGTTTCGTCAAATTCCTGCATAAATTTATAATTTAAAATTAAAGCCTTCATACCTAGATTACAAGGGAATTAAAAAACCGTGTTGAGAAATAGTAAGCGGGTTTCTTGGGTCAAACATATGATTAAGCTTGACTTTAGCATAATTCTTTTCCCCACATTCGAAGTATAGTATAAGAAACCTAATTTATATGAAATATAACTATACACAAAAAATATAATTGTCTTTATTACGTTCATTAAACAATCTCAACGACTTTGAAATATTTAATTTGGTGTTTTTTTTCCCGACAATGTAAATTGAAAAAGGGACCTATATGCTAAACAAAACAGACCCACAAGAAAGTGAGGAAATTTCTGGTTTAAGGCTACAAATGATGGAATCGTCACATTTCAGTTTTCTCCAAGTGAGTAGTTTTATTTGTCTCTTTGCAGTGTTTTATGTAGTTAACCCGAGACTCAAGCAATCAAGCTAAGACGAGCAATCCCTAGATCATGGATATGTCATACTCAATTATATTAGTTACGTTCATTTGTTCAAGAGTTTTTATATGAAATTAAATATAAAGCTATTGAGTAGATAGACAAATTAATTATTTTTTAACGTCATTTCACACGAGTTTTATGTTGGCATCCCACACTTGCAAATTCACATTAGATTTTTTGGATCACATAATGCAATTTTATTTTCGTTATAGTAAAAGAAAAATAAATGCCGAGTCATGTTGTATAATAAAAGTAAATACATACATAAAAAATAGTAATCCATAAAAAGTTTAAATGAATTAAACATTAATCTATGGGCCTTTTGGTTAAAGCTTTAAAACTAGAAAATTACAATTCACACATGCTTATTCTTTGATTATATATTTTTTCAACGTCGAAATTTCTTTTTCACAATACTATAATCTTAAACACGTTTCATAATATTCAACAACTTTTTTCGGTAATAACATGTTGATAACTGAAATTGAACATCGCATTACCCGAGACTCAAGCAATAAAGCTAAGAGAAGCAATCCCTAGATCATGGATATGTCATACTCAATTATCTTGGTTACGTTCATTTGTTAAAGAGTTTTTACGTGCAATTAAATATAAATCTATTGAGTAGATTGAGGACTTAATTATTTCTTAAGGTCATTTCACACAAGTTTAATTTATGTTAGCATCCCACACTTGCAAATCCACATTAGATTTTTTGGATCACATTATGCAATTTTATTTTCGTTATAGTGAAACAAAAATAAATTAAACATGAATAATCCATAAAAAGTTTAAATAAATTAAACATTAATCTATGGGCCTTTTGGTTAAAGCTTTAAAAACTAGAAAATTACAATTACACACATGCTTATTCTTTGATTATATATCTTTTCAACCTCCAAATTTCTTTTTCACAATACTATAATCTTAAACCCGTTTCATAATATTCAACAAGCTTTTTCGGTAATAACATGTTGATCACTAAAATTAAACATTGCATTCGGGCTAAGAGGAGCAATCCCTAGATCATGGATATGTCATACTCAATTTTATTGGTTACGTTCATTTGTTAAAGAGTTTTACGTGTAATTAAATATAAATCTATTTAGTAGATTGATGACTTAATTATTTCTTAACGTCATTTCACACAAGTTTATGTTGGCATCCCACATTTGCAAATCAACATTAGATTTTTTGGATCACATTATACAATTTTATTTTTGTTATAGTAAAACAAAAATAAATTAAACATGAATAATCCATAAAAAGTTGAGATAAATTCAACATGAATCTATGGGCCTTATGATTAAAGCTTTAAAACTAGAAAATTACAATTACACACATGCTATACTTTGATTATATATCTTTTCAACCTCCAAATTTCTTTTACACAGGACTATAATCTTAAACAAGTTTCATAATATTTAACAAGCTTTTTCGGTAATTAATAACATGTTGATAACTGAAATTAAACATTGCATTACCCGAGACTTAAGCAATCAAGCTAAGAGGAGCAATCCCTAGATCATGGATATGTCATACTCAATTATATTGGTTACGTTTATTTGCTAAAAAGTTTTTGCGTGCAATTAAATATAAATCTATTGAGTAGATTGGCGACTAAATTATTTCTTAGTGTCATTTCACACAAGTTTATGTTGGCATCGCACACTTGCAAATTCACATTAGATTTTTTGGATCACACTATGCAATTTTATTTTCGTTACAATAAAACAAAAATTGATGTCGTCGTAAGATAAAAGTAAATACATATATAAAAAATGAATAATCCATAAAAAGTTGAAAGAAATTCAACATGAATCTATGGGCCTTTTGGTTAAAGCTTTAAAACTAGAAAATTACAATTACACACATACTATACTTTGATTATTTATATTTTCAACCTCCAAATTTCTTTTACACAATACTATAATCTTAAACACGTTTCATAATATTTAACAAGCTTTTTCGGTAATTAATAACATGTTGATAACTGAAATTAAATATTGCGTTACCCGAGACTTAAGCAATCAAGCTAAGAGGAGCAATCCCTAGATCATGGATATGTCATACTCAATTATATTGGTTACGTTCATTTGCTAAAAAGTTTTTGCGTGCAATTAAATATAAATCTAGATTGGCGACTTAATTATTTCTTAGCGTCATTTCACACAAGTTTATGTTGGCATCGCACACTTGAAAATTCTCATTAGATTTTTTGGATCACATTATGCAATTTTATTTTTGTTATAGTAAAACAAAAATATATACCGAGACATGTCGTAGATAATACTAAATACATATATAAAAAATGAATAATCCATAAAAAGTTAAATAAGTTAAACATGAATCTATGGGCCTTTTGGTTAAAGCTTTAAAACTAGAATATTACAATTCACACATGCTTATTCTTTGATTATATATTTTTTCAACCTCGAAATTTCTTTTTCACAATACTATAATCTTAAACACGTTTCATAATATTCAACAAGCTTTTTCAGTAATAACATGTTGATAACTGAAATTGAACATCACATTACCCGATACTCAATCAATCAAGCTAAGAGGAGCAATCCCTAGATCATGGATATGTCATACTCAATTATCTTGGTTACGTTCATTGGTTAAAAGAGTTTTTACGTGCAATTAAATATAAATCTATTGAGTAGATTGACGACTTAATAATTTCTTAACGTCATTTCACACAAGTTTATGTTGGCATACACACTTGCAAATCCACATTAGATTTTTTGGATCACATTATGCAATTTTATTTTCGTTATAGTGAAACAAAAATAAATTAAACATGAATAATCCATAAAATGTTTAAATAAATTAAACATGAATCTACGAGCCTTTTGGTTAAAGCTTTAAAACTAGAATTTACAATTACACACATGCTTATACTTTGATTATTTATCTTTTCAACATACAAATTTCTTTTTCACAATACTATAATCTTAAACCCATTTCACTTAATATAAATAAGTATTACTATGAGTTAAGCAACTTTGTATCTCTTTATGATTTTTTTTTAATTATTTTTATTGCTAAAAATAAAGAAGTAGAAATTATTTGGATACTAAAGCTGATTTTCAACTTAAAAAAAAATGACAAACACCCACTAAATCGCGTTTGTCGTCTCTTCATCGAATATAAGTATATACAAACGTGACAATCTAGACCTAAACAGGTCTAGACGAGTTTATATAAAAAGAAAATAATAACTTATACGTTAATGTTAGTTAAAACACAACTTTAAGGCTATGCACATTGGGCCTGAATTCATCGGTCGGTCAAGGCTGGTGATCGATTTCAACATCGGTCGAGGCTAGTGTGGCACACGGGTCAAACATCGGTCGAGGAACCAAAAAAAGAACAATCAGTCGAAACTTAGACCGATATTTTACACATTTTTTTTATTTATTATTATTATTTTTAGCTTGATCATCGATTGTGGCAACTTGATCATGTCTGGTTATCGGAGAGAGAAAGCTGATGTGACAGGGGATGACACGGGTCACCACTGTGCCCAACCTACCACTTACGGGTCTCACTTTCAAAATTGTTGGGTCATTATACTAACATGAATGTCATATTATTAATTTATTATATAAGTCCATCAAAAACTGTTTGGGTGTAGATTGTTTAAGGCGGTGTTTGTTTAAGCTTATATGTGGGCTTATAAGCTTATTTGATTTCGGCTTACATTTTACAAGCCTCAAATTTCCGGCTTATTATGAAACATATAAGCTTGTGGTGATTTAAAAAATATAAGCCCATAAATCTCAAAATAAACCAAAAAATCAGAGTTTATGAAATATAAGCCAAAATCAAATAAGCTAATAAGCCAAGCTTAAACAAACACCTCTAATTAATTAAGATGTAATTTGCACACTTTTATAAATGATTGAGAAACTCTAAATTAGAGTATATTGTTATTTATATCTTTACAAGATAAAAATAAGTAAAATTAAAAGACATTCTAATTTAGAATGTACCAATTATTTAAAAATGAAATCGGGTCGGTACCAGGGATGGTAGACTTACCAACCAAGTAAAAGTGTAAAACAAACGATCATTCCCAGAATCATCCGCCCAATTACCCGACTCTATTACCAATCTGTTGACTAGTAGAATATCAAATTTTTTTCTTTCTCTCTCTCTCTAAAAAATCAATCAATCATCCACAAACCCTAACTTTGGATCCACTCATCTTCACCCTCAGGTAACTAACTCATCTCTTTGATTTTATATATTTCTTTGTAGTTATCGATGATCTAATTGCTTATATTAATTTTAGCTTTTATTAATTGGAGGATTATTAATATGTTGCTTGTTCTTTAATTATACTAGATTCTAAGCTAAGTTTGATGATGAATTCATAATTAATTTATCATTCTAAACTAGGTTCATAATTAATTTAATTCACTAATGTTATATGTGGTGACAGAGTGCACGAAAGTCGAAACAGATTAAGATGATGACTTTTTACTGTGACTATGGAAACAATGTCTTAGGATGGTTTAAACTTTAAAACAGTGAAATCTTTGTTTCGAAGAATTCTGTGTGTTAGGAACAGGTCCGTTTTTATGTGGTTTACGAGTTGATAAAACCAGGTTATGATAGGAAACAAGTTATTTTATGGTCTATAAGAGGTTATGATAGGAAACAAGTTATTTTATGGTCTATAAGATAAATGCATGCTCGACTCTAGATATTATGAGACTACTTTGTTAACTCAATGAGTCGATGTATCATATCAGTCCAATTGGAACCTGTTGTGCTGTTTTTGTAATTTGTATTTTGGAATCATAAGCTTAAGTTGCTTTCTAATTTAGCTCGGGTTTTCATTTCTTTTTGCTTAAAAGATAGAATAAATTCTGCTATTGCATATTCCCATTTCCATGTTCCTTTGTCAATCCTCAGCCGGTAATTCAGTGACATGGTTACGCTGTTTCATAGAGTGAGATGCTACTTTTAATGATGCATGATTTTCTTCTTTCCATAGCTCTTGTGAATTGTTATTGTATTAGTAAAGTGCAAAAGTTATTCTAGTTTCCGTTTTCCGTTCGCTTCTTTTTTTGTGAAATGCATCCACTATATTCTACAGCCTTTTGATGTTTTTAGTTTAATGGAGTTCTCAGTTTATTTTCACTAAATAACCCAATGAAATGTGAAAGTTAAGGTCTAAAGTTTTGATTTTTAGAATTCAGGGTAGTCAGTTCCTAATGATTAGGGGAGAATAACCATGTGAATCATTTTCGGTGATTGTCGATCAATGAGGAAAGAGCTGTTATATTATTAACAGTTTATTTTTTATTATTTTATTATTTTATTATTTTTTATTTATTTATTATTATTATTATTATTGTTATTGTTATTGTTATTGTTATTGTTATTGTTATTGTTATTGTTTTTGTTTTTGTTTTTGTTTTTGTTGTGTGCTTCATATTAACCTGACATTTGAATATGTGTTTAATATCTGATTTTTGTTTCATATACATGGAATTCACTTATGATTCAGTGATCAACTATATAAAACTTGTCTGACTGTTTTTATTTGTTCATACATTTTATGTAACTGAAAACAAATACATCTATCAGGTATAATTGGCCAATGTTTGCACACAGTTTTTGAAATGTCAAGCAATATCGGTGAATCAACAATAAAGCCACCAGAAAGTTCTTCATCAAGGGACACTGGTAGCAACGATGCAGGGGATTTTGAATGCAATATCTGCTTTGAACTAGCTGAAGACCCTATCGTAACACTTTGTGGTCATCTCTTCTGTTGGCCATGCCTCTACAAATGGCTCCACATTCATTCACGTTCCCAAGAATGTCCTGTTTGTAAAGCACTTATAGAAGAGGAGAAATTAATCCCTCTATATGGCAGGGGAAAAACACAAACTGACCCACGGTCAAAACCGGTGCCCGGCCTTGAAATCCCACATAGGCCAGCTGGGCAACGTCCTCCAACTGCCCCTGCTCCTGACAATAACAACTTTCCGAATTTTGGGTTTGGAGGATTTATGCCCACAGCATCCGCACGGTTTGGTAACTTTGCAGTGTCTGCTGGTTTTGGAGGCTTATTCCCATCTTTACTTGATATGCATGTTCATGGAGTCCAAAATCCGTTACAGTATGGTCCACGACATGCTTTTGGACCTAGATTCCCAAGTGGATTTCATGGGGGACATCATCATGTTCATGATATTTTCCATTCAAGACGAGGAAATCAAGAGCATAACCTTCTGAAGACATTACTTCTGATGATTGGGTTTTTTGTGGTCCTTATGATGATCTTGTAAGTCGATCATAATGTTGAAATTAGACTATTAGTTCTTGTGTATTGGTTGGCATCATCTCGATGATAATGTGTTTATATAATACTTTGTAATTGCTACTCAATGATTCTACATCCGCTGGATATGTAGAACTTTCGTGTTACTTTTATCAAATCAAATGTGGAGTTGAGCTTATAGCCGTGTATAAAGCAACCACTTTACATTAAATAATATAAGCAAAGCATAAGCTAGTTTGTAATGCAACAAAAAGAGAATACAATTGACTTTGAGCATATGTTTCTGTGTATATATTCTTTCTTTTTCCCTATAGATATATATTTATGCTTATGAACAATTCTGTAACTAAGGTTGGAAAATGTAGTTTAATGTGAATATTCTTTGTACTTCTGAGCTTAGCAAGGAAATCTTCCTGTAAGCCGAATATGGTCAAGAGTGCTTCTGAGGCCGTATTTGAGTACAGACTTGTCCCCTTGTCTGAACCCATCTCCATATGCTGCAGATGTATCTGATTCTATCTGGTGTTTGAAAAACTCACCTAGTTGCTTCTCAAAATCAGATCTTTTCCCCTTTTTTGATGACTCCTGAGCAGGTGCAGATGAGGAAGATGAAGCAACATTTGTACTACTTGAACCAGCCATGATCTCAGAATCCAACCACATGTGAGCTAGCACTTGACAGATCCCTTCTTCGACATCAGGTGGAAGATTACTGTATCCTGTTTGTTTGCAGTTAAACCTCAAATTAGAACAACATAAAAAGATCTTTGCTGTCATAACAGGCTATCATTAGAGGTGAAAAGGTGCACGAGTTGGATAGCGGGTTAAGATGGGTTTGGGTTGATATGGGTCATTTTGATTATGGTCTGAAACAGGTGGGGGTAGGATGGATTGACCAACTAACATAGTTTTTTGTCCTTGCTGCCAGAATTTGTCATCATTAGAAGGGGCAATGTGGGCTGGTTGGGTAACGGGTCAAAATGGGTTTGGATTGGAATGTTTACATTTTGAAGAATGTTGTGAAACAGGCAGGGTCATATTTTGCATAAGTTCCCTTTTTATTTTTTATTTTTATTTAATTATTTATTTATTCACAAAATACACATGTTAATTATATTTAGAAAACGATTTAATTACAATATAAAATACAAAGGAAGTTTTACACACTAAAATTAGACAACTTGCTTGACCCGTTCCTATTTTAGCTAATCTACTATTATTTGACCCATTTTGAAAAAACAACTCCAAATTGGGTTGAAAGCTCAAGATTGCCACCACTAGGATTTGAGAGTAGTAAACTAAGAAAATAAAGAGAAAAGTCAACCTTTGAGCCGGAGCCATGCATGCATCATTTCATGAGCCAATATCGAACCGGTCAATAACCTGAATTCATGACAGTCCCACATCATTCCTCATATAATTAAGAACATCATATGCACAAGTCATGAATAAACAGTTACCTTGGGAGACTATACAAGATGAGAATAGCTGTCACTTCACATTTACGAACTAGCTTATAAGGTTCTGCAAAGATATCCATTATCCGCCCTGCCCCAACTCTCGGCCGCCTTGTTATCTGATGTTTTCAGAAGGAACATTATAACTCAAAACCCAAAAAAAAAAAAAAAAAAAAAAAAAAAATCTTTTTTTTTACTGTTTTTAGTGACAAGTAGGAGGATAATGTTCATACAGTGCTGATGGTTTGTTCTTCTGATAGACAAAGTCCCCTAGTTTCTGGCATATGATGATGAACTCCCTGCCATCATTCAAGGATTCAGTTAAATGATCAAAATGAAAAACTATAAACTATAAAGTTTTAGGATTTTACTCACATTCTTTTCACCTTCCATGGCCTCATTTAGAGCCTGTCTTTCAACCAACAATAATGGTACTTGTTGCTCAATTTTCATATTTAATCCTTCATAGAAATCTTGAATTTCCAGGTACAGTGGCTGGCATTCATGAGTATCCATTATTGCAGAGTCAAGGCACTCAAGGCATAGCTTCCGACCGTCATCTAACAACAAATATTTCGTATCTCTTGCCTCCATCCGTTCACAGCTGCAGCATCGAGGCGTCCTATCATGTTCGTGTGACGGGCAGTACTTCTGTTGCCAGAAAGGATGTGCCCTGTACTCGATTAAACCAGCTGCATTCGTAGGAATCTGCACAAATCATCAACATTTAATTCCTTCATCTCATCTCTTAAGGGTTATAAGAAAAATGATAAATTTGAATATTTAATATAAACTTACAAAGTTCTTGCAAACATCACATTTTGGGTGATGGTGTTCTTTGTAGCATGATTTGTGAAACGGTTGGTTTTCAGACATGGAGAACTACATACACAAAAAGCAAAGTCGGTTCAATTTGACTATTCATGTTCACTTAAGTATTAACATCAGGAATGTAGTCAAGTTTGACCTCGTAATCAGATATTGGCAAATTGCATGCGTGACAACGGAAGCATTCTGGATGCCAAAGTCCTCCCATGCAATTCAGAAATCTCCCATGCCCAATTTCTGCATTGCAACCAACACATACCCTGCATTTGAGTGATGGTTATGTCCTGTGTGGACTAAAGTACAGGTTCTCATACATTGTAATAACTGTTTCTCTTCATGTACCTGTATCCACCGGCATATGAGTATGGCAGAGGTGGAAACACGTTTCCATAATTGTTTCGTGGTGGTGAGTCCGGCTTCAAACTTTCTTGAATAGCCTTATCAAGTTGTTCATCGTCTTCCATGTTATCATCATCATCTTCTTCTAATAGAATCAGTACACAAAACTGTATCAGACTCCCTAAATTCATTATTCATTCTTAAATGACTGAATCACTAATACATTTCTACTCACCAATTACTTTTTTTCCTTTATCGTCTTCTTCAGATGGGGAGCTTGATGCTGTTTCATCTTCTTCTTGATGGGAAACCGTCTGTTTGTTATCATCTTCTTCCGATGAAATTGAATGTTCTTCATCATATTCATCACCATCATCATGATCATGATCAACATCTTCATCTTCATCTTCTTGTTCATTTTCATCCTCATCCTCATCCTCATCCTCATCCTCATCCTCATCATCATCATCATTCTTTTCTTCTTCTTTTTCTCCTTGTTCTTCTTCATTGCCGTCGTCGTCTTCTTCTACAACAGAAACCATACTTTTTGCGTCTTCTTCTAAAAGGGAAAGTGCAATAGCTCGATCAATTTCTTCAATGTCAAAGTCTGATAGCGTGTCCTACATCGACATAACAGATAATGAACAAATGCAAACATAGAAACTTGAACAAGAGTCTTAACAGTTTGTACCACTGTAGTTGGTGGACACTCCCACCCATCTCCATTTCTCCCATGGTGCTTTCTTGAGTATTTATCACTAGAACTAAACCCTTTAATAATTTTGGTCAGCCAGCCCATGACAAAAATCTCCACAGAATTCTGTTTATCAATCTTTTTTCTGCACGCCACACCATTCTCGTAAGTACTACATACGAAAAATGTATATACTAATTCCAGAACTGTCAAGATAGAAACTTTATAACCAAATGAGAGCAAAGAAAATACCAATGAACCAAGATTAACAGTTTTGACTTACCCGATTGGCGAATTGAGCCAACTATGTTTCTTTTTACAGACAGACAATGATCCAAAAAAGATTAAACAATTGCATGGACACCTCAATTACAGCAATGCAAACCTCAATTCCCAATTGTAAATTGTGTCTTCATCACATACTAATTGTTTATAAATTTGGATCAAAGAGGGCAGTTTGTATGATGATGATTAATGCATATTAAATTTCAACCTCCACCAACCGAATCAATTATGTAAATAAATTGCTCAACTAATTCATAATATATATAAAAAAAATAAATAAATAAACATCTTCCAGATATACTTTGTCGGCTATTCAATACATAACACACAATACAAAAAAGATAAAAAATATTTAAAAAGGAAAACTCACCTTCAAGAAACCGTGGAGCATGATGAATCCATCAAAAAAGATCATCAAAATAGATTAAAAATCAAGTTTTGTGAGTTCCCACATTCCATATATACTCAAAACCTGTTAAAAACATCATTAGAAGAACAATATCAATATCAAGAAACATAAGATTAAGTGGAAATAAAGAGTTAAGAAGAAAAAGATAATTAATGATTGGTGCAACTTAGAACCTAAGTCAAGCAAAACAAAAAAAGAAGATGGTGAATAGTTGAAAGACAAAATTTCAAAACAATAATCATAATAAAAAATCATCATATCATATGTTGCAAATCATATATTTTGTACCTTAGAATCAATACTGGCAAATGGGTATTGAAAGAAGTTCACTACACTTTTTATCATCTGAGTGTGGGACCTTTTTGGCCCAATATTCCTATATTTAGACCATTACATGTCAATTTTTCAAATGAAATTGTTTGCTCTTTTACATCCCATTGATGACAGAAGGGATGAAGATAATAAAATAAGTGTATTTGTTTTGTTTATGGCATGCCATTGTAGTATTCTTTTGCTAATATTAAAAAAGAAAAAAAAATGTTTTGTTAACCGCTATGGGTTTCTGTTTAAACGTACTTTAATTAAAAATTTTGCACTAATTGAAGTAGCATATTCCATAATTATATATATATTTTCATTTTAAACATGAAATGTGATATTAAATATGGAGTGTTTAGTGTTCATTTAATGTAAAAATTTTAATTAAGGTATATTTAAACACAACTTCATCATTTGTGGTTAAATATATTAAGTAACTAGAGTATCTAAGTTTTGTACCAATTTTAAAAAGTACACGGAAAATTATAGCAACAAAATTTTATAAAAGCAAACAATTATTGCTATGATATTAGACTGAAATACGGAACGACATTAGAAGCGGGAGTGGGATCGGGAGCAATGAGTCTATAAAATATGAAAAAGAAATAATATAGTTGATTTAAACAACAAAAATATTAAATAAATGGCAAATGACACAAAAAGCCACTAAACTTAGGGTTCGTTTTCAATCATGGTACTACTATTTTTTTCTAGCATAAAAAGGCGCCCAATTAAAATTTTCAACCAATTTAGGTTTTTTACTAATTTTCGTTAACCCACTTCGTTAGTGAAAAAAATATTTTCGAAAAGAAAAATTAGAAAAAAAAAAATTTTGAAAAAAAATTTAAAAAAAAATTGATTTTTTTTTTAAATTTAAAAAGAAAATCAAAATTCAAAAACTTTTTTTTTTCAAAATTAAAAAATATTTTTAATTTTTTTTTTCAAAATTAAAAAGAAAAACTTTTTCGAAAATATTTTTCTTCGAAAAAAAAGTAATAGAAAAAAAAATTCAAAAATTTTTTTGAACAAAAAAAAAAATAATAAATAAATAAATAAAAAAATAAAATCAAAGACCAAACATGTACTTCACTAACGAAGTGGGTTCACGAAAGTTAGTAAAAAACCTAAATCGGATGAAAATTTTTGTTGGGAGCCTTTTTATGCAAGAAAAAAATAATAGTATACCCTGATTGGAAACGGAATTAAGTTTATTGCCTTTTTGTGTCATTTGCCCATAAATAAAATATCACAATTTACTAACCCCATTTCTGTTTAAAACTTGTTTAACAATAACATCGACGTTTTTCTTATCATTCATTTTCATCGAATATGTATCAATTTTAAACTAATATATTAATAAAGAATAAGTTGCAATATGATGTCTTATATAGTAGAATTTGTGAATAAACTTTGAAAAATTATTAATGTTGGGATTAAGTAAAAAAAAATCTACTTTATTTATTTTTTATTTTTTTCCTTTTTTTTTTTTTTTGAAGTTACATTCAAGAAAAGTTATCATGCATATTTTTTGAATTTTTTGTGTGAACATTACTAAGCTATTTTATTAAGACAATATTGTTTGAATTTTTATCTATAGACATAAAGAGAAAAATAATTGTTCAGATTAAAAAAACGTAAAAAAAATGAGTAATGTTGTAAGACTGAAATACCCCTACTTATATAAAGCAATGCAATCTTTACAATTTAAATACTTAATTATAATTTAAACCACTAACTTTCTTTACTCTCACTCCACACTTATATATACATAAAAAAAAATTGCACACACAAATTAACGCTACAATATGAAAGGATTAGTGTGCAAAGTACAACGTCTCTCACTACTGGTCTTGATATAAATGTCGAAAGGTCACATCGGTGTACACTAAAAGAAACATGCAAACGGAAAAGAGAAAAGAGTAACAAAATGAAGTTGGAATGAAGAGAAAATGAAAATACGGTAATATTATCGTAAAGGGGTAAAATGGAATATATAAGGCGTATATATTTATCCAGGATAAATATATTAAATACATAAAAGGCAAAACCACAACCCTAAGAGTATGTGGGTCAGCCGAATCCCTCAAAGGGATTAAGTTTGGCAAGTTGTCAAAATTATGTACTTAGGGATATTTCTAGAAAATCCTAGTTGTTCTAGAGTGTTTCTTGGTGTCATATAAATACCAAGACATCCTAAACTAGATCTCATTCATTCCTCCCTATACCCTAACTAAGAATCTCCCTCCCCCTCTCTTCATTCACTCAAACATAGGGTTTTCTAAACCCTAAGTCAACTAGTTGACTTTAAGCCGACTTTACCTATGTTCGTACTCTCCTAACTTGCACAGGTTCGCTGCACTAGTTCTACATGTGAAGTATCGGTGGATACCTGGCGCAACCCAAGTGATGATTCTCCCCATAAACCATTTGTATCGATAGAATGAGAAAGCATCAAGAAGAAGGCGATTCTGTGCATGCAGCTGATGGAAGACAAGAGTTGGAGCTTCTGTTTTGTAAGAACAAGTAAGTAACTCTTTAAACACCTTTATTATGTGTTAGGTTTAGGTTATATCTATGATTAGGAGATCTAGATATTGGGGTTTGGTCTACATAATATTTACTTGTTTATTTTTTTGTTGTGCATGTTTTATAGTCCATGCTGATGACCACCAATACCCTACAATGGTATCAGAGTCACCCTACTCATATATATAATAGCTAGGGTTCTTAGTAATTGCTTGGTTAAACTCTATAAATACTTAATGTACTCATCAGATTAACTCATTATGCTTCTTCTATGTGTTTAAAACTCATTAACCTTAATATTGTTTACGGTCAACTATCATTATACATAATTAAAAAAAAACGGTATTTGGCGGAACCATCTCAAGTCCGTGTACCTTTTTGGTACCGAGCCCCCCACCCAACAAGGAAGGCATATCCCGGTAAATTACCTAGGCAACACTGGCCACCAAAACACATAATTAGTTCACACTTTCTTTTGAAAAGACTCATATGCCCGTTGTCTTGTTCACTAGCCACCAAAACCACCTCCGGCCGCCAACACTGCCACAACTCCCGGCCATCTGCACCACCACTACTTTCAGTCTTCAACACTACTAAACGGAGAAAATGGTATTTGGCAAGGTAAATATTGTCCACATGTATACAATGTTGGGCAAGCACAGATACACGTGAACAATCAAGGTAGTGACCCTATCGAAATTCAAATATTTTGAAAAGAAATGTAAAAAATACCAACGGACTTCCTGGTCCTTGCTAAAATACATACGTATAAAGCTTTTATGTGTGCTAGTATTATTTTGGAATTAAATAAATATAGCTTTTTATAAAGTTCGGGACATACATGTAATAGTATATAATACATTCATTAGATATAATAGCCTACTAATAGTGCCTTTAAAAAAAAATGACTAGTAATATTGTCCAACTTTTATATGAGATTAGTTTGCCAGAAAAAGTGGTATTTGGGGTGAGTTTGGAGAAAGAAAATAAAGTTGTATTAAATGACCAAATTACCCTCAATAAACAAATTTAGAGGTGTAAAATGACAATATTTATCGTTTGCTAAGCATAATGAGTTAATTTGGTGAATCTTTGATTTTTTTTACAGGATTTTAGGGTTTTTGTTTTTTTTGTTGACAACAAGGTTTAATCATTTTGGTGATCAAATTCATGTTTATGTGTTTAGATCACATAGGTTCGTTTCATTAGGGTTTCCTGAAACCTAAAGTTTTTGACTTTTTTAAGGATATAAGGGTATCTGAGATCAACGTGAAAACCCTAATTCGTGTTGTCATGTAAATTTTAAGAACTAGGTTTACCTAGATTATTTTTCTTCTATGCAAGCAGTTTTGATTCCATATAATTTAGGGTTTTAGACTTTTAGATATTTTTGAAATGCAAACTTTACTAAAAATATGCTAAACTATTTTTGAAAACTCTAGGTTACCAAATTTAATTATATAGTAAACAAGATAGCTTAGAGAACAAGAAAAACTGCTCAGGGTTTACTTATAAAACTCAACTAGGCATGAATGTTTGTGACCAAGCAATTAATTTTCATAAACTTATGAAAATTCAGTTTTACATCATTTGGAATTTGGGATTCCTATATAGTTTTAAAATATTTAAAACATAACTAGGTAATTTAGGAAATGATTTTTTTTTATTAAAAAGCTTATAATAAAATTATTCAAAATATAAATGTAGTGACTTAAGGTTTTTTGTTAGCTAAGTCACAAAATTTTACAATTTTTAAGTTTTTAGAAATCCTAATTAGGTTTATAAGTTTTTAAAGTAAAATTTTTCTAAACTGACAATGAGAAGCGATAGAGTAAGTAGTGTCATTTGTAGGGAATGACAAGTTGCGTTAGTATGCTATAATACAGGTGAAACTTGTGATTTGCATGTTCTATTATGATGGGCTACACATGCGGTGCATGTGCATGTGTAGTAGGTCCTAGCAAATCATAGCTTAAGCTGTGGAAAACTAGAAGGGGGGTTGAATACTTTTACGTCTTTTTCGTTTTATAAAAAGTTTGTTTCAAAGACTTTCAATTAGAGTTTAATATAAAATCAACACTTGAACAAAATGATTTATTATATGTTTGTACTTTTAGATGAGTTATAAAAGCTTAGTTTTATGAATGGAACTTTGTTTGATCTTTATGTGAAATCATCCCTTGCACATTATAATCTATTATATCTAAGTAATGATATACTAGCAATTATATGTGAATGAAAAATTAATGATGCAAGTAAAATAATGAAAGAAATGATAGGGATGGAAAGATCAAACCAAGACGCGGAGGATTTATAGTGGTTCGGCTACAAGGACACCTTCCTTGCCCTACTCCACTCCCCGAGCACCGAGCTCGAGAGTTTTCTTTATTAAATCAACAACCTCCCTTATGGCGGAAAAAACCTTACACACTTTTGCTTACACCGATTTAACGACACAAAGCTAAATGTCGAGCCCTAATCGTAGCTAGAACAATTCTCACGACTTTAATCACAACACGATTTGTAGAAACTAGAAGGGGGGGGGGGTTGAATAGTTTCACCGTTATTAATCACGTTTTTATAAAATTGACTTTACAAATTGAGTTTGACAAAAATGTTCGATTCGAAGCTTACGTGAAATCAACACAACAATAGATATAAGCAATGATAAGTAAACAAGTAAAGGTAAAGAAAGGAAAGATCAAACCGGCACACGAAGATTTATAGTGGTTCGGCCTCGAAGCTCACTCCTTCGTCCCTACTCCACTCCTCGAGTCTCACACTTGAGAGTTTCACAAACACTATATCAACACGCTCCCTTATGGTGGAACAAACCTTTCACAAGCTTACACCAAGTTTAACGACACTAAGCGGAATGTCGAGTCTTAATCCTAGCTAGAACTAATCTACCAAAGCCCACGTGGCTTCATACCTCGTACCAACACGATGGCACGATACAACACAATACACAATATAAGACTTGCACTCAAGTCCTATTACATAGACGAAACAATGAATGAAAGAAATGATAGATCCGCAACAATAAGATGAGATGAGCAAAACTCTTCTTCAACACTTCGTTTCTTGATTACAACGAATGTTCTTCTCTTGCACTTAGAGGAAAGATGAGTGTGATCACTTGTATACAACTTGTTAGCATTAAAAATTATATTAGAAAGTGATGGTCATTCTCATTTATTGTAACGTTGTAATGTGTCATAGTTTTTGTTATTAGAAAAGTCAATGGGCTATGGACTTGGTAAGCTAGTATGATGTTAGTTAAATATGTAAGCCTTTTAAAGGATAAGAAATCCATGTCCATTACCAAGCCCATGACAAAGCCCATAGAAAGCCTTAGGGAATCTCTTGTAACTTGCTATATAAACACCACAAATGAGTCATTTGAGGTGTGTGCTTGTGTGTGTATTGTGTGTGTTTTCTTTAATAAAGTTCTCCATTTTCATCTCTTTCTCTCTACACATACACGACATCATCAAGTCACCATCTTTCCATCTCTACTTCATATTGTGCTTATATTGTGTGATAAAGTTGTGATATCTAAGGTCCTACAAGTGGTATCAATCGCCTAACAATGATTTAGGAGTGTTGGGAGTTTGTTTGGTTCATTTTTTTAAGCTATCTACACGAGTTTTCTCAAAAAGTTTCTTACATTTCTTGTTTTTCTAGGTTTTTAACACTTTTTTGATTACAAACTAGTGTTATAAACCTTTCCCAACAAGAAAGTTTCAATCTTTTTGAAAGTTTCAAGCTTAAAAAATTCGATTTTGATTTTGTACTTGTTTTCTAGAGCACATAAAACTTTCATAAAAATCATCAAGTTTGCTACTTTCTACAAGTTTTGATGTTTCTAAGCCTAAAAGTACAAGAATCTTGGATTAGTGCTTTTTACTAAATCAAAATTTGCCAAACTTTGTACTTATTTTCGAGAATACAAAAAATTTTGCGAACACCATTTTACCAACTTTCGAGATTACAAGTTGCGGCTCCTTTCGTGTTCACAGTTGGATACTCGGTATTTTCTCTCTTGTATAAGAAAGAAAATACTAAAACTTTTGGCTTAATTTTGAAATTGGATAATTTCGAAATTTCTTTGTGAGATTGAATTCTCGAAAAATTGAAATTTTTTCGAGAACACTTTTTTCGCAAACATCAAAGTTTCAAAAACACTCAGAATTCAATCTTTCGAGAACACAATTTTTCGCAATCACAAAGTTTCGCAAACACCAAAATTTCGAGAACACGTATTTTCGAAAATCCTCAAAGTTTCGAGAACACAGCAAAGTTTCGAGAATACTCAAAGTTTCGAGAACACACAAAAGTTTCGAGAATTTTGACAAAAGTGAGGTTTTTGACGATCTAACTTCAAACGACCATAACTTTTGAACTGTAACTCCGTTTTTGACGAATCAGCGGTCAAAACGACCGTGAGACAGAGAAGAAGGAACGTTGAAAAACTAAAGATTATTCAACCCAAGCTTCGAGGCCCAAATCCACTCCGAACGGAAGTTATTGAGGTTTTAAGGTTCCAGATCAAATTTTTCACCATAAAAACTTGCATCAACTTACTCTAAACACACCTCCTATTTCGTTGGAACGATCCAAGAGTCAACTTTATCAATCAACACTTCATCAATGGCAACTCAGCAAGATATTCATGCAGCCGGTGCCGAAAACCGACCTCCCATGCTGTCAAAGGGTGGATACTCACAGTGGGCTAGTCGTATGATGCGCTATCTTTAGAGCAAACAAAATGGAAAATTTCTTATCAAATCCATTGTGGATGGACCCTTCAAACCAATACATGTAATAGACCCTGGAGATCCAAACGGAACCCCACCCATGCAACCATTTTACAGAGATCAGAATGAGACTGAATACACTGTGGAAGACATAAAACAGATTGAAGCTGATGATCAGGCATTTCATTACGTCGTTCTTGGTTTACCTGACACCATTTATGCTACTGTTGATAGTGAAGTAAGTGCTCATGCTGTCTGGGAAAGAGTCAAGAGGTTAATGTATGGGACAAACATCGGGAAACAGGAAATGGAAACATAATTGCTTAACTTCGCAAGTTTACTTCAATTCCTGGTGAATCCATAGAGTCATACTACCACAGGTTCTGTACGATCATGAATGATTTATCAAGACACAACCTCTGTCAGACAAATATTGCTAACAACACCAATTTTTTGAATGAGTTGCAACCAGAATGGGGAAGATACGTCACTATTGTTTACCAGACAAAGAATTTGCATGAAGTGACTTATGATCAGTTGTACGACTTCTTGAAGCAAAATCAAGATGAAGCTAATGAAGTAAGAGCTGAATTACTAGCTAAAAAGCATGATCCTCTAGCATTAATGGCTAATACACCAACACCTATACCAGTGAACACACAACAACAACCATCATCATCTTCCACTCACAACTACATGCAACCAACATACATTCAACAACCAACACCTTTCTACCAACAACAATTTTACCCACAACAACAACATGTTATTGCACAACAACCATACCCACAATTCCAAGAACCAGAATTCACTAACAATGATGAAGCTACTGAAGCCCTGACACAAGCGTTTGCTTTTCTGAAAAAAGGCATTCCAAGGATGCTATTCTACACCAACTAACAATAACCAAAGGATTTCATCGAACACTCGCAACAAGCAGATTGCTTAGCCGAGTTTCAATATGGGCAACGGAGGCCAAATGGTTGAAGTTTATGGGAATCAGCAAGGATATGCTACTGGATTTAACATGGGTAATCAGAATATGAAGAATCAGTTGGGTCAGTATGCAGGGAATCAGATCGGTTAGTATGCAGGGAGTCAGTTGGGCCAGTTTGTTGGGAATCGGAGGGGTCCGAACGTTGGCAATCAGGCAATGGGTAATCAGATTAGGAATGTGGCAGCTCCAGTTGCTGGGAATAATGGAAATGTTAATCAGGGTAATCCGGTAAAGTGTTTCAACTGCCAAGGTATACGTCATATGGCAAGGAACTGTCCTACTAAGCCGAACAAGAAAGAACTAGAGTACTTGCAGAAAACAGTGCTGTTGGCACAAAAGGAACAGGCAGGGTTTCAGTTGAACGCAAAGGAAAATGATTTTATGGCTCTTATGGATGACATGGAAGAACGAGAGGATATCGATGCGAACTGCATATTCATGGCGAATCTTCAAGAAGCTAAGTATGACACGGATTCTGACACACTTCCTGTTTATGACACCAATGCACCATCTGAGGTATCAAACTTTAACACATGTCACAATAATGATATATTTGATATGTCTCCTCATGAGGAACAACATTCTGAGAAGCTAGCACCCATTTATGATACATACCTGGACACGCCAAGTAGTAGCAATACTCCTTCAGCAACTCCATATGTGAATCATAATAGAGGCTTCGTTTCACAGCATGCTGAGAATGATGAGGAAACACGTGCTTTATTAGAATCATTATTAAATAATTATGGTATTGAAATCGAGAAAGTGAAAAAGGTCAATCGCGATGTTAAGGCCGCGAATGAGAAATTCACCAGTGAGCTTGAGAGATACAAGGAAAATGCAAAAAGTTTTCAAATTCACAAAGAATGCGAGTCAGAACTTGAAATTGGTTACAAGAAGTTACTTGTTAAAGATAAGGAATGGAAAAACAAGTTTGCCAATCTTGAAATAAGTTCAACAAAAACCATTAACTCTTTAAAACAAGAAATTTCTGAGTTAACAAACCAAATTTCAAAACAAAAAACAGCTTATACCAATCTTGAAAAAGAAAGGGATGAGTTGAAAAAGGACTTTGCAAAGAAAGAAGATAAACTTTTAGACGAAATCATAGAGTCAGAACACATGATTGCACATCTATAATAATTAGTGGTTAAGTCGGGTCAGTCAAGTCAAACAATGAAAATGATTTCAAATCAAACTAATCCGATTTACCATACAAAAAATAAAATGGCTCTTGGTAACACAACTCCTTGTAATCTCAAGAAAGCTCAGCAAGAACATAATGTCTTGTATAATGGTAATGTGATTTACACCAAACATGATCCTCCCGTCGTTCGGGATTCTGTGCAAACAATGGAACTTGTCGAAGAGAGCATTATTAAAATGAAACAAAAGGATTTGAAACCCATTGATTACAACAAGTTGAACAAACTTTCGGGAATTGCTTTTGTTCCACAAAAAGAACCATCTGTGTTTTTCATAAAACGACCATTCTCGAAAATGTTTTCTAAGAAAGTAGTTGCTTCCAAATCAATTTCAAACATGGAACAGGTGTCCTCAAACAACACTTTTAACACAAGTGCTGCAAGGGGATATCTTGATGATATTAAAACAAGAGTTGGGCAACTTAAAACGACTTTAGAATCTAAAACAAGACTTAATGAGATCAATTGGAATTCCACGGTTCATTTACAGCTTAAAAAGATTCTTGAAAGTGAATTTGCTCCTCAAATTAATAACATTCATGCTCGAGTAATTCATTTTGAACAAGCATTTTTGAAAGAAGCAGCTGACTTTGTCACGGATCACAAATCCCTGATAAAGAAGGCTAATAAATCTTTTGAGTAAATCAATGTTTTGGAAAACCTAAATGATTCTCTCTTCGAAGCTGTTATGACTACTGATATTATGTCCATCATTTTACAAACATATTATGTTCAATACGATGAACGACTGAGAGCTGAGACCTCCGAAATTGTTTCAAAATATGAAAATGCTCTTATAAAACTTGAAAAAGAAAATGTGTCATATTTTAAACAACTTGATCGAAAAAGAGAAGAATGCAAGTATGACAAACTGTCGTATGAGCGTACCTTCAAGAACATGAAAGAGCAAAATGATCTTTTGAGGGCTCAGCTTGAAAGTCAAAAAGGGAAGGGTGAGGAAACTAAGTTTGCAAAACCATCGACTTCGGAGAAACCAAATGTTTCAAACCCGGTTAACAAACCAAAAATGTCAATTTCACGGTTTGCTCCAAAATTCGATGAGAAAAAAGGATTTGACAAAACCAGTCACTCCAACACCCTTGCGCATGCAATGTGATAATGATACGATTGTAGTTAAAGGAAAAGCGGTTGTCGAAACACCAAAAGTGATAGCACCTGGCCTTTTTAGGATTAGTCCCACTAGTGCGTCTGCCTCCACATCTAAGACAAATGCGTGCAAAAAGGATAATTTTAAAGAGTCTAGTGATGCTAAAAAGGACAACAACATAAATCCTAACGCGTGTGCCTTACCTTCTACAGGATTAGAAAGCACCTCTAGGAGCAGCAGACTAAAGCCTAGGAGCAATACAAGGAACAATAGAGTCTCGTCTGCCTCTAAGAGTAGTAGCAAGAATAAAGTTGAAGAAGTTGAAGAACACCCTAGGAATTTATCGCTTTGTAATAAGAGACATGTTTCATCTGAATGTAATGTCGAGAGTACTATTTCTAATGCATGTAATGACTCTGTTTGTTTAATATGCAAGAAATGTTTAATTAATGATGTTCATGATGAATGTGTTTCTAAGAATGTGAATGTTACGCCTGAACAGAAGAATGTTCCAAAAAGACCTAGTGCTAGATCTACATCTATAGAAAGATTAGTTGCACGCTTTAGGTCTACCACTATTAGTCGAATGCCTAGGAACTACCTTAAGTTTTGTATGTGGATTCCAACAGGTAGAGAGTTCACTCTTCAGGACGGCAAATTAGAAATAGCTCAAGCTAAACAAGTAGCAACTGTCTATGAGTGTGATTTAGATTTTACTCCTAACCCCATGGAACCAAATTCAAAACGGTTTCCAAATAAAAACTCTTCTGTTCTTGGCAGGTTATCGAAATATGTCTTTGGATCGTCGACTCGGGTTGCTCCAAGCACATGACCGGGAATTTAAAGCTGCTGATCAATTTCATTTAGAAATTCATGGGAACTGTACGCTTTGGAAATGATCATGTAGCAGCTATTCAGGGTTGTGGAGATCTTCGGTTTGGGAACTTTTTAATCACTCGAGTTTACTACGTCGAAGGGTTGGGACACAACTTGTTTTCAGTTGGGCAGTTTTGTGATGCAAATTTAGAAGTGGCATTCAAGAGAAACACGGTTTTTATTCGAAATTTGGTTGGTAATGATCTCTTAATTGGAAATCGAGGTACAAACTTGTATGCTATCGACATCAACCAAATGGCTTCTACATCACCAATTTGTCTTATGACAAGGGCAACCGAAACTAAGCCCTGGCTGTGGCATAGACGTTTATCCCATCTCAATTTCGACACCATCAACAAGTTAGCCAAAGACAACATCGTCACCGGATCCTAAGTTCAAATACACCAAGGAACACCTATGTCCATCATGCGAACAAGGAAAAAGCAAAAGAGCATTATATAAACCTAAAACCGTACCTAGTTCGGAAGCAAGGTTACATTTGTTACACATGGACTTATGTGGCCAAATGAGAGTTGAAAGCATTAATGGAAAGAAGTATATTCTTGTCATTGTTGATGATTATTCAAGATATACTTGGGTAAAGTTTTTGAGATCAAAATACGAAGCACCAGGCATCATCATCACCTTTCTGAAGCGAATTCAAGTTCTACTTCAAGCTCTAGTAAGGATTGTAAGAACAGACAATGGCACAGAATTTACTAACCAGGAGTTAAGAACTTACCTTGAAGATGCTGGAATCACACATCAAACATCAGTTGTTAGAAATCCACAGCAAAATAGGGTAGTTGAAAGAAGAAATAGAACTCTTGTGGAAGCTGCTCGCACAATGCTAATTTTTTCTAGTGTACCACTATTCTTATGGGCTGATGCTGTAGCCATTACTTGTTTTACTCAAAACCGATCCTTAGTCCATCCGAGATTCAATAAAACCTCATATGAGCTAGTGAACAAACATAAACCGGATATCTCTTATCTTCACGTATTTGGCGCTTTGTGCTATCTGACGAATGATAGAGAAGATCTAGGAAAGTTGAAAGCTAAGGGTGATATTGGAATCTTCATTGGATATTCAGAAAACTCGAGGGCATTCAGGGTGTATAATAGAAGAACAAAAAGGATAATGGAGACGATGAATGTGAAGTTTGACGAGATTTCATAGATGGCTTCTGAGAGATACGCTCTAGAACCCGCACTTAATCCAATGGCTTCTAATCAAAACAGATTAGGACCCGCACCATACCAACAGTCTTTTGGACACATCAGTTCAGGACTCGTACCTCAAGGAGCTTAGTCAACAAACACGGAAAAACCTTCAGAACAACAATTGGAAAATTTCTTCGAGTTAATGTTTGATGAATACTATGGTGGAACTTCGACAAATGCATCTCAACAACATTCCGCTGCACCCGCCCAAAACCATCAACCACCACCACCATCACAAGATGCATCTACTATAATCGAAGCTGAAGCACCAACTACCTCAACATCATCTACATCCACTCCAGCAACTCCAGTTATTGAAATTGTTCTACCAAGAGTTGATGAGCAAAACCAAAACACAAATTTTCAAGAAGAACCAACAAATAATTCAAACGATGTTGCGTTAGAAGAAGTAGAAGTATTTGAAAACCCGTTTACAACAGACTCTGCTGAATCTTCTTCAAGGTTACAAGAACCATATAACACACATTCGTTAAACCCAAGGTACCCTTCTACGTTTCAATGGACAAAAGACCATCCAATAGAACATGTTATTGGTGAACGTTCAAAGCCAGTTCAGACAAGGAGACAACTTGCCACCGATCTCGAATTGTGCATTTATATTTGCTCAATCAGCCTCAAAGAACCAAAAAACATTCGGGAAGCAATGGCAGAAAACCCATGGATAGAAGCAATGCAGGACGAAATTCTTCAATACCAATTACATGATAGTTGGGAACTTGTTGAATGACCACTTGATATGCGTGTTCTTGATCTCAAGTGGTTGTGGAAGAAAAAACTGGATGAGGAAATGACTGTTATTCGCAACAAAGCTCGTCTCGTGGCTAAAGGATATCCATAAGAAGAAGGGATTGATTTCGAAGAATCATTCGCGCCTGTAGCTAGACTTGAAGCAGTCCGGATTTTCTTAGACTATGCAGCTCACAAAAACATCACAGTCTATCAGATGGACATTAAGACAACTTTCTTAAATGGAACTCTGAAAGAAGAAGTGTATGTGAGTCAGCCAGAAGGATTCGTTGACAAAGATCATCCAGACTACGTCTAAAAGCTTAAGAAAGCCATTTATGGTCTAAAACAAGCTCCAAGAGCGTGGTATGACAAACTATCATCTTTCTTGCTCAAAAACAATTTCACCAAAGGAACGGTTGATGACACCTTGTTTATCAAGAAATTCAAAGATGACATTTTGATCGTTCAAATTTACGTGGACGACATTATTTTTGGATCAACCAATCCTAACCATTCAAAACATTTTGAAAATCTCATGAAAAGCAAATTTGAAATGTCCATGATGGGGGAACTAAAATTCTTTCTTGGTTTACAAATACATCAATCCCCTCATGGTATTTTTATCAATCAAGCTAAATATACATTAGAGATTTTGAAAAAATATGGAATGGAAAACTGTGATTCTGTTGGTACACCAATGGTCACTTCACCAAAAATAGGTGCTGATTTGTTTGGGAAACCCATCAATCTGAAGAAATATCGGAGCATGATCGGTTCTCTCATGTACCTAACTGCTAGCCGACCCGATATTCAATTTGCTGTTTGTTTGTTAGCACGGTTTCAGGCAAAGCCTACCGAATTTCACCTCAAAGAGGTTAAACAGATCTTTCGGTACCTACGAAGCACCATTAACATGGGAATTTGGTATCCGAAGGATTCGGGGTTTAATCTAACAACATTTTCAGATGCAGACCATGCTGGTGATCAAGTTACAGCAAAGAGTACATCAGGCGGAGCACAATTTTTGGGTGAAAAGCTAGTAAGACTGGTCGTCAAAGAAACAGGATTGTACTGCACTATCAACCGCCGAAGCTGAGTATGTGTCTCTATCTACGTGTTGTGCCCAAGTTCTTTGGATGCGGACACAGCTCACAGATTATGGCTTTACTTTTGACAAAATACCTATGTATTGTGACTCAAAAAGTGTCATAGCCATCTTGTGCAATCCCGTACATTACTCTAAGACGAAGCATATCAAAGTCTGCTACCATTTCATCAAAGAACATGTAGAAGAGGGTACTGTTGAATTATTTTTCGTTAAGACTGATTACCAACTCGCCGATCTATTTACTAAAGCCCTTCCAAAAGAACGGTTTGACTATTTAGTTCGACGAATTGGCATGGGAAGCCTAACTCCTGAGGAGCTAGAACGTCTTCTCGAATCTTCTTGAAAAATTTTTTCAAAATCGCTTCGCTGTAAATATTTTTGAAAAAACAAAATACAAAAATATAAAATTTTCAAAAAATACAAAAACAATATAGAATCAAAAAATCCAAAAATATTCTTCTCACGACACGTCTCTTGTATAAATCAATATTCTGTACGTTTCTAGAAATGTCATTCAACAATGATACAGACATGTACAGATGCTTGAACGGGAGTTCTTTTAATTTTTTTCTAAAACATGTCGTTTCTCAAAAGTTTCTTGACAATGGCTTATAAGTACTTCAGCTTACAACCCGTATTTCAAAGTGAAATCTTTTCAAACTTGGGTCCGGGTATAATAACTCGAAAAGATTTCTAATAAGGACCTAATGATGACTTCTGATTATTTTCAAATCAAGGACTCATATGTTCAATGACGAAATCTTTTTCAAAAAAATCGAGTCTAAACAAACGAAAAAGATTTCAAGCACAAACTCGCTTTCAAACAAAATTCTTGAGCACTTTTTCAAGATTGTTCAAAAGATTTCTCAAAATCTCTCAAAATTATTGCTCAAGATAACTCCCTCAAAACCCTTAATTGATTTTAAATGTGCTATCATTAAGGGGGAGTACAAACACAAAAATGTTCCAAATTCATGCAAAATAGAATCTGTCTATCTCTCCAAAAGCATTTTCTTGATCAGTTGATATAAAAAATATCATAATATGCTATTTTTGAGGGGGAGAAGACATGATTAAAATGTGATCAAAATGTGTAAAGATTGTAGCTGAATCTCAAAAGAGCTCGACTTAGAAAGTACCAATGAATTGACGAAGCTAAAAATGTCAGTAATCGAAAAGACTTGTCCTGGACGGGTAATAATTTCAAGCTAGCCCAACTAGTGATGTAAGCGTGTCTCGAATAGGACTTGTCTGAGTAGAATGTACCGTATCGAGAGACTTTCTTTGGACTTGACCAGGACGGGTAATAACTTCAAGCTAGTCTAACTAGTGATGTAAGCGTGTCTCGAATCGGCCATGTTCACTGAAAGTGGATCAATTCAAAAAGTGCAAACTCCTCCCGCATGTGCAAATTTCTTAAAAATTACATGAGCACATGTGAAGGGGGAGTCCTTCAAATGAAATGCAAAACTCTCAAAGTGGTAACAACAATGTGTTTTATTATTATAAACACTTTGAGAGATTTTCAATAAATGCTTTCATGGCAATGATAGGATAGTCATGGAGTTATAAGGTGACTAAGGTTAGGGAAAACCGTCCTATGAGTCGCCAGAGCCGGAGGGATCTACCCAAGGACAAATCTAATAGATTAGAATTAGAAGTCCTTAGGTATGATTGAAAAAAGGAGAAAATGAGAAAGGAGAAAGAAGGGGTTGAAGAATTAAAAAGAAAAGTTATGAAAAAGGGTGAAAAGAAATAGCCCTCCAAATGTTTAACCTTAGGGCAGACACCGGGTACAATTTGTATGCTATTGGTTGTTACTAAGGTGACACCGGTATTGAAGACAAAGACGTCATGGACCTAGTGATGCAATGCACTAAACCTTCTTAGCCACTCAAGTTCTCTTAAAAGAGCTTGTTTCATTCTCACGGGGAACCAGTGTAATTTGTCGACCTGTCTCTTAGAGATGGTTGATATTGAAGCAGGAGACCTCTCCCTAATCTCCGCATAGGAAACCAAATGTACACTTATCGAGTCTAGAGCCCCGAGATTCATCAAAAGATCTCATAGGAACACATGATATTACTACACTGGTTGTTCAACATTAAGGACGCCAGATGTAAACTTTAGAGTCCTACGCAGATCTTAGCAATCTGCCAGAACATTTATGAGAGGATTCAAATTTGTGATTCTCAATGATTGAATGGCAACTCCTGCCAGGGTCAACATCAAGCAACCCTGACAGTAGGTCACTTCAGTAATTCTTTGTGGATTACGCTTAGTGTTCGTGGTGGTTTCAAACGGTCTACAGTCGTAGAGTGATCCCCAGCGACTCACCCATTCGTTGAGCTACTTAGTAGGTCTCGTAAGCTCCCTCAGGAGTATCCGAAATGGGAACGGCCTTGGTAAGGGTTAGAAGGAGTCTTCACACTATGCTGTTGACGATCTCTAATTCTTATCTGTAAGTACCGGCTGATTTATTGCTAACTGTTTTCATGCAGCTATACATCATCTCCATAGCGAAGGATTCCACATGCTCATACATGCATTACAATGTCAAAGGAAAGTTTTCACAAAGATCAAAGCAAAGTAAGGTTCAAAGAAAGATTCTACGCATTGTGAAAGAATCTACTGAAGTAAAGTGACAAAGATCGGTGTGAAAGAACGGGAATAACAAATGCATGTATCACAAATACTAAAGACGTATGAGCATGTTGGAATGGCGGACAACCACCACAGACACAGAAGTGACAAAAGGCAGATTGCTCCACATCACGAAAGAACAAAGAATGATGAAAAGTCAATTATCAAAGATCACAAAGCATGAAGGAACAAAGACTAATGACTATTCTACTACGACACACAATGGTCAACAACAAAGAACATAGAAGACCTAATCACATGGAGCATAATTCGAATGACCACCCCTTAGGGGGAGATTGTTAGCATTAAAATTGTATTAGAAAGTGATGGTCATTCTCATTTATTGTAACGTTGTAATGCGTCATAGTTTTTGTTATTAGAAAAGTCAATGGGCTATGGACTTGGTAAGCTAGTATGATGTTAGTTAAATATGTAAGCCTTTTAAAGGATAAGAAATCCATGTCCATGACAAAGCCCATAGAAAGCCTTAGGGATTGCTATATAAACACCTCAAATGAGTCATTTAAGGTGTGTGATTGTGTGTGTATTGTGTGTGTTTTCTTTAATAAAGTTCTCCATTTTCATCTCTTTCTCTCTACACATACACGACATTATCAAGTCACCATCTTTCCATCTCTACGTCATATTGTGCTTATATTGTGTGATAAAGTTGTGATATCTAAGGTCCTACATAACTAGAACTTGATAATGTGATCAAAGAGTATGTATTAGAAAGAATTTTGGAATACAGAAGGTTTTGGTGCATAAGAAGTGAAGATTTCTGGAGGAAACAATAGTTCTGTATTTATAGGCATCAGGAAAGAGGCAACGGTCCTTTAAATGCTGGACGGTCCTGTTAGGTACCCATATTGATTACACACAAGAAAGAATGAGATAGATATAAGGATTTGGGTGATTATGAGAGCAAAAGTTTCTTTAAGATATCAAATAACCAACCAAATACAAGTGAGTGCTTAAGGTCCTATTTATAGGAGGGAAGCTAGGGCAACACTCCTAGCTTCCATCTTCCATCATTTCGTGGGCTTGGAGGCCTTGTGGGCTTTTCATAAGCCTTAAACACATAAAATATAACTAAATGTAAGTAACTAATAACTAAGCAACCTAACATTTATTACAAATGACCGAGACTTGATAAAATAGTAAAACTTCGTTCCCAACAATCTCCCCCTAAGGGTCGGTCATCACGGTTGCTTGACGTCTTTGTCATTTCTTCATTTTTGGCTTTCATAGCTTTAGACGTCTTTCAAAAATCATTCATCATTCTTTGTTCTTTGTTCGTTGTTGTAGTGATAGTGATCGAGTTATGAAGTTGTCTACCTTTCGTCACTTCTGCGTCTGTGGTGGTAGTCCGCCATTCCAACATGCTCATACATCTTTGAATTTTGCTTTTACATGCACGTAGTTCCCTTTCTTAGACTTTTGATCTTTAGTCTTTATTACACTGTAGATTCTTCTTTTTGGCGTAGAATCTTTCTTTAAACTTTGTGTTGCTTTGATCTTTGAGGGAGCTTTTGATGACTTCAAGATGCATGTATGAGCATGTGGAATCCGTCGCTATGGAGATGATGTATCCCTGCAGGTAAACTGTTAGCAATAAAACATCCGGTACTTATAGATAAGAAATTAGAGATCGTTAACAGCATAGTGTGAAGACTCCTTCTAACCCTTATCAAGGCCGTTCCCATGTCAGATACTCCCAAAGGAGCTTACGAGACCTACTAAGTAGCTCAATGACTGGGTGAGTCACTGGGGATCACTCCACGACTGTAGGCCGCTAATAAACCACCGCAAACACTAAGCGTAACCCACAAGGATTTACCGAAGTGACCTGCTGTCAGGGCTGTTTGATGTTGACCCTGGCAGGATTTCCGTTCAATCATTGAGAAATAATTATGTAAATTCTCTCATAAACGTTCTCGGCAGATTGCTAAGTTCTGCGAAGGACTCGATAATTTACAGTTGGTGTCCATTGAAGTAGAACACCAGTTGTAGAAATACTAAATGTTCCTAAGAGATCTTTGATGTATCTCATGGCTCTAGACTCGAAAAGTGCACACTTAGGTTTCCTATGCGGAGACTAAGGAGGGGTCTCCTGCTTCATTATCAACCATCTCTAAGAGATGGGTCGATAGATTACATCGGTTCCCCGTGAGAATGAAACAAGCTCTTTTAAGAGAACTTGAGTGGTTAAGAAGGTTTAGTGCATTGCGTCACTGGGTCCATGACGACTTTATCTTCAATACCGGCGTCGCCTTAGCAACAACCAGCAGCATACGAATTGAACCCGGTGTCTGCCCTAAGGTTGAACATATGGAGGGCTATTTCTTTTCACTCTTTTCTTTACTTTTCTTTTTAATTCTTCAACTCCTTCTTTCTCCTTTCATTCTTTACTCCTTTTTTCATATCATACCTAAGAACTTCTAATACTAACTATTTGGTGATGTCCTTAGGTAGATCCCTCCGGCTCTGGCGGATCATAGGACGGTTTTTCCTAACCTTAGTCACCTTATAACTCCATGACTATCCTATAATTGCCATTGAAACCTTTGAAAATCTCTCAAAGTGTTTGTGATTATCAAACATTTTATTTAACACTTTGAGAGTTTTGTGTTTTCTTTTGAAGGGCTCCCCCTTCACATGTGCTCATAAGTATTTTAATAAATTTGCACATGTAGGAGGATCAAGCACTTTTTAAATTGATCCACTTTCAGTGAACCAGACCGATTCGAGACACGCTTACATCACTAGTTAAACTAGCTTGAAGTTATTACCCGGCTTGGTCAAGTCCACAGAAAGTTTCTCGATATGGTACACTTCTACTAAGACTAATCCTTTTCGAGACACGCTTACGTGGCTAGTTAAAGAGTTCCATTGTCAGCTTTTAGGTGACAACTAGCTCTATTAACTAACTTGATGTCATTACCCGTCGAGGATAAGTCCTTTCGATTATTAACTTTTATGTTTCGTCAATTCTGGGGTGAATCTGAGTCTAGCTCGCATGAGATTTGTCTTTTAAGCAACATTGAACTTTCATATTTTAATCACTTTCACTTTTTCTCCCCCTCAAAAATAGCATATAAGATGATATTTTTGACAATCTTTTTGATTAAAATATGTTTTTTGAGTCTTATGGGGAGAATTCAACAAGAACTTTTGATTTCAAGAACGATGATTTTGTTTCAAGTGCTCCCCCTCAACAAGTGAATTCTTATTGAGGTGAAATACTTGTCTTTTGAGCAGAGTTATGAAAATCAGAAAATGTTTGATTAACTCTACTCAAAAGTAAGAAGCCTTCGCTCCTTATATTAGGATTGAGGCACTGATGCGTACCTCAGGGTCCTTTCTTTACAAGAACGGGTTGTACATTGTTTTGTGTGCACAAGCCATAGTGATAACAATTCAATCAAATGAAACAATTAATATTGAAAAGTTAATACCCATGTGTACCAGTTTAAGCTTCATCAGTGAGTGGAGCATCAAAGTCAGTGAACTGTGGTTCTGGTCTTTTGAAGAGGCTGATGGGAAATGACGGTCTGATACCGATATAGCTTTCCAATCGTCTGATCTGTTCCCGACGAAATAACCTTTCTTCAATCTTATGGACAAAGTTACGAACTTGTCTTCTGGAGCTGGATTTCCACCTTGGAGTTTCACCTTTTGCTATCTTTCTGCAATCATCATTCAACCTTTTAACTAACCCATCACGAACGGTTTTAAGCGTAACATCACAGAACTTGTGTATCTCATCGAGCCTCATAAAGCTTTGTAGCTTTTTGCTGTTGATGTAGGTGAAACCAAATGAAGGTTTTTGGATGAGAGTATACTGTGAAGTTTGATAGATACCATCAAATGTGAATTGTGGCTTAGTCAAATTGATCTTCTGTTGGTAAGTTTCCACTCCAAGTTGAAGATCTTCCACTCTTTCTTGAACTATCAATCATCGGATGAAGAGAAGTAGAGATGCCATGAAGTTGTATTGAATTTCTCTATCGAATCCACGCATTCTTCCTTGAACTTTTTCTAGATACATGTCTTCAATGTCATTTAGATAAAGGTCAGGAAAGTCTGCTTCGGAAAATTTGTACTTCTTTTCATCTTGTCTTTTAACTACAATCTCATTCATGAACATGTAGTTAAACCGTTTCGACTCTTGAATCTCCAAGATAGCAATGATCTTAGATTTATGCTTCACATTCTCCAATGATTTTTCTTCTAATTTGTGAGTATAATCGAGACGACGACGTTCTGGCCAATGCTGAATCCCGTGTAGAGCATCTCTGTCGTAGGCTACGATAGAGTTGCTGAATACTGGAGTAGATTCTTCAATTGCAGGAACTTCATATCTTGCAGATGGTACTGAGATAGTTAATGAGGAAGCATATTTCTTCTTAGATTTCTCTTGGGTGAGTTGGAGGATACGAAGATCTTTGTTGAAGAAGAAGCTGTAAGGTAACTTGGGTTTTTACGGAAATCCTTGCAGAGGTAATGGTTTAGTCCAATCGGTGAAGTAAGGCTTTTCATGGTTTTTGGAACTGATGTCGATATTCACTTCAGGGTTTAGCCAGTCAAACGTGCCAGACATTGCACTAGCTATATTCTGCATGTGAAATTCGTATTCCATCTTGTTTCCAGATCTAGATTTTAGGAATTCCTGTGCATCCCGATTGATTCTTCTAAGCTCCGCCTTCGTGAGTTTCTCAATCTGAAGATCCTTCATAATAACCTGAGTAAATTGTAGTGTGTTACCTGGAAGAGGTTCTTCATCTTCAAGAGGAGGTTGAGCTTTGACCAAATCTGTCAACCAATCATTCTCAGGTGTGTCATCATTGTCGAGCCATGAATGACGTCTTCTTTTCTTTGATTTCTTAGATTTGGATGTAGCATCCTTGTCTTTAGCCTTTGATGGTGACGATGGTCCAGCTTGAGAATCGGGAATAGGGGAGGCACGGTAATCGGTATCGGGTTGACCTTGGTAGTCATCAGTTGGGTGCATTAAAATTTCTTCCTCATCTGTTGGACTTTGACCGGTAGCTGAGGTGTGTTGTTGATTTCCAGGAGGAGTGGAATCCTTTTGTGGTTGTTGAGAAGATGATGGACCGGTATCATACTTGTGTTTCTTACCTTTTGAGTTCCGGTCCGGGTCGTCATCTTTCCTGGACCTCTTCAGGGTTCCTGCAACATCTTTGCACGACTCTTTAGAAAAGTTGGCAGAAATAGCATCAACAAGTGCTTTTTCTTCAGTTGTCTGTGTGGTTTTGTAGGCAACTTTGTCGTAGAGTTGAGCAAGTAGGTCATCGAAAGATGGTTCAGGGATGGTTGGAGTTGGTGCAGAAGCTTTGGCAGGATGAAGCGTGAATGGTGTTGTTGACAACATTTTCTTAACAACACTTCTGATTCTGTGATCCAAGTTGTCCCTGATTGGTGCAATAAGGTTTGTAACTTCTGGAGTGATAATTTCAACCATATTATCAGTAAGATAATCTAGTGTGAAAGTTTTGATCATTCCTGACAAGTCAGCTTTCATGAACTTATCGATTTGCTGCTTTGCCTCCTAAAAGTCTTCAACTTGTTTAACAAGACCGGTGACCATGGTTGTGAGAGTGTTGACTTGCTCTTGAAGATCAACTGTTTTAGTTGGTTCATTGATTGATTGTTGTTTAGATGCGGTTTCAGAAGGTGTGGGAGATGAATGCTCAGGTGATGATTCAGATGACGACTCGTTGTGGGAACTTGAAGAAGAAGCTGGAGGAGTCGGATCCTTTGGTGGAGAGTCTTGAGGAGGTGGAGGTTGCAGTGAAGATGTTTGCTTAGATTGCGAAGATGATTGAAGGAATATGTTGGTGTCGAATGCTTCCTTCTCTTCATTTTATTTTCTCCTGCGTTCCTCTTCTTCCTGTGCAAGAAACTCTGGAGTAGTGAAGTGGTCAAATTCCAGGTCCGTAGCAACGTTCTCCTGTTCGCCAACATTCTCCTCCACATTTGCAGTCTCAGTCATGGTGATGTCTCCTGTATCATCTGTGTCTTTTACTTCGTCATCAGGTTGTAAGGCTGGTTCTAAAATAGTAGACTCAGTGGGAGGAACCATGCTGCTTGTAGCGCCTTCATGTTCTGATTGATCGACAGGTGGTGGTGAAGGTTGAGACTGAAGTCGGCTGAGGAGTGCTGCTTCCCTCTATTCTTTGAGAAATTGCTTTTCTTCGGCTCGTGTGTCGACAATTATACTTTTCAATTTGCGTTTGTCGACCAGTTGTTCAACGATTGGTTTATATTCCATCATGCATTTGCCTTTATCAGTAGATACTTTTCAGTGTTCTAGAAACTTTTCAGTGTTTTAGAAACTTTTCATTGTTCTAGAAACTTAGCACCAAAACTTTCTAAATTATACAATTTAAAGAGTATACCACGAGTCGAAGTGTTTTCTCACTTATACAAGCAAGGGAAACACCGAGTAAGCAACGGGAGCAAGTGTGTTCTCGAAACTTTGTGATTTAGAAAGATTGCTAGAATTTTGATTTTGCAAAAAAACTCATCCAAATGAAGTTTGTATTTCAAGATTCTTGTACTTCTAGTTATAAAAACACCAAAACTTGAAGAAAGTTGCAAACTTGATGATTTTTATGAAAATTTTTTGTGTTCTAGAAAGTTTGCCAAAATTTTGAATTTGCTAAAAGCTCACCCAAATGAAGTTTTTATTCCAAGATTCTTGTACTTCTAGTTATAAAAACACCAAAACTTGAAGAAAGTTGCAAACTTGATGATTTTTATAAAAAATTTTTGTGTTCTAGAAAACAAGTACAATAACCAAAATCGAATTTTTTAAGCTTGAAACTTTCAAAAAGATTGAAACTTTCTTGTTGGGAAAGGTTTATAACACTAGTTTGTAATAAAAAAAAGTGTTAAAACCCAAGAAAAACAAGAAAAGTAAGGATTTTTTCTTATAAAACGTGTAGGAGCTTAATAAAATTCGAAACACACAAGCTCAAATCACTTTTTTTGAAAGAAAGTTTGACACTTTTTTGTTTGTTATGATTTGTAGCACAAGTTTGTAAGCAAAGATGTGATAAAAACCAAGAAACAAACAAGAAAAAACAAAAATTTCACAAAAAATCGAGTAGAAAAAGAGGTTTTGGATCGGATTCAACTTAAAAACAAGAACCACATCTTCTTCCGGCGAATGATACCACTTGTTAGGTACCCATATTGATTACACACAAGCAAGAATGAGATAGATATAAGGATTTGGGTGATTATGAGAATGGGAGAATTATGAGAGCAAAAGTTTCTTTAAGATATCAAATAACCAACCAAATACAAATGAGTGCTTAAGGTCCTATTTATAGGAGGGAAGCTAGGGCAACACTCCTAGCTCCCATCTTCCATCATTTCGTGGGCTTGGAGGCCTTATGGGCTTTTCATAAGCCTTAAACACATAAAATATAACTAAATGTAAGTAACTAATAACTAAGCAACCTAACATTTATTACAAATGACCGAGACTTGATAAAATAGTAAAACTTCGTTCCTAACAGGTCCCTTATCGATAAGGGACCATCCAGACAAACGCTCCTCGTTTTGTCCTGACGTGGTGAAAAATTATCTGATGAAGTTTTGTTGTCGGTTTTGAGCGGGAAATATGGCTGTTATGGTTTTGAATGTTGAAAACATTTTCTTAATAAAACTTTTCTTTAAATTATACAAAAATACTTTTGTAAAAATGTTTTGTGACATGAAAATGTAGAGTTTTTAAATCCTTTGATCACATACACAAGTTGGTAGAAGTTTGTACATACCTTAAGTGATGTTGATGACGAAAACGAGTTTTCCCGATTAAAAACTTATTAGTCAAAGTTTTATGTAACGTGTGTTTGCATTTTGTGATTATCAAAACTAGTAGAGACCGATTAATGCAAATGACATTTTTGACATTGTTTGTATTAGCAATCTCCCCCTTTTTAATGATTACAAAATATAAACTCATTTTAGATAAAACTAGGCATTAATGAGTTTTAAAACGAGTCTCGTTTTGTTCTCCCCCTTTTTGTAGAATCAAAAAGGCTCCGTAGAAGAGATGAAAGCCACGGCATTATGACGACTCCCCCTAGCTTAGTGCTCCCCCTTGATGAGGACACTCGGGAATCGATCGATGGAATTAAGCTGCAATATGTTAGAAGAAATATGGAAGCAAACATAGAAATCCTGCAGAAAAGATAAGAGAAGGCAAGATAGGCATAAACTGAGGACGGTCCCATAAATGGGTCGACGGTCCTTTAAAGATTGGGACCGCCACCTTGATAAGGGACCGCTGGCAGGAAGGTTTTCTGGAACAAAATTTCAACAATTCATGCATAAAATAGATCATTCATTAAAAGACAAGAATAATGTCATTCATATGACATTTATAACATGAGTTTACAAGCATAATCTTAGTCTAATCTCCTAGGATATCTCATCTTAAATCCAGTTTTATTAGTGATCATGCATGCTTCCCTAGAACTTGCGACCGCAAGTTGGAGAGGAGTTTTTGGGTAGGGGTTGGAGAAACCCGGATAACAAGAGGATGGAAATGATGTAGTCAAGATCATTCTTCATCTTTTGAAAGTGGTTGTGATTGTAGATGCAACAACCACAATAACCCCCATGGGCATCCACTTGGGCAAGAGTGGGATGAGACATAGTTGGAGGATGAAGTTTTTGGGAAAGGATGATATTGAGGAGGCTCAAATCAACAAGATTGGAGAATTCTTGAGCTTTGATGGAGTGTAGGGAGTTGACATTTGTCACTTGAGGTGGAAACAAAGATGGTAATGAATGATCTTGAGGAGTCGGGTTTGTATACTCATTATGAGTAGATGGTGGCCCATTTTGTGGTTGAGAGGCAAAGAAGGAGAATGATGAAGATGATGCCTCATTATGTGATGTGGGATTGGAATTGACATGGTTATTGTGTGAATTGCCAAGGTTTTGTTTCTTCCTCCATATGGGTTTGACCGATATTCTTTGTTTTCTGGGGGATGACATTTTGTTGGATGACATTGTGAAAAGGAGAGGTCGTGCCATGGTAATGGATGGAGGAGGTGGTGGTTTAAGTAGAGGATGAAGGTAGCAAGAATAGTAAAGCATGCATGCTTGGTTAGATTAGTTCAAATGATGATTAAGCAAATTAGGAATGTCCATAAGACCTAAGGGTAGGCTAGTCAAACATGCAGGAACATAAAGCAATTAACGACTCACAAATAGATGGATGGTCCTTCAAATAGGTGGACGGTCCCTTATCACTTATGGGACCGTGGGTCGATAAAGGACCGCCACCAGGAGGTTTGCTAGATTTCAGAAAATGTTTCTAGTGTGTGCCTATATGAAACATATGTGGAGATGTGATTATCTTGGCCCTAAAATAGAAGAAAAATCCTAAGAGATAATCTAAAGTCTCCTAATTTCAATTTTGCTCATCTTTCCATGTCGGATAACATATTTGTTACATGATCCGATAGAGAAATTGAGCGCACCGTGCATGCATGGAAAAACGTTTTTGAATTGTATTAAAAATGCAAGAAAATTTGATTTTTCCTATTCGTGAGAAGATTTTGAACACATGAATTGGGGTTTTATGCACAAAATCAAGTTTTCTTATTATCATGCAACAATGGTTGTTAATAAAAATAAATAGTTACTTCCCCAATTTCTAATTTTTGTGCGCAAGAGAATCCTAGACTAAGATTAGAAGGCATTCTTTAACTATGAAATCTAAGGAGATATGTGTTCCATCATTCCTAATCCTAATCGAAGATAAAAGAATGGTTTACGCTTAATTGGTTTCATAAGAATATCAGCTATGTTTTCCTCCGTTGGCACTTTTTCAATAGATATGTTACCCTTTTGTACATATTCCCTAAGAAAATGGTGACGAATCTCAATGTGTTTGGTACGAGAGTGTTGCACGGGGTTTTTACTTAAATCTATTGCTCCTTTATTATCACACATGATTGGAATGTCATCAAGTGTAATACCATAATCTACGAGAGCTTGTTTCATCCATAGTGTTTGTTGACATGCCTTTCCGGCGCTTACGTATTCGGCTTCGGTTGTGCAGATAGCTAGTGCCGTTTGTTTCTTGGAGAACCAAGAAGTTAAGCAACAACCCATGAAGGTACAAATGCCACTAGTACTTTTTCGATCCACTTAATCTCCCGCATGATCAGAGTCGGCGTAAACTATAGTTTCTATGCCGGTCCCCTTAGGATACCATAATCCTAAGTGCATAGTACCTTTAATGTATCGGAAGATACGTTTAACCGCTTCTAAGTGAGAAAATTTGGGATATTCTTGAAAGCGAGCACAAAGGCAGACACTAAACATAATATCGGGCCTACTTGCCGTTAGGTACAATAAACTTCCTATCATGCCTCTATACTTAGTACTATCTACGGATTCACCCTCTTCATCCTTGGTGAGCTTTGTGTCCGTAGCCATTGGGGTTTTCATAGGTTTAGTATCTTCTAGTCCGAATTTCTTAAGCATTTCCTTAATATATTTGGATTGATTAAAGAATATTCCATCATCTAATTGTTTTATTTGTAGTCCAAGGAAGAAGTTAAGCTCGCCCATCATACTTATTTCAAACTCGTCATGCATGATTCTTGAGAATTCATCACACATGTCTTGACAAGTTGAACCAAATATAATGTCATCAACATATATTTGGACGATTATGATGTTTGAATCTTTCTTCTTGGTGAAAAGAGTGTTATCTACCATTCGCATCGAGTATTCAATCTTAAGAAGAAAAGCTTTCAACCTATCATACCAAGCCTTAGGGGCTTGCTTTAAACCATATAAAGCTTTCTTTAGTTTATAAACATGCTCGGGGTACTCGATGTCAATGAATCCTGGAGGTTGTGCAACATATACCTCCTCATTGATGAGATCATTTAGGAATGCACTTTTCACATCCATTTGGAACAATTTAAAATCTAACGCACATGCATACGCGAGTAATATCCTAATGGACTCAAGTTTAGCTACGGGTGCGTAGGTTTCGTCATAATCAATTCCCTCTTGTTGATTATAGCCTTGTGCGACTAACCTTGCTTTGTTCCTAGATACAATACCATTTTCATCTAGTTTGTTTCTAAATACCCACTTAGTCCCTATTATTGTGATATTCTTAGGTCTTGGTACTAACATCCAAACATCATTAGATTTAAATTGGTTTAATTCTTCTTGCATTGCGATGATCCAACTTTCATCTTTCAATGCTTCATTGACATTTTTAGGTTCAATGATTGAAACAAAACAAAAGAAGTTGCTATTGTTTTGAACTTATGATCTAAGGGTTCTTTGGTTTAGGCTTCCTATGACATTATCTAAAGGGTGGCTTTTAGATTCTTTAACATTTGAAGTCTCACCTATTTCGATGGTTTCTTGAGATATGTCTAGGTTTTTCATGTTTTCAACTATGGCGTTTTCTTCATCCAAATCATCATCTACCAAAGGTGAAGTTTTAGATGGAAGGGGACTCTCATCGAATGTCACGTTGAGTGATTCTTCGACGACCAGTGTTTCCTTGTTTAAGACAATATAGACTTTACTAGTTTGAGAGTAACCTAGAAATACACGTTCATAAGACTTTGGGTCGAACTTGGTGAGATGGTCTTTGGTGTTTAGAATATAGCATTTGCTACCAAACACTTTAAAGTAATCTAGGGAAGGTTTCATACCTTTCAAAATTTCGTAAGGGGTTTTTCCTATGATTTGTCTAATTAAAATTCTATTAAGAATATAGGTGGATGTATCTACGGCATTACACCAAAACTTTTGGGGAATCGATTGCTCATTGAGCATGGTTCTTGATGAGTGCTTAAACACTCATCATTTTTGGTCAAATCTGAACTACAAAACATCCAAAAACACTCAAATGAGCATCAAAATACTGAAAATATCTCAGGGATTGTGTTTTATATATTTTAGATGCAAAATGAGTAAAAACAGATAAAAAACGAACAAAGTTTGCAAAATTGGCAGTTTCAGTCCTCCAACTTTCATAAAATGTCAAAAATAGTCCCTAGAATTCAAAAATATGGAAAATGATCATCAAAGGTCCTTAGGGATTCAAAAGTTGTCAAAATTAGTCTTTTAAAATTCAAGTTTGCAAAATGACAACTTAGGTCCCTGAAGTTTAAAAAATGTCAAAATCAGTCTTAAATTTTGGAATTTATCAAACAAGGTCCTTGTGGAATTATAATGTGGCAAGTGTGGTCCTTGTACTTTGGGAAAGTTTCAAGTCAGGTCCTTGGATTTTCAGCTAATTGCAAAATTGGTCCTTGTGCTCATTTCTATACCAAACGGACCCTTGCTTTATTATTTCTACAAATCCAACCCAACTCCTTATAACACCAGCCCATCACACCCTTACCTGGCCCATCTCCCATCCAAAGCCCAACTCCACTAATAAAATCACCTCCATCATTTTATTATTATCCCACAGGTCAAACCCACAAGTCAAACACTCCACCTCCCTCCCCAACTTCACCTGCTCACCTGTTCATCCCCTCTCCTCCACCTCAGCTTCACCACTCCTTGTTCCCCCAACTTACAAATACATCCAAGAAGCTTTAATTGCTCCATTTTACCCTCACTCAACCTTTCCTGACAAGATGAGAAAAATGGCGCCAAAATCACTTTGAATGGCCAGGATTATTCCCACCCAATCCAATTGGTGGGATTTGTTCAGGAGGATGCAAGAAAGTCTTGGAAGCTAATAATTCAGAGAGAGAGGCAAAAAGGAGAAAGGAGAGGTCAATTGTATATATAGCAGTCATTGTAAGCCATTTGGCATAATCTAGACTAGTGCTTAGTTTAAATTCAGTAGTATTTAACTTATGTTGTAATCTCTTTATCAAGTAATGAAAACTTTCAAGTTTTAGTTCCTTTATTCTGAGTGTGAATTGTGGAATTCACTTCTGTCATTCCTATGAAAAATTACTAGTTTGGATTAGTGGGGTTAAACTCAGTTTTTTATGATCCTATAAGCTTGTTAAAACTCATTTACTAATTTCCACAAGTTTCCTAGTTAGTCTAAAATATATAGAAAAAAAATCAGAAAACACAAAAACAATAAATAAATAAAAATAATAAAAAAATCAAGAAGATGAAGCAAGAAGGTGGAAGCTAAGAAATTCTGGATCACATATGGTTTAGTGGGTCTGTGGAGACCTAATAGGGGTGTTTCTTGTTCATGGTTCATTGGATTTTGGCAGGATAGCTTTGTAAGTCCTTTTTCCAAAATTGAGCACTACCTGTCTTTTAGCTTTAAATTGATTGGCTTTGTGTTTTGCCTGCTTAATTAGTATATTTGATTCATATTAAGACTAAAAATCAGTTGGTTGTATTCTAGATTGCATTTTACTTTGAAATCATAGGTTAACTGTTGTATTGAGTTTCTTAGTAATCTTTGGTATTTATGGCTTCTACTTGTGTTTTTGTAATTATTAGAGCTTATTGAATCAATACCTTTCATTGTAAATCAGTTTCTTTAACTTTACATTTATTTTGCTTGTAAATCACAAAAACAGTTCTAGTTAAAGGGGTGTTTGGATTTACTGATCACACTGTACTCCAGTCTGATTCTTTGGTTGTTTGTGTTTTGTGCATGTTACTTTAGGTTCAAATAGTTCAATTTTACCATTAAACTCAGTAGCTAATTGTTAAAAAAGTCAAATCACCTCTAATATCATATTAGCAGTTAACTGTTAAGAGATTCGGCTCCATTCTCATCAATTTAGCTCACAAGTTGTTTATTTAGCTTAATTTCACATCTCATTAGCCTAATATTACATAATCAGTAAGTAGGTTTGACTTAAAGTTCATTTTAGTCAACATAGTAGCATAATCACAAAAGTCAAAATTGCATATCTAAGGAAAAAGGTAAAAATTGCAAGAATTGTTTGGAATTTTGTGTGTAGATCTAGGGTTTGTGCTTTTTACCAATGGTAGTATATCAGCTAGACTGTTGAATCCTATTGTCATTATATTTTTGAGATTTTTTGTGTGGGCCCTACACCTTCCCAAACACACCTGCAGGGAGAGTTACCTCCTCTGCACCACCACCACAGTCTCTACCACCACCACTTTGGTGGGTGCTACAGGCCCACTTAGTGGGTCCCACATGCCCCCTTGGGTTCTTTGAACCCCCCTCTTGGCCATCTTCCAAGTTTGAGCATGCTTTTGAGCTCAGGCCCTGTGGACCCCACCTAGAATCACCCTTATACCTTGTCCCATTTTCTGTGTGAAATCAAGGATTTCAAGTGCTTATTTTTGGCTTAATCAGTGAGCTTAGTTGCTAGGTTGTGGAAAACTAGAAGGGGGGGTTGAATAGTTTTACGTCTTTTTAGTTTTTGTAAAACTTGGTTTCAAAATATTGATACGAGTTTATTCAATTGTTTGTTTGAAAAAGACTTTAATTAGAGTGAAGTACAAAAACAACTATGTGATCTATTATATGTGAATTCTTTTAGGTTTGTTATAAAGACTTTGTTTTCAAAAACTTAGTATAGTTTTAAAACCTTGTTTACTTTTAAAACTTTGATTCGATCTTATGTGAACTCAAATCTTGAACAATATGAACAACAATATCTAAGTATAAGAAATAGTAAAGATGTAAGCTAAGTATGTAAGATCAACACATGCACAATATAAACAATTATAGCTATGTATGAGATGTAATTAAGTAAGCTAAGTAAAGGAAAGATCTAACCGTGAGACAAAGGATTTATAGTGGTTCGGCTACAAGGACACCTTCCTTGTTCCTACTCCACTCCCCGAGTCACCTACTCGAGAGTTTTCTTCACTATGTCAACAAGCTCCCTTATGGCGGAGAAAACCTTACACACCAATGTACACACCACAACTTCGTCACAACTAGATCACAACTTCTACACAACTTATTCACACTACTCTACTTCACACCTTTCTACTTCACACCTATCTATTTCACACCAATCTTCTTCACACCTATCTTCTTCACACCTATCTTCTTCACATCAATCTACTTCCTAACACTTCTCTTCTTCACAACACTACTTATATCTCACTACTTCTATTCAAAACTTCTACTCCTAGATCTATCTAGTTACAATACTATCACACCTTTACAATGGATGTACACAACAACTAGACTATATACATAAATCTACAATACTTCACAACTTGATGTTGAAGGAGTATTCTTCTCTTGCACTTTGAGAGATGAGAGGTGAGGGAATGAATCACTTGAAACAAGGATTAACACTTATATGATCAAAGGGTTTTTAGGAGGATGTTTAGAGAGATTTGGATCTGAAAATTTTCGTGCAAGAGGTAAGAAAAATTCCAGGTTTGAGGTGGTATTTATAGGGAAAAATTTCTGACAGAATCTGACAGGGGAGCGTGGCCGGTCCCCTTAATTGTGTGCCGGTCCCCTTAAAATTAAGGGGGCCGCCCTACTGAAACGGCCAGATTTTCTGTCTTTTAGTGGGGAAAGTTTATTTGGTGAAAAACTAACTGATTTTGGTTAAAAATTTGAATTCATATATTTATTATGAATTAAACATTTTCCTTTATTACCAAAAATGTTTTTCAAAAATATATAATAAGTTTATTTAATTTTATAAACTTTGTATTATTTAAATAAACATCCCTTTGATCATAAAATGTATTAGTCACTTATTTATTCATACCTTAAGTGATTATGTTGGATTGAGATGATATAAACTTGCTTAAAACTTGTTTACGTATTAACTTTGCGTTTAATGTTTTTATATTTTGTGATCGTCAAAACTTAGGGATATCGAAAAATATTAATAACGTTTTTATACATTATTTATATCAACATAGGTTCTTGCTTATTCATGACTAAGTAACTTGTTTGAACCCAATCTCACCCCTGTGGACCCCACAAAGGCTGATTTCCATTAAAAGTCAAAGAAAGTCAACTGATTTATCTTTTAGTGTCCATTTTGCTTATTTTTAAGCTAGAAAAAAGTTGTCTTCACAAAAGTTTCCTATTTTTAGTATTTAAATTGATTTCAAAAAGAAAAACCAGAAAAATCCAATTTAAAAATAAGTGATAGTTTCTATTTAATTTAATTTATCTTTTTAATTTTCCTTTTTAGTAATTTATTAAGTACTTAGCATTTTTATTTTTTCTTAATTTTATTTTATATTAAAGTATTTTTATAAATTTTTCCAGAATTTTATATTATCATTTAGTAATTATTAGATTTAATATTACTTTTATTAATTATTAATTATTATTTAAGCATTAAATTGCATAATTAGTTTTTATTAAGCACACCCTAGTTTTTATAATTTTCCTAGCTTTTATATGTTATAAAATAATTTTAGGAAATTTTCTAGAATTTCTACTGTTCAGTTTTTATTTTTTAGAATTTAATTAGTTTAATTGGTAATTAATTAATAATTAGAATAATAATTAGTAAAATAGTTTAAAAATACATAAAACCAACTTTTTATAATATTTTAGGGTTCCTGTGATGGTTAATTAGATTTATAATTTTTTCTATAATTTTCTAAGTCATTTAAGTATTATTAGTAATTTAAAATTAGTTAATTAGTTTAATTAAATATAATTAGTAATTAACTAATATCAAAATCACAAAAAGACAAAAAGATATATTTTTAAGTTCAAAATTAGTTTTTAGTTATTTTATATTTTTAGAAATTTGATTTTCATTTTTCTAGTATTAAAATAATATTATATTGTATTTAAGTTATTTAAATATTAATAATTAGTATCAAATAGTATTTAATTAATATTAAATAATTAATTAGTGTAAAATTTCATTTTCTTTTTCTAAAAATTTTCTTTCATCCTTAGGTTTGTAAAAAAGTCATTTTCACCCCCTGAGGGTTTTCAGATTTCAGTTTTCACTTTTTATTTGGTACGTTGACGTTTATTTAAACTAAAATGTACCTTTTAAGTTTTAAAACATTTTCACTTATCTGGTTTTTCAGTTTTTGTCCATATCAAGTATTTTTATCATTTTCAGTTAAAAATCAGTAGTATAATCATCCTACCCCTTTCTTGTGAAAATCACCCGGTCACAAGCACGCTTTAGTACTATTCACACCTCGCTGGGACATAACGACCCGGGGAAACCCTGTATTTCACGGAGATTGAGTCTAGGTAGTTTGACTATATTGACCACACCTGTGGTTGACTTTAGTTGACTGTTTGAAGCCAATCAGTTCTACTCATTTCTTGTAGGGCTCTATTTTTCCTTTCGACTACCTCATTTGATTGTGGAGTTCGTGGAGCCGAGAAATTGTGAGTAATACCATTAGCATCACAATAAGCTCCAAATTGAACTTCATTGTCAAATTCTCTACCATGGTCTGTCCTAATGGAAACTATGTTGCATCTTAATTGGTTTTGAATTTTCTTACTAAATATTTTGAATTGATCGAAAGTTCCAGTCTTGTTTTTAAGAAACCTAGTCCAAGTGTACCTAGAGTAATCGTATACAATCACTAGAGTGTAGAGTTTTCCTCCATAACTCCGTATGGCGGAAGGACCGAAGAGATCCATGTGAAGAAGCTCTAAACATCTAGATGTTGAGATCATGTTCTTAGGTTTATGACTGGAGTGTGCTTGTTTTCCAACCTTGCAAGCATTACAAAAGTGTTGATCGAACCTAAGTTTGGGAAGGTTTCTAACTAGATCCTTAGAAGACAATGATTGTAATAAACGCATATTGGTGTGTCCTAATCTTCTATGCCATAAAGTAGAGTTATCATTAACCGTAGCTAAGCGTATGTTCTCACTAGGTTTGTTACTAATTTTCATAACGTATAGGTTACCTTTTCTAATTCCTTTTGCAATAACTTTTCCGTTCTTAATTATCTCACTATCGTCTTTGGAAAAGATTACCTTGCAACCATTATCACAGATTTGACTAATAATAAGCAAATTAAAACCTAGGTTATCCACATGTTCTACATTAGTTATAGTAAGAGAGTTATGAGTGATCGTACCTTTGCCAATGATATTGCCCTTGAGCTTACTACCAAATGTAACATTACCTCTAGTACTTGCATTGTATGATGAGAATAGCTTGCGATTACCCATCATGTGATTTGTGCATCCACTATCCTTGACCCATTCGTCGGGCTCCAGGCCAATTCCCAAGCATATCTCTTTTGAAGATCCGGCCATGAGACAAGTCTCATTCTCATCATCTTCTTTGCTATCACTCCAAGCACCACTAACATATGCCCTTTGGTTTTAGTCCCCTTATTTGGTGTGGACAATCTCCAACTAAGTGTCTTGTATCACCACATCCAAAACATCTATTCTCACCTTTGATGTATCTATCTTCACAAGCTTTTTGTGGAGATTTCTTTGCCTCTCGTGGTTGTCTTACAAATCTTCCTCTTCGCTTAAAAAATTTCTTGAAATCTCTAACCGCCAATGCATACTCTTCATCATCACTTCTGAGCTTGAGTCTTCATCATCACTTAATTCCTTTTTAGCCTTTAATGCAATTGATTTTCTTTCCACCTTATTATTTACAATATCGGAATCATTTTTGATGATTAACTCATGGACCTTCAAGTTACTAATGAGCTCATCTAATGATAAAGATGCCAAGTCTTTGGATTCTTCAATCGCCATGACCTTTGCTCTCCACTTCGGATGTAAAGCCCTGAGATATTTCCTAACACAACTTTTGACAGAAATTTGCTCATCGAGTGCTTTTAAACTCATGATTATGGTGTTAAATCTAGCAAATGAACTATCTATAGATTCATCTTTTGGTATGATAAATTGTCCATATTGTTGAGCCAAAAGATCGATCTTATTGTCTTTCACTTGATTATTACCTTGATGAGTGACTAACAAAGTTTTCCAAATATCTTTAGCCGTATTGCACAAAAAAATTATTTGAAATTCCTTTTTAGGCAAAGCATTGTAAATAACCATTTTTGCTTCATCATTTTTAGCTAATTTCTTTTTAAGAGTATCACTTTGTTTGTCATAAGGAACAACTTCATTTTGTTTAGTTCAAGATTAAATTCAATAGGTTTAAAGTCACTCATTGTAATAACATGCCAAAGATCAAGATCTTTTGATTTCACATACGTTTCGAATTGAGTTTTCCAATAAATAAAACTATCAACCTCAAAGAGTGTTGGTCTTTGCATTGACTGCCCTTCTTGATATTTTTCAAATTTCATTGATCGTTTAAAGTTTTAAAATACAATATATTTTAAAAATCCTTGAGCAACGAAGCTCTGATACCAATTGTAGAAACTAGAAGGGGGGGGGGGGGTTTGAATAGTTTCACCGTTATTAATCATGTTTTTATAAAATTGACGTTACAAATTGAGTTTGACAAAAAGGTTCGATTGGAAGCTTACGTGAAATCAACACAACAATAGATATAAGCAATGATAAGTAAACAAGTAAAGGTAAAGAAAGGAAAGATCAAACTGGCACATGAAGACTTATAGTGGTTCGGCCACGAAGCTCACTCCTTTGTCCCTACTCCACTCCTCGAGTCTTACACTCGAGAGTTTCACAAAAACTATATCAACAAGCTCCCTTATGGCGGAATAAACCTTACACAAGCTTACACCAAGTTTAACGACACTAAGCGGAATATCGAGTCCTAATCCTAGCTAGAACCAATCTACCAAAGCCCACGTGGCTTCACACCTCGTACCAATACGATGGCATGATACAACACAATACGCAATATAAGGCTTGCACTCAAGTCTTATTACATACACAAAACAATGAATGAAAGAAATGATAGATCCGCAACAATAAGATGAGATGAGCAAAACTCTTCTTCAACACTTCGTTTCTTGATTACAACGAATGTTCTTTTCTTGCACTTAGAGGAAAGATGAGTGTGATCACTTGTAAACAACTAGAACTTGATAATGTGATCAAAGAGTATGTTTAGAAAGAATTTCGGAATACAGAAGGTTTTGGTTCATAAGAGGTGAAGATTTCTGGAGGAAAACAGTTCTGTATTTATAGGCGTCAGGAAAGAGGCAACGATCCTTTAAATGCTGGACGGTCCCTTATCGATAAGGGACCGCCTTCCTATTTAAGGGACCGTCCAGAAAAATGCTCCTCGTTTTGTCCTGATGTGGTGAAAAACTATCTGGTGAAGTTTTGTTGTTGGTTTTGAGCGGCAAATATGGTTGTTATGGTTTTGAATGTTGAAAACATTTTCTTAATAAAACATTTCTTTAAATTATAAAAAAATACTTTTGTAAAAATGTTTTGTGACATGAAAACGTAGAGTTTTTAAATCCTTTGATCATATACATAAGTTGGTAGAAGTTTGTGATGAAAACGAGCTTTCCCAATTAAAAGCTTATTAGTCGAAGTTTTAGGTAACGTGTGTTTGTATTTTGTGATTATCAAAACTAGTATAGACCGATTAATGCAAATGATGTTTTTGACATTGTTTGTATTAACATGATTCTTTCAGGACTTGTTCTTCACGACTTCTTCTTCAAGACTTCTTCACAACCTCACGATTTCTTCTTCACACCTTCTTCTTCACTACTTCACTATTTCTTCTTCTTCACTTCTTCACTACACTACTTCACCTCACATCAACAACTAACTAACACTTCTACTTTATTCTATTAACATGTTTACTTCTTTATACAACTACTTCACCCCTTGATGTTTCTCCTTCATGTATCCTCTTCTTCACTATTATCCTTCTTAGCGCCTTCACTACTCTTCTATCACACCAAGCTAATCTAACCACTTATATTCAAACCTATCTAACTAACATACACACCTTTACACAAAAGAATTAGTGATACAAAGTATTGTAAACAGACAACTTAGGTATCAAGATGATACTAAGTTGTAATACTTCTAGTTAAGATGGATATAAGTATTCTTCTCTTTGCACTTGAATTGTTGAAGCTTGGATCACTTAGAAACAAAAGCTTATGATTATATGATCAAAGGATTAAGCAGAATGATTTAGAGAGATTTGGACAGAAAGTTTTAGTGTAAAAAGGTGAGGAAAAGGTCCAGGGATGATCCAGTATTTATAGGCAAAGCTGAGGTAAAGAGGAGCGTGGCTGGTCCCCTTAATAATTAAGGGGACCACCTAGTAAATTAAGGGGGCACCCTTATTAGACGTTGCTCAGCTTTGTCTTTTTGTGAGGAAGGTTTTTCTGGAACATTTTTACCATTTTTGGTTGAAAATTTGAATTCGTATATTTATAATGGATTTAATATATTTATTTAATACCAAAAATAATTTTCTAAAAGATATAAAATGTTTTTGACATTTTATAAAAAATCTAGTGATTAAGAAAATGTTCTTTTGATCATATAATGCATTAGACATTTTGTTTGTTCATACCTTAAATGATTGAGTTGTTGAAATGGATATTAACAACTAAATACTTGTTTATGTGCTAATCTTTGCGTTTAATGATTTTACATTTTGTGATTATCAAAACGTAGATATATCGAAAAGTATTAATAACGTTTTTTGGCATTATTTATATCAACAATCTCCCCCTTTTAATGATTACAAAATCTAAAGTCATTAAATTAAAAATTAATTTTTAGACAAGTGTTTAGTGAGTTTATATGCATTTCCCCCCTTTTTCTAGCATCAAAAAGGTTAAGCCGACTAGTTTCATGTATAAAATTAGACGGGATGAAAGCTCCCCCTTAATGTGTACTCCCCCTCGATCGAGGACACCAAGAAATCGAGTTATGGAATACTTGGCTACAAAATGTGTTAAGAGCAAAAACATGCACCAAGACATATATATTAGAAGCACAAGCATACACAGCAACATGTGAAATAATAATTTAAAGTACATAATGCATAGCTGATGAGAAGAAACGTGTACCGCTTTTGGGGGGTCATTTAAGGCCAAAGTCGAGATTATTTGATCAAATATTGCCCTAAATCATTCCTTTTGTCATTTTAGGTACTTTTCAGAGGAAATTTACAAAAGGAAGCATTTTGAACGTTTTTGGAACGAAAAAGTGAAGAAAACGACAAAGTCTCAAAATTATGCTGAAAATTGTACCTGACGGCGTCAAAGATTGCTAGTGACGGTGTCAAGACTTGACAAAGAGGTGGATAATTAAATTACATGTGATGCGCCAGAGAGGTTTTTGAAGATTTGTACATGACGGCGTCACCAAGGCCATCAAGAGTAAATTGCACATGACGACCAAGACCAAGTTTGTACATGACGACGTCAGAAGGGGATCTAGGCAATACGAGTATTATTTTGGCGGCGAGTTGACGGTGTCAGACCCTACTCTTGACGCCGTCAGATTGTAAAATCTATATATACTTTTCTAGTTTTCATTCTTTGTGTGCAACTTTGAAGGGAGAAAACCCTAGACGAATTTTACTACAATTTTGAGGGTTTCAAACCCTTGTTTCATCCATGCTTAATTGAAGATAAGTCTTTCAACAAATCATTCAATATGTCTATGTGTTGTTTGATTATATCTTATGCTTGTCTTCTCTTTAACATGCTAGGCTAGGTTTTCTTTGTGTTTGCTTAGATGTAATGAAACTTAGATATTGATTATTGGTTGGTTGTTTGTTTATAATTGTTGTGGATGAATGAATTCGATGTTAGGCTTAAGAAAACTGGCAGACTTTCATTTGGTAACTTGCTTGAACGTCTTAAGAAACATGATCGGAGGTGTACTACGATATATTGATTATATTTAATGCATAGGTAACTACTAATGAGGCCATGTTAGGAGCTAGTAGTAAGCTCGACATAGGAAGAGGTAGAAGCTTATAGAGTTAGGGATGATCGTACATGTAACACCCCCAAAATACCGCAGCGGAAGACTGTGTCATAGGGGTGCTACTTCATAATACAAAGTACAAGGTATAGAAAACGAACTCTAAATGAGACGTTTTGAAAAGTTACCATTCGATTAATAAATTCCGAGTTACAAACTTGAGATTCCAAAGTATGATACATAAATGTATACAAAGTTTTGAATCGTAAATGATAAAAGCGTAAGTCTTCAGAATATGCAGCTTGACTCTAAGTTCCATGCACTAGCTATCGCCTTACTAACCTGAGATAAACATGCTAAAGTGTCAACACAATGGTTGGTGAGTTCATAGAGTTTGTCTTAAAACAGTTGAAAAGCCTTAAAAGAATGTTCACACAGCAAAGGCATCGTGAATCCGCTCAGTTACAAGTCCCGCCATAAGAGACTTGTAACCTGTGTGTTCACAACCCACTGCTACAATATAGTATGATAAAGACATGTATAAGTTCATCAAAACAATTAAGCAATTAGTCGTGAGTCTACACTTCATCTCCGAAGACCTCACGTTTATGATGTATCCAACATTAGCAAATGTTAGGATGTATCAATAGCCTCAATGGTCATCCAACAACTTAATGTGGAGCCATCGGAAGTCTCAATGGTCATCCAGCAACTTAATCTGGAGCCACTGGCAGTAACACAATCAAGTATAACGCGGTTAAGTATAACACAATCATGTATGTATGAAATCAAGTATAATGCGATCAAGTATAAGACAATCAAGTATAATGCGATCAAGTATTTGTACAAGTAAGCAAGTAGTTGTGCATGTATCCCCCCCCAAAGAGTTAAAACAAGTATGAAAAAGTAGGGGCTATGACTCACCTTAAGTCTATGTAATGAGAAATGAAAGTGGTAGTCGAATCGCGAAAGTCTCTAAGAGCAGCCTATAATAGAACGTTGCGACTTAGGTTTGGAGTAATGTCTAAGAATACGAAGAATTGCCTATATATGTCTTGCATAATGTTCATGATGTAGTACTTTAGTATAATGTGTAAGTCTTTGAATATAAGTGGTTTATGAAACATGTATAGGTTGTACATCTCTTACTACCGTTCAGGCCGACATAATTCAGAAGTCATGGAGTAAACGTTCGAGGAGCCAGGACACTTTAACTCGTAAATCCACAACTCGTCTCGACGGCTTACTCAATGAACTCCTCACATGAGGCTCCCTACTATTGTAGTATTTGATAACATATATATAAGTTTTTGATCTTTAATAGTTATATGGTCTTTAGCCGTGGCTTTGCCGTGACTTTGGTCATGTTACCATGGTCTTGAGACTCAACCTTGGCTTTAGCCATGGTTGTGGTCTTGGCTTTAGGTCATTAGACCTCTTGGTCTCATCTAATTATAACAATTATATAGTTACTTGGTACTTAAAACGGGCTGTTAAGAATTTGAAGAAAATTATCACTCAGAAAGCGTTTTCAGGGCTCGAGCTTCTTTGTTCCTGAATGAAAACGTCGTTCCGGACAACTTTCGTGTTTTAACTTTTTGATGAATCGGACCAGAAGTTGGACTTTCAAAATCATAATTTGATCAGAATGCTAATTAGGCAGATTTGCCGTTTTGGTTTCGCTAACTTCAAATGGTCATAACTTTTGACTCGTGTACTCGTTTTGGGTGATTCAAATTGCTATGTTTTCCTTGTTAAGTCCTCTTTAACAATAAGTAAGTGTCAAATATCAAAGTTATACTATTGTGGTCGTGGTTCTCCATAAAAATCACTAGTTTGCTTGTTTACTTGTCATAAGTTAACATATGTATACCAATACTTGTTTTATCCATTTTTAAACATCATGAACACAATACAAAGACCATATATAGCATGAAAGAAACATAATAAGCATGAAATGATATTGAGCAAGAAAGTGTATAAGGGTTTGCTTACAACTTGTGAAGAAACTTAACTAGAACCAAGATCAAAACCAAGAATCACTACTAAATCTTGTTAAACTTTTCCAACCATAGCCATGCTTCCATATCAAAAACCCTATCTTATAATCCCTTGATAAACACTAGTCTAACATAAAAACAACCTTTAGTAAAAATCTTCACTAAGAACACTTGGAAATTTGATGAGTTTTTGTGGTGAATTTTAGTGTTTTATGGATGAAAGGTGTTAAGGATCATGCAAGGAACATAAGGCTATACTTATGATGGATGAAACTTGAAAGAATCATGATCACAATGGGTTATTTTATGTGTTTTGGGTCGTTGATATTCAAGGAGAAAGGAAGAGAATGCTCTCTTTTATACTAAAAATGAGGAGGTTAGGATTTTAGGATATTTTTGCAAGAAAAACACATGTAATCATCCTAAATCACTAAGCATAAGATCAAGACACCTAAAGGGTGACTCCCCCCCCCCAAGTGGCGGTTCAAGATGGATAAGGAGGGTGAGGTGTGCCTTGGTTGGTATTATCCTAGATATAGAGCTAGTTTTGACTCCGTAAGTTGCTAACCGTAAGTTTTTAGGCCACGAAACGTAAAACCGGGTATCCTAAAAATATGAAACTTGAAAGTATGGTCAAACATGTCAATATAGTCCATAATAAAATATAAAATGAGTGGTAGGTTCTATCGGGTGCGAAAACCCTGCAAAAAACTGGAAACACAGGTCTAAAACGCGCAATTCGCGTAAAACGCTGAACTGAAAAACGTAAAATTCTGAAACTTTTGGAATTGTCCTAAAATGAGAGAAAATCATATTTCTATTGTTTATAATGTTTTATGGACATATCGGGATGCTAGAAGGACGTTTAAACCTAAAAGTAAATCTCGGACACGGCTTTGTGATTTTTGCAGAAATGATCCGACGAGCGTCAAACTCTCGGATTATCGTTAAAATAGTTTAACTTACGAGAATATGAAATAAAAATTTCTGAGATGAATAGTAAAAAGTGAATAGTAAAAAGTGAATAGTGAAATTTTCGGGAATAAAAGTTAACCTGAAATTGCGAATTGTTACAGTACACGACCCTACAAATGGTATTAAGGAATATAACCCGTCATCCATGCAATTGTAACAAACTAATCAACCGGTAAAAGATAGCTAGGGAGTAGTCAAATCTAAGTAAACACATTTTCTCTCATTATTGTTTTCACCACAATTAGTTTAAGTTTATTTTATTTTATTTTGATTGCATCTGTAGTTATCTGGGTTAGTTGATTAGCAACTAATTCCGCCTACTCCTTCAAAACCAAAGATTTTTACTTGCTTTCCATAAAATATAAGAATACAAAAAGAATCATCCCTCATCTCTAGACCTAGTTTAATTGAGTTTTAACTCTAGCAAACACTATTCTTTGAGTTGAACGATCAATCCCCCGGTACTTGCCACTATACTATACTACAACGGTCAGGTACACTGCCTGGTGGGGATTGCAAGCTTCTCAAGATCCCTTGAGAGGTAAAACCTTTTGCGAGGGCGCAATTCCACGCATCAATAGAAAAATTAATAAAAACACATAATGATACATTCATTAATTAAGGTAATTATGTAAATCACATAATCATTACTACAACACCTTGAAACACATAACAAATAGAATATAAAAATCCTAAATTGTCTAAGAGAGCCATGAGACTTTCTTGGAACACAAAAGCTTGGTTGATTTTATTTGAAAAACGAGAAATATAAGCATATAGTATGCTTATAGGGTTCATGGTGGAGTGTTTGAAATTAAAGTGGTTAAGTGAGGGTAAGGTTTTTGAATTAATAGAGGTATATGTTTAGGTGCATAGATGTTGGAGGGTTTGATGGTGGAGAGTTTGGAAGTGGAGAGCTTGGAGCGGAAGAGGTTGATTGAGGGTTTAGATTTTGTTCTAGTATTGGTGTTGGTTGAGATCTAGTGAGAAGATACTCAATCCAATTGAAGTGTTCATTCAATGCAATGGTTTGTTTTTGGAGAAAGATACAACAAGGGCAAATTTTGACATGATTTTCAACATGCACCAAGTTGTGGATGGTGAGGAAGAGCTAGAAGAGGGTTGATCCAAATTGCATTGAGCAAGATGGAGAGCAAGAAGAGCACTTAGCTCGTGGGCTTCCTTGAGTTCTTCAATGAACTTCAAGTGTTTGGAAGAAGGTGATGGTGGTGGAGTATGGTTGTCACCTGGAATGGATGTTTGGACATGCAACATAGGAATAGCATGTGAGTTGGTGGGATGTGGTGGAGACATTTGTGAGTTTGGGAAATCATGAATGAATGAGGATGGAGGTATGGGTGTAGAGGATGTTTCATGAGGGGATGGTGTTTTGAATGGAGCATAGGTAGGTTGATTAGGATGTGAGGTGTTGGGAATGATATTGGGGTTGTTGTTTTGAGATTTGGTATGTTCCATAAGAGGATCATTTGATGAAGGTGAGTGAGAGGAATGTGGATTTTTGGAAGTAAGGGTGATTGTTAGGTTGTCATGGCGAGGTGTGTAAGGGGTTTCATTTTAATGAACACTAGGTTTAGGTGTTGGTTGGTTGGTGACAACATCATTTAGTGAGTTGGAGTTGTGACAAGTGTCAAGCTTTCTTCTCCAAATGGGTTTTACGGAGATATTTGTAACCCTTGAAGGTTTAGATCTTGGGTAATTAGGAGATGACATGGTGTGATGATTTGAGATTTATGATGAGAAGTGGTATTTATAGTGTGGGGAAAATGTGATTAAGGAAGGTAAACTTTGTTGAAAGGTTTAGGACAAAATATGTTTGTGAATTTTGGGAAGGGTAGGATAAAATTGGTTAAAAAGCATAAAAGATTATGTAAACACGACCATCGGATGGTGATGAGTGCGCAAACACTCATCATTTTTATCGGATTTAAACTGCCAAAACATGCAAAAACAATCGAAAAGTAATCAAAATACTTAAATTATCCCAGGGATTGTGTTTTATATGTTTTAGATGCAAAATGAGCAAAAACAAATGAAAAACGCACAAAGTTTGCAAAATTGGCAGTTTCAGTCCCCCAACTTTCATAAAAATACAAAACTAGTCCCTGGATATTCAAAATATGGAAAATTATCACCAAAGGTCTTTTTTAAATCATAAGTGGTCATATTTAGTCCTTTGGTGAAAAATTGGAAAGTTTTGGGAATTTACAGTTTCGGTCCCTGGAGTTTCAAACTTTGGCAGATTTGGTCCCCGGTGGGATATTTTTGGATGAAAAATCATTTTTGTCCTTGGAAAACCAAAATTTGTTACTTTTAATCCTTGGATGAAAATTTTGTGGAAATTACATGTTTAGTCCCCGGACTTTTAAAAATTGACATAAACGGTCCACGGGAATTTTAAAAGTGAAAAATGCAAAAAATTGGTTCTTGGATATTGAGGATTGGCAATTTTGGTCCTTTGTAGCAATTTGGAAAGTTTTCATGAGCAGCCCCTCAACTTTGGTGAATCTACAATATTGGTCCTTGTGTGTTAATTTACAAACGGACCCTTATGTTATTTATTACCCAAAACCAAATATCAAACCCAAGCCCAAAGCTAAACACCCTGATCCACTACACACCCCAGCCCACTCACCCATTTTGTTTACCCGGCCCACTTTTCCTTTTTAATAAATCCCACCCCAGACCACTGTTCACTCACCCCCTTCCCCAGCTTTCACGCTGCTATGCTCCCCCCTCCTCTCCATATCTCCACAAAATCCTCACCTTTCCATTAAATACTACCAACCAACCCAACCAACCCTTTCCCCCCCTTCATTAATAACCAAACCTACCCCCCCAACTGCCAAGTTATATTTTCCCGCCAAAGAAAAATTAAACGGTTGAGATGAATTGGAAGCCATCCAATGGCTAGGATTGATGTGGGAAAGTCAAAGAATGACTCAGGGACTATAAAAAGAAAAGAAAAGAGAAGAAAGAGTAGTAGTTAGAGTAGAATTAAATTAGTGTAGTTTTAGTTAAATTGTCCTTATTGTAATTTCTTTTATTAAGCTGTAATTTTTATTCTCAGAAAGTTTCATGAAACCTTGGTGATGTAATTTAATCAGTTGTTAAGTTTTAAACTCAAGTGTTATTGCAATTTCAGTTTTATGAATCATTTTTATTAAGAAATCTCATTATGTCTTGATCACTTAAGATGGTTGTTGTTTAGGTGTTACTCAGCTCTCAGAAGCTTAACTATAAGTTTTTTTTTAGGATTTCAGATTAGTTAGTATATTGGAGTTCATAATTAGTACAAAGAAATATAAAAAAAAAATTAAAAAAAAAATCAAAAATAAGTAGAAAATACAAATAAGTGGGGAAACATAAGCTTGTAAAAGCTCAAACTCCCTTTAGATAAGCTCATTAAGCTGTCTCATAGCTTTGGTGAGCTTATCTCATCAGCTCATAGCCATTTCCATTTTCATTTTGTCCTTCAAGTAAGTCTCTATTTCATTTTTATGCATTTTCCTTTATTCTAGCTTATGTACTGTAGCTTGTAGCTTATTTGTGTTTAGTACTGCTTGTTAGAGTTGTTTAAGTGCCTAGGATTAGCTTTTACATGCTCTAGCTCATAATTACATACCACAACTCATTTTAGTCATCTGTAAAGGGGTGTTTGGCTTAACCTTTCAATCTGTGTTTAGGCCTATTATTGGTGTTGGTTTTGGTCTCCATTAGTTGCTTTAGTTAATAATAGCTTAGTGTAGTCTTAAAAACAGTCCCTTAGTAAGCAAAAGTCAAAAATCCAAAGTTTGTTCCTCAACAGTGAACTGTTGAGATATTAGGGGGGGTATAATCACCATTTAGGTTTAGGTGTTGATAACTTAGCTTAATCTGTGCTTATTTGCTCTTAAAACAGCTTACTAATTCAGTTATAATCATTAGAACTTCAAATAAGTCAACTTTCAAAGATTTCATCAAAAGTCAATTTGCCCATTTTCAGATTTTCACAAAACTTCAAGGAATTGTTTTTAATTTTGCGTTATGATTCATAGCTTGTAACTTGTTCCTAGTTAAAGTCTAGCACCTCAACTTTGAAGTTCCATAGTTCACTCATTTTTGCAATTTTTTCCCTGGGCCCCACTTTCACCCAAAGACACTTGCAGGGCAAGGTTTGCCCCTGCATCAGCAGGTCTGCACCCACACTACCACCTTTGTGGTGGTTTTCTGACCACCATGGTGGTCCATAGCCACCCCTATTGGTTCCTTTCAACCCCCCTCCTAGTAGAGATCATGGATTGACCATAATTTTGATCTTGGAAGCCCTGGGACCCACTTGATTTTGCCCTTAAAGCTTGTCCCAGTTTTCAGTTAGGAAACAAAAAGATAAGTGCTTATTGTCAGCTTTTGGCTTATTCTGTGGGTGCTTTTTGCTTTTTCTTGCTTAAATAAGTTCATATAACTTATTGGAACCTGAATCAACCAGAGTGGGCCCCACTCTTGGTCATTTAAGCTCATTTTCCCTTGTAGTCAAACAAAGTCAACTGTCTTGACTTTTAGCTCATTCTCAGCTTAATTTTAAGTTCTAAAAATCTTGTTTTTACAAAAGTTTGTTAATTTTAGGTATAAATCAAATTTCCAAAAAGAAAATCCAGAAAATCAAATTTAATTTTTAAGTGATAGTTTCTATTTAATGTTATTTAATTTTAATTTTCATTTTTAAATTTTTATTAAGTACTTGTCATTTTTATATTTTTATTAATTATTTCTTATATTAAAGTATTTATATAAATTTTCTCAGATTTTTATTTCATCATTTGGTATTTATTATATTTAATATTAGTTTTATTAGAAATTAATTAATAATTAGTTTAAAATAGCATAATTAGTTTTTATTAATCAAAACCTAGTTTTTATATTTTTTATAGCTTTTATAAGTTGTAAAATAATTTTATAAATTTTCTTAGAGTTTTTACTGTTCATTTGCTAATTTTTATAATTTAAAATAGTTTATTTAGTAATTAGTAATTAATTAGTAATTAATTAATATAGAAACCACAAAAAGACAAAAACACTTATTTTTATTTTTAAAACTTATTTTTAGTTATTTTATAGTTTTAGAAATTTTATTTTCACCTTTTTAGTATATAATTAGTATTAAATTATATTTAAGTGTTTTTAATATTAATAATTAGTATTAAATAGTAATTAATTAATATTAAATAATTAATTAGGGTTAAAATTTATTTTATTTTTCTAAAAAATTTTGTTTATCTGGTAGTTTGTAAAAAAGTCATTTTCACCCCCTGGGTGTTTTCAGATTTTACTTTTCACATTTTATTTCGTACGTCTACGTTTTATTTAAATGTAACGTACGCGTTTTTAGGTTTTAATCGTTTCTGGTTTTTCTTAGCTTCCCGTCTTATTCAAATAGCTTGTTTAAGCTATTTCATTGTAGATTCCTTAGTTCAATCACACACAAACCTTTTTCTCATCCAAATTCACCCGATCACGAAGCCGTTTTGATTACAATTCACACCTCGTCGGGACATACGACCCGGGGAAACCTTATACTTCCGCGGAGCATTGGTTTTAGGCATTTGACTTGGTTGACCGTCACCTGGTCAATTAGGTTGACCGTTTAGGCTCAATCAAAATTTGGCGCCGCTGCCGGGGAGGTTGTGCGCGTTTATCTAAACGGTTTTTCTGATTAGTGACTTTGGAACTCGTTCCATTGTACATTTATCCATCCTTGTTCATATTTTCATAAAAACAAAAACACAAAAAGATTTTCCTTCTCATTTGTACAAAATGTCTTTCCAAAAACCCAAAAATATTCACCTTTACCCTCTCACACCTTTGATTCTTCATCCCTACCCCTCCCAAACCATTTGATTTTTTCTATGTCTCATCCACACTTTCTGGTTTGCCAGTGGTGTGGTAGTTCTCATAATGGTGGTAATTGCCTCGGTTGTGGCATGGTAGAGTCAGGAAACGGGTCTGTCTATAACCAAGATCCCTATTCTTACCATGACACCACTGATTCATTCCACCAGCTTCCACACCATCAGTCTCAGCAGTTTTACTGTTGTGAGTACTGTGGTGGTTCACACTACAGTTCTGATTGTCAATCGGGAAACACGCTTGTCTATGAGCAGTTTCCTGATAACGGTTATGACTCTAGCACGTACAACCCACAGCCTCAACAGTTTTACTGTTGTGATTTCTGTGGAGGTCCACACTTCAGTTCAGATTGTCAACCGGGGAATCCATACCCTTGTGACAATTTTGACACACCTTATTACGACCAACCTCCACAGTACGATATGAATCAAGCACTTCTTCCAGAAATGCAAAATCTGATGAAAATCGTTGATGAGCTTAAAGGTTTAGTTGACGACTTTGCCCAAAGACATACTCATCAAAAATCCATGGAAGAATTACTAGCTGAAGAGCAGGCTGCTAGAATAAATGCCCAAGATGCATATGAAAAATCTATTCGGGAATCAATTGCAAGAGAAAAAGCAGCCAAATCTAGCTCTTTGTTCCGTTTTATTCCCGATGACAGTGATGATGAGGATACACTTGACATCCTTGAATTTTATAAAACTTCATCAAGTTCATCAGTGGATACCCCAGCAGTTGAGATTCCATCTCAAACAACTGCTATCACACCCGAAGTTCACACTCACTCTCTGATTATGGGGGATGAGCATCTTAGCACTGTTCCTGATAAGGAATCGGACGAATTAATAAAGTCTAGTGTTGAGATCCTTATCCCAATCCCGAGAGAGTCACAGGGAACTTTGGATCATGTATGTGATATTCCTTCACCCATTGAGTGTCCTAAAGATCAATTTGAGACTTTCTCAGATTATAGCGATGATTGTATATCTCATGGAGACATTGAGTATATTGAGGCACCACTGCCTCAGTCTGATGTTGATCCTCTTCTTGAGGAGTTCGCTGATGAACTTGCTCACATCGATCCACTTTCATTTGAAAGTGATGATGGTCTCCTCGATTTCCAAGCCGATCTGGGAGAAATTGAAAGTCTCCTTTATCATGATCCGTCACTCACTTCTGATCCCAGCAGTCCAATAGAGAATGATAATCTCTTTGTTCCCGAAACATTTAATACGACTCTCACCAATCCTCTATTTGAATTCGATTCTGAATTCACTATGATTTCTAATAATCCAATCTTTGACGAGGATTGTGATGAGTCCACAATGGAACATGAGTCCACAGATTCACATCTTGTGAATAATTCTCTTTATGAGGAGTTCTCCGGTGAACTCGCTCATCATGTCATAACTCCTCCGGAGTTTGATAGCCCGGGAGGAGATGCTCTCAATTATGAGAATTTGCAAATTCCCACCCACCCTCCCGGGTTGTTTACGAGCTTACCCTTTGAAATCCAAACTCAGGCTACGGAGCCTGCTCTCGAGGAAGAAGATCAAATCATGCTTTTTATCATGATTTTCTTCCTTTTCTTCACCTATAAGGTGACTTCTTCTCTTCTTCACTCCTTCGGGAGTGAGGACACTATATTTGATCCCGGCATTTTCATGTATCGTTATCTTGAGCCGGATACTTATCTCATCGGTGTGGAACTTTCACGTGCTTCATATGTTTGTCCAAGCATTTTGAATGAAAGTCCGATTGAGATTATTTCTTCCACATCATGCTTCCCCAAGGACAAATGAATTCGGGGTCGAGTCACGCTAGCGACTCGGTAAACAAAAACAGAGCATGCTTATAGGGTTTTCACCCTAAGTGTGGGGGAGTCCCCCATACTATGATTACAGAAGTGAAAATACAAAATGGTGTTTTCCACGCTTAGCTTGTAATGTTGCCCTTTTACGTTCAAAATGCCGGCATAATAACCGGGATTTTGAATATTGAGGACAATATTCATGTTAAGTGTGGGGGGGGGGGGGGGGGGGGGTATTCGCTATTCTAGCGAATTTTATCACATTTTACTATATAATACCCCCGTTTTTGCCAAAATTTCAAAAATTTTAAAAATTTTTCACTGGTGCTTCAAAATTTTTGTGGTAATCAGTCCGCCTTGTCTAAGCGACAAAAGGGATTGGCTAGTCCAGGAGCAAACGGCTCTTGGTAAAGACATATCAAATCCGTTTACGGCTTGCAATTTGCCCAAAATTGTACGGTTCCTCAACTCCCCAAAAACAAATGAGTTGGCTAGCCCGCAAGATTATGGCTTGTGGTAAAGGCCGTGGAAAAACCATAATTGATAATCAGCTCACCAAGATGTTGACTATTCCATCAAGAGCTGGCTAGTCCAGGAGCAAACGGCTCTTGGTAAAGACAAATCAAATCCGTTGACAGCTGGTGGTTTGCTCAAAATCACACGGTTATCAGGTGTGCCACAGTTCTTACACCTGGCTACTCCAGAAGTGATGGCTTTTGGTAAAGAGTTTAAAATCCATCAAGTTTTCCAAAAATATTGCTAGGGACTAGCAATAGTTTAGTGTGGGGGATTGATGAGTGCGCAAACACTCATCATTTTTATCGTATTTAAACTGCCAAAACATGCAAAAACAATCGAAAAGTAATCAAAATACTTAAATTATCCCAGGGATTGTGTTTTATATGTTTTAGATGCAAAATGAGCAAAAACAAATGAAAAACGCACAAAGTTTGCAAAATTGGCAGTTTCAGTCCCCCAACTTTCATAAAAATACAAAACTAGTCCCTGGATATTCAAAATATGGAAAATTAACACCAAAGGTCCTTTTTAAATCATAAGTGGTCATATTTAGTCCTTTGGTGAAAAATTGGAAAGTTTTGGGAATTTACAGTTTCGGTCCCTGGAGTTTCAAACTTTGGCAGATTTGGTCCCCGGTGGGATATTTTTGGATGAAAAATCATTTTTGTCCTTGGAAAACCAAAATTTGTTACTTTTAATCCTTGGATGAAAATTTTGTGGAAATTACATGTTTAGTCCCCGGACTTTTAAAAATTGACATAAACGGTCCACGGGAATTTTAAAAGTGAAAAATGCAAAAAATTGGTTCTTGGATATTGAGGATTGGCAATTTTGGTCCTTTGTAGCAATTTGGAAAGTTTTCATGAGCAGCCCCTCAACTTTGGTGAATCTACAATATTGGTCCTTGTGTGTTAATTTACAAACGGACCCTTATGTTATTTATTACCCAAAACCAAATATCAAACCCAAGCCCAAAGCTAAACACCCTGATCCACTACACACCCCAGCCCACTCACCCATTTTGTTTACCCGGCCCACTTTTCCTTTTTAATAAATCCCACCCCAGACCACTGTTCACTCACCCCCTTCCCTAGCTTTCACGCTGCTATGCTCCCCCCTCCTCTCCATATCTCCACAAAATCCTCACCTTTCCATTAAATACTACCAACCAACCCAACCAACCCTTTCCCCCCCTTCATTAATAACCAAACCTACCCCCCCAACTGCCAAGTTATATTTTCCCGCCAAAGAAAAATTAAACGGTTGAGATGAATTGGAAGCCATCCAATGGCTAGGATTGATGTGGGAAAGTCAAAGAATGACTCAGGGACTATAAAAAGAAAAGAAAAGAGAAGAGAAGAAAGAGTAGTAGTTAGAGTAGAATTAAATTAGTGTAGTTTTAGTTAAATTGTCCTTATTGTAATTTCTTTTATTAAGCTGTAATTTTTATTCTCAGAAAGTTTCATGAAACCTTGGTGATGTAATTTAATCAGTTGTTAAGTTTTAAACTCAAGTGTTATTGCAATTTCAGTTTTATGAATCATTTTTATTAAGAAATCTCATTATGTCTTGATCACTTAAGATGGTTGTTGTTTAGGTGTTACTCAGCTCTCAGAAGCTTAACTATAAGTTTTTTTTAGGATTTCAGATTAGTTAGTATATTGGAGTTCATAATTAGTACAAAGAAATATAAAAAAAAAATTAAAAAAAAAATCAAAAATAAGTAGAAAATACAAATAAGTGGGGAAACATAAGCTTGTAAAAGCTCAAACTCCCTTTAGATAAGCTCATTAAGCTGTCTCATAGCTTTGGTGAGCTTATCTCATCAGCTCATAGCCATTTCCATTTTCATTTTGTTCTTCAAGTAAGTCTCTATTTCATTTTTATGCATTTTCCTTTATTCTAGCTTATGTACTGTAGCTTGTAGCTTATTTGTGTTTAGTACTGCTTGTTAGAGTTGTTTAAGTGCCTAGGATTAGCTTTTACGTGCTCTAGCTCATAATTACATACCACAACTCATTTTAGTCATCTGTAAAGGGGTGTTTGGCTTAACCTTTCAATCTGTGTTTAGGCCTATTATTGGTGTTGGTTTTGGTCTCCATTAGTTGCTTTAGTTAATAATAGCTTAGTGTAGTCTTAAAAACAGTCCCTTAATAAGCAAAAGTCAAAAATCCAAAGTTGGTTCCTCAACAGTGAACTGTTGAGATATTAGGGGGGGGGGGGGGTATAATCACCATTTAGGTTTAGGTGTTGATAACTTAGCTTAATCTGTGCTTATTTGCTCTTAAAACAGCTTACTAATTCAGTTATAATCATTAGAACTTCAAATAAGTCAACTTTCAAAGATTTCATCAAAAGTCAATTTGCCCATTTTCAGATTTTCACAAAACTTCAAGGAATTGTTTTTAATTTTGTGTTATGATTCATAGCTTGTAACTTGTTCCTAGTTAAAGTCTAGCACCTCAACTTTGAAGTTCCATAGTTCACTCATTTTTCCAATTTTTTCCCTGGGCCCCACTTTCACCCAAAGACACTTGCAGGGCAAGGTTTGCCCCTGCATCAGCAGGTCTGCACCCACACCACCACCTTTGTGGTGGTTTTCTGACCACCATGGTGGTCCACAGCCACCCCTATTGGTTCCTTTCAACCCCCCTCCTAGTAGAGATCATGGATTGACCATAATTTTGATCTTGGAAGCCTTGGGACCCACTTGATTTTGCCCTTAAAGCTTGTCCCAGTTTTCAGTTAGGAAACAAAAAGATAAGTGCTTATTGTCAGCTTTTGGCTTATTCTGTGGGTGCTTTTTGCTTTTTCTTGCTTAAATAAGTTCACATAACTTATTGGAACCTGAATCAACCAGAGTGGGCCCCACTCTTGGTCATTTAAGCTCATTTTCCCTTGTAGTCAAACAAAGTCAACTGTCTTGACTTTTAGCTCATTCTCAGCTTAATTTTAAGTTCTAAAAATCTTGTTTTTACAAAAGTTTGTTAATTTTAGGTATAAATCAAATTTCCAAAAAGAAAATCCAGAAAATCAAATTTAATTTTTAAGTGATAGTTTCTATTTAATGTAATTTAATTTTAATTTTCATTTTTAAATTTTTATTAAGTACTTGTCATTTTTATATTTTTATTAACTATTTCTTATATTAAAGTATTTATATAAATTTTCTCAGATTTTTATTTCATCATTTGGTATTTATTATATTTAATATTAGTTTTATTCGAAATTAATTAATAATTAGTTTAAAATAGCATAATTAGTTTTTATTAATCAAAACCTAGTTTTTATATTTTTTATAGCTTTTATAAGTTGTAAAATAATTTTATAAATTTTCTTAGAGTTTTTACTGTTCATTTGCTAATTTTTATAATTTAAAATAGTTTATTTAGTAATTAGTAATTAATTAATATAGAAACCACAAAAAGACAAAAACACTTATTTTTATTTTTAAAACTTATTTTTAGTTATTTTATAGTTTTAGAAATTTTATTTTCACCTTTTTAGTATTTAATTAGTATTAAATTATATTTAAGTGTTTTTAATATTAATAATTAGTATTAAATAGTAATTAATTAATATTAAATAATTAATTAGGGTTAAAATTTATTTTATTTTTCTAAAAATTTTTGTTTATCTGGTAGTTTGTAAAAAAGTCATTTTCACCCCCTGGGTGTTTTCAGATTTTACTTTTCACGTTTTATTTCGTACGTCTACGTTTTATTTAAACGTAACGTACGCGTTTTTAGGTTTTAATCGTTTCTGGTTTTTCTTAGCTTCCCGTCTTATTCAAATAGCTTGTTTAAGCTATTTCATTGTAGATTCCTTAGTTCAATCACACACAAACCTTTTTCTCATCCAAATTCACCCGATCACGAAGCCGTTTTGATTACAATTCACACCTCGTCGGGACATACGACCCGGGGAAACCTTATACTTCCGCGGAGCATTGGTTTTAGGCGTTTGACTTGGTTGACCATCACCTGGTCAATTAGGTTGACCGTTTAGGCTCAATCAGATGGCCAGTCCCCTTAAATATTAAGGGGGCCGCCCATCTGTTTGGTTCTCAGGTTTCCAGAATTAGGTTTTTGACAAAAATTTGTAGACAGGGTTATGTTTTCAGTTTCAGTTTCAAGCAAGTCCCACTCTTTGAGGCAATTTATCATGTAATAAACTAATAGAAATGTATGCAAAGCATTTTACTTAAAGCCATTTAGCAAACAAATAATTTTAATCTTGCATGCAACAGATATTAACAAAGCAAGGGTAAAAGAGGTTAACATTCATGCGAAGCATTTTCCTTAAAGAGATTAAGCAAACAAGTAATTTCAGCTCAAGCAAATAAGCAATTTCATAAAGCAAGAAAAGTGTAAATCAAGCTAGCAAGTAATATCAAGTCTTAAGTAATATAATCATTTGGGCAAAGTTATAGATCAAGGGCAAGAGAAGATAACAAGTATTTTCTTAACAAAATATATGAGAGCATTAGGGATGAACTAGTTGTTATGATCCTAGTGAGTGCCTATATGCAACAAATGTGGAGTTGTGATTGTTTTGACAAAAAAATAAAATAAATAATTAATATAAGAAACAATCCAAGGCATCCTTGATTTGATTATTCTCAATTCATGAGTGTCTCAAGTATATATTGAGTTATATATTTTGACAACTCTTGTGAGATTTTTATGTATGACTTTTAAAATAAGTTTTTAGTATTATTCAACAATGCAAGTAAATTGACTTAAATGAGTTTCCTACATGTGAGAAGTGTTTGGATAAAAAGTGGATTGGGGTTTTACTTAATAAAAGTAAGTTCATGCAAAAGAAAAATGTAATAGGGAAGAAATAAACTTAACACAATCATTGGTTTGATGCAAAATAGAATCATAGACATAGGGTACGAGAACTTTTCGCAAATCATGAAATTTTTGCTTATTTAGAAAATTTTATATTTTTAGGCAATATATGTGCTATTTATTTTAGACGCAACACTGTGATAGTTTAGCATTTCATACTTCAGATATTTAAGTGATATATGTATATATATGCATGCAATGTCAGTGTCTGATGTGACTTATCTAAATAAATGTATCACTATTGACACAAACGAAGTGGCAACTACTATTTATATGTTTAAATATGAGAGTGTTGAAAAAAAGATAGGAATGTACATCTATAATTTCTATGTTAACACGCATGATTTATCTTAGAACCATAGTTAATAGAAGCTTGTTTCATTTATAGGTTTAAAAAAATTATTCCTACTTCTATGTTGATAGTTAATCCATTTAACTCATTTTACTACGTCACCATGAGTTTGCAAAGAGTAGACTTATGAGATTTCCATTTTTTATTAAAGATCCTAAGAAGGCCAACTAAGATGGGTTCATATATGCATAAGTATATATGTATTACTAACTATACAATTTAGCATGTAGCAGCAAGGATTTATAATTAACCATTATAAAAGTTTGGGCTATAAACTTAAAAAGAAAATGTACCTTCCGTCTTTAATTGATTTAAATCAATAAGACTTACGAGCTAATGGAGAGGAAGAAGGATGAATTCCCAAGTAGACCATAGAGAGATAATATAACAATTTGGTCCCCATATTCTTGTTGCCGCAATGTCTTGTTAACCCGGATGTAATTTGTAATCAACTTAATGGATGACTTAGCCAAAATACATCTTTCATTTCTGTTACTTGATGAGTGTGTAAATACTCATCATTTTATACCAATCTGAACTGCCAAAACATTCAAAAACACTCAAATATGCATCAAAATACTGAAATTATTCCAGAAGTGTGTTTTATATGTTTCAGATGCAAAATAATCAAAAACAGATAAAAAACAAACAAAGTTTGCATAATTGGCAGTTTCAGTCCCTCAACTTTCAAAACTTGTCAAAACTAGTCCCTGGTTATTCTAAAACATGAAAAAGTCACCAAAGGTCCTTTTTGAATCACAAATTACATATTTAGTCCTTTGGTGCAAAGTTTCACAAAATTACAAGTTTTACCCCTCAAGTTACAAAATTGGCAAAATTAGTCCTTGGGTTTTATAAAATATGGAATTTAACAAATAATACCCTTGTACTATTCATAACTGACAATTTGGAACCTTTTAATAACTTTTGGAAATATTACAATTTAACCCTTCAACTTTCAGAAAATTACATAAATGGTCCCTGGGGTTTAAAAAATTGGAAAAATACAACTTGGGTCCTTGTGTTAATGTTTATTGGCAGGTTAAGTCCTTGGAAGTGAGTTTGGAAACTTGGCAGTCCAGGTCCCTCAAGAAATCAGAAATTACACTTTTCACCCTTGGGCTTATTACACTTAAAACCAAATCGGACCCTATGTTTATTATAAACCCAAACCAAATCCAAACACAACCACACCAGCCCACCACCCCAGGGTCAAACGGTCAACCCACCACAAAAACAAAACACCCCGCATATACTCCATCTTCCACCTCACCTCCTCTACCTCTCCATTTCCACCTGTAAATACTACCACCTCACCACCAACTCCACTTTCCTGTCCCCCTACTTCTCCCTCACAACCATTCCACCTCACCCTTTGCTCACAACCCTCATAAATGCTTCCACACCTTAAAACCACCACTGTAGCACTCATACTACTGGTTTTGCTACTAAACCACCCCAACTTGGCTTAAAACCTTTCCAAACATGTTCCCCACTCCACCACAACATCCCAAGATGCATTAATTGCATAAAAATGACCACAAGCTATCTATACTACTTTTTGGTGCCAAATTGCATTTAAACGGCTGGGATGTGTTGCAGAGATCCAATGGCCATAAAAGTTGATGGGAAATGCTCAGAAGCATGTGGGAATATCAAAAAGTCTATAAAGAAGAGGGGAGATGCAGTGTTACAAATTATCTAGTGTAATTTTAGTTTTCTTAAATCGTATTAATTAGTTTTTAATTTCCAATGTATGTTTAAGCTTTCAAGCAACTTTTCTAGCAATCTCAGTGTAATTTCAAGCTCTTTCAATAATCAGATTCAAGTTTCAATCTCATTTCAAGTTTATGCAATTTTTATTCAAAAATCTCATATGTGCTTATATGTGTTTGTAGTTGTTGTTATGGACTCATAAGCTCATGTAAGCTCCCCTTATAGCTTTTGAAAGCTATTAGAATCCTTAAAAACCAGTGGTACTAGTAAATCTCAAAAATACATAAAAATTCAAGAAAATAGCTCAAAAATCAAAAATCAGTTTAAATGGTGAAGAAAGCAATGGAGCAGGGTAAATTCTTGATGGCCCTGGGTTAGAAGCTTTGTGGGAAGCTATTAGGATTGGTCTTGATCATTGGTTCTTGGTTTTTGGCAGGAAAGCACTTTGTAAGCTCAAGTTCTCATAATTAGTATCTTACTGTTCATTTATTATTAGCTACTTTCAAAAAATTACATAAATGGTCCCTGGGGTTTAAAATATTGGAAAAATACAACTTGGGTCCTTGTGATAATGTTTATTGGCAGGTTAAGTCCTTGGAACTGAGTTTGGAAACTTGGCAGTCCAGGTCCCTCAAGAAATCAGAAGTTACACTTTTCACCCTTGGGCTTATTACACTTAAAACCAAACCGGACCCTATGTTTATTATAAACCCAAACCAAATCCAAACACAACCACACCAGCCCACCACCCCTGGCCCAAGTTCAAAAAGCCCACACCCCAGGGTCAAACGGTCAACCCACCACAAAAACAAAACACCCCGTATATACTCCATCTTCCACCTCACCTCCTCCACCTCTCCATTTCCACCTGTAAATACTACCACCTCACCACCAACTCCACTTTCTTGTCCCCCTACTTCTCCCTCACAACCATTCCACCTTACCCTTAGCTCACAACCCACATAAATGCTTCCACACCTTAAAACCACCACTGTAGCACTCATACTACTGGTTTTGCTACTAAACCACCCCAACTTGGCTTAAAACATTTCCAAACATGTTCCCCACTCCACCACAACATCCCAAGATGCATTAATTGCAGAAAAATGACCACAAGCTATTTATTCTACTTTTTGGCGCCAAATTGCATTTAAACGGCTGGGATGTGTTGCAGAGATCCAATGGCCATGAAAGTTGATGGGAAATTCTCAGAAGCATGTGGGAATATCAAAAATTCTATAAAGAAGAGGGGAGATGCAGTGTTACAAATTATCTAGTGTAATTTTAGTTTTCTTAAATCGTATTAATCAGTTTTTAATTTCCAATGTATGTTTAAGCTTTCAAGCAACTTTTCTAGCAATCTCAGTGCAATTTCAAGCTCTTTCAATAATCAGATTCAAGTTTCAATCTCATTTCAAGTTTATGCAATTTTTATTCAAAAATCTCATATGTACTTATATGTGTTTGTAGTTGTTGTTATGGACTCATAAGCTCATGTAAGCTCCCCTTATAGCTTTTGAAAGCTATTAGAAACCTTAAAAACCAGTGGTACTAGTAAAACTAAAAAATACATAAAAATTCAAGAAAATAGCTCAAAAATAAAAAATTAGTTTAAATGGTGAAGAAAGCAATGGAGCAGGGTAAATTCTCGATGGCCCTGGGTTAGAAGCTTTGTGGGAAGCTATTAGGATTGGTCTTGATCATTGGTTCTTGGTTTTTGGCAGGAAAGCACTTTGTAAGCTCAAGTTCTCATAATTAGTATCTTACTGTTCATTTATTGTTAGCTGCTTAATCTTGTTCTTGTATGCTTATTTGGTGATAGTTAATCATAATATAGCTTAAAATAGTCAGCTTGTTTTTTAATATTTGTAGTTACTTGAAATTTCATTTTCACAGTCAAATAGCCATAATTGTCATTTCATTGTGTCATGTGTTTATTGTTACTGTTTTATGCCCATTAGATCCTGTATAATGATGATATAAAGTTTAAAAACAGATTTGAGGTCTAATTCATTAAGTTGCTTTAGAGATCACAAAATCAGTGTTTAAAAGGAGTGTTTGGATCATGTGAGTCACCTGAGCATCAGGTTGTTTCTGCTGTTGTTTTTGGTTTAGAGACACTCTAATAAGTTCATATAGGATATTTAGGTTATAAAAACTCAGTCTCTTTCAAGGAAAAGTCAAAATCATCTTGAATCACTCTTGCTTGTTAATCTGTTGAACCATTTGATCCCAAATTCATCACATTAGCTTGAAACTTGATTATCTTGCTTGTTTTCATCATTTAATAGCTTAATATAACCTAATCAGTAAGTAGTGTTAGATCAAGGTTCACCATAGTCAACAATTCATCAAAAATAGAAAAAGTCAAAATTGCATTGGTCAGAAATCTCATTTTTAGCATGAATTGTTTGGAATTTAGTGAGTAGATCTAAGACCTGAGCTTTTTACATGTGAAAGTATACCAGCTATGAAAGTATACCAGCTAAACTACTGATTCCTATCATCAATACAATTTTGTGAATTTTTGTGCCCAAGTTACAGGCTCTCAAAGTCACTTGCAGGGGAAGTACCTCCCCGGTGCACAGATCACTGCAGCCACCACCACCACCACTTTAGTGGTTGCTCCTGACCACATCAATGGGTCCCACAGGCCCCAAGTGGGTTCTTTCAACCCCCCTCCTGGCCACCTTCCTATTTTGAGCAAGCTTGTGAGCTTATGCTCCCTGGGACCCACCTGAAATCATCCTTAAACTCTGTCCCATTTTTCAGTAGACAAGTAAGAAACAAAGTGCTTGTTTTAGCTTCTTGGCTTATCCTGTGAGCTTATTTGATAAATTCTGGCTTAAACATGTCTAAACAACTTAATTGAACCAGAATTCACCCTTGTGGACCCCACATAAGCTCATTTGAGCTTAATTTCTAGTTGGTCAAAGGAAGTCAACTGTCAAGCTAATAAGCACTCAAAGTGCTTATTTTCTGAGTTCCATTCTAAGTGTTTTCTTAAAAGTTGTTAGTTTTTAGTGATAAAATAGTTTAGAAAAAAGAAAAAACAGAAAAAGCAAATTTAATTATAAGTGATAGTTTCTATTTAACTTAATTTAACTTTTTAATTTTCTTTTCAGCCTATTTATAAGCACTCTTGCATTTTTATATTTTTATTAATTTTCTTTTATATTAAAGTACATTTAGAAATTTTTCCAGATTTTTCCTTTGTCATTTAGTGATTTTTAGAATTAATATTAGTTTAATTAATTATTAATTAATATTAAAGAATTAAATAGCAAAATTAGATTTCATTAAGTAATACCTAGTTTTTATAATTTTTCTAGCTTTTATATAAGTTAAAACATTTTTAGGAATTTTTATAGAATTTCTACTGTTCATTTTCTATTTTTAATAATATAATTAGCTTAATCGGTAATTAATTAATAATTAGAATAGTAATTAATAAATTAGTTTAAAAATACATAAAATAAACTTTTTATAATTTTTTAGATTCCTGTGATGGTTAATTAGATTTATAAAAATCTTCTTAATTATCTAAGTCTTTTTAGTATTTGTAATAATTTAAATCAGTTTAATTAGTTAATTAATAATTAAATAAGTAATTAATTAATAATAATTAGATAAATAGTGTGAAAAATATAATTTTAGTTTTAAAAATAAGTTTTATAATATTTTAGATTTTTCTAAGTTTTAATTTTATTTTTCTAGACTTATTTTACATTTTCTTATTTATTAGTGTATTATTAAATAATTAAAAATAGTTATTAAATAAATAATAATTAATTAAATAGTTATAAATATAATTTTAAATTTCCAATAAATTTTCTTTACTTTTAGGATTCCAAAAATACAATTTTCACATTTGTGGGAGTTATATTTGACAGAATTCACGTTTGTTTCATACGTTTACGTTTATTTAAATTTAAACGTACATTTTTATTTCTTTTTACATTTTTAGGTTTTCTTAACTTTTAAATAAGTTAGTAATTATAAAGTAAATATTTTAAATCTTTTTAATTTGCATTTAAGCCCCTAAGGCATGCAAATTCCTACTTTAGTTAAAATCGTTTTGTTTCATATGTTTAGGTTTAAATATTAAACGTATGCGTTTTCCAGTTCCTGTGCATTTGTGATTATCTGATTTCACGTATTAGTTGATATAGCTTATCAAAGCTATTTTCACTTATATTTCAGTAGTATAATCACTTAAACCCTTTTCCTGTTCAATTCATCTGATCTCAAAGTCGTCTTATTTCAGATTTCACGCCTCGTTGGGATATAACGACCCGGGGAAACACTACACTCCACGGAGTATTGGTTTAGGCTGTTTGACTTGTTGATCATTACTTGGTTGATAATTTCTGACGGTTTACCACCAATCATTACTACATGCTTCTTCAATGAGTACTTATAGATTACATGATGACCTTGTACCAATCATAGAAGAGTCAATTTGAACATTTCACATTGAAGCATCGTTTTCCACCCATTCATTCATCATTTTCCACCGTATTGATTATTTAAAATTTTGTCACTTTGTAGACGTTCAAGTTGCCGATCAATTCGTCAAGTTGTAGAGATGAAAATAACATTGACTCCTTGATCCCCATAACCAAAATACTCCATATTTCCGCTAGCTAAATCTTGAAACATAATGAAATGAAAGATGTTGTGTAGGATGCATGACTTAATTGTTCATCAATCTTCACATATATCCGAGTGTGTCAACACATGTTTGAGTTCCTTTTCATTGTGAGTTTAATACCTAACATGTAAGACAACTTGGTACCCAAGATCTTATAGGTCCAAGGTGGTTAGTCGTAGACATCCATTGCATTTACATGCACATGATAAGGATGTTGATAAAGGGTGCAAGAATTTCATAACAATGTGTTTAAACATATAGATAATGATTCTCTTGACTCATAACATAAATTATCATTTAAAATGGAGTAATTTCTAAATTTCTCTACTAGGTTTTACAAATTTTATTTGCTTTGATTTACTTGTTGATTGGTTATTCGAATTAAATCCTAGGCCGGTTTTATCATCAAATGACTTTTAACTATTTAGTAAGTATTTAAGAGATTTGGAGCTCTTTTCAAATTTAGCTAATATTCTTGCTTTTTCATTTTTCCTTTTAATTTCTTGTTTGTAGTCTTGACAGTTTTTTCATTCAAGATCAAGTTAATATTATTTTCAAGTCTAGACATTTTATCTTCTAATATTATTATTTTTTTCAAAATTACTTTCAATGGATGTTGAGGATTCATTTTAAAAATGGTTTTTGAGTCTATGTTGCAAAAATGTTTGAAGTCATTTTCTAATTTTGAAAATTCTAAAATAAATTGATCGTAGCAAAAATGTTTGGTTTCAGATTGTACCTCACTTGTAGATTCATTTACTTGACAATCTTCACATACCAGATGGTGATCCTCTTCTTCATTCATGTCACTCCATGATTCATTTATGAGTTCACTTTGGTCTTGACATATGTAGTTATTGTCATCTATACTTGTTGTCTTATCTATTTAATTTTCTTCACATACCATATAACGATCATCTTCTTTGTCATTAATACCTTTATTGAAAACATTTGAACTCGTAGCACTTTTATTTATTTCACCTAAATGTCTATCTATTAAATGTTCTAGGACAACTAATTCATGTGCAAGATCAAATTTCTCATCTTTGGCTTGACATCTTTCTTGATGAAAATTTAAAAGATTTTTCCAAATATCATTTGCCATTTGACAGAAGAATACTCTTTCATATTCAACTCTCGGCAAGACTTTATAAATTATTATTTTAGCTTTATTATTTTTGTCATACTTTGTTTTGAAATAATTATTTTGATTTTCAAAATTCATTTTTGTTGGTTGAAAATCAACAATCGAAATGACATACCAAAGATCTAGATCTATTGATTTCACATAATTCTCAAATTTGTTTTTCCATTCAAGAAAATTATCATTTTCAAATAAAGGTGGTTTTTGCATAGATTGCCCTTCTAAATATTTTTCCGATTTCATATATCGATTCAAGTTTTAAAATACAATATATTTTAAAAATTCTTGTTTGACGTGACTCTAGTACCAATTATGAAAAACTAGAGGGGGGGGGGGGGTTGAATAGTTTTACGTCTTTTTCGTTTTATAAAAATTTTGTTTCAAAGATTTTCAATTAGAGTTTGATATAAAATCAACACTTGAACAAAATGATTTATTATATGTTTATACTTTTAGATGAGTTATAAAAGCTTAGTTTTATGAATGGAACTTTGTTTGATCTTTATGTGAAATCATCCCTTGCACATTATAATCTATTATATCTAAGTAATGATATACTAGCAATTATATGTGAATGAAAAATTAATGATGCAAGTAAAATAATGAAAGAAAGGATAGGGATGGAAAGATCAAACCAAGACGCGGATGATTTATAGTGGTTCGGCTACAAGGACACCTTCCTTGCCCTACTCCACTCCCTGAGCACCGAGCTCGAGAGTTTTCTTCACTAAGTCAACAACCTCCCTTATGGCGGAGAAAACCTAACACACTTTTGCATACACCAGTTTAACGACACAAAGCTAAATGTCAAGTTCTAATCGTAGCTTGAACCAATCTCACGACTTCAATCACAACACGATTCTTTCACGACTTCTTCTTCACGACTAGTTCTTCATGACGTCTACTTCAAGACTTCTTCACAACTTCACGATTTCTTCTTCACACCTTCTTTTTCACTACTTCTTCACTACTTCACTATTTCTTCTTCTTCACTTCTTCACTACACTACTTCACCTCACCTTAACAACTAACTAACACTTCTACTTTATTCTGTTAACAAGTTTACTTCTATACACAACTACTTCACCCCTTGATGTTTCTCCTTCACGTATCCTCTTTTTCACTACTATCCTTCTTAGCGCCTTCACTACTCTTCTATCACACCAAGCTAATCTAACCACTTATATTCAAACCTATCTAACTAACATACACACCTTTACACAAAAGAATTGTTGATTTACAAAGTATTGTACACAAACAACTTAGGTATCAAAATGATACTAAGTTGTAATACTTCTAGTTAAGATTGATAGAAGTATTCTTCTCTTTGCACTTGAATTGTTGGAGCTTGTATCACTTAGAAACAAAAGCTTATAATTATATGATCAAAGGATCAAGTAGAATAATTTAGAGAGATTTGGATAGAAAGTTTTAGTTCAAAAAGGTGAGGAAAAAGTCTAGGGATGATCCGGTATTTATAGGCAAAGCTGAAGCAAAAAGGAGCGTAGCCGGTCCCCTTAATTAAGGGGCGGTCCCCTTAATAATTAAGGGAACTGCCTAGTAAATTAAAGGGGCCGTCCTTACTAGACGTTGCTCAGCTTTGTCTTTTTGTGAGGAAGGTTTTTCTGAAATATTTTTGCCATTTTTGGTTGAAAAATTAAATTTATATATTTATAATGGATTTAATATATTTATTTAATACCAAAAATAATTTTCTAAAAGATATAAAATGTTTGTGACATTTTATAAAAAATCTAGTGATTAAGAAAATGTTACTTTGATCATATAATGCATTAGACATTTTGTTTGTTCATACCTTAAGTGATTGAGTTTTTGAAATGGATATTAACAACTAAATACTTGTTTACGTACTAATCTTTGCGTTTAAGGATTTTACATTTTGTGATTATCAAAAGGTAGAGATATTGAAAAGTATTAATAACGCTTTTAGGCATTATTTATATCAACATAAGCATTTTCACTTGTGCTTTAATTTAAATAGTACTTTTCTGATTTATTTAAAATCATACATGACACCAGCTTGAGCAATAAACAATAATATAAACTGCATGGTTGTGATGTAGTATTTTACATGGTTTATATTTTACTATTTTTGGGTTTATGGGAGGCATGCGTGCCATTGGTATTCCCTCTTGTATTTTAATTTCGTAAAGTATAGTAGATTTTAAATTAAATGAAAATCAAGACGGACATGATATGAGGTGGCCCATATTAGGTAAAAGAACCTGTGGAGTACGAGGAGAGAAGAGATCTAGTGGGAGCATGGAGGAATGAAGATCCACCAGGTGCAAGAAGAATTACATGCAACGCTGAGAAGACACGGAGTCCGGAGAAGCCTTCCTGCTTTGTGTCATGTTTTAACCCTTAGGATAGACCCTGTTAATACAAATATCGCCTAAAAATGTTATTTATATTTTATGATCTTTGCTAAGTTTTGTTAATGACAAAGTATGAACTTTAACTAAGAGTAAATCATCACTTTAAGTGTTTAAGTCTTGTTTAAACTAAGTTTACATTTCCTTTTAAACAAAACATTGTTTTTATTTCTTAAATTAGAAAGTGTCTTGTCACATCACATTTATTTCTTAAAATAGTAATGTCACATCACATTTAGGGCAAGCTTTGTCAATATACATTTATGGTAAGAAAGTGTGTTTGACTAACCATATGTTTGCTTGCAAGTTTTGTGTTTGACTAGGTGTAATGAGATGTGACCTTGTTTGGTTTGGTAGATTTATTGCAAAACCAACTGCAGCCCTGATGGTACCCTGGGGATACATGAGCGGACCCCTTCTGAGGGTTCCGCCGTATCCGCCAGACCTGCAGAATGGTTTGCTATAAATACCAAACCATTTGTTAGTTTTGAGTCACCCCTTTAGGACATATTTTCACATACTCTCTCAACTAACTCGGTAACATTTGACTTGTGTGATTCTCTTATGTAGCAAGGGACTTCAAGAGATCATTCAAGAAGTTACAAGCTTCAACTCTAAAGTTGCAAGTCTTGTTAGCTTTGTCATGTATAAGATTTGGTAGTTTATACTTCATTTGTGTCATGTATGTAGAAGTGATTGGTTAGTATTTTAGGCCTCAAAATACGTAGTGTGTCGGGAGTTGTTGTACCCTTGTAAAAGAACTAACGGGAGTGGTTGTACCCTTGGTAAAGAACTCGACATCTAGTTTAGTGTCGGTAAAAGTGTAAGCTATGATGGGAGTGGTTGTACCCGTGTAAAAGAACTCGACATCTAGCTTAGTGTCGGTAAAAGTGTAAGCGAAGTTGTAAAGGTTTTCTCCACCGGTGAAAGGAGCTTGTTGATTAGTGCTTATAGCTCTCGAGTTGGAAACTCGGGGCGTGGATGTAGGGCAAGGAAAAAGAGTCCTTGTAGCCGAACCACGATAAACAATCGTGTTATGGTTTGATCGTTTCTTTCTTTATCTTTGCTTATTACATGTTGTCTTTTAGTTAGAATCGCTAGTCACATATAAAGCTTTTCAAATAATTAAACAAGTAAAGTTGTGTTTATATCTTCAAACAAATGTAAAGCTTTTCAAAGAACTAAACAAGCAAAGTTAGGATCATCACAAGTAAAGCTTTTCAAAGTATGAAACAAGTAAAGTTAGAATTGTTATTCACATGAAAAGATTTTCAAAGAATCAAACATATAATGTTTTGTTTATACCTTTAAGCAAACGTAAAGTTTTTAAAAGGATATTCAAGCTAAAAAGGATTTAAAAAGCGGTAAACTATTCAACCCCCTTCTAGTTTTCCACAATTGGCATCAAGAGCTACGTTACTCAAGATCTTTAAAATAGAATGTATTTTAAAACTTGGATCGATCCATGGATTTTGAAAATCTCAAAGAAGGGCAACCTATTCAAAACTCACCGCTATTTGAAAAAGGAAACTTCCTTGAATGGAAAAGTAATTTTGAAAATTATGTGAAATCAATTGATCAAGATCTTTGGCATATTATTTCTTTTGGTGATTTAAAACCAAAGAAAACAATTTTTGAAAACCAAGATAACTATCTTAAACTTGATAAAAACACTAAAGCTAAAACAATGATTTATAAAGCTTTAGTACCAAATATGAAAGAATGTATTTTTGTCAAACGGCTAATGATACTTGGAAAAAGATGTTAAACTTTCATCAAGAAATATGTCAAGTCAAAGATGATCAATTTGATCTCACATATGAATTAGAAGTCTTAAAAATATTAATAGATAGACATTTAGTTGAGATAAATACATGTACTACTAGTTTAAATGTTTTAAATGAAGTGTAAGTGAATATGATTACTCATGTCGAGCTCGTAGTGGACTTGCTTACGATTCATGGAATAACACGGATGAAGATGAAGCCAACCATCCGGTTTGTGATTCTCAACTAGATAAAACATCAAGCAAGGTACATTTTGAAACCGAACACTTTTGCATTGACAAATTTATCCTAGAGTTTTCTAAACTAGAAAATGAGTCTAAACGTTTATGCAACATGGACCTAAAAACTATCTTTAACAATGAACCTTCAAAATCTTTTGTGAATAATTTGAAAATGAAATCATGTTAGAAGATAAAATGTCTAGACTTGAGAGTCATGTTGAAATTGATTTAGAATGCAAATTATGTCTAGATTACAAACATGAAATTCAAAGACAAAATGAAAAAGGAAAAATGCTTACTAAATTTGAAGAAAGTTCAAATGCTCTTGAAAGTTGTTTGAAAAGTCAAAAGTTATTTAGAGATAGAACCGGATTAGGATTTAACTCTAATGAACCATCAACAAGTAAAACAAAACAAGTTGTATTTGTGAAATCTAGGAGAGAATGATAGGAGTAATTCTATCTCTAGTAGGAGCTCATGATAAAAAGGATAAAGGTATCATGTTCAATATTTTTATGTGTTCATCTAACCGTTTTGGATTCATAAGTATTTGAGTTTAGCTTTTCTATGAGTCAAGATTATTTGCTTTATGATTATCTTCTTGATGGCTAATCTATGGAGCTTAAAAGGTACACGTCTCTTCATCTTACCTTTCAGTGTTTCATATTGATTAGTATTAAGTTCTATCATGAGTGATACTAGTAGTTTTTACTCTAAGATGGTTATATGGTGTAAGTAACAATAAGGATTAGATCCTTTGTGATTAAAGGATTTAGACACTACTTTTAGAAGGGGAGATAAGGTGTTTTACTTCTTTTAACCTTCGGGAAAAGACACGAGTAACTCTTGAGTGAGTCTTACTTAATACTTGTCTACAAGTGAACTAACTAAGAATCTCCTAAGTGATGAGACAACCAACACTTTTGTGATGCTTGTAAATCTAGCAAAACCACAACATCTCATAGATATTTATAGTACAACGTCTTTTGACATTATACCTTACATTTTCAATTGTGTCTTAAATTCAACCATTCTCTTGTTAAAATTTCATATAAGACACACATAGAAAAATAAATCATTTGAATTCATTAGGATGATTGAGAGAAAATGATTTATAAACATCTAGGATTTGCACATCAAATTTGACCCATAGTCTTATGATGTTGCATCTCTTGGACATTTACACATCATAGTGCTTTAAGTAAATAAACCCAAAGAGTCGAGGAGTCATTGAATTTAACATTCGATGAAAGACCACCTCCTTCTAAGATATCATATTTGGTAGATGATGACTTAGTCGAAAGTCCAACATTGATAAGACAAGTAAGTCAAGATCAATAATAAGGAAGATGAACTATTAAGATTGAAAAACAACATCCTTTCGTCTTGTGTCTAACAATGAGTCAAGCAATATTGACAAGGTCATAAAAACTTGATTCATAAGTCATAGTTGTGATTTAAACAAATTTGATAAAAAGTGTTTTTGGACATTAGAGTAAAGCAACCATTAAAATAAAATAGATCTTTCAAAATAGAAATTAATGTAAATCTATGAAAGATTTTCTTTTAAGCAAGCTCCAAAAGCAAAGGATAATCACTCAAAGTCATTCCTAGTTATTCACATGTTCACAATGATTAAGTCCTTTATGACTTATCAAGAATGAGATTAGTAAATCCGTAGGTAAAACTAAACATATAGAAATGTTTGGAAGTTTACTTATTCTCACAACGAATAAATCCAACATTATGTTTAGTGCTTGTCTATGTGCTCGTTCTTTTTAGAGAAGATCCTAAAACAACTCTCTCGAAAGAGCTTGTTTGGATTCATCACAAGGTACTACACAACTAGGATTATGGTATCCCAAAAGAACGGGAATAGAAACCATAGTGTATGCCAAATGGAATTATGTCGGTAATAAGTTGATAAGAAAAGCACAAGTGGTACTTGCACTTTCATACTTACTTACCCAATGATTCTCCAAACGCTTAAGGTTCGCTGATTAGTATCGGATGGAGAAGCACATCAACAAGCTCCACTTGAACAAGCTAATTCGAGTCGACAACGGAATTCGTCTTATCAACATTGTTATCTCTTCAACAAAGGAAGCATCGACTTCAGCGACAATTCAATCCATTATGTTCTTAATTGACATATTGTGATCCATCATCCTCGTCTTGGTAAAAATGTTCATTGAGGAACATCTTAACTAAGAAAGTCTTATACGTTAACCATTCTATCAACGTTTTCACAAAACCTCTTGAATGAGAAGCATTCATCATCCCTAGGCTCAGTCGAAGACTCATAAGACCTAAAACCTTAGTTTTGAACATTAGGATAAAACCACAAAAATCAAGACAATCTGATTCCTCCCAAATCAACCAGTCAGCCTTGTGAAGCTGTTAGGTACACCTGGGAGAAAGTGCAAGTTAATATTGACCGTGGAAATATAGGGAAATCCCCGGATCGTTAAATCCCAACGAGATTGAAATTGTATTTGTTGACGGTTAGGAAAGTGAGTGGTACTGAGGACAGTAACAAATATGATTTGAAGATTGATTACACTACTGATTGCTTGATATTTGGAAAATATGAAATTATAACAGAAATACAGAAATAAACACAAAATCAGATAATCAGATAACAGACAGAGAAAATTGGTATTTAACAAGTTACAAACTACAGGGACTAAAAGTGAAACTTTTGAAAACTTAATATTAAAGAAAATAGAAAATGAAATTGGAATTATGAAAATGATTATTATAATATTTAATTACTATTTAATTAATAAAACTAATTAAAATCTAATTTAAAACTTAATTTAAATTAACTAAAAATAACAACTATTACAAATAAACCTAAAAACTTAAATAAATAATTTCTAAACTTAACTAAGAACTTGAAGAAAGTATAAAAAATGAAAATAAATATTTTTGTCTTTTTATAAGTATTTTATTAATTAATAACTATTTAATTTAATTAAACTATTTTAACTATTTTAAATTACTATTAATACTAAATCAACTTAGAAAATTATGATAAAATTTATAAAATTATTTAAACACTACAGGAATACTATAAAATTATAAAAACTTGCTAAAAATTAAATTTAAGCTAATTGACTAATTAATTACTTATTAATTATTTTAAAGCTAATTTAATTAATTTAAATAAGAAAATTATAAAATGGACAGTAGAAATTATGAAACTATTTTAAAAAAATCTTAACTACTTTATAAAACTTAGGAAAAATATAAAATTCTACTTTTATTAATTAAAATTAAAGAAATCTATTTAATTACTAATATTACCTATTTAATTATTTAAACTAGTTTTAAATCTAAAAAATAGTAAACTGCTTAGGAAAATTCTAAGAAAATTATTTTAACTACTTTAAGGTACTAATTAATTTATAAAATTATAAAATTGGACAAGTGCTTATTAATAAGCTAAAATGAAAATTAATTAGATAATTTCTATTAAATAGAAGCTATCACTATTTTTATGTTTGCTTTTTCTTGTTTTTCTTTTACAAAACTAATTAAATACTTAAATAATGAAACTTTAATAAATATAACTACTTTAGAACTTTGAAATAAGCACTGAAAATGCTTATAAGCTTATACAGTTGACTATGGTTGACTAAACTAGGAAATAAGCTAAACTGAGGTTATGTGGGGTCCACTATGGTAAAATCTGGTTTACCTAAGTTACTTATACTTAATTAAGCTAAGTGTGATGAGATAAGCTCCTAGATTAAGCTGAGGATGCCAAATAAGCACTTGCTTATTTCTCTACTGACTCAGAAATGGGACAGAGATTGGTAGCAATTTAAGGTGGGGTCCACTGGTTTGTAGGTCAAACTATGAGTCAATTCTTGAACCTGGGTAGGAGGGGGGTTGTAATAAGCTAGGTTTGAGGTGTAGGTCCTAATGGTGTGGGCTGCAGCCACCAATTAAGTTGGTGGTGTGGTGGTAGTGTGCTGATGTGCAGGGCAAGGCTATGCCTTGCAGTCCACTTTCAATGAGTGTGGGGTCCACAATAGTGAAATAGGGTTCAATCAAAGCCTAGGGGTTCAACTATGGGATGGTAAGCTACAGATTAAACTAATAAGCTAAGCTTATGGCTTCCTAATAAGCTCAGAGTGAGCTTTTGGATTGGTGATCAAATACTGAGTGCTCAGTATTGCTTGTTTCACAAAGGTCACAAGTTTGATCCTAAAAGCTATTCTACAATAAGCTAAAATCTAAATTAAACCTAGATATGATAAGCTGGTGTATTAAGCTATGATTAAGCTAAATCCTAGGATGTGGGGTCCACTAGATTGAAAAGAAATCACTAACAAAGTTGTGGTGATGAACTGGGTATAAGTGAGCAGGGCACACGTTTGCCCTGCTAGTGAGTTTGAGGGTCTGTGGATCACAAGGTAAAAATCTTAAAAATGTAAAACTTATTGGAACTTAAAGATGGACTAGTAGAGTATTACTAAAACAAATTTTAAGTCCTAGATCCTACTCTATAATTCTAAACAAATCTTGGAATTTTTGAGAAAATCTGAGATGTGCACTTTTGACTTTTGAACAAAGCTACTTAGTTTGACTTTATTGAGATTCTAATGACTGAAACTGATTGATTAAGTTAAAATAAGCTATAAGAGACCTATAATAAGCCAGAGATATGAGATATAAGCTAATGGGGTGGGTTTGAGGTACCAAATCTCACACAGTTAACTGTGGGGATGTTAAGACTAAGATTTTGACTTTTTGTGGTAATTGTGACCAAACTAATGATTAAACTGAACTTATATGAACTTAAGTGACTTATGTAAACACAGAATAACAACAATAGCATACAACTTAATGATGTAATCCACTGATCCAAACACACTTTTAACTAGACTGATTTGTGATTTAAGTAGCTAAAGGCTTTTAGAGTTTATACTACTGATCCAATATGACTTATTATGTTATAATAGATGTAATTAAGCATTTAGAAACAGAAATTAACCACAGATACATAAGAACACAAGATATGATATGTTGACTGTTTGATTTTCTATTTTTTAGTAACTAGGAATTCAAACAAACAAGATACTATTTTTATGTTATAATATCACTAACTAAATCTGAATAAGCATTAATAAGCTGAAAAAGCAAGTAATAAACAAAACAATAATACAAAAGTAAAAGAGAGAATTTTGATAACTTACAAGTAAGCTTTCCTGCTCATAACCAAGAACCAATAACTAAGAACCTTTCCTAACATCCACCACTGGATTCTAACCCAAGATTCCAAGCTGCTTCCTTTCCAAATCTCTTTTGAAACCCAGAAATCAAGAACAAATGCCACAGTTGACTTTCTTTGACCAAATTGTAATTTGTGAGATTTTTTTATATTAAACTGATTAATATGTTACTAAAAGCTTTATTGAGCTTATGGGAGCTTATGTGAGCTTACTCAATCCATGAAACCATACAGAATCAACAACACAGCTTATTGAGATTTTTTATATGAAATTGAAAATTGCATTCACTAAGATAATAATACAAACTTGCTTTTTATTAACTTAAAAGATCACTAATACACTGAGAACACTTAAACTGAAGCTTTGAAAGATTAAAATTAAACTTAAACTTTTTAAAACACTAATACGACATACAATTATTAAAAATAAACTAGGTAGTCTTCTCTTCTGCTTCTCTTGGTCTTTATAGGTGAAAATAAACTTCCAGGTGTCCTCAGGGACTTTTCCCACTTCATCTGAGCCATTGATTTAGCTCAATTGATCATATCCGTTCAAAATAGCTTTTTGGCGCCAAAGTCCTCCAAGTTAACTTGGAGGCTACTCTCTGCAATTAAGGATAGTTGGAAGTTTGTGGGTGTGTCAGAAGACAATTTGGGAAGTTTGGAGGCCAAGGTGAGGTGATTTGATAGAAACAGAGGATGTGGAATGGTTTGGAGTGAAAAGGAGTAGAAAAGGCATTAAATGCCTATCTGGTTTGGTGTATGATGTGGAAGGGAGTTGGTGGTGAGTTGTATTGGTGAGGTGGAGGTGCAAGGTGGCACAAAACCACCTGGTATGGTGGTTTCAGGTGGTGGTGAGGGAGGTGAACAGTAGAGCTGGGGTGTTTGGCAATTTTGGGTGGTCAACGCGGGTCAGCGCTCTTTTAAATAAAAAGGGTGGGTTTGGACTGGGCTTATGGTTGGGCTAAGGGGATAGGTGGGTTGGATTTATGATGGGTTGGATTAGTTAAATAAATAGGGTCCGGTTTGGTTTAAGTGAACAAGGACCAAAATTGTAAATTTAGCAAAGTTGAGGGGCTGAACATGATACTTTCCCAAAGTATTTTTAATGACTTAACTTGCCAAATTTAATAAACCAAGGACTTATTTATTTAATTTTTTCATTTAAAAACACCCAGGGACCTTTTCTGTAATTTTTCAAACTCCAGGGACCTTTATTGTAAATTTGGATTTTTAAGGGATTAAACTTGTAATTTCTCAAAATGTTATCAAAATTGTTCCATTTTGTCATTCATGCATAGTACAAGGGTATTGTTTGTAAATATTTCAGTTTTGAATACCCAAGGACTATTTTGCCAATTTTGTAACTTAAGGGGTAAAAATTGCCAGTTTGTGTAAACTTTTATCCAGGGATGTTTTGTGAACATTTGGTTTCCCAAGGACTTAAGTTGACTTTTTATTCATTTAAAACCTTCAGGGACTAGTTTTGACAATATTTGAAACTTGAGGGACTGAAACTGCCAATTATGCAAACTTTGTGCGTTTTTCATTTGTTTTTGCATATTTTGTATTTGAAACATATAAAACACTCTTTTGAGATATTTTAAGTATTATGATGCATTTTTGAGTGTTTTTGTACGTTTTGGCAGTTCAGATTAGTACAAAATGATGAGTATTTAGACACTCATCAATCCCCCACACTAAACTATTGCTAGCCCCTAGCAATCTTTTTGAGAAAAAATTAATGGATTTTATCTCTTTACCAAAAGCCATCACTTCTGGAGTAGCCAGGTGTAAGAACTGTGGCACACCTGATAACCGTGTGATTTTTAGCAAACCACCAGCTGTCAACGGATTTGATTTGTCTTTACCAGAAGCCGTTTGCTTCTGGACTAGCCAACTCTTGATGGAATAGTCAACATCTTGGTGAGCTGATTACCAATTATGGTTTTTCCACGGCCTTTACCACAAGCCATAATCTTGCGGGCTAGTCAACTCATTTGTTTTTGGGGAGCTGAGGAACCGTACAATTTTTGGCAAATTGCCAGCCATCAACGGTTTTGAGAAGTCTTTACCAAGAGCCGTTTGCTCCTGGACTAGCCAATCCTGTTGTGGGTTAGACATGGAGGATTGATACCATTTTATCTCATTTCTAAGTGTGAAAAAACTGATAATTTTGATCAAATGGGGGTTCTTGATGGAACATGTGTTTTGCATTCGTGAGAACGCTCCCCCACACTTAGAACTGAATATTGCCCTCAATATTCACAGTACTTGGTGTCCCACCAAGACTTTAGAACGTAAGGAGGCAATACTTTTAACCTTTTTATTTTACTCTATTTACATACAAACTTACTTTTTTCTTTTTATTTGTCTTATACCATTTTTTTTTTTTTTTTTTTTTTTGAAAAAATATTTTACATATGTACAACATGTGGTTCGTCTCCCCCACACTAGGGTGTTAGAAAGGGATGAGAAACAGAAATATGGGTGACGACCCATATTGCTACTGTTTTTGATTACCGAGTCGCTAGCTTGACTCGACCTCGAATTGACTTGTCATGAGGTAGCTTGTTTTTGATTCCCGAGTCACTAGCTTGACTCGACCCCGAATTAAAATTGTCCTTGGGGTAATGGAGTGGGATTGCCACTCACAGATTAGGTGAGAAATTGGAGTGGGATTGCCACTCACAGAATTATGAAATGATAAGATAAAGGAGATTATTTTTTTGTTTTTATCTTTTATAAATGTTTTTGTATTTTTAGATTTATATATATATGTACAAAAGAAAGAAAATTCCTAACAACCGCCCCTCGAAAGGGAATCTAGGTCTGACAGAGCTCAGTAACTGTAAACAGCCAACAACCAAATGTTGTAACTGAGGGACTAATCAAACTGGGCAAGTTGTGTGCATAGGAAAAATGTTTTTGTATTTTATATTGTTTATTGAAATGAAATATGATACAGTATAAGTAATCACTACCTCCCAGGCTTGTGTCAGGTTTACCACGCTAGCTAATCACTTGTGAATGATTAACTGTAATAAATATGCCCTGACAGCCCGGAAGTTGAATGATAAAGTATAATATACATACAAGGATAGAAATTTGAACAAAATACAAAATTCATTATTTATTATTATTATTATGTACATGATACTAGTGTTTTTGTTTTCCGAGTCACTAGCTTGACTCGACCCCGTATTAATTAGTCCATGGGGTAAGTTTGGAGATCCGGGACAACCACTGGTTGTATGTCCCCTCCAAAATAGTGTTTTAGCCGATGTCCATTTACTTTAAAATTGGGACCGTCGGGTTGCAATAACTCAACAGTTCCATATGGGTATACTTTGGTTATAGTAAATGGTCCAGACCAACGGGTTTTTAGTTTACCCGAGAAAATTTTCAACCTTGAATTGAAAAGAAGAACTCTGTCACCAACGTTGAAAACGCGGTTCTTTATTTTAGAGTCATGTATCTTCTTAGTCTTTTCTTTATAGATTAAAGAATTTTCATAAGCTTGATCACGTAATTCATTTAGTTCGTTTAGTTGAACTTTACGGTGATCACCCGCTGTCTGAAGGTCGAAATTTGCATGTTTTAAGGCCCAATAGGCCTTATGTTCTAATTCGATCGGAAGATGACATGCTTTCCCGTACACTAGCTTATATGGAGTACACCCGATGGGTGTTTTGTAAGCAGTGCGGAAAGCCCATAATGCATCGTCCAGCTTATCCGACCAAGAGGCACGGTTTTCACCAACCGTCCTCTCGAGAATTCTCTTAATACCACGATTTGAAACCTCCACCTGCCCACTTGTTTGGGGGTGGTATGCTGTAGAAAGACGGTGAGTTACACCATATTTCAGCATTACTCTCGCAAATTGTTCATTGCAAAAGTGAGTACCACGATCACTGATAATGGCACGAGGAGTCCCGAATCTGGCAAAGAGAGCCTTAAGAAATTTAACAACTACTCGGGCATCATTGGTGGGTAAGGCTTTCGCCTCAACCCATTTTGACAGATAGTCGACAGCGACGAGTATATACTTATTCCCTCGTGAAGACGGGAATGGCCCCATAAAATCAATGCCCCACATATCAAATATTTCACAGACTTGGATGGCGTTTTGCGGCATCTCATTCTTTTTAGAAATATTCCCGTGACGCTGGCAAGCCTCACAGGTTTTGATAAGTTCATGGGCGTCTTTATATATCGTGGGCCAAAAGAATCCTGAATCAAACACCTTTTTTGCGGTGTAGTTTGGGTTATGATGTCCTCCCGTGGGTCCATCATGACAAGCTTTAAGAATTTCCATGGCTTCTTGGCCATGGACACACCGTCGGATGACTTGATCCGCACATATTTTGAACAAGTAGGGGTCATCCCAGAAATAATGTTTCACATCTTTAAAGAATTTTCTTTTCTGTTGGGACGACATCCCTTTCACAACGAAATTTCCCGCACGGTAATTTGCAAAGTCGGCAAATCATGGGGTGGTGGTATCATCCTGGTTAGAGATGAGATTTAGAGTCTCCAGAGGAAAAGTTTCATTTATTTCTTTTCTCTCGAGAATATCCTGATGAGGATTTTCTAACCGGGACAAGTGATCAGCGGCAAGGTTCTCTGCTCCTTTTTTATCTCTTATGAGAATATCGAATTCCTGGAGGAGCAGGACCCAACGGAGTAGTCTTGGCCTTGCATCCTGTTTAGTGAACAGGTATTTCAAAGCCGAATGGTCCGTATACACCACGCTTTTGTTTAAGATTAAGTAAGACCGAAATTTTTCGAAAGCATATACCACGGCTAATAATTCTTTTTCTGTGGTGGTATAGTGTGTTTGAGCTTCGTTCATGGTCTTACTTGCGTAGTGTATTGGCTGAAAATGTTTGGTTTTGCGTTGCCCCAGAACTGCACCAATAGCGAAATCGCTAGCATCGCACATAAGTTCAAAGGGTAAGTCCCAGTCGGGGGCAACAAGGATTGGTGCTTCGGTAAGTTTTTTCTTTAGAATAGAAAAGGCTTCGATGCACTCTGGAGAAAAGATAAAAGGAGCATCCTTTTCAAGAAGATGAGTCATGGGCCGGGCTATTTTGGAGAAATCCTGAATAAATCTCCGATAGAACCCGGCATGGCCGAGGAAACTCCTAATTCCTTTAACAGTGGTGGGATGAGGCAGTTTAGCAATAACATCAATTTTGGCCTTATCGACCTCAATCCCATTTTTTGAAATTTTATGGCCGAGGACAATGCCCTCTTTAACCATAAAATGGCTCTTCTCCCAGTTTAGACAAAGATTAGTGTTTTCACACCTTTGAAGCATTTTTTCTAAGTGGGAGAGGCATGAATCGAAAGAATTCCCGATTACTGAGAAGTCATCCATGAATACCTCCATGGTTTTTCCAATCATGTCATGGAAAATAGCCATCATGCACCTCTGGAAAGTGCCCGGAGCATTGCATAACCCAAAAGGCATGCGACGATAGGCAAATGTCCCGTAAGGGCATGTGAAGGTAGTCTTCTCTTGATCCTGTGGATCAATGGGAATTTGGAAGTAACCCGAGAAGCCGTCAAGGAAACAATAATACTTATTTCCCGCTAGTCTTTCGAGCATTTGATCCATGAAGGGCAAAGGAAAATGGTCTTTGCGGGTGGATTCATTAAGCTTTCTGTAATCAATACATACTCGCCACCCTGTAACCAAACGAGTTGGTAATAACTCGTTGTCCTCATTTGTGATAACCGTAATACCACCCTTCTTTGGAACACAGTGAATTGGGCTTACCCAAGGACTATCAGATATAGGATAAATCAATCCCGCATCAAGAAGTTTGATAACTTCAGCTTTTATAACTTCGTGGATTTTTGGATTTACCCTTCGTTGATGCTGCACGGTAGGTTTAAAGTCTTCTTCCATTAGGATTTTGTGTGTACAAAAATCCGGGTTTATACCCTTTATGTCTGAGAGCTTCCAAGCAATTGCTTGTTTGTGGGACTTTAAAACCTTGAGCAACGCGGTTTTCTCCTCATCCTTTAAGTCTTTTGTAATAATGACCGGTAATTTATCGTTACCTTCCAAGAATGCATATTCTAGATGAGGAGGCAGGTCCTTAAGTTCAACCTCGGGGAAGTCATCATTTTTCTCAACATATTTGACTTCCACCTTATGAAGTTGTGGAGGTAGAACAGGAATTGGAGAGGGATCTTTGTTTAATAACTTCTCAAGGAGAAGTATATCCTCTTCCAGGTCAATCTCTTGGATATCAATTCCTTCGGGAACAGAATCACTTTTGAGGAAGACCTCTAATTCCTCAAGGAGAAATTCACTTCCCTCAAACGGAGTGAGGGAAGGAGAAGAATTAGCGATTATGGGATGAGAAAGAGTAGTGAGATTGCCACTCTGAAAATTATCAGCGAATCCAAGGAATTCCTGAGCATACTCCTCGGATGCAATGTCAATGACATCAATTCGGTTGACCGAATCAGCGTTATAATTCGAGGAGTATCTCGAGGTTTGATCAAGGTTGAATGTTATCGCTTCATTTCCAACTCGTAACGTGATTTCCTCATCGAAAACATCGATTAATGCACGTCCCGTTCTTAAGAATCCTCTCCCAAGAATGAGAGGAACTCTTGGATCTGCATCGAAATCAACAACGACAAAGTCTGCCGGAAAATTAAATTGTCCCACTCTCACAAATACGTCTTCGGCAATACCGAGGGGACGTGAAATTGAACGGTCTGCAAGCTCGAGAGTCATGCATGTGGGACTAAGTGCCTGAAGAGAGAGCTTTTTCCAAACTGAGTGTGGCATTAAGTTGATGCTTGCACCAAGATCGGCCAAGGCAAAACATTCAACCATACCCGGGAAAGTACATGGTATTAGAAATCTCCCGGGGTCTCCTAGCTTTTCGGGAAGCTTTTTCAATAGAACCGCAGAGCAGTTCTCATTGAGTGGAGTTCGTACCATCTCAAACATTTTTTCTTTATTGCTCAACAGGTTTTTGATTGTCGATGTGAATTTGGGCATTAAAACAAGAGCGTCCGCGAAACTAATATCGAAGTGTAGTTCTTGGAAAATCTGAAAGAATTTTTCCATCTGATGATTAGCTTTTTCACGGAGCTTTTGGTCTTGCAATCGTGAGGGATATGGAATTGTTGTTTTTGGGTTGGATTTTGGATTTTCAACAGGACCTTCGGTAGTTTCAAACCTGACTTTTTTAAAAGGAGTTGGGACCGGGATAACTGGAGGAGGGATGTCATTGGTACCTCCGTTAGGAAGTACCTTATCCGTAGTTTCCTCAGTTTCACATTCCTCTACAGGGATAGGAGATGAGGTAGAGGGAGCTGTAGGTCCTTGGTAAGAAACTCCACTTCTTGTGGTGATCGCCTTTACATCGCCCCTCGGATTAGCGATCGTGTTGCTAGGTAAAGTTGTACCTGAGCCCGAGGGTCGATCATTTAAAGACTTCTGTAAATTAGTTATTTGACTAACCAGCATTTTGTTCATTTCTTCTTGGGATTTCATAAACTGTTTTAATAACTCATCAGATGATGGTCCAGTTGGAACAATGGCTTGATTTTGGTTTGGAAAATTTTAAGCCCGATTGTTCTGGAAATTCCCATGTTGCTGGTTGTTGTTACCTTGGAAGTGGTTTTGTTGTTGAAAATTACCCTGTGGGTAATTGTTTTGACCTTGATTACGGTTATAATTCCCTTGGTTCTGATTTTGGTGAACCTGGTTTTGACCAGAGTTGAAATTCCCTTGGTTGTTATAACCTTGGTTCATTCGGTTCTGGTTCTGATTCTGGTTAAAATTCTGGTTCCTGTTTTGAGGTTGATTAAACCCTGGTGGTCCGATGTAGTTATTAGATCGATAGCTCAAAAGATTTCGATCCCCTTGCGGTTGGTAAGAATTACCTCCCGTATTATAGGAACCTTGAGCTGCATACACGTTTTCACGAGCCGAGCCACCGGAGGCTTGGCAATCTGTGTACAAATGTGGACCACCACAAGTTTCACAACTTGGGTAAACAGTTTTGACCTGATTAGGATTATTTTGATGGATACGCAAAACTGCTGTAGACAAATCATCCATTCTTTTAGCTAGGATTGATATTTCATTGCTTGCCGGAGTATCTGACTTAAATGAGTCGTTCCTCTCAGCAGAGGAGTCCCAAAAATTATGATGGGCAGTCATGTTTTCGATTAAGTCATAGCACTCTTCAGGGGTCCTTTTCATAAAGGTGCCCCCAGCAGCAGCATTAATGGTGTCACGATGACGGAGTGTCAAACCATTATAAAAGGTATCAATAATGGTGACAAGAAGCATATTGTGATTAGGACACCGATCAATGGCAAGTTTGTAGCGTTCCCATGCCTCAAATAAGGACTCTTCGGGAAGCTGTCTGAAATTACTGATATCATTCCTAAGCTTTGTGACCATAGATGGTGGAAAGTATTTGGCCAGGAATTTAGTGATCATCTCATCAAAAGTGTGGATCGAATTCTTTGGAAGTCGATCGAACCATGAAGTCGCATGATGAGCGAGAGAATAGGGGAACAAGTATAAACGTAGGCCGTCATCGGTGACGCCATTTTGTTTCATGCTTTGGGTGACGGTTAAAAATTTGTCGAGATGCCTGTTGGCATCGTCACCCGGCAATCCGTGGAACTGACACGTATTCTGGATCTGTTGTATCATGTGGTTTTTTAATCCAAAATCCGTGGCTTCAATAGTGAGTGGTGCGATTGGTCCACCTCTCCCTTGCATGGTAGGTTGACACAGTTCCTCCATAGTTCGGGTGTCAGGAACTGGCTCATCCTTGGGAGCAAATGGGGGCTCGTCGTTCATTTTTAGTGTGTGTTCTTCTTCAACAATACGTAACTCGGGTACGTTTTTCTTCTTTTTATTCTTTGATTGTGAACGAGTGCGCATGCACGAAAATTAGTTTTCAACACAAGATCGAGGCAAAACTACAGTGAACTTAAACCCAATAATCACAAATGAACAGCTCCTTTAAAAAAGGTACACTATCCACAAGGATACAATGGTAAGTTTTGAATCTTAGGTTTGGGAACTTATTATGTTCACACCCCCAGTTGGTAGGTGTTCTGCCTTGGTTTGCGGTGGTAAACTTTTATGTAATTATATTCACAGTAAAATGTTTTTGGCTTTTCGTGTATGGGTGAAAAAACTTGGACAATATTTTTGAAACTGATTCGTTAACCGAAATCGTTCCTTTAAGATTACTCGCAGATCGGCGGGAGGAAATAAATGGATTCCTCTTCAGTTCGCAATTTAATGTCAGAACTTACCTTAAACCAACTGTATAGGTTGTAATCGTAAAGATACGAAGTAATTTAACTTCACAGTTTGTTTTGTTGTTTATGATTTGTTTGGTGTTGTTAACACTTCAGGAGAAATGTTAATGAACGTTTTCAGATATGATTTTGCTTTTCTTGAAAATTACAAGGTGGTGATATTTGTACAGGAGGGTTTTTGAAAACCACTAAACTTTTACCGTTTTGAAATACGCAACAACCTCCCCGGCAGCGGCGCCAAATTTTGATTCCTCCCAAATCAACCAGTCAGCCTTGTGAAGCTGTTAGGTACACCTGGGAGAAAGTGCAAGTTAATATTGACCGTGGAAATATAGGGAAATCCCCGGATCGTTAAATCCCAACGAGATTGAAATTGTATTTGTTGACGGTTAGGAAAGTGAGTGGTACTGAGGACAGTAACAAATATGATTTGAAGATTGATTACACTACTGATTGCTTGATATTTGGAAAATATGAAATTATAACAGAAATACAGAAATAAACACAAAATCAGATAATCAGATAACAGACAGAGAAAATTGGTATTTAACAAGTTACAAACTACAGGGACTAAAAGTGAAACTTTTGAAAACTTAATATTAAAGAAAATAGAAAATGAAATTGGAATTATGAAAATGATTATTATAATATTTAATTACTATTTAATTAATAAAACTAATTAAAATCTAATTTAAAACTTAATTTAAATTAACTAAAAATAACAACTATTACAAATAAACCTAAAAACTTAAATAAATAATTTCAAAACTTAACTAAGAACTTGAAGAAAGTATAAAAAATGAAAATAAATATTTTTGTCTTTTTATAAGTATTTTATTAATTAATAACTATTTAATTTAATTAAACTATTTTAACTATTTTAAATTACTATTAATACTAAATCAACTTAGAAAATTATGATAAAATTTATAAAATTATTTAAACACTACAGGAATACTATAAAATTATAAAAACTTGCTAAAAATTATATTTAAGCTAATTGACTAATTAATTACTTATTAATTATTTTAAAGCTAATTTAATTAATTTAAATAAGAAAATTATAAAATGGACAGTAGAAATTATGAAACTATTTTAAAAAAATCTTAACTACTTTATAAAACTTAGGAAAAATATAAAATTCTACTTTTATTAATTAAAATTAAAGAAATCTATTTAATTACTAATATTACCTATTTAATTATTTAAACTAGTTTTAAATCTAAAAAATAGTAAACTGCTTAGGAAAATTCTAAGAAAATTATTTTAACTACTTTAAGGTACTAATTAATTTATAAAATTATAAAATTGGACAAGTGCTTATTAATAAGCTAAAATGAAAATTAATTAGATAATTTCTATTAAATAGAAGCTATCACTATTTTTATGTTTGCTTTTTCTTGTTTTTCTTTTACAAAACTAATTAAATACTTAAATAATGAAACTTTAATAAATATAACTACTTTAGAACTTTGAAATAAGCACTGAAAATGCTTATAAGCTTATACAGTTGACCATGGTTGACTAAACTAGGAAATAAGCTAAACTGAGGTTATGTGGGGTCCACTATGGTAAAATCTGGTTTACCTAAGTTACTTATACTTAATTAAGCTAAGTGTGATGAGATAAGCTCCTAGATTAAGCTGAGGATGCCAAATAAGCACTTGCTTATTTCTCTACTGACTCAGAAATGGGACAGAGATTGGTAGCAATTTAAGGTGGGGTCCACTGGTTTGTAGGTCAAACTATGAGTCAATTCTTGAACCTGGGTAGGAGGGGGGTTGTAATAAGCTAGGTTTGAGGTGTAGGTCCTAATGGTGTGGGCTGCAGCCACCAATTAAGTTGGTGGTGTGGTGGTAGTGTGCTGATGTGCAGGGCAAGGCTATGCCTTGCAGTCCACTTTCAATGAGTGTGGGGTCCACAATAGTGAAATAGGGTTCAATCAAAGCCTAGGGGTTCAACTATGAGATGGTAAGCTACAGATTAAACTAATAAGCTAAGCTTATGGCTTCCTAATAAGCTCAGAGTGAGCTTTTGGATTGGTGATCAAATACTGAGTGCTCAGTATTGCTTGTTTCACAAAGGTCACAAGTTTGATCCTAAAAGCTATTCTACAATAAGCTAAAATCTAAATTAAACCTAGATATGATAAGCTGGTGTATTAAGCTATGATTAAGCTAAATCCTAGGATGTGGGGTCCACTATATTGATAAGAAATCACTAACAAAGTTGTGGTGATGAACTGGGTATAAGTGAGCAGGGCACACCTTTGCCCTGCTAGTGTGTTTGAGGGTCTGTGGATCACAAGGTAAAAATCTTAAAAATGTAAAACTTATTGGAACTTAAAGATGGACTAGTAGAGTATTACTAAAACAAATTTTAAGTCCTAGATCCTACTCTATAATTCTAAACAAATCTTGGAATTTTTGAGAAAATCTGAGATGTGCACTTTTGACTTTTGAACAAAACTACTTAGTTTGACTTTATTGAGATTCTAATGACTGAAACTGATTGATTAAGTTAAAATAAGCTATGAGAGACCTATAATAAGCCAGAGATATGAGATATAAGCTAATGGGGTGGGTTTGAGGTACCAAATCTCACACAGTTAACTGTGGGGATGTTAAGACTAAGATTTTGACTTTTTGTGGTAATTGTGACCAAACTAATGATTAAACTGAACTTATATGAACTTAAGTGACTTATGTAAACACAGAATAACAACAATAGCATACAACTTAATGATGTAATCCACTGATCCAAACACACTTTTAACTAGACTGATTTGTGATTTAAGTAGCTAAAGGCTTTTAGAGTTTATACTACTGATCCAATATGACTTATTATGTTATAATAGATGTAATTAAGCATTTAGAAACAGAAATTAACCACAGATACATAAGAACACAAGATATGATATGTTGACTGTTTGATTTTCTATTTTTTAGTAACTAGGAATTCAAACAAACAAGATACTATTTTTATGTTATAATATCACTAACTAAATCTGAATAAGCATTAATAAGCTGAAAAAGCAAGTAATAAACAAAACAATAATACAAAAGTAAAAGAGAGAATTTTGATAACTTACAAGTAAGCTTTCCTGCTCATAACCAAGAACCAATAACTAAGAACCTTTCCTAACATCCACCACTGGATTCTAACCCAAGATTCCAAGCTGCTTCCTTTCCAAATCTCTTTTGAAACCCAGAAATCAAGAACAAATGCCACAGTTGACTTTCTTTGACCAAATTGTAATTTGTGAGATTTTTTTATATTAAACTGATTAATATGTTACTAAAAGCTTTATTGAGCTTATGGGAGCTTATGTGAGCTTACTCAATCCATGAAACCATACAGAATCAACAACACAGCTTATTGAGATTTTTTATATGAAATTGAAAATTGCATTCACTAAGATAATAATACAAACTTGCTTTTTATTAACTTAAAAGATCACTAATACACTGAGAACACTTAAACTGAAGCTTTGAAAGATTAAAATTACACTTAAACTTTTTAAAACACTAATACAACATACAATTATTAAAAATAAACTAGGTAGTCTTCTCTTCTGCTTCTCTTGGTCTTTATAGGTGAAAATAAACTTCCAGGTGTCCTCAGGGACTTTTCCCACTTCATCTGAGCCATTGATTTAGCTCAATTGATCATATCCGTTCAAAATAGCTTTTTGGCGCCAAAGTCCTCCAAGTTAACTTGGAGGCTACTCTCTGCAATTAAGGATAGTTGGAAGTTTGTGGGTGTGTCAGAAGACAATTTGGGAAGTTTGGAGGCCAAGGTGAGGTGATTTGATAGAAACAGAGGATGTGGAATGGTTTGGAGTGAAAAGGAGTAGAAAAGGCATTAAATGCCTATCTGGTTTGGTGTATGATGTGGAAGGGAGTTGGTGGTGAGTTGTATTGGTGAGGTGGAGGTGCAAGGTGGCACAAAACCACCTGGTATGGTGGTTTCAGGTGGTGGTGAGGGAGGTGAACAGTAGAGCTGGGGTGTTTGGCGGTTTTGGGTGGTCAACGCGGGTCAGCGCTCTTTTAAATAAAAAGGGTGGGTTTGGACTGGGCTTATGGTTGGGCTAAGGGGATAGGTGGGTTGGATTTATGATGGGTTGGATTAGTTAAATAAATAGGGTCCGGTTTGGTTTAAGTGAACAAGGACCAAAATTGTAAATTTAGCAAAGTTGAGGGGCTGAACATGATACTTTCCCAAAGTATTTTTAATGACTTAACTTGCCAAATTTAATAAACCAAGGACTTATTTATTTATTTTTTTCATTTAAAAACACCCAGGGACCTTTTATGTAATTTTTCAAACTCCAGGGACCTTTATTGTAAATTTGGATTTTTAAGGGATTAAACTTGTAATTTCTCAAAATGTTATCAAAATTGTTCCATTTTGTCATTCATGCATAGTACAAGGGTATTGTTTGTAAATATTTCAGTTTTGAATACCCAAGGACTATTTTGCCAATTTTGTAACTTAAGGGGTAAAAATTGCCAGTTTGTGTAAACTTTTATCCAGGGATGTTTTGTGAACATTTGGTTTCCCAAGGACTTAAGTTGACTTTTTATTCATTTAAAACCTTCAGGGACTAGTTTTGACAATATTTGAAACTTGAGGGACTGAAACTGCCAATTATGCAAACTTTGTGCGTTTTTCATTTGTTTTTGCATATTTTGTATTTGAAACATATAAAACACTCTTTTGAGATATTTTAAGTATTATGATGCATTTTTGAGTGTTTTTGTACGTTTTGGCAGTTCAGATTAGTACAAAATGATGAGTATTTAGACACTCATCACAATCCCTTTTGAATTTTTCCTGCAGCTCCCATGGTACCCTCAGACCATACGGGCGGAACCCTCCTTTTGGTTCCGCCTGGTCCGCCAAATCTACAGGATGTTTTATTTTTAATTTCAAAACCAAACACCTCTTTACTCACAACTCCAACTTACCACCAGCCCATAAGATTCACAAAATGAGCAAAACTTCAAGCATCTTCCTCATAACCTTTCATCACTCAAACCTCAAACAATCAATGTGAAATGAGAAACCGAGTTATCCTTTGTCCTATCAATATCGAGTCATCCACCATTTCCATGCCCTCAAAGAAACCAAGAGTCAATATCATTTTCACCAATAACTCCACCTAGTCATCTTCACAAGAAGATTCCACAATGTAACCAAACAAGTGTGTCATCCCCACTATAACCTAACCTATTAAGATTAAACCACCTTTCATGATACATAAACCTATGTTCACCCTTGTGTCACTCTTTGAAACAAAGGGCAATTGTCATATCCATATTCTTATTAACATATTTGTCAATGTCGTCAAAAGTCAAGTAAATTTCATTATGAAGTGCGTCTCTTCCACTTTCTAGCAAGTGAAGAACACAAAGAAGATATCCAAGCTTCAAGTGTTGTCAAGCAATCACCACCTCATTTCACATATCCACTCTCGGTCGTCAACCATACTTTACCACCACTCACCACATTGTTAAAACAAATGAAAAACGTCATTGAAACATCACTTGCATTATAAAACGTTTTTAAGCATCAAAATGAGTCAAGTTAACCGCACCTCCACATTGTTTTCATATAGGCACATACTAGAACATACACATTACAATAGTCGTTCACTTAGACTAAAATGTGAAATTTTGATTTTCTAGGAATCATAATGCCTCCTCTAACTCACTACGGCCACAAGGACACCATCAAGTACCTACCCAAACACCACAAAACCAAAGGTCTTACTCAAACTCAAATCATTGTTTTCAAAGCCTTAGAAAAATGATATGTCCATAAGGGTAGAACCATTGATCCATCCTTCTTAGAAGGTACAAACCTCTACACGGAACTTGCCATAATCAACTTTGAGTGTCTCTTAGAAATCAACGAGCCTGTTTGTTCTAGGTTCATTTTAGAATTCTATGCAACCTTAACCCTTTACTTCGATGACGATGGTGAATTCTCACTAACCTTTTAAACCAATCAAATACCAAACATCATATCCTTGAAAGATTTTGCAACAATTCTTGGTGTCCCTAATATTGGAACATGTCTCTACACGAATAAGTGGCCTCTTTATAGTCTTGACTCCATTGAGCGTTTTCATCCATATGACAATCCTCTTGCGAATAAGGAAGCAATTCGTGAGTATCTATTTGTTAGAACCTCAACAACTAGGAAGAATCGTTCGGGTAAGGAGGTAGATAAGGACCCTTTTGGTATGGAAATCAATGAGCTCAAACCACAATTTAAGAAATGGGAAGAGATTCTTAGAGCCAACATTATAAGTTCCATAGGAAATAGAGATCATGTCAACACATGTCTTAGCTACATGCTCTATAGCATTTCCACCGGTCAACCTTTTAACTTAGCCTATTACCTCGCCAAAAGAATGGCCGACATACCTTTGGTAGGAACAACCGCTCTTCCTTATGGAATGCTTCTCACCCGTCTCTTTAGAGCAATCTCACCCATTCCTCCTAACGATAATGGAATGTGCCTTGACTATTCTCTCATTCCCCACATCTTGTCCCTCTAAGTGATAAACGAGTTTTCAAAGGTAAGGGCAAACGTACTCGCTCACCTACACCATCATCATCATCCGACATGAGCGAGGACGATAAACTTCCTAACTCTAAGTTACCTCCTTTAGACTACCTTCAAGAACTCCCCGTCATTGACAATGCATCCGAAGAGTTCAAACAAACCAAAAGAATTTTCAAGTGCTTTGGAAGGTACTTAAGCAAGCTCAATAAGAAGATAGATCGGTTGTGAGAATCATGATTAAGGAGTGTTTGGCTTATGAAAGTTTTAGAACCTTGTATGTGTTAAACTATGTGATTTGTATTGTTTTTCACGTTCATGCTTTATTACGTTTGTCGAATTATGTTTGTATGAGCTTTTATGCATAATGACAATATTTGAGGTGTTTGTCAATTTTTATGCTTATGGTAAATTTCACTAAGTTTAGTGAATATCGCTAGCCCCCGGTCAAAGTCCTATGGTAGGTGTGTTTACATGTCTAATTTTTGCATTACCTAACCAGATATGCATTATCTTTTTGATTTTAGGAGTTTTCGAAAAATTTGAAAAATGTCTCGCGGGTCAAAAATGCGGACTGCCAAGTTTTTCAGGACTGGCGGATCTGGCGGCACCCATAAATGGGTTCCGCCAATGTATTTTCTGGGCAACCCAGAAATGGCCCAATGGACCAGACGGAACCCAAAACAGGGTTCCGCTTGTGTATCGCGAGAGTTCCGCCAGTCACCTGCAGAAAATTTTTGTCATTTTTCTTAAGTTCAAAACTTGTAAAGTGTCAAACCATTATCCTAAGTGAGAAACATCTTCCATTAACTCCAATAACCATATTAGGACAACTCTCACTCACTAAAACAATTAGGAAGTCACTTCCCTACAAAAATTCAAATTCAAACATAACTAACCCAAGGAACCCTTTTAAAGGATCCTTCAAACCATTGGAACATTTTCAACCAAATCACATCCCATGATCACAAAGCATTGAGTGCATATGTTGGTCTTGCACTCCACCCTATTCCATTGGATTGATATCAAATGATGTGTCATGTTCATGAAAATCATTTGAAACCTCAATCTTTGAATGGTAGAACATAAAATCCAAACACCCATTTCAACATCTTTTCATCCTATAAATTTGAAAGTTTTGCAACAATTCAAATCACACCATCACCATCAAAACTTCTTCTCTCAAAACACCAAAACCACACCTTTGAAATGACTAAATCCAACACATCATCCGAGTCATCAAAATCCTTCTAAAAAACCACTAGGATTAGTGTTAAACCTTGTTGCTTCAACAAAACCGTCAAGTCAAGCTCATCATCTTCAAGTGATGCTTCGCTTAACATTTCTTCACCTATCCAAGATTTCCTTAACCTTACTACCTCAACACCTTGCAATACCAATGTGATCATTATTCAAGATTTGCTTAATCTTGCTACTCCAACATCCTCTCCCAAACATGGCAATACAAACATACACACTTTTCAACCATCAACCAAAACATCAAGTGATTTAACATCGCAATAAACTCAACCATCATTGGTAGAACGGTTGGCCTACCGTTATGCTAAACCCTCAATTTTTCCAAATGATCAAGGTCATACACACCTACAATCATTTGTGTTTCACCCCATTTACAAAAACCTTCATGGTAATCCTTTCGGAGAACCAAGCCTTCGTCACTTTGTTCAACTACCACCACCACATGAACCTTCCCAACACTTTGAATCTCTATTTTCTTCGTATAAGAAAATAGAAGCATCTCAATGATCTTCCATCAAGACCAACAAAACCACCACCTTTCACAAATGAAAAACCAAGGTCATTGCTTGACCAAAATGAGTCTTTTGACCACAAACAAACACCATAACAAGAATATCACCACCCTAAACCATTGTTGTCTCACCTTATCTACAAAGACATCCATGATCCTCTAAACAATGAAATGAAGTTTATTCTAAACCACATTGTGGAACGTCTCAAGTTTAGAGTCTCTAAAATGAAACAAAACTGTTTCTTTCGGAAAATGTTGCTCATTAAAACCAACAAACCAAGTTTAGAGCACCAACACCAGCTCAAGTTTAGAGTCTCCAAAATGAAACTAAACCGTTTCTTTTGGAAAATGTTTCACCATTTACACCAACAAACCAAAACCGTGTCACCTCCACAACATTCAAAACAAAACACGCTACACCCTCCAACACACATTTTCATCCTTAAACAACCTTAGCCTTGTTTTTGGAAAATGTTTCTCATTAAGGAAAATGATGATTTCCTTGTAGCTTTTTATGTTCTTATTTTATTTTTTAGTTTTTCTTTATTTTTAGAAGTAGGATGGTGTCATCCAAATTTCTTGTCTTTGACTCTTTAAGAGTCAAAATTTTACATGGAATGAATTTCATTCTACTACAAGGTGTGCATTGTTTGTTGACCATTTAGGTATAATAAGTGAACTATACCTTGCTATGGTAGCATACATATATCTTGTGTTTTAAAAACTAACCTTTCTTTTTGTAGGATCATTATCCATGTTTTCCTTCCTTGATACTCCATTTAGGGAAGTAATATTCAAGGGGGAGCATGAGTGTTGCATTATTCCACTTCACAACTCTTAGTTGTGTTCTAGACATGAAATGCTTTCATGACTTGTCTTGTGCGGCAACTAACCTTTTTCTTGTAGGTTCAAAATCCAGGTCTCCTCTCTTGGTACTCCATTTAGGGGGAGTATTATCCAAGGGGGAGCAAGTGTATACTTCCGCTTCGCTACTCTTCTTTTTGTTTCGACAAAAAGGGGGAGAATTTATATGTAAACTTGTTTCAAAATTTTTTTTTTGCATATCACATCATCTTAGCAAAAACAAGTTTTTATACTAACTTTATAAGACTTAACACTAAAACTAGTGACTTACTTATAAATAAAGTTTATGTTTTGTCATCAACAAAAAGGGGGAGATTGTTAATACAAATATCGCCTAAAAACGTTATTTATATTTTACGATCTTTGCTAAGTTTTGTTAATGACAAAGTATGATCTTTAGCTAAGAGTAAATCATCACTTTAAGTGTTTAAGTCTTGTTTAAACTAAGTTTACATTTCCTTTTAAACAAAACATTGTTTTTATTTCTTAAATTAGAAAGTGTCTTGTTACATCACATTTATTTCTTAAAATAGTAATGTCACATCACATTTAGGGTAGGCTTTGTCAATATACATTTATGGTAAGAAAGTGTGTCTGACTAACCATATGTTTGCTTGCAAGTTTTGTGTTTGACTAGGTGTAATGAGATGTGACCTTGTTTGGTTTGGTAGATTTATTGCAAAACCAATTGCAGCCCTGACGGTACCCTGGGGATACATGGGCGGACCTCTTTTGAGGGTTCCGCCGTATCCGCCAGACCTGCAGAATGGTTTGCTATAAATACCAAACCATTTGTTAGTTTTGAGTCACCCCTTTAGGACATATTTTCACATACTCTCTCAACTAACTCAGTAACATTTGACTTGTGTGATTCTCTTATGTAGCAAGGGACTTCACAAGATCATTCAAGAAGTTACAAGGTTCAACTCTAAAGTTGCAAGTCTTGTTAGCTTTTGTTGGGAATTATTCTATCAGTTACCACGGCTAGTGAAGAAGTTACAACTGCAAGAAGATTGTACTTGCAGTGGAAACTCATTACCACTGCAAGAACAAATATTACCACTGCTCACTTGTTAGCTGTTAGAGAAACGCGCTTAGATAAACATAGAAAAGATATTGTGTATATCTTATTCTATTAGCATTATACTTATCTTGTACAAGAGGACTCCTTGTTCTATAAAAGGAGATCCTAGAATATAGTTTTAATATACGTTTTCTTAGAGCTTCAAGGTGTAACCCTAGTGATATCTCAGATCACTCGTATTATTATTATTAATAATATTGGAGCTAGTTGTTTTGTTATATTCATTGTTCACACATTAATCTGTTTCACTTACAATTAATCTTCTAAGTATCATTAAGTAGATTCCGCATACTTAGTGATATCACTCAAAGTATCATTATCAACACAAGTTCAAGGTGTTCACGATCCAACAAGTGGTATCAGAGCAAGGCTTTGATATTTTGATTTAGAAGATCCTATGGCAGATTCAAAAGATACAATGGAGACAGAAACAAGCCAATCTAATATTGCTGCAAAGCTTCCCAAGCTTAAAATTAATGACTTTGAGATGTGGAGGCTTATGATTGAACAATTCTTTATGGTTCAAGACTACACATTATGGGAGATCATAACGTGTGGAAATTCATTCAAACCTGGTACAACTGTTGAGACAGTTGGTGACAAGCCAGTAACAAAAGTAAATACTGGTCCAGTTACAAATGATGAAAGAAACCAACTTAAGAATGATTTGAAGGCTAGAGGTTTGCTATTGATGGCTCTACCTAGAGATCAAGTCCAGGCTTTTACCAAATACAAGGATGCAAAGACCCTCTTTGATGAGATATGTGAAGTATTTGGTGGTAATCACTATACCAAGAAAACTCAAAAGACTTTACTGAAGCAGACTTATGAGAATTTTGGCTCATCAAGCAATGAATCTCTTGATAGCATATTCACAAGGCTACAAAAGATTGTAACTCAGCTGACTGCTTTTGGAATTGAGGTAGAAAAGGAAGACCTCAATCTTAAATTTCTAAGAAGTTTACCTGCTGAGTTTGATACAAATGTTGCTGTATGGGAGGACAAGTCAGATCTTGAGACTATGAAGCTTAATGATGTGTACAATAACTTCAAAGTTATTGAACAAAGACTTAAGAAAGCTGGCAAGTTAAAGACAAGTTCTGCAGGAGTTGCACTCATATCATCATCAGGTAATGACAGTTCTGATGATGAAAGTGACAGTGATGATGACAGTGGTAACATGATTGTTTCCACTGGTAATGGAAATGTTTCCACTAGGAGCTCTAAAAGGCAGATTGCAGGACTAAGTGATGCTACTTTCTATGCCTTTATATCCAGCCATGTGGGTGGTTCAATCCTCAATCATGAGGACTTGGATCAAATTGATGAAGATGATATGGAGGAGATGGACATCAAATGGCAGGTAGCATTGCTCAGCTTAAGATCAAAGAAGTTCTGGAAGAAGACAGGGAGAAAGATTCATATAAGTGGAGATGAGACTGTAGGTTTTGATAAAAAGAAGGTGGAGTGCTATAACTGTCACAAGAAGGGGCACTTTGCAAGAGAATGCAGAAAACCAAGGAAATCTGACAATAAGTCAACTTGGTACAAGAAGGAAAAGACCAAAGAACCTACAACAGAAGAGCCAAAGGTGCTATTGGCTATTGATGGAGTAAGCTTTGATTGGAGCTTTATGGGTCAGAATGGAGAAGATGATTCAGAATGTGCAATGCTTGCTACTGAGCATGCACTCATGGCTTTCTCAGATTCTGAGGTACATACTGATAATGCTTGTTCTAAAAACTGTAAGGCCTTAAAAGAGTATAATAGTTTACAAAAACAATATGATGAGCTGATGCTAGAGTTACACCATACTAATCATAACTTAGCAAATCATAAGAGAGGTCTAGGTGTTTTAGAAAAACAGATAGAGCATTATAGGGCAAATGAGTCTAAATTTAGTGATGACATTGCTGTGTTAAAAAGTGATTTAGACTTTAAGATTGCTGTAAATGAGGCTCTTAGGGAAGAGATTGAAAAAGTTAAAAAGGCTAGTGAGAATATTGAGATTACTAAGAAAACACTAGACCATCAATCCAAGAGCATTGACAAAATTTGGGAAGCCCAAGTTGTGAGCAAAGCTAAATCTGGTCTTGGATACAAATCTGTTCCACCACCTCTAAGAGGTGTTCCAGCACCACCTGGCATTGATCTAGCTCACACAGGCTTAGAAGAGTTTCAGGATCTACCCATGACCTATGGACCAAAATTTGTTAAACCAGTTGAAACTGAAAAGGTTCAGGTTGAGGTTGAAACTTTTGATAGTGCTAGTGACTCATCTCTTAAAGATGAATGTTTAAATGTTGAGTCTAAAACTAGTGTTACTGAAGATGTTAAAGTTGAGGAAAGAAAAAGTATTCCTGAAGAAGTCAAAGAGAAGCCTAGAACACAGTCTAATTTCACTAGGTCTACTACTAGGTATGCTGAAATGTACAGGGATAGGCCTAAATCTCCTAGAGGTAACATGAGAAGTTGGAATCATGTTAAAACTAGACAGTTTGGTAGTGACTTTGTGTTCAACAATAAGGCTTGTCATATATGTGGTAGCTTTGATCATTTAGCTAAAGACTGTACCTACCACATGGGAAGAAGGGAAGTATTTACAAGGGTGAATGGATCAAATGTTAATAAATTAACTCACCCAAATCCCCTAAGCAAGATGGTTCCCAGATCTGTTATGCTTACCACTGGCATCAAATCAATTTCCACTGCTAGACCAGCAGTTACCACTGCCAGAAGTAATAACAGAGTTTATCCTAAGTCCCCTGTCACTTCTTTTGTTAAATCTTATCAAACAGGGAAAAAGACTTATTTTGAAAAGAATGATCACAAGAATCACATGTGGAGACCAAATTTTTCTAAACCAGCAGTTTCCACTGCTAGGCATGCAGTTACCACTGCAAGACCAATTGTTTCCACTGATGTTCAAAAGAAAAGGGTAAAATTGGGAAAAGCTGTTAAGGCCTCAGCTCGTTGGGAATGGAAACCAAAAGGAACAACAAACAATCCCAATGGTGTATCAATGACCTTTGATAGATACAATTATATTGATACACGAGGCAGATCCAAGTCATTTGTGGCTTGGGTCCCCAAAAGGTACTAATTCCTTTATGATGTGTGCAGGGACAGTCAAAGATAAATGTTTTCTATGAATGACTTGATGATATTTTCTGTGTTGAACTAATATGGTTTCAAGTTGTTTGATATATGTCTGTTCTGCAAATGTTCATGTAAATTGCAAGATGTGTGTTACAGTCACCAAGAGTTATAGCCAAGGAATGTGGTCTAATAAGCTGAAGGTCTTACAATATTGATTTATTAAAGAAGAACTTTTCATTCATTCAAAGACACAAGTTACAGCTTACATTCAAAGTTCCAACTGCATTACAATGACCATTCCTAAAACTTTTGGCTAATAGAGAACTAGTAGCTTCTATCAATTATTACATAATACTTGAGGCTATGACAAGTACAATGAAGAAGCTGAAGATGAAAATGGAAAAAGAAGAGTAGGAAGACTGTGAAGCTGCTCAAGTAACAAAGTAAAGAAAATACTCAAGAACTTTGTTCCTTGGCAACATTCTTCAGTCATCTATTTCTGCTTCTCCTTTCCCTTATGTGTGATCTGAGCTTTCTTGCTCTGTCCAATATGTTCTTGATACAGAAGACCAGGTTCTGGAGCTGGAAGATCCAACACCAAGGTTGATGATGTTGGGAGAGATGGATCTCTCTTACCTAATCTTGATTGGGATCTCTCTGGTGTGGAAGGAGGAAGAAAGGTTGGATCTTCATTCTCTTCCTCTGAAGATTCTTCATCAGATGTCCAGATGAAGGGAGAAACAAGCTCTCTCTCTGCAGGATTCGGATCATGGTTTGATACACTCTTTATATCTGCATTCCATTGTCTTTCCTGCACATCCCATCGGTTCTTTATCTCTCTCTCAAAATCAGAACCTTCAAGACCCCATGGATATGGTGGTACTTCTTCTGATGTTGGAAAAGAAGGGTGTTGATCAGAGGACTCAGGGTTTGATGACATGATTTTTGGAAGAAAGCTGGGTTGATTGGGATATTAGGGTTTGAGAGATTGTTAGTGACTGAAATGTGGTGTTTGAAGGAGGTTAAATAAGCCAAAGTTAGGTGTTACAATAATTAATGAAGATTATTTACTTCCATCTGTTTTGGTTGGTTTGAGTAGTAACTGTGGTTTGACTTTTGAGAAGATATTTTGTGTATAGTAACTTGGTTAAAAGGTTACTTGGGTTAATATTTGTGAGTTAAGATGAGATTTTTGTGATGTTACATATCATTGGAGTTATAAGGTGTGTAATATTGACACACAACAAATGGTTATTGATTCACCATGTCTAACCCACATAAGAATCAGCTAGTCCAAGAGCAAACGGCTTTTGGTAAAGACTTCTCAAATCCGTTGATAGCTGATAGTTTGCTAAAAACTATGATAAGAGTAGTAAAATTTTACATATTTTACTTACCACTGCTCTTTGAAATTTTGTTGATTTTTACCACTGCAAGTTCACCATTTCCACTGAAAGTGTAAATTTTACCACTGGTGAACTAGCCGTTACAACTGTGTCAGTAATCTTTTTTTTTTTTTTTTTCTAGCCGTTGCAAATATAACTGTCTTTCCTTATTAATAGGGTTAAATTTTTGGGAATTATCTACTTACCAAAGTTTATTTATTCTTTTCTAAAGATAATTCACCATCCGCGTTTTTCTCAAAACCCTATTAGTATAAATTGATTTTATACGGCTTGCTTTTTATTCACGATTACTAACACTTTTCTCTCTTAAATCACAAAATCATGGTATCTCTCAAGTTTGCAGATGAACACAATCAAGTGGCTTACCTTCAAAAGTCAAACGACAAGAGTGGACCTATTTTTCATCAGATTGTGGACTTTCTAAACACAACTCATATAAGGTATGCCTTAACTATGAATCCCACAATCTTTGTTTCTCAAATCAAACAGTTTTGGAACTCTGTGGAGTCCATCACTCTTGAACAGGGAGACATACATGAATCTGTGGAAGCTCTTAGAGCCACAGTTGATGGGGTAACTATTGATGTTACTGAATCATCTTTAAGGAGAATTCTCCAATTAGATGATCTTAATGGTATCATCACATTACCTAATTCAGACATATTCAACTACATTGGTCTGATGGGGTATGATACATCTGATCAAAAAATAACCTTTAAGAAAGGATGTTTTTGCCCCCATTGGAGATTTTTGATACACACTCTGTTGCATTGCCTAAGTCCTAAGAAAACTTCTTATGAACAATTTGGATCAACCATGGCTTACCCTTTAGTTTGCTTGGTTACTGATAGGACTTTCAATTTTTCAAGGTTTATATTTAATAACATGAAAGGCAATGTAACAAGTTCATACAAATTTTTAATGTATCCAAGGTTTGTGCAAGCAGTGTTAAATGAATTTCAACTGCAAAATCATAATAGGATTTATAACACTCCATGTCTTAAGCCAAAAGTATTTCAAAACATGTGTAAGGCTTCAGATTTTTGGAATGGAGTGATTCATCCTCTTTTACCAAACATGCTTGCAAAGATTTCACAGGTACAGGGTGAAGATGCAACAATCCCAGTTGTATCCCATCACACACCCACTCTTATTGTTCCACAAATTCAACATATCCCTGCTGTAACTCACACATATGAAAGGAGGCAAAAACAGCCAACTCCTTCCATGACAACATTGCATGTTGCTGACCTTTATGGTTTAGGAACAAGCAGTGGTGGTTCAAGGCTTCAATCTAGTCCTACTAGAGAAGAGCCTGGATCAATGCCTTATGATTCACCTCTCCCAGCAGGTTACACAGTTGGAAGTGATGAAGGTAGTGTGCAACAAACTGAATTGATGGAATTATGTACCAAATTAGTCAAACAGGTTCAAACTCTGGAGAAAGATCTGGCACAGACCAAAGTACAACATGCCACAGAGTTGAATCTATTGAAGACAGAGATCCAAAAGTTGCAGACTGAAGTTGAGAATCTCAAGAAGAAAAGATCTCAGATTGTATTATCCTCATCTTCACATTCAGATGACCTTTCTGCAGGTTCTGGTTATGGTTTGGGAACTTCTTCCAAACAGGGGAGGAAAACAAATGCAGAGATTAAGGGGAGGAGTACTAATTTTGATGATATGTTTGCTGAGCTAAATGATTCTGAAAATGCTCAAGCAAAAGATGATGTAGCTGAGATTGAGGGGAGGAAGTTGGATTATGATATGGTTATTGAAACTGCTCAACAAGTTTCCACTGAAGCAGAACATGTTACCACTGATCAAATAATTTTCACTGCAAGTGAGAATGTTACCACTGATGTTCCATTAGTTACCACTGCAGAGGAAGAAGCTGTCAGAAAAAGATTAGTTAAAGGTAAAGCAATGTTGTTTGATGCAGAGGAAGTACATACAAGAAAGATTTCCAAGAAAGATCAAGCTCAAATTGATTATGATGCAAGATTGGCAGAACAACTTGATGCTAAAGAGAAAGAAAATATGAAACAGCAAAAGGAGATGGATGTTGCCAGTTTTATGGAAGCACAGAGGTTAGATAAGCTTGAAGGAGTAATGGCACAACCACTCTCAGTGGTTCCACCTACCATCTTACATGAGAAACCCCCTATGTTCTCATATGTGCCATCAGAAGAAGAGATTGAGCATATGATTAAGCATGATCCAGTTGTAAAGAAGAAAGCTATTGAGCTTATTGCTAACATGTCCTTAACTGAAGATCAAAGAACAGCTCAATTGGTTGATTTTATTCAAATGAAAAATCAACAAGCACTGGATGACATTATTGGAAACTGTAGAAAAAGTCAAAAGAAACAAAAACAACCCACAAAGGCACAGATCATTCATGAGATGAAGAAATATTGCTGTCATGTTGGAACTTGGAAGATGGCTGACTTCAAAGGTATGTCTCATGAAAGAATTGAAGGTATCTACTACAGAATTAAAAGGCAAGATAATACCTTCAGGCCTATTGATTTTGAAGAAGTTGAAAGATTCAAACAAAGTAAAAGGAAAGCTTCAACAGTTGAAGATCATGTCACTAAAAGAATGAAAGCTCCTCAAGATCTGCTGAGTGAAATTATCATTGTTGAAGAAGAAGATTTCTATCCAGATCCTTCACAATCAAAACATCAAATTATTGATTGGGAAGTGTACACAGCAAAGAATTTTGCTCCCACTTGGAAAATTATTAGACTAGGAGGAGAATCTTCATCATTTATTCAGTTTGAAGATCTTCTTAAAGCATGTGACAGAGAAGATCTTGATACTCTTTGGAAGCTAGTAAATGAAAGATTCAAGGCTGATACTCTCAAGGATATGAAAGAAATGCAGCTCTGGGTTGACTTGAGAAGATTATATGAACCAGATCTTAATGATAAGTATTGGAAGTTTAATTCATCAAACTTGAATACTACATGGACTTATTTTGATAAATGTGAGGTTCATCATGTCTCTACAACAAATAAAGTGGATGTGTTTATGTTTGCTGAGAAAGAATATCCACTTAAAGCTACAACTTTGTCTGCAATGTTGATGTCAAAGTTAAGAGTGTATGCAGATAATGAGAAAGTTAGAGCTTTGATTCAGAAGATTAAAGATCAATATGCAAGAGTTGATAAAGAATTAAGTAGAACAAGATAAGTGTTTGGAAGAATTCCCATATCCTCAGGTTTATTGTATACTTGAAGAAACTTATTGATTTACAAAGCAATCATAAGTTTAGGGGAGGATTGTTGGGAATTATTCTATCAGTTACCACGGCTAGTGAAGAAGTTACAACTGCAAGAAGATTGTACTTGCAGTGGAAACTCATTACCACTGCAAGAACAAATATTACCACTGCTCACTTGTTAGCTGTTAGAGAAACGCGCTTAGATAAACATAGAAAAGATATTGTGTATATCTTATTCTATTAGCATTATACTTATCTTGTACAAGAGGACTCCTTGTTCTATAAAAGGAGATCCTAGAATATAGTTTTAATATACGTTTTCTTAGAGCTTCAAGGTGTAACCCTAGTGATATCTCAGATCACTCGTATTATTATTATTAATAATATTGGAGCTAGTTGTTTTGTTATATTCATTGTTCACACATTAATCTGTTTCACTTACAATTAATCTTCTAAGTATCATTAAGTAGATTCCGCATACTTAGTGATATCACTCAAAGTATCATTATCAACACAAGTTCAAGGTGTTCACGATCCAACAGCTTTGTCATGTATAAGCTTTGGTAGTTTATACTTCATTTGTGTCATGTATGTAGAAGTGATTGGTTAGTATTTTAGGCCTCAAAATACGTAGTGTGTCGGGAGTTGTTGTACCCTTGTAAAAGAACTAACGGGAGTGGTTGTACCCTTGGTAAAGAACTCGACATCTAGCTTAGTGTCGGTAAAAGTGTAAGCGACGATGGGAGTGGTTGTACCCGTGTAAAAGAACTCGACATCTAGCTTAGTGTCGGTAAAAGTGTAAGCGACGTTGTAAAGGTTTTCTCCACCGGTGAAAGGAGCTTGTTGATTAGTGCTTATAGCTCTCGAGTTGGAAACTCGGGGCGTGGATGTAGGGCAAGGAAAAAGAGTCCTTGTAGCCGAACCACGATAAACAATCGTGTTATGGTTTGATCGTTTCTTTCTTTATCTTTGCTTATTACATGTTGTCTTTTAGTTAGAATCGCTAGTCACATATAAATCTTTTCAAATAATTAAACAAGTAAAGTTGTGTTTATATCTTCAAACAAATGTAAAGCTTTTCAAAGAACTAAACAAGCAAAGTTAGGATTATCACAAGTAAAGATTTTCAAAGTATGAAACAAGTAAAGTTAGAATTGTTATTCACATGAAAAGCTTTTCAAAGAATCAAACATATAATGTTGTGTTTATACCTTTAAGCAAACGTAAAGTTTTTAAAAGGATATTCAAGCTAAAAAGGATTTAAAAAGCAGTAAACTATTCAACCCCCCTTCTAGTTTTCCACAGACCCAAGTTGATTCCCAAAGTGGCTCTCGATCAAAATTAGATTATAGATTGACTGTGTTGATTTTGTATTTTATTTAAGTCTAGGTATGCATGTTATGATAGATAAATAATATGTCAACCGATATTATTTAGAGACTTAATACAACTTGGCGTCTTGCTAGTCATGAGAAAAGGTGTACTTAAGCATTAGGTCCCTGACAACGAGAACGTCTAATAAAAAAGATAGTGCTGTGAATTTAGTGGAACCTATCTAAAAAAGGCTTGGGATGTGTAACCCGAGTTTAGACACTTTCTATAACAAAAAAATTGTTTTCCTAAACTTAACAAATCGTGGTATGAACTCATGCATAGTTCATACGCAAAACGACTTTTTGGTAAAATCATTTTAATATTGGATATAAAAAAAAATTAAAGAGTGGAAAACCAATGAGTTTAGGTCTTACCTAATGTGTAATTTTAGACTATGGTGCACCACCCAAAATTGTTACACTCTCCTAGCTCAACTCCTATAGGCTGGTAACACTATAGCGTTATGTCTGGATACAAGGTAGACGTGGGATAAGGTAACCATTAAAATTCATTAGTTATATGCCATAGCAGAAGCCAATGAATTTGCAAGACCACTGACTTTATGGTGTAGTCTATTGGTATTCTGACATAGTGGATACAAGGGGCAAGAAGTGACTAAATTTTCCCGATTGCTATCAGAGTTTCAACCCTAAAAGTTGTTTGTGGTGAAACACCCCGTGCCCGATTTGACTAAAAATTTAAAACTTTTATGCGGAAACACTTTGACCCATTATTGACCTCTTGTAACTCATTTATAAACTGACTGAAATAAGTTACAAAACAGACCTTGAGATTATTTTTAAAAGAAACTAGACTCAATTACCTTCCAAACTCTGGGTGGCGCGACCCTTGATGACTTACGGTTTAAAAGATATGAATTTTTCGAAAACTGACTCCGACTAGTTCTCCAACTTGTGCGCCACTAGTTCTCCAACTAGTTCTCCAACTATTTTAACCACTTTACAAACACTTAACCATATAAATTGTTTTTCCAAAAATTTTGACCCGTTAGACCCAAAATGGGTTAAAATGGACCTTGTCCCAAACACCCCTTTTTCTACAAAACCCTTTTTATGCACTTTTGACGCATTTTCTGGAAAAAAACAACTTCTATAACTCGATAATTAATGAAACTTTCTAGAAATCATAAACTCTACATGTTAAATCATTTTCATCATCATTTGTGGTCTAAATGACCCATGATCATACACTTTAAAAAGCTACGGGTGTTTTGCCAAACACCCCTTTTTGACCCATTTTCAGTACAACTTGAGCATAGCTCATTTACACACTTAAAACCTGGACTTTAGCACTACAAAACAACATCACAAATCATTTACAAAACTTGGGGGTTCAACATTACTTCGAGATTGGTATCTATCATAATTACTCATATCTTACCACTTTCAACCTGTACCCAATTCCTATGTCTTTACCAAGACTTTGCCTTCTTCACAAAAGTACCTACAAAATAGGTACGCAACTAAACCATAGGCATTACGCTTAGTAAGTAAAATGGATATTCACATGATATTATACATCATTAATCACATAAGCATCATTCACATCACATTAGTTCGTAAGACTACTTGCCTCTGGAGATAGAGGTCAAGGGTTCGATTTTCACCCCTTGCAAGGCCGGAGGTCCTATTCTACCTTTGGTAGAACCGAAAGCAGCCTCTCTATCTTTGGTAGGGGTAAGGCTGTCTATGTCTCAACCTCCCCCATACACCGTGGAAGATGATATTGGAAGTTACTTTACTTTATATCATCAATCACCATAATTATTACATACCTAACATAAAACACAATGGACAACCAAAAAACTTTGGCTAGTCTTGCCAAACTAGCCTTAAACTATTCTTAATCCAAGCATACTAAGACAAATGCTTCATAAACCTTCACTATCATCTTCCACATAACACATATATGAATAAATTAATATAATCTCATGTCATAACCATTTTACTTACCTTAGCTCTAAGCTAAGTTACCATTTATTATTTCACCATCAACATCATTCATCATCATCATTCTTCACTTGAACATTTGATAGGGACATTAGCAAGGACTTAACCCTTGATATGAAGCACTAATTTCTTCACCAATAGTTCACTAGGTTCTTCTTCCCCCCCCCCCCCTCTTTTTTCTTTCTGCAGGTCAGCCCACAAAAAACCACATAACTCTGGAATGTTTTGGAAAACCTGGGAATTATCCTAGGATATATTTAATTAGTTCATCTTTTGACAGTTGACACAATTAGTCCTTCAAGTAATTTCTCTTCTAATTTGGCCACATACAACTTTATAACATATTTACTACTTGGCAATATTAGTAATTTAAGTCCTTCCTTCTTATAATTGTGGCACATCATATTTTCTATAACCATATACATAAACTTTGACTATTAACTTGACTATTGGGTTGACTAACCAATTTACCACAATTTGACTAACCAATCATATTAGACCTTCAAACATATAAAAGTCTTGGTCAAACTATTTCAAGGCACTTTATCATTATTTAATACTTATAACCTGGTTTTGGGGTGTAACATGTGGCCTGTGGGTGGCAATTAGTATGGTAAAACACCTACCTAAAAACTATTGCAAGGTGAACTGTGCCATTCATGTAGCATTTTGTAATAGTATAATGTCAGATCCTAGTGTAATAGATAAAATGATATGGTTTGGTAGCTATGACGATAAAATGATTGAATTACTAATTATCTTTGCTAAAATTGTACATGGCAAGATATTTCAATAATATTTTTGTTCTTGAGTTATGCTTAGTAATACTAGTTTTCCTTGTTACGCCTCGTGCCCTATTTGACCAAAATTTTAAACTTTTACACGGAAACGACATGACCCAAAAACTGACCTTCTGTTACTCTTTAAATAACTGACAACAATCTATTACCAACCAGCTCTTAAGACTAATGAAACTAGACTCAATTAACTTTAAAATGACGGGTGGTACAACTTCTAACGACTTACGGATTAAAAGATATGATTTTTCTAACATGACCCATTTTCTGCACTAATTGCTGTCCCGTTTTCATACTTTACTAAAACAACTAAAACTCAACTTCTATAACTCGACAATCAGCAAAACTATCCATAGATCTTTAACATAACATAATACATCATTTTCATAAACATTTGTGGTCTAAACGACCCTTGAACACGTACTTTACCAAGCGACGGGTGTTTTGCCAAACACCCGTTTTTTGCCCATTTTCAAATATTATAACTCACATTTGACTCCAACCAACACCATGACCTGGACCAAAACATGCATTCATCATACAAAACTATAACAAACCATACTATAACGTTTTAAATGGCACTCAGCCCGTTTGACCCCTAAATGGGTATAATTATACATAAATCCAAACACCCCTGTTTACCTACTATAACACTTTAACCCACGTCTACAACAAACCACTTGACAACCAAAATACTTCAACGATCATGACATAAAATTTGACACTTGATGACATGTTTATAAACCTTTTAAATACTCTTAGGGGTTCAACTTTAATTCGAGATCGGTGTCTATGATTAAGCCCCTAATTGCATACAACCTTCTAACATCCATACTTCCATCCCTTATGATTTTATCCAAGTAATTACCATCTTCCCATGAGCACCTACAAAACATGGTTAACTATAACGTAAGCGAAACGCTTAGTAAGCAACTAGATTATCATATAAATATACTTCAATTCATAAGTATGCATCATGAACACAATAAGCCATTATAATCTTATAACCATCACCATAGCAATACCATAATCTATAACACATAACAATTACAAACATATCTTAATCCTTCCATATCATGATCTATCACTTGAATAGTCTCACTAGTTAAGCCTTCTATGACACTAAACTTACTAATCCAAAACTTTATCTTACAACTCATTCCTAATCACATAACATGAGAATATTCATATAAATAACATAATAATCATAGTTACTTACCTTATCAATCCAAGCTAAGATTACCCATCATAATCTTCATCATCAACCTCCTCTTTACATCCTAGGTTAAAATCATTATAACATAAACACTTAATATTCATAATCAAATAACTCTAACAATGGTTTATATGACCATATCTCATCTCTAAGCACTTCTAATCATCATATAATCATATAATGGTCATATGATAATTAACCAATAAATTTACCAACTTTAAATTCAATAACCCTTATTTCATAATCACTATAACTTCTTTAATTAGCTTAAAACCATCTTTTACCCAATTATCAAATTAGGGTTCATGAACCCTAACTTCTTGATTGACTAATAACACAAGAAAATGATTACTTACAAGATGTGGAAATCATTGCTAGGGCTTTATCTCTTTAATTAGAACACTTAAGCACCATTAGAGATCATAAGGCTTCCATGTTTCCCTCATTTTTCTCTCTTAAACCGACAACACCTATCACACCACTTTTCTAGATAATAATAAAATGTGTAGTAACTGGATATTTCTAGTCACAACTTTCTTTACAACAATGTTATTTCCCATTTGGTACATTTGGTCCCTTAAGTGCTATAACAATTTGTTCTTGGGACTAGAACAAGTTGGTTCTAGTGCCAGTTTGAGATTTTGACAAGAATAGCCCCTCTGGTCCTATAACAATTCAGTCTTGGTACTAGAACAAGTTGGTTCTAGTGCTACTTTGAGATTTTGGCAAGAATAGTCCCTGCAGACTAGAACAAAGTGGTTCTAGTACTAAAACAAGTTGGTTTTAGTACCAGCTTGGTCATTTGTCTACTTAGGTCCCTCAAGCCCTTTTTCTTTCTACTTTGGCCACATAAACTTTCTAAAAGTAACACATCAATCTTTTTATAACCTTATTACACATTCTTGACTATTAGTTTGACTATCGGTTTTGACAAGCCAATCACATAACACCTTTAACTTAACATCCGTTGACTAATCAGTCATATCGAGTCTCCCGACTCAAAAAAGTCTTAGTTTCATCTAGAGTCATACTCGTTTGAAAACGGGTTTCGGGTGTAACATTCCTAATTGGTAACTCTTCAAGAAAAAAAAATGAGCGTTGGATAAAATCCGAGATAGTGTATCACGCGCCATCACACTAGTGCCTGGTATATGCAATCATGGAGAACCTATCAAGTTAACATGAGTGGGTCCTTAGTCTTGCAAGGAGAAGCAACATGTATTTCGTGTAAGGAATACCATAAGCTATGAGATCACAAAATAGCTTCATCATATGTGCTGGATGGCAGCAAAACTATCTCGTAGTATTCATCATGTTGGGATGATGGGGATTTAATCATCTTAAGTAACATGACTATCCATAACTACTGGATAATTATCTCATTCGACGATGTTTCGAACATGGAGGAGATTTTGCGATAATGTGCTACATGGATTGCGTCTAGGTTTAAGACCAAGTGAAAAGGTTAGATGATTAAAAGCATAAGAAAAAAATAAGAGAGATGGCTTGACAGTGTAGAGTTATCAATCCAACACTAAAGTACAAGTATTTTTCTCAAAAGACGCTTGATATAAATTAAGATGTCTTGAAAAACTGAGAAATCGTGTGGACGGTGTACGTCTATTCACGAGAAATCTATATTTATAGATTGTGTCTGTTAATCACTTTTATTTACAAATGGTCTATTTGAGAACCATTAAAGTTGACCAATTATGTAACGATGCATAAAGTTGGTTGAAGTGATGAATGATGCACTTGACTGAAGTTCTTGAAGCAACTTTGTTGAGAAGTGCTTTGCAGAAGGATGGCGCCAGGAGGCTTGCATAAGTTAATAATACAAAATTCTACAAAAAGAACGACATTTGTGGATGTGCATTAGTTACTATCTTCTGGGATAAAGATTTTGTAAAACACTTTAAACATCTGTCATAAAAACTGGTTTTGCTCTTTAAAGCATATCCTTTAGATGATGTCTTTAAGAGTCGATATTAAAACTTTAAAATAAAAGTTTTTTTTTCTCTTTTCTCTTAAAACCATTTATGAAATTTAATATATGAAAAGCCTTAAAATAGCGAGAATATATTTTTTTCGAAAGTTGGTCTGCTAAACCTACTTTAGCCGGCAGTCAACTAGGGTTTGACCGGCGATTGGGGTTTAAACCGGCGACCAGAAGGCCCTGGTCTGCAACATTTTCAAACTTGATTATCTTTTTTTTTTTTGGAAATCGTACTTGCACTTATCAATTAAACTTGAAACTTTGCAGACATTATACATATACTAAATATTAATTCTGCACTTTGGATAATTATAAACATGAGCGGAAATGTGCGTTTTTTTTTTTTTTTTTTTTTTTTTTTTTTTTACAAATTATAGAGTTGTTCCAAACACTCCTTTCAACCCATGAAAACAAACTAACTTGTTTCAAAGATACAACTTGACCCCAAAGTAACTTGACTTGTTTAGACACTAATAATAAACATATTTGGAGCATTACAAGTAACATATCAAATTAGTAGTAAGAGACACGCATCACTTATACCATGAGTGTGCCTGTTCCCTCAAATTCCACTTTGATCTACTTCTTCTAGCCACGATCCTTGCTTCACATACCTACATAAGACATAAACTGAGAACGGTAAGTCCTCGCGACTTGGTGAGTAAAAGGTATTTCTCTTATAGTATTATAAGCATAACTAAGCACTATGATAATGCCAAACCGTCCATTGTCTAAATGGGTCATAACGTGCTAATATCATGCTACTACTATCATAAGCTACTAATGTCTTCATATCCAATTTCTAATTGGAATTCTAGCGTGAATATGAAATCTAATCATCTCACAAAGGCTATGTTACTACATTACGGTCATACTTTCCTTGTTACAAAAAGGCACAAAATTTAGTCTTCTTGCTAACTATACATGATATCTAATCACCGTGCTAAGTTTAAGCTACTACATTACAACCCCCCTTCATTTATTACTAGAAATACGACATCTAGTCGTCATACTATAAATCTGTGATTTCTAATCACATTTTTATTAAATGTACGATATCTAATCATCACATTATCATATTGTGATATCTAATCACATTTCTACTAAATGTACGATATCTCATTGTCACATTATCATATTTTGATATTTAATCACATTTCTACTATATGTATGATATCTTATTGTTACATTATCATATTGTGACATCTAATCATGTTTCTACTAGCTATACTATATCTAATCGTCATGATAAGTGTATGGAATTCCCTAGGCGGCAAGTACTCACATGGGGCCTCTCCACCCTCTTGCACGGATGCAATATGGGTCATGACATGCTTATACGAGAGAATTCTAGTCTATCTCATATTGTAGGTGCATAAAGCACCGGTTCTCTACAAAGGATGTTATGAAAGGGAAATTCCTATGTTGATTGTCTAAAGCACTTTAACGTGACTAATGGTTCATCATACATGCACCCGTGATATGGCTAATGATGCTTCTTGTAAGCATCCTTAACTTGGCTAGAATTTGCGTTGCTTGAACACACATAACTACATCCGGCTATATCCAAAACTAATATAACATATCACATTTGGCGATACCCGGAGCTACATAACATGGCATATTTCAGGTATCTCCGAAGCTATATAACACGAAATATTCGGCTACCTCTGAAGCTACATAACGTGGCATATTTCGGCTATCTCAGAATCTATATAACATGTCATATTTTGGTTATATAAATCATCACATAGGCATACTAAGATCATGTCTTATCTACAAAACATGAATAAATCCGTTACTCATTTCTAGGATTGGTTTAGGTCTTCCGCTTGCTTCCCACGAGCACCTAAACACATAAAAACACCATACTAACACTTTTAGGATTTCAGATCATCTAGTTTCATGAACTTTTACCATAAACTACTAAATATGATCTTATGAGGTCTCATATGGCCTTGTACAAAACACCCTTTATCTTAGCATAACTAGTCATAACATGAATGCATGAAATGATTTCTTCTAAGGTTTAAGCTGTAATTCTATCAAAAAGTTATTGCCATAATTCTAACATAACATGATTATCTAAGCCATGCTTCATCATAATTCAAGACTAGGGTTTCATAAAACCTCAAATAAACATAACCCCCCAAATTAACCACTAACATGAATCATGACATAAATCATACACATACCTTGAAGGGGATGACATATCTATCAGTTGAACACTTTTATAATTGCTCCAGAACATTACCCTTGGTCTTGAAGAAACCTCTTGATAAAGTTTCACTAATGGAGGAGGTGATGATCTTTTCCCTCCAAAACCCCTTATGAGGCCACGTCCCAAAACACATATACACGTGTGTTATTTGTGGTCAAAATCTGGATTAATATGGTTATAAGCCCACAAGGGAAATTTGTTAATTCTGCCTAAAAAGTTTACTTTGCACCATTAGTCCATGCCAATAAGTCTTTTGCACCGTTAGTCCTTTCTCGCAAACTATTTGCGCTCTAGGTCCTTATTTATGTTAAAACTAACGAAAAGACTTTTATAATATAGTAAACGCAATATAATATATTTCTAACTAAGCTGTAAAATTTGGGGTGTTACAATATATATCATATTTTGTTTAAAATCTATGGTTTAAAAGTTTTTGATAATACTTATGGTGAACCCAAAAAGTATTTGCGAGCAATGAACAATCTATCTGGTCTGATCTTGGAGGATCATACTGTATGGGTTCTTTAAGAACTTGTGAAGTAAAAGAATGTTCACGTGAGCTTCAGAGCTCAATATGATAGACTTTGATGCAATTTATCTAGGATAAAAGTTCAAAGATAATCTTGGATTTTGATGGAATCCATCTAGAATGATAGTTCATAGAATGAATGAAAAAATCATTACCTTAAAAACGATATGGGATATAAATGGGAAATCCCGGTTTAGGTACCGAAATAGAATAGAGGTTATTTTTGAATTAATTTATATATCAAAACAATCTTATTAGCCCCCCCCCCCCCCCCCTCCTCTGCATACTACACTAGAAAAGACGATCACACATCTAAAAACAAAGTTGGAGAAAAAAAAGGATCCTAAACCTTTTTGTGATAACCATCGACTCTTTACAAACCCTTCTTGAAATTAAACTGTAACCTATTATCAACCACTAAAATCATCATGTTTAAAATCATAAACTATCCTGATCATAATCATTAATCATATTTCAGTAATATTAATAATTTATTATTAATGAGATATGTTTATTGTTAATGATAGGTATATTTGTTAAATACAAAGGTGAATATGTACTCGACAGCATTCACCCATACTATTTATTTAATGAGTTATGTTTATTGTTAAATAATCTTGTTGTCCAAGACGAAACATAAGTAACAATATATACATTCGTCTTTGGTTTGTTTATTTTGGTTTTAAAAATGGGAAACCCCGAATATGTACCGTTTTTCCAGTAATGGTACCAGAATCTCATCTAGTGCAGTAGCGGTACACAATTTTATGCTCGAGAATAAAACGATACCATCGATTCTATACCGACTGAGTTCGTCCCTAGAACAACGTCTCTCACAACTTGTCTTTATAGAAATGCCAAATGGCCACACCGGTGCAAACTAAAAGGAGCACACAAGAGAAAATGAAGAAAGAGTGACGAAATGAAAAGGAAATGAGGAAATGATTCATAAAAGGGTAAAATGGTAATTATACTGGGCATATATATTTATTTGGAATAAATATATTAAGTACATAAGATGCAAAATCACAATCTTAAGGGTGCGTGGGTCGGCCGAATCCCTCAAAGAGATTAGGCTTAACAAGTTGTAATACTTATGTACTTAGGGTAATTCAAGGAAATCGTAGTTGTTCTAGAATGTTTCTTGGTGTCCTATAAATATCAAGGTATCCTAAACTAGATCTCACTCATTCATCCCTATAACCTAACTGAAAATCTCCTTCCCCCTCTCTCCATTCGGTCAAGCTTAGGGTTTGCTAAACCTTAAGTCGACTAGTCGACTTCTAGGCACTGTACCCATGTTTGTACTCTCCTAACTTGCATAAGTTTGTAGCTTTAGTTGTACTTGTGCAGTACCGGTAGATACATGACGCAACCCAAGTGGTAATTCTCCCCATAAACCATTTGGATCAACTGAATGGAAGCATCAAGAAGAAGAAGAAGAAGAAGACAATTATGTGCAGACAAGAGTTGGAGCTTACATTTTGCAGGAACAAGTAAGTAACTTTATAAACACCTTATTATATGTTTGATTTATGTTACATCTCTGATTAGGAAATCTAGATATTAGGGTTTGTTTTGCATGACATTTACTTGTATATTTTCTGTTGTGCATGTTTTATAGGTTATGCGGGTGGCCAATAATACTCTACAGTATAAACAATCGTCCCTATGCACGAGTAATCGTCTAATGTAAGGGATTGTATATTTTCTGTTGTGCATGTTTTATAGGTTATGCGGGTGGCCAATAATACTCTACAGTATAAACAATCGTCCCTATGCACGAGTAATCGTCTAATGTAAGGGATAAAAAAAAGATTGAAATTTAAGTTTTAAAATGATATTTTAAAAATTAAATACTACTCATTTGTAAGCTAAAAGCTTCATCAGTGATTTTTTTTAATTATGTTTTTATTTTTATTTTGTTAAAGAAATCCGTTACAACAATAAAATAGTAGTTTGAGTACTTACGTAGTATTTTGAAGCGGAAAAGGTAGCATGTAATTAAAATAGTTTGCGATATGTATAATTTTGTAATAAAAAAAGATGAAAAACAATAACCTTTTTTGGTAGGTTAGTGGGTCGGTGGGTATGATCCCTTTTAGATGGGAGAAGTTACTCAAAAGTCACTTGCACGCTTGCATCTCACCTTTTCTTCAACTAAAGTTTTGTGTAACACAAGTGAAAACATACGCATCATGTGAATCAAAGAGTTGTTATCAACTTATTTGAGCTTTTTGGTAATCAGGTTGTAATGTAAGTTTAAGGGTGCGTTTGATATCCTCCTATGGAAATTAGAGAATCATAGTGATAATAATTCTAAGTGTTCGGTTAAGATGAGGGACTCACATTACATGAGAATGAAACATGAATATTATCCATACTCCGTAGGAGTTCAAGAGGGGAAGAATGACTCTATCATAGGCGAGGGGCCCACTACTACTATCAAACTCATACCCATTATGATTTACGAGAGCATACCAAACGCACGCTTAAAAGATGTAAAAGTCAAAATCGAGCATTAAACTTTATGATTTTTTTTCCCGAGTGGGGGCGAACGGCTTTAATGCTTTAGACCATACTATACAAGTATACACTCAACATAAATCAGTGAAACTACAAATCAGTGAAACTACAATGCTTTAGGCCATGTTTGGTTAGGTTCCATCTATATGCTTGGTGCAAGAAGATGATTATTAATTTGATTCTTTTCTACTTTTTTTTTTTTTCTTCACTCGAACCAATCCATCTACCCGACTTTTACAGTCATACATATCAACAAATAGGGAGCCACCAAATATACCAGCTACACCTAACACCTGGCATGTAAAACGGGTGCATAAGAGAGCTAGGTGTCGTGCAAAGTTATACCCAACTTATAATTCTTTCAAGTCAGCAACTTTTTATCTATGTAGAAAAAGAGTTAAAAAGTCGTAATAGGTCAGGTGTGTGTGTATATATATATATATATATATATATATATATATATATATATATATATATATATATATATATATATGACCATATTATCTGCGAGAACTGAGAGAACCACTAAAAACATAGATGCATGTCTTTAATAATTGTATTTTTGCACATATGTTTTAAAAACAACATATATGTTTTAAAAAAAAACATAGTTGTTCTAAAGAATTTGATAAGAAATTGAAAATACAAATTTTTTTTTTGAAGGTGTGCATGTATGTTCTTATAAAGCGTGCAACGACAATATTGCGGCCGTGTGTAAGGTTTTTTTTTGTGAAAAAAGAGTATGAGTTCATGATGATATTGAAGAACATAGGTGGATGCTTACGATTATTGATGATTTGCATGTATTTTTATTTTATTTTAAAAGGCGTGCATGTATGTTTTTGATGGTTCTCTCAGTTCTCGCAGATAAGATGATTCTCGCAAGAAAATCCCCATATATATATATATATATATATATATATATATACTAGATTTCGAAGCCCGCCCGATGGGCGGGCATGACTTATAAATAATGTTGACATATTTTACTATAGCGAAAGAAGGCGGAGAAAAATGATTGGAAAAGTGTCCAAGGATTAGATATGGTAATCCGATAATAGGAAATAAAACTTAATAAATTATCCGCCATTACAAAGTATATGCTTTTAGTTCAAATGTGAAGTTAAACTTCTTTATACACAACGTGTGTCGTTGAATTTTTGTATTTACCATCTCTATCACAACGTAGAATCTTCAATCCTGACCCTAAAGATAGCGAGAACACAATGTCCGACCTTGACTTTTATTCATGCAAACTAAGAAATTGATCGACAAATGTACTATGAATGGATATTTAACATAGCAATGATTCATTAGAAATAATAAGTACGTAAATAATCTTTTAGATAAATTTGGTATAATTTATAATAATGTAATCCAAAAAAATATCAGATAAATGTGGCAAAGGAGAACTTATAGTTTTATAGACGTTCAAAAACATATGATAGTATAAAACAAATTCTCTGACCCGTGAAATTCACGAGATAAAATTTAAAATAGTGAAATCGACCAAGAACATATTACATGAAGTATTATTTTTCACTTACAGTCATTGCAATTTACCTTTAACAGTAACTTGTTCATTGTTGGATCATCACAATTGATGTAGTCAATCACTTTTCCAGGCATTCCACAAGCATGAAGCAACCAAATCATTTGTCCCGTAACAATGGGTACTTGTAAAGATGTTATAGTTACTAACTAAACATTAAAAATATTGCAATGATGCATGGACCTTAAGTTAGCCATGTAAAAAGCCTCTATCAGTTAGAGGCTTTTAATATCTGATTCACTTTGGGAGTTGGTGAGATTGAACAATAGTTTGGAGATTTTATGCATCTATGTAATTCTTCTTTGGGAAGTATTATGTGACATAAATTAAAGCATATATAAAATTGACGGTAGTTAAAGCGTATGTAAAATTCTATTATTTTTATAATATGATTATTGTTATGACTTATAAATATCATTAGCTTATACAAAGCTTTTTAAAAGAATAATACCGATAACAACATAGTATATGATTTAAACTCAAAAATGTGAAATAACGCTTCTCTATTAACAACGTTTGTAGTAGCATAGCTCGTTCGATGGGTGGGCGAGCCTTATAAATATCGTTGAAAAAATTAAGTTAATCCAAATAAGTTTTAAACATATTAATGTATTTTATTGAATGAATTAAACATTTTAATTATTTATTGAAAATAACTTAATGTAACAAACGCTTCTTTATATAATGGTTAACAATTAACAATCATTGTTAACGTCATACGTTTATATATTCGTTCCATTAACAAACATTGTAACAAACACACAATTAATTGGTTCAAAGTGATCCTTTTTCAAAAAAAAAAAAAAAAAAAAAAAAAAAAAAAAAAAAAAATAGTATCACCTTACATCTTACATTGTAAATAACAAAAAAAAAAAAAAAAAAAAAAAAAAAAAAAAACTACTAATTTTTCATATAGATGCAACAAACGAATCCTATCATTCATCCAAACTAATGTTTTTTAATCCTTGGTGAACAATGATCGCCACCTAAAAAAATATGCATTGAATAAAAAATAATGTATTCATAAAGATACATCTCATAGAAAATGGAATGAATTACCTTAGAGCATCCAAGTTTCTCTAGAAAATAGGTAGACGGGAGTTAGGTCTGTAATGTCATCAACCCTTTGATATCTGAAGTGATTGTGCCCGTTTTACTGATAAGAATGTGACTGAAACAAATTACAATACATGCATTCAAATCAAATCACCGAGGACAGAATTAGACTATGTAATGTTATTTAACAAATCGAAAACCCTTAAACCCAGAATGCAATTAATGAGGACTTAATGATCAAGAATTTCAATCTCACCAGGGAACTACTCTATATATTACATTTTGATACTTTTTCTAATCTTGGCGAATATCATATTCTTATAATTACTTAGAAATTCCAATCCCAACCATCTCCATATTTAGTTAACTTTGTTTCTTGGTCTAATTTTATAGCTTCAAGCCTTTAAATACTCAAACTGTTTAACTGATAACAAAATCATATTGTTGTACTTAACATAATGCCATATCTTTTAACACCCATAAAATATGTCAATTAAAAAAGAGATATTGCGCTTATGATAAGTCGGTCAACGCCTGCAATCACATTAATCAATTAAGCGTTTTAAAACGCAATGACAATCACAATTTAAGTACCAAGAGCTGATCAAAGTCAATAACAACGTTTGAGAAGTTATGTACGCTTATTAATGTGTATCATTCCATCTAAAAATGCCACCCATTTACTTATAGACGGTTCAGTTTGGGTTATAATATTCTCTAACAGGTCAAACGGGTAAAATCATAACATTAGTTAAGCAAAACAAAAACTTGTTAAATAGGCTAAACAGGTAAATTCACTAATTGATGGGAGTCCAGGTTTTCCCATATGCTCCAAGCGAACAACACTAATATATGGAAGTCCACATTTCACAGTTTGTCGATGTTTTCTCCCAAGAGGTTCCTTAACGCATTTGGTAAAGTGTATTGCGGTTGCAGTTTCGTTAGTTACAATGGCTTTGAGGTAGTAGTTGCGCGTGACGAATGTGAAGATTTAGAATATGTATACTCTGATCTGCATTTATTGGTACGGTATTAGTGTAAGTACCTGTAGTTGGGCAATGCTTCTTCACGGGGCTCCTGACAGTGCCAATGTGGGAACATTTCTGCTAGCTTCCTTCCTAATGCCCGATATCTGTTGTAGTACCATGGCTGTGTTTCGTCAATTATTAATATAAGGGCTTCTGTATAGGAACAACTTTAGTGTCTCAGCAGAAATCCATCAAGTCTTTCATGCTATTGACAACCTCAGATATCTAGCACAAGTTCCGGTTGGAAATTATTCAATTAAAGCTACAAAAATATACAAAAAAATGACGAATAACAATAAAAATTAACAAAGAACATTTACCTGTAAGCACCTAACGTATCTTTTAAAAAATCCAAAATCATTCAATAATTGTAACTCTAAGTTCCTCGCAAGCTGTCGCCCAACTGTAACAACCCTGTGGCACACAATCCAACAGTCAGTTACAAATGGGTTTGTCGCGTAACAGGTTGCAATGGGCTTGGTAGCAGAAAAAAGGGTCATGATAGTCTGGGTTTAGCCGAAACGGTTTTATTATTAAATCGAGACTAATCTAGCTTTCTTCAATAATTATAACTAACATGGATGCACTTAATGCTTGTCACATACCTTGGATTTTGTCAAAGGGATTGTACTATGAGAAAATTTAGACTTCCCGCCCATGCATTTAGTATATGTGTAAGGGTAGTTTTGTCACTTGTGTGCCTTCTGATGTCGAACATTTGGTGCCCACTTTAATCAATACTCTTCATAATATGCTGCATTAGCGTCAACAACATGGTTATTCAAAAAAAAAAAGTTTGAAGCTTTGTCAGATTTATTTAAGGCATGTGCTTAAGAAGATGATTGAATGCAGATTTTTATGTTTTGCTTTCCCACTTCCTCAGTTATACCACTCCACGACCATCTAAAAATCACTGTCCTGATCAAGAACCTTTATGTTCCTTGCACGTTAAAGCTTATGATTGGGTTGAACCACCGTGTATCAAGGATTCAAATGACGTTGCCCGAGGTCCATGTCATTTTCTACAACTTAGCATATACTTCAGTTATTGAAATTAAGATTTTGTTACTGATATTTCATTTACTATATTTAGTTTTAAGTCACTTATATTCAAATGGGTCAAAAGAGTTAATAAAAAGAAGATGGGTCAAATGGGTCAAATCAGGAAGAAACTTGCCCATGCTGTAATTTTAAAGCAGAAAACCTACAAATGGTTATGTTTTACAATATATTTTTCAATTTTATTTTGCATGCAAGATATCAATAATAAAATTCACAAATAATGAAATAAGTCAGAAAGCTTTTCAATACGCCTCGTCTGAGCTCAATGAATTGAACCCTTAACCTAAATTAAACAATCTGGAGACTTATTTGTCAGTACCTTTACAAAATTTCCATCTCGAGTAAGAGATAGCAACACTGGACCTCCTGTCATCAGAGAAAATGTTCTATATTCGATAGTTGTGAATTCAGATTTATGCTTGCTGCTAGTTTTTGTGCGATGAGTCCGAGACAATGTACCTTGATTGGGATTAACTTTAACTGTATATATAGATCCTTGAAAATTTCTTTCAGACCTCTTTGGAAGCTTGGATGGTTTGGAGAAATACCTGATTCCACAAATCCAATCACAATTTCCTCTCCAGCTCTGTCAAACCCGCCTCCTGTGTGCCACACTCTGGTTGGAAGGCCATAAAAATGTGGTGTGTGTAGTGAGTTTTCTCACCTTCCGATATCGGTCGACTGATCTCACACCTGGAGTCCGCCTAAGCATCTCTACCTACTAAGATATTAACATTTATAAGAAAAAATAATTCCAAAATTACACAATTTATGCTTATCACCATCTTTTTTAGTTAATTTAATAAAGGAAGTAAAGTTGACCTACTCCGGAGAAACATGAATAGCAAAACCGTTGATAAGATGCTTGTAGTTGTATAGCTTTTTGTAGTTCCCATCATCAAACAATTTTCTAAGAAGCGTATCGTGTCTTTGTTCAAGGTGAATTGAGTATGATGTAACCAAATCACTAAGGATCAAAACATAGAACACATATTATTCACAGATTCTTGAGTTCATCAAGCCCTTGTTGAGATTTCTATGCGTCCAACTTCACAGCTACTTCCTTTTGCCCTAAAGCTCATCAATTATAGATTGCCCTTCTGCATCTTCTTCAGCCAAAACCTAATATAACAAAGATAATTAAATTATGTACTAATTAACATTATGCTCAGCTTTTACTAATACTAAGTCAATGCTCTGTACTTACTTCTTCAACACAGCGGGCATTAGAAGAAGCCAAGCCTTTAAGATGGTCTAAACATCCATTTTCAGTGGTGAAAACAGGTTGTGTGAGATTAACAGGAATCCTAGTCTGTTGGTGAGGTTGCCGGGTTTGGGTTGGGTTGCAGCGGTACGACTTTGGGTATTCAATTCAAAAGTAGTGAAGGATTTTTTGCAAATTTGACAGTTAATAACTTTGTTAAGAACATTATCTCAATAGAGTTGGTACCTAACCGAACAAAATGGGCAAACTGTCCAAAAAGTTGACCGGATCCCTGTCGGAGCCTGCTGCTGCTGCAGCGTAAACTGAAAATGACCAAACCGGCCCCAGTAAAATTTACATGATGACCTTGATTCCAACTTGGCGCCGATATCTTGCCAAAAGATCTACGCTTGCTGTCATGGAGCAATCTTTTATTACGATCCAAAAGAATTCTTTGAGCTTCGCCAATCAATTCAAAAGGATCAGTAAAGCCATAAAACTGGTTTTTATCGGGATGAAGTATAAGCGCTAATTTTATGTACTGATTTTTAATTGATGCTTCATCAGCAAAAGGCTCAACTTTGAGGATACCATACCAGTTTTTCTCTGTTCCGTAGGTTTTCTTTTCACCAGAGATGTGTACTTCACATACTACAATCATTTGCGCCATCTCTTTGGAGCTGCATTGAATTCTTTGTTCTCCATCTTCTTTTCCGCCATCTCTTTGGCCCTCAACGCTTCCTCTCTGTTGCACTCTATCACTAACCCTTGAGTAAAGATTCGATAACCTTCGCCTGATTGAAAATAAGATTTTAACGGTGAAACTTTCCGTGCTAACCATGCACAAATGAGAACATTTATAATTCCAAATTCCAAATTAGATTTAGTAATCAGGCTATTCTATAAAGGATTACAAACTATAATTTGATAAAGATAAATCACCTGTTTTGCATGACCCATTACCGACACTTGGCATCCCCTCGTTGATTAAAAAAGGTTGCCCGGTTGCCAATGGGTAGTTTCGGAACTTTCTGAGAGAAGGGCAAAAAAGCAAATCAATTGGGCAACTTGGGCATTTTTTGGATTATCCCATACAAATATTTCATGTGTCGAGTATATAATAATAGTAGTGCTAACATAATGATATGATTTTTTAAGTATGAGCCAAAATGCATAAGCTTAATATCGGGAAAGTAGTATACTCATCAGTACAGAATCACAACAAAGTCATGCAGGCCAAAGATCACATTTTTATGCTAAGTCACAAAAAGGCATATTTATACATTTAACTTTATATCATATACAATCAACACGGAAAAAGTATTCATCATAATGTTTTCTTAAAAGAAAGATATAAGTATGGTCTTATTTGATCACCAAAAGAAATATAAGTTTTTGCAATAACATGATTTAAAAGCTTATATGTAGTATAAGAACCTGCAAACCATCTTTCACAAGCTATTTAAAGTTCATCAATATCCATTTATTTTATTTCCAAACTTGATCCAATGGTCATCCACCAAAATAACAAAATCGTTACATACTGATGTTAGAAAATAAAAGAAAACAAACATCATAAATTAATTGAAGGAGATTAAATTTTCAGCACATGACCAACTTAAACCGCCTACGCTGTTTAATCATCTTTTATTTCACCATAATGATTAAACAGTTTGCAAGGTATCTACTGGATTTTATAGCACTTACACATAAGCTCACAAAAACTTACCAGTGTAATGTTTCTGGTCGGTATAGACTTTAAAGAAATCATCGTCTAACCTCTGTCGCTCTTTCTAGATATCTAGTGTAGATTCCAGTGCAAAGCTACTGCACCCACTTGGCTCAATAACCTCTGGTGTCCAAATCTTTCCTAAATCCAAACGGATATTGTTGAGTTTTAAGCAACGGAGAACCACTAAACGTCGTAGTCTTGAGAAGTCATTATTCCTAAAATCCCATTGATATAACTCCAATGCAATTTCAAGACCTTTAGTCACTCAAAATGTTTATTTTTACTTTTTTTTAGTATTTTGGGGGAAATGGTTTTTTTTGTCACCCAAATTCTTTTAGTTATTTTGTTTTAGAATATTTTTTATCGAATGGTAACATGAATTCCATGTGTTTGTTGTTACATCAATATTTGAGTGAGAAATTACCAACTTAATTTTGTTAATAGCTTTGGTTTTCTATGAATTGGAGTGCAGATATGTGGGACTCGTTGAGAAATTAGTGATAATGCAGTCTTGGAAGTGCTATGACAGAGAATGGTAAGATTGGTTACTCACGTCTGCGTGCACTCGTAGTTGCACATCGTGTCTCGTTAGTCGTTATTACCAGCTGAATGTACACTTGGGGAATCATTTGACTCTGAAAATATGCAAATATAGAACCATTAATGGGTATGCGAACAAAGCATTCCAAAAGTAATATTTTCACACAATATTATAAAGCTTGTGTGAGGCATATTGGCCAACCTCTTCACATACCCGCTAATCTCCTTTTGCGAGTACCGTTGGAACATTGTCTTGTGATTGTAATGGCACCTGCATATGGGAATTGCCCATTGGAAACAAACGCAATATCCCTCAGTACGGTTCTGGTCTCAAAATCCACTACTACTACTGGTACGCAACCTTCATGCAATGTACAAATGTCATTGAAAAAGTAATGAATCGGGTTTCGAATACAGTGGTAGAAGAACATTGGCAGTAACTAAATATGCAAACCATGAATCACATTGATGGTAGCCAAAAAAATTCTTAAATACACTGATATAATAACTACGGCCGTGAATATATGTGCAATTTGTATGTGGACAACCTTCAGGAGTGACCTGACCAAAGGAAAGACCGACTGAAATGGCAAGACAATTACCTTATAATGAGAAAGGATGTCGTATATTTTGTTTCGTAACAGTGGTAGTGACAGGGTAACAGCACAGGCATCTTGTGAACTGGACTGAATTGTTGGCTCACTTTTGAACCTCCCAAGAAACTTCACACCACTGATCGGCTGCTGTGGGCTCAAGTGCTTTAGCCATTCCCTTTTCCATACCAGAAGTAAACCCGAATTCATATGCATCAACATCTTCATCCATTAGTTCTTCCACGGGGTCGTCTTTCTTCCTACGCCTGAGGCTTAGCGTCTTTGTCCTTGCATATCTATAAAAACATTACAACACTTTCTTATTTTGAAAGTAAAATGATTTTTATAAAGGTATACGTTTAAATGTGCATACTTGGAGTCCAGAAACACAATCGGTTGCTAGGAGAGTAACCAAACCATAATCAAAATGTGCACAAGCACTGTACATTCCTTTTGTGTGGTCAGTTACTTGACCTACAAAAATAAATCAACATTCACATGTTCCAGCAAAACGATGTTGTAAACTGGAATCCCTTTTTGCAAAGAGTTTAGCTTGCACCTACATAATGCAGCAAGTGTAAGATTGCAATAGGTCTGCCAAGAAATTATCGTTGATCAAAAAAGTTGTCTTCTAGATCAAGAGCCAGAGCTATAATCCTTGCATTTTTTCTAACTACTTCCCTAAAAATGAGACAAAACGAATTCTGTTAAACATTAAGTAGCACCTTGAGTTTTGCACATAATATGTTGGGTTTACCTTTGCATACTCTCCAGGCTAGTTCATGATATTACATGCACCCTCACATGTTTTCCATTGAAAAGCTAAAGTGATCTGTAATCAAGCTATAAATAAAACATTATTATCGAGTCCTCAGGAATCAACCCTATTCAATTAAACTTTGATTACATAACATACAAAAGCAAATTGAATCCTTATACAACACCACTGACCTCATATTAGAAGAGTACACAGCAGCCCATGTGCAACCTGTAGGGCTGAACGTTTGAGAAATTCTATTTATTGTAACTTAAAATTACAATATCCGATAATAATTTTTAAAGCTCAATATCTGAAAACGCCATAGTAGTATCACTTACTTTTATTCTTTTCTCATAATATTAGAACCAACATGTTTGCTAACCATCTGTCACAACAATAACTTGAATACTCCTCTCAGGCCAGTTCTTTAATTCTTACCTCTGCAGATTCAAGTTAGATGTCAAATAATTAGTACACGTATTTTGAAATAATCTATATTAACAGAACACAATTTTGTCAAACAATAAGAAACATGTATATAGAATTAAATTACCAAAGAATATAAGCAATGATATTAGGGTTTTAAGTAAAAATTCCGGATATGAATGATATTAGGGTTTTGTGTGATTAATGAATAAAAAAGGTCGATATTAACTAAAAAGAGATTATAAACCTATAATTAATGAATAGATATAGTGGATAATTGGTTGTAGGTTTTATAAATTTAGATTTGCAAGATATATTCCAAAAAATTAGGTTGCTCTAGTGGTTGGCATGTATCCTAATGTTTAAAACATCCCAAGTTCGAATCCATGCAGGCAATGATTTTTTGAAAAAATAATTCGGAATTTATGAAGCTTGCCAAGGTGGCATATCTGAAATTTATGAATGGAAAAAATTGCTTACATGATGACATGGCTGATAATGAATTACATGGCAATGACTGGGCAATGAGGTGGCAATACGCGTGTAATGCCTCCTGTTATATAATATATATATATATATATATATATATATATATATATATATATATATATATATATATATATATATATATATATATATATATTCTGAGAAGGATATTAAGGGCTTTATTTGTAATGCCTGGTAAACACTAAACAACATGGACAATTATATATGTAATTATTATGTTTATAGAAGAAAAACATCAACATATGAATTGAGTTGACTTAGAAAATGGCACATGAGAATTTAGCTAACGTATCTTCAATGAGCTGGCGTATAAAAGAATACTGTTACCTCCGTCCCACATTAAGTGTCCACTATGATTTTTTTAAGTATTTTTTTATCAACTTTGACCTTAAATATATTTATTTGTGTTATATAATATTTAATGAAAATTATACAAATGAAAACACAACTAAAAACTTAATCCATTCATATATCTTGTATCAAGTATTATATAACACGGACAAAAAAATTTAAAGTCAAAGTTAAAGAAAGAAGACTTGAAAAAATCATAATGGACACTTAATGTGAGACGGAGGAAGTATATATCAATGTTTGACAACAACAACAACAACAACAATATACCCAATCCCGCCTAGGCGGGGTATGGGAGTTTAATCAAAATTCATTATGAACGTACACCATCTTTGTATTTCTTGATGTACAGTAGTGCATACGCGTCCATGTGTGAATTCTTAATGACAATAAAAGCTACTAGTATATGTTTGTAAAGGTCAAAAACACATCACTTATTTGTCCAAAATTGACTCTCAAACAAAAGTGGCCCTCTTTTTGTAATAAATAAAATTTGAGAAAGAGAAATTCTTAACTGTTCCTACTTTCGCTCTTGGCAATATAGGAAAAGAGATCAAATAATTGAATTAGGTTCGGTCAAGCGGGGATTAACGTATGAGACAATAGAATCTATACTATATATAATAGAGGGATGACTCTATCTCCAAAATTTTCAGACTTACAAGAAATTAAGCATAGTTTACAACACTTTAATGCACAAAGTTTTCAGACTTACAACCAAATAAGCATAATGTACAACAAAATAAGCATAATGTAATTTTCAAACTTACAACATTAATGCTATTAATTAATACACCCTATCACCAATTATTACAAAATGTAAAGCACAATATACAAATATTTGCATCCTCATCTTGTTATAACAAATACAGTATCTCTTTAATGCTTCAATCCACCATTGAACTCGAATACAGGTTGGGAAAATATTTGTGCAACAAACTTACATCCACTTAAAAATGTATACAGGAACTAAAATTCTTGAATAAATATTTAAATGTATATACAAACCATAGACTGTAAAACACAAAAGATCATTAATATTTTCACAAATCTAGATTTGCACCCTCATCTTGTTATAACAAACACAATACTCTGTAAGAATTTGCATATTATCATCAAAATATGTATTGCGATCATGTGTCTCAAAACCCCATTTTTCTCAAAAACTCAACGAAAATGAAAAGAACAATAAGATCTCGGGTTTGGTCATTTTCAAGATAAGATCTTTAACGATCCTCGAGAACCCATCATTGATCTATGAAATATCTTAACTAAAAACGAAAAGCTTACCCGAGACCTTTTATCAAAGATCTCTGAAATCGAAACCCACGAAGAAAGAATCTAAGTTTGTGATTTGTGTAAGGACGGACGCACAAGAAGAACTCAAACCCATCAAAAACATACCTGATCCGGAATCAACAAAGATAAAGTTCATTGTGTGAGTTTCTTGGTGTATAAATTTCGTGGCCAAGGATTAAGTGAAAGGTATAGATTTTGTGTGCATCAATTTAAGAGAGAAACCAAAGGAAGTGGTGGCTGCTATATGTTTTTTTAGGTTTAGGTTGATGGTTCTGATTATGATTAAAGAAATAAAGGGCCGAGTTTTTTGGATTTTCAATTACAGTACAATTTTTTCAAGTAGGCTGAGTTTTTGTTATTATTGTATTGGGTTGTGTATGAGTTAAGAAAACAAATTCAGGCCAAAGTTGTGATTATTTTTTGGCTGAATCGAGTTTGGATGACGAATTATTTTTGGGCACATAAAATATAGATTTGTTGATCACTTGCTCATGACGGTAGATCGATGATAGTAGAAGGAGACGAACAACAGATGAGAAGAATTAGCAATGAATGAGAGTTTTCTTTGCGCACGTGACTTTGTATACAATTTGCTATTGTAGGTGAGAAAAAAGGTTTCCGTCGTAGTTGGCTGATGATTAAATATGTAGTTTTTTCACTCTTTGACCTCGTATATTCACAATATTACCGTGTACTGTTTTTATATTTTTAAAGTATCACATGCGCACTCTACTATTTTTGTATGAAATGGTTTGTTTTTTACTTAAAAATCTCGCTATTTGTAAAGTTGTTGCCTCAAAATGTATATAGCTAGAAAACATTGCTCGCTAAAATTTTAATTACAGGGTACCCGCCGCCGCATCGCGCGGGTACCCTGCTAGTATTTGTATTATGTAGGCTTGTCAATAACTTGGAACATTCTACATATATGAGGTGAGGTATGTTTGGCGAAACGTAACACCAGCAGTAAGAAGTAAGCAGTAAGTAGTAAAAGCAGACAAGCACTAGTAATAAATATTACTACCAGTTAGCAGTAGCTGTTTGTTAAATAAAAGTTTTTACAGCTAACGTAGTTGTAGCTGTAATTATAAAATATAAAATAACGTAAAAAAACATATACACGTTAACATAAAAACTACTTAAATAAGTAAAAGGGGCATATATATGTAATTTGAGACCAAAACACTAGCCGCTAGATCTAAATGCCTCTTGATGAAACATTTTGAATAAGAGATGTTACACGTGATTCAACCGCTAGTTGCTTGTGACCAAACAAATATTATATTTGAACCAAAGGATAACGGTATCCCATGTTGTGTGAGAAGTTACCCAACCAAATGGTTGTGTTCAAGTCCTTCTTAGTACATACTGTTGATACAAAAGTTGGGCGTTCCTGATTTGGGCTCCTGCTCTCGTACCAATTAGCTCTTAATGCTTGAAACCTGCGCACTAAGAAAATAAACAAACACCGTTAGGCTTATCGTGGGATTGTCTCCCACGATTATCCTCCGGCATGAGAGTAAGTAATCGGTTTTAGGGTTATCGTAAAGAGTTAGGGTTTTTTGAATCGTACCTTTAATGAGAATTATGTCATTCTTTATATAGGCGCAGAATCCTTGTAGGTTTCGTGCTCCTTACGTTTCGCATGCATGGTGCTTATCCGGTCCAAGGATCTTTATCCGTAAATAGAAGATCCTTATCTAGACCATAAATAGTTTGGTTGGGCTTGGGTCTACGTGAGCCCAATCCCTTTGATAATGCGGCCCAAGTCATTGTTATAACAGCCCAATCATGGTGGGTTTGGGCCTTAGTGATGTTTATCATTTTGGGCTCGTTGCCCAAATATAGACTATACGTCATCATGTCCCCCCAGTCTAGTGTGCGCGGCTTGCTAGTCTCAAATATCTTCAAAAATACCTAGGAAAATGGGGAGAGTGTCCACGTGTGTATCGGGAAATGGGAAAAAGTGCATGTACCCAATTGTCTTCTAGCCACACGATTACGATAGTGGGTTCCACCTGGCTAACATGCTAGGGTTTTTGGAACCCTATATAAGTCATCGCCTCCTATTTTACATAAATCCTCACAGTAAAAACTTATTTCCGCCATTTTCAAAATTATCCAAGCTTCGTTTTAGAGATTAATTGTTTGATTAGGTAACCTCGAATACGCGCTTTAGCTAATATTATCACTCTCTTGAAATGGTTCGTCAATTACACGAGTTTCCATCTGAAATGGACGAGGATGAACTGCGTCAGTTCTCCTCTGATTATTTCATTCCTCTTGAGATGCATCTGGTTGTACCGGAGGCCGACGCGTGCATCGCGGATTTCCCTAAGGGAAAAATAGGGTTATATACGCGCTTCTTCGAGTATGTGAACCAGCGCGTACCTATATCCTTATTCTTGAGCAATTTGCTCAACTTCTACCATCTTCATATATCCCAGCTGCACTGTATAGGAGCGGCGAAAGTTTCAAATTTTGACATAAACTGCCGTTTGCTGGCGATCAACCCTACTATCAACCTATTCCGTGCGTTTTAGCGCACAACGTGGTCGCATGGACGGGTTTCTTTTTCGAAGCGCGGTGGGCGCCTTCAGTGTTACACAGAGAAGGTGGATTCCCTTAGGGATTGGAGGGAAAAATTTTTCTGGGTGGATGACATAGTATTTCCGTCGCCCTTTGAGTTTTATACTCAAGGGACGCTGCCAAGGGATGAGCTCCCTTTACCCGGTTCGTATAGAGCGGAGGATACGGATACGATTGATACTAACCGCATCCCCATTAACTCCTATCCTGAGGAGTTTTTGGTCCACATGGGGCTGAGTCGCAACTATTTCCATGGTTCTGACGAGGTACCAACATTCATTGATGAGAGCGGCCGGGGTGGGTGCTTGTCCCCTTTTTTTACCTTCGCTTCAATATTGTAAGTGCTCTTTGTAATTTCAATAACTGAATTGGTTTTGTTGTTTGTTCATGTGTCGCGCAGAGATGGACTTGTTTGCCGTGGTCAAGCTTGAGAAGCCGAAGCAGGTGACGGTGGGTGTGCGTCCTCTGAGGGATAATGAGGAGCCAATTCTGGAGGCTACTGCGGGACACATAACGGTGTTGGCGCAAGCTGGTCCTGAAGATTCACCTTCCGTTGTTGCGCTTGTGACGCCTGTGCAGAGTGTGCCTCCTACTGGGGAGCCGTCTCACGCGGTGGAGGAATTGCGTGCTGAGTCCTCTGACAGTGTGGAGGTTCTGGAGCCTGAGATTGTAGCGCAGGGTGTAAAGCGAAAGGGAGAGGCTGATGGCGCTGGTACCTCCAAGAGGAGGCGCCATCTTATCGCGGATGAAGAGTCATCCGCAGAAGATGACACATCCGCTACTGGAATGGATAAGGAGATTGCAAAGGCTTCTCCCTTTTTGTAAGTGATATCCATGTTTTCTCTCTTTTTTTTTATTATTACTTGTCTTAATATGCTCTGACCTTCTTCTTATGCTTTGTAGCGACCATGCTGCAGAGGGTGATGCGGCTTTTGTGGAAAGCGTGGTCCCCCCTCAGGATGCAAACGTGGAGGAGCCAATGAAGGTGGCAAGGGAGGTGTCTGTGCAGCAGTTGATGGAGGAGCTAGCTACTGCTGCTGAGCGTCAGACTGAGTTGGTCGCTCAGTTAAAGACACTGTATGTTGGGGAGAGCAGCAGCCTCGCACAGAAGGACGAGGAGATTGCCTTGCTCTGTGCGCAGTTAGCTGATGCGCGAGAGGAGGTAGGGTCCGTCAAGGCGCATACGGAAAAGGTCACTGATGATAAGTTGACCGTGATGGCTGAAATGCAACATGCGCGCGGGGAGCTGCATCAGTTCAAGGCCAACTTGACTTGGGGGGTAAGTTACCTGGAGGAGAAAAAGGCTGAGCACTTCGGCCATATTGAGGCCCTTCGCAAGCAAGTTGGGGATGCTCTGATGGTGCAGGAGAAGAAGCTGCGGAGGCTGAGCATAGAATACGATGAGGAGTTATATCCTCATCTTATGTCTACCATCGTTGAGCGCAGGTATGTTTTGTATTCTGCTATGTTGCCTTACTATGTGTATTAATATTTCTCGTTGTTTCTAATGCATCCCTTGTTTGCTTGTGTAGGTGGTTGATCAGTCATGGTTTGTGCCTGGCTGCGATGGGTACTTTGGAGTCCCCGGAGGTGTTGGAGACCTTTGGGAAGGTTGTAGAGTGCACTGTGGAGCGTGGCAGGGCGCAGGCTATGGAGGAACTCCATGAGGCGAAGATGCTGACCGTGGCACTTGCTGAGGTACCCGGCTATAAGGCGGACGCTTATGACGAGCTAGTGAAGGCTATGGAGGGGATGAAGCTGTTTGAGCTTCCACATATTGCGCGGCTGGAGCGCGACCAGGATTACCCCAAAAAGTTGATTATGGAGGGGTTAACCCTGAGGAGGCACATCTTGGAGGATGCGGAGGCTCAACCAGACTTTTTTCTAAAGCCTGACGAGTCGCAGCTGCAGGTTCCAGTCTTTGCGCAGCCGCGTGATATATTGAACCCCTTCGTTCTTGAGAAGGAGGTTCCCCTGAAGGAAGTCTTGGAACTTCATGCGGAGAGGGCGGCCAAGAAAAAAAGGTGTTAAGGGAAAAGCCATCCTATGTGGTGTAGGCGCTGCGCATATCCCCATGTCAGATGGAGTTGCGGTCAGCGTGGCGACCGTATCGCCTAAGGATGCGTTACTTTTGAGGAAGCTCCAAGAGGCTAGGAGCTCTACTGCCCCAGAACATAGTCCTGAGCACCGTCATAGGGTGTAGATATAGCCTTTTTGTAACTTGTAAATGTATAGCGTTGTATAAATAACAAATTGTATCTTTTGTTTGTGTGTTATGGTATTCGTTCTTAAATTGTTATCCTTTGTGTAAAAAGATCAATTAAGATGCTCGTTAGAACCCATACTTAAATTAAGTTAGTGACTTAAAGACAAATCATACGTATGAAAATAGACTTGCATTACTTTGCAGAGACTTATTAAATGACCAAGAGTCTTGGCTCATAATTTGCTAAGCCTGTACAATGTACGTGATATTGCGTATCCTTCGTGGAATGCGCAAGGAAAACTTACTTCAACGTCTTGAAGGTAAGGCGCTTAGCAAGGATGCATGATCCAATGTTGATGGGTTTGCAACCCTCTTACTCAACGAGTTAGTTAGTAGGTTTACTCATCCTTTCTGCCATCGTGGGTCTTAATGCATGCACGCCATGTAGGCAAAATATAAAATAACAGTATCGAAACGTAATAAAAATGTACGCAAGAAAGTGAAGTGTGTTATGGAGTTAGCTAGAAACCACAATGTTTTATTAATACTTGCATGTTTTTAAAAAACAATTCCTAATAAAGAAAACAAAATTCAAAGGCAAACATTTATTTAGTACGTACTAAAGTGCAAAGTTGTCTAGTTGCGGGCGGTAGCCTTTCCTAAAGATAGCATCTTTTGAGATTGCAGATATTCCAAGTGCGCGCCAGCTCGTGACCTTCCATATCACGCAACCTGTATGCACCATTACCTAGTGCATCCGTGACCTCATAGGGTCCTTCCTATTTGGGTCCAAGCTTGCCTGTGTCTTCTGCATGGCTTGCATCATTAGCACGGTATACAAAGTTTCCTGGCCTGAAAGAAGTGTGTTTGACCTTTGCATCATAATACTTCTTCATCTTTGCTTTAGCCTTTGCTTCGCGTATAGCTGCGTTCACGCCTTTCTTCCAGCAAGTCCAAGCCTATGCGCCGCTCCTCGTCATTTGTTGTGACGTTTATCTCCGCTGTACGTAGAGTTGGCATGCCAATTTCGGCTGGTATGACGGCTTCTGTTCCATAGATAAGAGAAAATGGTGTGTCTCCGGTACTGGTTTTGATCGTGGTGCGGTGCGCCCATAAAACATGTGACAATTCGTCCACCCATTTTCCTTTGTGCCTGTCAAGGCGCGCTTTTATCCCTTCACCTAAACTATGATTCGCGCGTTTAACCAAGCCATTGGTTTGTGGATGTTTTACTGAAGATGTTCAATTGCGCGCACCAATCTTTGAATGGGTTATCGCAGAATTGTTTTCCATTATCTGAGATAATTTCCCCAGGTAGCCCGAAGCGACACACAATATTGTCCCACACGAAGCATTTTACCTGGTTGCCAATGATGCTCACCACTGCTTTTGCCTCAATCCACTTTGTAAAGTAGTCTATGGCTACGATGAGGAACTTCAACCCTCCCGCTGCAACTGGGAAGGGGCCTGCGATATCAATGCCGCATTTATAGAATGGCTTTGGTGAGGTAATGGGGGTTAACTCTTGTTGTGGTTGGCGCAGAATTGGCCTTTGTACTTGGCAATTACTGCATTTCTTTATCATATCTCGCGCGTCGTGGTGCATAGTAGGCCAAAAATATCCTAATCGCAGGGCGCGCGCCACAACAGACCGTGGTCCCGAGTGCATGCTACATGACCTAGCGTGAATTTCGCGGAGTACATAATCTGCTTGAAGAGGTCCAACACATCGGAGCCAAGGTTGTAGGAATGAACATCGATATAGGATGCCATCTCGTAGTTCAAATCTCTGCGCTGTGCGCCGCACCCTTCGAGCGTCTCTTGTGGTAAAATTCTTTGCTAATAAATTCGATGATAGGTGTCATCCACGTGGGATCCTGTTCTTCTATCACCGTGGATACTTCCATCTCCAAGATTGATTTATTTTTTAGAGTTTCTACCAATACCTGTTTTGATAGGTGCGCAAAGCTTGTAGATGCGATCTTGCTAAGCGCGTCAGCTTTCCTGTTGTCTCCTCTAGGTACTTGTTTTATTGTGAACCTATCAAAGCTCTGAATTAAAGATTTGGTTTTTTCAAGGTATTGGATCATATGTTCATCCTTGGCTTCATATTCACCTAACACATGGTTAGCTACTAGTCTGGAATCTACATTTGCCTTTAGGTTGCGTACACCCATTTGAATTGCAATACACAGTCCAGCGAGTAGGGCTTCGTATTCTGCCTCATTGTTTGTGGCTGTGAATTCGAAGCGCAGTGCGTAGGTGAACTCCATCCCCTCTGTGTTAGTAAGGATAAGGCCTGCGCCTGATCCATCCACGCATGAGGATCCGTCTGTAAATAGAATCCATGGTTCTTGTAACTCTGTCTTACCTGTTGAAGGTGGAGTATTGGTATCTGGCTTTTCAACAATAAAGTCAGCTAATATCTGCCCATTGATCGCAGTGCGTGGTCTATACGAGATGTTATATTCGCTCAATAACACACTCCACTTTTGTAGCCGTCCTGATACGTCAGGTTTAGAGATAACTTGTTTGATGGGCTGGTCTGTGATCACAGCTATTGGGTGCGCCTGAAAGTATCTACGCAGTCTTTTAGTTGCAAATACTATAGCTAAGACCAACTTTTCCATGGTGCTGTAGTTAGTCTCTATTTTCTTTAGTGCCTTGCTTACAAAGTATATGGGTGTTTGGACGGAGTTTCTATCTGTCAATAGTACTGCGCTAACTGCTCCATGGGTTGCAGATAAGTACATTATCAACTCTTCCCCTGGTCTTGGTGCGACAAGTTTGGGAAGTGATGCAAGATGCTGTTTTAGTTGTTGGAAGGCTTCCTCCGCCTCCTCAGTCCAACGAAAGTCTCCCTTTTTTGTGCACTTCGTGAGTGTTTTGAAGAGAGGAAGTGATTTGTCTTCTGACTTGGATAAAAAACGGTTTAGCCCAGCTAGCTTTCCGTTTAATGACTGGACTTCTTTCAATGTGCGTGGTGAAGGAAGATCGATGATAGCTTTTGTCTTCTATAAGCAAGGTTTGATGCCATCAGGTTCTATTAAGTACCCAAGGAACATGCCTTCTGTCGCGCCAAAGGTGCACTTCTTAGGGTTTAACTTCATGTTTATTTTTCCCTCCTCAATGTCGCGCACCAATTCTTCCTCTGTGTGACTCTTGATGACAAGGTCATCAACATATACTTCCAAGTTGCAACCTACTTGTTTTTCAAAAGCCATGTCCACCAATCGCTTGTATGTTGCGCCTACGTTCTTTAGACCAAAAGGCATTTTTGTGTAGCAATAGACCCCTTGACTTGTGTGGAAGGCTGTTTTTTCTTCATCCTCCTCTGCCATCTGAATTTGATGGTACCCTTTGTATGCATCTAGGAAGCATTTAAAGGTATATCCGCAAAGGGATTCTACCTTCCAGTCTATCTCTGGCAGTGGATAGCAGTCCTGTGGACATGCTTTATTGAGGTCCATGAAGTCCACGCACATCCTCCAACTGCCATCACTCTTTTTTACCATCACTGGATTAGAGAGCCAGTCGTGATAGTAGACTTCACGCATGATACCTGCGTCTACAAGTTTGTGTACCTCTTCCAGGATGGCTTTTGCGCGATCTGGAGCCTGGCCGCGCTTCTTCTGTCGTATTGGGGGATATCCTTGTCGGATTTGTAGCTTGTGCTCCATAATAGAGCGTGGCACTCCGGTCATGTGCTTCGGTTCCCACGCAAAGATGTTCAGGTTCTTTTGCAAGAGTGCGCACACAGCTGCTTTACCTTTGTCAGATAAAGATCCTCCAATCGATATTTTTTGATCTGGGTAATCAGGACGAATGGCGACTTTGAAGTTTGGTACTTTTGCTGCGCGCTGTTCTGGAATATGCTCCACCTCACTAGTTACCGCGTTGCATTCTTTAGGTGGTACTGTGGTATTGTAGGGTGACAATTCCTCCTTCTACTAGAAATTTGAGCATCCCATGTGCTGTGGATGGTACAGGGCGCATGGATGATATTCCAGGTCTCCCAATGATGCCGTTGTACGGTGAAGGAGACTTGATTATCATGAAGTTTATCCACGTTGCTGTAGAGTGTTGTTCATCGCCCACAACTACAAGTAAGCGTAATTGCCCCATAGGCCATATCTTTTCTCCTGTGAAGCCAGCCAGCGACGTCGTGGCCGGTATCAACTGACTTTGTATCTCAGCTCGTAGCCTTTTAAAGCAATGTTCATACAGAATATCTGCGGATGCTCCTCCGTCGATATACATGCGGCGAATGTCATGTCCCCCAGTATGTATCTCAATGGTCAGTGGCTCTATTACTGCATTGTTCGCGGCTAGAGTGGGGAAGGATATCTCATTTTCTGAAGAGAACTTTTGGCTGACTTTTTGCTTGGTTTTGCGTTGCCATGACTGTATCATGTAGATGATATCCGCTGATTGGCTCCAAACGGTCAACTAAAGTAAACCACGGGTGTGGTCAACAAAGTCAAACTGCCTAGAGTCAATCTCCGCGGAATATAGGGTTTCCTTGGGTCGTTATGTCCCGATGAGGTGTGAATGGTTATCAAACGGATCTGTGATCGGGTGAATTTGGACAAGAAAGGGTTTGTGATTGATTAAACTAAGGAATTTACAAGTAAATAGCTTAAATAAGCTGTTATAACAAGATTGTAACATCAGAAAAACTAGAAACGTTTAAAACCTAAAACGCGTACGTTCACATTAAATTTACGCGAATGTACAAAATAAAACGCGAGTTTTAAAGAAATAAAATACTTACGGATATGAAAATTACATTTTTACAATCCTAATAATAAAAGAAAATTTTTGGAAAATTAAAATTAATTTTTACACTATTTATATAATTATTATTAATTAAATACTATTTTCTTATTTACTTTTAATTATTTAAATTAACCTAAATTATAACTAATTATGAAATTACACTAAAAATATGAAAAATAAATTTGGAAAAATCTAAAATATTATAAAACTAATTTTAAAATTAAAATTATATTTTTAAGACTTTTTATCTAATTATTATTAATTAAAAACTAATTTAAACTATTTAATAATACACTAATAAATAAGAAAATGTAAAATAAGCCTAGAAAAATAAAATTAAAACTTAGAAAAATCTAAAGTAATATAAAACTAATTTTAAAACTAAAAATATATTTTTAAGCCTTTTTAAATAATTATTATTAATTATTAACTAATTATTAATTAATAAAAACTAATATTAATTATTAAAAATACTAAATGAAAAGAGAAAAATATGAAAAAACTACTGAAATTATTTTATAACTACAGGAACCTAGGAAAATTATAAAAACTATAAGTTCTTAAGGAAAATAAGCTAATAAGCAATAAGCTTCTTAAATAGAAGCTATCACTTCTATTATATTGATGTTTTTGGTGTTTTTCTTTTTCTTATCTATTTATATACTGGAAATATCAAACTTTAATAAAGACAAAAACTTTAAAACCTATAAATAAGAAGTTTGTGAGCATATGACTTATTCAATGAGCTTATTTGCTCACAGTTGGATTTTTGGCTTGAATTAGCTTGGAATAAGCTCCACAGATTGAACCAAAGAGAAAATAAGATTTAACTCATTACAACAAACAAGTATTAACAAAATGGTGCACTGGAGTTGGCTAATAAGCTTGATATAAGCTAATAAGTACTTTCAATAACACTGAAATCCAAACACTCCTTGCAGTCAACTTTAAGGCCAATATAAGCCTATGAAATAAGCTTAAAAGCCAAAATAAGAACTGGAGATAGCAAGGTGGTCTGGTGGGGTTTCCAAAAAGCTAAGGCTCAAAGTGTGGGACCCATAAATGAGCTTGTGACATATGAAAAAGCCTAAGTATACTGAAGGCTCAGCATACTCAGTGAAATGGGACAAAACAAAAGCTAGTAGCAGCCCTAGGAGATAAGCTATAAACCCAAAAGTGAGACTTGATCCTTAAGGATGAGCTTATTGGCTTTTCAAAAAGCCAATAAGCACGTTGTGGGACCCACTAATGAACAGGATAGGGGCCATTGAAAGTTGGGTATTTTGAACATGGTCTGTGGTGCAGGGCATTACCTTGCCCTGCAGGTGTGTTTGATCATGTGTGGACTCCACAGTCAAAATCACAAAAATGCAACAAGAGAGGGAATCCAAAGTTCAGCTAGGGGACTGCTTAATCTAAAAAGCACAAGTCCTAGAACTCAATACAAAATTCTACAAAAATCCTACAAGTTTTGGTTTTTTCTGTCAAGGCCAAATTGACTTTTTAGAATTTTGAACTAGGTTTGACTAAAATGAAATTCAAATGAGTCACACTGATTTTAGATGCAATATTAAGTAAATATGAAAGTGAAATAAGCTATGATATCTGCTCTTGCAACAAAATCAGTTGTTATGGAACTTATATTTCAAACAGTGAATGAAAAGGGAAGTGTAAACTAAGATTTTGACTTTCTACTAAATGACCTAGTGTTTTTATGATATGAATGAGCTAAAATGACCTAGTGAACTCTGTATAAACAAGAAACAACAACAAAGATAAATAGGAGCACATGATTACATGCAGAACCAAACACCCCTTATATGCTTATCTGTCTTGCTTATGTGTGACAATTTGTGAGAGATGAACCACTAATCCACCACACAACCTGAGATTATGATCTAATAGGAAAATAAAAACTCACAACCACAAACTCAAACACAGAATCACACAGATCACCAAGATACATTAAACAACAGATGATAAACAATAATAGACCTCAAACCAATTCAAACTAAACTAAAGTGATCACAACTACAATTATAAAAGATTAACAACAACTAATGGACAGCAATAAGCAATTAGAAAAAGATCTATACTCTTACAGCTTAATGTGCAATTAATGAGAAAATATGAATAAGAAACTTACAAAGTCATAAGATGAATTCCAACCCAAGCCTACCTTCCAAACAAACTAGGACACTATCTCAAAACTACTGCCTAACATTCAATCACCATGAACACCATATTTGACTTTTGTTGACCAATTTAGAACTCTTGAGCATTACAGTGAATATGAACCCCTCACACTTACCAATAGCTATATAAAGCTATAATGAGCTTTAGTTAACCAAAACCAAGCTTGTTGAAGCTTATGAAAGCTATTTGACCACAATTGATTTTTAGGCTAAATAATAAAATTTGACTGTGAATGAATTGCAACAAGAACTGAATCACTTGCATTGAAAAGATAAATGTAGTACAAAAAAGGGATTACAAGATCAATTTAGAAATAATTCACTAACTTAAATTACATTCGACCTAAATTACACTAAGGAAATAAAACTAACTAACTACTCTAACACACTTCATTCTTCATTTTTCTTTGACTTTTATAACCCCTGGCATCCTTCTCTTTCTTTCCCATTTTGCTTTTGAGCCATTAGATGGCTATCTTTCATCTGAGCCGTTTATTTAAATTTGGCGGGAAAAAGGGATTTGGCAGGGTAGTGGGTTTGGTGAGGAGGTTTAATGAGGAGGGGGAGTTGGTATGGGTTGGTGTGAAAATTAATTGAAGTGGTGAACTTTGGTGAAAAGGTGAGAGGAGGTGGGGGAGACAATGGAGCGTGGTTTAGGGGGAAGAAGGAGAATGAACAGTGGTCATGGTTTGACCATTGTTTGACCCTGTGTTTATATTAAAAAGGGGATGGGCCGGGTATTGTTTGGGCCTGGGGAAGAGTTTATGTTTTGTGTTTGTTTTTTGGGTTAAATATCACAAAGGGTCCGTTTGGTAACTTAGTGAAAAACAACAAGGACCGTTTGTGTAATTACTAAAAATTGAGGGGTAGGTTTTGTAACTTCTCCAAACTTATCCAAGGATAAAACTTGCCATATATCAATATCCCAAGGAGCATAAAGTGAATTTTCCAAAAATGAGATTTCCGGGGACCAAATATGTCAATTTTCAAAGTTGAGGGGCCTATTTTGCCAATTTATGAAACTTTTATCCAAGGACCAATATTGAACCTTTTTAAATTCCCAGGGACTCAAAAATGATTTTGCATCCAAAAATTCCCACCAGGGACCAATCTTGCCAAAATTTGAAACTCCAGGGACTAAATTGCAAATTTCCAAAACTTTTGAGATTTTCCACCAAAGGACTAAATATGACAACTTATGATTTTAAAAGGACCTTTGGTGATAATTTTCCATATTTTGAATGACCAGGGACTAGTTTTGACATTTTATGAAAGTTGGGGGACTGAAACTGCCAATTTTGCAAACTTTGTACGTTTTTCAACCGTTTTTACTCATTTTGCATCTGAAACATATAAAACACAATTTTGGAATATTTTTAGTATTTTGATGCATATCTGAGTGTTTTTGTACGTTTTGCAGTTCAGATTTGACAAAAAATGATGAGTGTTTGAGCACTCATCATCCGCTTTATCTTTGGGAGGCTCTTTCTTGCCTCCATTCCTTTGCTTGTCCTTCCCTTATTTAATGTTCTTTACGAGATGATCCATTCTACCCTCCTTTACTAATTTTTCAATTAGTTGTCGTAGCTGGACACACTCGTTGGTTGTATGGCCCTTTTGGCCATGGTATTCGCAGTATCCATTCCCTATACACTTGTCCTCTGGGGTGCGCATTGGTGGAGGTTTTGGGAAGTTTGCGCCCTCTGTTATAAATATTTCCCTCGGAGTCTTTGTGAGGGGGGTATATTTGTCATTATCTCGTCCACTTCCCTGACTGCGATAATTCTTGTTGCGGTTGCTGCTCTGATCATTGGATTGTGTCCTAGGCTGTTCTTGTTGCCTATAATTTTGAGTAGCCTTTTTTACTGTCCGCAGCATCTGCTTCTCCTTGGATGAAGGATCTTGTGCGCTTCATTAGTTCATCGAAGGTTTGGGGAACCTTGTCGTTTAACTTCCTAACGAGTTCTGGGTTATTGATCCCATTCATGAACCCTGAAATTTTTAGGACTTCGGGACACGCCTTGACATATATACATTCATCTTTAAAGAGTTCCATATAAGCACTGGTTGATTCCCCTTGACGCTGTTTTATCCTGGCTAGTTCAACAGGGTTTTTAGCGCACTTTTTCTTTTAGGTGAAGTTTATGCGGAATGCTTTTCGCAACTCTTCAAACCCGCCTATGCTCCTTCGTGGAAGCTTGCTGAACCAAGTGCGCGCATTCCCTACTAACGTGGAGTTAAACATATGATACCACACAGGTTGTGGTCAATTTTCGATAGTAGCTGCGGATTCGAAAATTTTTAGGTGGTCATCAGGATCACCCGTTTCGTCATATGTTTTAACATTAGTGGGCATGCGCCTTTTCTTATGATCGGATTAGTCGCTGATGCGTCTTGTAAAGGCATCAATTTTCTGGCGACGCCACGGAAGAGATATGTCTTTGTCTTCTTCCTCGCGACGTCTCCCTCTCGACTTCCAGTGTCCTGTTTCTTTATCCTCGTTGTCCGAGGAGTCACTGGAGGATGAGTAATCTCTTTTGCGGCGCTTGCGCCGGCTTACTTCTGAGGAAGAGCTTGAGGGGCTTTCACTTGCGGAAGTTCTCCTCCCTAATCTGTCGTGAATTCTTTTGCTCCCAGACCTGGAGGAGCCTTCACTTGGTGAATGTTGACGTCCAAGTCTGTCTTGTATCCTTCGACTACCAAGTCTGGAATGAACATTGGTGCACCTCTCGCCATCTTCATATTCCTCTGAGTATTGTGAGTCAGATACCGTACCAAGTCAATCATGGATGGTGGTACTTTTTTTGTTATTTTCGCGTCCTCCTCTTTGGTAGCGCAGTGGTGATACTTCGCGTTCAGGACCAAAGTTGAGCCGGGCTTGCAGGCTCATACTTGACCTTTTCCTTGCTTCTTCTTGCATGAGGGCGGTTAGGGTTTCGTAATTTTGGGATACAAAATTACTTAATGTTAGGTCAGGTGCGTCCTCATCCGCTGCAAGAATCTCTTCCTCAACATTGGGCGCCCTATCTCGGTTGGGTGCGCCAGGTGGCACAGTGTTGTCTACTATAGGTGCCGTTTGGTGGGGAGTATTGAAGAGGGTGCGCTGAAGTTCTTCAACGCTAGGGACTACCGTGGTGGCTTGAGTGGTCCTTGTAGGCAATTCCACCGCTAGGAGAGGTAGGGTTGGTCCCGTTTCTTGGTGACCAGGCGCACTGGTTGTTCCAGAGGCCTGTCTAGAGGTCGAATCTTGATGGTTCTTCCTCTGGGGGTCACGTGTTTTCTCCAACTGCGGAGTCCGCTGGCTTGAGTTTTTGTTCTTCGTCATTCTAGTTCTTAGTTCTTAGTGTAGGGTCCCACGGATGGCGCCACTTGTTGATACAAAAGTTGGGCGTTCTTGATTTCGGCTCCTGCTCTCGCACCAATTAGCTCTTAATGCTTGAAACCTGCGCACTAAGAAAATAAACAAACACCGTTAGGCTTATAGTGGGATTGTCTCCCACGATTATCCTCCGGCGTGAGAGTAAGTAATCAGTTTTAGGGTTATCGTAAAGAGTTAGGGTTTTGTGAATTGATGCGTGGGAATTGCACCATGCTTTACCTCTTAAGGGATCTCAAGAAGCTTACAACCCCCACCAGGCAGTGTACCTGATCGTTGTAGTATAGTATAGTGACAAGTACCGGGGGATTGATCGTTCAGCTAGGAATAGTGTCGCTAGGATTAGAAAATCTAAATACTAGTTCTAGAGATGATGGATGATTATTTTTTGTATTTTTATATTTTTTAGAAAGCAAGTAAATATCTCGGGTTTGAAGGATTTTGGCGGAATTAGTTGCTAATCAACTAACCCAATACTAAAGATGCAATTAAAATAAAATACTAGAAATGAAAATAAAACTAAATTAAACTAAGGTTGTGAGCAATAAGTGGAGAAATGTGCTTACTTAGATTTCACTACTCCCTAGATATCTTTTACACGTTGTTGCGTGGATGACGGATTATATTCCTTAATACCATTCATGGGGTGGCGCACTTAACTCCCCAATCCTATGAGTGCCTACTTCACTCCTATGTCGAGCCGGCTAAGAAGCTCCTAACATGGGATCATTAGAATTTACTCATGCGTTAAATACAACCAATAAAACCTAGTGCACATCGGTTCATGTTTCCTAAGACGTTCAAGCATGTTACCATTTGGAGATCTGCCAGTTTTCTTAAGCCTAACATCGAAATCATTCATCCAATACAACCATAAAAAAGTAATCAACACATAATCAACATCTAGGTTTCATTAGATCTAAGCAAACACAAGATAAATCTAGCCTAGCATGGTGGAATCAAGACAAGCACAAGATATAGACAACCAACACATAGACATATTGATTGAATTAGAAGAACACTTATCTCAATTACACATGTAAGGTTTCAAGGGCTGAAAACCCTTGAAAAACCTGTAAAAATCGTATATGGTTCGGCCTTAGGGTTTCTCCAAACTTGTTCCTCTTAATGAATGAAAATTAGAAAACTATATATAGGAAATTGAGGCTGACGGCGTCAAGACCAAATGGGTGACGTCGTCATCTCGCCGCCAAAAGAATTCTCGGACTGCCTTGATCTACATCTGACGCCGTCATGTATTAACTTTTTCCAGGCCGTCACGTATTTTACTCTTGACGCTCTTCCTTGTGACGCCTTCATATCTGTACTGGGCCGTCATGAAATTTACTCTTGAAGCCGTCAAATTGTTGCTCTTGACGCCGTCACCTACTGTTCCCAGCTTGGAAAATTAAGTCTCTGGCGTTTTCTTCACTTTTATGCTCCAAAAACGTCTGAATTGCTTCCTTTTCCAGATTTCTCTCCCAAAGTACCTAAAATCACAAAAGGAACGATTTAGGGCAATATTTGATCAAATAAATTCAATTCTGGGTTTAAATGACCCCCTAAAAGTGGTTCATTTTTCGCCTCATCATATACCCTTACACTTGAGATTTGCTTGTCCTCAAGCAAATACGCTTTTATTCTACTCAAAATACAAGTTAGAGGTCATTTAACACTAATATAAAAGTAATTACAACAAATAATCGTTCCACTAAAGACCAAAGACAAGCACGGAGGTCATATACTAGCACCTCACAAATAGTGTTTAGATACTCACATCTCTCGGGTGTAATAAAGTATAAATTACAATATGGAAACGGAAGATATCTCTCACTACCTGTCATAGCAAAATAGATTACCATAGGCTTGGGAAAGGATCAAACCTCCACCACATGGCGTAAGCACCTAGGATAAACTATCAAAGAGGTCTTTTAAAGGGTTGTAACGTTAGGTGTAGGGATATGAAATACACGGTTTTGTTGGATGAAGGCAGTCTTTACTGGTGGCGAGTTAACAATCTTGGTCAATTACATGTACAATATGGCGTTGCTAAGCCAAGACTAGACTCGACTTAAGCAAATAAATGAAAAATAACAAAAACATAAAATAAACATAGAATGAAACGGGATGGTAGTCCGTATGTTTTTTCTCTTTTCTTTTTCTATTTTTTTTCTTTTTCTTGATTTTTTTTCGATATTTTTTTCTTACACTCTTACCCTACCATCCAAAATAATACATCATAGGGAATGGAAATTCCCTTACACTTGAATTTTTACATACTTTACAATAAATTAATCTAATGACTCGAATTAAGAAAATCAAAACACTTGGAGCACTTTTAAGATTAACGCACATATGGGGGTAATAAAATGATGTTCTTACCCATTACTCCATAAATTAAGTACTTTACCCATGAGTCCCAATCGTCCCAAAACAATATGTACAAGGATGTGACTCGACTTAGCAACCATGTAATCAATTAGATAGTTAACTTAGGGTTTAACAAATAACAATAATGCACTAAAAATGAGCGCATACACGGAAGGCTAAGGCGATTTGGGTGTACATTTAAGTGGGGTGTAACAAATTCTTCCTTTAAGTAAAGTGCTTAAAGTTAGAAACGAAAAGATAGGCTCAGAGGGGTGTACTAGGGGTTTCATGTACTAAAAATGAGTACAACGCTAAGGTGTGAGAAAATTAGATGACTTAACTAGCCAAGTAATATGACTTAAATGGTCAAGTAATCATGATACGGGTTTAACACAAGGGTGATCCTAATGCCTCTTATTATGTAGTAAATCCTACTACACGAATGTAGTCTCACTAGCGGTCTCGGGATGCATCACTAACGCAAGTTCTAGAATCTAAATGCTACCGGTACACTCATAAGCACTAATAGTAAATGCTTTTCCTATCAAATCTAAAGGTGAACCTCACATATTTGGGTGGAAAATTTTTCTGAATGGTACGGTTATGTGCTAGTCATACAATCTCCTATCCATGAGACGCTTGCTATGGCTAAAGTTTCACTCCTAAATGTTGTAAAAAATTTTAAATTTGGCGCTAAAATTGCATTAGCAAGTATTTCTCATAGTTTTATTACACATCAACTATTAAACAAAACAAACTCAAGCGAAAGTGTATTTGTAAGGTATCATCATTTTACCCTCCCCTTACACTTAAGATGAACATTGTCCCCAATGTTCAAGTAAAGAATGTAAAAGTGAAATAAGTAAAATAAATGAAATCAAATACTCCCCTGATTCGCTCGGTATGGATAATAAGATAGCCAGGTTAAATCTTCCTCCAAGAAAATGAACAATCAAAGCTTCCTTTCCAGAAAAATAAATCATCTTATTGTCATACATAACCTGTAAATCCTGAGAAAACAGACAAAGCAACCTCGCATAAAATCGGCGGCAATCTACATAAGTTACTAAATCCTAGAAAACAAAATAAGATATAATGCTTGTGGAATGAAGTTTGCAGATTTCCTGGAGATTATAAAACTTACTAATTCAACAAAAACTTTAAAATTCCGTTAGAAAAACAAAACTGGTAAAATTTTTAGATTTTTACACGTGACGCCGTCAAGAGTAAACTCGTGACGCCGTCAGAAGTGACCTGCAGAAATTCTTATGTTAAGTTTCCGGAAAATTTCTGGAAAAACTTGGTCCTACTTCCTGGAAAATCCCGCAAAACTTCATTATGACTCAATACAAGCATTTGACTCTAACAAATACGAATATACATGTCCATTTAATATTGTGGAGAATCATGATCGGTTTGTTTCTTAAAAACATGTTTGGGGTTTCCCCTTACACTTATCTTTTGCAAAAATACTTTTGGGTGAAGTTAAGACTAGGCCAAACAACAAAGTAAAGTATTTCCACTATTTAGTTTAGAAACATGATCTACCAACAATAAAAATAAAGCATGCATACTGAAGCAAATAACAAACAAACAAACAAAATAAAATCACACAAAGCATGGGTTGCCTCCCAAGAAGCGTTTTTCTTTATTTACGAGTCTTGTAGCTAGACTCAAGGTCATGGGTTACTACGTGACCTCATCCCTTGAGATGATGTACCCCATGTAGTTGTGATCATTACTATTGTGGTGGTAGTGCTTCAACCTGTCGATACTTGCAATCACCTCTCCACCTACTTTACTTCTCAGGTTAGCCATCCCATCTTGGCTCACGCCTTCAATTGTGAAAGGCCCATACCACCAAGGACTTGGTTTATCGGGTGGTATTGTTGTTTCCAAGTGTCTTAAGAGTACCAAGTTCCCCTCCTCAAATGGTACATGACTTTCTGCTGGTTGAGTATGTTCGAATTTGACCTGAACCTTATTGCTTTTGCTTCTTTCATATTTAGCCTCCTTGTAGCTTTTGATTCTTGCCTCCCATGCAAGAATTTTATTCTGAACACGAATGGGTGTCATGTCAATGTTGTTTTTGAGCTTTCTCCAACTCAAATTCTCACGCCCACTTCGCGGAGTCATGGGGAAGCTAATCTTTCTTTTTCCAGATTTAAGCTCAATTTTCCTGCCTTCATACTTAATGACAGCCCTAGCGGTGGCGAGGAATGGTGCCCCAAGGATTATTGGCATGCATCCATCTCCCTTATCATCGATGATCATAAAATCAACGGGGTACGTGAATCCTGCGACATTAACTAATACATCTTCTGCGATTCCTAGGGGGTATACGTACGAGTGTCCAGTGAGGGACAACCTAACATGAGTAGGGGCTGGCATTTTTGACGTTAGTTGGATGTAAATAGTTAGGGGCATAAGATTTACTTCCGATCCTTGGTCGGCGAAAGCACTAAGATATTTCAAATCCCCGATGCTAGTTGGTATTTCAAAGTTCCCACACGCTATCTGCTTAGTAGCCACTTTTTGTACCAATAGCCTCTCGAATATTGACCCCCCAGGTAACGTATCATACTCATCTTTTCCCTTTTCCTCTTTCTCAGAACCCTGTTTGGAAGGTTGGTTACGCCCGTCACCCTTAATCCAATTTGTTATGGTGTTTTCGTTTATATCATGTTTCAGGTAGTGACTCAAGGGTTGGGATTTTGGTAGCTTATCTAAGGTCTGTTTAGTAGAGGCTTCTACCTTCTCGTCATCCTTGCAGACAATTGTGATGGAATTAACAAATTGGGTAGTGGGGGTGACGCTTTCCTTCCTTAGTAGCATTCTCTCGGGGGTTCTCTGGTTGGCATACTCCTCCAATAGACTCATCATCTCATTCATTTTCTCTTGCATCTCCTCTTTTTGCTTATAAACTGCTTCCTCGAATCTAGCAAGCTGATCTGAATGAGTTGCTATATATTCTCTCATCCTAGCTTCAAACTCTGAGCTAAGCTCCCCGGGAGGGGAATAAGGTGGGGCATAGTTTTGAAAAGTCACGACATTTTCTCTAGAGGGTGACTCTGATAATGGTGTCAGAGTCGGTTTCGGGATAGAATTGACAGTAGCCCATCTAGGACTTAAAGGTCTCCTTTGCCTTTCCTCAAAATAGTCAACTTTTGCCTCGAGTTTGCATAGGAGTTCATCGGGGATTTCGGTGGTTCCTCCAGATGTTGAGACTGCATTGATGGCCACTTTTATTGTATGATTAAACTCCCACATCTCTTGATTATCGGCGGCGAGCTCCTCAATAATTGCCCAGGACTCCTCGGCGTTCTTATCACGCAGTTTACCTCCCGCGGCCCTATCGATTGTGCGTTTAGTGTGATAGTCAACATGGTCGTAGAAAATCTGAACTAATAACCAAAGGTTTATACCATGATGAGGGACCTTATGGAGGAGATCCTTAAAACGGGCCCATGCTTCGTAGAAAGTTTCACCCTGATGTTGTTCAAACATCAAAATGTCATTTCTAAGCATTGTAGTCTTCCCCGGTGGGAAGAATTGAGTAAGGAAGCGATTGGTGAGATTATCCCGTGTGGTGATGGATCCCGCGGGTAAACGCTCAAGCCATTGACTAGCTTGATCCCGTAGAGAGAATTGAAATAGGCGTAATCGGGTTGTCTCTATAGTTTCAACATCTAGGTATATGGAATCTACGATTTTTAGGAAGTCCTTAAGATGTTGGTTTGGATCTTCGGAACGAAGTCCATGGAATGCACATCCGCTTTGCACCAACCGGATGGTGTCGGATCGCAAGGGGGTCACATTAGCTCCGGCGAGCTCAATGGTGTTTCGGTAGCCTTGGTGGCTAGGTCGGGAATACTCTCCTAAGGTTCGGGGCCTAAGAGGTTCTAGTAGTGGGCTTTGTTGTGGTGGGATGACGGGTTCAAAGATATTCTCATCGTCCATGATGTCGGGTGGTGAAAAGTTACGAACAAAAACACAAAGAAATAAGATAGACTAAAGAAAACCTAAAAATAAAAATAAAATCTTACTAGAAAGGAATCTAGCAAGTAGACTTAATAAAAAGAAATTCTAACCTAGACAATAACTATTACCCAGGCTGCGGCGCCAAAAACTTGATGCGTGGGAATTGCACCAGGCTTTACCTCTCAAGGGATCTCGAGAAGCTTACAACCCCCACCAGGCAGTGTACCTGATCGTTGTAGTATAGTATAGTGACAAGTACCAGGGGATTGATCGTTCAGCTAGGAATAGTGTCGCTAGGATTAGAAAACCTAAATACTAGTTCTAGAGATGAGGGATGATTATTTTTTGTATTTTTATATTTTTTAGAAAGTAAGTAAATATCTCGGGTTTGAAGGATTTGGGCGGAATTAGTTGCTAATCAACTAACCCAATACTAAAGATGCAATTAAAATAAAATACTAGAAATGAAAATAAAACTAAATTAAACTAAGGTTGTGAGCAATAAGTGGAGAAATGTGTTTACTTAGATTTCACTACTCCCTAGATATCTTTTACACGTTAATTACTTGTTATAGTTGCGTGGATGACGGATTATATTCCTTAATACCATTCATGGGGTGGCGCACTTAACTCCCCAATCCTATGAGTGCCTACTTCACTCCTATGTCGAGCCGGCTAAGAAGCTCCTAACATGGGATCATTAGAATTTACTCATGCATTAAATACAACCAATAAAACCTAGTACACATCGGTTCATGTTTCCTAAGACGTTCAAGCATGTTACCATTTGGAGATCTGCCAGTTTTCTTATGCCTAACATCGAAATCATTCATCCAATACAACCATAAAAAAGTAATCAACACATAATCAACATCTAGGTTTCATTAGATCTAAGCAAACACAAGATAAATCTAGCCTAGCATGGTGGAATCAAGACAAGCACAAGATATAGACAACCAACACATAGACATATTGATTGAATTAGAAGAACACTTATCTCAATTACACATGTAAGGTTTCAAGGGCTGAAAACCCTTGAAAAACCTGTAAAAATCGTATATGGTTCGGCCTTAGGGTTTCTCCAAACTTGTTCCTCTTAATGAATGTAAATTAGAAAAATATATATAGGAAATTGAGGCTGACGGCGTCAAGACCAAATGGGTGACGTCGTCATCTCGCCGCCAAAAGAATTCTCGGACTGCCTTGATCTACATCTGACGCCGTCATGTATTAACTTTTTCCAGGCCGTCACGTATTTTACTCTTGACGCTCTTCCTTGTGACGCCTTCATTTCTGTACTGGGCCATCATGAAATTTACTCTTGGCGACGTCAAATTGTTGCTCTTGACGCCGTCACCTACTGTTCCCAGCTTGGAAAATTAAGTCTTTGGCGTTTTCTTCACTTTTATGCTCCAAAAACGTCCGAATTGCTTCCTTTTCCAGATTTCTCTCCCAAAGTACCTAAAATCACAAAAAGAATGATTTAGGGCAATATTTGATCAAATAAATTTAATTCCGGGCTTAAATAACCCCCTAAAAGTGGTTCATTTTTCGCCTCATCATCAATCGTACCTTTAATGAGAATTATGTCATTCTTTATATAGGCGCAAAATCCTTGTAGGTTTCGTGCTCCTTACGTTTCGCACGCATGGTGTTTATCCGGTCTAAGGATCTTTATCCGTAAATAGAAGATCCTTATCTAGACGATAAATAGTTTGGTTGGGCTTGGGTCTACGTGAGCCCAATCCCTTTGATAATGCGGCCCAAGTCATTGTTATAACAACCCACTCATGGTGGGTTTGGGCCTTAGTGATGTTTATCATTTTGGGCTCGTGGCTCAAATATAGACTATACGTCATCACATACCGTATGAAATAGATTTGTGCTGTAAATATTATGGGATAATTAGAAATTGCTGTTTAAAAAGAAAAAAGAAAAGAAAAAAAAAAAAAAAAAAAAAAAAAAAAAACATTATATTTAAAGCCAGTAGTCCTTAATTGCCAAATATGCTTACAAATGCTTGATGCCAAACATACCCAATGTTTGTTAAAAAAAATAAAAAAATAATAATAAAAATAAAAATATTACATGTTCGAGAAACAAAAAAATTTATGGATCGAGCATGGTACATGAATGGCCGATCTTTTATATGCTCGATCGTGGATTTAAACTTCAACTTAGTAGATTGTTAGTTAATCTCTAATAAAATACTTAAGAGATTTCCATACATACCGATCTTTTATATGCTCATTATTATTCGATTACAGTAGAAATATTATTGGAGTTAGGGGTGTAAATGAGTCGAATCGAGTAGAATTTTTGCAGAGTTCGACTCGACTTGCTAATATTTTGTTTGGCCCGAGCTTGGCTAGAAAAGCTCAATTTATTTCCAATAGTATGTTAATTTCAATCACTATAATTAAAACAAAAGATAAGATTTAAATTCGACCTTGAATTCGGCATAAAAAACTTGATATATTTATAAATTTATATATAAACCCTTATAATATAAATAATACATTTATAAAACAATTATAGAGGAGAGTTATATTAAATACTAAACTTTTCTTACATACTAAGGGACTCATCCCCACCATTTATCTAAAAATAAATCAACGGTTGAGATTAAAAACATTTTAATATTTCACCAATTTTTTATAATTTAAATATTTCTTAAACCGTTAATCGTTAAGCGAAAATAATTACACCATCGCGACGAGCATTTTATTATCTTTCTATAGACGGGCAATTTGATATACTTTCGACATAAAAAAAAAAAAAAAAAAAAAAAAATCATTTTTTACGTTTTTTTGTGGCCGAAAAAATCATATCATATATAATTTTTTCGGGCACGAAAAAAAAACGTGAAAAAAACGAAAAAAAAATTTGTCGAAAATATAACAAAGTGCCTATCTATAGAAAGATAATTAAATGCTCGCCGTAACGGTATATTTTTTTTTAGTTTAACGATTAACGGTTTGAAAGATATTAATATTTGAAAAAAAAGGATGAAAGTGGGTTTTTTAAATTGTTGGGATTAATCTCATCTATTAGATCAAATAAAGATGGAGGGAAGATGGGGGTGAAGATTAGTCCCTTGATATGTAAAAAAAGTTTGCTCCTTAAATGATCTTAAATCAACAATTATATTATTTAAAAGCTCGAAAAGTTTAATAATATATAACTCAAGTCGAGCCAGTATAAGCTCGAGTTCAACTGATTAAAATTTTGAACTAGTTTTCCGGGCTTGAACTTGAGCTCGAGACTCGATAAAGCTCGGCTAGTATAAACTCGATTCGAGTTTTTGCTTGAGTTTAGGATAGTAGGGTAAAATGATAATTGATCTTCTACTATATTATATGTATAATACTTTTTTAATAATAGATACATTTAGTTAATAGTAATTTATATATTTGGATATAGTTCAAAGGATATAGTTTATAGTTGTAAATTTATGAGGACATTAATGTAACTAGCTGGGTATTCGGACGTTGCGACGAGATATTCGTGTAACCAATAATCCACAATAACATACAATTGAAGCATTACAATCATCTTTATACATTATAGTAGTACACACACAATGTATCGAAACCAAAAAAGGAAAACCAATGATGGTTGTGTTTTGGTACACGGTAATAGTGATGACACGTCATAATTGATGATAATGTGAAGACAAAAAAATTGTCAATTCTTATTATTGCAAAAACATCGTAATTGACTTTACTATCTCAAGCACCCTCTAAAATAAATTTTATTATTTTTTCATGGTCCTTTTTTATACTAAAATAAACAACTTAATGTGAATTTAAAATTGTGTAACCGAAAGTTAATAATGGTTATTTACTAATTATCTTTAAAAAATTTCGGTTACAATCATTTATATTGTTAATTACATAAATAAGTTACTCGCTCCGTCTAAAAAAGGGAGTCTACAAACAAAAAATATATAAATTATAATATGTGTAATTAATGCTAGTTTTGATTTATAAAATAATTATTTTTACTCTCATAGTTAATATAGAAACAAAAAGTGAGTAATTACGGCCAGTTTGGTTTGGGGTTATGGAATAAAAGAAAGGAATCTTTTAAGAAAATAATTGTTTGGTTGCTATAAATAATGACAATCATCGTAAAAATGTGTCAGGAAAACCATAGAAACGATACCATATAAAATATGTGGGATTCTTCTCTCTCTTCATAATTATTATATTGGCTGTCAATTTTTTCTTCCTCTTTTCACATGATATTTTACTATAATTTATTATTCAAATGATATTATATATAATATAAAATTAAAAAATTATATATAATAATATATATAATAATATATTTTATCTCTCCTACTTTTCTCCCAAACCTTTCCTAAATCTTTCAAACCTTTTCAAAATCTAAATCTAATTCCAATCCCACTTGCGAACCAAACGCACCCTTAATGCAAGTTTTGATTAGAAGGGTAAAATAGGAAAATTAGTCATAGTTACTGTGCATATATAAAAAATGGACACTTATTTTGGGACAAAAATAAATAGTAACGTGAAAACTATTTTTGGACGGTGGGAGTACAATTTAAAGATTATGTCGGTTACTAATATTATTATTCGACAAAATTTTTTTATGATAAGCAAATATGTAAATTGAATTTTTAAGCATTACTATTTAGGAAAAGACCTAAATATTTTATAGACAAATATAGAAGTATAAATATTGAAGTTTTGTTAAGTTACCGATGAAATTCTTTACTGTATTTTATATTTCAATGATAATGGGTTAACCCAATACTACTATTAATATAATAACCTAGAAAAGTAGGGCCTCTTGTTAGTAACAATACCAGTTGCCACATTCGTATAAATGTTATATGAATTTTGACTCGTGAAATGTTTTTGTTTGTAAGGACGTTAAATGACATATGGCAAACCTATATTAAATGGGCCGAACAAGTAACAAATTGGTTTTGCTTCAACTTGATGAGCAACATGGACCCAAAATTGAAAGTGAATAGAATTTGAAACAAACAAAAAAAAAAGAAAAAAAAAAAAAGGCAAGACTCTTCCATTTGATAAAAAGATACTCCAATTAATTTGCACACGTTGGTGTACAAACTGGCAAAACAGAACATAAGTATAATACAAGTATCTAGTACATGTAGGGGTGTCATATGGGTTATCGGGTCGGATTTGAGCCTTATCGGGTCGGGTTTTATCGGGTTTTCAAAAAAAAAATTTGACCCGCAACCCGACCCTATAAGGAATCGGGTTATCGGGTTTGGGTCTATCGGGTTGTCGGGTTTATCGGGTTGTGCTTATCGGGTTATCGGGTTAGACGTATTATCAGTCACAAAGTAATAAAAAAGATAGATCAGTATGTATATAAAACATGTTGGATGAGTTGGTATTTCAAGTTTTCACTACTAATATTAATATAACATGCTAACTGATGTAATATCAGTTTGTATTTCACCATTTCACCATATCAGTAAACATTTTCACTAATTGACCAATTAACCATTTCACCATTATAACGTGGTAACTGGTAAGCATGAAAAAATAGAGTAGTATATACAAAACCATAGATTCATCAATTCACCATTTCACCATTAATGTATCCAATACAGTATCTAGTAGCTAGCAATTCCTTTTCACAAAAGATATATCAGTAGCTAGCAATTCCTTTTCACAAAAGATATATCATTTCACTACATACCTACATTAGCTTGCAAATCCATTCAAAAATATACATTCAAATACAGTAGCTACATGCCTACATTCTTCATTCTTCATTTCATTACAAAAGCTTGCAAAGTCAATTCTTTTTCACAAAAGATTCCATTACAGTAGCTTCATTCTTCATTCTTCAACATTCATTCTTTAATCTTGTTTAGAACTAGCACCTTCTTGCTCCATCAACTCTACATAAATTGATATCAAGATAAGCAATGAAAGATAAAATGTCTACATTTCATAAATATTAAAGATAAAATAAACATACCTTTTTCCATTTGTGCTATTATATCCAAGTCTTCAGCTTTTTCCGGATTAAAGCTGATACGAAGCCAATCTTGAGTGCAAATTAGGCATTCAATCGTCTTGTCACCCAAAGAACTTCTATATGAATCCAACACTCGCCCACTAGTGCTAAATACCGACTCGGAAGCCACCGTTGAGATTGGAATGGCTAACAAATCTCTAGCCATTAAAGAAAGAATAGGAAATCTTGGGCTATTTACTTTCCACCATTGCAAAATATCAAAATGCACATTCTTGTCAAATGGTTCAAGAGTTTCACCAACATACCTATCCAATTCACTACTTGATGAACTAGACGATGGACCATTTTTCATCCTACTTCTCAACATATCTCCATGATCAGGTTCATCGCTAATGTTGGTTGTCCTTCGCCTTTTAGCTGATGTTGAAGAAGAAGTAGTAGAAGATGGAGCATGAACTCGCACATATTCTTCATAAAAAAGCTTCATTTCAGTTTCAATGTAAGCAACTTTTTTCGTCACAACCGATATTCCTTCCCTTCCATAGTGATCATCCACAATAACATGCAAAAATTCATACTTGTTCCTTGGATCTAGTATAAATGCAAAGTACACCAACATGTTCATATTTTCCACCTCACAATAGTATTTGTCAAATTTCAGTTTCATCACCTTTGCAATATCATAAAGATGTAAATCAACAGGTGGTTCATTATGAATATCACAATCAAGTTGCTTTCTTAATAGAGCACGGATAGTGGCTAATTCATTGACAAGTGTATGTGATGTCACATACTTTGTCCCGGAAATTCTCAAAGTAATCTCATAAAACGTTTTTAAGAAATGACACAACTTTTTGGCTTTAGTCCAATCATCCGTTGTCGGAACCGAATGACCTTTACTCCTAAGATAATTACCAAACTCCACCTCTTCTATATCATACCTAGCAAAAGCATCTTCATATACATGAGCGCTTTCCAACATATGGTACGTCGAGTTCCACCTAGTTGGACAATCAAGTACCAAACTTGTAAAACCCAAAAATTTTGAGCAAATTAAATACCCAAAATACTCCTCAAATTTAAAATTTTAAAGATATGTTAAATAAAACACCTCGTTCTGATTTTAACCTACGTATTTAATTCGTTAATATTTAAACCATATATTTTGCTCCATTTGAATTTTAACCTAAAGTATAGAATAAATAATATTTTATTAAAAGTATATATATAATTAACGTTACATAAATTCAATCCTAAACTAAATAGTCATGTCTTAAGATTTTCCTAAAACTAAAATCCGAATATGGCTAATTCCTTTATACGTGTCTTTTGGTCCCCTAATTCTAATATGAACCGACTTTTTGCCTAGCCCTTCTTTTTTTTTTCCTTAGTCATGTGGAATAAAGATAAGAACAACCATATAATCTTTCCACAAAATAAAAAGATTTCATTGCCTCCTTAACCTAATCACAATACACGGTTATACCAAGTTTTAAACGCGTTTTGCCCTATTTTCTCATAAGCCGCATAGTTGTTTTCTCTCCATCCTTTGTACACCGAACCAAGAACCAGATAACACACATAAGGTTAACAAGTTACAAAACCCTAAAAACACAATACCACCAAATCGGCAGCCAATTATTCTCATGGTTCTATCAAGAAATATGAAGGTCCTAACGGGTGGTATTCGAGTCCTGTTTTCCGGTGCTAAGTTTCAGTTGGCAAGGTGTTGCTCAAGTACGTTCGAGTGCAGATGGTGGTGTGTACGTGAATGATTCGTCGGCGTGACGATTGGGTACCTTGGTTCCATAAGGTTCTGGTTTGGTTTTGGTCTCACGTTCCGCTCGTTCCTTCGTTCTAGAGGTACCCTCCATTCGTTCCGTTTCGAAACCAATTTATATTAAATGAATTCGATTAATGTATAATAAGAATCTAAACGATGAATTTCGTTATTAAGATAATATGTATGAAATATGTGTCGCATGAATTCATGCATGAATACGCTAATATGTTATTGGTTAATGTCGGTTCTATGGGCTGTTTTAGTGTCACGAGTACCAGCTTTCGTCAATCTAAATAAAACTTTAAACAAACTCTAAAAGTTTGACGTAAATGATTATGAATGAGGCATTATGAAGTTACAAACTCTAAAAGTCGAAATTATTTCCGTTTTGAAAATTGGATCAGTGACGCATGCGTCAATATTTAGTTCTATGTTATTTCGAATCAGATGTCATATATTTTTAAAAGAAAAACAATAAACAACTCATGTGTATATAATTACATAGGTTGATTTTGTATGTAATAACAAGAATTCATTAACACGTCAACCACATGCAATTCATGAGTATTTTTTTTAAGTCGATTTGGCTCGCTAATATTGTTTTTTTTTGTCACAACTTTATTTCGTCTATTTTGGTGTCTCGCGGGATCAGTTTTGGCTGAGAGGGGTATGGGTTTTTGGTTTAGTTTTCGCTCGCAGGATTAATGCACGAGGGGTGTTTGTTCGGCTTATTTTTTTTAACAAAAAGAGAAGTGTTTGTCTCGGTATATTTTAACAAGAGGGTGTCATGGACTTGTTTGTTTTCGAAATAATAAAATGTTAGGTCGTTGCGGCATAAATATTAATATTGTGGGTATGTTAATAAAATATATAAAATTTTAATGATGGGGTCCAAAATTTATTATCTTAATATAAATTTATTAAAATAAACTTTAAAATAATTTTATTTGACTTTTTAATATTTAATTTTGATAATTTACATTTTAGACCCTAAACTTATAATAATAACGGTATAGAACCTAAACTATTATATTGGTCATTTTAACTTTAAATATTATTAATTGTCCATTATCACCTTAAGGTATAAAATTATTAAATACGGAAACTCACTAATTTGAGAAACTTACTATTTTTAGAAAGTTACTAGTTTTGGAAAGCTGATATAAATGGAAAGTTACAAAAAAATGGAAAGCCGACTAAAACGAGTAATATTATTTAAAATAAGTTATTAATAATTAGCCGATCATTAATTCGTGTAGATTTGCTGAATAAGGAGTGACTTCCTATTCCTACGTTATGATATGGTTTCGTTGGCGGATTCAGGTACAGATATTCTATCCCTTCTCAGTAGGGACATCTCATGACTTTGATCCTTTGACTTTGATTCGTTTGCTATGATATAATTCGTTTGATATTATCCTTTGTTATCCATTATGTTATGATGATCTGATTACTATCTCACTGATATGAGATTCTGTTGATATATTCTGATTGATATGCTATGATTGCTTTGTTTATGGATAGCTCTGTTCTGATATGTATGTTTGTATGCCCGAGTTTTTATTCTACTCATGGAGGTACCATGGGCGTGTCATCGAGGCACCGGTGGCATGACACTATCTGGGGCGGTGTGATTAGTCCCCGGCGTTCCCTTCTGTTATGATATGATTATGTGCACACTTATGGCCATTCTGTTATATATATGCATAGTCTTGCACTTGTATATGTATTCTGTTTCAGGGAGCGTATGGATGCATCCTAGGATTTGTATGATATGATGTGATTTGGCTTAGTGACTGGCTGTACGTGCCTTGTACCCCTTTCACTTCTGGTACAATGGAGTCTGCAGCTCCTTGTACAACTTATGAATTGACGGATATATGATTATGTGATTAGACCTATTCGAGTGTCTCTGGTAGGTCGGCTCGTGGCTTTCCTTGTTTCTTTATGTCTATTCGAGTGACTCTGGTAGACATGCCTTTGTTGATACGTGCTCTTGATTCTCTTATGATTTGTTTATGCTTGATATATCTATGATGCTTCGTTTTCCTTTGACTCATGATATTGTTCCGTTGATCTTGATCTCTTGCTCATTTGACAGATGACATTCTTTTCAGAAGGAGTTTATGTTTCCTTTTCCTATGCTTATTTACGTTTCGTTTATCCGTTTGTTTTGCTATATATCTGTTCACTGGGCTTTTTAAGCTCAGCCGCATTTTCCTTTCCTGCGGCAGGTTTTAGGTTGGAAGCTGGGTTTGGGTGAAGAGAGAGCATAGGAGCTTTAGTGGACTACCCCATGGACTAGAAGCCCATTACATCTGGACTAGTTTTTGACTTGGATTAGATTAGAGTTTGTTTAGTTTGTATTTTCTTTTCTTTTATAGTTTTAGTATTTCTTTTGTACTTTTATATTTTTCCCTTGTAACCTTTTGTTTTAAGTCTTCCGCTTGCGTTGTATGCTTTGTATGCTTTGATATGTCACCATACTGTAGCGCTCCGGACCCATGTCGGGTTGGGGTGTTACAATTATGGTATCAGAGCTAAGGCTGCGACTTGTAGTACATAAATTATGGCCTGTGAGTTTTGGACCCTTAGGTTTGCCCCTTAGAAGCTTTAGGAATAAATTTGGAAGGTTTTGCCTTAAGTTTCTCCCCTTAAGAGCTTTATTATGACCGGTGAGGATTGGGTAGATATACGATCAGACGTTGGTTTTCTTGCTTCCGTTTTACCCTGACTAAAGCCTTTGCTTTTCGTTAAGCTCTTACAAGATCTATCGTTTCAGAGACTTAGAAGACTTATCAGGATTTGCGACATGTGTTTAGGATGCCTTTAGACTTCGTAGTATGCCTTGTAGGTTCTTTCTCTTCAGTTATCCTTTTGAACTTCGATTCTTGATTCGCTTGACATTCGTTTAGATGCCTTTCGTTCGTTCAGATATTCGTGTATTTATGAATCCTACGTGTTCGACACATTCTATGACTTCTACTTGCTTTTGATCCTTTCTTCATTGTTGACTTTTGAGCTTACCTATTCTACCCCTATTATCGTTTCGTGACCTTTTCATCGTGTATATTCGATTTGCCTGATGCGTTCTGGAGATATTTGGAGACGATTTCGTGGTGCTAATTTGTTTACGTTGGAGATGTTTGATTCGTTGTTATTCTGGATTTAGATTTGTTGCCTGAGTATTTTGATGATGACGACTGTCATTTTATGTTTGTCACCTTTGACGTTTTGTGAAGTTCATGATTCTTAACCTGATAATCGTTTATGATCATCTTTGTTTTGAAACCTCGTGCGTTAATCCCTTATGGTTGTGTAGATACTTCATTGATGAGACTCGCCTCGTAAGTTATTCGATTTGTTTGGAACGTTCGCTTTGTATCTTTGTGTATTTTTGTTTTATTCGTGGAGGAGAATGATGATAGTATAAGGTTGTTGATTGATTTTTGGAGGCTGAATCATGTCATGTTTTGTGTGAAGAGCGAGATATTCTTAGAAATTTCTTTTCGTATTCTTTGTGATCTCTATGAGCGTTGTGATGCCAATTGTATTGGCTACTACTACGACTACTCCTATAAAATTGATAAATCGTGCCTTTCATGAATACTAGGACAAATTGTCATAATATGACATATTAATGTGTTCAGAGACGAAAGAGAAACACGAGAATCATCTTCGTTTTCGGTGTTGAATTTCTACGATGGAAGGAAGCAGTTTGAAGTGAAGCACACAGATCTATCAACTCTATTTATCTTAGTTGTACTAATATGTATAGAGTCTTGAAGCTGGAGCTGGACGGGATGGTATGAAGACGGTGGTGACTACATCAAAGATTTCCACACATAGGAAGAGAAACAACACAAGTAGAGTTGCAGTGGAGCATCGACTAGGATGGCTTGCATGGAAGATTGGCGGAGATTTCTTTCGACAGGAGATTTTCAAGCTACATGATACGCCTACAATGATCGTGACAGAGAATCGCATTTCAATTCACACTTTCAGAAGAGGTGCAGAAGAGTTTGACATTTTAACATTTGGAGAAGTTTGGGTTCGCAACGCGATAGATCTTGGATTTGTTCTTATCCGTAAGATTATTCTATCTCTTCGTTTATACCTTTGATATGTTTCGATACTCTGATTCGTGATTTGGAACGTCAATGTGAATATGTTACCCATCTCTTTATGAGATTATGGATATGTTTGATGATTTGTTTGGTACTCCTTCGATTCTTGGCAAGTTTCTTTATTCGTTCAGACTTCAGTTGGAGTTAATGAAGGTTTATCGTTTAGTTCTACCGCTATGTTTGCTTTATAGGTTTATGTGTTTCATGTATCTCCTTGTAGGATTCCAACCAGCATCTATCATCTGTCATTTGCTATGTATTTGTTTCGCATTCGTTGGATCAGATTTGTTACGATTTGTGTTATGTGGAGAGCCTGGGGCTATCCAAGTTGGTCGGGATCGAGTCATGAGAAAATATTCTATTTGTGAAAATTCTATTGGAAGAACCTCTCCGAGCGAGAGGTTAATTGTGATGTTCTTTGGTAATTTGCTACGTCTCTGTCTATCTTTTGCGACTTCAATTTTCGAGGACGAAAATTTTCTTTTTAGAGAGGAAGAATTGTAAAACCCAAAAATTTTGAGCAAATTAAATACCCAAAATACTCCTCAAATTTAAAATTTTAAAGATATGTTAAATAAAACACCTCGTTCTGATTTTAACCTACGTATTTAATTCGTTAATATTTAAACCATATATTTTGCTCCATTTGAATTTTAACCTAAAGTATAGAATAAATAATATTTTATTAAAAGTATATATATAATTAACGTTACATAAATTCAATCCTAAACTAAATAGTCATGTCTTAAGATTTTCCTAAAACTAAAATCCGAATATGGCTAATTCCTTTATACGTGTCTTTTGGTCCCCTAATTCTAATATGAACCGACTTTTTGCCTAGCCCTTCTTTTTTTTTTCCTTAGTCATGTGGAATAAAGATAAGAACAACCATATAATCTTTCCACAAAATAAAAAGATTTCATTGCCTCCTTAACCTAATCACAATACACGGTTATACCAAGTTTTAAACGCGTTTTGCCCTATTTTCTCATAAGCCGCATAGTTGTTTTCTCTCCATCCTTTGTACACCGAACCAAGAACCAGATAACACACATAAGGTTAACAAGTTACAAAACCCTAAAAACACAATACCACCAAATCGGCAGCCAATTATTCTCATGGTTCTATCAAGAAATATGAAGGTCCTAACGGGTGGTATTCGAGTCCTGTTTTCCGGTGCTAAGTTTCAGTTGGCAAGGTGTTGCTCAAGTACGTTCGAGTGCAGATGGTGGTGTGTACGTGAATGATTCGTCGGCGTGACGATTGGGTACCTTGGTTCCATAAGGTTCTGGTTTGGTTTTGGTCTCACGTTCCGCTCGTTCCTTCGTTCTAGAGGTACCCTCCATTCGTTCCGTTTCGAAACCAATTTATATTAAATGAATTCGATTAATGTATAATAAGAATCTAAACGATGAATTTCGTTATTAAGATAATATGTATGAAATATGTGTCGCATGAATTCATGCATGAATACGCTAATATGTTATTGGTTAATGTCGGTTCTATGGGCTGTTTTAGTGTCACGAGTACCAGCTTTCGTCAATCTAAATAAAACTTTAAACAAACTCTAAAAGTTTGACGTAAATGATTATGAATGAGGCATTATGAAGTTACAAACTCTAAAAGTCGAAATTATTTCCGTTTTGAAAATTGGATCAGTGACGCATGCGTCAATATTTAGTTCTATGTTATTTCGAATCAGATGTCATATATTTTTAAAAGAAAAACAATAAACAACTCATGTGTATATAATTACATAGGTTGATTTTGTATGTAATAACAAGAATTCATTAACACGTCAACCACATGCAATTCATGAGTATTTTTTTTAAGTCGATTTGGCTCGCTAATATTGTTTTTTTTTGTCACAACTTTATTTCGTCTATTTTGGTGTCTCGCGGGATCAGTTTTGGCTGAGAGGGGTATGGGTTTTTGGTTTAGTTTTCGCTCGCAGGATTAATGCACGAGGGGTGTTTGTTCGGCTTATTTTTTTTAACAAAAAGAGAAGTGTTTGTCTCGGTATATTTTAACAAGAGGGTGTCATGGACTTGTTTGTTTTCGAAATAATAAAATGTTAGGTCGTTGCGGCATAAATATTAATATTGTGGGTATGTTAATAAAATATATAAAATTTTAATGATGGGGTCCAAAATTTATTATCTTAATATAAATTTATTAAAATAAACTTTAAAATAATTTTATTTGACTTTTTAATATTTAATTTTGATAATTTACATTTTAGACCCTAAACTTATAATAATAACGGTATAGAACCTAAACTATTATATTGGTCATTTTAACTTTAAATATTATTAATTGTCCATTATCACCTTAAGGTATAAAATTATTAAATACGGAAACTCACTAATTTGAGAAACTTACTATTTTTAGAAAGTTACTAGTTTTGGAAAGCTGATATAAATGGAAAGTTACAAAAAAATGGAAAGCCGACTAAAACGAGTAATATTATTTAAAATAAGTTATTAATAATTAGCCGATCATTAATTCGTGTAGATTTGCTGAATAAGGAGTGACTTCCTATTCCTACGTTATGATATGGTTTCGTTGGCGGATTCAGGTACAGATATTCTATCCCTTCTCAGTAGGGACATCTCATGACTTTGATCCTTTGACTTTGATTCGTTTGCTATGATATAATTCGTTTGATATTATCCTTTGTTATCCATTATGTTATGATGATCTGATTACTATCTCACTGATATGAGATTCTGTTGATATATTCTGATTGATATGCTATGATTGCTTTGTTTATGGATAGCTCTGTTCTGATATGTATGTTTGTATGCCCGAGTTTTTATTCTACTCATGGAGGTACCATGGGCGTGTCATCGAGGCACCGGTGGCATGACACTATCTGGGGCGGTGTGATTAGTCCCCGGCGTTCCCTTCTGTTATGATATGATTATGTGCACACTTATGGCCATTCTGTTATATATATGCATAGTCTTGCACTTGTATATGTATTCTGTTTCAGGGAGCGTATGGATGCATCCTAGGATTTGTATGATATGATGTGATTTGGCTTAGTGACTGGCTGTACGTGCCTTGTACCCCTTTCACTTCTGGTACAATGGAGTCTGCAGCTCCTTGTACAACTTATGAATTGACGGATATATGATTATGTGATTAGACCTATTCGAGTGTCTCTGGTAGGTCGGCTCGTGGCTTTCCTTGTTTCTTTATGTCTATTCGAGTGACTCTGGTAGACATGCCTTTGTTGATACGTGCTCTTGATTCTCTTATGATTTGTTTATGCTTGATATATCTATGATGCTTCGTTTTCCTTTGACTCATGATATTGTTCCGTTGATCTTGATCTCTTGCTCATTTGACAGATGACATTCTTTTCAGAAGGAGTTTATGTTTCCTTTTCCTATGCTTATTTACGTTTCGTTTATCCGTTTGTTTTGCTATATATCTGTTCACTGGGCTTTTTAAGCTCAGCCGCATTTTCCTTTCCTGCGGCAGGTTTTAGGTTGGAAGCTGGGTTTGGGTGAAGAGAGAGCATAGGAGCTTTAGTGGACTACCCCATGGACTAGAAGCCCATTACATCTGGACTAGTTTTTGACTTGGATTAGATTAGAGTTTGTTTAGTTTGTATTTTCTTTTCTTTTATAGTTTTAGTATTTCTTTTGTACTTTTATATTTTTCCCTTGTAACCTTTTGTTTTAAGTCTTCCGCTTGCGTTGTATGCTTTGTATGCTTTGATATGTCACCATACTGTAGTGCTCCGGACCCATGTCGGGTTGAGGTGTTACAAAACTCTTTGTGCTATCACATCTAGCACTTTGGGCACATTTAGTGAATTTTTCAATTCTAGAACCTGATTTTTTTATCCACTTAACAGCACATCTAATACCTTCAATCGACTTATTGACTTTTTTCATACCATCTTGCACAATAAGATTGATAACATGAGCAGCACATCTAATATGTATCCATTTTCCTCTTAACAAACAATTAGAATTTTTCTCAAGTATCATTTTCATAAAATCAATTGCACCATCATTTGCGCTAGCGTTATCAACTGAGATAGACAAAATATTATCAAATTCCCACTCATTCAAACAACTTTCTATCCCCTTTCCTATGTTCTTCTTAGTCTTACCACTCTTAACCTCCACCGGTGGCTCATCAGAAATTTCAATCGAACTTGAAGACATCTAGCAAACTAACAAAGTAACCAGTAGCAATAGTCAAAAAATAATTACAACACTAAATTTTTTTAGTAGTATATGTAATTTAACATTGGGAATACTAAATAATGCAACAATTGGTGGATTCCAAATTATGTAGCATAACGTCACTTAGATACTATCATACTAATCTTAACATACAACAAAAGATGAAACAATTACCTTTTCTTGAATGATACTAAATAATGCACTGTTGGAACTTGGAATAAGAAACAATGATCAAAAGTCTAAACCATTTGTGGGGAGAGTTTGTGTTTGGAAATTGTGAAAATGAACCGTATATGATCAGTAGGTACATTAGGGCAAGTACAAATGGTATTATCTCTTAAGTGGGCTTTTTTTTTTACTAATTGCGTATGATAAATGGGCTTTTGTTAAGTAATTAAAAGATGCAACCTTAATATATAATGTGTCTTATCGGGTTAGCGGGTTAACCCGATAACCCGATAACAAACTTGCAAAGACCCTAACCCGACCCGATAAGGTTATCGGGTCTATCGGGTTGACCCGATAACCCCGATAAGATATATTGGACCCGACTCAACCCGACCCTATAATGTCTTATCGGGTTCGGGTCGGGTTCGGGTCGGGTCGGGTTGACCCGTATGACACCCCTAAGTACATGAGTGATATGTATAAATAAAAAACAAAAGTGCGCAAATCATCTCTCTTAGCAAAAAGTATTGATAACATGAAATACCAACTGTGTATGGTGAACATTAAATGTGAAAATTATAACGCTGAGACTTGAGAGTAGGTTTCGTGAATGATGAGACCAACAAATATGTAACTTAACAAGTTTACTTGTAAAATACGAATTGGATGACGTTCAATACTTGCAGTTATATAAACTGCTGTCTACTGTACTAAATATCAAAATCTAAGAATTTTTGTAATGTTTAATTTCATTAGTCATTACTAACTAGTTTATAGCATTTGATTACAACAAATTTCGTATTTCAAACGATAAGTGAACCAATAACTTGATAATGATTCCCCGAATAGCCTAACCGGATGGATTTAATTTCCATTCAAATCAAACCATGCACATCATATTCTTCTAAGAAATAAATTCTTAAGATCAAGGGTCAAATTAAATGGTTAATACATCTCTAGAAGTAGAAGCCACCTCTAAGATTATAAATATCTCCCCTATCTAGGTTTAATATTCAACAAATACTGTATAATAAACCAAACCAACAAGTATCGTTTTTCTTTACAAAGTTGTAGATCAATTTACATCTGAAATCCTATCAAAAAGATGAAAGGAGGATGGCATGGATACCTAGCATAAAGCATGCATGGCTAGTTTAAGCACTTTGAAGTGGATTAAATGGGCGGATTCTGATCAAAACTTCTTAAAGAAGGTAACGCGAACCTCCATGGAAGATGCTTTAACGTGTAATCATTTGACTTCTTTTGATGATGACCAGGCAGTGTGGCCGGTTCCTGCTAGCGTTGAACGGATTCAAAGCCGACAAAGATTTCTGAGTAGCTACAAGTTTAGTACTAATGATGAAGAAAGAAAGATGATTCAGAGGATTAAGGAATTCGTGATGAAGAAGAAATATTACTTGCATAAGAAGTTAAGGATGGTTAGGTTATCGATTGTGAGATTTATCAAAACCAATTGAAGTGAGATTGCTGCCATCTTAGTGATGCTTTTAAGTATTGTTCAGGTGTATCGGGCTAAGCATCAACATTTGATTGAAATCTAGAGGTTAGGATAAATTGCAACTCTATTGTGCACGTAGAGAAATAAATGGTCGCTTATCTTTTTGTTCGAAACCCTACAAAATGTCTTTTTCAGATGCGTTTATTACTGACGTCTGGAATACGTGGCTAATATAGTTAATAGCGGCGGCAAAGAGGGTGTGCAAGAGCGCCATCGCACAGGCCCCATAATCTAAAGGACCTTACTTTGTGTATTTATGCTATATATACAAATGCATATTCTTTGTAAATCTCATTAGTTTAACTAGTTATAATATCTGTGCACGTACAGGGTTTTTAAATTTCTTTTTAGTTATTTATTATTATCGATTAAGAAATGAATCATTTAACATGTTTCAAATGATTTTACTTGGTGGACTAAAAATAAAAAACCATATGTATATATGCTATACTCTACTTATTATTTTAGGAGAATGTTTTTGGATTAAAAATAATATTTTATTATTCAAGCAAAATCACATGATGATACTTGATTTGAATAAGATGTTAGTGATATATGCTTTTAGTTTTTCTAACCCGTGCTATTAATTTACGATGTGTTTGTCATTGTTGTATTTCTCTTACTTATATTTTCGTTAATACGTAGCATATTTAGATAGAATTGAAATTGATTTACTTCGTCGATTATTAATAACCATCATACCATGTATACCAATGTACCTTTTTATTTGAAAAATTGTATTTTCATAAATTTGTGCTATTTAATTCTCATGTTTGATTATAAAATTACCAAATTAACATAGATGCTTACGCTATACCTTCTTTATTACATAAAAAAGAAACAAAAAAAAAGATGTAATGATAGAATACGTTTATGTATAAGGTATAAGAATAAATTTTCTCGGAGACCGAACTATATAAGTAAATTATTATTACTTGCATAAGTAAATTATAATGCATGAAAAAAAAAAAAAAAAAAAAAAAAAAAAGACAAAGAGTACATTCGCAAGTCTTTTAGGATTGTTTGAATCCTTACCGACCTTTCACTTTAGTGCAACTTTCTTCCCAGTTAGCCTAAATCATCAAGGTAAAAGACACCCATATTTTAGACCGATGGTTGACACCCATAGTATTATCAATGACAACAAACACCTGCTAAGTTTCATTAACTCATTCAAAGACACCCACTAAGAATTCCTACCATAAAATTCCTCATATAGTCACTAAAACACATCTTTGGTACATTAAAATACATTCATGTATTATCTAATCAGCAACTCAACTTAATTATACATTCATATCTTGAGCAGGCGTAGAAAATCCTTCCACGACAATCATGTGTTGATACTTAATCCTCCTCTAAAAAAATGCACACAACAAATTGCATTACATTTTAGTCACTAAAACACATCTTTGGTACATTAAAATACATTCATGTATTATCTAATCAGCAACTCAACTTAATTATACATTCATATCTTGAGCAGGCGTAGAAAATCCTTCCACGACAATCATGTGTTGATACTTAATCCTCCTCTAAAAAAATGCACACAACAAATTGCATTACATTTTAGTGTGTGGGATAAGATCATGAAACTACAAACACCACTAACATTTTGCATTATAGTGAGGATAACAACAAAGTTAGTCCTAACATCAAATAAGAAAATTTCAGATTAGAACTAAAGGGGTGTTTGGTTATGCTTATTAAAGATGCTTATTGGCTTATGCAATTATTATAACACAATAAGGTTATGATAAAGCTTTAGGGGGCATTTGGTTGGGGTAAATTCAAGATAATTGAGGGGATTTGAAATTAAAATTGCTTCAATTGTCTTGTTTGGTTCACAATAAATATGTGGGCCCAAGAATTTTATTTGCATGAATGAGGCTAAAAGTGAGTCATTTTAATTTCCTTCCACATGAAAAGCATTTACATTTGTTTAGAATTTTAAATAGCACAATTTATATATCTTGAAACAAACGTCCCCTTAAGCTTTTTTGAGAAGTTTAATAAAAAACCTCTGAACTCACAACTAATTCTATCATAGCTTAGTGTGTTTATAGTAAAAATAAAAATATTAAGTGTAGAAGTTTTCAATAAAATATTAAAAAAAAAAAGTTACTAAAAGTTGATGTGTAAAAAAAAATAATAAAATAAAATAAAAAAAGTTAAACCATCAAAAAGGTTACTAAAAACTATCAGTCAGATAAGGCATAAGTCAAAGTTCTGTTGAGGTATCTTTCGAATTCTATTCAGAAGCAAAAAGAGGTTAACACATAAATCATAAGTATAGAAGAATGGTTGTATCTCACATCCGTGATTACCAACTTAATAACATTATCGCAATATAGTAACGTAATAACTTGATTAAAAACTATATATAATTGCTTTATAATTCTCATATACATATTTTTAATTCCTTTACAATAGCCAACTATTAAGTTTTTCTTTTTTGGATGAAACATCACGTCAATGAATAAAGTTAGATTATCACCTACGTATTTTTTTTTTTTTTTTTTTTTGATTTAGGAGGTGATTGTTATCAAATAAGGATTGTGATGCGTGCATTTTTTTTATAATTTAAGGAGAACATCTTCTAAATTAAACAGTGACTACAATGACTATCTAACCCATTTTTTTTAATTAGCTTTGTATAACATTTTTTAACTATTAGACATGTTGAGGTTAAGGTTGATGTTGTTGTTTAACTTTAACTATTGATATCACGTTGTACAAATGTGCGAGTTTAGTAGCACATAATGAGCGTTGATAAAGTTAAAATATGCTTCATAAAGTTTTTAAAAACTAATACTAATACTCATGTAATTTTAAACAAAGTTAATATTATAAAGTATAGGGGGTATAAAGTGTAGGGGGTTTGATACGTGAGAATCGCACCAGGCTTTACCTCTCAAGGGATCTTGAGAAGCTTACAACCCCCACCAGGTAGTGTACCTGATCGTTGTAGTATAGTATAGTGACAAGTACCGGAGGATTGATCGTTCAGCTATGAATAGTGTCGCTAGGATTAGAAAACCTAATTACTAGTGCTAAAGATGACGGAAGATTATTTTTGTGTTTTTATATTTTTTAGAAAGCAAATTAAAATCTCGGGTTTGAAGGATTTGGGCGGAATTAGTTGCTAATCAACTAACCCAATACTAAGAATGCAATTAAAATAAAATACTAGAAATGAAAATAAAACTAAATTAACTAAGGTTGTGAGCAATAAGTGGAGAAAATGTGTTTACTTAGATTTCACTACTCCCTAGACATCTTTTACACGTTAATTACTTGTTATAGTTGCGTGGATGACGGATTGTATTCCTTAATACCATTCATGGGGTGGCGCACTTACTTCCCCAATCCTATGAGTGCCTACTTCACTCCTATGTCGAGCCGGCTAAGAAGCTCCTAACATGGGATCATTAGAATTTACTCATGCATTAAATACAACCAATAAAACCTAGTGCACGTCAGTTCATGTTTCCTAAGACGTTCAAGCATGTTACCATTTGGAGATCTGCCAGTTTTCTTAAGCCTAACATCGAAATCATTCATCCAATACAACCATAAACAAGTAATCAACACATAATTAACATCTAGGTTTCATTAGATCTAAGCAAACACAAGATAGATCTAGCCTAGCATGGTGGAATCAAGACAAGAACAAGATATAGACAACCAACACATAGACATATTGATTGAATTAAAAGAATACTTATCTCAATTACACTTGTAAGGTTTCAAGGGCTGAAAACCCTTGAAAAACCTGTGAAAATCGTATTAGGTTCGGCCTTAGGGTTTCTCCAAAACTTCCTCTCTTAATGTGTAAAAATTAGAAAACTATATATAGGAAATAGGGTCTGACGGCGTCAAGACCAAATTGGTGACGCCGTCATCTCGCCGCCAAAATACTTCTCGGACTGCCTTGATCTACTTCTAACGCCGTCAAGTGTTGTGTGTTTCCAGGCCGTCATGCATTTTACTCTTGACGCCCTTCCTTGTGACGCCGTCAATTCTGTACTGGGTCGTCATGGAAATTACTCTTGACGCCGTCACCTACTGTTCCCAGCTTGGAAAATTGAGACTTTGCCGTTTTCTACTCTTTTATGCTCCAAAAACGTCCAAAATGCCTTTTTTCCAGATTTCACTCCCAAAGTACCTAAAATCACAAAAGGAACGATTTAGGGCAATATTTGATCAAATAAATTCAATTCCGGGCTTAAATGACCCCCTAAAAGTGGTTCATTTTTCGCCTCATCATATACCCTTACACTTGAGATTTGCTTGTCCTCAAGCAAATGCGCTTTTATTCTACTCAAAATACAAGTTAGGGGTCATTTAACACTAATATAAAAGTAATTACAACAAATAATCGTTCCACTAAAGACCAATAGACAAGCACGGAGGTCATACACAAGCACCTCACAAATAGTGTTTAGATACTCACATCTCTCGGGTGTAATAAAGTATAAATTACAATATGGAAACGGAAGATATCTCTCACTACCTGTCATAGCAAAATAGATTACCATAGGCTTGGGAAAGGATCAAACCTCAACCACATGGCGTAAGCACCTAGGATAAACTATCAAAGTGGTCTTTTAAAGGGTTGTAACGTTAGGTGTAGGGATATGAAATACACAGTTTTGTTGGATAAAGGCAGTCTTTACTGGTGGCGAGTTAACAATCTTGGTTAATTACATGTACAATATGGCGTTGCTAAGCCAAGACTAGACTCGACTTAAGCTAATAAATCAAAAATAACAAAAACATAAAATGAACATAGAATAAAAAGGGATGGTAGTCCGTATGTTTTTTTCTCTTTTATTTTTTTTCTATTTTTTTTTTCTTTTTCTTGTTTTTTCGATTTTTTTTTTTTTTTTTTTTTTTTTTTGCATACACTCTTACCCTACCATCCAAAATAATACATCATAGGGAATGAACATTCCCCTTACACTTGAATCTTTACATACTTTACAATAAACTAATCTAATGACTCGAATTAAGAAAATCAAAACACTTGGAGCACTTTTAAGATTAACGTACGTATGGGGGCAATAATTGATGTTCTTCTCCATTACTCCATAAAATAAGTACTTTACCCATGAGTCCCAATCGTCCCAAAACAATATGTACAAGGATATGACTCAACTTAGCAACCATGTAATCAATTAGATAGTTAACTTAGGGTTTAACAAATAACAATAATGCACTAAAAATGAGCGCATACACGGAAGGCTAAGGCGATTTAGTTGTACATTTAAGTGGGGTGTAACAAATTCTTCCTTTAAGTAAGATGCTTAAAGTTAGAAATGAAAAGATAGGCTCGGAGGGGTGTACTAGGGGTTTTGTGTACTAAAAATGAGTACAACGCTAAAGGTGTGGGAAAAATTAATTGACTTAAGTAGTCAAGTAATATGACTTAAATGGTCAAGAAATTATAATACGGGTTCAACACAAGGGTGAACCTAATGCCTCTTATCATGTAGTAAATCCTATTACACGAATGTAGTCTCACTAGCGGTCTCGGGATGCATCACTAATGCAAGTTCTAGAATCTAAATGCTACCGGTACACTCATAAGCACTAATAGTAAATGCTTTTCCTATCAAATCTAAAGGCGAACCTCACATATTTGGGTGAAAATTTTTTCTGAAAGTACGGTTATGTGCTAGTCATACAATCTCCTATCCATGATACGCTTGCTATGGCTAAAGTTTCACTCCTAAATGTTGTAAAAAATTTTAAATTTGGCGCTAAAATTGCACTAACAAGTGTTTCTCATAGTTTTATTACACATATACCATTAAACAAAGCAAACTCAAGCGAAAGTGTATTTGTAATGTATCATCATTTTACCTTCCCCTTACATTTAAGATGAACACTGTCCCCAATGTTCAAGTAAAGAACGTAAAAGTGAAATAAGTAAAACAAATGAAATCAAATACTCCCCTGATTCGCTCGGTATGGATAATAAGGTGGCCAGGTTAAATCTTCCTCCAAGAAAATGAACAATCAAAGCTTCCCTTCCAGAAAAATCATCTTCTTGTCATACATAACCTGTAAATCCTGAGAAAATAGACAAGACAACCTCGCATAAAATCGGCGGCATCCTATATAAGTTACTAAATCCTAGAAAACAAAGTAAGATATAATGCTTGTGGAATGAAGTTTGCAGATTTCCTGGAGATTATAAAACTTAATAATTCACAAAAACTTTAAGATTCCGTTAGAAAAACAAAACCGGTAAAATTTCCAGATTTTTACCCGTGACGCCGTCAAGAGTTAACTCGTGACGCCGTCAGGATTGACCTGCAGAAATTCTTATGTTAAGTTTCCAGAAAATTTTTGGAAAAACTTGGTCCTACTTCCTGGAAAATCCTGCAAAACTTCATTATGACTCAATACAAGCATTTGACTCTAACAAATACGAATACACATGTTCATTTAATATTGTGGAGGATCATGATCTGCTTGTTTCTTAAAAACATATTTGGGGTTTCCCCTTACACTTATCTTTTGCAAAAATACCTTTAGGTGGAGTTAAGACTAGGCCAAAACAACAAAGTAAAGTATTTCCACTATTTAGTTTAGAAACATGATCTATCAACAATAAAAATAAAGCACGCATACGGAAGCAAATAACAAACAAACAAAATAAAATCACACAAAGCATGGGTTGCCTCCCAAGAAGCGCTTTTCTTTATTTACGAGTCTTGTAGCTAGACTCAAGGTCATGGGTTACTACGTGACCTCATCATTGGTTTCACTCTCTAGGTCGTCTTCTAAACCAGTTTTGTATTCCGGACCTAGTTGCAAGCATTCTTTGTAGAAACCAAGCATCCTACTCTTCACATACTCTACTCCTCTACGTCTATCCTCATCATTCCTATAATAAGCCGCTTGCTTGTGTTCCTTTTCGAAGTTAGAGAGAAGACGGTATTGCTCAATCTTGTAGGGCATTTGGTAAGCAACCTCATCATTCTCTTCCTTGAATCTAACTATACCTAGAGTCGGATCATAACTCATCCTAGTGGCATCAACAAATGGTTTTCCGAATATTATTTGGCTTAGGCAAGCATCAATCACCGGACGAGTGTCCTCTACTATCATAAAATCTATCTCATAAGTGAGATTGCCTATAATCACATGCAATCCCTTCACTCTTCCTGCAAAATTACTTATCAAATTCTTATTGGGCATCATCCTAAAATAAAGTTGCTTCTTCATTACCCAATTGTAATAAGTCCTAGTCATGATGTTTACGGGAGATCTAGGATCGATGTAAGCTTTCCATATATGCATATGCCCAATGTTGCATGGTATGTTAATGTTAGAGGGGTCTCCCATTTTGATAAGGGGTGTGCCAAGGATATATGGTCTCTCGGGACTATCGAATAAATCCTTATGGTATTCCCATTCTTCCTTGGTGCGCATCTTATCAAAGTACTTTTCTTTAGACTCTACTTCCTCTAATTCTTCCCCCTATTAATCTCAACTTCCCTACTCTCATTCCTAATCTCGGTTTCAACTCTAACTTCATCCTTGTCACTCTCTTCTATTTCCTTATCTATTGGCTTAATGGTGACAACATTGACAAAGTAGACATGTTTAGATGATGAGAGGTCCTTAATTTGGATTCCGTTATTGGTGTCCCTAGTGTTCTTCCTAGGTGTAGTTAACGCTTGGTTGTTGAGGGCTTTCAACAAGTTGTCTATCTTATTGGTCATCTCCGTTTGTTGTTGGTTGGATTCGGTTTCAAACCTAGCTATGCGGGCTTCTTGAGATGCCATGAACTTGGACATCAATCCTTCAAGATTGTTGGTACTACCATAGTTGTTAGAAGGATTGTTGTTGAAAGTACGGTTGGAGGGTGGACCGTTTGCTTGGTAACGATTAGGAGGATTGGATGAATTGGGTTGATTTTGTTTCCACCTAAGGTTTGGGTGATTTTTCCAAGAGGGGTTGTATGAATCACCGTAAGGGTTTGGCTCGGTCTTGAAAGTGTACCACTTATCTCCCGCTTCGTCGGTACGCGAGGATGCGTAGTCCGCAAAAGCTGTTCCGGGGAGTTCCACACAATCACGAGTGTCATGGGGACCACTACATAATTCGCATGAAGAAGTGATTTTGTTCACTTGGCTTGAAGGCTTAGGAGCTTCGTAAGATTTCATGAGAAACTTGACTTGGTCTTCAAGTTCCATGATCCTACGGTCGGGAGTGCTAGAGTTGTTCAAAGGCAAAGATATTGCCTTGACTGTTTTGTTCAAATCACGGGGATCATTCCAGCTTTCGTTGTCATAGAGAGCAAGATCTTCTATGAGTTCCCATGATTGTTCCGCACTTAGATCACGTAGCTTACCACCGGCCGATTGGTCAATGGCTCACCTCGTGGAGAGATCGATATGGTCATAAAAGATTTGGACTTGGAGCCAAAGATCTATGCCATGATGAGGGACTTTTTGGAGTAAGTCCTTGAAACGAGTCCATGCTTCATAAAGAGATTCATTTTGACGTTGTTGGAACATCAAGATGTCAGTTCTAAGCTTGGTAGTTCTCCCCGGTGTGAAAAATTGAGCAAGAAAACGAGTGGTGAGATCATCCCATGTGGTGATGGATCCCGCGGGAAACGCTCAAGCCACTGACTAGCTTGATCCCGTAGAGAGAATTGGAATAGGCGTAATCGGGTTGTCTCTCTAGTTGGAACATCTAGGTCTATGGAATCTGTGATTTTAAGGAAGTCCTTAAGATGTTGATTTGGATCTTCAGAACGAAGTCCATGGAATGCACATCCGCTTTGCACCAACCGGATGGTGTCGGATTGCAAGGGGGTCACATTGGCTCCGGTGAGCTCAATGGTGTTTTGGTAGCCTTGGTGGCTAGGTCGGGAATACTCTCCTAAGGTTCGGGGCCTAAGGGGTTCTCGTGGTGGGTTTTGTTGTGGTTTGATGACGGGTTCAAAGATGTTCCCGTTGTCCATGATGTCGGGTGGTGAAGAGTTACGAACAAAGACACAAAGAATTAAGATAGACTAAAGAAACCTAAAAATAAAAATAAAATCTTACTAGAAAGGAATCTAGCAAGTAGACATAATAAAAAGAAATTCTAACCTAGACAATAACTATTCCCCGGGCTGCAGTGCCAAAAACTTGATACGTGGGAATCGCACCAGGCTTTACCTCTCAAGGGATCTTGAGAAGCTTACAACCCCCACCAGGCAGTGTACCTGATCGTTGTAGTATAGTATAGTGACAAGTACCGGGGGATTGATCGTTTAGCTAGGAATAGTGTCGCTAGGATTAGAAAACCTAATTACTAGTGCTAAAGATGACGGAAGATTATTTTTGTGTTTTTATATTTTTTAGAAAGCAAATTAAAATCTCGGGTTTGAAGGATTTGGGCAGAATTAGTTGCTAATCAACTAACCCAATACTAAGAATGCAATTAAAATAAAATACTAGAAATGAAAATAAAACTAAATTAACTAAGGTTGTGAGCAATAAGTGGAGAAAATGTGTTTACTTAGATTTCACTACTCCCTAGACATCTTTTACATGTTAATTACTTGTTATAGTTGCGTGGATGACGGATTGTATTCCTTAATACCATTCATGGGGTGGCGCACTTACTTCCCCAATCCTATGAGTGCCTACTTCACTCCTATGTCGAGCCGGCTAAGAAGCTCCTAACATGGGATCATTAGAATTTACTCATGCATTAAATACAACCAATAAAATCTAGTGCACGTCAGTTCATGTTTCCTAAGACGTTCAAGCATGTTACCATTTGGAGATCTGCCAGTTTTCTTAAGCCTAACATCGAAATCATTCATCCAATACAACCATAAACAAGTAATCAACACATAATTAACATCTAGGTTTCATTAGATCTAAGCAAACACAAGATAGATCTAGCCTAGCATGGTGGAATCAAGACAAAAACAAGATATAGACAACCAACACATAGACATATTGATTGAATTAAAAGAATACTTATCTCAATTACACTTGTAAGGTTTCAAGGGCTGAAAACCCTTGAAAAACCTGTGAAAATCGTATTAGGTTCGGCCTTAGGGTTTCTCCAAAACTTCCTCTCTTAATGTGTGAAAATTAGAAAACTATATATATGAAATAGGGTCTGACGGCGTCAAAACCAAATTGGTGACGCCGTCATCTCGCCGCCAAAATACTCCTCGGACTGCCTTGATCTACTTCTGACGCCATCAAGTGTTGTGTGTTTCCAGGCCGTCATCGATTTTACTCTTGACGCCCTTCCTTGTGACGCCGTCAATTCTGTACTAGGTCGTCATGGAAATTACTCTTGACGCCGTCAAGATTTTCTTCTTGACGCCGTCACCTACTGTTCCCAGCTTGGAAAATTGAGACTTTGTCGTTTTCTTTACTTTTATACTCCAAAAATGTCCAAAATGCATTTTTTTCCAGATTTCACTCCCAAAGTACCTAAAATCACAAAAGGAACGATTTAGGGCAATATTTGATCAAATAAATTTAATTCCGGGCTTAAATGACCCCCTAAAAGTGGTTCATTTTTCGCCTCATCAGGGTTATTTTTTTTTTTATTTTTTTTTAATTTTTTTTTCCGAAAGTTATTAAAAAATATGAAAACTTGTAATTTTACGCTTATCTCTATATAATTTATTTAAAATTCAACCACCAAAGTTTTGTTAATTACTTCCTCTTTGTTTAAGTTTTTGTTTTCATAAATTTAACAGCTATATTTTTATGCATTTTTTTTCTTAAACAAATTTCTTCACCAAATTTATTAAGTTTGACCAAAATCAATTTAATTTTGACTTTTTATTGACCAATCATATTGCTCGATTTCGCTTATGTGGCAAAATCGAGCTTTCCTATTGGTCTAATTTTTTTTCAATAAGAAGGGTTTTACAAAAACATTCCGAAATGATGTAATTCTTTTATTATATAAAAGATACAACTCATCTTGTCACAATAAATAAAGCGTCATTATGGAGTTTTATTATAAGAAATTGTTATAAATGAACACCTTTATATACAAACCTTTAAGTTTTCTTTTTTTAGTTTGATGGAGACTCTTTTAATTTTCGCTTCACCCGGAGCCTCTAAATTCATTTGCAGGCCCTGATAGTTAAGAATGGCCATGTAACTGATGTTTTTCGGATGGCTATCCTCGCAATTTTTTATTTTATTTTATTTTATTTCGTAGCAAACAAAGTTTAGTTTGATTCATTTAGGTTCTTTGATTTGTTTGTACAAGGCCATTGTTTCAAAAATCATTTTCAGAAATCAAAATGCAAAATTAAACAAACCACATATTTTTTAGGCCAATTAACTTAGTACACCATCGGCAAAGATCGGATTTTGTAAACATATATCAGCTTAAGAAAAAATTTGATCAGTTGCTAGTTATGATATAAAAGGGTTTTCCTTTTCTGCTTAATGACTATTATTTTCTTTTATAGGAGAGGCTCATAAAAACGTTTTATAGTTTGATAGCAGCGTGAATATGGAGGAAGAATCTTCCGGTTTTTTATTATATCTTCTACACAAAAATATACATGAATTTATACAGGGGAATTGATAACAAACTATTCTACCTTGGGCCTTAATTCTCGGCTCTAATAATATCTATACTATAATTAACACAAATCTTATCTATTTTAGATATTGCTCTCGTTAACACTCCCCCTCAAGGTGGAGAATGTATATCCAACATTCCCAGCTTGACAAGAGAGCACTCGAACACTCTCCCACACACTGCTTTCATTAACATATCCGCCAGTTGATCTTCTGAGCTTACATGTGGTAATTCTATTGTTTTTCGCTCCAGGTGGTCCTTCAAGAATGCCTGTCAACCTCAACATGCTTAGTCCTGTCATGTTGAACAAGATTATTGGCTATCTTCACAGCTGATTCATTATCACAATAAAGTTTAATAGGGCTAGCTAGAGATACACCAATGTCTCGAAGAATTCGCTTTATCCATAATTGTTCGCATGCACCATTCACCATTCCTCTATACTTAACTTCTGTGCTTGATCTTGAGACCACCTTTTGTTTCTTACTTCTCCAAGTAACCAAATTTCCTCCAACAAAAGTGACATACCCTGAAGTAGATTTACTATCTGTTCGGTCACCTGCCCATTCTGCATCAGTGTATCCCTTCAAACTACGGTCTTGATTCTTCCCAAAAAACAACCCTTTCCTAGGAGTAGCTTTAAGATATCTAAGAATTCGATATACTGCCTTCATATGTTCTTTACTAGGAGCATGTATGAATCTGCTGACAACACTCACAGCATATGCAATGTCGGGCCTCGTGTGAGACAAGTAAATAAGTTTTCCAACAAGCTTTTGGTATCTCTCTTTATTAGTTGGGACTTGATCCGGTAATATGGCCAGACGATGATTTGTTTCAATCGGTGTGTCGATGGGCTTACAATCAAGCATCCCAGTTTCTGCTAACAGGTCTAGTATATATTTTCGCTGGCACATATTGATTCCAATTTTTGATCTTGATACTTCAATACCCAAGAAATACTTAAGCTCACCCAAGTACTTTAACTCGAATTCAGTAGCAAGTCTTGCTTGAAGTTTAGCTATTTCTTCATCATCATTACCTGTTACCACAATATCATCTACGTATACTACAAGCGCTGTAATTTTCTTTTTTTCATTTTTAACAAACAAGGTATGGTCTGTAACACTTTGTTTGTATCCAATCTTCTTCATAAACGCCGAAAACCTACCAAACCAAACTCGAGGTGATTGTTTCAGCCCATACAACGCCTTTTTTAGCTTACAAACTTTCCCATTGAAATTCATACCCGGTGGAGCCTCCATTTAGACTTCTTCATCTAGATACCCGTTTAGAAACGCGTTTTTTACATCAAATTGTCTCAAGGGCCAGTTACTCACTTAACCGCTATGGAAAATAACACTTGATGAGGCGAAAAATGAACCATTTTTAAGGGGTCATTTAAGCCCGAATTCGAATTTATTTGATCAAATATTACCCTAAATCGTTCCTTTTGTCATTTTAGGTACTTTTGGAGTGAAATATGGAAAAGGAAGCATTTTGGACATTTTTAAAGCATAAAAGTGAAGAAAACGGCAAAGTCTTAATTTTCATTGCTGGGAACAGTATCTGGCGGCGTCACAAGCTTCCACATGATGGCGTCAAGAGTAATACAAGAGGTGGAAGTAGATGATACACATGACGATCTAGAAAGTTTTGTACATAGGAGATGACGGTGTCACCCAAGGCCGTCATGGTCCAAGTATTAGTGCGGCCCAGAACAAAATCACACATGACGGCGTCAAAAGTGGATCAAGGCAATCCGATTTCATTATGGGCGACGATTTGACGGCGTCACATGTTTACACATGACGTCGTCACCCTGTATAATCTATATATAGTTTTCCAAATTTCATTCGTTGGTGTGCAACTTTGAGGGAGAAACCCTAGGTCGAATTTTTCTAGCTTTTTCAAGGGTTTCAACCCTTTGAACTTTTCATGTCAATTTGAGATAAGTACTCTTTCAATTCAATCAATATGTCTATGTGTTTCTTGAATATATCTTACACTTTTCTTAAATTTAACATGCTAGGCTAGATCTCTTTTATGTTTGCTTAGATGTAGTGAAACCTAGATGTTAATTATGGGTTGATTGTTTGTTTATAATTGTTACGGATGATTGTATTCGATGTTAGGCTTAAGAAAACTGGCAGACTTCCATTGGTAACATGCTTGAACGTCTTAAGAAAAATGATCAGAGGTGTACTATGATTTTTGGTTGTATTTAATGCGTAGGAGAATTCTAATGATCCCATGTTAGGAGCTTCTAACGGCTCGACATAGGAGTGACGTAGGATCCTATAGAGTTAGGGAATATTGTACACGGCCCTACGACTAGTATTAAGGAATATGACCCGTCATCCATGCAATTGTAACAAACTATCAACCTGTAAAAGATATCTAGGGAGTAATGAAAACTAAGTAAACACAACTTTCCCCATCATTGTTTACACCACTAGTATAATTAGATTTATTTTCATTTCTGTTATTTTATTTTGATTGCATCTTTAGTTATTGGGTTAGTTGGCTAGCAACTAATTCCGCCCACTCTTCCAAAACCCGAGATTTTAATTGCTTTTATAAAAATATAAAAATACAAAAAGAATCATCCCTCACCTCTAGACCTAGTTTTTAGGCTTTCTAATCCTAGCGACACTATTCCTGAGTTGAACGATCATTCCTCCGGTACTTGTCACTATACTATACTACAACGATCAGGTACACTGCCTGGTGGGGGTTGTAAGCTTCTTGAGATCCCTCGAGAGGTAAAGCCTGGTGCGATTCCCATGTATCAAGTTTTTGGTGCCGCAGCCCGGGGAATAGTTATTGTCTAGGTTAGGATTTCTTTTTTATTAGGTCTACTTGCTAGATTCCTTTCTAGTAAGGTTTTATTTTATTTTTATAGGTTTCTTTAGTCTATCTTTTCTTTGTGTCTTTGTTCGTAAAAACCTTTTCATTGACTATTCCGTTTGCCATTATGGAGAACGCGAATCCACCATACTACCAACCACAAAATTCACCCACTCCAAATGACATCTTGATGTTTAAACAACATGAAGATGAACCTATCTATGATGCATGGGCTCGTTTTAAATATTTACTCCGAAAAGTCCCTCATCATAATTTTGATTTGTGGTCCCAAATTGAAATATTTTACCATCGTGTCGACCACTATACCAAAATGGACATTGACCATGCCGCAGATGGGGACCTTTGGGGATTAAGTGATGATGAAGCCTGGGAAACCATAGAGAATTATGCCATACGTGCAAAAAAAAATGGACAACCCAACAAATGTTGTTACAGATCAATTGATAGCAAGTTTGAGGGAACAAGCAAGAAGTTTGTTTGGGGATAATATAGATAAGATACCTAGGTATACGGAGTGGTTTGATTTCACCATAATACAAGCTGAGCACATTGGTAATCTTGATAAGATGGAGGATAGAGTAAAAAATCTAAGCCCACCAAGTACCCCACAAGTCCTACCATCATTTGAGGCATACACACCGCCTGTGACTTATCCAGATGAAGTAGAAAATACTTTAGGAATCCCAATTGAGGTAGAACCTTTGAACCAAACACAACTAGAGGATATAGGTTTGAATACTTATAATGATAACCTTACTCTTAGTTCTAGGCAAGTTCCTAGTTTTGATGAACTGGAGCCTCAACCAAAACCATTACCTAATCTTCCATCCTTGGATGAAAATTTAGGAATTGAAATAGGTTCCGATCCACCCATCAAACCATATAGTCCGGGTAGTCTTAGGACAAAGGTAGTGGACTCTAAGCCTTGTAGAGAGGAAGCCAATATAGGAGTGGAAAATGACCTTACATGCTTACATCACCCATTTATAATTGATCACAAGAAACATTATGGGTTTAAACCGGGTTTATTAGGCCAAGATGGATCCCCAACTAGGAGTCTTTCGAAGTTGATAGAAAATGATCCCTTTCTAGGAGAAAATATTAATCCACCCATTAACCCGATTGAATTAGGTAAGGTTATGATGATAGGAGCACAACCCTTTGAGCATATAATTCATCCATCACTCTTTCCTCACGTGGCATACTTCCACCGAGATGGTGTGTATCACTACTTTCACCCGCACTTAATCCTAAGTGTAGGGAAAACCTCCCTTATTTCCGTTAAATAAGGGTATAGTCAGGCTCGTGACTCGAACAAAAACAAGCGCTTCTTGGGAGGCAACCCAAGTTTTATTTGTTTTAATTGTTTGTTTGTTTGTTAGTTTGATTTTATTTGTTTCCGTATGCATGTTTTATTTTTATTGTTGGTAGATCATGTTTCAACCAAAATTGTGAAAATGCTTTATTTTGTTGTTTAACTTCATCTTAACTTCATATAAAGGTATTTTGCAAAAGCTAAGTGTAAGGGGAAACCCCAAATTTGTTTCTAAGAATGAAATTGATCTTGATTCACCACAATATTAAATGAACATGTGTATTAGTACTTGCTAGAGTCAAATGCTTGTATCGAGTCATAATGATGTTTTGCAGGATTTTTCAGGAAGTAGGACATAAGTTTTTCCAGAAATTTTCCGGAAATGTAATATAAAGATTTCTGCAGGTCACTTCTGATGGCGTCAGGAGTTAACTCCTGACGGCGTCATATGTAAAATTCTGGAAATTTTGTGAGTTTTGTTTTTCTAACGGAGTCTTAAAGTTTTTGTTAATTCTTTAGTTTTATAAAATCCAGGAAATCTGCAAACATTCATTCCACAAGCATTATATCTTACATTGTTTTCTAGGATTTGTTAGTATATATAGATTGCCGCCGATTTTACGCAAGGTTGCCTTGTTTGTTTTCTCAAGTTTAACAGGTTATGTATGACAAGAAGATGATTTATTTTTCTGGAAGGGAAGCTTTGAATGTTCATTTTCTTGGAGGAAGATCTAACCTTGTTATCACACTATCCACACCGAACAAATCAGGGGAGTATTTGCTTTCGTTCTTTTACCTATTTCACTTTTACATTCTTTAATTGAACATTGGGGACAATGTTCATCCTAAGTGTAAGGGGAGGGTAAATGATGATACCTTATAGGATACAATTGCACTTGAGTTTGTTTGTTTGATGGTAGGTGTTTAATAAAACTAAGAGAAATACTTGTTAGTGTAATTTTAACGCCAAATTTAAATTTTTTTACAACATTTAGGAGTGAAACTTTAGCCTTAGCAAGCGTCTCATGGATAGGAGTTGTATGACTAGCACAAAACCGTACCATTCAGAAAAATTTTTCACCCAAATATGTGAGGTTCGCCTTTAGATTTGATAGGAAAAGCATTCATTATTAGTGCTTATAAGTGTACCGGTAGCATTTAGATTCTAGAACTTGCGTTAGTGATACATCCCGAGACCGCTAGTGAGACTACATTCGTGTGGTAGGATTTACTACATGATAAGAGGCATTAGGATCACCCTTGTGTTTAAACCCGTATCATAATTACTTGACCATTTAAGTCATATTACTTGGCTAGTAAAGTCAATTAATTTTTCCCACACCTTAGCGTTGTACTCATTTTTAGTACACGAAACCCCTAGTACACCCCTCCGAGCCTATCTTTTCGTTTCTAACTTTAAGCATCTTACTTAAAGGAAAAATTTGTTACAACCCACCCAAATGTGCAACCAAATCGCCTTAGCCTTCCGTGTATGCACTCATCTTTAGTGCATTATTGTTATATGTTTAAACCCTTAGTTAATTATCTAATTGATTACATGGTTGCTAAGTCGAGTCATATCTTGTACATATTATTTTGGGACGATTGAGACGATTGGGTAAAGTACTAATGTTATGGAGTAATGGGGAAGAACATCATTTATTACCCCCATGTGTGCGTTAATCTTAAAAGTACTCCAAGTGTTTTGATTATCATAATTTGAGTCATTAGAGTAGTTTATTGTAAAGTATGTAAAAATTCAAGTGTAAGGGGAATGTACATTCCCTATGATGTATTATTTTGGATGGTAGGGCAAGAGTGTATGCAAAAAAAAAAAAAATAAAAAAAAACAAATAATAGAAAAAGAAAAAGAAAAGATAAAAACATATGGACTACCATCCCATTTCATTTTATGTTTGTTTTATGTTCTTGTTATTTTTCATTTATTAGCTTAAGTCGAGTCTAGTCTTGGCTTAGCAACGCCATATTGTACATGTAATTAACCAAGATGATTAACTCGCCACCAGTAAATATTGCCTTTATCCAACGAAACCGTGTGTTCCATATCCCTACACCTAACGTTATAACCCTTTAAAAGACCTCTTTGATAGTTTATCATAGGTGCTTACGCCAAGTGGTGGAGATTTGATCCTTTCCCAAGCCTATGGTAATCTATTTTGCTATGACAGGTAATGAGAGATGTTTGCCATTTCCTTATTGTGATATATACTTTATTACACCCGAGAGATGTGAGTATCTAAATACTATTTGTGAGGTGCTAGTGTATGACCTCCGTGCTTGTCTTTGGTCTTTAGTGGAATGATTATTTGTTGTAATTACTTTTATATTAGTGTTAAATGACCCTAACTTGTATTTTGATTAGAATAAAAGCGCATTTGCTTGAGGACAAGCAAATCTCAAGTGTAAGGGTATTTGATGAGGCGAAAAATGAACCGTTTTTAAGCGGTCATTTAAGCCCAAATTCGAATTTATTTGATCAAATATTGCCCTAAATCGTTCCTTTTGTCATTTTAGGTACTTTTGGAGTGAAATCTGGAAAAGGAAGCATTTTGGACGTTTTTTGAGCATAAAAGTGAAGAAAATGGCAAAGTCTTAATTTTCCTTGTTGGGAACAGTACCTGACGGCGTCACAAGCTTCTACATGATGGCATCAAGAGTAATACAAGAGGTGGAAGTGGATGATATACATGACGATCAAGAAAGTTTTGTACACAGGAGATGACGGCGTCACCCAAGGCCGTCATGGTCCAACTATTAGTGTCAGCCCAAAACAAAATCACACATGATGGCGTCAAAAGTGGATCCTAGGCAATCCGATTTCATTATAGGCGGCGAGTTGACGGCGTCACATGTTTACACATGACGTCGTCACCTTGTATAATCTATATATAGTTTTCCAAATATCATTCATTGGTGTGCAACTTTGAGGGAGAAACCCTAGGTCAAATTTTTCTCAGCTTTTTCAAGGGTTTCGACCCTTTGAACTTTTCATGTTAATTTGAGATAAGTACTCTTTCAATTCAATCAATATGTCTATGTGTTGCTTGAATATATCTTACACTTGTCTTAAATTTAACATGCTAGGCTAGATCTCTTTTGTGTTTGCTTAGATGTAGTGAAACCTAGATGTTAATTATGGGTTGATTGTTTGTTTATAATTGTTATGGATGATTGTATTTGATGGTAGGCTTAAGAAAACTAACAGACTTCCATTGGTAACATGCTTGAACGTCTTAAGAAACATGATCAGAGGTGTACTATGATTTTTGGGTGTATTTAATACGTAGGAGAATTCTAATGATCCCATGTTAGGAGCTTCTAACGGCTCGACATAGGAGTGAAGTAGGATCCTATAGAGTTAGGGAATATTGTACACAGCCCTACGACTAGTATTAAGGAATATGACCCGTCATCCATGCAATTGTAACAAACTATCAACCTGTAAAAGATATCTAGGGAGTTATGAAACCTAAGTAAAGACAACTTTCCCCATCATTGTTTACACCACTAGTCTAATTAGATTTATTTTCATTTCTGTTATTTTATTTTGATTGCATCTTTAGTTATTTTTGGGTTAGTTGGCTAGCAACTAATTCTGCCCACTCTTCCAAAACCCGAGATTTTAATTGCTTTTATAAAAATATAAAAATACAAAAAGAATCATCCCTCACCTCTAGACCTAGCTTTTAGGCTTTCTAATCCTAGCGACACTATTCCTGAGTTGAACGATCAATCCCCCGGTACTTGTCACTATACTATACTACAACGATCAGGTACACTGCCTGGTGGGGGTTGTAAGCTTCTCGAGATCCCTCGAGAGGTAAAGCCTGGTGCGATTCCCACGTATCAACACTCTTATTGTATTCATCTTTGCCAGAGGGGCAAAGGTGTCCCCATAATCAATCCTGTATTTTTGTGTGTACCCTTTAGCCACGAGTCTCCCCTTGAACTGGTCGATATTTCCATTTGAATCTAACTTCACAGTGAATATCCATCTGCACCTTACTACTTTCTTTCCATAAGGCAACGTTACAAGTTCCCATGTATGATTTTTAATTAGGGCGTCTATCTCTTCCATGATTGCCTTCTTCCATCTTTCATAGCTTCATACACATCTCGTGATATCGAAACGGTAGACAACTCGTTAATTATTGCCATGTGGGAGCTAGCTAAACGATGTTGCGAGACATAATTACCGATAGGGTACTTAACTTTTGCCTTCAAGTCAGCTTGGTATTGCGTCTTTGGAATTCCTCGAGTACTTCTTACTGGAAAACGCGATTCAAAGTTACCGCCAGCGGTTACCTGATCTTGGGCTGCATGTTCTCGGGCTTGTGATTCATTTTCCTGATCTTGGGCTGCATGTTCTTGGGCTTGTGATTCGTTTTCCTGCACAACACCAGACGTAACACCTTCTGTGGAAAACTAGAAGGGGGGGGGGGGGGGTTGAATAGTTTTACGTCAATTTTCTATTTATAAAATGGTTGTTAAAAGATAACTTCAATTAAAGTTTTGTTGTGGAAACTATATTTGATCGAAATGATCAATTATACATGTATAGGTGTATGTATGTATTATATCTTAGGTTAGTTGTAAAAGCTTTATTTTGTGAATGAAGCTTTGGTTACTTTATGTGAAATCAATATTAGCATAATATGATAAGCTATAACTCTATGTAAATGTCTATGTCTATGTAAGCAATAAAGAGGTAAATAAGATAATAAGCAAGAAATGGAAAGATCAAACCAAGACACAGAGGATTTATAGTGGTTCGGCTACAAGGACACCTTCCTTGCCCTACTCCACTCTCGAGTCACCTACTCGAGAGTTTTCTTCACTAAATCAACGAGCCCCTTTTTGGCGGAGAAACCTTACACGACTTTTGCTTACACCAATTAACGACACTAAGCTAAATGTCGAGTTCTAATCGTAGCTAGAACCAATCTCACACCACTAATCACTGCACACCTTTTTCATAACGTATTCTTCATACCACACCTTCTTCTTCACAACACAACTTCTACTTCTTCACAACATAACTTCTTCTTCTTCTTCTTCTTCACAACACGACTTCTCTACACTACTAACACACCTAAATCTACCTATTACAAGACTTCTACACCTTTACAAATGATTTACACAACTGCTAACAATATTTAAAACACTACAATACTTCTTAACTAAATGTTGAAGGAGTATTCTTCTCTTGCACTTTGAATGGTGAGGGATTGAATCACTTGAAACAAGAACTAATAAGTGTATGATCAAAGGTTTTAGGAAGATGATTTGAGAGGATTTGGACAGAAAGTTTTAGTGCAAAAGGTGAGAAAAAATTGTAGGATTGAACCTGTATTTATAGGCAAAAGTTTCTGACACAGGAGCGTGTGCCAGCCCCCTTAATTCATGGCCGACCCCCTTAAAATTAAGGGGGCCGCCCATCTGTAACGGCCAGAAACTTTCATCTTTTCTAGGGAAAGTTTATTTGGTGAAGATTTAACTGATTTAGGTTAAAAATTTGAATTCATATATTTATTATGAATTAAACATTTTCCTTTAATTATCAAAAGTGTTTTTCTAAATATATAAAATGTTTATACCATTTTATATAATTTGTAATTATTAAATAAACCTTCCTTTAATCATAAAATGTATTAGGCAATTGTTTATTCATACCTTAAGTGATTTAATTGGATGTAATGATATTTTGTCACTAAATACTTGTTTACGTAATGATTTTACATTTAATGATTTTACATTTTGTGATCGTCAAAATGTAGGGATATCGAGAAATATTAATAACGTTTTTACGCATTATTTTTATAAACAATCTCCCCCTTTTTGATGATTACAAAATCTAAACTCATTAAATAAAAAATTATTATATATGCAAATATTTAGTGAGTTTATATCACTTCTCCCCCTTTTTTGAACATCAAAAAGGTTATCCCGTTGTTGTATGAGCTCCCCCTTGATGTGTACTCCCCCTAGTTTTAAGGTTATAAGACAAATCGAGATATGGAATGATTGCAAAAATATTTAGATAACACAATATATATGAAACATGAAACAAATATATATATATATATATATATATATATATATATATATATATATATATATATATATATATATATAATTGTAACAAGCAATATGAGCATGGAAGGAACACTTCAACTAAATATTAAAAATTTCAACCAACATGCATCCAAGATGCATAAACAAGATAACCAATAACTAAAGCCCTATGGGCTTACAAGCATACAAAATAACTAGCAACCAAAACTATAATAGAAATATTTTTCCTAGAGCTTGCCATCAAAATGGTTGAAACATTTTATTTTCCAAACACTATACATGCTTAATTTGGGGGAAGCAATGTTGTAGGTGGAGATGATGGTGTTGATGGAGGTGTGTTTGATGTTGGTGGAGGTGGAGGTGTAGTTGATGTTGGTGGTAGAGGTGTGGATGTTATTGGTGGAGGTTGAGGAAACAAGCTTTCAATATATGAAAACATGTATTAGATTTCATCTCTTAGGCCAAAGATGATGCTACGGTTATGGATGCAACAAAGGCAAGTATCACCATGAGCTTCAAGTAGGCTCCATGGGATGGGGTTGAAGTTTGGTGGGTTGAGTGGTGATGGTGAAAATTGTGCATCAAGAGGTGTGATGGGTGATAGTGAAAGAGTGATGTCTAAGGATGCATTTTCAATAGGTGGTGGTGGTGGTATTCTTGGTGGAGTTGATAAGTGAGTGTTGATGTAGTCATTGATAGATGATGATGATGGTATGGAGGAGTTAGAGGTTCCATGAGTTGATGGTGTTTTGGATGGTGCATTTGGAGCGCTAGGAGATGGACATTGAGGTGGTGGTGATAGAGTGGTATTGTCTTCATTTGTGTGATCAATAAAGAGTTGTTTTGGTGGTATGATAACAAGTTTTTGTTTCTTGGCTTTGTTGGAGTTGGTGGTTTTTGCTGATGACATGATGAATTTGTTGAGTTTGATAAGTGTGATGATGATGGAGTGTGGATGAAAGGTGTATAAGGATTTTATAGCATGAAAGCATGTTTAGAAATGAAATTAATTTGAAAATGCATGGTTAGATTCCAAAATCAGTTTAGTTTTTAAGGGAAATAGTAGCTGGGACTAGCAAAAGGAGTCACAAGGTGCAAAAGAAAACAGTGTAAAAACTGTTCCAGATGGCCGGTCCCCTTAATTCATGGCCGGCCCCCTTAAATTTAAAGGGGCCGCCCTTGATAATTAAGGGGGCCGCCCATCTGGTAACTTACCAGGCGACCAAATTTCAAAAATTTTCTAAAAATGGTTTATTTTTGTTTTGTGTTTGTAGCAAGCTCTATTGGAACATTTCATATTAGTTTTGGTCTATTAGAAAAGCAAGTAATTTATATACAATCATATATTAATCATGCAAATATAGATCTAAACCAAAGAGAAATACATGCATACTAGTAAAGCAAGTAACAATAATAAAACACAAGAAACATTCATTGATTTAAAGTAGATTATGTTGAAAACATAATCATTAGTACAAAGGCATATAAGTATGTATGCTTTTCTAGCAAACTACATTAGATAATATTAAGTTGCCGACTTGAGGTCTCTTGAACTTGCATGGGGTACAAAAGTTTGTGATGATTTTATTTGAAGATGGAAGCATGGTGATTGAATTTAGTGGTATGATGGTGAAGGGTGTGGAGCGGAAGGAGTGGATCTAGATATGTTGTACCGAATTAGTGGAGGTATTGGATGAGGACGGGTGAGGAGATATTCGATCCACGAAATGTCTTCACTTAGGTCAAGGATTTGTTTTTTGAGGAAGTAGCAACAAGGACAATAGTGGGTGTGGTTGATGACTTGATCTAGGTTTAGAGAGTGAGGTAGGCAATTTGAGTATGGAGAGGAGGGAGGTTTGTGCAAATTGCGTTGTGCAAGATGCATGGCATTAAGATCACGAAGATCACGAATTTGGTTGATTTCTTCACGGAACTTTTGCTTTTCCGTGGTGATGTGGAGTGAATCATTTTGTGGAGGTGGATGAATAGGGGTTGGTAGTTGGTAGTGAAGTTATTGGATGTGTAGTTTGATGGTTGACCAAAGTGATATAGATCATTGTAGTTGGATGGAAGTTGAGATGTGTGATTTGGGATGAAGTTGGATGTTTGGCCAATGTGGTAAGGTTTGTATAGTGGTTCAAGGGAGTGTCCTTGTGGGTTTGGAGTGTAATTGGGAAAGTAAGTGTTTGGAGGTGTTGATTGATTACCAAATTCACTTGTTGCGATGGATTTGTTTCGAGGGCTTTGTTTCTTATGCCACATGGGCTTTTCGGTCATCCTTACTAGCTTAGAGGATTTTTATTTTGGTTTGTTGGGAGAAGTCATGATTGGAATGGTTGATCAAGGATATGTGATGAGGAGAGGTATTTATAGTGAGATGATTATGTATTAATGAAAGGATAACAAGTGGAGGATTTGCTAGACAAAATGTGTTTGTGAAATTAGGGAAGTGAAGAATCAAAGTAGGGTGAAATGGGCTAAAAAGCAGAAGTCAAACAGGGAACCTCGACCATCAAGTGGCCGGTCCCCTTTATTAATGGCCGGCCCCCTTAAAATTAAAGGGGCCGCCCTTGATAATTATGGGGGCCGCCCAGGGCTTGGTTCCCAGATTGCCAGAAATGGTTTTTGGCATAAATTTTTCCAGAAATATGTTTGTTTAGAGGTTTGGTTTTGGGCAAGTCCATCTCTTTAGGCAACTAATCAAGTATTATCTTAATGAAGTATGCATGAAAAGTATACATGTAGGCAACTAAGCATATAATATAATTTCATGCAAAGACAATAATGTAAAGGGACAAATAAGCAAGTCATATATCCTAAGGCAACTAATGAGTGGGAAGCTAGTGATGGAACAAATGTGACAAATGGATTCTTGACTTAGTTCTAGTGTGTGCCTATATGTAGGGGTGTCATATGGGTTATCGGGTCGGATTTGAGCCTTATCGGGTCGGGTTTTATCGGGTTTTCAAAAAAAAAATTTGACCCGCAACCCGACCCTATAAGGAATCGGGTTATCGGGTTTGGGTCTATCGGGTTGTCGGGTTTATCGGGTTGTGCTTATCGGGTTATCGGGTTAGACGTATTATCAGTCACAAAGTAATAAAAAAGATAGATCAGTATGTATATAAAACATGTTGGATGAGTTGGTATTTCAAGTTTTCACTACTAATATTAATATAACATGCTAACTGATGTAATATCAGTTTGTATTTCACCATTTCACCATATCAGTAAACATTTTCACTAATTGACCAATTAACCATTTCACCATTATAACGTGGTAACTGGTAAGCATGAAAAAATAGAGTAGTATATACAAAACCATAGATTCATCAATTCACCATTTCACCATTAATGTATCCAATACAGTATCTAGTAGCTAGCAATTCCTTTTCACAAAAGATATATCAGTAGCTAGCAATTCCTTTTCACAAAAGATATATCATTTCACTACATACCTACATTAGCTTGCAAATCCATTCAAAAATATACATTCAAATACAGTAGCTACATGCCTACATTCTTCATTCTTCATTTCATTACAAAAGCTTGCAAAGTCAATTCTTTTTCACAAAAGATTCCATTACAGTAGCTTCATTCTTCATTCTTCAACATTCATTCTTTAATCTTGTTTAGAACTAGCACCTTCTTGCTCCATCAACTCTACATAAATTGATATCAAGATAAGCAATGAAAGATAAAATGTCTACATTTCATAAATATTAAAGATAAAATAAACATACCTTTTTCCATTTGTGCTATTATATCCAAGTCTTCAGCTTTTTCCGGATTAAAGCTGATACGAAGCCAATCTTGAGTGCAAATTAGGCATTCAATCGTCTTGTCACCCAAAGAACTTCTATATGAATCCAACACTCGCCCACTAGTGCTAAATACCGACTCGGAAGCCACCGTTGAGATTGGAATGGCTAACAAATCTCTAGCCATTAAAGAAAGAATAGGAAATCTTGGGCTATTTACTTTCCACCATTGCAAAATATCAAAATGCACATTCTTGTCAAATGGTTCAAGAGTTTCACCAACATACCTATCCAATTCACTACTTGATGAACTAGACGATGGACCATTTTTCATCCTACTTCTCAACATATCTCCATGATCAGGTTCATCGCTAATGTTGGTTGTCCTTCGCCTTTTAGCTGATGTTGAAGAAGAAGTAGTAGAAGATGGAGCATGAACTCGCACATATTCTTCATAAAAAAGCTTCATTTCAGTTTCAATGTAAGCAACTTTTTTCGTCACAACCGATATTCCTTCCCTTCCATAGTGATCATCCACAATAACATGCAAAAATTCATACTTGTTCCTTGGATCTAGTATAAATGCAAAGTACACCAACATGTTCATATTTTCCACCTCACAATAGTATTTGTCAAATTTCAGTTTCATCACCTTTGCAATATCATAAAGATGTAAATCAACAGGTGGTTCATTATGAATATCACAATCTAGTTGCTTTCTTAATAGAGCACGGATAGTGGCTAATTCATTGACAAGTGTATGTGATGTCACATACTTTGTCCCGAAAATTCTCAAAGTAATCTCATAAAACGTTTTTAAGAAATGACACAACTTTTTGGCTTTAGTCCAATCATCCGTTGTCGGAACCGAATGACCTTTACTCCTAAGATAATTACCAAACTCCACCTCTTCTATATCATACCTAGCAAAAGCATCTTCATATACATGAGCGCTTTCCAACATATGGTACGTCGAGTTCCACCTAGTTGGACAATCAAGTACCAAACTCTTTGTGCTATCGCATCTAGCACTTTGGGCACATTTAGTGAATTTTTCAATTCTAGAACCTGATTTTTTTATCCACTTAACAGCACATCTAATACCTTCAATCGACTTATTGACTTTTTTCATACCATCTTGCACAATAAGATTGATAACATGAGCAGCACATCTAATATGTATCCATTTTCCTCTTAACAAACAATTAGAATTTTTCTCAAGTATCATTTTCATAAAATCAATTGCACCATCATTTGCGCTAGCGTTATCAACTGAGATAGACAAAATATTATCAAATTCCCACTCATTCAAACAACTTTCTATCCCCTTTCCTATGTTCTTCTTAGTCTTACCACTCTTAACCTCCACCGGTGGCTCATCAGAAATTTCAATCGAACTTGAAGACATCTAGTAAACTAACAAAGTAACCAGTAGCAATAGTCAAAAAATAATTACAACACTAAATTTTTTTAGTAGTATATGTAATTTAACATTGGGAATACTAAATAATGCAACAATTGGTGGATTCCAAATTATGTAGCATAACGTCACTTAGATACTATCATACTAATCTTAACATACAACAAAAGATGAAACAATTACCTTTTCTTGAATGATACTAAATAATGCACTGTTGGAACTTGGAATAAGAAACAATGATCAAAAGTCTAAACCATTTGTGGGGAGAGTTTGTGTTTGGAAATTGTGAAAATGAACCGTATATGATCAGTAGGTACATTAGGGCAAGTACAAATGGTATTATCTCTTAAGTGGGCTTTTTTTTTTACTAATTGAGTATGATAAATGGGCTTTTGTTAAGTAATTAAAAGATGCAGCCTTAATATATAATGTGTCTTATCGGGTTAGCGGGTTAACCCGATAACCCGATAACAAACTTGCAAAGACCCTAACCCGACCCGATAAGGTTATCGGGTCTATCGGGTTGACCCGATAACCCCGATAAGATATATTGGACCCGACTCAACCCGACCCTATAATGTCTTATCGGGTTCGGGTCGGGTTCGGGTCGGGTCGGGTTGACCCGTATGACACCCCTACCTATATGTAACATATGTGAGGATGCAATTGCTTCGACTCCTAATGCAAAAATGAAGATATCCTAAGAAGCAATCCAAATTCTTCCTAATTTTATTTGTTTAACCCATGAATGTCAAAAATATATATTTGATTATATAATTTGATAATTACATGTGAAGTATCAAGCATGATTTAGGAGAAAACGTTTTTAGCATTATTCAACAATGTGTTTAAGAAAATTTTTGAAACGTAGTGTATGAAAAAAAATTTGTAAGAGGAGTTGTAATCATTGGGTTTTAATGCAAATTAAGCATTTTAATCCTATGAAGAGCATTTAGTTATGGAAATCCTAGACTCGATTGAAAGAGCAAAGATGAGGTTGAAGAAATTGAAGTAAAATGCCTAATAGTGATTATGATCAAAATTTGATGAAATTTGATAAAATGTGTTATGAAAGACTTACAATATTTGTTGCTAAAAGTGAGAATTTTTTAGATAGATTGGGTTTTATAAAAATGTTTATGCAATGTAGAATTCCCAATCATCAATTTTTGTGTGAAGTAGATATCTACACTCAAGAACGAAGAAAGAAGATAAATCAATTTTATGCAATAAGTGATTTATGAAAATGCAGTAGAATTTTCTCAATTTGTTCCATCATTTCTAATTCTAAACGCAAGTGGTTTAGTAGTACATGCTTAAGGGGTTTAGAAAATATATCTGCAGTGTTAGTAATACTAATAACAAAATCATCACAAGAACATACAATTAAAAATCATGGAAGTTTGAGTTATAATTTAAAAGAGAAAACGTACCTTGCGTCTTAAAAAAAAACTCAATAAGGCTTACGAGAAAGTGAAAAGAGGAAACATCGAATTCCCAATAAGACCGTAGAGGGAAAGCAAGGCAATAGAGAACCCAAAACAAGACTACACCATAGTATCGCAAGCAAAATCTTGAAGCATAATAACGTGAAGGTTTAAATGCATGTCTTAATTGTTCGCCAAACTTCACATATATGCAAGTGTGCCAACCTCATGATTTTGACACCTAACATGTAAAACAGCTTGGTACCCAAAATCTCATGGGTCCTAGATGGTTAGTCACAACATCCATTGCATTTGAAATGCATATGGTATAGATGTTGATAACAAGTGCAAGAATTCCTTATCAATATGTTTTCACACAATGATAATTGCTTTCTTGTCTCAAGAGATAAACAATTATTATAACTAGGGTAATTTTCTAAATTTCCCCACTAGGTTTTACAAACTTTGTTTGCTTTGATTTATTTGTCGAAGTATCATTAGTATTAAATCCTAAGCCGGGTTTGTCATCGAAAGCCTTTTGAATATTAAGTAAGTATATTAGAGATTTGGAACTATTTTCAAATTTAGCTAGTATTTTTCCTTTTTCATTTTTCTTTCTAATTTCTAATTTGAAGTCTTGACAATTTTTACATTCAAGATCAATTTTAATATTACTTTCAAGTCTTGACATTTTATCTTCTAAATTTATTCCTTTTTCAAAATTTTCTTCAGTAAATGTTGAAGATTCATTTTTAGACGTGATTTTTGAGTCTATGTTACAAAAACGTTTGAAGTTGTTTTCTAATTTTGAAATTTCTAATATGAATTGATCATAGCAAAAATGTTTGGTTTCAGATTGTACCTCATTTGTGGCTTTATATACTTCACAATCTTCACATGCTATATATTGATCCTCTTCACCGTCCATGTCTCTCCATGTTTCATTTATAATCTTTCTTCGGATTTGGAGGATGTATTCTTCATCATTGATACCTTCAATGACCACATTTGAACTAGTAGTACTTGTATTTACTTCAACTAAATGTTTGTCTGTTAAATTTTCTAGAACAATTAATTCTTGTGCAACATCAAGTTTATCATCTTTGGCTTGACATTTCCCTTGGTAAAAGTTTAAAAGATATTTCCAAATATCATTCGCCGTTTTACAAGAGAATACTCTTTCGTATTCAACTCATGGTAGAGTTTTGTAAATCATTAGTTTGGTTTTAGTATTTTTATCAATCTTTGTTTGGGGGTAATTGTATTGGTTTTCAAAATCCGTTTTTTTTAATATCACCAATTGAAATGATGTGCTAAAGATCTTGATCTATTGATTTCACATAATTTTCAAATTTATTTTTCCATTCACAAAAATTATCGTTTTCAAAATATGGTGGTTTAAATATGATGTTCCCTTCTAAATATTTTTCCGATTTCATAGATCGATTTCAAGTTTTTAAAATACAATTTAATTTAAAAATCTTGTTTAACGTAGCTCTGATGCCAATTGTGGAAAACTAGAAGGGGGGGGGGGTTGAATAGTTATACGTCAATTTTCTATTTATAAAACGGTTGTTAAAAGATAACTTCAATTAAAGTTTTGTTGTGGAAACTATATTTGATCGAAATGATCAATTATACATGTATAGGTGTATGTATGTATTATATCTTAGGTTAATTGTAAAAGCTTTATTTTGTGAATGAACCTTTGGTTTGTACTTTATGTGAAATCAATATTAGCATAATATGATAAGCTATAACTATATGTAAATGTCTATGTCTACATAAGCAATAAAGAGGTAAATAAGATAATAAGCAAGAGATGGAAAGTTCAAACCAAGACACAGAGGATTTATAGTGGTTCGGCTACAAGGACACCTTCCTTGCCATACTCCACTCCTCGAGTCACCTACTCGAGAGTTTTCTTCACTAAATCAACGAGCCCCCTTTTTGGCGGAGAAACCTTACACGACTTTTGCTTACACCAATTAACAATACTAAGCTAAATGCCGAGTTCTAATTGTAGCTAGAACCAACCTCACAACACTAGTCACTACACACCTTTTTCACAACGTCTTCTTCACACCACACCTTCTTCTTCACAACACAACTTCTACTTCTTCACAACACAACTTCTTCTTCTTCTTCTTCTTCTTCACAACACGACTTCTCTACACTACTAACACACCTAAATCTAGCTATTACAAGACTTCTACACCTTTACAAATGATTTACACAACTACTAACAATATTTAAAACACTACAATACTTCTTAACTAAATGTTGAAGGAGTATTCTTCTCTTGCACTTTGAATGGTGAGGGATTGAATCACTTTAAACAAGAACTAATAAGTTTATGATCAAAGGTTTTAGGAAGATGATTTGAGAGGATTTGGACAGAAAGTTTTAGTGCAAAAGGTGAGGAAAAATTGTAGGATTGAACCTATATTTATAGGCAAAAGTTTCTAACACAGGAGCGTGTGACGGCCCCCTTAATTCATGGCCGGCCCCCTTAAAATTAAGGGGGCCGCCCACCTGTTACGGCCAGAAACTTTTGTCTTTTCTGGGGAAAGTTTATTTGGTGAAGATTTAACTGATTTTTGTTAAAAATTTGAATTCATATATTTATTATGAATTAAACATTTTCCTTTCATTACCAAAAGTGTTTTTCTAAATATATAAAATGTTTATACCATTTTATATAATTTGTAATTATTAAATAAACCTTCCTTTTATCATAAAATGTGTTAGAAAATTGTTTATTCATACCTTAAGTGATTTAATTGGATGTAATGATATTTTGTCACTAAATACTTGTTTACGTAATGATTTTACGTTTAATGATTTTACATTTTGTGATCGTCAAAACGTAGGGTTATCGAGAAATATTAATAACATTTTTACACATTATTTATATCAACACCTTCATTATTAGTTAGATTGTTTGTTCGATCCAGTCCATCAATGGTATCATCATCGTCGGGTTCCGTTTCTGGTTCTACTTCGGGATCCGGTTCGTCTTTATCACTAGGAGTATACGAAATTCTTGTGTTCTTTGCCAATTCACAAATACCACATTTAAAATCACTTTCATGAAAACTCAAAAACAAATTCAGTTTCAACTTTTTCAAATAACTAAAAGATAAATGTCCTAAACGACGGTGCCATAACATCGCCATAGACTTATTCGCCTCCTTTATTCCGGTATGAAACACCTGACTCTTATGATTCTCTTCGAGATAATACAACCGCCCCCTTCTAGTACCATAGCCAAGAATCTTGTGTGTCTCTATGTCCTGAAACACACATTTATTTGGCCAGAAAATTACATAACAATTCAACGCTTCTGTGATTTGACTAACTGAGAGAGTAGGTTAGAAGACAAAGATGGAACTACAAGAACTGAGTCCAGATTCATAGAACTCGACACCTGTACAGCCCCTTCACATGTCACCTTTTCAAGTTCCCCACTCGAAGTTTGTATTATACTTTGTTTAGGTGCATGTAAGGTTGTCAAAAGGTTTTTATCATTGATCATGTGGTCTGTAGCACCTGTGTCGATTATCCAATTACTAATTTTTGTTTGGTTTTGATGAGACATACCTGAAGCAGTCGTACTGGTGTGTGCAGCTGATAACACGTAAATTATACATGTTTTTAGGTGCGTTTTATGCATCATATTTGGTCATATTTGTATGTATTTATTACTTAATCATGGAAAAGTGTTTGTACAAGCAAATGTAGCCAAAAACAGGAAAAAGTGATGAAAAGATGAAGAAATAAAGTGAAGGTGCACAATTGGAGATTTTCGAGATGGAATCGAGTGAAGAATCACACAAGGACTTAAGGATTTGATAGATTCAAGATTTCTACGTTCATATGTCGAGATAATATCAAGTTCTATGGAAGGAATTAGCACCGAAGTGTAGGAGAAAGCATGCGACAAAGAAAAATCAAGAAAAGTCAAGAATTAGGTTAGAGGTCTAATCCAACCGATCGGTTGGAGCCCGTAACCGATCCGGTTGGAATTGACCTGAGCATCCAACCGATCGGTTGGATGAAATACCGATCGGCTGGAATGAACCTGCAGTTACAAATTGGCATTTATTGAAGGTTTTACTCCTCATTATCATTAGTGGCTGATCATTTCTTACTCATAACTACTGGAGGATGTTTTTACTTGGACATTAAGTGACTTGGTGGCTATATAACATATCTAAGGCTAGATGCAAGATACCAATATATAATCTAAGTAAGGATTGCACAAAAGTTCTTACTACTCACCCAAAAGGTTACTATACTATTGTAAACGTCCAGGAAACTCTGAGTTAAAGTCTCAAGAGTTTGGTTCGAGTGTGGTGTTGCGGTTTATTTTGTCTTTGTAGTCATTTGGAGGAGCGTGCTTGCTATAGTTCCACAATTCTAGTTCTTGTAATTCTCAAGCTAGGTATATCTTGTTTATTCACAATGAATTATTGTTACTTTGAGTTTAATGAATGTTTTGTTTACTACTTGTGTTTTAATATAATTGATATGGAGTAATTTGGTATATACTTGTGTGAATGATGTAATTAGTCATGGAGTATTCTTTTCTTTAAAAAGGTGATGCATGAAAACTCTTCTTAATTTATGAGTTTGTTGGGATAATATCTAATCTTGCTTAATTTGTTGATAAAAACATCTTTGGGGAATATTGGCCGAAAGGGTTTTCTAAATGTTTTTATTCCAAAAAGTTAGTGCACGAATTAGTATGGGATATGGTGTGTGACGAGCATCATGTTTACTCTTTAAAATGGATTTGAGAAGATTTCATCACGAAATTAGGCCGAAAGGATTCGTAGGAATTCATAATAAAGAATTGCTTTTAAAAGACATTGTGTTAATGGAATTATTATTCTAGTTGTCTTAGGCCGAAAGGAAGTAACTAGATGATTGAATTCTGGTAATGGTTTAACATGATAAACATCATTGATTGTTAGTCATTCATATAAAAGTTGTGCATCATAACAAGTTTACACCAAGCTTAACATGAATACTCCAAATGATTGATTGTAGTATTTCACACAAGTATATGTTTTAATTAATATTGTTTCTTGAATACTTGAATTTTCGCTAATTAGGATTGACAACCCTTTTTAATACAAACTAGTTTATAATACTTTAATCACCAAATCCCTTGGGATGATCTCGACTTACCCACCTTTACTAAAACGGACGAGTATACTTGCTCGTATGTGTTAAATAGTTAATCGGATAAACGTGTTTATAAATTTTAAAACTTGTACACACCGTGAGCACACACATCAAGTTTTTGGCGCCGTTGCCGGGGATTTAATTAGATTTCATAGTATTTTAGTTTGTTAATCATAAAATTCGAGTTGGTAAAAAAGTTATGTAAAAAAAAAGTTTTTTTACAGTCAACCGATCGGTTGGATTTCCAACCGTTCGGTTGGAAGGCTCGGTATTTTTTTTTTTAAGTTTTTTAGTTTTTTTTTTCTTTTTTGTTTCATGTTTTATGTTTTAATTAATAAATAGTTAATGTTAATTAAGTTGGTTTATGATTAGTTTTAAATGTTTGAGTTAATTTTAATTAATTAGAAGTTTTAATTAAGTTAATTATTAGTATTAAATGTTTTAAATAGTGGTTAATTAATTTAAATACGTAGTTAATTTAGTTTATGTCATTTAAAGTTTAGAGCAATGAAAAGTTTTTAATGTTTTTAATAATTAAGTTTTCTTTTATGTTTTTAATTAAGATTTAATAATAATAAATATAGTTTAATGTTTAATTAAGTAATTAGAATAAAAGTTATTTTTTTAATTAAATTTTAATATATATAAAAAAAATAATTTTTTTTACAGGTTCAATCTAACCGATCGGTTACAACCCGTAACCGATCCGGTTAGAATTTGTGCAGGATCCAACCGATCGGTTGGATGTTAAACCGAACGGTTGGATGGCTCGGATAAATTTTTAGTGATTTTTATTTTTAGTTGTTTTTGTGTTTTTATAGCTTTGGTTTGTTAACTTATTAGGTATTGTTTCATTTTAAGTTTATTTTTGATTATGACTAACCCCAACACTAATGATTTGGTTGTTTTGTTGATGGTTATGTTATAGTTAGTAATTTGCTTTAGTGAAATGGAGAGTTTAAGTCAAATTTTAGAATACTTAAGGAACTTGGAGGACATGTTCAAAGATTCGGGCGATTCTTTGGAGAAATTGGAAAGCATGTTGGAGAAAGTGAAAACGGATTTGGAAAATGGAGAAATAGTTGGGGAGAACAATGTTTGTTTGCCTAAGGAACCTAAGAAAAGGGTGGTTGTTTTCACAAGAGCTCCACATAAGAAGTTTGATGCCCCACACATGAGGTATTGTACACCTTGTGCGGTGGAGGGGGTCAAGGCTTGGGATGCGGAACTTAATATGGAGTATGGGGACAACTATATAATGGAGGATGTTCTAGACAAGCTTGGTTTTGTTCGTCTTGACTATGAGGATTATGGTAGCAATAAGGTTAAGGATGTGAAAGTGAATATTCATGGACACATTTTTAAGGTTGACTTTGTTGTTCTTAATAATTGCAATTCTGATGAACCGGAAGTTGTTTTTGGTAGGGAATTTCTTGTGACTACCAAGTGCACGGTGGACTTTGCACTTAGTGAGTTAAGGATCAATATAACTGATTTAGAGGAAGAAAAAGAAGTGGATGTTATGATAGCGGAGTTATGTGAAGGTATGGAAGAGAAAAATGAAGGAAAGGAAGAGGTTTGTAAGATGGGAAAAGCAAATAGGAAGAAAGCACCACTAAACAAACTTACCCAACCCTCCAACCCAAAAGTAACTAATTCCACATCATCATCATCACTACCTAGTACACCACTAAATTCACCAAAAGTCACCCAACCGTTAACTAATGAACAAGAAGAAGCAATATTGGAGAATTTAGAAGAGAAGATCCATGAACTCATGGAGAAGAAACCGGTTATTGAGGTTTTGAATAATTACATGACCTATAGGAAGAAGTTGGATTCGGTCATGATGGCAAGGTCAAGGTTGGAAGATACAACATTTGATGAAGTTGAGAGAGAGAGAGGATAGTAGAAAATGGGCTTCCTACGAAGATGAGTGACCCGGGAAACTTTGTCTTACCAATAAAAGTGAACGGGACTACTCCAATGTATGCGTTGGCCGAAACGGGGTCAAGTGTTAGTGTGATGCCTTATCCGTTGTACCAAAGGTTAGGACTTTGTAACCCACAACCTAACCAATCAAACCTTACAATGGCGGATAATTCGAAAGCTAAGGCTATGGGAGAAGTTAAGAATGTACGTGTTCAAATTGGCTACCAAGCATTTTTGTGTGATTTTCTTGTGCTAAACATTCCGGTTGATAAGGAGTTACCGATTTTGTTGGGGGAGACCTTTCTTAAGAGCACGTGGGGCAATAATAGATATGGGGCATGGAACCATGACCATTAATGATGGAATTCTTAAGCATACTTATTATCCTAAGCCTAGGAGAGGAAAGAGAGATACTATGGATGAAGAAGAAGAGGATTACTTTGGTTATTTTGAAGTTGGTAGAGTTGAAGAGGAAGAAAGTGAGGAGAGCGAGGATGAGTTAATCAACCCCGACATGGATTATGATGACGACGAGTGATTGTCATGTGGTTTATGGGTTGATTAGCAAAAACAATTATGTGTGTTGAATAATTTCTATTTCTTTCTATAACTCTTTCTTTTAGGATTAATAACGTACTATGATAACATTTGGTTTGTTTTTAGTATTTTTGTTTGTGTTTTCGTTTGCTTGGTTTGGTATATTTTTGCAGTTTTTGCAGGGGTGACATTACGAAAGCTTATGGTTGATCAATATTTGGAGTCAGAGAACTCATTCGCTTAGTTGTGATAAAATATGCATTTCGCGTATTTTTACCCCGGTAGTTTCTATTTTAGTAAAATTTTCCCATTTCCTTTACTTTGAAGTTATTTTTTTTTATTACATTGAGGACAATGCAAAACTTAAGTGTGGGGGAGGGAAGAAAATAGGAAAAATATGTATATTTTTAATTTTTTTAGGATTTATTGAGAATTCAAGTAACTAGGATTCGTTCGCCCTTGAAAATCTAGTTGTTTGAACACTTGAGTTAATTATAAATGAAATTGTTTTAATGGTAAAAATAAGGGGATTTGAAAAATTTTGGAGCTTAATTAAGTTATTAGAGCAAATTCATTTCGGAATTGATGACATTTACTAGTACATGTTATAGTATTCACCATAAATTGTGAGGATTTAAGTTTTTTTTTGTATAAAGCATTTTTATGCTATATATTCTTGCTATGATTGTGCCGGTGATTGTGTTGATTCTAGAACTTGTACTTATTATGCATTACGGTTAAAATCACTTTCGAGTGGTAAAACATATTCAAATGATAAGAGGCAACTTAGGATTTACACCAAATAGCCTCCAATTTACAAAATAATTTATGCTAACCACATCGGTTAGTTATCCTCGTATTTGGAACCCATTTGTTAGCATTTATCATTAATGCTAGATACCCTTAGTTACACCCTTCGAGCCAATCTTTTTCTTTTATTACATCCAGAAAAATACAAAAATATTTTACACTTTAAACCTTAGCCTAAACCCTTGTCAAAGTCTAAACGGTTGGTTGCTAGTTGTTTGGTGTGATGGATTGTTTTTGATGATTATTAATTTTACACACTTTACCATTCGTGTGTGCTATTCCAACAAAGATGAAGATTGATCACTTTAGTTTTGTATGTTTGTGGTGATGCTTATGTGAAGTGTGGGGGAGATGTGATGTAAAATGTTTTGTTAAAAAAAAATGTCATCGCAACTATAAGATGACAATTTTAGTAAATGTGTTATATTATATATGGAGATGAAGAAAGAAAGTTATGTGATATTTTGTTAGCCAATGTGCTAAGAATGAAGAATATTATTATGGCGAATCGATGTATCAATATGTGAAAGTTCATAAAGGAGGAGAATGATCTTAACTATAATCATTTTTTGGGTTAGAGGTTTGTTCGGTAACTAGCAACAATGGGATTTAGACTTGATTTTGTTTTTCTTTTATAACCAATTAAATAAATATTTTCCATGCCTTATCCCTACCCTTTTTGGCTTTTTGAAAATATCAAGTGCATGAAAATTTTAGTGACCATCCATATTTTTTGGTAATGGAATGACGCGCCAGCGATCTAGAGAATGTTTTGGTGACCATCCGTTATGCAAATAACGCGCCAGTGATCCAAGGTATAATCTAGTGACGATCCGTTATTACTTACTTAAAATACGCGCCAGTGATCTATTTGATTCTTGTATGAGATATTTGAACATTAGCCGATATAACCCATTAAGCCTCATGTTACAACCTAATAAAAGTCATCTTTGATGTTTTGTTTTGTTGTTTTGATACTTGTACAAGCTTATGGGAAGAAACATGAATCATGACTGAGCAATGAGTGGTTTACCAATCAAATTACCTTTGGAGTGATGAGTGAATTCAAATTATTCTTCGTGAGGTGCTTAGTTATGTTATCATGCTTTACACTTGTTAATGCTCCATATAATTTTCACATTAAAAATTAACAATTAACCTTAGGGATGATTGTTATATTTTTGGAAACATACATAAATTGTACCATTGAGATTATTTTTCTTCTAGACTTGCTCGAGGGCGAGCAAAACTCAAGTGTGGGGGATTTGATAACACGTAAATTATACATGTTTTTAGGTGCGTTTTATGCATCATATTTGGTCATATTTGTACGTATTTGTTACTTAATCATGAAAAAGTGTTTGTACAAGCAAATGTAGCCAAAAACAGGAAAAAAGTGATGAAAAGATGAAGAAATGAAGTGAAGGTGCACAATTGGAGATTTTCGAGAAGGAATCGAGTGAAGAATCACACAAGGACTTAAGGATTTGATAGATTCAAGATTTCTACGTTCATATGTCGAGATAATATCAAGTTCTATGGAAGGAATTAGCACCGAAGTGTAGGAGAAAGCATGCGACAAAGAAAAATCAAGAAAAGTCAAGAATTAGGTTACAGGTCTAATCCAACCGATCGGTCGGAGCCCGTAACCGATCCGGTTGGAATTGACCTGAGCATCCAACCGAACGGTTGGATGAAATACCGATCGGTTGGAATGAACCTGCAGTTACAAATTGGCATTTATTGAAGGTTTTACTCCTCATTATCATTAGTGGCTGATCATTTCTTACTCATAACTACTGGAGGACGTTTTTACTTGGAGATTAAGTGACTTGGTGGCTATATAATCATATCTAAGGATAGATACAAGATACCAATATATAATCTAAGTAAGGATTGCACAAAAGTTCTTACTACTCACCCAAAAGGTTACTATACTATTGTAAACGTCCAGGAAACTCTGAGTTAAAGTCTCAAGAGTTTGGTTCGAGTGTGGTGTTGCGGTTTATTTTGTCTTAGTAGTCATTTGGAGGAGCGTGCTTGCTATAGTTCCACAATTCTAGTTCTTGTAATTCTCAAGCTAGGTATATCTTGTTTATTCACAATGAATTATTGTTACTTTGAGTTTAATGAATGTTTTGTTTACAACTTGTGTTTTAATATAATTGATATGGAGTAATTTGGTATATACTTGTGTGAATGATGTAATTAGTCATGGAGTATTCTTTTCTTTAAAAAGGTGATGCATGAAAACTCTTCTTAATTTATGAGTTTGTTGGGATAATATCTAATCTTGCTTAATTTGTTGATAAAAACATCTTTGGGGAGTATTGACTGAAAGGGTTTTTTAAATGTTTTTATTCCAAAAATTTAGTGCACGAATTAGTATGGGATATGGTGTGTGACGAGCATCATGTTTACTCTTTAAAATGGATTTGAGAAGATTTCATCAAGAAATAAGGCCGAAAGGATTCGTAGGAATTCATAATAAAGAATTGCTTTTAAAATACATTGTGTTAATGGAATTATTATTCTAGTTGTCTTAGGCCGAAAGGAAGTAACTAGATGATTGAATTCTGGTAATGGTTTAACATGATAAACATCATTGATTGTTAGTCATTCATATAAAAGTTGTGCATCATAACAATTTTACACCAAGCTTAACATGAATACTCCAAATGATTGATTGTAGTATTTCACACAAGTATATGTTTTAATTAATATTGTTTCTTGAATACTTGAATTTTCGCTAATTAGGATTGACAACCCTTTTTAATACAAACTAGTTTATAATACTTTAATCACCAAATCCCTTGGGACGATCTCGACTTACCCACCTTTACTAAAACGGACGAGTACACTTGCTCCTATGTGTTAAATAGTTAATCGGATAAGCGTGTTTATAAATTTTAAAACTTGTACACACCGTGAGCACACACATCAACAGCCATCAGGGTTTCTTGAGCCGAGGTTACAACTGTGGCTTGACTGAGCTTCTTTCTAGGCTTTTTCGTGAAGTCCCACCACTCCGAATAACCTATGATCTCGTAACATCTTTGCTTTGAGTGGCTTTCTTCTCCGCTGTGAGTACACGTAAACGAGTTTTTCTTTCCATTAGAGTTCTTTCCCTTTTGAGGGCCGTTGCGTGAGACCATATGTACCATGCTATCGTGTTCAACTTTTGGTTCCTCCATGGTTTGTCTTTGGCTGGAGTCTCTTCAAATGTAAGCATTCCAAACTCATGGGTGGGTCTTTCCTTAGGATTTCACTTCTGGCTAGGTTAAACTCGGAGTCCAACCCAGCCAAAAAAATGTGTACACGGAGACGAGTGATTGTATTATATTCGGACTCAGTGCCAGCGATAGTCTCCTCTTGCGTGGTAATTTGAGTATCAATTTCTTGGAAGATGCTCACCAATTCGCTGTAGTATGTCGGTAGAGCACGCCTATTCTGTCGGGTGTTGAAAGACCGGCGGTTCAATTCGAATAGCTGGGTTTCATCACTTCTGTTGTAGAATATTTTCCCGACTGCCTCCCCGATTTCAGCCGCCGTTTGAAGTCGGATAAAGCAGCGGATCAGGGAGGCGGGTTCATGGAATCAATTAGCTAGCTCTTGACACGATTGTTGTCGATCAGCCAAGATTTGAGTTGTTTCTCATCGCCGTTGGTGGGCTTCGGGGTTTTTTCCGGTGATAAAGCCGAATTTGTTACGTGCCCCGATGCATATCTCCATTAATTGAGACAACAACGAGTAGTTCGTATCGTCGATGGTAATTCCAGTAGGGAATGGTGCGTCCTGGACATTCTGGACGATCACCGGGTTTGAGTTGGAAGTGTTTTCTTTGTCGCCCATTCGTAGATTTCGGATTCGAGGGATTCAGATCAAGTTCAATGATCTTTGGTAGTCTCTGATACCATATAGTTTGATAACAGAGTGAATATGGAGGAAGAATCTTCCGGTTTTTTATTATATCTTCTACACAAAAATATATATGAATTTATACATGGGAATTGATAACAAACTATTCTACCTTGGGTCTTGATTCTCGGCTCTAATAATATCTATACTATAATTAACACAAATCTTATCTATTTTAGATATTTCTCTCGTTAAAACGTTTCTCTTCATTATAAGGCTAATTTAAACATGTTCCAAACCACCAGTTAATCTAAAAAAGAAAGCAACACCCCTTAATAGATCTAGTTGTCTTAAAATAGGTGTGCCCATCAAATTTATGGCCTACGTGTGTTAAAAACTTGAGATTGTAACATAAAGCAAATGTCTGCTTCAATACTTCTCTTTTTAATTCAACTAACTAGCATCTATACTATCTCTAAAAAAAAAAAAAAAAAAAAAAAATTGATCAAAAAGTCAAGAAGTGAAAAGTGAAAAACTTAAATTAATGTTTTGCCTAAATTACCCTTAATTAATGCATTTACCACTCTTTAATACATCTAATTTAAAACTTGATCAAAACATAATGAAAACATGAAAACTTATATTACATGTTCAATTTTTTTGTCAACTTAAAAACATGAAAAGTTCAATGAATAATTAATAATTGAAAACATGAAAATGTAAATTGTTTTGTCAACTTAATAATGAATACACACGTATATAAAAACAAACTTTTAAATACTAGACGATTACCTGTATATGGAAACGGAATTTTATAGCGGCAGATAGTTATAATGATATTTGGTTATACAAAACGTTACACAAACCACTTACACAAAATATTATTATAATTAAATGTCGCTATAAAATCCTGTTGCTATGCACGGGGTACTCGTCTAGTTACTATTAGTGTTAGTATATATTATTGGTATTAGACTATTGGGGCGTTTGGTTGGGGGAATTTGAAATTCCAGAATTTTAAATTCTAGAAAATTTAAACTCTAGAAAATTTGAATTCTTGATAATTTAAAATTTTTAAATTTAAAATACCTTAGCATGTTTAGTTGACAGAAATTTATAAATATTTTTTATTTTTTTAGTATAAATTTCATAAATATTTTATTTAAAAGTTTATAAAAAGAAAATTTATAAAAAAAAGTTTATAAAAAAAGTTTATAAAAAATTTATTAAAAAAGTTTATTAAAAATTTTAAGAAAAAGTTAATAAAAGGCAAGTACCGAGATTGATGATGATCAAAAGGGAAAGATGGGATTATTTACACAGTATGTGGAAGAAAGACTCCACCTTCGAAGTATCTGGAGATTCATGAAAAAGTGCGTTGAAACACGAAAAGTGTAAATCATTTGTTAGGACTTCTATTTATATTTTATCACACATCGGTTGAAGAGGAAAACTTTAAAGAGAAAAAACTCTATATAAGCAAAGCCCCCACCTTATTTTGAAACATAGTTAAGCATTAAATGTTTTAAAACATTAATTGTGTGTTCCTAAACAAGCTTTTTTGAGCTTATAAGTTACATAAACTTTAGTTTGAGTATAAGAACATTTTTTTTTCATAATTTTTATAATTGTAAATGAGTTTTCGAGCTCGAGCTTGAGTTAATAAACGAGCCTATCAAGTTTGATCTTTTATATGGACATATTAAGCTTGAAAGTTAGTTTATTGTAAGAGTAAAAAAAAAGTTATAAATATTAAACGAGCTTCGAGCTCGAGCAACAAAAAAATATTCGAGCTCGAGCCCGAGCCAATTTTCAAAATTTTATTCGAGCTCGAGCCGAGTAGTTAATAAACGAGCCTAGCTCGTTTAGGCGAAAAATCGACTCGGCTCGTTAACACTCCAACCTTTGACCATTAGCTGAAGAAAAAGAAATAAATGGTGTTTGGGATAGCATGTCTAAGTTGCCGTACATGTTTGCAAAGTTGTGTTTGCATTAGAGCATGATTCTAACATGTTTAACTGTTTAGTTTTTTAGTGAATCACATGTAATCTTTTTATAAAGTTGATTACCAAACATTGTGTTATGACGATTTGCATTTTACAACACAATCTAAGATTGTCAGTAAAAACAACATTTTTTTTAACGTCATAATTATATGAAAAAGCTAATAGTAAGGCAATAGAAGCTAAACAGTACAATTACAAATCTAGAAATAAATAAAACTACACTTTCTAGATAGCTCCTGAGGCTTTAACAGCGAGGACTGCAAAAAAGATGAAAAAACTCTTGCCAATTAGAGAGAACCGAGACAAGAGAAAAATCCCCGCCAACAGAGGTCGTGCCACCGGTTTTCATTTTGGGGTGTTTTTTATGCAGACTCATACAAGCCTCAGGGAAAAGATACAACAAGAAAAGAAATAAAAGCGAAATGAACACGTCTAGAGATGCACGATACACCCAGTAGCGAAAAGCTAAACACATAAGCAGACTAAATTACTCGCGAGCAGCAAAGGAGATTTAAGCCAGTGTAACCGGTTTTTATGGAAACCAGTTATCCCTAAATCAGTTTTTAGAAAAATCGGTTTTATGTTATTTTATTTTATTTTTTAGATCGGATCGATTTTCGATTCTTTTATTCACCTTTGTAAACAAAGGACCTTTCATCATAAAGTATATAGGCAACAAAATAGGTGGAAGATTATTGAGATTTTTTTATATATATTGCCACCTTTGTTTCAATCTTGTGTTCTAAAACTAAAGGGAAAATTGCAAAACAATAGTAACATACTAAATCAAATTTGTCAACATGATGTCCAATTAAAAGAAAAGGGAGAATTGACATACCTAGATATTAGATGCGTTTTTAACAATTAGACAAATATTTGTGCAAATCAACGGTGTATATCGACAAATAATTATATATGCAAAATTAAAATTCTTGTTTGACTTGCAAAACAACATCCTTTAATATTGCACTTTAGAACGTTTTTCAACACCACGTTTGATATTTTAAAGTAGATGTGATGCTTTAGATTTTATTGGAAAAAATAGAATTTATTTTTCGAGTTTTATTTTCTGTCAACAAATAGGCACGTCTCCGTTAATAAACAAAATTCGTTTATCCCAAATACATGTTATAATCGCACACGAAAAAACCTATTGATAGTTGAATTGTTAAGAGAACTCCGATTTTTGCACTATTATAGATAAGGTTTTCAGTTACGGATAAATCCCTAGAAAATCCGTGTGAGAAGTAAGGATGATTGAGTGAATTTCATTTCGTAGCACATGTTGGACTCATACAACTTCATAATTTTCAGTACTAACGGCTTAAATGAAAAGTACTATACTAGTATACATTTTTGATTAATTTATATATACGTCAATATCTTTCTTTTAATGCCGTTCAAAGAAAATGTCCTTAACAAAATCGCCATTTTCCAAAAAATGTCTTTTATTAAATAATACGGCACTCATTAATTCTAGTATGATGAAATAGACAAACAAAGAAATGATATTTTTGGAATATGTATGAAAAGTTAATATTAAAGCATAGATAGGTATGAATAATGATATTAAGCTACCATGCATGCTCTTTCTTCTTCATCACAGCCTGTCAGTTATCCATCAACGTGTCTCACCCTCTCTCTTTTGGACCACTTTCACCCTCGTGCCAACGGCCACCCTTTGCTCCCCTCCGATATGTTATCACCATACATCCATGATGCATGTGCTCAGCTCCTCGATGCATGCATACATATATATACATCTTTAGAGGACCACTATATATACAGATATACCTACATGGCTACATATATATAGTTTTCATTTGAATAAATGGTTTTATGGAAATTGTAGTGTCTGTATGGTCTTTGTGTAAGATATGATGATGTATTTATATTGTTTTCTTTTAAAACGTACAGTTCATGATTTTATTAACTAAAGTCTAGCAAGAAGCTAGAAAATAAACAAACAAATTACATAAATGTCATTACAAGCCGCTTTAGGCCTTAAGCAATTCAAGCCAAATTGGCAGTATATGTTGTAATTATAATATCATGACAATCATATAAATAAATCAAACACATCAAGTAAGCAAGTGCGGAAGTGTTATAACAAGATCATATAATATGTAACTAATTAATCAAATATAAATAGTAAACGTACCGTAGTGATTCTAGCCCGAACAAGAATCAAATGCAATTTTCAACTCAAGAACCCTAATTAGGGTTTATGTGAACAAATCCAAGAAACAAACAATGATGTGTTTGATTCATGATCTTGTACACACGTACTACTTCAAGTAAACGTTTATGTAAGTAAAGCAAGCACAAACACTAGAGAATACAAAGTTTCGACTCCCTTAAACTTTAATGGGGTGTCGAAAAATTGCAAGGAGAAGAGAAGAGAAAACACACAAGATTATGTGTTCAAGTTATGAGAAAACAATGAAACTTTGTGTGTTTATATAGGATAGAAATCTTGGAACAAAAGCTTCACCAAGCGATGTGGGATACCCTTAGCCAATCGGTTCTAGCACCCTCAAAGGGTTTCTAGATCCTTCTTGACATTCCAATTTCATCTATAATCCTTTTCCTTTTATTCGTCTAACGGTTATTAGCCATTTCCGTTAAATGTTAACGATCGTTACGTGTTTACATTCTAATAATTAATATAACATTTATATATAATTATTACTCATTTACTTTTCATACGTAAAGTGTGCAATCCCGTGATCTCGAGTTCGATCATAACATACAACTACTAAAATAATGTCCAGAATCTAACAGCTCCCACTTGGACATATTTTAATAGTGTAATCACATCGGTTAGCGTCTTGCAACACGCCAATGCCTCTAGTATGATCTCGAGTAAGGCTCCTGGAAAAACCTTTTAATGATTTCTCATTATTATTATCCCTTTTTTTCTAATACCACGTTAATAAGGATATGGATTAAAGTCATTCCTTAATTAACCATTCTGTTTCTCGTTGTTTATGATTACCAAATCTTCTGAACATATTCAGGAGAGATCTTGGGTGCGGCCGCACATGCATCTTACCAACCCTATGAGGGGCCCAGCAGTATTAAACTCCAAAATAAATTTGAATGAACAAATTCTATCTTGACTACAAGCAAAACCCACAAACTTTGTAACACTTCCGAAAACAACCCTTATGACTACCAGTTACGTATAGCATTAAGTTGTTCCACAAAAATGTACTACATTCATGACACTTATCTTGCATCTCAAGTCTGAGGATAACTTCTCATGATTTACTTAATAACAAAATCCATAAAGTAACATCATGTAGTTGGGATAAGTCCTATATTCGGTATCGTTAAATATCATCTGAAATGGCATGACTACGCATCAATATACTTAAGTATATTATACCAACCTTCCGATTTGTCTTGATTTAATAATATTCCCATATTATTAACTGACAACGGACAATTTAGAATAACATTTATTCATGGATTAAACATACAAATATAGGATACAATATATTATAAATTAAACATACCATGTATTTAAATTTATTATAATAATTGTTTAAAATCCCTTATCTAAATACTAAATAGATCAATGCATGATAACTCTTGTTGATGAATTATATCTCAAGTAATGACATTCATACTTATTGACAAGAAATAAATCATCCAGCTTTGATCTATCGGAATTTTAAGAATAGTTATTTCAAGAATTCAACTATTGAAATTCTTATATGTGCACATTCAACTATTTTGATAATGTCATATTTCATAAAATATGTGACATCCTTAACCATCAATTTATGATAATCAAACTTCCAAAAATTTTAAAGTTTGAAGTATTCTTATTCTCTTAATGTATAATGCAACTATACACTTTTTAAGCACAACTAGTACATATAGTCAAGGATGAAATCCTTTCCATAACTAGTATTGATTGTCATCTCAATTTCATTAGCATCATTTTATACAAACAACAATATGTTTTTAAAACCTTCCCGTAAACATTAATATCTATTGTGTAATGTTTGATGCCCTTAAAACTTTCAAGTTTGTTGGCTATGACAATTTTCATAACAATTGAAAAATTGTTCATCTATAGAATTTGGAAGCTGTTCCAGATTTAGGATGTGATTCTATAATCAAACATATTCTTTTACAAGTTATCTAATAACTTTTTAATTAGATATTAATATTGCCAAATTATCTTGTACTCAAGCATGATACAACAAAACATGATGTTCATGAAAAATCTTTAAGTCATACTTAGATTTTGTTCATGTCATACATATCCATTTAGACTTTCTAAATAATATATCATGTTATATTAGATTCATTTACCACACATGTTTCAACTATAAACATTCATTCCAATGTTGTATGTCTTATTTTTCTAAATCTTTAAAGTTTCATTCCAAACTAAGACTTAACTTTTAACTTATATGGAATGTTATCTTTTATATGTTCTACAACATATATGATTTAAAAAAAAAATTAAACATAATACTCCCACTAGCTTTCAGGAATACTTAAAAATTATCTTATTTCAATTATAAATCAAAACATGAATTTAATAATTAAACATAAGAGTAATCTTCTAGATGCATGCATTTATCTATCCATGGATTATTGCACTTTGTACACTTCTAAAGATTTATTTGAATTCATAAACTCCTTTTGATTACTTACCGTCCTCGCTGAAGTAATCACTCAAGAAAGAGTTTTGATATTCCATTGTCAATTTCGTAAATGTGACAATCATAATCTTTATATATTAATGTGCTTAGAAAAGAATATTCAATCACAGTTAATTGCTTAAGTGTGATTAATAATCTTGTTATAAGACATGTATTAAATACGTGCACAATATTGTCCATATGATTTCTATACAAAGATTTAAACCACAAGGGTTACCTAATCTTTGAAGAAACTCATCTCCATTTTCTAGTCTAACTATTAAGATAAACCACATTTCTAAAATTGATTATCTTTATGGACAGCATCTTAATCATTCATATCATGTATACTTTACCCAGTTTAATATTTGGTAATGTATCGTAATGATTATCAGGTGTATAATAATCATGTAAATCATAGCCCTCAACATATTAATCAAATATCTGAAATATCTTTGCTATTTTATGAATGATAATTCTATCATCTTGAGTTTTAACATTTTAATATCAAACTTTATTATCATTTTGAGATTTAACATTCAAATGTCAAACTTCATCATGATATTTACTAGTGTATTTTATTAGAAGATTATGTATCTTGTAATTTTATCTTTTAAAGATCAAAACTCCCACTTGCTTTTTGTAATTTAAAGACTATCTTTAAATACTTAGCAAATAAAACAACAATACAATATTCTCTTTTGGGATATTACAAATACATATTGACAGTTCCTGACTTAACTTTGTTAATAACCTCTTCATAAGCAGTTAAACAAATTTAGAATTTCAATTTAAGACTTAATGTGATTCATCACATTCCATCATATGATAATGTCTTATTAATCTTCTATGTTGGAGTTTTATTAAATATGTCTAAGTCATACTCAACATTCTAACCTTGATAACTTTTGGAAGAAAAGAAGTCATAGTTATCTTTAATCAAACAATATAACAAGAGTTTGATTTTCCTAACTGAACATACCATAAACATTTGGTATTTCATTAGTATTAATATTGTAAGACAATCTAACAATATTTAAGATAACCATATTCCTCTTGGCTTGTCTATTTACCAACTAATTCATTTTAATTGTATAATAATTTTTTCCAGCCAATTACATGCTTTATAACACAAGTACTTTTTACAAAGTCACTTCATGTCCATGTCTCTACAAGTAAACATAAACTGTTATAATCCCACTATACGTTATAAGTCATTTAACAATTTAATGACTTCACGTATTTGTCTTAATTAAAAAATATAACAAGACAACGTCTTACTTTATTATAAGTCTTGTAACAATTAAAAGACTTTATGTTTATATCGTTACAATGAAACATAAACATGTTTAACTAAATTAATTATGAACACCATCTCTTGGTTTCAATAGTAATTTCAAGTTAATTTATTACTTCACAATAATGTAAATAACATTATTTCTTTATTTATTTATGTCATTCCAAAAACACATAAATATTCAGATTGAAGCAGCATTAGATTATTTTATTAATTTATGTCATTCTATGAATTCATAAATATACAAACTAAACTAGTCTTGATATCATATTGACACATATTCTAATAGGTATCTAATTTAGAAACTGTAAATTTTCATAGTTCAATTACATCAGTTGATCTGCTAGTAATGAAAATATAAAATTCACCTTGTTGTTGCAATCTAGCTAAGCTCTCACATAACTTAAATTGTAGCACCAAGTGTTTCTTGAATTAGATTAGTATAATTCATATTAGAATGTAATTCTCTTACCTTACAGTCAAGAGAATCCATTAAATCATATCTTTATGAGTTGTTTCTTGCACACTTAAAGATAACATTTCTCCCACTTGTGCATGGAATAACCTCATATAGTTGATAAACAACATGCCATGCATTTGTTTATGTGATCAATATGATTGTGTCATAGATCTTAGCATAACAAGTAGTTATAGAACACCAATGTCTAGTAAGGAAACGTACAAGACTATCCTCAAAAGTATGAGTGTCTACACTTGGAAAGTAATTATCTTTAGCTACCAAGATGTCAAAGCTTGTAACTCCCACTGAATTAAAGATCATTACAATAATTCCTTATTCAGTAATAAGTACACAATACTCCCACTGAATTTGACAACATTTTAAATGTTTCATATCTAGTGAAAGAAAATAGTGTGCTTTTAACTTTCCTACACCTTTGAATATCCATACGTAACAATTACTTATGCATTAAAGAGTGTATTCTACTACGTAAATGATGGACTATCCACCAAATGCTATTAACTTGAAAATTGGGCATGCAATTTCTTCCTTAACAGGTATACCATCCTACAATGTATGTAGCACCTTTTAAATAGTCCAAACAACTAGTTTGTCTTTAACCATTTTGCGGTAATTAGTCTAGCTTCTAATTTTAATAACTCATAAAATGTCATACATAATTTTTTGTTAACCAAATATCATATTTGTTACTAAGAATTTAATCACCGAATGAGGATGATAAAATCCATATGAAAAATATTCGCAATTTTCTTAACTATTAAAAAATTTGCTATGAGTTATATTAGAATTTAGACATATCTAATATTCTTATTATCATTTCTCATTCATGAAAAGGAATAGGATTGTGTCTCACTCTTCTTTCATAGAAAAAAGACTTCTTTTGTCGTTTAAGTAAATTATTTTTAATCAAACATTTGGTTGAAAACAGAACTATATCAATTTACCAAAGCCCAAAGTGCGTTTACGGTTTGAACGTTGCATTAATACATTAAAACGAATTTCAAAATTCAATTTCAGTATTATCGATAATTAGATCTTTAAGAAAATAAAATACCCATTGGTAAATATATTCATATAAACCATAGTATTTTTTTAAAGCTAGGATCCAAATTGACATAGTACCATTACATCAGTTGATCTGCTAGTAATGATAGTATTCAACAAGGTAATTGTCGAACAATAATTGCCAATATCATATTGCAATTCCTAGATTTATGGGATTTACATTCACAAAACCTTTGTAATGTAAGCATGTTTCATCCCTATCTTAATGCCTTGAGTCCAAGATCTCACTTCCTACTCAAATTTAAGTCGTCTAACTTAAAAACGCCAAACTCATAAATCCATCACATCAGTTGATCTGCTAGCAATGAATTTATGAAATTTACTTCTCCATTGCAATCTCGCCAAGTTCTCACATGACGTAAATTACAACTTCAAGTGTTCTTAATTAGATGGCATTCGAATTAATTTTATAAGGGTATTAATTTTGACGTATAATCAAAATAATGTATGAAGAAGCATGCATACAACTTCATAACATTGGTTTTATAAAACAATTTTATTACCAATTCTCTAAGAGTAAAATAGCAAAGTTTTGATTGAGGTATCAGGTTCACCAACTAAAGAATTACCAACAATTATCGTCCACTATATCGTACTTTTGCATAAGCCCTAAGGCTTAGTGTTTCGGATAATCATTATGGAATTGTGATCAATTCACCCTTAAGATGACAGTGTACATGTAATGGTTGTTCGGTAAGTCAAATTTACACACAAACGAGCGTTAAGACAGAATGTTGTCTATCTAAGGCCACAATTTAATGCGAAGCCAACCTTATACCCATCTTGTAGTGTGTAAACTTCGGTCGGGCCTAGTTAACCATTACGTACAAAAACATCAATCAACCAATCCTTTGAAATTTAAGCTCTTAAAAACCAAAACAATTTCGCCATTTATTTAGTCCATATTATTTTTCTATTCAAAAATTACCCTTTTTCGTTTATAAACTTGTCTAACATAATAATAAACAAAAAACAAGTAATATGTAATAAAAAATAAAACAACCAAATAAACATATACATAATCATAACAATTAAATATGTATAAACATGTAGCCACATGCAAATCTTATTCAATAGTCATATTAATAATCAAGTCTAGGTGTATAATGCATTTATTCAATTAAGGCTTTCTTCTTTAAAGAAAAAAGAGTCACATACATCGATAAATCGATTGCGTAAGCCAAAACTAAACAAACACCACATAGCACGTAATTGATTACTTAATATTGGAGTCTTCCCCAATTCGACATCTACTAATAAATTTACATGTTTCGATATAATTTAACATTTAATTAATATTCAATTTAAACCATTTAAATCATCACACAATTAAATCCATGCAAATATGCACTTTTCATGAATTATGCTTAACAATTAACATTTTGCACCAAGATCATTTACTAAAACGCATAACCAATTACATGACATCCTAGGGTTTCTAATCATATTAAAAATCAAAACCAAAACCCTAAATATCAAATAAGGTCAATCGACCCAATTAAAAAATTAGGGTTAGGAATATGAAAAACCCTAAAAACATGTAATTAAACGAATCAAAATTCAATTTTTATGCGTTTCGATAATTAATTACACATTATAGCTGCTCATGATGCCACTGTTGGAATTATAATATCATGACAATCATATAAATAAACCAAACACATCAAGTAAGCAAGTGCGGAAGCGTTATAACAAGATCATATAATATGTAATTAATTAATCAAATATAAATAGTAAACGTACCTTAGTGATTCTAGCCCGAACAAGAATCAAATTCAATCTTCAACTCAAGAACCCTAATTAGGGTTTATGTGAACAAATCCAAGAAACAAACAATGATGTGTTTGATTCACGATCTTGTACACACGTACTACTTCAAGTAAACGTTTATGCAAGTAAAGCAAGCACAAACACTAGAGAATACAAAGTTTCGACTCCCTTAAACTTTAATGGGGTGTCGAAAAATTGCAAGGAGAAGAGAAGAGAAAACACACAAGATTATGTGTTCAAGTTATGAGAAAACAATGAAACCTTGTGTGTTTATATAGGATAGAAATCTTGGAACAAAAGTTTCACCAAGCGATGTGGGATACCCTTAGCCAATCGGTTCTAGCACCCTCAAAGGGTTTCTAGATCCTTCTTGACATTCCAATTTCATCTATAATCCTTTTCCTTTTATTCGTCTAACGTCATTAGCCATTTCCGTTAAATGTTAACGATCGTTACGTGTTTAGGTTCTAATAATTAATATAACATTTATATATAATTATTACTCATTTACTTTTCATACGTAAAGTGTGCAATCCCGTGATCTCGAGTTCGATCATAACATACAACTACTAAAATAATGTCCATAATCTAACAGTATAGACACTGCGAGAATAAAGAGAACGGACGATGAGACTTTTAGCGAGGAAACGATGTCCTCACCAAAAATCGCTAACGATAAAATAACCCATTTCGCACTTTGACTTTGTCCAAAAGTTGGAAATATTTGACTAAAAGCGTTGGTGAATACATGTCTTCGCATAAAGGTTGACAATTTTGTTGAGATTACGTGAATAAGGAGCGAGTACAAATCGATCAAATCGTGGCTTACTTGGGCATTCAATAAGGTATGTCCGATTTATCAGCGATGTTTCCTCCACCGAGCGAGAATGATGGAAACAATGATGATGATGGGGAATAGGGATTATTGTTATTTGAGTGTTGGTATTAGTATTGACGAATTAGTGGTTTTAGATACACGTAAGGACAAATTTTAGTGATTTTGTTTTTGAACATTTTTAGTGACTTTGTTATTAAATGGATGTTTTAGCGACTTTGTTATTTGAATAGATGTTTGGTATGTTTGTTTTGGGTAATTACAGGTTGTGTTTTTTGGTGATTTTCTTTTATGAAAAATATGAAAATGCAGCAGAAAGCAAGCGTATTGCTGCAAAAAGTGTGTGGTTGGTTTGGGCGAGAACATGTCCTTGCCAAAAGTGAAAATAATATTTTAATGTTTATAACTTTTAGCTAGGATATACCTGCAATTTATGTAGGACCCGGTTTGTATTTTGTGGGTAAATATTTTAAGAATTAAATAAATATAATTAATATAATAATTATAATTAATTGATTATTTAATAAAGTTCTAGCTATTATGAATAATTAATGTGTGTCTATCCATACACCTTAACCTTCATAAAATCTTATCATATCACTTGGTGACTAGGATGATTAGTAGGAAGATAAGTATGATTAGTAGGAGATTTATTCTTATCTTGATTATCACCTTGATTGTAGGAAACCTATAAATAGAGGTTCATTTGTAGTTTGTAATCATCAATAAAAATGCATTCTACAATCTCTCTATTCTTCTAACTTATACTTCTTGTCGATTATCATTATTTTGTAACACATTATCAGCACGCTCTAAGTTTTTTTTATTACTCTCGATTCACCGGGTATGTCTTTAACCCTCTTTATATTTATTATTTGTGGGCTATATGGCAATTGTCAGATCATGTCTCGTTTTTTTTTCCTCATGAGTCAACAGTAAAGCTATTGATGGGATCATGTATTGACATATGTTTATTGCAAATATAAAACTTATTCATATTATCAATTAATATTTGCCGGCATATGTTTCGCACACCAATTATTTTTAATATTACATATGATAAATGTATCATCCGGTCAAAATGTTATTTTCTCAAATCATTATAAAATGTTTTATGTAATCGTTAGATATACTTTCTTCATGGGGTCATGTCTTATCTTCTTACGTATAGTTTTTTTTTCTCTATTACCGTAGTGATTTAATGTTTTCTGGAATATATATCTGACCTTTGTATGTTTTAATATGCTTTTAATTCTAGTTATCATCGTAGTCGTGTAATGCTATTCAAACATTAATTCATATTACACCCAACTGAACATGTAACCTTATATGTTTTTATAATTGTTCTAGTTTATATTGTGCGATGCATTTGTTTGTTATGCTATACATGCAACAATTTAGTTTTGAACGCAGTAAATTTTTTTTATTTGAATATAACTTCTAGTTTATCACTTGACTTAGTTCTATGTTTTATATGTTAGTTTTTTCTTTTTGTTTATATATGAGCCTTACTTTTTTATATGCTTAATAACGATATGTGGTATTAAACTGTATTATGATGTGTTTGCGGTCTTTCTTGTTTCATTTATTCTATTTTCTTTTCATGTATTTTTTTTTTCTCTTTTTTAATTTGTTGTTTTATATTTTTGACACATAATTTGGAGTTTGAATTATATATATTTAACATGCATGTAAACATATAAGGTATTATCAATTACTAATAGTTTTATGGTGCCTTGACTGATTCTATGATTTTTTTTATGCCAACTAATGAGTTATTTTGCAAACTGACTAAATGTTAACTTGCATGTATTTGATGATATAGCTAGTCATGTCGAATCTTGCGAAACTTGAAGTTTTGGCTTTGGACATAAGTGGACAAAACTATTTGTCTTGGGTTTTGGATGCCGAGATGAACCTTGCTGCTAATGGTCTTGGTGATACAATCCAAGCTGGAAAGACAACAACTGTTGAACAAAAGGCTAAGGCAATGATATTCTTGCGCCATCACCTCCATGAGAATTTAAAATATGAATATCTCACTGTTAAGGACCCACTTATTCTTTGGAATCATTTGAAGGACATATATGAAAATAAAAAAACAGTGATTTTACCAAGAGCCCGCTATGACTGGGTTAAGGTTCCAGGATTTTAAAACAGTGAGTGAATATAATTCTGCTATGTTTAAAATTACCTCACAATTAACTTTGTGTGGAGAAAAAATCACTGATGAAGAAATGCTTGAAAAAACATTCTCTACATTTCATGCCTCAAACTTACTATTGCAACAACAATACCGCGAAAGAGGCTTTAAAAAGTATTGTGATTTGATATCATGTTTACTTGTTGCGGAACAAAACAATGAATTATTGATGAAAAACCATGAATCGTGTCCAACTGGACCCGCTCCACTTTCGGAAGCAAATATGGTTAATGGAGGTCGCGGTCGTGGATCTGACCGTGGACGAGGACGTGGCCAAGGGCGTGGTTTTGGCCGAGGTAATTACCATGATTTTCAGTTCGGAAATACAAGTGGTCACAAAAAGTGGCAAGATAAAGGTAAGATGATCAAAAATGATGGAGGTGAAAAAACAAAAGGTGCCATTGAAAATGTATGTTATCGTTGTGGCGGTACTAATCATTGGGCCCGTGCATGTCGCACACCCAGACATTTGGTGGAACTCTACCAACGATCCCAAAAGAACAAAGGAAAAGAGGTCGAAGTTAATTTTGCTTATGATGAAGGGAAAACTGATATCCTTGATATCGATAGCCTCGGTATTGACAACCTTGGTGTTCCAGAAGACCCAAATGATAACACTCATTTGGATGTCAGTGATTTCCTCATAAATGAGTGATCCATAAGCAAATTGTCAATAAAGCCAAGAATAAAACATCTTCATATCGATGATGATCTTGTTTGTTTTGTTTATTTTCTTTCAAGTTTACATATGTTGTCCTATGAGACGTACTTTATTTACAATTATTCACTTGGCTTAATAAAACATGTTATTTCCTTTTACTTAATCCATCAAACATTATACTTATAATATGTGTTTTATTTTGAAGAATATGGATCGTGTAGCACAACTTATTATTGATGATGAAGACATATGTCTAATGGATAGTGCAACCACACACACGATACTTAAAAAGGAGAAATATTTCTCACATTTAAACATACAAGAATCAAATGTGAGTACTACCTCGGGTAGTGCAAAGTTAATAAAAGGTTATGGAAAAGCACATATATTATTACCCGAAGGTACAATGTTTAAAATTGACAATGTGCTATTTTCCCCCAAGTCTCAAAGGAATTTATTAAGTTTTAAAGATATTCGCCAAAATGGATATCATATTGAGACTACAAATGAAGGACATGATGAGTACCTTCATATTACGAACGTGATTTTGGGTAAAAAGAAAGTGTTAGAAAAGTTACCCGCATTTTCATCCGGGTTGTATTACACTAAGATTAATATTGTTGAAACAAATGTGGTCATAAATAAAAAACTTATTGACCGAGAAAAATTTATCGTTTGGCATGATCGGCTAGGCCATCCCGGATTATTAATGGTATGAAAGATAATAGAAAATTCAAAAGGACACCCATTAAAGGATCATAAGGTTCTTGAAACAAAATATATTACATGTGTTGCTTGCTCAAAAGGAAAATTAATCACACGCCCATCATCAGCTAAAGTAGGGAATGAATCCCTTAATTTTTTGGAAAGAATCCCTTAATTTTCTGGAAAGAATCCAAGGGGATATATGTGGGCCTATACATCCACCTTGTGGACCATTTAGGTGATTTATGGTTTTAATCGATGCACCGACTCGATGGTCACATGTGTGCTTATTGTCAAGTCGCAATATGGCGTTTGCAAGATTACTTGCTCAATTAATAAGACTGAGAGCACATTTTCCAGATTATCCTATAAAGACAATACGTTTGGACAATGCTGGTGAGTTTACATCCCATACATTTAATGACTATTGTATGTCTATTGGAATAAGTGTAGAACATTCAGTACCTCATGTTCATACACAGAATGGGCTCGCTGAGTCTTTTATCAAACGGATTCAGACGATTGCAAGGCCCATAATTATGAAAGCGAAACTACCAGTTTCTGCTTGGGGCCACGCTGTTCTACATGCAGCAACACTAATTCGTATCAGGCCAACGAGTCACCATACTTACTCCCCAATACAGTTGGTTTTTGGTCAGGAACCAAATATTTCCCATCTAAGAATTTTTGGTTGTGTAGTATATGTCCCAATTGCTCCACTACAACGTACAAAGATAGGACCTCAAAGGAGAATGGGAATATATATTGGGTATGATTCACCATCTATAATTAGATATTTAGAGCCATCAACGGGGAATTTATTTACGGCTCGATTTGCTGATTGTCATTTCGATGAGTCAATATTACCAACATTAGGGGGAGAAAAGAAACAGCTGGGAAGTGAAATAAGTTGGAAAGAATTATCATTATCTCATTTTGATCCTCGAACAAAAGAATGTGAACAGGAAGTTCAAAAGATAATTCATTTACAAGGGTTAGCAAATCAATTACCAGACGCGTTTACTGACCTTAAAAGAGTGGCCAAGTCACATATACCAGCTGTTAATGCTCCTGTTAAAATTGATGTTCCTAAAGAACATTCAGAAATTGCTAATGAGTCTAAGGCACGCCTAAAGCGCGGTAGACCAGTCGGTTCCAAAGATAAAAATCCTCGAAAGAAAAAGGGAGCTTATAATCAAGATGGTCAAATCGAGGTTAAAGAAACACTAGAAGGGTCCTCTATAAGGACATTAGACATGATGGTTCAAGATGAACCTCGGGTACCCGAAAATGAAGAGATCTCAATAAATTATATCATGTCTAGAAAGGTATGAAACCGAAATGAAATCGACGTCGATGATGATTTTGCATATAATGTAGCATTAGAAGTTATGGAAAATGATGAGGATCAAGAACCAAAGTCAGTTCAGGAATGCAAAAATAGAAGTGATTGGCCAAAATGGAAAGACGCAATTGAGGCAGAATTAAAATCTCTTGAAAAATGATGAGGATCAAGAACCAAAGTCCGTACACCTGAAGGTGTAAAACCCGTTGGGTATAAATGGGTCTTTGTACAAAAACGAAATGAAAGAAATGAAATTACGCGTTACAAAGCATGCTTGGTGGCACAAGGATTTTCACAAAGACCGGGTATAGATTATGAAGAAACATATTCTCCTGTGGTGGATGCAACTACTTTTCGTTATCTAATTAGTCTGGTAATATAAGAAGGACTCGATCTGCGTCTAATGGATGTTGTGACAGCCTATTTATATGGCTCACTTGATACAGAAATATTCATGAAGCTTCCAAATGGTTTTAAGCTACCTAAATCAGGTAAAACAAGTTCTCGAGAACAATATGCAGTTAAACTGAATAAATCTTTGTATGGGTTGAAGCAGTCTGGGCGAATGTGGTACAATCGCCTTAGTGAATATTTATTAAAGGAAGGATATAGAAATGATTCTATTTGCCCATGTATTTTTATAAAAAGGTCTGGATCTGAGTATGTCATAATTGCTGTATATGTTGATGATCTGAATATCATTGGAACTCCGGGGGAGCTCCCAACGGCAGTGGAATGCCTCAAGAAAGAATTTGAAATGAAAGATCTCGGAAAAACAAAGTTTTGTCTTGGATTACAAACTGAACATCTAAAGAATGGAATCCTTGTGCACCAAAATGCATACACAGAGAAGTTGCTAAAAAGATTTTATATGGAAAAATCCCATCCATTGAGCACCCCAATGGTTGTAAGGACCTTAGATGTTGAAAAGGATCCTTTTCGACCTCCAAGTGACGATGAGGAAATTCTTGGTCCTGAAGTACCTTATTTAAGTGCCATTGGGGCATTGTTATTTCTTGCGGGTCATGCACGACCCGATATATCATTTTCACTAAACCTATTGGCAAGATATAGTTTGTGTCCAACAAGGAGACTTTGGAATGGGGTGAAACAAATATTTCGCTACCTTCAAGGTACGAAAGATATGGGATTATATTATACCAACTCATCCGAAAGAAATCTAGTTGGTTTTGCAGATGCAGGTTATTTGTCTAATCCCCATACCGGTCGGTCTCAAACTGGATATGTTTTCACAAGTTCCAGTACTGCCATTTCATGGCGTTCCGTGAAGCAAACAATGAGTGCCACTTCATCAAATCATGCAGAGATCTTAGCCATCCATGAAGCGAGTCGGGAATGCGTATGGTTAAGAAATGTGGTACAACATATTCGTGAATCTTGTGGTATTTCTTCAGACAAGGAAGCTCCAACAATCATGCATGAAGATAATGCAGCATGCATTGCTCAGCTTAAGGACGGATACATCAAAGGTGACAGGACCAAGTATATTCTACTGAAGTTCTTTTTCACTCATGACTTACAAAAGAGCGGCGATATTATTGTTCAAAAGGTCCGTTGAAGAGAGAACTTAGCAGACTTGTTTACCAAGGCACTTCCCACTGCAACATTTAAGAAGTTGGTCCACGACATTGGAATGCGAAGACTCAATGAACTTCAGTAATCTAATCATCAGAGGGAGAATATACATGTTGCACTCTTTTTCCCTTAGCTATGGTTTTTTCCCACCGGGTTTTTCCAAGCAAGGTTTTTAACGAGGCAGCAAATCTAATCGTATGACAACTAATGATGGATAGCCAAGAGGAAGTATTATGAATAATTAATGTGTGTCTATCATACACCTTAACCTCCATAAAATCTTATCATATCACTTGGTGACTAGGATGATTAGTAGGAAGATAAGTATGATTAGTAGGAGATTTATTCTTATCTTTATTATCACCTTGATTGTAAGAACCCTATAAATAGAGATTCATTTGTAGTTTGTAATCATCAATAAAAATGCATTCTACAATCTCTCTATTCTTCTAGCATATACTTCTTGTTGATTATCATTATTTTGTAACACTATCAACGGCCTTTGGGCAAGGACTCTTTTACGAAGACTTGTCATCTCCAAAACCTTTAGTGAGAACATGTCCTTCGTTGCCAAAAGATTAAAAAAGTTCTTGCCATTTAGCCCGTTTGTTGAGTGAGAGATACGCCTACGAACAATTCAAAAATACGGAAACAATTTTAAGTCTTCTAAAAAGATATCTTTTTGGCGGTTGTCCATCGAGGCAAACTTTGTTCACGTAGCCTCATATTACCCAAAAAGTAGTTTGAATCACTCCGTAGTATATCTTTAATTTGTCGAAACTTTATCTTGATGACTTGCTATGAGTTCCACTTTTTTCTTTTTGTAATGAATCAGTAAACTACTAGTTGGGCATGACTTTTCATTGTTCCATCACACCCAATTTAAAGTTTTATCTTAATAATTGAGGAATTTCTTTCTTTTCTTCCATTAAATTTTAAATTAATCAATACAAAATAATCAACATATTATTATACCAAACATTCAAACACAAAACAAAAATTTAAGAAACACAAATAATAAATCTAAAGTTATAATATTATTTAATGCACTAATACATCTATATAACACTTTAATTAATATTAGCATTAAACTACCCCTCATTAAAATAAATTAATATACCAAAAGTACAATGTTGATACAAAAGTTGGGCGTTCCTAATTATGGGCTCTTGCTCTCGTACCAATTCGCTTCTTAGTACTTGTAACCTACGCACTAAGAAATAAACAACACCGTTAGGCTTATCGTGGGATTCTCTCCCACGATTAGACTCCGGCGTGAGAGTAAGTAATCGATTTAGGGTTCTCGTAAAGAGTTAGGGTTCGTGAATCGTACCTTAAATGAGAGAGATGTCATTCCTTATATAGGCGCAGAATCCTTGTAGGGTTCGTGCTCCTTACTTTTCTCACCCATGGTGCTTATCCGGGTAAGGATATCTATTCCATAGATAGATGATCCTTACCGTGTATAGTTTATTTGGGTTTGGGCTTACGTGAGCCTGTCCCATTATTGATGCGGCCCAAGTTACAATAGCCCACGCATGGTGGTTTTGGGCCTTAGTAATGTTTATCATTTGGGCTCGTGGCCCATATATAGACTATACGTCATCATGTCCCCCCAGTCTAGTGTGCGCGGCTCGTAGCCGCGGATGCTAGACTAATATTAACAACGGTAAGCGTGGCAGGAGAACATTGAAATATTGCCGCCCATTTTAAAGTGCAATGCACCTAGTCATAGGTATTTCAAAAGAGATACCTCGAAAATTGGGGGTTGTGTCCACGTGGCCCTCGTAAATCGGGAAAAAGTGCATGTACCGTTTTGGTTCTAGCCACACGTTTTTGTGAGTGGGATCCATGTGGACATCATCTAGGGTATTTTACTTCCTATATAATAGTCACCGCCCCATTTTTACAATCACACACAGTAAAACACACACTCACCATTGCTCTCTTTCTTGAAAGTTATCTTTTGCAAAGAAAATAATCATTTTCTTAGGTAATTTTTGTGTGCGTTTTACTAGTGAATTAATGAAAATGGTTGCCTAGTTAGAGGACTTTCGCTCTGCGATGACGGAGAATGATGTTACTCAGTTTACATCTGATTACTTCGTTCCTCTGGATGTGCGTCCAGAGGCTCCAGATGTTGACTCGTGTATAGCTGATTTCCCCGAAGGGAAAATAGGGTTATACACGAAATTCTTTGAGTACGCGAATTACCGCGTACCAATATCTATCTTCCTGAGTGATTTGCTCAACCACTATCGCCTCCACATCTCACAGCTGCACTGTATAGGTGCGGCTAAGGTGTCGAATTTTGAAGTAAACTGCCGTTTACTTGCGATAGAGCCGACCATAGCCTTGTTTCGCTCCTTTTACCACACTACGTGGTCAAATGGATGGGTTTCTTTTGCGAAGCGCCCGGGGGCGCTTCAGTGTTACACTGAGAAGGTGGACTCCCTAAGAAATTGGAGGGAGCATTTTTTTTGGGTTAATGATGTGGTTTTTCCATCGTCCTATGAGTTTTATACTCAGGATACATTGCCATGGGATGGGCGCCCCGCACCCGGTTCCTATAGGCTGACTGATGCGCAGACTCTTGATGCCAACCGCCTGTCCATTAACCCTTATCCGGAGGCGTTTTTCGTTCACATGGGGTTGTGTCGCAATTATTTCAGCGCTGGGGACGAGGTGCCAACTTTTATTAGTGAGGAAGGCCGGGGTGGGTGTTCGTCCCTTCTTCTTCAAATTTTGTAAGTCTTTTTGTATGCGCACCTTTACTAACTAATCCTTTCTTCTTTGTTGTTTTGTTTATGTGCGCAGAGATGGATCTGTTCGCCGTCGTTAAGCTGGAGAAGCCAAAGCAGGTGGCTATAAGAGTGTGCCCTCTGAGGGAGGGTGAGCAGCCACTACTGGAGGCGACCGAGGGTCACTTGACCGTGCTGCCGGAGGTTGTCCCGGAAAATACGCCGCCGCTCCAGGTGACGCCTATGCAGAGCGTGGCACCAGAGGAGGTGGCGCAAGAGGAGGGGGCGCGCGCTGAGTCGTCCGACAGCGTGGAGATCCTAAAGCCCGAGGAGGTGCTGAAGGAGGAAGTGGCGCAGAATACTAAGCGCAAAGGGGAGGCTGGGACCAGTGGTCCCAAGAAGAGACGACGCTACCTCATTGGGGATGCAGAGTCGTCCGCGGAGGAGGAGACATCCGCTCCTGGCGCGGATAAGAAGGCTGCTGAGGCCTCTCCATTTCTGTAAGTATCTGCGTCTATATAATGTTTCTTGTACATTACTTGTCGCAATATGTACTAACTGTTGTCTTCATGTCTTGTAGGGATGATGCCGCGAAGAATGATGGGGTCTTCGTGGATGTGGTTTCCTCTCCGCAGAATGAAAACAAGGAGGGGAAAGCCAAGGTTGATGAGGGTGGAGAGGCGCAGCAGTTGATGGATGAGTTGGCTGCGACTGCTGCGCGTCAGGCTGAGCTGGTGGCTCAGTTGAGGGAGAAGTATGTTGGGGAGAGCATTACTCTCGCCTAGAAGGATGAGGAGATAGCTAAGCTCCGCGCGCAGCTGGTGGAAGCTCAGGCGGAGTTGGAGTCTTCTAGGGTGTATACCGAGAAGGTCACCCATGAGAAGTTGTTCGCGCTGGCTGAGGTGGAGCAAGCGCGCGGGCAGCTTCATGATTATAAGTCTGACATGACTTGGGCCGTGCGCTTCTTGGAGGAGAAGAAGGTGGAACATTTTGCTAACATTGCCAAATTCAAGGAAGATATGATGAAGATCATCCAGCTACAGGAGGACAAGCTGCGTGGCCTGAGCATCGAGTACGATGAGGAGTTATATCCTCATTTGATGTCGACCATTGCTGAGCGCAGGTATTTCTTTTTTACTCTTCTTTTCCATAATATTTTTTGTTGCTATGCTTTTTATTAACACAAATTGTCTTTGTTGATGTAGGTGGTAGATTAGCCACGGGCTGCGCCTGGCAGCTATGGGCACTCTTGAGTCCCAAGAGGTGTTGGACGCCTTTGGGAAGGTGGTTCACTGTGCAGTGGCTTGTGGGAAGTCGCAGGCTATGGAGGATCTCCATGAGGCCAAGCTTCTGTGCAAGGACTTGGCGGAAGTCCCTGGGTATAATGCGGCTGCGTACGATGAGTTGATGCAGGCTATGGCAGGGTTGAAGGTCCTCGAGTTGCCGCATATTGGCAGGTTGGAGCGCGACCAAGACAAACACATATATGTACTTATGGCGGGGTTGACTTTGGAGCGCCACCTTTTAAAGGATGCAGAGGCGCAACCAGATTACTTTTTGATGCCTGACGTGTCGCAGCTGCAGATTCCTGTGTTTGCGCAGCCTCGCCACATCCTCACCCCGTTTGCTCTTGAAAGGGAGATTCCCTTGAAAGAGGTTTTGGAGCTGATGCGTGGGAATTGCACCAGGCTTTACCTCTCGAGGGATCTCGAGAAGTTTACAACCCCCACCAGGCAGTGTACCTGATCGTTGTAGTATAGTATAGTGACAAATACCGGGGGATTGATCGTTCAGCTAGAAATAGTGTCGCTAGGATTAGAAAGCCTAAATACTAGTTCTAAAGGTGAGGGATGATTATTTTTGTATTTTTATATTTTTTAGAAAGCAATTAAAAATCTCGGGTTTGAAGGATTTGGGCGGAATTAGTTGCTAATCAACTAACCCAATACTAAAGATGCAATCAAAATAAAATACTAGAAATGAAAATAAACTAAATTATACTAAAGCTGTGAGCAATAAGTGGAGAAAATGTGTTTACTTAGATTTCACTACTCCCTAGACATCTTTTACACGTTAATTACTTGTTATAATTGCATGGATGACGGATCGTATTCCTTAATACTATTCATGGGGTGTCACACTTAACTCCCCAATTCTATGAGCTCTTATCTCCTCCTACACCATGCCCAGCACAACTATAGGGATTGTAAACAGTGGCTCATGCATTAAATACAACCAATAAAGACCTAGTGCGCGTCGGTTCATGTTTCTTAAGACGTTCAAGCATGTTACCAAGTGGAGATCTGCCAGTTTTCTTAAGCCTAACATATAAATCATTCATCCAAGACAAGTATAAACAAGTAATCAACACATAATTAACATCTAGGTTTTATTAGATCCAAGCAAACACAATATAGATCTAGCCTAGCATGATGGAATTAAGACAAGAACAAGATATAGACAACCAACACATAGACATATTGATTGAATTAAAAGAACACTTATCTCAATTACAATGAAAGGTATCAAGGGTTTAGAACCCTTGAAAAACCTATAAAAGTTGCACCAAAATCGTACTTAGGGTTTCTCCAAAACTTCTCTCTTTTTAATGTGAAAATTAGAAAACTATATATAGAAAAATGGGTCTGACGGCGTCAACACCAACATTGTGACGCCGTCACCTCGCCGCCAAAACTATTCTCGGACTGCCTTGATCTACATTTGACGCCGTCAAGACTTAATCATTTCCAGGCCGTCATGACTTTTTACTCTTGACGCCCTACCTTCATGACGCCGTCAAATCTGTACTGGGTCGTCATGAAATTCTGCTCTTGACGCCGTCAGGGAATTACTCTTGACGCCATCACCTACTGTTCCCAGCATGGAAAATTAAGACTTTGGCGTTTTCTTCACTTTTATGCTCCAAAAACGTCCGAATTGCTTCATTTTCCAGATTTCTCTCCCAAAGTACCTAAAATCACAAAAGGAACGATTTAGGGCAATATTTGATCAAATAAATTCGAATACGGGCTTAAATGACCCCCTAAAAACGGATCATTTTTCGCCTCATCATATACCCTTACACTTGAGATTTGTTTGTCCTCAAGCAAATGCGCTTTTATTCTAGTCAGAATACAAGTTAGGGGTCATTTAACACTAATATAAAAGTAATTACAACAAATAATCGTTCCACTAAAGACCAATAGACAAGCACGGAGGTCATATACTAGCACATCACAAATAGTGTTTAGATACTCACATCTCTCGGGTGTAATAAAGTGTAAATTACAATATGGAAACGGAAGATATCTCTCACTACCTGTCATAGCAAAATAGATTACCATAGGCTTGGGAAAGGATCAAACCTCCACCACATGGCGTAAGCACCTAGGATAAACTATCAAAGAGGTCTTTTAAAGGGTTGTAACGTTAGGTGTAGGGATATGAAATACACGGTTTTGTTGGATAAATGAAGTTTTACTGGTGGCGAGTTAACAATCTTGGTTAATTACATATACAATATGGCGTTGCTAAGCCAAGACTAGACTCGACTTAAGCTAATAAATGAAAAATAACAAAAATATAAAATGAACATAGAATAAAAAGGGATGGTAGTCCGTATGTTTTTTCTCTTTTCCTTTTTCTATATTTTTTTTCTTTTTTCTTGATTTTTTCGATTTATTTATTTATTTTTATTTTTATTTTTTTTTTTGTGCATACACTCTTACCCTACAATCCAAAATAATACATCATAGGGAATACGCATTCCCCTTACACTTGAATCTTTACATACTTTACAATTAAATAAACTAATGACTCGAATTAAGAAAATCAAAACACTTGGAGCACTTTTAAGATTAACGTACATATGGGGGTAATAAATGATGTTCTTCCCCATTACTCCATAAAACAAGTACTTACCCATGAGTCCCAATCGTCCCAAAATAATATGTACAAAGATATGACTCAACTTAGCAACTATGTAATCAATTAGATAGTTAACTTAGGGTTTAACAAATAACAATAATGCACTAAAAATGAGCGCATACACGGAAGGCTAAGGCAATTTGGTTGTACATTTAAGTGGGGTGTAACAAATTCTTCCTTTAAGTAAAATGCTTAAAGTTAGAAACGAAAAGATAGGCTCGGAGGGGTGTACTAGGGGTTTCGTGTACTAAAAATGAATACAACGCTAAGGGTGTGGGAAAAATTAGTTGACTTAACTAGCCAAGTAATATGACTTAAATGGTCAAGTAATTATGATACGGGTTTAACACAAGGGTGATCCTAATGCCTCTTATCATGTAGTAAATCCTACCACACGAATGTAGTCTCACTAGCGGTCTCGGGATGCATCACTAACGCAAGTTCTAGAATCTAAATGCTACCGGTACACTCATAAGCACTAATAGTAAATGCTTTTCCTATCAAATCTAAAGGCGAACCTCACATATTTGGGTGGAAAATTTTTCTGAATATACGGTTATGTGCTAGTCATACAATCTCCTATCCATGAGATGCTTGCTATGGCTAAAGTTTCACTCCTAAATGTTGTAAAAAATTTTAAATTTGGCGCTAAAATTGCACTAACAAGTATTTCTCATAGTTTTATTACACATCTACCATTAAACAAAACAAACTCAAGCGAAAGTGCATATGTAAGGTATCATCATTTTACCCTCCCCTTACACTTAAGATGAACATTGTCCCCAATGTTCAAGTAAAGAATGTAAAAGTGAAATAAGTAAAAAGAATGAAATCAAATACTCCCCTGATTCGCTCGGTATGGATAATAAGGTGGCCAGGTTAAATCTTCCTCCAAGAAAATGAACAATCATATCTTCCCTTCCAGAAGAAAAATCATCTTCTTGTCATACATAACCTGTAAAACATGATAAAATAGACAAGACAACCTCACGTAAAATCGGCGGCATCCTATATAAGTTACTAAATCCTAGAAAACAAGATAAGATATAATGCTTGTGGAATGAAGTTTGCAGATCTCCTGGAGATTATAAAACTTAATAATTCACAAAAACCATAAGACTCCGTTAGAAAAACAAAACCGGTAAAAATTCTAGATTTTTACACTTGACGCCGTCAAGAATAAACTCTTGACGCCGTCAGAAGTGACCTGCAGAAATCCTTATGTTAAGTTTCCGGAAAATTTCTGGAAAAACTTGGTCCGACTTCCTGGAAAATCCTGCAAAACTTCATTATGACTCAATACAAGCATTTGACTCTAACAAATACGAATACACATGTTCATTTAATATTGTGGAGAATCGTGATCGGTTTGTTTCTTAAAAACATATTTGGGGTTTCCCCTTACACTTATCTTTTGCAAAAAATACCTTTAGGTGGAGTTAAGACTAAGCCAAAACAACAAAGTAAAGTATTTTCACTATTTAGTTTAGAAACATGATCTACCAACAATAAAAATTAAGCATGCATACGGAAGCAAATAACAAACAAACAAATAAAATCACACAAAACATGGGTTGCCTCCCAAGAAGCACTTTTCTTTATTTACGAGTCTTGTAGCTAGACTCAAGGTCATGGGTTACTACGTGACCTCATCATTGGTTCCACTCTCTAGGTCGTCTTCTAAACCAGTATCGCTTTCATAGTGTAAGTACTTCGGGTCTTCGAACTCGAAGATATCTTTTCGATACTCAGAACCAAGCTTACTAACATCCTTAAAGAATCCACATGATAAATCAGAAGTGTCCTTACACCCTCTCCGAACATCTTCATCGCACAGAATAAGTTGGGAACTTATCTTATCAAGCCCGTCACAATCGATTTCCTTAAGGTCTCTTCTCTTGTATGGCGTTTGGTATGAAACCCTCCTAATCCCATCAGCGAAGGTCATAATACCATTCCGATCATCAATTATCAGATTAGTGATCTCGAAAAATGGCGCTCCAAAAACAATTTGTGATAATCTAGGGTCGACATAGTCTTCGATGTTGTCCACGATCGTAAATTCCATAGTAAATGCCATATTTCCTACAAACACCTGGATTTCATGATCCTTACCAACCACTTTCTCTCCCTTGTAAATCATTCCCCATCTGCAGATATTGTTATAATGGAATAAGGACATAAAATTCTTTGGCAGGAATACGTTAATGTAGACGTTATCGAAGTACTTATGACCAATCATGCAGGGGATTTTGAGATTATTCGGATTACGCCGTCTTATCTTCTCCGACTCCCCATTCTTTGACCCATATATATTCCCCTCAAGGGAAGGACGATACTCGTACACCTCCTCATTACCCCTACGAAAAATTACCTTCTTAACACCATTGGTGAATAATGCGCTACCATCTTTCTCATTAAGGATCACTCCCGATTCATTGATAAATGGCTTCCCAAGAACAAGGTTGGTTAACATTTGATTGGTGAGAGGGTCTACATCATCGACCACGGTGAGGTCAGTATTGTAAACAAGCTCTCTGACCCTGATTGATAAATTATTCATTACCCTTTCGCACGCAATGCGTTTTGGGAAGGTCTCATGGTATAAGGAAAGGGGGATTAGGTTGACTGGGGAGCTAGGATCTATATGACTATCGGTTAGGAGCTTTTCCTTAATGGTGCAGGAGATCTTGAAAACTTTATGGTTATCTTCCTTAGTCCTATCGCTACTCCCACTAGTAACATTCTCCATTTTTCTCTCGGGTTCTTCTATAATAGATTTACCCAAAATGGTTGGATTTCTCTCATGCTCTTCCGATCTCTCTTTCTCTTCATCTGATTTGCCAGATTCTCGCGCGGTGTACTGCTCGAACGAGTCGGTAGGTTTTCTGGCCGAATTGTGGTCTACCCTTAAGGTCTCATCTTTAGTTATATGACCAAATTTGTTAGTTTGCTGCTGGGTTGAGTTGGGTGTAAAAGCAGATATTGTGGTGATGGTGTTTACGAAATGGGTTGGTCCTAGGGGGTTGACAGGTTCTTTTCCTTTAGAGGATAGATGTTTGAATAACTTGCTAGGGCTTTTTATTTTCACAGGGGAGGTTGGTGGACTCATGATGGTAACAGACTTAACCTCATCAACGTGAATGGGCTTATTAACAACATGCTCTTTGATAGCAGTTAACAGATTACAAATCTTGTTATTAACATCGGCCTGCTGTTGTCTAAATTTAGCCTCGAGCGTGGAGAGCTGTAATTCTTGAGATAGAATGAACTTTCACAAGGCGACTTCACAGCTCTGCCTAGGAGTGCTTTGTGAGGGAAAATGCTCGGACCAAGTGAGTGGTGAGGAGTCATTGAAGGATACGCTCCGCGTTTGGTACCCTCTAAAATTAGGTTTATCCTTCCATGCCTCATAGGCCTCATCAGAAGTTCGAGGGCCTCGTCCCACGTGTGACGATGTGAATTCGTTATAAGCACGTTTTGGAAGCTCCGTGCAGTTATGAGTCTCGTGAGGACCATTACATAATTTACATGTGGAAGTGATTCTGCTTACATGGCTTGAGGATTTTGGAGCTTCGTAAGATTTCATGAGAGACTTGACTCGACCTTCAAGTTCCATGATCCTATGGTCAGGAGTGCTAGAATTGTTCGAAGGCAAAGATATTGCCTTGACCGTTTTGTTCAAGTCACGGGGATCATTCCAACTTTCGTTGTCATAGAGAGCAAGATCTTCTATGAGTTCCCATGATTGTTCCGCACTTAGATCACGTAGCTTACCACCGGCCGATTGGTCAATGGCTAGCCTCGTGGAGATGTCGATATGGTCATAAAAGATTTGGATTTGGAGCCAAAGATCTATGCCATGATGAGGGACTTTTTGGAGTAAGTCCTTAAAACGAGTCCATGCTTCATAAAGAGATTCATTTTGACGTTGTTGGAACATCAAGATGTCATTTCTAAGCTTAATAGTTCTCCCCAGTGGGAAAAATTGAGCAAGGAAACGAGTGGTGAGATCATCCCATGTGGTAATGGATCCCGCGGGTAAACGCTCAAGCCATTGACTAGCTTGATCCCGTAGAGAGAATTGGAATAGGCGTAATCGGGTTGTCTCTCTAGTTGCAACATCTAGGTCTATGGAATCTACGATTTTGAGGAAGTCCTTAAGATGTTGGTTTGGATCTTCGGAACGAAGTTCATGGAATGCACATCCGCTTTGCACCAACCGGATGGTGTCGGATCGCAAGGGGGTCACATTGGCTCCGGTGAGCTCAATGGTGTTTCGGTAGCCTTGGTAGCTAGGTCGGGAATACTCTCCTAAGGTTCGGGGCCTAAGGGGTTCTAATGGTGGGTTTTGTTGTGGTGGGATGACGGGTTCAAAGATGTTCCCGTTGTCCATGATGTCGGGTGGTTACGAACAAAGGCACAAAGAAATAAGATAGACTAAAGAGAACCTAAAAATAAAAATAAAATCTTACTAGAAAGGAATCTAGCAAGTAGACCTAATAAAAAGAAATTCTAACCTAGACAATAACTATTCCCCAGCAACGGCGCCAAAAACTTGATGCATGGGAATTGCACCAGGCTTTACCTCTCGAGGGATCTCGAGAAGCTTACAACCCCCACCAGGCAGTGTACCTGATCGTTGTAGTATAGTATAGTGACAAGTACCGGGGGATTGATCATTCAGCTAGGAATAGTGTCGCTAGGATTAGAAAGCCTAAATACTAGTTCTAAAGGTGAGGGATGATTATTTTTGTATTTTTATATTTTTTAGAAAGCAATTAAAAATCTCGGGTTTGAAGGATTTGGGCGGAATTAGTTGCTAATCAACTAACCCAATACTAAAGATGCAATCAAAATAAAATACTAGAAATGAAAATAAACTAAATTATACTATAGCTGTGAGCAATAAGTGGAGAAAATGTGTTTACTTAGATTTCACTACTCCCTAGACATCTTTTACACGTTAATTACTTGTTATAATTGCATGGATGATGGATCGTATTCCTTAATACCATTCATGGGGTGGCACACTTAACTCCCCAAATCTGTGAGCTCTTATCTCCTCCTACACCATGCCCAGCACAACTATAGGGATTGTAAATAGTGGCTCATGCATTAAATACAACCAATAAAGACCTAGTGCGCGTCGGTTCATGTTTCTTAAGACGTTCAAGCATGTTACCAAGTGGAGATCTGCCAGTTTTCTTAAGCCTAACATATAAATCATTCATCCAAGACAAGTATAAACAAGTAATCAACACATAATTAACATCTAGGTTTCATTAGATCCAAGCAAACACAATATAGATCTAGCCTAGCATGATGGAATTAAGACAAGAACAAGATATAGACAACCAACACATAGACATATTGATTGAATTAAAAGAACACTTATCTCAATTACAATGAAAGGTATCAAGGGTTTGGAACCCTTGAAAAACCTGTAAAAGTTGCACCAAAATCGTACTTAGGGTTTCTCCAAAACTTCTCTCTTTTTAATGTGAAAATTAGAAAACTATATATAGAAAAATGGGTCTGACGGCGTCAAGACCAACATTGTGACGCCGTCACCTCGCCGCCAAAACTATTCTCGGACTGCCTTGATCTACATTTGACGCCGTCAAGACTTAATCATTTCCAGGCCGTCATGACTTTTTACTCTTGATGCCCTACCTTCATAACGCCGTCAAATCTGTACTGGGTCGTCATGAAATTCTGCTCTTGACGCCGTCAGGGAATTACTCTTGACGCCGTCACCTACTGTTCCCAGCATGGAAAATTAAGACTTTGGCATTTTCTTCACTTTTATGCTCCAAAAATGTCCGAATTGCTTCCTTTTCCAGATTTCTCTCCCAAAGTACCTAAAATCACAAAAGGAATGATTTAGGGCAATATTTGATCAAATAAATTCGAATACGGGCTTAAATGACCCCCTAAAAACGGATCATTTTTCGCCTCATCAGGAGCGTCACGCGCAGAGGGCTGCCCAGAAGAGGGGCATTCAGGGTAAGGCAGTAATGTGTGGCGTGGGTGCTGCACACATCCCCAGGTCTGATGGTGTGCCTGTGCGTGTGCCTACCGTATCTCCCAAGGACGCTTTGATTCTGAGAAAGCTTCAGGAGGCGGGGAGTTCTGCTGCTCCGGAGGATAGCCCTGAGCATCGCCATAGCGTGTAGGATTTTTGTATATGTATTATGAAGTGTATCTTTCCTTGTAATTTTTGTGTAAAAATATTGAATAAGATACCTTTTTGTTGATTAAGTGCGTGACTTAAGAAATATACTTGCATTGTTTGCTAAGCTTAATTATTTGACCAAGTGTATTGGCTCATTAAGTGCGTGACTTTAAAAGATATACTTGCATTGTTTGCTAAGTTTAATTATTTGACCAAGTGTCTTGGCTCATTATTTGCTAAGCTTGTACAGTGTACTTAATATTTGCGCACCCGTCGTGGGATGCGCACGTGAAACTTACCTCGACGTCTCAAAAGTAAGGCGCTTAGCAAGGATACGTGATCCAATGTTGATGGGTTTGCAACCCTCTTACTCAACGAGTGAATTAGTAGGTTTACTCATCCTTTATACCTTTGTGGGTCTTTAATTAGTGCATGCACGCCATGTAGGCAAAAATATAAGATAACAACATTGACATATATAAGTATGTATGCAATAAAGTGAAATACGCTATGGAGTTAGCTAGAAACCATAACATGTTATTGATACTTGCAAGTTTTTTGAAAAAAATAAAAATACAATTCCTAGGAAAGAAAAGAAAAAACAAACACTTATTGGGCACCTCTTAGGGTGCAAAGGTGTCTGTGTAATGGCCGTAGCTTAAAAGTAACATCTTTTAAGATTGCAGATGTTCCAAGTGCGCGCTAGGTCGTGACCTTCCATATCGCGCAGTTTGTATGCGCCGTTGCCGAGCGCATCTGTGACCTCGTACGGTCCTTCCCATTTTGGTCCGAGCTTGCCTGTGTCTTTTGCGTGGCTCGCATCATTGGCGCGGTAAACAAAGTCTCCTGGTATGAATGAAGTGTGTTTGACCTTTGCATCATAATACTTCTTCATTTTTGCCTTAGCCTTTGCTTCGCGTATAGCTGCGCGTTCGCGCCTTTCTTCCAGTAAGTCCAAGTCTATGCGCCGTTCCTCGTCATTTGTTGTGACGTTGACCTCTGCAGTTCGTATAGTTGGCATTCCTATCTCAGCTGGCATGACGGCTTCTGTTCCATAGACGAGGGAGAATGGCGTGTCGCCAGTACTGGTTTTGATTGTTGTGCGATGCGCCCATAAGACATGCGAGAGCTCATCCACCCATCTTCCTTTGTGTCTATAACACCCCCAAAATCGATCAATACAGCGGAAGACTTAAAATGTCAGCAGAAGACTTTTGGGGTATTATATTGTAGATCTTTCGTCACAATTATAGAAAACGATTCAAGTGATCGTTTTAAATTTTATTTAAAATACCAAATATTCATAATTCCAAGAGAATTCGTTATTCAACAACAAGTTTTATTTAAAGAGAAATAAACGTTTCTTTATTTGCCCACTTCGTGCCTTTGCCATCCATTCCATTTAGTTACCTGAGATAAACATGCTAAAAGTCAATAAAAAGTTGAATAAAATTCATAGGTTTATAATTAAGAGTTTGAACACAAGAGATAGATGTTTATTGTAATATCGATACAAATAAACAAGTTAGAAATCACATTCATTATTGCATTAAGCTCATGACACTCAACGATTCAACAGACATCAATATTTTTATAATAATGATGTAAAATATATAGCCCCCAAGATAGGTATTTGCCAGTAACCTATTATATTCAAATAACGTGCATTTGGTAACTTTCCTCTAGCAACCAAATGGGGATTGTCAATCCCTAATAGATCTATTCACAATTATTTACGTTCACCCTTCAAGTGATTAAGGTTTATGATCGAGGGACTTTTGGCAATAGCTACTTAAGCAATAATAAGATCAGGAAAAGACTTGTGTTCGGTTTTTGAGCATGTATCCCCCCCACAAAAATAAGTTAAATGTGGGCTATGAACTCACCTTAGTAGGATAGTAGAACAAATGTAATCTCAACGATGCAAGGCAACGGCTTCACACACAACCTATAAGATATGGCACGTTTTAGTTTTTAAGTCTCGTTTTATAGCGAACGTTCATTATTTATTACGAATAATCCATAAGTGCATATGCGATGTGTTACGTCGTATAAAAATAGATAATGGTTAAGTATTGTTTTATTCGTATTATATATATATATATATATATATATATATATATATATATATATATATATATATATATAGGGAAAGGATTGGGTGCATTTTTCCTTTTTAGTGCGGATGGTACAGATGAATGTGGACCACACGATCATCCGTCCATCTCAGATTCTGATAAAAAAAACGCGGTGACAATATCGTAAATATCCCGTCTTTTTTCAAAAACATTACTAACGTATTAGCTTTTTTTTTGAAAAAAATTCAAAAAAATCTGAAAAAATAAAAAAAATAAAAAGGACAACAAATAATTAAGAATCGCTGAAAAAAATTTCAAAAATAAAATCGTTTTCATTGTTAAAGGTATTGTGATATTAGCGTATGATTTTTACTTTTTTACAAAAGTCAAGATCTGATCTTGACAAAGTCAAGATCAGATCTTGGCTTTTGTAAAAAAGTCAAAATCAGATTCTGAAACTTTTTTTTTAATAAAAATTTTAATATCACAATAACTTTTTTAATATCATAAAAACTTTTTCTTAATAAAAATTGTTAATATCGCCGTAACTATCATGCTTTCTTAATATCACTCTAATATTCATACATTCTTTTCAGTTTTTTTTAATATCACCGTAAGTTTTTTTAATATCGTAATAAAAAAAAACAATTATATTAAGCTTTTCACTAATATCACGGTTCATTTTTACATGTAAAAAAGTTTAATATCACGTTGGTTTTACAATATCACCGTATCTACCATGGGTTTTTAATATCACGGCTCATAATATTGTTAATATCACGGTAGAACTCATAAAATGGTTAATATCACGGTAGCACTCATAATCAAAAAAACAAAAAGTTCTCAGAAAAATCTGAAAAAATAAAAAAATGAAAAAAGATAACAATATTAAGGATCGCTCAAAAGGAAAAAAAATAAAAAAAAAAAATCGTTTGAATGGTGATTTGGTACTGTGATAGTTGCGTAGATCTTGACTTTTTTACAAAAAGTCAAAATCAGATCTGGATTGGACGGCCTAGATCTATCCGCACGTCCGCACTAAAACAAAACATCTGCACGTGATCCTCACTCTATATATATATATATATATATATATATATATATATATATATATATATATATATATATATATATATATATATATATATATATATATATATATATAAGTATATATATAATTTAAAAAAAATTATTATTAAAATCAATATTACTATTCAATCCTTCATGTTTCTCAATTTTACACTTTTTACCCTTAATGGAAAACATTTACGCCGTTAGTCCAAAAATTATATATATTTACATTTTTAGTCCAAATATCAAATATTTACATTCATTATCCCTAAATTTCAATATTTACAGTTTATACCCTTAGAAAAACAGTTTTATACTTTTCACCCTAAGTTTACAAATTTGACAATTCTAGTCCCTAACCTTCGAACATTTGTAAAAATGGTCCAAACATTTCCAAATTTAAAACTTAACATTTTTATTATTTCAATATGCTCTTAAGGTCTCAAATAGCTTATTTTCACAGCTTATTAGCTTATTCTCCTCTTATTTCATTAATTGGGCTTAACGATCCAATATTAAGGGCCCGTTAAGGTTTTACGATCCAAGGGGTTTGGGGGTATACTTGTTTAGTCGAAATCCATATTTTTAAGTTACAAAAACATTTCAAAACAGCTTATATGCTCAGCTTATCGTAATAAGCTGAAATGAGCTTTTTGGGCTTTACGGCCCACTTAAGGTTTTTAAGTTTCTGAAAACTAGTTCTAATAGCGATTTACTTTGGGTCTCGTTAGGTGATTAAACGAAGTTATTAGGTCGACTTATTTATCATTCCCGTTAGTATTTCAAGTAGGTAATTAGATCGTACAAAAATAATAGGCGGTCATGTGTCGATTTTTAAAATGACGAGGCCAAAGTGTACGGCCAAAACTCATGCGTATGACTTATATAAGTTGAAAAATAATCTAAGTCTTTTAGTATATTTCGTATAGGTACAAACTACATTAGAAACGTGTGATTTTTATAATTATACGTTAGTTATGAGTCTTAATCTTTTATAGGGTCTCGTTATAGACCTAACTAACAATTGATACGTGATATAAAAATTATAGGTCGTTTGTATTATTTACGTGATATTTATAGTAATTGTTGGTGCAAAACATAAACATACGTATGTATATGAATAGAAAGAAAGTTTATGGTCTCACCTCACCTATAAGAGGTGGAGTAAAACGAGGCGTATGGTTCGTGAAGTGGTACAATTGCTTCGTGGTTCACTTCACGTTCCACCAAGGTTCAAGAGGGTCCAAGATTTGCTTCCTAGGTTCACTTTTAGACGTGGTACACTTGAGAATCCTTTCGTCCCTCCAAGCTCCTTCTCGTTAATATTTTTAGTGGTATGGTTCGTATGAGTGCATGTGGTGATTTAGGTTTGCATGGAAGTCTTATATAGGCATTTTTTGAAGGGTAGAAACGAGATGAGCTCACAAGTGTTTGAGGTTGCATGTTAGGCGAATAGTAGCACCATTCTTCTCAACCAATCGTGGGTTTACAAAGCTTAGATTTAGTAAGATTGCTTCCTGTTCATTCCTGACATTCACAAGGTGTACATTGTTCATTTTGTTGCCATTGGGGAGCATGGGAGGCTCGAAGGAATATGTTGCCACGTTTTTGGTCTTATCTCCATGGATGGTTTCATGCTTTTGCTTTGGACGTTTTTAGGGTAGTGAACGAGGGTGAGTATGTATAACAAATATCGATTCTGTTTCTTTGGTACTAGGGGAGACGAGACAAGCAAAAATACATGTTGGTTATGTGTAGAAATCGTAAAATACTAGGGGTGGTTTGGGTGTGTCACGGCAGTGCAAAAGAAAGAAAATAAAAGAAATAACAAAGGGTGCGTTTTGGGCTTGGCCTGGTGGGCTGCTGGTTTTGTCGGCCCAAAGAAAAAAGAAAAGAATAAAAAGGAGTCCGTTTGGTTTGTGTGGTGTATCCGTGGCCCTAAGGGTGTTGGGGGCCCACCTGGGGTGTCTCGATTATCGTGTCGAAGTTCAAAAATATTAGTGAGTGTTCTCGGGAAGTTTCGTAGGTTCGGGGAATATATAAATAGTATACGTTATTTAAACGAAACGTATTATTAAATATAAACACGTTATATAATTATTTATCGTTCGCAATAATTATAGGCAATCTAGGTTGTGTGTAAGCATCGTTCCTGGGTAAACGGTTAATCACAGTTATCGTAGTGGTTCAATATCAAGCCATATCAAAAAAAAAAAAAAAAAAAAAAAAAAATTTGTTACCCGTAAAATGGTGTTAATTCCTTGTAACATCGTTTTATTTATTTGTATGCATTTACTAATCGTAAGGGAAATTTACGAGAGGTTACATTACCTACCTCTTACAGGGAATTCCGTCCCGGAATTGCAGTCTAAGATAGTTGCCAAGGGTGTTTTAGGTGAAGAGATGTGGGTACTTGGAGCGAATATGATCCTCGCGCTCCCAGGTATATTTCGGTCCTCGCTTGGAGTCCCAACGAACTTTGATAATAGGGATACGGTTTTGTTTTAGTTGTTTGACTTCTCTATCCATGATTTCAATGGGTTCCTCGGTAAAGACAAGTTTATCATCTAGTCGAATCTCTTTTAGTGGAATCATGAGAGATTCATCGGATAAACACTTCTTAAGGTTTGACACATGAAAGGTATCGTGAATCTGACTAAATTCTTCGGGTAGTTCTAGCTTATAAGCCACGAGTCCTATCCTTTCCAGGATTTTGAATGGACCGATGTATCTGGGGTTCAACTTTCCATGCTTTCCAAATCGTACCATTCCCTTCCAGGGAGATTCTTTCAATAAGACTCTGTCTCCTATTTGAAATTCCATGGGTTTCCTTTTTAGGTCTGCGTAGCTTTTCTGTCGGTCTCGGGCTGCTTGTAATCGTTGCTTAATCTTAACAATTTTCTCAGTTGTTTCCCGAACAAGGTCTGGTCCTATAAGTTGTCTTTCTCCGACTTCTGTCCAACAGACGGGCGATCTGCATTTTCTACCATACAGTGCTTCGAAGGGTGCTGCTTTTATACTGGCGTGGTAACTATTGTTGTATGAAAACTCTGCTAATGGTAAGTGCTTATCCCAACCTTTCCAAAATCAATAACGCATGCTCGGAGCATATCTTCCAAGGTTTGGATAGTTTTTTCACTTTGACCATCAGTTTGAGGGTGGTATGCGGTGCTCATATCTAGTTTAGTTCCTAAGGCTTTCTGTAATGATTTCCAAAAGTAAGAGGTGAAACGACTATCTCGATCCAAGATAATTGAAATTGGTACTCCATGTCGAGTGACAATTTCCTTCACATATAGCTGAGCTAGTGTATTCATCTCATCGGTTTCTTTGATTGGTGTAAAATGAGCGGATTTTGTGAGACGATCCATAATAACCCATATTGTGTCGTATCCGGATAAGGTTCTTGGGAGTTTGGTGATGAAGTCCATAGTGATTCGTTCCCATTTCCACATAGGAAGTTCTGGTTGTACAAGTAAGCCTGAAGGTTTCTGATGTTCTGCCTTTACCCTTGAACATGTCAAACATTTACCGACATATTCTGCGATGTCAGCCTTCATGTTTGGCCACCAATATAGTCTCTTTAAATCCTGATATATCTTGTCGGAACCTGGATGAATGGAGTAATTTGACTTGTGGGACTCGTACATGATGAGCTCACGAATACCTCCAATCATAGGGATCCAACTTCTGTCCTTGAAACACAGTGTTCCATCGGATTTCTTCATGAAACGATTCTTATTCTCGGGCATACCGTAAATCTTTTCTTTGGGTCGGTTTTCTTCTTTAAGTGCTTCGTTCTGCACGGTAAGGATTTGGGATGGAAGGGGTGAGTGGATAGTCATCCCTAGTGATCTAACTCGAAGGGGTTTCAATCGTTCCTTTCGGCTTAACGCATCTGCTACTACATTAGCCTTTCCTGGGTGGTAACGGATCTCACAATCATAATCGCTGAGCAACTCTAGCCAGCGACGTTGCCTCATATTCAAATCCTTCTGATCCAAAATGTGTTGAAGACTCTTGTGGTTGGTGTACACGGTACATTTGGTGCCATATAAGTAGTGTCTCCATAACTTGAGCGCAAACACTACAGCTCCTAACTCCAAGTCATGAGTCGTGTAGTTTTCCTCATGTTTCTTCAGTTGCCGAGATGCATAAGCTATCACTTTGCTTCTTTGCATCAAAACTGCTCCTAGTCCATGACAAGATGCGTCGAATTATACTATAAAGTCCTCGTTTCCTTTTGGGAGGGCTAATATTGGAGCTTCACAAAGCTTTTGTTTTAACAACTGGAAGGCTGCTTCTTCCTTTTCTTCCCAGATGTACTTCTCATTCTTTTGGGTCAGTTTAGTCAAAGGTTTTGCAATCTTGGAGAATCCTTCTATAAATCTTCGATAGTAACCCGCGAGACCTAAAAATTGACGAATTTCCGTGGGGTTTGTAGGAGATGACCAACCTTTAACAGCCTCAATCTTTGCAGGGTCCACGTGAATGCCTTGACTATCGATGATGTGTCCTAAAAATTATACGGTGCGAATCCAAAAGTCGCATTTAGAGAACTTAGCGTACAATTCTTCTTTCTTGAGCAGTTCTAGAATGATTCGCAAATGTCCCGCGTGTTCTTCTTCGTTGCGAGAGTAGATCAAAATATCGTTGATGAATACTATTACAAACTTATCCAAGTAAGGTTTGCATACTCGATTCATTAAATCCATGAAAACTGCTGGTGCATTGGTCAGACCGAACGACATTACTTGAAATTTGTAGTGACCATAGCGCGTTTTGAATGCAGTTTTCAGAATATCCTCTTCTCGAACTCTTAGTTGATGATATCCTGATCTCAGATCAATTTTTGAGTATACACTCGATCCTTGCAATTGATCAAACAGGTCATCAATCCGAGGCAATGGGTATCGATTCTTTACCGTAAGTTTATTCAACTCCCGGTAATTGATGCACATTCGAAAGGATCCATCCTTCTTCTTAACAAATAAAATTGGAGCTCCCCAAGGTGATGAGCTTGGTCGAATAAATCCTTTATCTGATAATTCTTTTAGTTGTTCTGACAACTCTTCCATTTCAGATGGCGCTAGCCTATAAGGTGCTTTAGCCACTGGTGCTGCTCCAGGCACTAGTTCAATCTGGAATTCTACTTGACGTACGGGTGGAATACCAGGTAATTCTTCAGGGAATACTTCAGGAAAATCCCTAACGATAGGAACGTCATCAAGCTGCTTCTCGGATGACTTACTTTCTGTAACTTGAGCCATGAATACTTGACATCCTTCTTTCATGTATTTTATCACTCGCATACATGAGATAATTCCATATCGAGGTTTGCTTTTGTCGCACTGGACAATGAGTGTTTCATCCTTGAGTGGTATATGGACGGCCTTTTCGTCACAGTGAATCCTAGCACGATGGTGGGATAGCCAATCCATGCTGACGATAGCGTCGAAACTGCCAAGTTGAACCGGCATGAGATCAATGGCAAAAGGTTTTTCGGATAAGGTTAGGGTGCAATCTTTCATGATAGTATTGGTATCTATTAAATTCCCGTCAGCCATTTCGACTTCGTAGGTGGTGTTTAGCTTAGAGGGGGTAACATTAAGTAAAGGGGCAAACGTATCTGATATAAAACTCTTATCGGCGCCCGAATCAAACAATACTCTAGCATTATGATGGTTTAGTAGAAACGTACTGGTGACTACATCGGGTCCATTTCCATCTCCGAGTAGGTATACCCTAGCTTGGGCGTTGGCTGGTTCGTTTCCTTTTGGGCAGTTCCTCCGGATGTGTCCTACTTCTCCGCATCCAAAACAAGTGGGTGATACAGCCAGTGTGTTGCTTCCCGTAGCAGGAATCCTACAGTTTCTGGTTTGATGACAGATCTTATGACATTTGTCACATCGGACGGTACAACGACCCTCATGATGAAGTTTGCATCGCTGGCACAGGGGTTTCTGTCCGTTGTACCCTACACCTTCCGTAGCGGTGTAGACTCGGGGTTTTTCTTGTCTTTGATTCTGCTGCTGAGTGCTTCGAGTGTTGTGATATGGTTGGTGGTTCCGATTATTGTTGTGTTGGTTGTTGTTGCGGTGATGACTGTTGTAGCTTTGCTGGTTGTTGTTGTGATGGTGGGTGGTTCTTTTATCGTCCAATTTCCTTTTAAGTTCATTGCATTTCACTTCTCGATCTAGAAGTTTCTGAGCAGGCTCCATTGCTGCTTCCAAGGTTGGCGGGTTTGCTGAGGTGACATTTCCTTCAATACTCCTAGGGAGTCCTTCGACATATTTCTCTAATGTCTTCTCATGATCGGGTACCATGGTAGGGCATAGTATCCTGAGTTCTTGGAATCTCCGGTTGTAACTTCTCAAATCAACTCCTTTCACTATTAAGGCATGGAACTCATCCTCGAGTTTTCGCAGTTCGGAACGGGGACAATACTTCTTTAGTATTTTAGCCTTGAATTCAATCCAAGTAAGCTGATGTGCTGTTTCTGCTCCTAGTGTTTGAACGGTAGAGTTCCACCAGGATAGAGCGTCTTGCATTAGTGTTCCGTTGCGAAGCTTACCTTGTTGTTTTCCGAGCATCCACTTCTTTGGAAAACAGTTTCACTTCTTTCAAAACATTGAGCTAATTCCGACACTCCTTCAGTTCCTTTGAAATACGTTGTTGACATGCTATGAAGTCCTTGTACGTGCAGTAGCGGGGTGCCGATGCATTTCCGTCTCTATTACGGGTTTGTTCAGCTAAAACGGCATTAACGCCATCAGCGATTGCTTGCTGGATTGCAGCCGGGGTCATAACTTCGGGGTTTGCTGGTGCGGCGTTCGTGGTTGTTCTCCTAGTTCTAGCCATGTTGCTATAAAAGAAGGTATATTATTAGAACATTTATAATAATCCTATCACATCGAAAAATACATATCGAGTAATAATTAGTTAAATATAGGTCGTAGTTACAATGATTCGATCATTGAAAGGGTTCAGATCGTAAATTTTCGTATGTTGGAATGACACACATAGGAATTACGATTAAGTTTGACCTGTATGAACTAATATACTACGATATAAAGTTTGCAACGTAAATAAAGATAAAATAAACTTCCATAAATCAATTTCAAGGTGTTACAACACTTATTGGTACTTGTGCAAATGTTTACAAAACACGACAAGATATACTTATTTGTAGGACATTGATTTTTCTTAACAAGGTGATGGTCTCATGGTTTTCCTAAGGCCTTGTCTAGGCGGTTTTTGAGTTCTTGAATAGCAGTGGACATGGTTTCCATGGTTTGATCTCGAGTCCTTTCCCTTTCTCGAGCTTCTAGCAGGGCTTGCCTAAGGCGTAGGTTTTCAGTGTTGATCCTCTCAATTTCTCAGTCTAAAGTTCCCAATGCTATTTCGGTCGATGTGTTAGCCCCACATAGTGCTCCTATGAATTCCATTGATTCCCAAAATAGAGAATCCAACTTTTCGACCTTATCTTCTATTGCAAGATGACCAATTATGAGACTGTTCATATCATCTTCAAAGGTTTCTAGAAGTTCATGTGGAATCTTGTTGAGTATACTAGCGATGGAATCAAGTCGGTCTTCGTGGCGAACCATTCTTGCAGCTAACAATGGTATGGTATGATGTATGGGTTCTCCAGTGACTGGCAGAATTCGGGAGGTAGAGTAAGAACTTTCCCCAAGTTCCCTTGTTGTTGGTGTTCCTTCTTGAGATCTCCAATATCGCATAATGGGCAATAAGAAAGACCATTTACGAGCATCTACTCGCTTGTGGATCCTTCGGCGTCTACGGTGAACACTAGATTCTGAGGTGGTTGGGCGGATTGGGTAAGTCCTTTGGTGAGGTGATAGAGGGACACTTCGGTAAGGTGCAGGTGGTGATGCTAATGGAGTGATGCTATGGGTGATGGTATTAGTGGTACAGTAGTAGTTTGGCTGTAGAAGATAGTTGGTAGTGGTGGTATTACTGGTGGTGCAGGTGGTGATGGCACAACTGATTCAGGTGGTATGACAAGAGCTGGTGCTGGTACAGCAGTACTTGCTTCATATGGCTGAAGTTGTCTAATTTGCCTAGATCGGCGAATCGGACCAGATGTTGCCAGAGGAGAAGCCTCTATGTCAGATGCTGGTAGAAATTGCTGGCTTTGCATGTATCTGTCGGTAGCAGGAGACATAGGCATAGGTGAGGTAGCATAGGCTGAAGTAACATCTTCTGTTCCTGAGTTTGAGGACAATCTGATAGGGTGGGTGTTCGAAGACATGACACTATAATAAATTTCCCGATTAGTAAATGTAAGCATAATTATAACCAAATTAAAATGCTATAAGGTAAATAATACTTTTTACCAATTACTGGGATGCGTAGGCACGAAGGGCGTAGGATGGTATTTTATGAAAATTTTGTCCCGTTTAAAGTGTAGTTATAGTTCAATATTCCAAAAACACTTGGTTCACTATAACCGTAGCTCTGATGCCAATCTATAACACCCCCAAAATCGATCAATACAGCGGAAGACTTTTAGGGTATTATATTGTGGATCTTTCGTCACAATTATAGAAAACGATTCAAGTGATCGTTTTAAATTTTATTTAAAATACCAAATATTCATAATTCCAAGAGAATTCGTTATTCAACAACAAGTTTTATTTAAAGAGAAATAAACGTTTCTTTATTTGCCCACTTCGTGCCTTTGCCATCCATTCCATTTAGTTACCTGAGATAAACATGCTAAAAGTCAACAAAAAGTTGAGTGAAATTCATAGGTTTATAATTAAGAGTTTGAACACAAGAGATAAATGTTTATTGTAATATCGATACAAATAAACAGGTTAGAAATCACATTCATTATTGCATTAAGCTCATGACACTCAACGATTCAACAGACATCAATATTTTTATAATAATGATGTAAAATATATAGCCCCCAAGATAGGTATTTTCCAGTAACCTATTATATTCAAATAACGTGCATTTGGTAACTTTCCTCTAGCAACCAAATGGGGATTGTCAATCCCTAATAGATCTATTCACAATTATTTACGTTCACCCTTCAAGTGATTAAGGTTCATGATCGAGGGACTTTTGGCAATAGCTACTTAAGCAATAATAAGATCAGGAAAAGACTTGTGTTCGGTTTTTGAGCATGTATCCCCCCCACAAAAATAAGTTAAATGTGGGCTATGAACTCACCTTAGTAGGATAGTAGAACAAATGTAATCTCAACGATGCAAGGCAACGGCTTCACACACAACCTATAAGATATGACACGTTTTAGTTTTTAAGTCTCGTTTTATAGCGAACGTTCATTATTTATTACGAATAATCCATAAGTGCATATGCGATGTGTTACGTCGTATAAAAATAGATAATGGTTAAGTATTGTTTTATTCGTCTAAATTTAGTTATTCTTTATATACGTTTTATTCGTATTATATATATATATATATATATATATATATATATATATATATATATATATATATATATATATATATATATATATATATATATATATATATATATATGTAATAAGTTACGTTTATTATTTATCGATTTAATATATATTCAAATATATATATAAGTATATATAATTTTAAAAAAATATTATTAAAATCAATATTACTATTCAATCCTTTATGTTTCTCAATTTTACACTTTTTACCCTTAACGAAAAACATTTACGCCGTTAGTCCAAAAATTATATATATTTACATTTTTAGTCCAAATATCAAATATTTACTTTCATTATCCCTAAATTTCAATATTTACAGTTTATACCCTTAGAAAAACAGTTTTATACTTTTCACCCTAAGTTTACAAATTTGACAATTCTAGTCCCTAACCTTCGAACATTTGTAAAAATGGTCCAAACATTTCCAAATTTAAAACTTAACATTTTTATTATTTCAATAAGCTCTTAAGGTCTCAAATAGCTTATTTTCACAGCTTATTAGCTTATTCTCCTCTTATTTCATTAATTGGGCTTAACGATCCAATATTAAGGGCCCGTTAAGGTTTTACAATCCAAGGGGTTTGGGGGTATACTTGTTTAGTCGAAATCCATATTTTAAAGTTACAAAAACATTTCAAAACAGCTTATATGCTCAGCTTATCGTAATAAGCTGAAATGAGCTTTTTGGGCTTTACGGCCCACTTAAGGTTTTTAAGTTTCTGAAAACTAGTTCTAATAGTGATTTACTTTGGGTCTCGTTAGGTGATTAAACGAAGTTATTAGGTCGACTTATTTATCATTCCCGTTAGTATTTCAAGTAGGCAATTAGATCGTACAAAAATAATAGGTGGTCATGTGTCGATTTTTAAAATGACGAGGCCAAAGTGTACGGCCAAAACCCATGCGTATGACTTATATAAGTTGAAAAATAATCTAAGTCTTTTAGTATATTTCGTATAGGTACAAACTACATTAGAAACGTGTGATTTTTATAATTATACGTTAGTTATGAGTCTTAATCTTTTATAGGGTCTCGTTATAGACCTAACTAACAATTGATACGTGATATAAAAATTATAGGTCGTTTGTATTATTTACGTGATATTTATAGTAATTGTTGGTGCAAAACATAAACATACGTATGTATATGAATAGAAAGAAAGTTTATGGTCTCACCTCACCTATAAGAGGAGGAGTAAAACGAGGCGTATGGTTCGTGAAATGGTACAATTGCTTCGTGGTTCACATCACGTTCCACCAAGGTTCAAGAGGGTCCAAGCTTTGCTTCCTAGGCTCACTTTTAGACGTGGTACACTTGAGAATCCTTTTGTCCCTCCAAGCTCCTTCTCGTTAATATTTTTTGGTGGTATGGTTCGTATGAGTGCATGTGGTGATTTAGGTTTGCATGGAAGTCTTATATAGGCAGTTTTTGAAGGGTAGAAACGAGATGAGCTCACAAGTGTTTGAGGTTGCATGTTAGGTGAATAGTAGCACCATTCTTCTCAACCAATCGTGGGTTTACAAAGCTTAGATTTAGTAAGATTGCTTCCTGTTCATTCCTGACATTCACAAGGTGTACATTGTTCATTTTGTTGCCATTGGGGAGCATGGGAGGCTCGAAGGAATAAGTTGCCATGTTTTTGGTCTTATCTCCATGGATGGTTTCATGCTTTTGCTTTGGACGTTTTTAGGGTAGTGAACGAGGGTGAGTATGTGTAACAAATATCGATTCTATTTCTTTGGTACTAGGGGAGACGAGACAAGCAAAAATACATGTTGGTTATGTGTAGAAATCGTAAAATACTAGGGGTGGTTTGGGTGTGTCGCGGCAGTGCAAAAGAAAGAAAATAAAAGAAATAACCAAGGGTGCGTTTTGGGCTTGGCCTGGTGGGCTGCTGGTTTTGTCAACCCAAAGAAAAAAGAAAAGAATAAAAAGGAGTCCGTTTGGTTTGTGTGGTGTATCCGTGGCCCAAAGGGTGTTGGGGGCCCACCTGGGGTGTCTCGATTATCGTGTCGAAGTTCAAAAATATTAATGAGCGTTCTCGGGAAGTTTCGTAGGTTCGAGGAATATATAAATAGTATACGTTATTTAGACGAAATGTATTATTAAATATAAACGCGTTATATAATTATTTATCGTTCGCAATAATTATAGGCAATCTAGGTTGTGTGTAAGCATCGTTCCTGGGTAAACGGTCAATCACAGTTATCGTAGTGGTTCAATATCAAGCCATATCAAAAAAAAAAAAAAAAAAATGTTACCCGTAAAATGGTGTTAATTCCATGTAACATCGTTTTATTTATTCGTATGCATTTACTAATCGTAAGGGAAATTTACGAGAGGTTACAGTGTCTGTCAAGGCGCACTTTTATTCTTTCCCCTAGACTGCGGTTTGCGCGCTCAACTAGGCCATTGGTTTGTGGGTGTTTTACTGAAGCGAAGTGTTGCGTGATGTTCAATTGCGTGCACCAATCTTTGAATGGGTTATCACCGAATTGTTTTCCGTTGTCTGATATAATCTCTCCCGGTAGTCCGAAGCGACAGACAATGTTGTCCCAGATAAAGCGTTTGACTTGGTTTCCTGTGATGCTCACCACCGCCTTTGCTTCAATCCACTTCGTAAAGTAGTCTATGGCTACGATGAGGAACTTTACTCCTCCTGCTGCAACTGGAAAGGGTCCCGCGATATCAATGCCCCATTTATAAAATGGCCATGGTGAGGTAATGGGTGTTAGCTCTTGTTGTGGTCGGCGCGGGATTGGCCTATGTACTTGACAATTGCTGCATTTCTTTATCAGATCGCGTGCGTCGCGATGCATGGTTGGCCAATAATACCCGGACCTTAGAGCGCTTGCCACCACAGATCGCGGCCCTGAGTACATACTACATGATCCAGCGTGGATTTCTCTGAGTACGTAGTCTGGTTGAAGAGGTCCAACACATCTGAGCCAGGGTTGTAAGAAAGAGCGTCGATAGAGTATGTTGTCTCGTAGTTCAAATCATTGCGCTGTGCGCCACACTCTTCGAGCGTCCTTATGATCTTGTGGTAAAGTTCCCTTGCTAATGAATTCAATGATAGGTGTCATCCATGTAGGATCTTGTTCTTCTATCACTGTGGATATCTCAATTTCCAAGATTGACTTGTTTTTTAGGGTTTCTACCAATACCTGTTTTGAGAGGTGCGCGAAGCTTGTGGATGCGATCTTGCTGAGCGCATCAGCCTTCCTGTTATCTCCTCTGGGCACCTGTTTTATTGTGAACCTGTCAAAGTTTTTGATCAAGGATTTTGTCTTTTCCAGGTATTGGATCATGTGCTCATCCTTGGCTTCATATTCACCTAGCACGTGGTTAGCGACTAGCCGAGAATCTACGTTCGCTTCTAGGTTGCGTACACCCATTTGGATTGCGATGCGTAGTCCGGCTAGTAGGGCTTCGTATTCTGCCTCATTGTTTGTGGCCGTGAATTCAAAGCGTAGCGCATAGGTGAATTCCATACCTTCTGGATTTGTAAGGATAAGGCCTGCGCCTGATCCATCCATACATGAGGACCCATCCGTGAACAGAATCCAGGGTTCCTGTAGATATTTTTTGGTTGCAGATGTTGGGCTGTCGGTATCTGGCTTCTCCACGATGAAATCGGCTAATACTTGTCCTTTGATTGCAGTGCGCGGTCTGTATGAGATGTTATACTCACTTAACAGTACATTCCACTTTTGTAACCGTCCTGATGCGTCAGGTTTAGAGATAACTTGTTTGATTGGCTGATCAGTGATTACAGCTATTGGGTACGCTTGAAAGTATCTGCGCAGCCTTTTGGCTGCGAATACTAGAGCTAAGACCAACTTTTCCATAGCGCTGTAGTTAGTCTCTGTTCTCTTCAGGGCTTTGCTTACAAAGTATATGGGTGTCTGGATGGAGTTCCTATCTGTCAATAGCACTGCGCTAACTGCTCCATGAGTTACCGATAAGTACATGATTAGCTCTTCCCCTGGTCGCGGTGCGACAAGTTTGGGAAGAGATGCCAGATGGTGTTTAAGTTGTTGGAAAGCTTCCTCCGCTTCTTCGGTCCAGCGAAAATCTCCCTTTTTAGTACACTTCGTGAGTGTTTTAAAGAGAGGGAGGGATTTGTCTGCTGACTTGGATAAGAAACGGTTTAGCCCTACTAACTTTCCATTCAATGACTGGACTTCTTTGAGTGTGCGCGGTGAGGGAAGATCAATAACAGCCTTTGTTTTTTTCTGGACAAGGCTTGATTCCATCGGGTTCTATTAAGTATCCAAGGAACATACCTTCGGTTGCGCCAAAGGTGCACTTCTTGGGATTTAGCTTCATGTTTATTTGTCCCAATGTTCTGAACGTTTCCTCGATGTCGCGCACCAATTCATCCTCTGTGTGGCTTTTGATGACAAGGTCGTCAACGTAGACCTCCAAGTTGCGGCCTACTTGTTTCTCGAAAGCTGTGTCCACCTGTCGTTGGTATGTCGCGCCTGCGTTTTTAAGCCAAAAGGCATTTTTGTGTAGCAGTACACTCCTTGACTGGTGTGGAAAGCTGTTTTTTCTTCATCTTCGACTGCCATCTGAATTTGATGATACCCTTTGTATGCGTCTAGTAAGCATTTGAAAGGGTATCCGCACAGGGATTCTACCTTCCAGTCTATTTCTGGCAGTGGGTAGCAGTCCTGTGGACATGCTTTGTTGAGGTCCGTGAAGTCCACGCACATTCTCCAACTGCCATCACTCTTCTTTACCATAACTGGGTTATAGAGCCAGTCGTGGTAGTACACTTCGCGCATGATGCCTGCGTCTACGAGCTTATGTACTTCTTCCAGAATAGCCTTTGCACGATCTGGGGCCTGGCCGTGCTTCTTTTGTCGTATTAGGGGATATCCTTGTCGGATTTGTAGCTTATGCTCTGTGATAGAGCGTGGCACTCCTGTCATATGTTTTGGTTCCCATGCGAAGATGTCTAGGTTCTTCTGCAAGAGTACGCATACGGCTGCTTTACCTTTGTTAGATAAAGATCCACCAATCGAAACTTGTTGTTTCGGGTAATCGGGATGAATAGCGACTTTTAGATTTGGCGTTTTTTCTATGCGCTGTTCTGGAATAGTCTCTACTTCAGTTGTTACCGCATTGCATTCTCTTGGTGGTACTGTTGTGTTATAGAGAGTGACAACTCCTCCTTCTACTGGAAACTTAAGCATTCCGTGCGCTGTGGATGGTACAGCGCGCATGGATGATATTCCAGGTCTCCCAATGATACCATTGTATGGTGAGGGAGACTTTATTACCATGAAATTTATCCATGTTGCGGTTGAGTGTTGTTCATCTCCTACGACTACCAGCAAGCGTAACTGCCCCATGGGCCAGATCTTTTCTCCCGTGAATCCAGTCAATGACATTGTTGCTGGTATCAATTGACTTTGGATTTCAGGTCGCAGTCTTTTGAAACAGTGATCATATAGGATATCTGCGGATGCTCCTCCGTCAATGTACATGCGGTGGATATCATGTCCTCCCGTATGTATTTCAATAGTCAGAGGCTCTATGACTGCGTTGTCCGCAGCTAGAGTAGGGAAAGATATCTCTTTTTCTGGAGAGAATTTTTGGCTGATTTTTTGCTTTATCTTGCGCTGCCATGACTGTATCATGTATATGGTATCAGCTTTTTCTTTGGGGGGTTCTTTCTTACCCCCGTTCCTCTGTTTATCTTTTCCCTCTTTGATGTTTTTTATGAGGTGGTCCATTCTGCCTTCCCTTACTAACTTTTCAATTAGTTGTTTTAGCTGGACGCACTCGTTAGTTGTATGGCCTTTTTGGCCATGGTACTCGCAGTATCCATTCCCAATGCGCTTTTCCTCTGCGGTGCGCATTGGTGGCGGTTTTGGGAAGTTTGCACCTTCTGTTACAAATATTTCCCTTGGGGTTTTTGTGAGAGGGGTATACTTGTCATTGTCTCTTCCACTGCGATAATTCCTGCTGTAGTTGTTATTCTGATCGTTGGATTGTCTCCTAGGCTGCTCTTGCTGCCTATAGTTCGAATAACCCTTGTTGCTGTCCGCAGCAGCTGCTTCTCCTTGTATAAAGGATCTAGTGCGCTTTGTTAGCTCATCGAAAGTCTGTGGAACTTTGTCGTTTAGCTTTCGGATGAGTTCTGGGTTATTAATCCCATTCATGAACCCTGAGATTTTTAGGATTTCAGGACATGCTTTGACTTGTATGCACTCATCCTTGAAGCGTTCCATAAAAGCGCTGGTTGATTCCCCTTGGCGCTGTTTCACTCTTGCTAGCTCAACAGGGTTTTTAGCGCACTTCTTTCTCTGGGTAAAGTTGAGACAGAATGCTTTCCGTAATTCCTCGAACCTACCGATGCTCCTACGTGGGAGTTTGCTAAACCATGTGCGCGCGTTCCCTACTAACGTAGAATTAAACATGTGGCACCACACAGGCTGTGGCCAGTTTTCGATAGTGGCGGCTGATTCGAAAACTTTTAGATGATCATCTGGATCACCTGTTCCATCATATGTTTTTACATTAGTGGGCATACGCCTGCATTTGCGGTCTGAGTAATCGCTGATGCGCCGTGTAAACGCGTCAACTTTCTGGCGATGCCATGGAAGAGACATATCTTCGTTCTCTTCTTCGCGACGTCTTCCTCTTGACTTCCAGTGTCCTGTTTCTCTATCCTCGTTGTCCGAGGAGTCACTGGAGGAAGAGTAGTCTCTTTTTCAGTGCTTGCGTTGGCTTCTTTCAGAAGAAGAGCTTGAGGGATCTTTACTTGGGGATCTTCTTTTCCCCAATCTGTCTTGAATCCTCTTACTCCCAGGTTTGGAGGATCCTTGGCTCGGTGAATGTTGAGGTCCTAATCGGTCTTGTATCCCCCGACTGCCAAGTCTGGAGTGAACATTAGTGCGCCTCTCGCTGTCTTCTGAGTATTGTGAATCAGATATCGTACCCAGCCTATCATGGATAGTGGTACATTCTGCGCGTCTTCCTCGTGGGTGGCGCAGTGGTGATGGTTCGCATTCAGGACCAAAATTGAGTCGAGCTTGTAGGCTCGTGCTTGCCCTTCTCCTTGCTTCTTCCTGCATGAGGGCGGTTAAGGTTTCATAATTTTGGGATACAAAATTTCCCAGAGTTAGATTGGGTGCGTCCTCAGTTGTTGCAAGAATGTCTGCCTCAGTATTAGGCACCCTATCTCGGTTAGGCGCGCCTGGTGGTACACTGTTGTTCACTGCGGGTACAGTTTGGTGAGGAGTGGTGAAGAGGGTGCGCTGGAGTTCCTCAACGCTTGGGACCACTGGGGTGATTTGGGTAGTCCTTATAGGTAGTTCTACCACTGGAAGAGGTTGGGTAGTCCCTGCCTCTTGGTGACCAGGTGCGCTGGTTGTCCCAGCAACCTGCCTAGGGGTCGAATCTTGTTGATTCTTCCTCTGGGGGTCACGTTTTTCTGACTGCGGAGTCCGCTGGCTCGAATTCTTATGCTTTGTCATTCTAGTTCTTAGTTCTTAGTTCTTAGTTCTTAGTAGGGTCTCACCGATGGCGCCACTTGTTGATACAAAAGTTGGGCGTTCCTGATTATGGGCTCTTGCTCTCGTACCAATTCGCTTCTTAGTACTTGTAACCTGCGCACTAAGAAAATAAACAACACCGTTAGGCTTATCGTGGGATTGTCTCCCACGATTAGACTCCGGCGTGAGAGTAAGTAATCGATTTAGGGTTCTCGTAAAGAGTTAGGGTTCGTGAATCGTGCCTTGAATGACAGAGATGTCATTCCTTATATAGGCGCAGAATCCTTGTAGGGTTCGTGCTCCTTACGTTTCTCACCCATGGTGCTTATCCGGGTAAGGATATCTATTCCATAGATAGATGATCCTTATCCGGGTAATGCCGTTCACCTTCAACCGTCAATCGTCACAACTTCATAATACTACTAACTACCGTTTTTCGTATAATCATTGCATCGCGATGCACGTGTACTCTATCATATTTATATTAGATAGTGTGCGATAAAGTTATTTCCTAAAATTCTTGCCTTGCGTAAAGTTATTATCATGAAAAATATATAATCGAATAATATTGTTCGCCAAAAGTCTTGATTACAGGGTACGCACCACTGCACGCGCGGGCACCCTGCTAGTACTAAAATATTATAGAGTTGTATGACGTTTGAAGGAGGATTTTCGTTACGAAGTTGTTCGGATATTATCAAAGAAGATCAAGCTATACCAGCCACTTGCACTTAAATACTCTAAGTAGTTATTCCGTGTAATACCAACAACAAATTAACAAAGAATGGTTTTGTGGAACTTATATGTATCTTATTTAGAAAAATATGTGGTTAGCAATTCAATAATAATTGTTTTCTCACTACTCTTCGAACAACCAAATGCTTCATTCATGTTTAGATCTTTTATTAAAACTGCATTTATGTTTTGTTTATTCCCAATGGATAAAAGCTGGTCGCTACTTTATTTACAATTGGCGCACTTTCTACAAACAAGTTACATTTTACAGCATCCCATTTTCTGTCTTTCCAAAAATCAAATGTGGGTTCCATTTTAAGTGGCAGTTTTACAATAGTACGGACCTATTTAGACAAAGTTGCTTAGCATTTTAAGACAAAAAACAGTTAAAAAGGATAGATCGGGTATTGTTTTGAAGCTGTCAATTCAGAAGCCAAGCTAAAGGTATCCCGTCTAAGATCTCTTCTTCCTGTCAAAAACTTGGTTTTTCAACACATCCAATACTATCGTATACAAACACTTTACCGAAACGCGCGAGTTAAAATCCTCGTTAGACGCTATAAGCTACGCTTTTCCTAATCGACATTTTACATATATACAAAAACTCAAAACGAGACATCATTTATGTTTCATTTTGTTACTAAATACAGAATTTTGTCACTCATAGTTATTATTTAGGAGTTTTGCCGCTCATAGTTTTCACAACACTGTGTTCTCAAGTTGAGTAAAAGAGAGAAAAGAAAGTGAAAATGATAAAGTTGTGTTCTTTAGTTTTTTTAAGATGTAAAGTAAGTGAAAGTAATTGAAAGTGGTGATATTTTAGTTACAAAACTTTAACTCCACTTTTAGGGTGTAAGTCACTTTACTTCATCTCTCCTAATTTACTTCCTCTTTATTTCAGTTTCTTTCTTTTTTATTCTTAAGAACGCGCCCATTAGGAATTTTGCCACTCATTTGTTTCTCACACTTAATAAAAAGTCTACTTCATGTCAGACGCGAGTGACATGATTTTTTTATGTGTAAGTTACATAATTTCAATGGAGACAAACGAATGCAACCAATAGTTTAATGCAATTGCTTATAGGGTCCCATACGCCTTGAGGTTTATTGCAACTGTATTCAAATAGAATATAATATCTCGAGGGAGTTGGTTTTTTCTCTCTAGCTTTTTGTTAAAAAAAAATTTCCTCTCATTTAGGTGCTACAAGTACGTTTACAAAGAAAATTTATATGCATGGTAGCTTTTTTAACGCATCGTTGTTAGCTAGTAAAGATTACAGCCACTACAAAACACTAGTTAAATTTTCCACACTTTAAAGGCCAATTGGCCACGGTTAAAAGTGTGTCAAATTATAAATTCCACACTTGAGCAAGTGTGATAATAATGGGTGTGACAAATTTTGCTACACATATAAGTGTAGAGATACTCTTTGAATGTCCACATTTAAAAGTGTGTCAAACACTCTTTGAATGTCCACACTTAAAAGTGTGCCAAAATTGCAAAAAGATGCTTACAATCAAAAGTGTGTCAACATTATTAAATATTCACACCTAAAAGTGTGGATATATTTTCTGAAAGAAAAAAAATATATAAAAAGAAATTACATACAAATATGTATATTAGAAAACCTGATGCAAAATAGAAAATAGACCAAAACTGAAGCAAAGAACAATATATTTCAATGTTTTCCAGTATTGTACAAGTAAAAGCCAATTAACATCAATCATTTAGCTTCTACCAGAAATCCTAGCATAAACACATACACGACATGCCATAATAGTTCCAAAAATGCCCCCTAAATAGTTTCGGCCTTAATTAACTCCACAAAGGATGGCCATGACATACTAGTAGACGGTCTGATAAACAGTTAAGAGACTTGCAACAGAAACTTCAACAGAAAAACATGAAGTTCGCAACTTTCTCTTGCAACTTTGGAAGCTGAGGGACAGCTACTGCTCCGGCTGATGTGACTCCTGTGCCACCATGACTATCTCTGAATGGTCCTCAAATTTCATAAACTGACCCACCTGAGTAGCAGCGAGATGCGCATAGCATATTGGAGCAACTGCATCAATACACATACAAATTAATTAATTGATATTCAAACAAAATCTGATGAAGTTTTTTGGTAGAAACTGAATTTTTAAGCATAATGTCACGAAAGATTTAAATATATCTTACCAACAGAAATTGCAGTAGTACTACACTGGTACCTGCAATTATCAAAGAAAACCTTTGATTACATATTCATTGATTCAAGCCAAGACAACAAACTTGCAATAATATAACTTACACATAAGAAAGGGAACGCACAAGCTACTGAAGGTCATCAGCTGAGAAGCCAATTTCATCATACAGAACATGATAATGAGTAGGCCTTGTTGTCCCCTGTTTCAAAAAAGCAATTAGCCAACACTTTCATGTTTTCCAGATTAAATACTCGCAAGAAACTTCCAAGGTTTAAGATCATAATACTCACTATAATTCCAGCATGTGCACACATGTAAAAGTCATTGTTACAAGGATGGCAAACTTTGTTGTCAATCACAGTTCCTATTTTACCAGAGATGCAAATTCGTGTGTCAGCTTATAGAAGCCACCATCTCCTTATGTGCCAAATTTATACTACAATTTATGTAAATATTACCAGGTGGAACATTATCTGGAGAACCATGAGATACATCCATACCAAGAATAATCGTGGGTGCTTTAGATACAACAGGAATTGAAAGGGAATGCTCAATTGCCAGCATCGAATTCAACCCTCCAAGCTGCCAACAACCAATCATTAATCAGCACTTAAATCTTTCAGATTTCTCATAGCTTCTTAACTTGTAGTAATTATTACAGTATAAGTTTTGTCTCTCTCTATCACAAGGGCACACTGGATTTTCTACTAATCCAAGTAATCACAAACCAACATTCTTTTTCCTCTATTTTACTCCCATCAAATCAACAAAAAACCATCCAAAATAGCGCAAACAAAATAACTCTGTGTATACTATGAAATAAACAAAATAAATCTCTGTATACTATGAAATAAACAAAATAACTCTCTGTATACAAACTTCTAGAGTTACTTCGATTAACAGCTATCAGAAACAACAACCTGTTGCTACGCAATGTAATAGGCTTTAATTAATTACTAAGATTACTCATTTACAATAAGCCGATCCAAATAAGCACTAAACTGATGCAACCAAACTTAAGTTGGATTACTAATTGAAAATAATGTCAATTAACAACAAGCTAAAAAACAACCCGTTGATGCGCAATGTAATAGGCTTTAATACCTAATCATACTTCAACAGAGCTCAAAACTAGTTCGCTAAGGCTTGTTACATAATCAATAAATCTAGGCTAAAACACCAGAATTATATCAAATTTCAATACTAATTATGAATTCTATACAAACTTCTAAATTTACTTCAATTAACAGCTATAAATTGCAGAAATAACAACCTTTTGACACGCAATGTAATCAGCTTTAATAGAAGAAATGCACAACCTAAAGCAACAATGCTTAAAACTAGATTATCGCACACATTATAAACTGATCGTACTTCAAACAGTCAAACAATAACAATCGAACTTAAAACTAGTTCGCTAAAACTACGCCAAACGCCATAATTATATCGAATTTCAATACTAACAGCAAGTAAGATACTAACATTACTAGCAATTACACAAAAAAATCAACAACCTGTTGACGTGCAACGTAATCGGCTTTAATACCTAATCATACTTCCAATCGAGCTTAAGACTAACGCTTGTTTACATAATCAATATCTCTACGCTAAAATGCCACAATTATAAAGATTGTACCTATAAATTCTTGCTTCAATCGAGTCGAAAATGTCTCCAAATTTAAAAAGAAACAAAAATTGTAGACCTGGCAGAAGCTGAAAACAGAAACATATGTTAGACCTGACAGAAGCTGGAAACAGAAACATATGTTAGACTACCAGAAAAGTCTTAGATTTTATGAACTCGGGTCATACACTATCACTGGCCATACACTGCCCCCATAATATCTTTGCCTCTGCTCATTACTAAAGATTTGCGATTAGAGCCTAATTTTCACAGAACATTGAGCCGTAGAAACCGGTAAGATATAAGTGCAACTTAAAAAAAGAGACTCAAATCAGCACATTACCTGATCTTTTGATATATCTTCTCTCCACTCCCTATGAGGAAGTGTCAATAATCTTTGTATCTCAGGTGAAACTTCAGCTGGTATCAGCTTCTGTATATCATCCCTATTCACATTCTCACACACACATTTACGAATCAAGATTCGAATACATACCAAAACCTGCATAAATGAAAGTTTAACGTCATCTCTATTATCTATTAACAATCAAACCAAACATTTAACATTATTCCGCCTTCTAACTAGTACACACTATTACGACAAGTATGCAAATTGAATGCACCGATCAGTCATCTCTACAAAGTTTGTTCAAGACTGTAGTATTCGAGAGATCAATAAAAGATATACAGCAGTAAACATTCTATAAGACAATACAATTGGAGCTAATTAGTTAGTCACCGAACTTAATGCGCCCTCACATTAGGCACTTCAACTGTCATAAAATTAATGCACCCTCACATTAGGCACGCTATACACATTTCATCTTAAATGACAAAAAACATACCATTCTTTCCTAAAAACTAGTTTAGTACCATAATAACGAATCAACGATAAAAACTGGTCAATTATTATAATTTTTCTTTGATTAAGAGTGTTGTGCAATCAGGTTGTGAAAAAGATCAAATGTGAGTCATTGAAACCAAAATGACTATGCAAACTTGCAGGTTCTCATTTTTTCTCCTTTGTCAAACCAGAGTGGTGGTTCTCTGATATTGACTCTGATATGCAAAGAATCAGGCTGTGATGATTGTGATGTTGCATTTTCAAAGAATCAGGAGAAATGACCTCTGAAAGAGAGCTGTTACGTCAGCTGTTTCAAAACATCAGATTGTAGTTAAAGCTTAGGACTGAGCTTGGGCATAAAGAACAAGTACAACTGAAAATTGGGTTAAAACATATAGTTGGTTTGGATAGATTGTATAGGTTTTGCAACTTCAGGAAAAGTGGCAGTTCAACAAATGTTGTGACTCAGAGGGTGCAAATCAGATGTGGGTATTAGTATGAATCCAGATGAATTTCTCTGTCAACAGCAATACTTAAGTAGGAGTTCTATTTCAATAATATCTCTTATGAACTAGACAACGCAATCAAGGTACAAATACTAATGCAATACTTCGTAAATCATATAGGTGTCATGGTCAAAGCTAAGTTACTGTTAAATACCCACCCGTATGGAAACAAAACTCAACTCATCATCAATTTTCTTTATGCACACATGATTCTTTGTTTTGAAATTTGTCCTTCAGAAAATTAAATTCCTAAATCATATTATAATAAATAAAGAAAACACCACTTGATGATATAAGTTTGTTTTATTTCTGGGAAGTAGCATTTCATCAAACACTTTTACTACATCACAAAAATGCTCCCGCTTATCATCAATTTTCTTATTAATCACCTTATTATGTGTTTTGTTTGCTACAGTGTGATTAAGCACATCCAAACACCATCTCCTAAACACGTACATTATTAATCACCTTATAGCTTATAAATACAGTACGTACAGTACATTTATATACCTCGCGTAGCTCTTCGACAAAAATCTAACAATCTCATCTCTACTCGCCTCACTTATAAATGTAGTATACTACATTTATATACCTCGTGCAACTTTTTCATCAAAAAACTATCGTCTCCTAAACACGCACATTATATCTCACTTGTACATTTTCGCCTCACTTATAACAATCTCCTAAACGCACACATTTCTATAACAAAATAAGCTATCGTCTCCTAAACACGCACATTATATCTCACTTGTACCTAAACTACTTAACCATCACAAAATAACACATTCAGTTCTTTAAGAGGCATTTCATCAAACACATTCAGTTCAAAAACTATAAGTAACTACTCAACAGAAACTAACACCTTATATCTCTAAACTACTTAACCATCACAAAACCCATAATAATAATCGTTATCATATTGTACAACACGAAACAAATTAATAAACGATTAACTAACATTGACCTGATGATGATGATCGGAACAGTGAATGATTACGGCGACGAAACCACGATGACGAAACACAATTAACTAACATTGACCATGACGATTACGGCAACGATTAACAGTGAACGATTAACGATTACGGATTACTACATATTTTTGAGTAAGAGGGAATGGATAGACGCTTTTTGTTGAGGTGATGTAACTTGTAGCTTTTTTTTTTTTTTTTTTTTTTTTTTTTTTTTTTTTTTTTAAAGTATAGTGATTTTGAGGCGTAGCAGGGAATGAATGGACCAGCTTCTTTTTTATGCCTTTTTTTTTTTTTTTTTTTTTTTAAGTGCAGTGATTTTTATAAGTGTAGTGAATAATGTCTTTTTTTTTAACGGAGTGGACCAGCTTCTATTTACATGTCTTTTTTTATACAAATTTATTTTATTATTATTATTATTATTATTATTATTATTATTATTATTATTATTATTATTATTTTTAAGTGTAGCTTTTATTTCCATAATTATAAATGTGGCTTTCTTATGTAGTTATTTTTATGTTTATAAGTGTAGTATTTTTGAAGTGTTTTCTTACACTTATAAGTGTGCCTTTTTAATAATTTGTTTTCTTCAATTATAAATGTAGCGTTATTGTAATTGTCCACATTTATATATGTGAAGTATTTTTTTAAATATTTGTGACACTTATAAATGTGACAAAATTATGATTCATTTAAAAAAAATGCCACGGTTGATTATACCGTGGAGAAATAAGTGTGGAGAATTCAACTTTTTTTTAGTGAACATTATTGATACCAATTTCTGTTTAGTCATTATTTTATATGAATAACGTTTCTCACAATATCATTTCCAGTATTGTTTATGCCTAGGGGCCAAATGAGACCAACTTAGTCAAACTAATAATGCAAATAGTTATAGGGCCAAATATCAAATTAATGTTGTTAACTTGTTATCGTTATTAAAGGAAGACTTATTTAAGCAACTGTCAAGCAATGAAAAGAAGTTACCCTCATAAAGCATTGGGGGTGTTTATGGCTATATATTACCTGGGGATTGATGTCCAAAGATAGGCATGTCTTTCTCATTAGGGTCACTTTCTCTTCATTAAGTATTGAACCAACATTCTCATGTTATGCCTCAACTTTTTGAGTTTTTTCGTGTTACTTATTTTTAACTAAATAACTTTTATATATATTTACACTCATACACTGTTGACTAGTAGTGTCTTTGATTTTGGCTTTTTAAATCTCTAATTTTAATCCCTTTTGGAAGTAGATAGAGGGATAATGATGTGAAACAAACAATATGTTTATATTTAGTAAGTTAAAAAAACATGCCAAAGAAAAGAAGCATTAAAAGAAAAAAAATGGGTGGGCAAGTGTTAGCTTGGACAACTTTATTTCTTTATAGAGAGAAGTTTGTACAACTTTAAGGGATGCATGGCCCCCTCACCATGGAAAATGACTTCAAATAATTCAAAGCAAAAGCACTTCATCGTCAAGGAGTGGACCATTTCAATATATATATATATACGAGCTGGGTAGCCCGCGCATTGCCACAGGAGTGCGTTGGTGTGTTTTTGTGTCACGATGTATATGTTTTATTTAGTTTATAAGTAAAACGGATCATATGTTTTATGCTACGTTGATTTGTCATATGTTCAAGTTTTAATGATTTCGAAATGTTTTTGGAGCGTCATTTCTATGTTTTGTGTTTTTATTTTTAAATTTTTTGATGTCTATAATTTTATAGACTAATGTGTAGTAAGTATATAAAGAAAATTTAAACTATCATTCATAAATATGCATTTTGTTTACTATTAGTAGCAAATTACGGAGTAAGTTATTTCGCGTTGCTGCGGGAATGTTGTATTTAAACTAAACTCGAAAAAAAAAAAATTTTGTTATTAAGGATTAAATTTGCAAAAGATTGCTAACGGGGGACTAACGGTGCGATTTGTAACTAACATGAGGGACCATTTCTGTAAATTCCTTAGTAACAGTAAATGTACTATTCCCAACTGGATTTTACTGTAGCAACTACTGTTACACACTGTTTGGTACTGTAGCAGAGATATTTTCTTTTTTAGACCCTGAAAGTAACGGTTTGTTGCAAAGTTAGTCCTTAGGGACTAACAGTGAAAATAAAAGTTAACCTTAGGGGTTGTTTCTGCTTAATATTTGAACAGAAACAGCCCCTGAAGTTATTGGTTCGTTTCAAATTTAATCCACAACTGTTAGGTAACGGCCGTTAAAGACTAACTTTGCAATGAATCAATAATCTCAGGGACTAAAATAGGTCTAAATTGAAAGTTATGTGCGTACTGTAGCTACAGTGTACGGGACGGTTTTTAGTATATATTATAATATATATGCGTACACGTATATACACAAATGCCTACGAACACCTGATGCGTGGTAATAACTGAATTAGCTTTTACAAATGATAACACAAAATGGACGAATGAAATGACGTTCGGGTGTGGATAATGTGTTTTATCCAAAAGAAATATGGGACCGTACAAGAGGGTGAAATTTGCCTATTTCATACGGAGTATTTGATATGTATATATATACATGCACTACAAAAAATAGTGCTACTCTCCACACTTATTTGCCACAGTATAGTCAAGTGTGGAATTTTTTTTATATGAAATCATAATTTTGCTACATTTATAAGTGTTATAAATCTTTTAAAAAATACTTCACATATATAAATGTGGACAATAACAATAACGCTACATTTATAATTGAAGTAAGTTAAATTCTTAAAAGGCCACACTTATAAGTGTAAGAAAACACTTAAAAAATGCTACACTTATAAATGTAAAAATAATTACATAAAAAAGCCACATTTATAATCGTGAAAAAAAAACTGCAAAAATGAAAAAAAAAAAAAATGTGTAGTAACACTATTATATATACTTTTTTTGACTATAATATATACTTTTATACTATTAATTTAATTGCTCTCTTATACAAAGTGTGGTATCCATTTCAGTACACAAAATAAATCGTGTAGTAAAGAAGAGCTCATTAACACATATGCATCATCAGGTCAGTACTCAAAATAAATCCGTTCAGTACTCAAAATAAATCCGTTAACACTCATTAACACAGATGCATCATTCACAGTTCAATTAGGCTATATCCGTTCAGTACTCAAAATAAATTCGTTAATCGCCGTGGTTTCGTCGCTGTAATCGTTCACTGTTAATCGCCGTGGTTTCGTCGCCGTAATCATTCACTGTTCCGATCATCATCATCATCATCAGGTCAATGTTAGTTAATCGTTTATTAATGTGTTTCGTGTTGTACAATATGATAACGATTATTATTATGTGTTTTGTGAGGGTTAAGTAGTTTAGAGATATAACGATTCGGTCCTGATTGCGTTGGTTGAGTTTGCGTTGAACTGAAGGTGTTAGTTTCTGTTGAGTAGTTACTTATACTTTTTGAACTGAATGTGTTCGATGAAATGCCTCTTAAAGAACCAAATGTGTTATTTTGTGAAATGGACTATACACCTTAGATAATCGCACTTTTTAGCTCTGTTAAAGGCGTATTATGTGTTTGATGAAATAAATTGAGCTCCTAGTTTGAAGCCCTTAGACCTATTTTTTGATTATTATGTGTTTGACGATGCTACAATAGGAATAATTAGGCGCTATGATCAATAATTAGACACATTACCCATGCATATGTGATTAATTTGAAACTTTGGACTGTAATTGTGGATTAGAGTTGAATGACCGAATATATTTGATTGGTCCTAAACGGTCAACTAAGTTGAACAGGTGATGGTCAACCAAGTCAAACGTCTAAAACCAACTAACCAAGGAGTACAGGGTATTCCCGGGTCGTTATGTCCCAGCGAGGTAAGCAATTGTATTAAAAAACGTTTTAAGTGATCGGGTGATTTAACAGGAGGATCAGGAATTTGATAATTATGATTAAACTACGAGATTATGATTGAAAATGACTTAGAAACACTATTGGAACAATTACTGACGAACAGATAACCTAGAAACATAAGTTAACCTAAAAACGCGCGTTTAAATTTATAATAAACACGAACGCGCAAAATAAAAAGTGAAACGTGAGCAAATAAAGTCCTACGAACGTGAAAATTATATTTTTACAATCCTAATGTTATAAGAAAATTTTTAGAAAAGAAAAATAATTTTTACACTATTTAATTAATTTCTATTAATTAATTACTACTTATTAATTACTTTTTAATTAACTGAATTACACTAATTATTAATTAATTATGAAAATTAACTAGAAAAATGAAAATTAAATTTAGAAAAATCTAAAATATTATAAAACGAATTTTAAAACAGAAAACCTATTTTTTCTACTTTTTAATTATTTAATATTAATTAAAACTAATTATTTAATTGATTTAAACTAAATTAAATTATAAAAAATACTAAATGACCAAGGAAAAATCTGAAAAATTTCCTGATGCGTGGGAATCGCACCTTGCTTTACCTCTCGAGGGATCTCGCGAGGCTTACAACCCCCACCAGGCAGTGTACCTGATCGTTGTAGTATAGTATAGTGACAAGTACCGGGGGATTGATCGTTCAGCTTAGGAATAGTGTCGCTAGGATTAGAAAGCCTAATTAATAGTTCTAGAGATGGAAGATGATTATTTTTTTGTATTTTTTATATTTTTATGAAAGCAAATAAAATCTCGGGTTTTGGAAGATTGGGCGGAATTAGTTGCTATTCAACTAACCCAAAACTAAGATGCAATCAAAATAAAATAATAAAAATGAAAACAAACTAATTAAACTAAGGTTGTGAGCAGTAATTGGAGAAATTGTGTTTACTTAGACTTCACTACTCCCTAGATATCTTTTACATGTTAATTACTTGTTACACTTGTATGAATGACGGGTTGTATTCCTTAATACCATTCGTGGAGTGGCATACATAACTCCCCAACTCTATGAGCTCTTATCTCCTCCTACACCATGACCCAGCACAACTATAGGGATTGTAAACAGTGGCTCATGCATTAAATACAACCAATAAAGACCTAGTACGCCTCGGTTCATGTTTCTTAAGACGTTCAAGCATGTTACCATTTGGAGATCTGCCAGTTTTCTTAAGCCTAACATATAATATCATTCATTCAAAACAAGAATAGACAAGTAATCAACACATAATCAACATCTAGGTTTCATTAGATCTAAGCAAACACAAAGGAAATTTAGCCTAGCATAGTAGAATTAAGATAAGAACAAAAGATAGACAACCAACACATAGACATATTGATTGAATTAAGAGTATACTTATCTCAATTACAATGCAAGGTCTCAAGGGTTTGGAACCCTTGAAAAACCTGTAAAAGAGGCACCAAAATCGTCTTTAGGGTTTCACCAAAACTTCTCTCTTTTTAATGAAAAAACTAGAAAACTATATATAGGAAAATCGTCCTGACGGCGTCAAGAGTAAAATCTGACGCCGTCAACTCGCCGCCATATACTTCCTCGGACGCCCTAGATCCAATCGTGACGGCCTATGTGACGCCGTCACCACCCTCGGTAAATTAATCTTGGTCGTTTTGACGCCGTCATCTCTTCATCTGACGCCTTCACAACCTTCGGTAAAATATTCATCCTTTCTGACGCCGTCAAGAGTAAATCCTTGACGCCGTCACCTTGTAATTCCAGCTTGGATTTGGTACTTTGTTGTTTTCTTCACTTTATGCTCCAAAAACGTCCAAAATAGCCTCTTTTCCAGAATTCACTCTCCAAACACCTAAAATCACAAAAGGAACGATTTAGGGCAATATTTGATCAAATAAATTCGGATTCGGGCTTAAATGACCCCCTAAAAACGGATCATTTTTCGCCTCATCATATACCCTTACACTTGAGATTTGCTTGTCCTCAAGCAAACGAGCTTTTATTCTACTCAAAAGACAAGTTAGGGGTCATTTAACACTAATATAAAAGTAATCACAACAAATAATCGTTCCACTAAAGACCAATAGACAAGCACGGAGGTCATACACAAGCACCTCACAAATAGTGTTTAGATACTCACATCTCTCGGGTGTAATAAAGTAATATAACATTATGGAAATGGAAGATATCTCTCACTACCTGTCATAGCAAAATAGATTACCATAGGCTTGGGAAAGGATCAAACCTCCACCACATGGCGTAAGCACCTAGGATAAACTATCAAAGAGGTCTTTTAAAGGGTTATAACGTTAGGTGTAGGGATATGAATTACACGGTTTTGTTGGATAAAGGGAATTTTACTGGTGGCGAGTTAACAATCTTAGTTAATTACATGTACAAGATGGCGTTGCTAAGCCAAGACTAGACTCGACTTAAGCTAATAAATGAAAAATAACTAAAAACATAAAATGAACATAGAATGAAAACGGGATGGTAGTCCGTATGTTTTTTCTCTTTCTTTTCTATTTTTTTTTCTTTTTCTTGATTTTTTTTTTCGATTTTTTTTTTTTTTTTTTTTTTTTTTTTTTTTTTTTTTTTTCTTTTTTTTCATACACTCTTACCCTACCATCCAAAATAATACATCATAGGGGTTTGAGCATTCCCCTTACACTTGAATCTTTACATACTTTACATTAAACTATTCTAATGACTCGAATTAAGAAAATCAAAACACTTGGAGCACTTTTAAGATTAACGTACATATGGGGGTAATAAATGTTGTTCTTCCCCATTACTCCATAAAATAAGTACTTACCCATGAGTCCCAATCGTCCCAAAACAATATGTACAAGGATATGACTCGACTTAGCAACCATGTAATCAATTAGAAAGTTAACTTAGGGTTTAACACATAACAATAATGCACTAAAAATGAGCGCATACACGGAAGGCTAAGGCGATTTGGGTGTACATTTAAGTGGGGTGTAACAAATTCTTCCTTTAAGTAAGATGCTTAAAGTTAGAAACGAAAAGATAGGCTCGGAGGGGTGTACTAGGGGTTTCGTGTACTAAAAATGAGTACAACGCTAAGGGTGTGGGAAAAATTAGTTGACTTAACTAGCCAAGTAATATGACTTAAATGGTCAAGTAATCGTAATACGGGTTTAACACAAGGGTGATCCTAATGCCTCTTATCATGTAGTAAATCCTACCACACGAATGTAGTCTCACTAGCGGTCTCGGGATGCATCACTAACGCAAGTTCTAGAATCTAAATGCTACCGGTACACTCATAAGCACCAATAATAAATGCTTTTCCTATCAAATCTAAAGGCGAACCTCACAATTTTGGGTGGAAAATTTTTCTGAATATACGGTTATGTGCTAGTCATACAACCTCCTATCCATGAGACGCTTGCTATGGCTAAAGTTTCACTCCTAAATGTTGTAAAAAATTTTAAATTTGGCGTTAAAATTGCACTAACAAGTATTTCTCATAGTTTTATTACTCAGCTACTATCAAACAAAACAAACTCAAACGAAAGTGCATATGTAAGGTATCATCTTTTTACCCTCCCCTTACACTTAAGATGAACATTGTCCCCAATGTTCAAGTAAAGAATGTAAAAGTTAAAAGTAAAGAGAATGAATTCAAATACTCCCCTGATTCGCTCGGTATGGATTTTAGGTTGGCCAGGTTAAATCTTCCTCCAAGAAAACGAACAATCAAAGCTTCCCTTCCAGAATATAAATCATCTTCTTGTCTCAAATAACCTGTAAATCCTGACAAAAGTAGACAAGGCAACCTCGCGTAAAATCGGCGGCATCCTATATAAGTTACTAAATCCTAGAAAACAAAATAAGATATAATGCCTGTGGAATGAAGTTTGCAGATTTCCTGGAGATTATAAAACTTAATAATTCACAAAAACTTATAAGACTCCGTTAGAAAAACAAAACTGGTAAAATTTCCAGATTTTTGACTCCTGACGCCGTCAAGAGCAATTGCCTGACACCGTCAGAATGAACCTGCAGAAATCTTTATGTTAAGTTTCCGGAAAATTTCTGGAAAAACTTTGTCCTACTTCCTGGAAAATCCTGCAAAACTACATCATGACTCAATACAAGCATTTGACTCTAACAATACGAATACACATGTTCATTAAATATTGCGGAGAATCATGATCGGTTCGTTTCTTAAAAAACATATTTGGGGTTTCCCCTTACACTTATCTTTTGCAAAAATACCTTTAGGTTGAAGTTAAGACTAGGCTAAACAACATAATAAAGTATTTCCACATTTTAATTGAGAAACATGATCAACCAACAATAAAAATAAAGCATGCATACGGAAGCAAATAACAATCAAACAAATAAAATCACACAAAACATGGGTTGCCTCCCAAGAAGCGCTTTTCTTTATTTACGAGTCTTGTAGCTAGACTCAAAGTCGTGGGTTACTACGTGATTTCATCATCAAACATCACATCTTCCTCATTAATCATTTCATTGTTATTTTCTTGGTAATGTTTTACACGTTGTATGTTAACCGTGAATTCCCTACCCTCGTCATCAACTAACACTACAGCTCCAAATTTAGAGGAATTCTTCACCGTGAACGGCCCATACCATCTAGACTTAAGTTTTCCCGGAAATAATCTCAACCGAGAATTGTATAACAGGACCTTGTCTCCATCTGAAAATTCTTTTGGTTTTTTAATTCTTTGATCATGCCATCTTTTAGCCCTCTCTTTGTATGTGATGGAGGATTCATAGGCTTCTAATCTAAGCTCATCAAGCTCGTGTAATTGCATAAACCTATTATTCCCCGCAGTCGTGTAATCTAAGTTGCATGCCTTAAGCGCCCAATAAGCCTTGTGTTCTAATTCTACTGGTAAATGACATGCCTTACCATACACCATGCGAAACGGGGTCGTTCCAATAGGTGTTTTGTAGGCAGTTCGGAATGCCCATAAGGCTTCGTCGAGTTTGAATGACCAGTCCTTTCTGTTTTGACTAACCGTTTTTTCAAGTATTCTTTTGATAGCTCTATTGGTGTTTTCGACTTGGCCATTGGTTTGTGGATGATAGGCGGTGGAGAATCGGTGGGGTACTCCATACCTTTTCATTACCTTTTCCATTTGTGCATTGCAAAAATGTGTCCCCCTATCGCTGATGAGAGCTTTCGGAATCCCGAATCTTGCGAAAAGCTTTTTCAGGAAATGAATGACCACTCTAGCATCATTAGTCCTAAGGGCTTATGCTTCAACCCATTTTGAAACATAGTCAATGGCGACTAAGATGTACTCGTTTCCCCCTGAGGACGGAAAGGGTCCCATAAAGTCAATTCCCCAAACATCGAATACCTCACAAACTTGTATAAAGTTCTGAGGTGCCTCATCCCTACGTGATATATTTCCAGCCCGTTGACATGCATCACACGCTTGTACCATATCTTTTACATCACGGAAAATTGTGGGCCAATAGAATCCTGCATCGAGAATCTTTCGGGCAGTAACATTTATCCCATGATGCCCTCCAGAAGGACCGGAGTGACATTCCCTCATGATTTTTACTGCCTCATTCTCCGAAACACAACGCCTTATAATGTGGTCAGGACACCTTCGGAATAAAAATGGTTCATCCCAGAAGTAATACTTCAGCTGGGAAAAGAACCTCTTCCTCTCGTATTTAGTTAGGTGTTCAGGGACGAGCCTACATCTACTTGCGAAGTAATTGGCAAAGTCGGCGTACCATGGTTCCGAATCAAGGATAGACATTAGTTGTTCGTCAGGAAACGAATCTTTAATCTCACCTCTATCATGTTCATCCAGGGGGTTTTCAAGGCGAGATAGATGATCGGCGGCTAGATTCTCTGCCCCCCTCTTATCGCGAATCTCAACATCAAATTCTTGCAGCAACAAGATCCACCGAATCAGTCGTGGCTTGGCGTCCTGTTTTGCAAACAGATATCTAAGAGCTGAGTGGTCAGTGAAGACGACTGTCTTTGAAAGGACAAGATATTGTCGGAATTTGTCGAATGCAAACACTACGGCTAGTAATTCTTTTTCGGTGGTGGAGTAGTTCTCTTGGGCGGGATTCATGGTTTTGCTAGCGTAGTAAATAGGTTGGAAAAGCTTGTCATGTCGCTGACCTAATACAGCCCCGACAGCGAAGTCGCTAGCGTCACACATTATTTCAAATGGTAACTCCCAGTTGGGTGTGATCATGATTGGAGCTTGAGTGAGTTCCCTTTTTAGGAGGTCGAAAGCATCTTTGCATTCTTGGGAAAAATCGAATGGAGCATCCTTCACCAGCAATTGAGTCATTGGCCGGGCAATTTTGGAGAAGTCCTTGATGAATCTCCGATAAAATCCGGCGTGCCCCAAAAAGCTGCGTATTGCCTTAACAGTCGTGGGGTACGGTAACTTAGATATAGCTTCAACCTTAGCTTGGTCCACCTCTATCCCGTTCCCTGAAATCTTATGCCCCAACACAATTCCTTCCTTTACCATGAAATGACACTTCTCCCAGTTCAACACCAAGTTGGTTTCTTCACAACGTTTAAGCATCTTTTCTAAATTAGCAAGACAGCGGTCGAAGGAGTTTCCGAAGACTGAAAAGTCATCCATGAATACCTCCATGCTGTCTTCCATGAGTTCGTGAAAGATTGCGGTCATGCAACGTTGGAAAGTGGCGGGGGCATTACATAGCCCAAAAGGCATCCTTTTGTAAGCAAACGTTCCATAAGGGCAAGTAAACGTGGTCTTTTCTTGGTCCTCAGGTGCAATGGGGATTTGAAAATAGCCTGAGAATCCATCCAAGAAACAATAGTACTCGTGTCCAGATAATCTTTCTAACATCTGATCAATGAATGGTAAGGGAAAGTGATCTTTTCTCGTGGCATCGTTGAGCTTTCGATAATCAATGCATACCCGCCATCCAGTGACAGTTCTCTGGGGCACCATCTCACCCTTGTCATTCTTCACTACAGTCATTCCACCCTTTTTAGGTACAACCTGCACAGGACTGACCCATGGGCTATCCGAGATCGGGTAGATTAGTCCTGCATCCAAGAGTTTGATCACTTCTTTCTTCACTACTTCCTTAATGTTAGGGTTTACTCGCCTCTGGGGTTGCACAGTAGGTTTATAATCTTCCTCCATAAGAATCTTATGTGTGCAAAAAGTTGAGTCAATCCCCTTAATGTCGGCCACACTCCATGCGAGTACCCCCTTGTATTTCTTCAGGATCTCTAAGAGTTTAACTTTTTGTTCCTTTTCCAGGGAAGAGTTTATGATTACCGGGAGTTGATTTTCTCCCTGGAGGAAGGCATACTCCAAATGATTAGGGAGCTCTTTAAGATCAACGTCAGGGGGCTCGATTATAGAAGGTTTGAGCTTGTTCTCGGGCTTTCGGAGCTCGAGATGCTCCGTTGCCTCTTGTCTAGGGTAGAAGGAGACTGCATTAACCTCCTCCGTCTTTTCCACCTCTAGCAAGGGCAGAAAGCTCTCGTCCCGTAACCAGCCTTCGTCGATTTGTTCATCGATGCAATCATCAATGACATCTGTGAGCTCATCTACTTCCCCAATAAAGTAGAGCCGGTTGGACGCTTCGAGGGAGAGGTCCATAGAATCTTTAATGTCGAAGGTTGTGCTATCGTCTCCTACTCGTAAAGTCAACTTGCCATCGTAGACATCGATGACTGCATGAGCGGTAGCAAGAAATGGTCTACCTAAAATGATAGGTACCACGTCGTCCTCCTCCATATCCAGGATTACGAAGTCGACAGGGAATTTGAATTTCCCAACCTTGACTAGCACGTTCTCACATATCCCTTCGGGGTATTTGACTGATCTATCGGCTAGTTGGATGTTCATACGGGTAGGCTTCAATCCGGAATATCCTAGTTTACGGAACATAGAGAGAGGCATGAGGTTGATACTTGCTCCCAAATCGGCAAGAGCATTCTTGATTGATAGAGGACCTATAGAGCATGGCAAGGTGAAGCTGCCCGGATCGTCTACCTTCTTTGGTAGCCCTTTATGGGTCACCACTGAGCATTCTTCCCCTAGGGTTACAAGACCCTCGAGCTTCTTCCTGTTAGCGAGCAGTTTTTTGAAATATGTGCTATACTTTGGCATGTGATAGCAAGCATCCAGGAGAGGTATGATGACAACCGAGTCTTTTAGGTATGACAAGAACCTCTTGTTATCATTCTCCGTTTTTTGGTTCCTTAGTCGGGATGGGTACGGAATTCTCACAGGTGGGTTAGGAAGGGCTGATGGGGAGGGGGTTGTTACTGGTGGTTGGTCCGGGGTGCCAATGACGACATCCTGCTCCTCCTCCCCAGGTTTGTCTGAATTGAGTGTGATTGGGGACGAATTTGGGTAAGGAGGGTCCTTGGTTGTCGTTCCGGCCCGTGTGGTAATCGCGAGCATGGGATCTTTTCCTCTTTCTGACGGTGGTTGGAGGTTATCTAGGGCTGAGTTAAGCTTGCTGAAAAATTCTCCGACATCCTCCTGCTGTTCGTCAAAAAGCTCATTAAGCCCTTTCATTTGCAAGTCTTTTTCTTGAGTGAAGTGACCAAGGTCATCTTCGAAATTGCTCCTGATCTTGAATTCAGGGCCTCCCTCCCCTTCTCTTTTCCTTACCAGATTCCCCCAAAGGGTATAATCATCATTTTGGTAGAAAGGCAAAAGGGAGGGATCAGCATAAATGTCTCCTCCTGATAAGCATGCATGTTCAGTTGTGGCTGCTCCTCCGCATTCCTCCACCTCATGCGGACCTCCACAGTAATCGCAGATCAAGTAAGGATTAGACAGCATTTTAGGTGGTTGAGATCCAGCAAGGCAATCCATTCTTTTGTGAACTTTGCTCAATCGATCCGAGGTGGTTTCAGAAATGTCGATAGTCGTCTCAGGTTCATCCCAAGTGTCATCCAGGTCTTGGGCATATTCTTCAATCCTGTCCCATCCTTCCTCGGCACTAAGATTGGCCAATCTTCCTTTCCTAGATTGGTTGATTCCGTTCCGGTCATTAGAGGAGATATTTTCGTAAAAGATTTGGACCAAGAGCCAAAGTTCAATGCCATGATGTGGAACTTGTCTTATTAAATCTTTGAATCTAGTCCACGCTTTATGGAAGTGTTCATCCCTCCCCTTTCGGAAACGAAGGATCCTATCCCTGAATGCTGAGGTTTTTCCAGGTGGAAAGAACTTCTCATAGAACTTGGATATGAGTTGCTCCCATGTGAAAATAGATTCGGAAGGGAGTTTGTCATACCATTCTTGGGCTTTTTCGTATAAGGTGAAAGGGAAGAATCGCAGTCGGGATGTGTTTCTAGTAGTCCCACCCGTATGGATGGTATCCACTATTTTTAGGAAGTCCTTGATGTGTTGGATCGGATTTTCCTCATCAAGTCCGTGGAACTTACAAACACTTTTGACAAGCCAAATATCATTTGCATGCAAGACCTCGTTGGTGTGTTCGTTTGGATAAACAATGGCGTTGGAAAACCCACGAGGAGTTGGGGAAGAGTAATCCTTGAGACGCTTAGGAGGAGGTATTATAGGAGTATTCGTCTCATTGTGGGAGCTCGGGGTTGTGATGTGATTTTCTGAATTTTCTTCAGAGAGAGGTGCATCCAAGTCGATAGCAATGCTGGATGGTTCAGGCGTTGAGTGAGTTCGTCTTAGCCTACACATTTCTCTTTCGGGTTCTGCATAAGGCAAGACGAGGTCTTTAGTGGTGCTACGACTCCTAGTGATCCTAAGGTTAGAGAATTCGTTGGTTGCCATGATGGTGGATGGTAAAGAGTTACGAACAAAAGCACGAAGAAATAAGATAGACTAAAGAAGACCTAAAAATAAAAATAAAATCTTACTAGAAAGGAATCTAGCAAGTAGACCTAATAAAAAGAAATCCTAACCTAGACAATAACTATTCCCCGGGCAGCGGCGCCAAAAACTTGATGCGTGGGAATCGCACCTTGCTTTACCTCTCGAGGGATCTCGCGAGGCTTACAACCCCCACCAGGCAGTGTACCTGATCGTTGTAGTATAGTATAGTGACAAGTACCGGGGGATTGATCGTTCAGCTTAGGAATAGTGTCGCTAGGATTAGAAAGCCTAATTAATAGTTCTAGAGATGGAAGATGATTATTTTTTTGTATTTTTTATATTTTTATGAAAGCAAATAAAATCTCGGGTTTTGGAAGATTGGGCGGAATTAGTTGCTATTCAACTAACCCAAAACTAAGATGCAATCAAAATAAAATAATAAAAATGAAAACAAACTAATTAAACTAAGGTTGTGAGCAGTAATTGGAGAAATTGTGTTTACTTAGACTTCACTACTCCCTAGATATCTTTTACATGTTAATTACTTGTTACACTTGTATGAATGACGGGTTGTATTCCTTAATACCATTCGTGGAGTGGCATACATAACTCCCCAACTCTATGAGCTCTTATCTCCTCCTACACCATGACCCAGCACAACTATAGGGATTGTAAACAGTGGCTCATGCATTAAATACAACCAATAAAGACCTAGTACGCCTCGGTTCATGTTTCTTAAGACGTTCAAGCATGTTACCATTTGGAGATCTGCCAGTTTTCTTAAGCCTAACATATAATATCATTCATTCAAAACAAGAATAGACAAGTAATCAACACATAATCAACATCTAGGTTTCATTAGATCTAAGCAAACACAAAGGAAATTTAGCCTAGCATAGTAGAATTAAGATAAGAACAAAAGATAGACAACCAACACATAGACATATTGATTGAATTAAGAGTATACTTATCTCAATTACAATGCAAGGTCTCAAGGGTTTGGAACCCTTGAAAAACCTGTAAAAGAGGCACCAAAATCGTCTTTAGGGTTTCACCAAAACTTCTCTCTTTTTAATGAAAAAACTAGAAAACTATATATAGGAAAATCGTCCTGACGGCATCAAGAGTAAAATCTGACGCCGTCAACTCGCCGCCATATACTTCCTCGGACGCCCTAGATCCAATCGTGACGGCCTATGTGACGCCGTCACCACCCTCGGTAAATTAATCTTGGTCGTTTTGACGCCGTCATCTCTTCATCTGACGCCTTCACAACCTTCGGTAAAATATTCATCCTTTCTGACGCCGTCAAGAGTAAATCCTTGACGCCGTCACCTTGTAATTCCAGCTTGGATTTGGTACTTTGTTGTTTTCTTCACTTTATGCTCCAAAAACGTCCAAAATAGCCTCTTTTCCAGAATTCACTCTCCAAACACCTAAAATCACAAAAGGAACGATTTAGGGCAATATTTGATCAAATAAATTCGGATTCGGGCTTAAATGACCCCCTAAAAACGGATCATTTTTCGCCTCATCATTTCCTAAAATTATTTTAACTAAAAAGGAACCTGTGAAAAATTTAAAAATGATAAATGCTTATAAATAAGCAGAAAATAAGCCAAAATGGCTTAAATAGAAGCTATCACTTTATTTAAATATCTTTTTCTTAATTTTCTTTTACAAATCTGTTTAACTACTCAAAATATGGAACTTTTGTGAAGGAACTTGTCTTGGATCTCAGGAATAAGCCCTGTGTAATGCAATAAGCCAAACAGATGAGCTTTTTGAGCTTTTTAATGAAGCAAAAGCTATTTAAAAGGGCTATGCAGTGAGACCCAAAGGTAGTTTAGTACACAAGCAAGTTAGATGCACTGAGATTGAGTTATAACAACCAACAAATCCTACAGAATAAGATCAAAATGGAAATAAGCAATTTCAGTTGTCCACAGATCCAAACAGGACTGGAAATGGACTTGCAGCCCAAGGTGGGGCCCACAGGGGTAACCCAGGGTACAAAGTAAGCTTGGAACTTAAAAGTTTGCTAGGAGGACTTCACAGAATGCCCAAGACCAAGGATTAAGCTCAAGGTTTGAGCTTATTGTGGTCTTGGGAAATTGGTTCAGCAGGATGATGTACAAAATGATAAGCAGTGGATCAAACAAGCATAGAAGCAAAAACTTAGGGGCAAACACAAGTGTCACAGGCTCAGGCAATCACAAAGCACTTCCAATACACAACAACTAAGCTTGATACAAATTAAAGCAAAGAAATCAACAAGCTAGGTACACACTAATTGCATACAGCATGAATAGTGGTCCAAAGGTCAATTTTTGAGGTGCAAAACAAGCTTGAGAATAAGTTCTGATGAGCAAATCAAACTGAGATATGTAAAAACACCCAAACAAACTTCTCAAAACAACAATTATCCAGTACTTGACTCAACTGGTTAACTAGAATTTGGACATGGAAAAAAAGGTGGTCTGACAAGCCTATGGTGCAAGGGAGGTGACTTCCCCTGCAGGTCAGTTGAGACCCCAAATAAGCTAACAAAGAAAATTTATAAAAATCAGATAATGGTGAAATATTGTAGTTAAGGTGAGGTACTTTTAGCACAACAAGTTTCAGATCCTAGCTTATCCTACAAAAATCTATAAAAATCACCCAAAAAGTGATATTTTTGAAACCAACACTTTGACTTTCAAAGGAATTGCGAAAGGTTTGACTAAAATGAAATTTGGTTGATCACAGATGCTAGAATGATGTTTGTTTAAACTAAATCAAGCCAATTTTAGCAAGCAAATCCATTTTTGAGTTGAATTCAAAGACTTGGAACACCAATTTACTAACAGTTAGGCTGTTAATGAATGGATGTTTAATTTGGACTTTTTACATAAAATTGACCAAGGAGATGGTCACTGTGGACTAAAATGAGCTTAAGAACAACAAACAAGAAATCCCTAACCCCTAGAAACAGCAACAACTCATCTCAAATGCTTCTTCCAAACACCCCTTAATTACCCTAGTTATGAGATTTTCAAAGCCTATAAAGGATTCAGTCCATTGAGTCATATTATGATGAAATGGGTACATTCAAGCTTAAAAACACAACTAATATCAACAATTAACCATAACTACTCATGATCTCATTCAAACAGTTGAGATGAGATTTTAATTAAAACTTAACATAACTATGAAACATGAGTAAGAACTTAACTAAATAATGTTAATAAGACATATTAAGTAAAGATACACAGTAAATAATTCCTAATGAACTATGCTACAGTATAATTTAAAAAACTAAAGAGATTGCTCACAAAGTGCTTTCCTGCTTTGACTGAGGTACTATGGAACAAATGACATTCCTATTGGCTTCCCATGAGGCCTCTAAAATACCCAATCCAATTAGTTCTACACCATCTTCTTCTTCATAACTCTTTTTTTTTCTTTTTTTTTTTTAATTTGTTTTTCATTTTCCTGACTTTTTTTGTATTTTTGCTTTTTACTTCTAAACCGAGTTTTTAAAGTTTCTAAATGCTCAAGTGAGCTTAATGAGGAACCTAAGTGACCCTGTGAATTCAGTTTAACATTTAGAAGCAACAATCAAACTTTTGAGATTTCAAGGAAAAATGCATAAACTGAAAATGGAAAAACAAGAGTTTGAATTAACTACTAAAAAGCTTATATTAACTCAAGAGAACAGGTTACAACATAAAGTTTGATTTGGAAATTACAAATTAAAATAACTTAAGTAAACTAAAATTACTCTCAAAACTAACTAAGCTTCTACTGCATCTCTTTCTTTTTTATACTACTCTTTTAGGGTTTCTGAGAACCTTGGACTCTTCCCAGCTTTTACTCTTGACCCTAGGATCACCAATGTTCAATCTTGACCATTCAAACTTTTTGCCGCCAAAATTAACCAGTGGTGAAATCTTGGAGTTTTGTGTTTGTTTGAGTAGGCAAGGGGAGGAGGGGGGTTGAGTGTTGCAGAGGGTGAAGGAAGCTAGGGGTTATGATGGTGGTGTTTGGAGGGTAGCAGTTAGTGGGGAGGTGATGAGGTGGAGTCAAAAGGTCAAGGGCAGGGTCAAAGTTGACCCCGTTTTATTATTTTGAGGGTGGTGGTGGGCTGGTTGTAACTTGGGCTTGGAAGGGGTAATAAGGAGTGGGCTTTGGTAAGGGTAATGGATTGGGGTGGTGATGAATTTGGATTAGGGAGTAGTAATAATAGGGTACGTTTGGTTTGAATGAAATTTAAGCACAAGGACCATTTATGTAATTATTCTAAAATCCAGGGTCTGAAATGAAACTTTTCCAAAGTGGTAACCAAGGACTAAACCTGCCATATAATAATAACCAAAGGACCAAAGTTGTAAATTTCCAATATTTTAAACTAGGGACCATTTTTGCCAAATTTCAAACTGCAGGGACCAAACATGTAATTTTCTCAAACTTTTCACCCAAGGATTGTTTTTGATAACATTTGACTTTTCAATGCCTTGGGTTGACTTTTCTTTTATTTTAAACTTCCAGGGACTAGTTTTATCAATTTTTGAAACTTGAGGGACTGAAACTGCCAGTTGTGCAAACTTTGTTCGTTTTTCATTTGTTTTTAAACATTTTGCATCAGAAACATATAAAACACAATCCTGGGATATTTTCAGTATTTTGATGCGTATTTGAGTGTTTTTTTGGATATTTTGGCAGTTCAGATACGATAAAAATAATGAATATTTACACACTCATCAATATTGATTTAGTGTTTTGGTTGTATAAAGTATTTGCAGAGTTTTGTTTTTTGATCTCATTACTTGTGTTTTTGAAACAAAGTGTTTGCATGTTCGTTTTCGGCTATTTTTAACCATGGTGTTGCTTTTATGTTGTAAACTTATCTGGTTATATGCTTTGGATACAAAGTATAGAGCTGAATCGTTATTCTATAAGCTTATTCGGTTAAATTTTACCGGTGATGAAGTCTGTTATTTTTTTTTACTTTGTATAACGATATTAGAATAATTGACTTAGACATAGGTGCAAAGTCATAAATGCAAACACTTCTGATCGGATAAATGTGAATAGATCTTGGAATTAGGATTGATTTTTAGAAAAGAACAATTTTGATAGAGAAGTGTTATCCCTTGCTATTGGCCCGAGCAATGTTGCTAAGTAATGCAATTGTTTTATCACGAATGGATTTAGATTCCTTACAAAGAGTCATGAAGCATTTAAGAAGTGCCAAAATTTAGGAATCATGGTGGAAGTTGAAGGAGGAGATTACTATGGAAAGCTTACAAGCATTATTGAGCTAGAATACGTTTTTGGATATAAAGTCGTGCTATTCCGTTGTGATTGGGTTCTTCCTGAATAAGCTGACTAGTCATCGTAGTGGCTTCCATAGAACTTAAATGCTTTCTCCTCAGTTTCTTTGAAGGTGTTAAGCGAATCTTCCTTCTGCGCAATGAGTCTTTCTTTCTCTTTCTTTGATTCCTCAATCCTATGTGTTAGTTTTTTCAACATTTTCTGACCTGTCTCTATTTGAACTTTGTGGCGATTAATCTCTGTGCTGTTTTTATCAATGTCCTGGTGAGAAAAAGAACATCAGCAGGTGCTAACAGGTCAAAAGGGTTTAACAGTCCTACAAGTCACTCATAGCATACTCAGTTATACTTACATTTTGGATCTTGTTGACCTTTGCCTTATGATTTTTTAGCCTTTCACCACCTGCATTCTCTATTTTGCTTTGAAGCTCCAACACCTAAAAGAATAACCAAGTTTTTAGTTAATTACTAGTTTAAATAATAATCTAACACAATAGTATATGATTTAATTACCAACCTTCTCCTTCAGCTGTTTTGAGCCGTCCGTCAATCTCTTGATCTCTTTCTCTTCTTTTGATATAGCTTTTTCAATTTCTTTGAGTCGAGTAAGTTCAGCCTTATTTGGCTCTGCTCCAGCCTTTAGAGAGTCAAGTTGTTTTGCTAGGTATTCATGTTGTGAATTCAAACTCTCAATCTGACCAAAATAAACATATGAACCATAAATTATCAGATAGTCAAATTAGCTTAACACTTTGAAATGAACATTTACCTCTTTTTGCTTTGGGCTAATCCCATTTCAAGCTGAGTGGATGCTTTTTCCAAATTCTTGTAATGTGCAACCACTTCAGAAATCTGTAGCCTTACATTTTGTAGTTTTTCTGATATCTGAGTGAGTTTATTTTCAGCCCCTACTATGGCTTCTGCAGAGACACTAGTGGCTCTGATGGAAAATCATCCTTATCGATTTCAAAGGGATAAATCAAAATAAAATAAAAGAAATGAAAAGTAAAAGAATTTTTAGCTAACAATCATCGTAGTGGCTTCTGCTATTAGTCATTTATTTTCAGTTTCCATCTCATTAGATATTTATATTGGGTACAGAAAAGTAAAAGCTTATTCTTAATACAACAACATTTGCGACGCTTAATGTCAGTTCTCATCAGATAAAACACAAGTGTTTTTTATTGATTGTAAAATTCTCCAACACAATACATATATCATATCAGTAGAGGATACAATAGGACTAGGTATCAAAACAGTGAACCAAAAGGGGTGTTTGGTTTCACTGCATCTGTTTATAATTCAAGGTCTGAATCCAAACTTATAATTCAGTATTCAAGTAAATTAGTTGAATCACTCTCATAAGTGATATCTTGACCTCTGCATCACTTCACTATACATTCTCCAACAGCTAATATAACAGATTTTATTTTCATCTTTTCAAAATGGATTTGCTCTAAACAGTTTGGTCTTGTATTTTTCATTTGATCAATCCTTGTCCAAAACCTTAGAAATTCTGGATATTAGAAGTCTTCTAGGTTGTGATTTCAAACATATTTTTTGTTTAATTTTTAGATTTTTTTTAGATAGCTTTTTGGTTGCTCTTAGTTGGCAGTTGGACCTTTTACTTGCCCTGCACCAGGGGTAACAGGCTCACAAGCCTGTTTTCACAAGCTCCTATTGTGTTCATTAGTGGGCCCTACCCTTAGCTTCTTGGCTTTGTGAGAAGCTCTTCTAGCTGGCTTGTTGGTTCAGGGTTCATCTTGGACCTCTGAGCTTATTTGGTGGGCCCCATTTAGGCCTGAAGAAAATTATGTGACACTATTATTATTACCACAACAAAGTATGTGACACTATATATATTTAAATTTGTAAGTACATACAACATGGAGTACTTGAAACTCACCAACCCGTAACTGTTTTTGAGTACCAATACTCAGAAATGTAATATATTATGTCGTGATTTTAAAATGTCGAAAATTTAACTAGTGTTTTGTAGTGTGGAAAATTTATTTTTATTTCTATGTAGCTTATTTTGATTTCTATTTAGCTTATTTCTGTATGTGATTTTGAAACAGCTAATTGGAAGATGTTTAGGTCTAAAGCAACAATGGAACAGCATGCAAAAAGGCATACACAGAACCAGAATAATTCCACACTCATGGAATCGCATATGCAAACTATCGATGACTCACATCGCCCATCATCTTTTACTCACAAACTTTTCTGCCCACCTTTTTGTTCTACTATCCAACAAAACCCTTTTTCATTGTCATCTTCTGCTGATTTTCAATCCGTACAATCCAATCCAACCACTTATAATCCAAATTTGTTTGATTCCATGATGCACCATTCCACATCGTCATCATATTCTAAACCACCAGCACAAGAGCCTATGCTGCACCAGCCATATCCTAAACAACCAGCACCCGATTCTATGCTGCACTAGTCATATCCTAAACCACCAGCATCCGAGCCTATGCTGCACCAGTCATATCCTAAACAACCAGCACCCGATTCTATGCTGCACAAGTCATATCCTAAACCACCAGCATTCGAGCCTATGCTAAATCCTAAACCACCAGCATCCAAGCCTATGCTTCACCAATCCACATCATCTAATCAACCTTCATCTTCTAGTACTAGTTTACATCAGTCCTCCTCGTCTTTTTACTCAGACCAAGATGATGAAGATGAATATGAAGATGAAGATCAAATTGATGAGGATGAGGCAAAGGAGGTAGAAATAGTTCGTAAGTATAAACATACTAGTAATTAGTTATTATTTCGCAAATTCCATCATAACAATGGGTGGTGATTTTTTCTGTAGATGAGTATGGGAGTATTTTTAGGACACAAAAGATGACAGCAAAAGATGTGTATAAGCTAAGCAAGGGTGAAAAAATACTTGTTCATGTTAATGATACTTTTCAACTAATTAAGGGTGCAACCACTGTGTGCACAAGGTTCATGACCTTACTTCTGAGACAACCCAATCTGTGTCCACCAGAAGCTAAAGATTGGAGAGAAATAAAAGCTCGTTGTGGTGTATTACTTTTAGCCATTTTAACTTGAGAAATACAAGTAGCATAAGAATTCGAGTTAATTACAGTACGCTTATAGCTAATATGATTCTTTTAATTCAAATCAATCTTATTGTTCTAAGGGTGGTCTTCTACTTTCTTTCCTTGAAGACTCGTAGCTGGCGAAGTCCTATCATTCCTTGTATTGCCATAAGGCTTTGACCTGCTAGCTTTAGTGTCATTGCTTACTCTTGTAGAATTAACAACGGGAACATTAGATTGTTGTATAGTTGTTTGTTTTCTAGGAGGCGATGTGCTATGTTCATTTCTTGCCAAAGGTATGTCAAATGTAACATGTTTATTAAGATTCTTAGATAAAGGTGTAGCTATTCTATCTCGCATGTTGAGAATCTTAGGCCACGTTCCTATGGCATATTCTAGTAGTTCTTGTGATCGTTTGGTGAGAAAACTAACATCTAATAGTATGTTATCAGAGGGTCTCGCCATTCTATCTTCTTCAATGGTCTCACGAGTCATATCAATGCAAGCCTTAAGATGTCTAAGGTAGTCACTATGGACCAGCTCATTGTTTCTAAGGGGAAGTGGAATGTACACGGCCTTACATGCATACTTTTTACAATCACAGACCCTTGAAGTGCCAATGTCACATGCAGTGACAGACATTTTCCCTTTCACCTTGGTCTTTAGATTCTCAATTTCATTAATCAAAGAAGTTATCTTTTCGTTGGTTTTATCACGTGTGATCTTGATTGGATCATATAACTCTTTGTAACGATGTTTGACTTTTGAATTTTCATCTCTAAAACAATCATTTTCATGTTTGAGTTTGTTGATCATGTTTTGTAGTTTAAAATCCTAAGAATTTGCAGACTTTGGTTTATTGGAATCGATCACATCATTCATGGAAGATTTCAATTGGGCAATTTGAACCCTTAATTTCCGAAACGTGTTCGTGTGAGCTTGAATTTTTTGATCCCTTTTTGCTAATTCAAAATATGTATCAAATTCTGGAACATCAGAAGATGTCTTGGCCTTTGATATTTTAATCCTTTCTTCTAAATGTTGATATTTTAATTGTAGGTTAAGATTATCAACTTCTAGTTTAGAAAAGTGCTTGACCATGATCATCATTTTGAATTTTTTCTTGCAGTTTCAAATTCTCCCCCTCAAGCTCAACAACACGATTTTGGAGAACATGCAAAGCAATAGACATTTCATGAAATTGACAAGCATTTAACGTAGAATCAGTAGCAGTGTAGAACACATCTTGAGAAATACATTTAGCAATCAAATTAATTATAGTACGCTTATAGCTAATACTACTAGAACACATCTTGGGAAATACATTTAGCTAATACATTTAGCCATTTTAACTTGGGAAATACAAGTAGAATAAGAATTCGAATTTTCTGGTAATCATGATGATTGTGTTGTGTCATTTTTGAAATCTTGTCACCCATCCTCAGTTAAAATGGCTAAGAAACATAAACTGGAAAACTATACTTGGAAGACCACAGGAAAAATGCTCACCAATGTAGGATATCAATGGAGACCTACAGGAAGGACGTTCACTCTAGGAAACCAATGTCCATTGACATATATGACCAATCCCAAGCCTTTAGAGGCTAAGAAATGGAAGGCAACTGGTAGAAATTTTCCTTTAGTGACACAATGCTTTGATGACAAGTCAGTAGCACCCATTAGTGCTGTTTCATCTGTGGAAACCATTGCATGTACTAATCCTGTTACTCCTAAGTATGTTTGTGCTAACCAATTGGATCCCAACCACACTTGGGGATCCACATTTTTCAGTTATCCATATCTGTCTGGTTTCAAATGCAGGTCGTACAAATCGTCCTGTGGTATTTGGACTCAGGCTGCTCAAAACATATGACTGGGATCGCTCTCGACTCAGAAATTTCATGAAAAAGTGTATCGGGACTGTCAGATTTGGAAATGATCATTTTGGAGCCATTATGGGGTGTGGTGATTATGTGTTCGGTGACAGTGTAATTTCTAGAGTCTACTATGTGGAAGGAATTGGGCATAATCTATTCTCTGTTGGACAATTTTGTGACTCCGATCTCTAAGTGGCGTTCAGAAAGCACACATGTTTTGTTAAAGAATTGGATCGAATTGATCTTCTTAAAGGAAGTCGTGGCACTAATTTGTATACTATCTCTATCGAAGACATGATGTGGTCCTCTCCTATTTGCTTTCTCTCTAAGGCCTCTAAGAACAAATCGTGGTTATGGCACCGTCGTTTGAACCACTTGAACTTCGGCACCATTAATGAACTTTCTCGCAAAGATCTTGTTCGAGGCATGCCCAGATTGAAGTATGAAAAAGACCATCTTTGCTCAGCATTTCAATTGGGTAAAAGCAAGAAGCACACTCACAAACCGAAACCCGCCAACTCCAACACTGAAGTCCTCCATACCCTTCACATGGATCTGTGCGGACCCATGAGAGTACAGAGCTTCAATGGGAAAAGATATATTCTTGTAATTGTGGATGATTACTCACGATTTACATGGGTGAAGTTTTTAAGATCCAAGGATGAAACTCCCGAAATCCTCATCAAAATCATCAAACAACTGCAAGTAAGGCTTAACAAGACCGTTAGAATCATTCACACTGACAATGGAACTGAGTTTGTCAACCAACAACTCATTCAATATTATGAAAGTATCGGCATCAGTCATCAAAAGAGTATTCCTCGAACACCCTAAAAAATGGAGTTGTTGAAAAACGGAATCGTACACTAGCTGAAGCTGATCGTACTATGCTGATATTCTCTAAAACACAATTGTTCCTATGGGCAGAAGCTATTGCTACTGCATGTTACACTCAAAATCGGTCGTTGATACATCCTGTCCACAACAAGACACCTTATGAGCTGGTGCATCTCAAAAAGCCTGATCTCTCCTTTCTTCGTGTGTTTGGAGCCCTGTGCTATCCAACTAACTATAGTGAAGACTTAGGGAAGCTCAAGGCTAAGGCTGATATTGGGGTATTTGTTGGATATGCGCCAGATCGAAAGTGGTACTGAATCTACAACAAAAGAACCCGAAAAATCATGGAAATGATCCATGTCACGTTTGATGAGCTGACATAGCATACAGATTCAGGACACACCAGTTCTGGACCCACACAAAATCTTTTATCTCATGGACCAATTAGTTTGGGACTTGTACAGAATACCAACCCTATCACTCCTTATGTTCCTCCCACTTGTGAAGAACTGAAAAAGTTATTTGACCCTATTTTTGATGAATACTTCGAGTCACAGGAACCTCACGAACTTGAACAACAGGCTGCGGATCCTAATGATATGGCTGTTGATGCCACTCATGCCACTAATGGTCCATCCACTTCCATCTCTTTAGATCTGGATGCTCCAGAATGTAGCAACTCTCAACATGTGTCAAATGTACAATCATCTTCTGAATATCAAGGAATGACATCAGATAACTCATGTGAAGTTAATCCTTTTGCTCCACCTGAAGATGAACCATTTGAAAATGTGTTCGCTTCTGAATCCTCCAATGAAGCATCATCCTCAGGAGAATCCAACACTGCTATATCGGTTCACTACCCTCAACCCCATGAACATCTCAGAAAATGGACAAATTATCACCCTATTGACAACATCATAGGAAATCCCTCACGACCTGTGTCCACCAGAAAACAACTTGCTACTGATGCCTTGTGGTGCTTCTTCAATTCTATTTTATCCAAAATCGAACCCAAAGATTTCAAGGATACTTTAACTAAAGAATGCTGGTTCACAGCAATGCAAGAAGAAATCCATAAGTTTGATCGTCTTGATGTATAGGAATTAGTACCGCCACCTGAATGCGCAATGATCATTGCTCTCAAGTGGATCTTTAATGTAAAACTTGATGAGCATGGTGACATCTTGAAAAACAAGGCACGACTAGTTGCTAAAGGCTACAGTCAACAAGAGGGTATTGACTTTGAAGAATCATTTGCACCGGTTGCTCGTATCGAGGCCATTAGAATCTTCCTTGCCAATGCTGCTAGCAGTAACATGATTGTTTACCAGATGGATGTTAAGACTGCTTTCCTAAATGGAGATTTGAAAGAAGTGGTCTATGTCACTCAGCCTGAAGGCTTCGTGGACCCTGAACGATGAAATCATGTGTATCGTTTGAAAAAGGCACTTTATGGTCTAAAGCAAGCTCCTAGAGCTTGGTACGATACCTTGTCCAAGTTTCTTCTTGCAAACCGATTCACCAAGGGTGTTGTTGATCCTACCTTGTTCACTAGGAAGACTGGAAAGAATATGCTTCACGTTCAAATTTATGTAGATGATATCATCTTTGCGTCATCCGACTCCAATGAATGTGATCGATTTGCAAAGGAAATGAGTTCCAAGTTTCAAATGTCTATGATGGGACACATGTCTTTCTTCTTGGGGTTACAAATCTCACAAAATCCAAGCGGCATCTTCATTAATCAAGCCAAATATGCTGGTGACATTTTGAAGAAGTTTTGTTTTGATTCAAGTGACACAGTTGACACACCAATGGTTGAAAGATCCAAACTTGATGACGATTCAGCAGGCTTGTCTGTTGATCAGACCAAATACATGAGAGAAGCATGATTGGATCTCTCATGTACCTCACAGCAAGTAGGCCAGACCTTCTATTCGCAGTATGTATGTGTGCCCGATATCAATCCAAGCCTACCGAAAAGCACTTAGAAGCTATCAAGAGAATATTTAGGTATCTACAAGGGACCATTCACATGGGTCTAAAGTACCCTAAAGACAATGCAATGGCTCTCACGGCTTACTCAGATGCTGACCACGCGGGGTGTCAGGATACTCACAGAAGTACGTTAGGAGGTGCTTAATTTTTGGGTGAGAAACTTGTAAGCTGGTCATCTAAAAAGCAACTATGCACATCGATATCATCCACAGAGGCTGAAGAACCACACATCAGAAACTTGTAAGCTGGTCATCTAAAAACCAACTGGCGGATATCTTTACAAAGGCTTTCTCTCGTGAAAGATTCCAGTTCATTCTTCCACGACTTGGGATGAAGAGCTTCACACCAGAAACTCTTAAGTGTCTTCAGGAAGAAAATGAGGAGTGAAGGATTGTTTCCACAAATCCTTTGTACATATCTTATATCAAAAAGAAAATAGAAAATCAGAACATCTATAAAAAACCATAAAAATCTGAAAATCTACAAAATCCAAAAAATATTCCTCTTACGACATGTCTCTTGTGTAATCAATATTACGTACGTTTCTAGAAATGTCATTCAATAATGAGACGGAAACTTACATATGCTTCAGCAAGAGTTTTTCTTTTAATTTCAAATAATGTTTTTTTTAAAAACATGTCGTTTCCCAAAACATTCTAAAAATTATGGCTTGCTATTACATCAGATAGCAACCCGTTTATCAAAAATGAGGAAAACACATCGCCAAAAAGACGGTTGTTCCTATCAAAGGGTGCCGTTCATCTGAGCGTGAATTACTTTACATTCATGCACCCTCGATCTGATGTACGCTTCAGTGCATCATTTCTTGTATAAGAAGAGAAATCTTCTTTTTATCACCAATACTTTCCCTTCTATGATTTTTTCGGAAAGTATTTGTGCAAAACGTGGTACCATGAAATTTTGGTTGAAAATCAAACTGAATCCACATTTTGATAAAATTTTTCACTCAATCAATGACATCAATTATTTCAGTCTTAACATCCGTCATTGATTGAGGGGGAGAGTGGTTTCTCAAAAGTTTATGTATCATCAAAAGTCTCCACTTTGTACATAATAAGCAATAATACATTTTGTGATGGTTATGTGTAAGTATGAGAACTTTTCAAAGAGTTATTCGTTAAAACTTCAAATCTTTTGTAACTCATCAATTCTGACACATAACTACCTCCCTTACAGATTGAGGGGGAGCAGAAAAAAGGTTCCTTTTATTAGAAAATATTAAAACTGGCCGCATTTCTCTCCTAAACGTTTTCTAACTTATTTAAATAAATTGAGATCCAAAATCTTAAAAGGTTTGAAATTTTTGATTGGGGGAGAGAATGTGATTTAAATATGAAATCTGATAATCAAACGTGATCTTTTGGACTCAATAATAGGCTTCCACATATGTGCTAAAATCTTTTGAATTTTGATGCACATATTAAGGGGGAGCAAAAGGCATTTATGGAATGATACCAAAGACCGACCACTTTACATTATGTAATGGAGTTATAAGGTTGATAAGGTTAGGTATGTGTTCCCATGATCCACCAGAACCGGAAGGATCTTCCCAGGGACAATCCTCTAGATAGAGTAGAAGTCCTTAGGAATGATTAAAAAAGGAGAAAACTGAGAAAGGGAAGAGTGCCGACTGAGATAGAGCTAGGACTGGAACAAACCCAGCAAGGTTTTAGTGATGAAGTCTCGGTAAGCACTGAAGGGGTTGAAGAATTAAAAAGAAACAAAATGAGAACGGGCGAAAAGAAATAGCCCTCTATTTATTCAACCTTCGGGCAGAAACCGGGTTCAATTCATATGCTACTAGTGGTTACCAAGGTGACACTGGTATTGAAGACAAGACGTCATGGACCCAGTAACGCACTGCACTAAACTTCCTAGCCACTCAAGTTCTCTTAAAAGATCTTGTTTCATTCTCACGGGGAACCCTGTGCAATGTATCGACCGCTCATTGCGAGCTATGTTGATACCTAAATAGGAGACGCCTCCCTAGTCTCCAGGAGCGCATCAAAACGCACTATTGAGTCTAGAGCCAAAGTGATCATCCATAAATCTCACTAGGACACACTTCCAATATGCTTATTGTTTCACACAATGTGGAAAGTAAGATAAAATATTTAGAGTCCTATGCATTATCCTTGTGGTATTGCCAGAACATCCGAGTGATATGAAAATATTCACGATGAAGAAGGAAATCCTTCTGGAGCGAACATCATTCAAGGTCTTGGTAGGTGACATGTGAGATCCGTGTATGATCAATGATCAAGTGACAACTAGAAAGCAACGATGGGGTGATTCAACATTGAATCAAACTTGTTCCAGGAAATGGACTGACGGATACTTTTGCAAAAACCTTTCAATGTGCTCACAAACTAATTTTCGAGCACATTGATTGTGTATAATCTTTCAAACAAAAGTCTTTTTGATGGAAATGTGATTCAAAGTATAAAAACTCTCGTCGTGTCTCAATAATGATTTATTAAGTGACACGCGAGTGATTTCTATAAATCTATTTCTCATCAATCAGTGAATATCAATTCACTGATTCACTCTATCGTGATGTATGCTTTGAGACGTTCCGGTATGAGAACATGCTTAGTATGAAGATTCTGAAGTGGATTCTTTGGAAGATTCATTACTACAAGCTGGAAATTCCTGTGAAGGAGAGTCTTCCTTAAAAGACTCTACCTGATCACAGGTCGGTTCTCATCGAACCGGAGGTAGTTTGTCCTCGCCAAACGAATGACAAAGCCATATTCATTCTCTATCTTTATTGCTAACTATTTTATTCTCAGGAACATATAAAGATGGCGATGGGAATACCCACTTCCAGCTGAATCATGTTATTCCATACCTCATGCTCACACTGACCACTAATTCTGAATGAAGATCATATCTGTCTAGAGACTTTCAATAATGAAAGTTGAAGAGACTAACAACAACATTTCCGCAACTCTGATGAAAAGGCTCCTAATCCAGAAGAGTGTGAGCATGACGGTCCAATAGTCACTACACTACATGAAGGAAAGACCACAAAGCATGAGCTTGGAGATTTACGTTGGCTGATGATCTCAAAGAATGCTCAAAGATCACGCATTCCAAAGGAACATGGATCACAAGATCATTGCTTGATGTACAAAGTGAGCCAAAAGTGAAGAATCAGAAACTACGAGCTACAAGATCAAAAGAATGCTTGAAGAGTTAGAACTTAATTTCTAAGGTGACCTCGCTTAGGGGGAGATTGTTAGGAATAAAATTATTCCTATAGAATACTCGGTCACCTAAATGATGTAATAGCATTAAGATAGCTCGTAGTTAGTTTATTAATTAGTTAGTATTAGTTTAAGTAACATCGTGAAAGAAGGACGGGTCATTACCCACTGTATACCTGATCCACAGCCCGGGAGTGGGCATTTTATTTGTATGTATAAATACCCCTCTCCCACCAAGGGAGAGGGTTGGACCTTTCACTTGAAGTAATCTAATCTTTATTATTTTTTTCATTCTTTAAAGGTTCCACTCTATTTCTTCTTCCTCTTCTAACATAAATGCCACATTACCACCTTGTGCATCATGCTTGTGATTATTGTTTATCATACAATATTTTTCGTCACTAAGCTAGATGTCGAGTTCTTCTTCGGGTACAACCAAACCCATTATGTTTTATGGCCCAACATAACAAACCTTGTGTTTTGTGGCCTAAATACGTTAACCGCGTCGCTTACATTATTTTCCAACATTAAGCAAAATGTCGTGTACTATTCTAGCTTGTACCAATCTCACTCACAATCTACCCGATCTTCACAAACCACACAACCTACAAGATCCACATGATCTACACTTGATCTACCCGATCTACCATCTCTTCATACGATCTACCCGATCTACTCACTATCAACACAAGCTACACAAGATCTCCCCGATCTCTCAAGATCATAATGATCCACACAAACTGTAACACCTCAACCTGATAAGGGTAGAAGTATTACGTTATGGTGATATATCGAAGCAAACACAAGCATAAGACTTAAACAATACAAATGAATTCCAAAGGTTACAAAGGAAAATCTGAAGAACAACGTTACAAATGAGAACAATAATAAATAATAAGTCTGATAATGAAAATCTCTTCTAGTCATCTCTAATCCAGTCCGTCTATCAAGGTATAGTCCTCTAAGTCCAAAAGTACTCTCCACTCGTATCCCAGCTTCCCAAAAAAACCTCCCACAGGAAAAGAAATGCGGCTGAGCTTAAAAAGGCCAGTGAACAGATATATAAACAAAGTAATGATAATTAAATAGAAATAGGAACAGAAACAGATATGGTGCAATGGAGTAATATCATAAGGTGTAACAAAAGTGTAGGTATAATGAAAGGTAGGTCATTAATCCACCACGAGCCCAGAACAGATCAGATCATATCATATCAAATGTATCCATACGTCTTCATAATCATATAGAAGGGAGACCTCTTAAGTAGTCAAATAATATGAGGGGAGTCCTCAGTAACCAAATGGAGTAGCTAGCTCCCAGAAATGTGAAAGACGTGGATTGCACCCAGCATTAGTCACCAGACAAATATATAATATCATAATTATCATATTAGATACAGAAATAGATCTTGGATGCATTCATACGCCTCTATAGACAAATCATAATCATATAATTACGAATACAGATAGGGACGGTGTGGCACATCACTCGACCACACTGGAGTCATGTCAATAGTGCATCAATGACACGGCCGTATTACCTTCATGGCTAGGGAAATGGCTTGGGTATCAAACTGAGGGACAGATATCATGGCAATTAGTTTACATCAAATGGTTCATATCACATGGTTCAGAAAATCATAGCAAAGGTTCATAATCAAAAGTTCATAATTAGAGGTTCATAACAAAGGTTCATTATGAGAGGTTCATAACAAAGCTTCATAATCAAAGGTTCAAAAATAAAGGGATCATAGCAAAGGTATCAAAACCAGAAGCTAAACAGATCAAAGATGTGAAGAGTTCATGAGAAACCTGTGAGAAGGTTAGAATATCTGTACCTTAGATCACAAGTGCAAACGTAACAGAAACATAAAGATCGGAAACAAACTCCTTCTTTAATTCTACACGAAATCATGATCTTCTTATTCTTAATAACTTATCTTAAATCAGATTACTCATTTTAGTCGGCTTTCCATTTTTAGTAACTTTCCTTTTATAGCAACTTTCCAAAAATAGTAACTTTCCAAAGATAGCGAGTTTCCTCTTTAAGTAATTTAACCATTTTAGGTAACTTTTTATTTTTAACTGGTTCCCCGAATTAGCAAGTTTCCATGTTTAGTATGTTCCCCAACTTAGAAAGTTGGGCTAAAAATGACATTTATTCAAAGTGTGAGGTTATAACTACTCAAAATACATAATATAGGGTGTAAAGTGTAAATATGTGATTAAGGTTTATAGTGAGTTAATTTAGGTTAACATATCACTAATATGACCTAATTAATATTTAAGTGCACTTTATAGTTTTATATTTATTTATGAGTCTTCATTTGGTACAAATCACACATGTTCTTCAAATGATAGATTTTAATACGAATTTAGGTCCACTTAAAGAATTTGGGTAAAGGGGAGTAACCCTGCACCCTGGTAAAATATATTAACCAAAAAAAACATTGAAGTACAACGGATGAGAGTGAGTCCCTCACCTCAGTCCCTTAGGACACTTACATACTCGAATATAAGAATGACACACCATTCCTATAACCTACAATAAAATGAACCTACCAATAATGACACAAGTACATGAAAATTTACAATACTACTCAAGAAAACCACTTGAGCCTTCTATATCGCTATGGTAGTCCACCTTAATTTCCATGAAGAATCCATGTAGAAACATCCAAGCGATCTTCAACATAAAATTCGTTTGTAGTAGCAAACACGACAAACAAATCCTCCACCATCACCATAACAACAGTAAGATAGAATCATAGGTACCCAAAGTGCATGGTATAGTGTGAATGGAGTTTTGAACAAGAGTCCCCACAAACTCAACTTCCATCTATAGATATCACAATCCAAACCACATGATTGGTTGAATCATAAACTCATACAAGCTCTATACACCCAACATGTTGATCAAAAATCAGTTGACAAACGTACCATGCATGTTGATCCGAAATCAATCAGTGTATGCGAGCACATAAACAATAGCACAATAATCACAATCATTATTTGCACAACAGCAAATAACCAATAACACGAGAAGCAGCATCAAATGATTTTGATACCGCACAGATCAAAACAAACCTAGGGTTTTAAAAAACCCTAACTTTCGACATGAAAACCAAATCTACCAGCTGTGAGAATCAGCCTTTGTCAATGCCATTGCAGTTGATTATAGTTACCAAACTAAAATTCACCAAAATTCACCAAAATTCTCACAGAAGATATTAGGTCTTAGGAGTCTACTTGCATTTTTACAGATTTTATTATTAAGTATAAATCCCCATTCAAAAATTGTTTATCAAAATAGTCCCAGAAAGTTAACTGCGCATATATGCAGAAAGTTTGCATTTGGTTAAACCAATTCAACAATTCAGAAAAATCGACAAAAATTCCAGGAAGTCACACATAACTCAAATATCATTCCTGTAAAAGCAGACTCCTAACTCCTTAATGGTTTGAAAATGAAAAATCAAAAATGCCTACTGATTTTCAGACTTAGATTCTCAGGTTTGACAACTTATGTTCCAAAAATCAAAAAGCTTACCTCCCGACCTCCAATCACCATGAATTTTATATTTCCTGAAAGTACATTGATTGAACTTATGTTGTGACTAAAAAATCACACAAAAACAAGTTGGCATCAACAATTTACACATCCATCAATTCGACCCAATTTCTGGACAGCATCACATGAATTTACAAACAAAACCCTAATTCGACCTCAATTAATTTCTAGGGTTTCAAATCTTTAACACATCATTAATTTGATTATTAGGGCTTGTATTGAGGGTGTTCCTAGGTCGTTGAGGGCTGAGGTAAAAACACAAAACATAAACTCAAACAAAACAATTACAAAACAGATTTTTAGGATTCATATACCTTCATGATTTCATGTGAAGTTTCTTACGTATAATTTTGTGTATCTTTATGCCGACTTGTTTAAAAATCAAAACCATGAAACAATACGCATAAAAGGGATAAAAAATAAGGGAAATAGAACCAAGATGATGCAATTTACCCTTGTGATGATCGGATGACAAAAAATGAGGAACAAAGGCACTAAGATCAATATCGAAACCAATATAAAACAAACCCTCTCGAACCGAATGATCCACGATCCAACACCACCTCTTTGAGCCTCCTTTAGATCGAAAAGGAAATGAAAGAGAGCTTGGAAAATAATTGCCGCCACCTTGGAAGAACTAGGTTTAGGGTTTTTTAAATGTTGCGTATTGTTTTTGTGTGAGAGAAAAAAATAAAGACCGGTTCTTTAGATTTATTGGTGGGTTTGACTTGGCCCAAGAGGGCCGAGTTTGGTCATGGGCTCAAGTTTATGTGGTCTTTAGATGATTTAGGTTGCGTATTGAAAGAAACAAGGCTTAAAATGGTATCTTGTGCAATGCAAACGATCCTACGAATTTTATTTTATGTTCACAAATATTTTAGAGTTCAAATATGTTCAAAATCTTCCATGGTGATGTTTTGTTATAATTATTTGGGTTTACGGTTAATTCGTCTAATTATATTCGTGTTTTTAATTAATCGCATCCGTAACATAGGAAAATTTAAAATTAGACATAAAATTAGGTATTTAGAATTTAGGGTTTTACACAAACTAACTAAACAAGATGATAGACAACTTGACATATATCAACATATAACATGTAATGAATGTTATGAGTGCACTAGACTAACCCTACACTACTTTACAACTTCATGATACGGTGTGTTCTTCTCTTGCACTAGTATGAGAATGAAGGTGATCACTTGAATAGATGATTGGATCACGCTTAAAACAAAGATAAACTAACTATATGATCAAAAAAAGTGGATTGGAGTGGGTGGATAAAGAATAAAAAGTTCTGTGGGAAAAACCTTGCCAAAATGTGTAAAATGATCCACTATTTATAGAGGAAGAAAAAAAACTAGCCGTTACAGACAAACAGTACCACTAAAGTTCAGATAATACCACTAATTGTTAGACAGTACCGTTAAATTTAGTGGTACCGTCTGTACCCGAAACGCTTCATTTTTTGTTTTCAGTGATGAAGGTTTATTTAGGTAATTTGGAGCTGTTTTATGGAGAAAAGTAGCTGTTGGGATTTTTAAACTAATTTTTCTTTTTAATTCAAAAATAATTTGTAAAATGTATTTCTAAAAAATGTTTTGTCACATTCATAAAATGTGAAGTTTATAACAAAAAAATTATTTCTTTGATCATCCGTCAAGTTTTAAATTTGTTTGTTCATACCTTGAGTGATTGACGTCGGGATGGAAATCTATGACTCTGTTGAAGCATACTTGAGACGTCGAGAGATGTTGATATAAGTATGCATTGACGATTTCTGTTTACAAGTAACTTGCGCATTTTACGTTATGCATTACAAGTTACATGTTTGTCATTATTAAAACTGAAGAAACCGTTTAGTTTAAATATCATAATATTTGTACTAACAAAGATCTTGAGTATAAAAACATCTTCTTCTTTATCATGGCTTCTAGATCACAAGCTCTGATACCACTTGTTGATCCTAGTTGAGTACTTGATCAAATTCCTTAGCTTGTATAAGGTTTAGTTATGCTAGATGAATCTAACACCACTAAAGTAAAATCAATTTTAACAAATCAAACAGCCTCAATATTATTAAAGAATAATACGAATACTCTTCCTAGTATTAGGGTTATCGAAAACCTTGAAGCTATAAACTTTCTAAAGAATCACATATCTAACTCAATGCCCTAGGACTTCCTTTTATTCACAAGAAGTCCTAGTTGGCTTACAATTACATGTTCTCTAAGATAAATCTTTTCTATAATTATCTAACCAACTATACATGTATATCTCATAAATATCATTAATAATAAGCCTAACAGTCTTAACTTTAACTCTAACAATATTAACTCCATCAGCAGTTGTAACTCTGAACTAGCAGCATTAACTTTGTTCCAGCAGCACTATCATAATTAGAATATTTTTTGAAGTTCTTCAGCAATTGTAATCTTCTAAGAGTAGTAGTAAGTAACACTCGCAGTCTTGACTTTTATAATAGCAGCATTAAAACACTTAGCATATTTTTATGAAATCCAAGAATAGTCTTAACACCATAGAGCAACAGTATCTTGACAATGAGCAGCAGTATCTTCAAGATGCTTTATTCCAAACATAAACCATCAAGTTGTCTACCAATCCCCAAAAGTTGCAGATCCTTCAAAATCTTGGGTAAAACATGACATTTTGACTCATCAAAAGTAACAATAAACTTGCTGCGTCTAGCCACCTTATAAACAAACATAAGACTAACACAATATTCATGTACAACCAACACGTCATACAAAGTCAAGCATTCAGTCAAAATTAAATTTCCTACCTTTGTAATAAAAGGTAGAATTTAAATTCCACCCCAAAACAATAGCATTGACTCTATCTCATTATCTACCCAAAACCTCACCAGTGTTAGATCTTCTACATGTGCCATCAATAAATCCAGTTTTATTTTTTCATTCCAAAGCAAGTATCATAGCACAAGACCACACATTGTAATTTTCAGTTCCTTTCAGTTGAATAGACTCAACAGTAAGAGATCAAGAGTCATTAAGGTATAAGTGTACAGGATGACTAACATCCAATTTACTAATTCCAATAACAATTTCTTTATCGTAGTAATATTCATATTCAATATGCATATATTTATAGTCATTTCAATATTCAATTTTTAAATAGAAATAAGCAAAAAAATAGATAGTAATCAGGAACATATAATTAATAATAAAGATAAACTAGAAAAATAACTAGTCATTGTAAAGTTCTCAGGCTTCCTTGCTACTAAAGTGTTATGTCAAGAGAGCAGATATTGACTAATTCAAAAGAATGCAATAAAACAATCAGCCCAACACCATAATCACAAATAAACCACCGATCAATACCACAATCTAATGCAAAAAATAAAGAACAAAAAAGAAAAAGAGGGTGCGAGAGGTGTTAGAGTGCACACAACCAGCGATAACAATGAGAGACTACCATAGTATTTACTTGATTCACTTAGTCAAAAGAATAGAAAGATCACCAGCATATCCAACCCAGAAATCCACCAATTACCAAAGCTTTAATTTTTCAGAATTAGCCGTTTTCCCTAAATCTGCTCTAAGAACCAAGAATAGTACCGGATTTGTCAATTAAAAGAAATTAATCAACATACATAAGCCTTTAATTGCAAAAGCCTCAATTTTACCCAAACGCTAAATTTTCAAAAATACTAGGCGTTTTTTTTTTTTTTTTTTTTTTTTTTTTTTTTTTTTTTTATAAAACTTTGAACTGACCAAGTTAATACCAAAACAAACAATTAACAAACGTTAATTGTTTAATTACCCTTCAAAAACAAAGACCGCAAAATATTTTTAGGAAACCCTAAAAATAAAGATCAAAATAGAGCAAGGTTGTTAAGCCTGCTCAGATACCATAAAAAGATTTTAAAAACAAAGAAAACAATAGTTATTGAATCTCAATTCAAGAACATAGCAATAACTTCTCAAACCAACTAGATCACAAGTTCTGATCTTAATCAGAAAATAATGAATCTAAACCAAATTCACCACTGCTACTCAGGTTGTTGATCTATTATCCAAAGTGTTAATAGTTCTATTACAAAACTAAACTGAATCAATAACAGATCGATCAAAAATCAAAGAGAGAGTTTTATATAAAAGGTGTGTATATTTTGTGTGTATGAGAGAGAGAGAGAGAGAGAGCAGGTTTCAATCATGAAGCCCTAACACCAGATGAGAGTTTATATACTCTCAATCATTAGACTTTGCCCTCATGACTCTTTTAGTCCTTCATCTTTCATTATCTTGCAATCCAAAGCCTAAAATCCAAGATACAATATAAACAAAATAGAAGAATGACAAAGTTAGTCCCCAAACTATAATTCCAGGCATAATGACATAGTTAGTCACCATAAAATTAGTCATGAGATGAGATGAGAGAGAGAGAGAGAGAGAGAGAGAGAGAGAGAGAGAGAGAGAGAGAGAGTGCAGGTTTCAATCATGAAACCCTAACACCAGATGAGAGTTTATATACTCTCAATCTTTAGACTTTGCCATCATGACTCTTTCAGTTCTTCGTCTTTCATTATCTTACAATCCAAAGCCTAAAGTCCAAGATACAATATAAACAAAATAGGATAAAATATAAACAAAGTAGAAGAATGACAAAGTTAGTCCCCATACTATAAGTCTAGGCATAAGGTTATAAATTTAACATGTTGCTTGATGTCGTCCGTCAATCCACTTTATGGATGCTTCGGCATTCCTTTAACGAGTTTGCATTAACCAAACGGCAAAATAAATAACTCTTTCTTAAGGACGTCAAGCAATATACAACAGATTTAGAAAAGTTTCACGTAATTGGTTTTTGATTGGCTCTCTGACCTTTGTAATGCCCTATCAAAAACCCTGGTAAATATTCCTAGCTTCTTTCTAGTTATTGGATAAATCAAATTACCGTTTGGGAAAAAAAAAATGTTTTGCCTTTCTAAATGACGTAAGTGGAAAGGCAAAACGAGGCGTCCTCGTACACTGTTGAATACATGCCTTTCTAAAAAAAAATGTTGAATACATGGTAATTCTCCATGCAACGGTTGGTAGGGTAAAATCTAAAAAGATAGTATCATACTTTGTAGGCTTCATAAACTATATTTAGAGATCCCACTTGAAATGTATCAAATTAATTCATCGGTTAAGACATCATTATCAGTAGGTAAAAGGTATCGTTGATTTAATTTATATATAGTTATTTTTAATCTATAATCAAGAAATAATTAATTAATTAATTAATATTTTTATATTCAATGAAGGCATGAAATTCTAACACCACTTTAGTGTTTCGAAGTCGCCGTTGTACTAGCACAACTCAGCCAAGGGCATCTTCAAGAAAATTGTCACACATAAAAGATTGTCGCTAAAAGATAGAAATAGAGTGTCAATAAAGGTTGAAAAGGCGTTATTAAAAGTTAAAAAAATGTTTGTAATCTCTTTTTGCATGTTTTGTCGTAAAACTAAAGTGACACAGAAATTAAAAAAGTATAATTTTGTAACTTTTGTTGCTTTTAAAGATACAAGTAGCTAATGTATAAACGAACTGAACATTTAAAGAAAATTTTATGAACCATTCGATAAAAAAGTTTGTTTATGTTCGTTTATTTATTAAATGAACGAACATGAATATTATTATACGATCATTTTGTTGGAAAAGTGGTTTTGCAAAATGAGTTTTTGCAAAGTTTGGACATAATTTAATATATGTATATGTTATATATATTAGTGTTTATTGGGGGCGTTGTGTTCTCCTCCAAGAGAGCTTCGTAACAAGCTAAAATATGTCCAAAATAGAGCTAAGATGAATGAGATATCGTGTCTCAAAGTGAGGCACGTGAAACACAAAATTGGAAAAGTCCCACATCGCCCAAAACAAGAAGTGAATACTTGTTTATAAGGAATAGTTGGTATTTGCTTCCAAATTCCTTTAGGTGAGCTATGCTCCCACTCCTACGTGTGCGCGCGCAGGGGGGGGGGGGTGCAGATTGTGGGATTTCTGGACCAAAATGAGTTTGAAGCTACTGAACTCATGCGAGCCCGCGCGACCTGCGGACACGAATGCAGCTCCGAAACCTCGCCTACGTGCGTATCTTTTTGCTGCAGATTCGGGTTGCTCAAGTTTCCAGTTTTCTGTAAATCTATTTTTAGAATAGATTAATTTCGTGTTACAAAAGATATACAAATATTATGGCATATATTTTTCGTGTGTAAAAAGCTGTGCAAATCAGTTTTGAAAATAACTGATTTGTATAATACTGGAAGATATATTATCTTGGAGGACAAGATAATTTTTCAGTATAAATATAGCCATAGTCTCATTCGGTTTTTATTGACAGAATACGTAGCTCTTTACCAGACGAATTCCAGCAGCTCTTCGATCAGAATCACACAGGTTTTCGAGATCTTTCAGGCAAGTTGTTAAGTCCGGCTGTACAACAGCTTTGAACGTTGTACCCTGGGAAACAGACGGCGAATCTGTTTTAAGGGAATCGTGTTTACACGAGCCTCGTTCCGTTGCCATTACTGCTTTCTTTTATTTAATTGTTATTAGAGTCTGTCTTCTGCTTCTACTCCATTCTGTCTGTATTTATTTTCTGTTATTTACATTCTGAATGGCTTGGTTGACTCTTTGTACAATGTGTACTGCAAGACCAAGACTGCCAAAGAATTATGGGAGTCATTGGAACGCAAGTACAAAACTGAGGATGCTGGTACAAAGAAGTTCGTGGTAGCACGCTTTTTGGATTACCAGATGGATGATTCAAAGAAAGTGATGAGTCAGGTTCAAGATCTGCAGATTTTGCTACACGACATTCATGCTGAAGGAATGACTTTGAGTGAAACTTTTCAAGTTGCTGCTATCATTGAAAAGTTACCTCCAAGCTGGGTAGAATTCAAGAACTACCTGAAGCATAAGCGAAAGGAGATGAGTGTTGAAGACTTGGTTGTTCATCTTCGTATTGAAGAGGACAACAAGCTGGCTCAGAAAAACACTTATACGCCTGATTCTGCCAAGGCAAATTTGGTTGAGCATGCTTCGTCATCTTCAAAGTCTCATGTCAAGGGAAAAGGCAAGGGCAAAGGAAAGAATGACAAGAAGGGCAAAGGGAAGTCTGAGTACCTTGCTCCTAAAGCTGCAATTGTGAAACAACAGTTCCAAGGGGTGTGTTTCAATTGTGACCAGCCAGGTCACCGTGCTGCTAACTGTAAGATGCCGAAGCGGGTGACTCCACGCGAGGCAAATATGGTGAATGATGTGGACATGATTGCTATGGTTTCTGACGTCATTGCCATGATCTCTGAAGTTAACCTGGTAGGTTCAAACAACAGGGAATGGTGGGTTGATACTGGGGCTACCCGTCATGTGTGTGCTGATAAGAGTATGTTTCACTCTTTCAGAGCGGTTGACAATGGAGACAAGTTGTACATGGGCAACTCTGCAACTGCTGATATCAAGGGCGAAGGAGATGTAATCCTGAAGATGACATCCGAGAAAGAGCTCAAGTTGACTAATGTCTTGTATGTTCCAGAGATTCGCAAGAATCTTGTGTCTGGTTGGCTGTTGAACAAGTTTGGTTTTCGTCTTGTTTTTGAGTCTGATAAGTTTGTTCTTTCTAAGAATCAAATGTATGTTGGTAGGGGATATGCCCTGAATGGTATGTTTAAGCTCAATGTAATGGTTGTTAAGAATGATATCAATAAAATGAATTCTTCTGCTTATTTGATTGAGTCTTCTAATGTGTGGCATGGCCGTCTTGGACATGTAAATTTTAATTCAATGCGCCGTTTGATTAAATTTAATTGCATACCTAATTTCCATATTGACTCAAAATATAAATGTGAAACTTGTGTTGAAGCCAAACTTACAAGAGCATCTGTCAAATCGGTTGAACGAAAAACCGAACCACTTGATATGATACACACTGACATATGTGATTTGAAATCACTACCCACAAAAGGTGGCAATAAGTACTTTATCACGTTTATTGATGATTGTACAAAGTATTGCTACGTTTACTTGTTAAAAAGTAAAGATGAAGCTATAGACAAGTTTGTTCTATACAAAAACGAAGTTGAGAATCAACTTAGTAAGAAAATCAAGGTGGTACGAAGTGATAGAGGAGGTGAATACGTGTCTCCATTCGCTGATCTATGTGCGAAACATGGAATCAGACATGAGTTCACTGCTCCTTACTCACCTCAACAGAACGGTATTGCCGAAAGGAAGAACCGTACCTTGAAGGAAATGGTTAATGCCATGTTGATAAGTTCTGGTTTAAGCCAGGACATGTGGGGGGAAGCCATTCTAACGGCTACTTATCTTTTAAATAAGATACCTCGTAAGGAAAAAGAAGAGACCCCTTATGAACTATGGATGGGAAGAAAACCATCATATCAGTACTTACGAGTGTGGGGGTGTCTAGCAAAAGTAGCTATACCGACTCCCAAGGCCCAAAAGATTGGACCTAAATCTGTGGATTGTATATTCATTGGATATGCTAGAAATAGCAGTGCTTATCGTTTCATTGTACATGATTCGAAAAATCCGGATATACAAAAGGGTTCTGTAATGGAATCAAGGAATGCTTCCTTCTTTGAAGATATATTTCCTTGTTTAACAAAGGAAACTGGAAGTTCATCTAGAATAGATGACAATGTTGTCCAAGATAAGAGACAACGAGATGATAATGATCTCCAAGATGAGAGAAAAGATCAAATCGAGGAAGAAGAGGTAGAACCTAGAAGAAGCAAAAGGGCAAGAACCGATAAAACGTTTGGACCTGATTTTGTTTCTTTTATGGTAGAACATGAACCTACTTCTTATCGAGAAGCGGTAACTTCCTCAGAAGGGCCTCAATGGAAAGAAGCCATTAAAAGTGAAATAGATTCTATTTTACAAAATCATACTTGGGAGCTCGTGGATTTACCTCCTGGTTGTAAACCACTAGGCTATAAATGGATCTTCAAGAAGAAGATGAAAGCCGATGGCACCATTGACAAGTACAAAGCAAGATTGGTAATCAAAGGATTTAGACAACGTGAAGGTCTAGATTACTTTGATACATATTCTCCTGTTACACGAATAACATCGATCAGGATGATACTTGCTATTGCCGCTTTAAGAAATTTGGAAATTCACCAAATGGATGTGAAAACGGCTTTTCTAAACGGGGATTTAGAAGAAGAGATCTACATGAACCAACCTGAGGGTTTCATAGCTCCTGGACAAGAGAACAAAGTTTGCAGGCTTGTTAAGTCATTATATGGCTTAAAGCAAGCTCCCAAACAGTGGCATCAAAAATTTGACCACACCATGCTAGAGAGTGGATTCAAAATTAATGAATGCGACAAGTGTGTTTATGTAAAAGACACAAGTAGTGGATATGTAATCTTGTGTTTATATGTTGATGATATGCTTATCGTTGGCAGTAATGACAAGATGATCAAATCTACTAAAGACATGTTGAAATCAAAGTTTGACATGAAGGATATGGGTTTGGCTGATGTGATCCTTGGAATAAAGATCATACGAACTCAAAATGGACTTGTGTTGAGTCAAGCACATTACGTTGACAAAATTCTGAATACTCATAATGCGGGGGATTCCGGCCTAGCTAGAACTCCAATTGACACCAGCAAGCATCTATCTAAAAATAGAGGCGTAGGTGTTGCCCAATTAGAGTATTCAAGAATTATTGGCATGTTAATGTACTTGATGACAAGTACCCGACCTGACTTAGCATATGCTGTTAGCAGGCTAAGTAGGTATACTAGTAATCCAAGTTATGCACATTGGGGAGCTATGACTAGGGTACTTCATTATTTGAGATACAGTCGCGATTATGGACTACAGTGACGCAAATTGGATATCTGACATAACGGATTCTAGATCAACTAGTGGATATGTGTTTACACTAGGAGGAGCGGCTATATCTTGGAAGTCTTCCAAGCAAACTGTTATAGCTAAGTCCACGATGGAATCAGAATTTATCGCGTTAGATAAATGCGGACAAGAGGCGGAATGGCTATGTCAATTCGTAGAGGACATACCAAGGTGGCCTAAACCGGTAACGGCCATTAGTATACATTGTGATAGTCAATCGGCAATTGGCAGAGCTCATAGCATAATGTATAATGGAAAGTCCAGACATATCCGTCGTCGACATAATTCGATACGACAACTACTCTCAACAGGAGTTATCTCAATTGACTATGTGCAGTCAAAAGATAACATCGCGGATCCGCTTACGAAAGGCTTAAGCAGAGAGTTAGTTAGTAAGTCGTCTAAAGGAATGGGACTAAAGCCCTTAAAGGAATGAGTTTCTATGAAGGAAAACCTAACCCAGTTGACTGGAGGTCCCAAGATCTGGGTTCAATAGGACAACCTAATCATAGAAATGTGGGGGAAGTCACGTCAATGTGGGGGAGTTACTTAAATATTGTAACTTCCTAGTCCATTCCTATAACAAATGTGACTTGTTGAGAGGTTAAACATATGGCTTTTATGATTCAGGATGAAATCATAAAGCATAATGGTTCAAGATGAAATCACAAAACATGTGTTTTTAATGATTCAAGATGAAATCACCTATGTGAGAGAGAAGTGGGGTCGCTTCGAAGGGAATTGTGGGGGCGCAATTCCTAAGAGCTCTTGCAGAACCAGGCTAGTATTCATGACCATAACGAATACGACTATGAGGACTTGACATTGTCAGGGAGAGTCTTGTGTGAGTATGTATTGTCGTCTACGTAAACAGATGTTGAGTTCAAGGACATCGCGTCTACTCAGATCTAGGAGACTAAGTGCATCTCACAAGGGAAGGTTCAAAGGGTCACACCTACCTATCCTATGCAAGACTTAACCGCAGAAATTTCGCGGAAACTTTCGTGTGTTTTCGACCGATCTCCATTCATGTGGGGGATTGTTGGAAAAGTGGTTTTGCAAAATGAGTTTTTGCAAAGTTTGGACATAATTTAATATATGTATATGTTATATATATTAGTGTTTATTGGGGGCGTTGTGTTCTCCTCCAAGAGAGCTTCGTAACAAGCTAAAATATGTCCAAAATAGAGCTAAGATGAATGAGATATCGTGTCTCAAAGTGAGGCACGTGAAACACAAAATTGGAAAAGTCCCACATCGCTCAAAACAAGAAGTGAATACTTGTTTATAAGGAATAGTTGGTATTTGCTTCCAAATTCCTTTAGGTGAGCTATGCTCCCACTCCTACGTGTGCGCGCGCAGGGGGGGGGGGGTGCAGATTGTGGGATTTCTGGACCAAAATGAGTTCGAAGCTACTGAACTCATGCGAGCCCGCGCGACCTGCGGACACGAATGCAGCTCCGAAACCTCGCCTACGTGCGTATCTTTTTGCTGCAGATTCGGGTTGCTCAAGTTTCCAGTTTTCTGTAAATCTATTTTTAGAATAGATTAATTTCGTGTTACAAAAGATATACAAATATTATGGCATATATTTTTCGTGTGTAAAAAGCTGTGCAAATCAGTTTTGAAAATAACTGATTTGTATAATACTGGAAGATATATTATCTTGGAGGACAAGATAATTTTTCAGTATAAATATAGCCATAGTCTCATTCGGTTTTTATTGACAGAATACGTAGCTCTTTACCAGACGAATTCCAGCAGCTCTTCGATCAGAATCACACAGGTTTTCGAGATCTTTCAGGCAAGTTGTTAAGTCCGGCTGTACAACAGCTTTGAACGTTGTACCCTGGGAAACAGACGGCGAATCTGTTTTAAGGGAATCGTGTTTACACGAGCCTCGTTCCGTTGCCATTACTGCTTTCTTTTATTTAATTGTTATTAGAGTCTGTCTTCTGCTTCTACTCCATTCTGTCTGTATTTATTTTCTGTTATTTACATTCTGTTAATTATATTATTTATCTTAATCTGATTTTATAAATAAAGTGTACACCGTTTCCCACACATTTAGATAAATGAACGAACATAAACAAAAGTCACGTTCGTTTATTTATATTCGTGAACGTCCGATTATGTGTTCGATAACGTTCATTTATTTATTTATGTCCGTATACATATCTTTTAATTGTATAATTTTAAAAATAGATATTTAAACAAAACAACACTTATAAAACATTATTAGATACATAATTTAATAAAGTTTATATTTGTTTGTCTATGTTCATTTATTTTCGATCGTTTATTTTCGTTTAACATTCGTTTAGTGCATTAATAAACGAACATGAACAAGTCATTTTCTTAATAAACGAACATGAACAAGAAAATTCATCCGTTTAAGTATCCGTGTTCGTTTATTTGTCCGGTTAAAATTAAATGAACAAACATAAATAAGTAAGGCTCCGTTTGTATTTGTCCGGTTCGTTTATAGCACTACATGAAATTAATAGATTCCAAAACAGTCATAATTGGTGACCAAATTTTATGTCCTTATACGTATGTCACTAGATATCACCTTCCTTGTTTTTCCATTATAAATGTATTTTTCCCCTTTAAATTGAAATGGTCTTTTAACACTAATTTTTATTCAGAAGGAAGGCAAATGACGAGTGGAAGAAGAGTCTATCTTGACATTGCTAAACCGTAAAACTGTTATATGTCGTTTTCAGACCACCCATTATCTTTCCAGATTTAAGTTACATAACAGTTGTATTTTTAATAACAAAATTAAGATGATTATAGTGTCTTGACCCTGTCTAATATCTTGTTTTTATTGTCCATATTTGTCAAATCTTTTCCTGTGTGATCTTTCTAGACTATGATACTTACTTTTGCACATATCATAAACTAGGCATGCGTCCGTGCATTGCGGCGGAAATTTAAAACGAAAAATTCTCATAATTGCGAAATTAGGTCAAGTGTTTCATGCATAAATGTAAACTATATAAAAGGAAAGTATATGGATGTAAATTAGTCATTAAAGGAAAATATGTGGATATAAAATATACGGAGATACTGAAATGAATAACGAATATGGGTAGATTACTAATTTCATAGTTCTCATTTCTCAGTTTGAGAGTATAGTAGAGATAGAGATATACTAACTTAAGGCAAGTATAGGATCATATGGATCAAGTTTCCTCATTTGACCAAGGAAGGAAGGTGAGGCTAGGTTATAGAATGGGTAGATGAGTAGAGATAAAGAAAGACTGTAAAGTGTTTTAATCTCTACCAGTAAACGATCTTGCAGATGTACAGTTTTATATACATACAAAAGAATTGAATAATGAATTGAAGCATACATGGCTTATTCATTAAAACTTTAGACATCATAAAAGTTTGTTAAGAATATTTCTTCAGTGTAATTAGTTGAATAAAGGATATAATCATGATCCAATAACATGAACGCGAAACGGGACCTCTTAAGATTCAATAATCACACACAAAATCCATTTGTTCAAAATGATTTTCTTGACCAGCTTATAATTATATATGAATTGTGAGACATAATTGTAATTTCTTGGTCATAATAATTCCAAAGTCTCTCAATAGAATATATTTGAGATTGGGTGCTTTAAATTGTTATTTGTCAAATTACAACAAATTATGTTGAGTACAAGAGAGGGCGTTAAAGAACAGCGACCGCTTCGTCTCCCGCTCAACAGTCAACTCACGTACATATATGTTTAAATGATTTTAGGATTCTTAACATATTATACATCATATACAACGGGTGTTATCAATTATCTGTTGCTAACGCTCAAGTTATAATCGATAATTATACGACTAGAATTACGTGAGCTTATTGGGTCATACATATATACACTGAGAGAATACTTTTATAATGTAATTGATGTATTTATAGTAAATATATTAACTATATTAGTTTATAATTCATAAAATGATTAACGGTCGTTAATTAAACCGTTAGACGATTTAATTAACTAATAGGGCACTAATTAATGTGTAATTGACTCGTTAATTAGACAAAGCCTAAAAACATATGGATAGCCCATATTTGTAAGAGTTGGCTGATTATAGGGATTGGGGGGAGGGGCTGTTGCGTTTGACTTGGACTCCATGTTTACCAAAGCCTATATAATGAATTACCTAATTCATTATTTGAGGCTCTTGAAAAAACCTTAGCACAAAACAAATCCTCATCTCCTTAATGCATAACCAATCGTCCCCCCGCATCCTCTCTTTTAGGGATATAGGTTGACTTCCACAAGGCAAAAACCATCGGTTTCATTGCTTAGTTCTTAAATATTGAGAACTAGCATTCGGGTATTCCACCGTGACATGTAGTGTGAATATTTATAGAGGTTAGTTATTTTAGTAATTAAAGGGTTTTGTGAGACTCAAGAAAAAGATCAAGATCTATAGCTTGATTCATTTATGATCCTAATAATAAACAAGAGGTTAGTAATAACGTGTTATTTGTGTGTTAATTCATGTACGTCAAACGGATTCCTTTTGGATGATGTATCTGTTGTGTACAAATGGATCCATTAGGGCATTTTTTACATGTTAATAATGTCTAAAAACTAGTTCTAGAAGATCTTGGCACTACAAGGGATAACACTTTTAGGGACGTCATTTTTATTGGTGACGACAATGTCGTCACAAAATTTAGAGGGGCCCACCACTTTCAACCTTTTCCACCACCAATTGCTTAGTCAAACATATATCGGAGGCCCACGCAACTTAGCGACGCCTATGTCGTCACCATATTTTTTAATATATACATAATATCTTTTGAATAAATAAAACAAAAAAATAATGGTTTTTCTATACTTTGTGACGACATTGTCGTCACCAAAATTTTATTATAACTAAATTATTTTCTTTTTTGTAATAAAAAGTTTTTAAAATTATAAATAACGATTTTTCAAAACAAGTTTTCATGGTAAAATAAATTGTGACGACATTGTCGTCACGAAACTATTATTATAACTAAATTATTTTATATTTTATAATAAAAGAGTTTTAAAAATTCCGAATAAAGATTTAAAAAAAAAAGTTTTCTTAGTAAAGTAAATAGTGACGACAAAGTCGTCACAAATCTTTTATTTAACTAAATTACTTTCTTTTTTTATAATAAAAAGACTTTAAAAATTATAAATAATGTTTTTTCAAAGCAAGTTTTCATGGTTAAATAAATTGTGACGACATTGTCGTCACGAAATTATAATTATTATAACTAAATTATTTTATATGTTATAATAAAAAGGTTTTAAAAAGTCCATATAAAGATTTTTTTTTTACGTTTACTTAGTAGAGTAAATAGTGACGACAAAATCGTCACAAAAAATTTATTATAACTAAATTACTTTCTTTTTTATAATAAAAAAGAATTTAAAAATTATAATTTACATTAAGTTTTCTTGGGAAATTACCTAGTGACGACAAAGTCGTCACAATTTACTATAACTAAATTGTTTTCTATTTTATTGCAAGAAGGTTTTAAAATGTATAAATAATGATTTTTAAAATTTATACATTAGTGTTAAAATTAATTATAAATTTTATATAAATTAATTTATTTAAAGTTAAAATGAATTACCGATGAGAAACACCGTCCTATTTTTATATTTCGTAAAACAAATACTCAAAAAATACATGATATGTTAAACGTATATTACTAGAAATTGGAGAACTGGCGACGAACGTTTTACCGATGACATTGTGTCGTCGGGAAAAATCGCTAAATGATAAAAAAAATCGCTTGACTAAGACTCCAATGTGTTGAATTTTCCCCAAACAAATACCGACGACATGTCTTCGTATATAGTTAGTCAAATTTGACTTTCGCCCCGCCTCAATATTCTAACGAATTATTTGGCGGTAATTTTTCCGTGTTAAAAATCTTTTGTTTTTCCGGCTTATTAACTTGTGTTAATTGTTTTTATTTGTAATCCATGATAACTACATGCATACTTGTCATGACGATAAGCCAACCTCTTGACTTAATCATATAATTAACGGGATAATTGTTTAGATGGACTAAAACGATAAATAACCAAATTTAAAACATTTGTGTGATTTATTTTTGTTTGCTAATTGCTGGACCTCGCTGCACTAAAGAATTAACTCCCATTATTTTAAAAAGTGTTAGACCTTGAAATTTTCTTTGGGAGTCCTTGGCTTAGTAGACTACAACTTTGTGGTTTACTGCTAAGGTTAGGGAAGACTCCTTCCGTGTCTGGTCGAGGCATGAAGTGAATTAAAATTTCTTATCAGCATGCTGAGTATTCTTATACTTTTGCATAAGACTTCTGCAATCAAGTTATTTGATGTATGTGTACTACTTGTTTTAGATTATTCTAAAAGCAAGTGGGAGCCTTATTTAAAGTGAACAAAAACTGTAGTCAGCAAGTTGTGTTTATTGTTTTATTTTACTTATCTCTTTATAAAAATCTCTCTTCTGCTTCTACTCATCTTCTGTCTGTTTATTTGCTTAATAATGTATTCCTTGTGACTTGTTTTTATTATATAAAAAGATTTTGGAAATTAAATAGAGATAAAGATATCAAAATATGATTTAATTTAACTAATGTATTGCAACGGTTAAACACATTGGGTTTGGTTTACACAGTAATTTGCTCCCGTGAAACCTTGCAAGTATATAAGATTAATAAAGCTTTAAATATAACTTAATTTTTTTTGTTCCAATTTTATTAATGATCAAATTTTGCTTAAACGCCTTGCAAACGTGTTAAACGCATTGGGTTATGTTTACATTGTAATTTGATCCCGTGAAACACATGCGAGTACATTGATTAACAAATGGTCTAGAGCTTGAATTACCTTTAAATTTTTTTCGTGGCACTACATGCTTTTGCATATGAGCTAACGATTAGAAGAACTTGGGTTATTATAACCTTTAAGGGAGTACAATCAAGGGTTTGGTAATTATTTTATATTTTCCCTTGATAAAATGTGCATTTAATAAGTTAAAAAAAATAGTTTCTAAACTTGTGCTACGAAGATGTATGCACGCTTCCTTGTACATTTTTTTACACATTTTCATCAAAACATTTATACCTATAAAATTGAAGTCATTGTCGGCCAATGTATGAGATTACTTTAATAATGCTCTAAATGATCATAATTATCCTCTCAGTATTATTGATGCGTGGGAATCCCAGACTTTACCTCTCGAGGGATCTCGAGAAGCTTACAACCCCCACCAGGCAGTGTACCTGATCGTTGTAGTATAGTATAGTGACAAGTACCGGAGGATTGATCGTTCAACTCAGGAATAGTGTCGCTAGGATTAGAAAGCCTAGAAACTAGGTATAGCGGTGAGGGATGATTCTTTTTGTATTTTTATATTTTTATGAAAGCAAGTAAAAATCTCGGGTTTAGAGTAGTCGGCGGAATTAGTTGCTAGTCAACTAACCCAATAACAAAAGATGCAATCAAAATAAAATAACAAAAATGAAAATAAACTAATTAAACTAGTGATGTGAACAATAAATGGGAGAATTGTGTTTACTTAGATTTCACTACTCCCTAGATATCTTTTACAGGTTAATTATTTGTTACAGTTGCATGGATGACTGGTTATATTCCTTAATACCAATCGTGGGGTGGCGTACGTACTTCCCCAATTCTATGAAGCTCCTACTTCACTCCTATGTCGAGCCTGCAAGAAGCTCCTAACATGGGATCACTAGAATTCGCTCATGCATTAAATACAACCATAAAAACCTTAGTACGCATTGCTTCATGTTTCTTAAGACGTTCAAGCATGTTACACAATGGAAGTCTGCTTGTTTTCTTAAGCCTAACATCGAAATCATTCATCCATTACAACTATAAACAAGCAATCAACCTATAATCAACATCTAGGCTTCATTACATCTAAGCAAACACACAAGAGATCTAGCCGAGCATGTTAAAATCAAGACAAGCGTAGGATATATTCAAACAACACATAGACATATTGAATGAATTGAAAGGATACTTATCTCAATTGAACATGAAGGGTTTCAAGGGGTGAAAACCGTTGAAAATATTGTAAAAGTCGTGTTAGGGTTTATTCAATTCGACCCTAAAATTCTCCTCTCTTTATAATGAAAATTACAAAGACTATATATAGATTTACTAAGGTGACGGCGTCAAGAAGAAAGTTCTGACGCCGTCAACCTGCCGCCAAAAATATAATCGGATTGCCTAGATCCAGATCTGACGCCGTCATGTGTATTGCTGCTCTGGGCCGTCACCGCTTTTACTCTTGACGGCCTTGGTTTGACGCCGTCACGTTTTCAGTGCGCTGTCACCAAAATTGCTCTTGACGCCGTCATCAAAATGTTCTTGACGCCGTCAGGTACTGTTCCCAGCAAGGAAAATTAAGACTTTGCTGTTTTCTTCACTTTTATGCTCCAAAAACGTCCAAAATGCTTCCTTTTCCAGAATTCACTCCCAAAGTACCTAAAATCACAAAAGAAACGATTTAGGGCAATATTTGATCAAATAAATTCGAATTTCGGCTTAAATGACCCCCTAAAAATGGATCATTTTTTGCCTCATCATATACCCTTACACTTGAGATTTGCTTGTCCTCAAGCAAATGCGCTTTTATTCTAGTCAAAATACAAGTTAGGGGTCATTTAACATTAATATAAAATTAATTATAACAAATAATCGTTCCACTAAAGACCAAAGACAAGCACGGAGGTCATACACTAGCACCTCACAAATAGTGTTTAGATACTCACATCTCTCGGGTGTAATAATGTATATATCACAATATGGAAATGGAAAACATCTCTCACTACCTGTCATAACAAAATAGATTACCATAAGCTTGGGAAATGATCAATCCTCCACCACATGGCGATAGCACCTAGGATAAACTATCATAGAGGTCTTTTAAAGGGTTATAACGTTAGGTGTAGGGATATAGAATACACGGTTTTGTTGGATATAGGCAATCTTTACTGGTGGAGAGTTAATCATCCTGGTTAATTACATGTAGAATATGGCGTTGCTAAGCCAAGACTAGACTCGACTTAAGCTAATAAGTGAAAAATAACAAAAATATAAAATAAACATAGAATGAAACGGGGATGGTAGTCCGTATGTTTTCTCTCTTTTCATTTTCTATTTTTTTTTTTAATTTTTTCGATTTTTTTTTTTTTTTTTTTTTTTTTTTTTTTTTTTTTTTTTTTTTGCATACACTCTTACCCTACCATCCAAAATAATACATCATAGGGAATGAACATTCCCCTTACACTTGAATTTTTACATACTTTACAATAAACTAATCTAATGACTCGAATTAAGATAATCAAAACACTTGGAGTACTTTTAAGATCAACGTACATATGGGGGTAATAATATGATATTCTTCCCCATTACTCCATAACATTAATACTTTACTCATGAGTCCCAATCGTCCGAAAATAATATGTACAAGGATATGACTCGACTTAGCAACCATGTAATCAATTAGATAATTAACTAAGGGTTTAAACATGTAACAATAATGCACTAAAGAGGAGTGCATACACGGAAGGCTAAGGAGATTTGGTTTTACATTTAAGTGGGGTGTAACAAATTCTTCCTTTAAGTAAGATGCTTAAAGTTAGAAACGAAAAGATAGGCTCGGAGGGGTGTACTAGGGGTTTCGTGTACTAAAAATGAGTACAACGCTAAGGGTGTGGGAAAAATTAATTGACTTAATTAGCCAAGTAATATGACTTAAATGGTCAAGTAATTATGATACGGGTTTAACACAAGGGTGATCCTAATGCCTCTTATCATGTAGTAAATCCTACTACACGAAGGTAGTCTCACTAGCGGTCTCGGGATGCATCACTAACGCAAGTTCTAGAATCTAAATGCTACCGGTACACTCATAAGCACTAATAGTAAATGCTTTTCTTATCAAATATAAAGGCGAACCTCACATATTTGGGTGGAAAATTTTTCTGAATTGTACGGTTTTGTGCTAGTAATACGATCTCCTATCCATGAGACGCTTGCTATGGCTAAAGTTTCACTCCTAAATGTTGTAAAAAATTTTAAATTTGGCGCTAAAATTACACTAACAAGTATTTCTCTTAGTTTTATTACACACCTACCATCGAACAAACAAACTCAAGTGCAATAGTATCCTATAAGGTATCATCATTTACCCTCCCCTTACACTTAGGATGAACATTGTCCCCAATGTTCAATTAAAGAATGTAAAAGTGAAATAGGTAAAAGAATGAAATCAAATACTCCCCTGATTCGCTCGGTGTGGATAGTATGGTAACAAGGTTAGATCTTCTTCCAAGAAAATGAACAATCAAAGCTTCCCTTCCAGAATATAAATCATCTTCTTGTCATACATAACCTGTTAAACCTGAGAAAACAAACAAGGCAACCTCGCCTAAAATCGGCGGCAATCTATATATACTAACAAATACTAGAAAAATAACATAAATATCTTAAATTGCTTTCTAGGAATTAAAGGGATATAATGCTTGTGGAATGAATGTTTGCAGATTTCATGGAGTTTATAAGACTAAAGAATTAACAAAAACTTTAAGACTCCGTTAGAAAAACAAAACTAGCAAAATTTCCAGAATTTTACACATGACGCCGTCAAGAATTAATTCCTGACGCCGTCAGAAGTGACCTGCATAAATCTTTATGTTAAGTTTCCGGAAAATTTCTGGAAAAATTATGTCCTGCTTCCTGGAAAATCCTGCAAAACATCATTATGACTCGATACAAGCATTTGACTCTAACAAATACGAATATACATGTTCATTTAATATTGTGGAGAATCATGATCAATTTTGTTTCTTAAAAACATATTTGGGGTTTCCCCTTACACTTATCTTTTGCGAAATATCTTTGGATGAAGTTAAGACTAAGTCAAACGACAAAATTTATTATTTTCACCATTTTAGTTTTGAAGCATGATCTACCAACAATAAAAATAAAGCATGCATACGGAAACAAATAAAATCAAACAAACAAATAAACAAACAAATAAATAAAGCTTGGGTTGCCTCCCAATAAGCGATTGTTTTTGTTCGAGTCACGAGCCTGACTCTACCCTTATTTAACGGAAATAGGGGAGGTTTTCCCTACACTTAGGATTAAGTGCGGGTGGAAGTAGCGATACACACCCTTAGGGTAGAAATATGCCTCGTGAGGAAAGAGTGGTGGATGAATTATATGCTCAAAGGGGTATGCTCCTATCATCATAACCTCACCTAATTCAATCGGGTTAATGGGTGGATTAAGATTTTCTCCTAGAAAGGGATCATTTTCAATCAACTTCAAGAGATTACTAGTTGGGGACCTATTTTGACCTAATAAACCCGGTTTAAACCCATAATGTTTCTTGAGATCAAACATAAATGGGTGATGTAAGCATGTAAGGTCATTTTCCCCTCCTATACTGGTTTCCTCTCTACAAGGCATAGAGTCCACTACCTTTATCCTAAGACTACCCGGACTATATGGTTTGATGGGTGGATCGGGACCTATTTCAATTCCTAAATTTTCATCCAAGGATGGAAGATTAGGTAATGGTTTTTGTTGAGGCTCCGGTTCTTCAAAACTAGGAACTTCCCTAGAACTAAGTGTAAGGTTATCATTATAAGTATTCAAACCTATATCCTCTATTTGTGTTTGGTTCAAAGGTTCTACGTCAATTGGGATTCCTAAAGTCTCATCTACTTCATCCGAATAAGTCACGGGCGGTGTGTATACTTCAAATGATGGTAGGACTTGTGGGGTACTTAGTGGGCTTAAATTTTCAACTCTATCCTCCATCTTATCAAGATTACCAATGTGCTCAGCTTGTATTGTGGTGAAATCAAACCACCCCGTACACCCAGTTATCTCATCTATAGGTTTATCCCCAAACAATCTTATTGCTTGTTTCCTTAAACTTGCTATCAATTGATCCGTAACAACGTTTGTTGGGTTGTCCATTTTTTTAGCAAGTATGGCTCAGTTCTCTATGGTTTACCATGCTTCATCAACATTTAATCCCCAAAGGTCCCCATCTGCAGCATGGTCAATGTCCATTTTGGTATAGTGGTCGACACGATGGTAAAATATTTCAATTTGGGACCACAGATCGAAATTATGATGAGGGACTTTTCGGAGTAAATATTTAAAACGAGCCCATGCATCATAGATAGGTTCATCCTCATGTTGTTTAAACATCAAGATGTCATTTGGAGTGGGTGAATTTCGTGGTTGGTAGTATGGTGGATTCACGTTCTCCATAATGGCTAACGGAATAGTCAATGGAAAGGTTTTTACAAACAAAGACACAAAGAAAAGATAGACTAAAGAAAACATAAAAATAAAAATAAAATCTTACTAGAAAGGAATCTAGCAAGTAGACCTAATAAAAAGAAATTCTAACCTAGACAATAACTATTCCCCGGGCTGCGGCGCCAAAAACTTGATGTGTGGGAGTTGCACCAGGCTTTACCTCTCAAGGGATCTCGAGAAGCTTACAACCCCCACCAGGCAGTGTACCTGATCGTTGTAGTATAGTATAGTGACAAGTACCGGGGGATTGATCGTTCAACTCAGTAATAGTGTCGCTAGGATTAGAAAGCCTAGAAACTATGTCTAGAGGTGAGGGATGATTCTTTTTGTATTTTTATATTTTTATGAAAGCAAGTAAAAATCTCGGGTTTAGAGTAGTGGGCGGAATTAGTTGCTAGTCAACTAACCCAATAACTAAAGATGCAATCAAAATAAAATAACAAAAATGAAAATAAACTAATTAAACTAGTAATGTGAACAATAAATGGGAGAATTGTGTTTACTTAGATTTCACTACTCCCTAGACATCTTTTACAGGTTAATTGTTTGTTACAGTTGCATGGATGACGGGTTATATTCCTTAATACTAATCGTGGGGTGGCGTACGTACTTCCCCAACTCTATGAAGCTCCTACTTCACTCCTATGTTGAGCCTGCAAGAAGCTCCTAAGATGGGATCACTAGAATTCGCTCATGCATTAAATACAACCATAAAAACCTTAGTACGCATTGCTTCATGTTTCTTAAGACGTTCAAGTATGTTACACAATGGGAGTCTGCCAGTTTTCTTAAGCCTAACATCGAAATCATTCATCCATTACAACTATAAACAAGCAATCAACCTATAATCAACATCTAGGTTTCATTACATCTAAGCAAACACACAAGAGATCTAGCCTAGCATGTTAAAATCAAGACAAGCGTAAGATATATTCAAACAACACATAGATATATTGAATGAATTGAAAGGATACTTATCTCAATTGAACATGAAGGGTTTCAAGGAGTGAAACCCTTGAAAATACTATAAAAGTCGTGTTAGGGTAATATAAGGTATCACCAGGTAATATAAGGTATCACCAGGTCGTTAAATCCCGACAAGTGTGAATTGTGACTGAGCGTGCTTTGTGATCGGGTGATTATTCATAGAAAAGGGTTGTTATGAGAATTATTTGGAAATTGTTGGGATTCTTGATTTGATGTGACAAAATAAATAAAAGAATGAAAACAAGAGGGACTTAATGTGACAAAGGATGAAACTTCAAGAACAAGAAAAAGATTACTACGGATCTTTTTATTATTTAGAATATATCCTTTGTAAACCTAATCCTCTATTATATAAAGAGGATACAGGTTGTAGGTTTTTATTATGTCTTTCACAATGTAGTCGACTAGAAAAGTGTGTGTGTATGTCTAGGGCGTGGTTCATTGTAAACGCCTAGACTAGAGTTAGTTTGTGTTCGTATCCTCCAAGGTCTGAGAGTTCTTAGATCCCTATTACACTTAGGTAATACGTTGTATTCTGATCAAATACATATTGGAGGTGATGAGGAAAAACCTTGTGTCAATAACTTTGATTCATTCTATTCCGCTGCATATTGTTATTATCATTGTTATTGTTTGCCCTAGATCCTATGAGGTCTAAACAACCTCGAGCTACAACGATCTAACAGGTGGTATCAGAGCGGGTTGCTCGTGATATCTAGGGTTCATCAAGGTTTACTGCGTTGTCGATGTCTGCTGCTGTTAAAAAGGTACGGTGATGATTTATAATTTAAATCGTATTATTATTCTGTTTGGTGGACTTCTCATATTGGGTAGAAGATTGCTGATTGATCGAGGTCAATGATTATACTTGTCGTCTTGTGCATATGATGGTACTCAATTCATATTTAACCTCGTACATGGATTAAATCTGGTTTGTCGCATGTGTTTGCAAATCATATAATATTCGTTTTTAGTTGTGGGGTTAACATTCAAGCATTAATTGGTTATTATTCTACATGGTTATTATTCTCTTGATTCGACAAAGAATAAATTACCTTGTACCGATTTATGATTATTTTTATCATGAGTTGGTAGAAGGAAATTGTTGGCTTTCACAAGATCATGGGTCGGTTCTAAATTCATTCTTTATTTGATCAGTTGATTGCTTTATTGGTGAATATCGTTTGGCGAACTATGCAAAGGGTTCCACGTAATAAGGAATATGGATTTTACCTCGTATGTAATTATTGATGGGTCAAAGTTTATGAATGGCTGATTTATTATACCTTGTACTGATATTGATTGTGGGGCTGCAGTTAATTAATGATCAGATGGTCATGAGATTTGTGTTTATTAATACTACTGCTATTTGCTATCTGACACTGCTGCTACTTGTTTTAAACTGCTGCTCAACACTACTGCTACGTTCTCACTCTGCTGCTGCAAAGTTCAATCTGCTGCTACGCTTAATATTACTCTGCTGCTAACTTTTGTACTCTGCTGCTCGTTTCAAAGTGCAAACTGCTGTGCGAAATTTAATCTACTGCTGCGTTTTGATAATTTGTGAGCAGTGAGGGGAAGTATATGGTTATTTGTTTACACACATACAGGGGAAGTTCACACACACAAATGGAGTTTGGTTTGGTTTTTGTTCTTAAAAGATTTAATGGCTCGTTCTTATTTAATTAATTGATTACGAAGAAGGTTAATTATCACTTAGTTGATGTTGTAGTTGAGTTTCACAGGTTTGTGTTCTTATCATATCTCAAAGTGGGGATGTTACACTTTGAAGATAACTTGTCTGTTTTAAAAGGTGGTGACAACAGCTTGATAAATCTAGTTTTCATAGGTCAAGGGGAGGATGGACGAAGACCTAGTTAACTATCACTTAAAGGAGTTACATTGTAGTGCTCAGTGTCTCATTAAAGATGAGGATTTGTCATGGGATCGCGGTCTACTTATATATTCAGTTTTGGGTATAAGTTTGGAGTCACATGGTTAGTACAAGACATAAGACACAAGTTTGGAAAATTCAACTTCTTCATCAAATTCGTCATACTCAGTTTTCTTCATCAGTGATCATTATATAAAGCCTACAGATTTGAAGAATCATTTTATGTACATGCATCACTCGAGGGGAAGTTTCTACGGTTTATTCATTCTCTATTTGTTGATAACAAAAAGGGGAAGAAATATTGTGGTGGCATGGCATGGATTAAGGGGAAGACATACTTGTTTCATTCAGGGAGATGTCTACATCTCAACTTCTCTACTTCGTCTAGGGAAGTTCGTACACGACTTTGTTTGTTTTGTCATCATCAAATAGGGGAAGATTGTTGGGATTCTTGATTTGATGTGACAAAATAAATAAAAGAATGAAAACAAGAGGGACTTAATGTGACAAAGGATGAAACTTCAAGAACAAGAAAAAGATTACTACGGATCTTTTTATTATTTAGAATATATCCTTTGTAAACCTAATCCTCTATTATATAAAGAGGATACAGGTTGTAGGTTTTTATTATGTCTTTCACAATGTAGTCGACTAGAAAAGTGTGTGTGTGTGTCTAGGGCGTGGTTCATTGTAAACGCCTAGACTAGAGTTAGTTTGTGTTCGTATCCTCCAAGGTCTGAGAGTTCTTAGATCCCTATTACACTTAGGTAATACGTTGTATTCTGATCAAATACATATTGGAGGTGATGAGGAAAAACCTTGTGTCAATAACTTTGATTCATTCTATTCCGCTGCATATTGTTATTATCATTGTTATTGTTTGCCCTAGATCCTATGAGGTCTAAACAACCTCGAGCTACAACGATCTAACAGAAATGATTAATAGAAATAGCTTAGGAAAGCTATGTGATTGATTACTGGAACTTAGATTGAGAAGAAATTACTTAAAACCTAAAAACCGTACGTTTGCTGAAAACGCGAACAAACGTACGTGGAATAAAAAGTGAATGAGGTGATCTGAAAAGGCTACTGGTATGAAAATGGTATTTTTACAAACCTAATAATTAAAGAAAATTTTTGGAAATTTAAAATTAATTTTTACACTATTTTTATAATTATTAATAATTAAATACTAATTTCTTAATTATTTTTAATTAACTAAATTAACCTAAATTACAAATAAATATGAAATTAACTTGGAAAAATAAAAATTAAACTTAGAAAAATCTAAAATACTATAAAACTAATTTTAGAAATGAAAATATATTTTTCCTACTTTTTAATTAATTATTACTAATTATTAACTAATTATTAATTACTTTTTAATTATTTAAATTATTCTAAATTCTAATTAATTATTAAATTACACTAGAAAACTGAAAATAAAATTTGGAAAAATAAAAAATAACTAAAAACTAATTTTAAAATTTAATTTATATTTTTCCGATTTTCTAATTAATTATTATTAATTATTAACTATTTAATAATTACTAAAAACTAATTTAAATTAAGAAAAATACTAAATGATGCAAGAAAAATCTGAAAAAATTACAGAAATTATTTTTATATACCAGAAGCCTGGGAAAATTATAAAAAATGGGAATTGCTTATTAATAAGTTGAAGAATAAGCCAATTGGCTTAAATAGAAGCTATCACTTCTATTAAGTTGGGCTTTTTGGGATTTTTCTTTTTCAAACCTGCTTATTAGATGATATTAAGCAATTTTAATGAAAGAAGTTTGGCTGAAACCAAGTGAATAAGCAATTTAAGTGCTTATTGCCTTGACAGTTGACTTTGGTCAAACTGTCAAGCCATAAGCTTCAAATAAGCTTCTTAATCAGAACCAATGGAAAAATTAGATGCAAAACACAAGTATGACAAGTAATTAGTAAAAGGGAACAAGGTTTGAACACAAAATAAGCCTTAATAAGCTAATAAGCACTTTTGATCTACACAGTGAACCAAACACCCTTGCAGTCAAGTGAAGGGGCAATTTGAGCTTATGAAATAAGCTCAAAAGCTCAAATCAAGGACTGAGGTATCAAGATTAGCTGAAGGGCTTATCAAAAAGCCAAAGCTCTTAGGGTGGGACCCACTATGGAGCTTTTGAGATGCTTATGAAATACCTGAGTATGCTGAGTATCAAATACAAACAAACAAATGGGACAAACTAGGGACTGCTTGCAGCCCTAGTAAACAAGCTTGAAAAAGCTAAATATGAAATGGGACCTTGAGTTGGCTTGCTAGGCTTCCTAACAAACCAAGGTTCACAAGCTGAAGCTCAGAAATGAGCTTATGATTGAGCTTGTGAAATGACTTAATTACACTGATTTGTCAGTGTAATGGGTTGCATTGATGAACATGGCAAGCAAGATAAGCAGATGTAATAAGCCACAAACAGAAAGTAATGAACATACACAACAACTCACCCAAGAGGGCTATTCAAGTCCACAAAAATTACAAGCTAAAGCTAATTAATGAGCAAGGTACAAACTTAGAAAATGGCTTGGTTTGGTCAGGGTCTGTGGTGCAGGGGAAGTTCTTCCCCTGCAGCTGACTTTGAAGGGCAAAAAGGGTCTCAAGAAAAAATCACAAAAATCCAATAAGTGTATGAATCAAGAGTTCTACTGGTAGACAATTCCCACAACAAATTTCAAAACCTAAAACAACCCATAAAAATCACAATAAATCAAGCAATTTTTGAGATTTCTGAGATGATGCACTTTTGACTTTTTGAAAAATTTGAGATTTTGACTTTTATGAAACTCAAATCACTTTTGTTGCTTGAATCTGTTATATTAAGCTATAAAATGACCAATTTAAGCTAAAACACAAACTTGTGAAGAGATTTGATGGGTTTTGGATCCAACAATCACCATAGTTAACTGTGGTGATGAGTTTTCTAATGATTTTGACTTTTGGTGTATTTGTGACTAATGAAATGGTTTCCCTGAGCTTGTATCAATCTCAGTGACTTGATGAGACCAAGACTTATAATAAAAAGAAACAAGAGCACCACAGATAAGCTTAAACCAAACACCCCTAACTAGAACTGATTTGAAGTTTTGTTAAGCAAAATGAGATTCAAACCTACAAGACCATTACCTACTGACTTATTATGTTCTAGTGAGTTATTATAAACCTAAAAACACAAGTTTAAACTGCAAATACTTGGATTCACTAAAAAGACTAAAATGACAGTTAAATAAATAAATTGAGCAACAAGCAAATCCAAAGAACAAATACCTAATTTAAAGTAACAGATAAACTAAGCAATACCAAATAAGCTTGAAAACACAGAAAAATAAGCTAATAAGCAATGCTACAGTGATTATGCTAAGATTGAATAAGTGGCTTACAAAGTATTTTCCTGTCAAACCAAATGAACCATGAACTGAGTAACACTCATAGTTGGTTTCCACAAACCATTAATACCCAAAGCAATCCAGAATCAACCAAGTTCCCAGCTTCTTCAACTTTTGACCATCTTTTCCATTTTATTTTGATTTTTCTTAATTTTTTTAGTATTTATTGAAACTGAGTTTAGGAAGTTTGCTCAAGCTTGTAAAGCTTCTAAAACTTTGTTTTCTGAGTTTACATGAGCTTATGAATAGCTTATACACACATTTGAACTTTAAATTAACACTTGAAATATTTGAATGGAACTTGAAAATTGAAACAGAGAATAAACTTAAAACCTTGCTTTCATTAATGTGAAACTGAGTACAAAGCTAAAAAATTACAATACTACATGCCTCTTAGGCTTTACATGAGCTTAATATATATACGAGCTAAAAACTAGGTACCCTAAGCTTCCACATGGCTTCCCTTTGAAAATTTGCACTCTCCTTGGTATCTCCATTGACCCTTGACCAAATCCTCATCGTCCAATTGAGTTTTGATGAATCCTAGCCTTGGATTGCATTTTCCCGCCAAAATGAGATGGTGCAAAACTGAGTGTTATGGTTAGGGTGTATTTATTGTGGTGGTGGGGGTTGGTGTGGGTTGGTGTTATCATTAATTGTGGGGGGCTATGGGTGAAAAAGGTGAAGAGGAGGGGGAACATGGAACCTGGTTTTGTAGGATACGGTTGGGAGGAAGAAGACAGGTCAAAGGGGTTTGACCCGCGTTGACTGTTTGACCTGCGTTTTTATTAAAAGGGCAATGGGCTTGGGTGGAGTTTGGGCCTAGGGATGGACTGGATCAGGGCTTTGGTTTTGGTTTGGATTTTGGATTTGGTTATAATAATAAGAAAGGGTCCGTTTGGTTATTAGTTATCACAAGGACCAATTTTGCAATTTTACCAAACTTTGAGGACTGAAAATGAAACTTCCCCAAATTGCTCATGAGGACCAATAATGCCAAGATTCCAAAGTCCAATAACCAATTTTGCATTTTTCCAATTTTCAAAATTCCCAGGGACCTATTTTGCCATTTTTGAAATCTCAGGGACCAAACATGTAATTTTGGAAAACTTATGACCCAAGTGTAATATTTTGTGATTTTTGACTTTCAAAACCTTGGGTTGACTTTTCCTTTCAAAATAAATGCATAAGGACTAATTTTGACAAGTTTTGAAACTTGGGAGACTGAAACTGCCAATATTGCAAACTTTGATCGTTTTTCATTTGTTTTTGCTCATTTTGTATTTAAAACACACAAAACACAATCCCTGGGATAATTTAAGTATTTTGATAACTTTTTGATTGTTTTTGTATGTTTTGGCAGCTTAAATACGACAAAAATGATGAGTGTTTGAGCACTCATCAATCCCCCACACTAAACTATTGCTATTCCCTAGCAATCTTTTTAGAAAACTTGATGGATTTGAAAACTCTTTACCAAAAGCCATCACTTCTGGAGTAGCCAGATGTATCGATTCAAGTAAGAACTATGGTCCACCTGATAACCATGTGATTTTTAGCAAACCACCAGCTTTCAACGGTTTTGATTAGTCTTTACCAAGAGCCGTTTGCTCCTGGACTAGCCAACTCTTGATGGACCTAGTCAATATCTTGGTGAGTTGATTACCAATTATGGATTTTCCACTGCCTTTACCACAAACTATAATCTTGCGGGCTAGCCAACTCATTCGCTTTATGGGATATGGCGAGTTGATTTACCATACAATTTTGGGCAAATTGCAAGCTGTCAACGGATTTGAGTTATCTTTACCAAGAGCCGTTTGCTCCTGGATTAGCCAATCCCTTTGTCGGTTAGACATGGCGGACTGATTACCAAATTTTTTTTGAAATAAAGTGAAAATATTTTGAAAATTTTGGCAAAAAACGGGGGTACTAGAAGATATATTCTGATAAAATTTGCTAGAATTTTCCCCCCACACTTAGAAATGAATATTGTCCTCAATATTGAAAGTCCCGGCTATTATGCCGACTCTTTGAACGGAAAAAGCTAATATTCGAATCTAACTGTGGAAACACCATATTTCACTTTATTTCTATATATATACCCTTTTTTTTTATTTTTTTATTTTTTTATATTTTTTTTTTAACTTATAAACATATGTACATTTTTCAAATAGCTGGGGGTTGGCCATTCCCCCACACTAGGTGGTAGAAAGTAGAAAGAATCAGAGATACGGGTGAAAACCCGTATTGTGCTATTGTTTTTGTTCATCGAGTCGCTAGCTTGACTCGATCCCCGAGTTCAATTGTCCTTGGGGAAAGTTTGGAGATCCGGGACAACCATGGATGGTATGTCCTCTCCAAAGTAATGCTTTAAACGATGTCCATTCACTTTGAAATTTGGACCGTCATTTTGAGATAATTCGACGGTGCCGTAAGGATAAACTTTTGCAATAGTGAATGGACCAGTCCAGTGGGTTTTTAGCTTTCCCGAGAAGATCTTGAGTCTAGAGTTGAAAAGAAGGACTCGATCACCAACGTTAAAAACGCGGTTCTTGATTTTGGAGTCATGAATCTTCTTTGTCTTTTCTTTATAGATCAAAGAGTTCTCGTAAGCTTGATCACGAAGTTCGTTTAATTCATTTAGTTGAACTTTTCTATGATCACCCGGAGTTTTGAGGTCAAAATTGGCATGCTTGAGAGCCCAATAGGCTTTGTGCTCAAGCTCGATCGGAAGATGGCACGTTTTCCCGTACACAAGTTTGTAAGGCGTACACCCAATGGGTGTTTCATAAGCCGTACGGAGAGCCCAAAGTGCATCATCTAATTTGTCCGACCACGATGCACGATTTTCGCCTACCATTCTTTCCAAGATTCTTTTAATGCCCCGATTGGAAGCTTCGACTTGTCCACTTGTTTGAGGGTGGTACGCAGTAGAAAGACGGTGAGTTACACCGTACTTTTGCATGACTTTTTCGAACTTGTCATTACAGAAGTGCGTACCACGATCACTAATAATACCACGTGGAGTTCCGAATCGGGCAAAAAGAGCTTTTAAAATTTCACGACTACTCGGGCATCATTTGTGGGTAAAGCTTTCGCTTCAACCCATTTTGACAAGTAGTCAACTGCCACGAGTATGTATTTGTTGCCATGAGAGGACGGAAATGGCCCCATAAAATCGATGCCCCAGATGTCAAAAATCTCACAAACTTGAATTGCATTCTGAGGCATTTCATTCTTTTGTGAAATATTCCCGTGACGTTGACAAGCGTCACAGGACTTGACCAATTCTTGGGCATCCTTGTAGATTGTGGGCCAATAAAAGCCGGAATCAAACACCTTTTTGGCGGTGTAGTTGGGATTGTGGTGCCCCCCGTGGGACCAGCATGGCAAGCCTTTAAAATTTCAGTAGCTTCCTGACCATACACACACCGCCGGATGACTTGATCCGCACAAATTTTGAATAGGTAGGGGTCGTCCCAGAAGTAATGTTTTACATCCTTGAAGAATTTATTTTTTTGTTGGGACGACATCTCTTTCACAACAAAGTTACCCGCAAGGTAGTTTGCAAAGTCGGCAAACCATGGGGTAATCGAGTCTCCACAAAATGAAACCGCATTGAGGGTTTCGAGAGGGAAGGTTTCGTTTATTTCCTTTTTCTCGAAAGCATCTTGGTGAGGGTTTTCAAGACGGGAGAGATGATCAGCAGCTAGGTTCTCGGCTCCTTTTTTATCACGAATTATGATATCAAATTCCTGTAGGAGGAGAACCCAATGGAGTAGTCATGGCTTTGCATCTTGTTTTGCAAAGAGGTACTTCAAAGCCGAGTGATCCGTATACACTATGCTTTTGGTCAGCATCAAGTATGGCCTGAATTTTTCAAAAGCATACACCACGACTAATAATTCTTTTTCGGTGGTGGTGTAATGACTTTGAGCCTCGGTCATAGTTTTGCTGGCATAGTGTATAGGCTGAAAATGTTTTGTTTTGCGTTGCCCCAAGACTGCCCCTATCGCATAATCACTAGCATCACACATGAGCTCGAAGGGCAAGTCCCAATCGGGGGCAACAAGAATCGGTGCCTCGGTAAGCTTTTTCTTTAATGTTTCAAAAGCTTCGATGCACTCGGGGGAGAAGATAAAAGGAGCATCATTTTCGAGGAGATGGGTCATAGGCCGGGCGATTTTAGAAAAATCTTGAATAAACCTACGGTAGAAACCGGCATGACCCAAAAAGCTCCTAACACCTTTTACGGTTGTGGGATGAGGCAATTTTGCAATGACGTCCACTTTGGCTCTGTCAACCTCAATCCCGTTCTTTGAAATTTTATGGCTGAGGACAATGCCCTCTTTGACCATAAAGTGACTCTTCTCCCAATTTAGACATAACTTTGTGTCTTCACAATGTTTTAGCATGTCGTCTAAATGGGAGAGGCATGATTGGAACGAATCCCCAATGACCGAAAAATCGTCCATAAAGACCTCCGTAGTTTTCCCGATCATGTCGGAAAATATGACCATCATACATCTTTGAAACGTGCTCGGAGCATTACATAAGCCAAATGGCATACGTTTATATGCAAAAGTTCCATAGGGGTACGTAAAAGTGGTCTTTTCCTGATCTTGCGGATCAATGGGAATATGAAAGTAACCCAAGAAACCATCGAGGAAGCAATAGTACACATTCCCCGCTCATCTCTCGAGCATCTGATCCATAAAGGGCAGAGGAAAATGATCTTTACAGGTGGCGTCATTCAACTTACGATAGTCAATGCAGACGCGCCAACCCGTAACCAAACGAGTTGGAATCAACTCATTCTCCTCATTTGTTACAACAATAATGCCACCCTTTTTTGGAACACAATGAATTGGGCTAACCCAAGGACTGTCCGAGATAGGGTAAATCAATCCGGCATCAAGAAGTTTTAAAACCTCTTGTTTGATTACCTCATGAATTTTTGGATTCACCCTTCTTTGTTGTTGGACTGCAGGTTTGAAGTCGTCCTCCATTAAAATCTTATGAGTACAAAATTCAGGGTCAATGCCCTTGATGTCGGAGAGTCGCTAAGCAATTGCTTGTTTATGTGACTTCAAAACTTTTATGAGAGCAGCCTTTTCCTCAACACTTAAGTCTTTAGCAATTATGACGGGCAATTTATCATCACCCTCCAGAAATGCATATTCAAGATGAGGCGGCAAGTCCTTAAGTTCAACCTTGGGAAAGTCATCAGTTTTCTCAACATTTTTGACTTCCTCCTTATGAAGTGTTTGTGGTAGAACAGGAAGAGGAGAGGGATCTTCGTTTAATAACTTCTCAAGCAGGAGAATATCCCTCTCAGGGTCAATCTCTTGGTTATCGATTCCATCGGGAATCAAATCACTTTTGAGAAAGGCCTCAATTTCTTCTAAGATGAAGTCACTTCCCTCAAACGGAGTGAGGGAAGGAGAAGAATTGGCAATGATGGGATGAGAAGATTGAGTGAGGTTTTCACTCGAAGAATCATCAATGAAACCTAAAATCTCTTGAGCATACTCCTCAGCAGCAACATCGATGACATCTATTTGGTTCACCGATTCACAGTCATAATTGGAGGAGTATCTCGAAGTTTGATTTAGGTTGAAGGTAATAGCTTCCGTTCCAACACGTAATGTGATCTCATGCTCAAATACATCGATAAGAGCGCGCCCAGTTCTAAGGAATCCCCTTCCAAGAATGAGAGGGACCCTAGAATCGGCATCAAAGTCAACAATCACAAAATCTGCCGGAAACTGGAACTTTCCCACTTTAACGAATACGTCCTCGGCAATGCCAAGAGGGCGAGAAATCGAACGATCAGCAAGCTCTAAAGTCATGCATGTGGGAGTGAGTTTGGGAAGAGAAAGTTTCTTTCACACAGAATATGGCATCAGGTTAATGCTAGCACCTAAATCAGCTAAGGCGAAGCATTCAACCATACCCGGGAAAGTACAAGGAATGAGAAATTTCTCGGGGTCTCCAAGCTTTTCAGGAAGCTTTTTCAAGAGAACTTGTGGAAAACTAGAAGGGGGGTTGAATAGTTTACCACTTTTTGGATTCTTATTTATCTTAAATATCTTTAAAAACATTTCCGTTTGCTTAAAGATATAAACACAATGTTATATGTTTGATTCTTTGAAAAGCTTTTCATGTGAATAACAATTCTAACTTTACTAGTTTCATACTTTGAAAAGCTTTGCTTGTGATGATCCTAACTTTACTTGTTTAGTTCTTTGAAAAGCTTTACTTTTGTTTGAAGATATAAACACATCTTTACTTGTTTAGTTCTTTGAAAAGCTTTATATGTAACTAGCTATTTTAACTAAAGAACAACACGTAGTAAGCAAAGATAAAGAAAGAAACGATCAAACCACAACACGATTGTTTATCGTGGTTCGGCTACAAGGACTCTTTTTCCTTGCCCTACATCCATGCCCCGAGTTTCCAACTCGAGAGTTATAAGCACTAATCAACAAGCTCCTTTCACCGGCGGAGAAAACCTTTACAACGTCGCTTACACTTTTACCGACAGAAAGCTAGATGTCGAGTTCTTTTACAAGGGTACAACCACTCCCGTTCGTCGCTTACACTTTTACCGACACTAAGCTAGATGTCGAGTTCTTTACCAAGGGTACAACCACTCCCGTTAGTTCTTTTACAAGGGTACAACAACTCCCGACACACTACGTATTTTGAGGCCTAAAATACTAACCACTTACTTCTATATACATGACACACATGAAGTATAAACTACCAAAGCTTATACATGATCAAGCTACTAAGACTTGCAACTTTAGAGTTGAAGCTTGTAACTTCTTGAATGATCTTGTGAAGTCCCTTGCTACATAAGAGAATCAGAAATCAAAAGGTTACTGAGTTAGTTGAGAGAGTATGTAAATATATGTCCTAAAAGGGTTACCCAAAACTAACAAATTGTTTGGTATTTATAGCAAACACTACTGTATGCTTGGCGGATCAGGCGGAACCCTCATTTGGGTTCCGCCCGTGTACCCCCAGGGTACCGCCGGGTCTGCAGTAGGTTTTTGCAATAACTCTTCAAACCAAACAAGGTCTTGTCTCATAATTCCTAGCAACCAAACAATGTCACATCACATTACACTAGTTAAACACCAAACTTGCAAGTCACTACAAAGTTAGTCAAACACACAAATGCATATTGACAAAACCTGCCATAAGTGTGATGAGACAATTCTATTTAAAGAAATAAATATGATATGACAAGACACTTTTTAATTTAAGAAATAAAAACAATGTTTAGTTTGAAAGGAAATGTGAACCTTAGTTAAACAAGACTTAAACACTTAAAGTGATGATTTACTCTTTAGCTAAAGTTCATACTTTGTCATTAACAAAACTTAGCAAAGATCGTAAAATATAAATAACGTTTTTAGGCGATATTTGTATTAACAATCTCCCCCTTTTTGTTGATGACAAAACATAAACTTTATTTAAAAGTAAGCCATAAGATTTAGTGTTAAGTCTTATAAAGTTAGTATTAAAACTTGTTTTTGCAAAGAGTTAGCGAAGCGGAAATATTAAAAGTAGAACAAGTTTAATATAAATTCTCCCCCTTTTTGTCGAAACAAAAAGTAGAGTAGTGAAGCAGAATAATGGCCATGCTCCCCCTTGGTTGATACTCCCCCTAAATAGAGTGCCAAGAGAGGAGACATGGATTTTGAACCTACAAAAGAAACGTTAGTTTCCGTACAAGATAAAGGTATTTCATGTCTAAAACACAACTTAGAGTTGTGAAACGGAATAATGCAATACTCATGCTCCCCCTTGAATATTACTCCCCTAAATGGAGTTTCAAGGAAGGAAAACATGGATAATGAACCTACAAAAAGAGAGGTTAGTTTCTAAAACACAAGATTTATGTATGGTACCATATAAAGGTGTAGTTCACTCATCATAACTAAATGGTCATTTAAACAATGCAAACCTTGTTGTAGAATTAATCTTCATTTAATGTAAAATTTTGACTCTTAGAGAGTCAAAGACACATAATTAAGATTACAACATCCTACTTTTTAAGAAACAAAGAAAAAAAAAAAAAAAAAAAATGAACTAAGAGTATAAAAAGCTACAAGGAAATCATCACTTTCCTTAATGAGAAACATTTTTCAAAAACAAGGGTAAGGTTGTTTTAGGATAAAAATGTTGGTTGGAGGGTTGTAGCGGGTTTTATTTTGAAGGGTGGGGAGGTGACTTGGTTTTGGTTTGTTGGTTAAAATGGGAGACATTTTCCAAGAGAAACGGTTTTGTTTCATTTTGGAGACTCTAAGGTTATGGTGGATGAGACAAGGATTGGAGACGGTCCAAAATGTGGTTTAGAATAAACCTCATTTCTTCGGTTAACTCGCGAAGTTTCGTTCGACACCTTTCACTAATGCGAGCGGTTTTTTCGCAATGTCCGCAATCATGGCAGGGAAAGTTTGGTGGAAGAGAGGTTTGATTTGTTGGTGGTGGATGGGTTGAACTTGAAGGAGCAAATGTGGATGGTTGTGAGGTGTATTTGCTTCCTTCATTTGTTGAATTTAATGCCGTATTGAATTCCATAACATGATTGATTTGAGAATCAACCATTCGTTTGAAGGCATTGAGGTGGTTTAAATGAGTGTTTATTTCCTCATTGATGTTTGGAGGTTTTTCCCACATGGATGCTTCTATTTTCTTATAAGAAGAAAGTAGAGACTCAAGATGTTGGGAAGGTTCTTGTGGTGATGGTTGTTGTTGTAGTGGTGGTTGTTGGTTTTGAACAAAATGGCGGAAACTTGGTTCGCCGATAGGATTGCCATGAAGGTCTTTGTAAATTGGATGAAGCACAAATGAATGTGAGTGGGTATGACCTTGATCATTTGGAAAAATGGATGGTCTAGCATAATGGTAAGCCAACCGTTCTACCGTAGATGGGTAATGGGGTTCATCATTAAGTTGCTCACTAGGTTGTTGTTGGGTTTCCATTTGAGCAATGGTATCAAAAAGTGAGAAGGATGGTGGTGTTGATGATAGATCATCAAAAGTTTCCAAATTGGATGTTGGTGATGTTGGTGGTGTATGGAAAAGTTCCATTGGTGTAGGTGTTGGTGATTGAGGTGAAGGAGTTTTTGATTTAAAAGTTTGTTAAGAAGATGGAGTTGACTCACTCAAAGGTTTAGTTGATGATGGGTTAATTGCTAGGTTTGAGTTGTGGTGGAGAAGGTGGTGGAGTAGCAAGATTAAGGAAATCTTGAATGGTGATCACATTGGTATTACAATGTGTTGAGGGTGTAGTTGAGGTAGTAAGATTTAGGTAATCTTGGATAGGTGAAGAAATGTTAAGCGAAGCATCACTTGAAGAAGATGAGCTTGACTTGACGGTTTTGTTAAAACAACAAGGTTTAACACTAATCCTATTGATTCTTGAAAGGGATTTTGATGACTCGGATGATGTGTTAGATTTGGTCATTTTCAAAGGTGTGGTTATGATGTTTTGAGAGAAGAAGTTTTGATGGTGATGGTGTGATTTGAATTGTTGCCAACTTTCAAATTTATAGGATGAAGAAGATGTTGAATAGAGTGTTTGGATTTAATATTCTACCATTCAAGGATTGAGGATTCAAATGATTTACAAAAATTTCATGAATTTGTCAAATCAATGCATGTTATTCCAATAGAATGAGGTGGAGTGAAAGACCAACCTAAGCACTCAATGCTTTGTGATCATGGGAAGTGGTTTGGTTGAAAATGTATCAAAGGCTTGAAGGATCCTTTAAAAGGGTTCCTTTGGTTAGTTATGTTTTGAATTTGAATTTTGGCGGGAAGTGTCTTCCTAATTGTTTTAGTGAGTGAGGTTTGTTCCAATATGGTTGTTGATGTAAATGAAAGATGTTTCTCACTTAGGATAATGATTTTGACACATTACAAGTTTTGGACTTAAGAAAAATGGAAAAATTTTCTGCAGGTGTCTGGCGGAACCCTCACAATACACAGACGGAACCCTGTTTTGGGATCCGCCTGGTCCGTTGGGCTAATTCTGGAAAACCCAGAAAATACACTGGCGGACCCCAATTTTGGGTACCGCCAGATCCGCCAGGGGTAAAAAATTAGGCAGTCCGCGTTTTTGACCCGCGAGACGATTTTCAAAATTTTCAAAAACTCCTAAAATCAAAAAGATAAGGTATTACTGGTTGGGAAATGCAAAAATTAGACATGTACACATACCAATCATGGGACTTTGACCTTGAGGTCGAGGATTTTACTATACTTAGTAAGAATTCCCATAAGCATAGAAAAGATGACAAACACCTTAAACATTGTCATTATGCATAAAATTTCATACAAACATAATCCAACAAACATAATAAACCATGAAAGTGAAAAACACATAATTCACATAGTTTTAACACAAAGACGATTCTAAAGCATTCTTATGCCAAACGCTCCTTAATCTTCTCACAACCGGTCTATCTTCTTTTTGAGCTTGTTTAGGTACCTTCCAAAACACTTGAACATTCCTTTGGTTTGCTTGAATTCTTCGGAAGCATTGTCAATGATGGGGAGAGCTTGAAGGTATTCTAAAGGAGGTAACTTAGAGTTGGGAAGTTTATCATCCTCGCTCATTTCGGATGATGATGATGGTGATGGTGTAGGTGATCGAGTACGTTTGCCCTTATTTTTGTAAACACGTTTATCACTTAGGGGAACTAAGGTGTGAGGAACAAGAAAATAGTCAAGACGTATTCCATCTTCGTTAGGAGAAATGGGTGAGATTGCTCTAAAGAGGCGGGTAAGAAACATGCCATAGGGAAGAGCGGTTGTTCCAACTAAGGATATGTCGGCCATTCTTTTTGCAAGGTAATAGGCTAAGTTGAAGGGTTGACCGGTGGAAATGCTATATAGCATGTAGCATAGGCATGCATTGATGTGATCTCTATTTCCTATGGTACTTATTACGTTAGCCCTAAGAATTTCTTCCCACTTCTTAAATTGTGGTTTAAGCTCATTGAGCTCCATACCAAAAGGATCCTTGTCTACAATGTTCCCCGAACGATTCACCCTAGTGGTAGAGGTTCTAACAAAGAGGTGTTCCTTAATGGTTTCTTTACTAGCAAGAGGTGTATCGTATGGATAAAAATGATCAATAGAATCAAGAGTTGAAATGGGCCACTTATCCGTGTAGAGACAAGTTCCCTCATTTGGTACACCAAGAATTATAGCTAAATCTTTTAAATCAATGTCATGTGATATTTGATTGGTTGTGAAGTTTAATGATATCCTACCACCAGCACATGAGGAAAGGTTTACGGTTGCATAAAATTCCAAAATGAACCTAGGACAAATTGGCTCATCTAAATCAAGGAGACAATCAAAGTTGATTGCGGCAAAGTTTTGGCGAATAGATGTTCCTTCTAGAAAGGATGGATCAATGGTTCTACCTTCGTGAACATAGCGTTTTTCTAATGCCTTAAAGGTTTCTACTTGAACCGAGTTGAGACCTTTGGTCATATGGTGTTTGGGCATGTATTTAAGGGTTTCTTTGTGATCGGATTTGTTTGCGGGAGGCATGTTGATTCCTAGAAAACATAAAATCGTATGTTAATGACTTTTAACAACGAGGATGTTCTAATATATTCTTATATGCAAGACAATGTGAAGACATGGTTATCTTGACTCATTTTGATTCCTAAATCGTTTTGTTATGCAAATTTTGTTGTGAAAACAAAAGATAACCAACACTCTCCTAATTAAATGTGTCTTCGATTGAATGTACCCAAAAATACATATTAGTTATGTATCCCCTTTAGCATTCAAGAGATAGTATGCAAGTGATGTTTAAATGATGTTTTTCATTTGTTTTAACAATGTGGTGATGAATCATGTTGCAATTAGAAAAATAATGCACTTGGTGTGTTTGGTAAATCAAAGTAACAATGAGAAGATACATTTCTTAACTAATGAAATATATAATTGATTAGCCACCAAGTTTTTCAAGAATCATGAAGTTTTATGCAAAAGCCCTAAGATTCTAGTTAATGATTGTAAGCAAGAATGTTAAAATTAGATTAAAAATGCAATTGTGATTAGAATACTTACAAAGTTAGTTGGATTGGAAGAGATTGGATTAGAAGCCCTAAAATTCGTGAGGATATGTGTTTTAGAGAGGGTGATGCTGTTTGAAAGTTTTTGTTAAGATTTAAGAGGGTGTTTGGTTTTGAAATAACAAATAATACATTCTGAGGTTTGGCAGACCAGGCGGAACCAAAAAATGGGTTCCGCCCGTATGGTCTGAAGGTACCGTGGATTCTGCAGGGAGAAACTAAAAAAAAATGATTTGTCTAGATTTTTATGGTTTTATCCTAACGTTCAAACCTTACGGTTTTAGGTCTTATGGGTCTTTGACTAAGCCTAGGAATTATGAATGCTTCACTTTCAAGAGATTTTGTTAACGTGTTGATGAAATAGTTAACATAGAAGACTTTCTTGGATAAGACGTTCCTCAATGAACAATCTTACCAAGGCGATGATGATGGATCACAAGTATGTCTATTAAGAACATAATGAATTGAATTGTCGCTGAAGTCGATGCTTCCTTTGTTGAAGGGATAACAACTTTGATGAGATGAATTCCGTTGTTGATGCGAATTTGCTTGTTCAAGCGGAGCTTGTTGATGTGTTTCTCCATCCGATACTAATTTGAGAATCTTACGTGTTTTGGAGAATCGTTGGGTAAGTAAGTATAAAAGTGCAAGTACCACTTGTGCTTTTCTTATCAACTTATTACCGACATAATTCCATTTGGCATACACTATGGTTTCTATTCCCGTTCTTTTGGGAGACCATAATCCTAGTTGTGTAGTACCTTATGATGTACCCAAATAGGCTCAATTAAAGAGTTGTTTTAGGATCTTCTTTAACACGATCACATAGACAAAAACTAAACATAATGTTGAATCTAATTGTTATGAGAACAAGTAGTCTTCCAAACATTTCTCTACGTTTAATTTTACCTACGGATTTACTAATCTCATTCTTGATAAGTCATCAATAACTTAACCATTGAGAACAAGAGAGCAAATAGGAATGTCTTTAAGTTAAAATCCTTTGCTTTTGTGGTTTGCTTTTATTATCAAAAAGTCTTTCAAATATTGACACTATACTCACTTGATTACTTTGAAATATCAACTTCGTTTCACTATTTGTTTTATTCTAAATTCCAAAAATTGTTTTTGTTGAATTTGTTTAGACACAACTAATAACCTATAAATCAAGTTTTATAACTTATGTCAATTTAACTTGATTTAATGTTTAACTCAAGGTGAGAAGATGTTGTTTTGTACTTTAACTCCATGCTTGTCTTGCCATCATTTGACTTTCGACTAAGTTATCATCTACCAAAGATGATATCATAGAAGGAGGAGATCACTCGTTAAATGTCATATTCAACGACTCCTCGACTCTTTAGGTTTTCTTACTTAAGACACTATGAACTCTATTTATTTTTAAAAAGTCCAAGAGGTACAACATCATTAGACTATGTGTCACATTTGATGTGTAAATCCTAGATGTTGAAAACTTATTTTCTTTCACACATCCTAATATATGCTAATGTGATTTATTTTACCTTGTGTGTTTTATGTGAGATTATAAAGGAGTGATTGAAGAAAGACACAATTAAAGACTCAAAGTATGGTGTTTGAGAAAATTGTTTAACAAAGGTTTGTTTTGAAAGCATCACAAAAGTGTTAGACATTTTAACACTTAGGATATTCTTAGTTAGCTCACTTGTAAGCAAGAGTTGAGTGAGACAAACTCAAGAGTTTTTCGTGTTTATCTCTTGATGTTTAAATAACCAAAACACCTTATATCTCCTTACTAGTACTAAAGACTAAATTCCTTGTTGCATAGAATCTAATCTTAGTTATTTACAAATAGCAGGTAGACACTCTAGAGTATTACAAATAACACATATTTGAGCACATAATGCTAGAGACAAGATATAACCAAAGTCAAGTTTAAGTAATGCGTACCTTTTAAATTGCATAGAGATGCTATCAAGTGGATAAACATTAAGCGTAAAAACTTGGTTTGACGACATGCTTTGAAACTCAATAACTCATGTATCCAAGAAGGTTAGACAATCATATAAAGGCATAGAGCATGATAATCTTAATTCTTTTATCATGAGTTTCTATTAGAGATAGAATTATCTCTAAATCTTTCTTCTAGGTTAGACAAATTTTACTTGCTTTGTTTTATTAGTTAATGGTGCTTTTGAGTTAAATCCTAATCCAGTTTTATCTTTAAACAACCTTTGACTCCCTAACAATCTTTCAAGAGATTTCGAGCTTTCATCAAATGTAACAAATAATTTTTCTTTTCTCATTTTGCATTTTAATCTCATGTTTGTAATCTAGACATAATTTACATTCTAGATTAATTTCAACATTACTCTTAATTCTAGACATTTTATCTTCCAATAAGATTTCCTTTTTAAAGATATTCTTAAGAGATTTTAAAGACTCATTCTTGAAGATAGCTTTTAGGTCCATGTTGCACAAATGTTTAGACTCATTTTCTACTTTAGAAAACTCTAGGATAAATTAATCAAAGCAAAATAGTTTGGTTTCAAAGTGTACCTTGCTTGATGTTTTATCTAGTATAGAATCACAAACCGGATGATTGACTTCATCTTCATCCGAGTTATTCCATGAATCGCAAGCAAGACAACTACGAGCTTGACACGAGTAATCACCTTTACTTACACCTTGCTTGTTGTATCAATAAGTTGACAATAAACTACCAGATCATTGTCTTCGTCAACTTCCATTACATTCCAAGATACGCAAGCAGGTTCAACAAAACACACGTACTCATCTTCACTTGTACCTTCATTTAAAACATTTAAACTAGTAGCACATGTATTAACTTCTACTAAGTGTCTATCAATTAGTTTTTCTAAAACTTCTAATTCATATGTAACATTAAATTGATCATCTTTGACTTGACATATTCCTTGATGAAAGTTTACCATATTTTTCAAACATCATTAGCCTTTTGACAAAAATACATTCTTTCATATTTGGTACTAAAGCTTTGTAAAGCATTGTTTTAGCTTTAGTATTTTTATCAAGTTTAAGATAGTTATCTTGGTTTTCAAAAACTTGTTTTCTTTGGTTTGAAATTACCAAAAGAAATAATATGCCAAAGATCTTGATCAATTGATTTTACATAGTTTTCAAAATTACTTTTCCATTCAAGTAAGTTTTCTTTTTCAAATAGCGGTTGGTTTTGAATAGGTTGCCCTTCTTTGAGATTTTCAAAATCCATGGATCGATCTAAGTTTTAAAATACATTCTATTTTAAAGATATTGAGTAACGTAGCTCCTGATGCCAATTGTGGAAAACTAGAAGGGGGGTTGAATAGTTTACCGCTTTTTGGATTCTTATTTATCTTAAATATCTTTAAAAACATTTCCGTTTGCTTAAAGATATAAACACAATGTTATATGTTTGATTCTTTGAAAAGCTTTTCATGTGAATAACAATTCTAACTTTACTAGTTTCATACTTTGAAAAGCTTTGCTTGTGATGATCCTAACTTTACTTGTTTAGTTCTTTGAAAAGCTTTACTTTTGTTTGAAGATATAAACACATCTTTACTTGTTTAGTTCTTTGAAAAGCTTTATATGTAACTAGCTATTTTAACTAAAGAACAACATGTAGTAAGCAAAGATAAAGAAAGAAACGATCAAACCACAACACGATTGTTTATCGTGGTTCGGCTGCAAGGACTCTTTTTCCTTGCCCTACATCTACGCCCCGAGTTTCCAACTCGAGAGTTATAAGCACTAATCAACAAGCTCCTTTCATCGGCGGAGAAAACCTTTACAACGTCGCTTACACTTTTACCGACAGAAAGCTAGATGTCGAGTTCTTTTACAAGGGTACAACCACTCCCGTTCGTCGCTTACACTTTTACCGACACTAAGCTAGATGTCGAGTTCTTTACCAAGGGTACAAACACTCCCGTTAGTTCTTTTACAAGGGTACAACAACTCCCGACACACTACGTATTTTGAGGCCTAAAATACTAACCACTTACTTCTATATACATGACACACATGAAGTATAAACTACCAAAGCTTATACATGATCAAGCTACTAAGACTTGCAACTTTAGAGTTGAAGCTTGTAACTTCTTGAATGATCTTGTGAAGTCCCTTGCTACATAAGAGAATCAGAAATCAAAAGGTTACTGAGTTAGTTGAGAGAGTATGTAAATATATGTCCTAAAAGGGTTACCCAAAACTAACAAATGGTTTGGTATTTATAGCAAACACTACTGCATGCTTGGCGGATCAGGCGGAACCCTCATTTGGGTTCCGCCCGTGTACCCCCAGGGTACCGCCGGGTCTGCAGTAGGTTTTTGCAATAACTCTTCAAACCAAACAAGGTCTTGTCTTATAACTCCTAGCAACCAAACAATGTCACATCACATTACACTAGTCAAACACCAAACTTGCAAGTCACTACAAAGTTAATCAAACACACAAATGCATATTGACAAAACTTGCCATAAGTGTGATGTGACAATTCTATTTAAAGAAATAAATATGATATGACAAGACACTTTCTAATTTAAGAAATAAAAACAATGATTAGTTTGAAAGGAAATGTGAACCTTAGTTAAACAAGACTTAAACACTTAAAGTGATGATTTACTCTTTAGCTAAAGTTCATACTTTGTCATTAACAAAACTTAGCAAAGATCGTAAAATATAAATAACATTTTTACGCGATATTTGTATTAACAGAACTGCTGACCAGTGCTCATTCAGAGGAGTTCTTGCCATCTCAAAGTGTTTTTCTTTATTACTCAACAGATTTTTGATTGTTGATGTAAACTTGGGCATCAAGAGAATAGCGTCCGCAAAGCTAATGTCAAAGTGCAAATCTTGGAAGATTTGGAAAAATTTATCCATTTGGTGATTAGCTTTTTCGCGGAGCTTTTGTTCATTGAGACGTGATGGATAAGGAATAGAAGTTTTGGACTTGTCCACTGGAGTTTCTGGTGGTTCAAAGACAACTCCAGGCTTACATCTGGTTTCAGGGATAACCTGAGGTTGGACGTGTGCTGTACTTCGTGGGCTAGGAGTTTGCACCTTGTCCTTTGTCACCTCAGGTTCACGTTCCACTACCTTTGGAGGAAAAGGAGAAGAGGTAGTAAGAATCGCGGGTTCATCATATGAAGCACCACTTTGTGTTGTGATCGCCTTAGCATCGCCCCTCGGGTTAGCGATCGTGTTGTTCGGTAAAGTAGTACCTGAGCCCGAGGGTCGATCATTTAAAGACTTCTTGATATCAGAAATCTGGCTGACCGGCAACTTGTTCAACTCATCTTGGGACTTCATGAATTGCTTTAACAACTCATCAGATAAAGGCCCGGTTAGAACAATGGCTTGATTTGGATTAGAAAGATTTTGAGCTCGATTGTTCGGATTGGGGCCTTGATTGAAATTTCCTTGGTTTTGATGACGGAAATTCCCTTGATTCTGGTGATTGTTTCCATGAAAGTTCCCGGGATTGAAATTACCCTGACCTTGGTTCCGGTTAAAGTTTCCTTGATTTTCGTGTTGGAAACCTTGATTTTGGAAACCTTGGTTTTGATTTTGGAAACTGTGACCATGATTGAAGTTACCTTGGTTTTGATAACCTTGGTTCACTCTATTTTGATTTTGGCCACGGTTTTGGACATTTTGGTTTTGAATAAAACCGGGAGGTCCAGGATAATGGTGAGGACGATAGTTCGGGTCCATAGGAGGGCGATATTGATTGCCTCCTTGATTTTGGGACCCGACAACAGCATGAGCTTCATATGGAGTACCATCAGTAGCTGTGCAATTGTAGTAGGCATGCGGCCCACCACAAGTCACACAGACTTCCACTTTTTTAACCTCAGCAGGGGGAGGATGTTGTGGAAATGAAACTTTCTTTGTTTGGGCGAGAACCAAAGCTTGGATCGCTTCAGTGAGCTTGTCAAGCTTAGCATCCGTGCCAGATTGACCCACAGAAGATGAAGTGGAAGGACCCGCATTAATTTGAGAAACAATCGGTTTGCTTCGTGTAGAGTGGACCTTGGACTTGTTTTCTATGATCTGTAAAGCTTCTTTTGTGGTTCTACTCAAGAAATTACCTCCCGCGGAGGCATTGAGAGAATCCTGATCAGCTTGGCTCACGCCATTATAGAAAGTATCGAGTTGCATCAACTCGGAGAAACCAGGTTGTGAGCAATAAGTGGAGAAATTGTGTTTACTTAGATTTCACTACTCCCTAGATATCTTTTACACATTAATTACTTTTTATAGTTGCGTGGATGACGGATTGTATTCCTTAATACCATTCATGGGGTGGCGTACTTAATTCTCCAATCCTATGAGTGCCTACTTTACTCCTATGATGAGCCGGCTAAGAAGCTCCTAACATGGGATCATTAGAATTTACTCATGCATTAAATACAACCAATAAAACCTAGTGCACGTCAGTTCATGTTTCCTAAGACGTTCAAACATGTTACCATTTGGAGATCTGCCAGCTTTCTTAAGCCTAACATCGAAATCATTCATCCAATACAACCATAAACAAGTAATCAACACATAATCAACATCTAGGTTTCATTAGATCTAAGCAAACACAAGATCGATCTAGCCTAGCATGGTGGAATTAAGACAAGAACAAGATATAGACAACCAACACATAGACATATTGATTGAATTAGAAGAACACTTATCTCAATTACACATGTAAGGGTTCAAGGGCTGAAAACCCTTGAAAAACCTGTAAAATTCGTAATAGGTTCGGCCTTAGGGTTTCTCTAAACTTCTCTCTTTTTAATGAATGAAAATTAGAAAACTATATATAGGAAATTGAGGCTGACGGCGTCAAGACCAAATAGGTGACGTCGTCATCTCGCCGCCAAAATACTTCTCGGACTGCCTTGATCTACATCTGACGCCGTCATGTGTTAGGGTCTTCCAGGCCGTCACGTGTTTTACTCTTGACGCTCTACTTGTGACTCCTTCATGTTTGTACTGGGCCATCATGCAATTTACTCTTGACGCCGTCAGGATGTTGCTCTTGACGCCGTCACCTACTGTTCCCAGCAAGGAAAATTAAGACTTTGGTGTTCTTTTATGCTCCAAAAACGTCCGAATTGCTTCCTTTTCCAGATTTCACTCCCAAAGTACCTAAAATCACAAAAGGAACGATTTAGGGCAATATTTGATCAAATAAATTCAATTCTGGGCTTAAATGACCCCTAAAAGTGGTTCAGTTTTCGCCTCATCATATACCCTTACACTTGAGATTTGCTTGTCCTCAAGCAAATGCGCTTTTATTCTAGTCAAAATACAAGTTAGGGGTCATTTAACACTAATATAAAAGTAATTACAACAAATAATCGTTCCACTAAAGACCAAAGACAAGCACGGAGGTCATATACTAGCACCTCACAAATAGTGTTTAGATACTCACATATCTCGGGTGTAATAAAGTATAAATTACAATATGGAAACGGAAGATATCTCTCACTACCTGTCATAGCAAAATAGATTACCATAGGCTTGGGAAAGGATCAAACCTCCACCACATGGCGTAAGCACCTAGGATAAACTATCAAAGAGGTCTTTTAAAGGGTTGTAACGTTAGGTGTAGGGATATGAAATACACGGTTTTGTTGGATATAGGCAGTCTTTACTGGTGGCGAGTTAACAATCTTGGTCAATTACATGTATAATATGGCGTTGCTAAGCCAAGACTAGACTCGACTTAAGCTAATAAATGAAAAATAACAAAAAACATAAAATGAACATAGAATAAAAAGGGATGGTAGTCCGTATGTTTTTTTCTCTTTTCTTTTTCTATATATATATATATATATATATATATATATATATATATATATTTTTGCATACACTCTTACCCTACCATCCAAAATAATATATCATAGGGAATGTAAATTCCCCTTACACTTGAATCTTTACATACTTTAAAATATCTAATCTAATGACTCGAATTAAGAAAATCAAAACACTTGGAGCACTTTTAAGATTAACGTACATATGGGGGTAATAAAATGATGTTCTTCCCCATTACTCCATAAAATAAGTACTTTACCCATGAGTCCCAAAACAATATGTACAAGGATATGACTCAACTTAGCAACCATGTAATCAATTAGATAGTTAACTTAGGGTTTAACAAATAACAATAATGAACTAAAAATGAGTGCATACACGGAAGGCTAAGGCGATTTGGGTGTACATTTAAGTGGGGTGTAACAAATTTTTTCCTTTAAGTAAAATGCTTAAGGTTAGAAACGAAAAGATAGGCTCGGAGGGGTGTACTAGGGGTTTCGTGTACTAAAAATGAGTGCAACGCTAAGGGTGTGGGAAAAATTAGTTGACTTAACTAGCCAAGTAATATGACTTAAATAGTCAAGTAATTATAATATGGGTTTAACACAAGGGTGATCCTAATGCCTCTTATCATGTAGTAAATCCTACTACACGAATGTAGTCTCACTAGCGGTCTCGGGATGCATCACTAACGCAAGTTCTAGAATCTAAATGCTACCGGTACACTCATAAGCACGAATAGTAAATGCTTTTCCTATCAAATCTAAAGGAGAACCTCACATATTTGGGTGGAAAATTTTTCTGAAAGTACGGTTATGTGCTAGTCATACAATCTCCTATCCATGAGACGCTTGCTATGGCCAAAATTTCACTCCTAAATGTTGTAAAAAATTTTAAATTTGGCGCTAAAATTACACTAACAAGTATTTCTCATAGTTTTATTACACATCTACCATTAAACAAACAAACTCAAGCGAAAGTGTATTTGTAAGGTATCATCATTTTACCCTCCCCTTACACTTAGGATGAACATTGTCCCCAATGTTCAAGTAAAGAATGTAAAAGTTAAATAAGTAAAACAAATGAAATCAAATACTCCCCTGATTCGCTCGGTATGGATAATAAGGTGGCCAGGTTAAATCTTACTCCAAGAAAATGAACAATCAAAGCTTCCCTTCCAGAATATAAATCATCTTCTTGTCATACATAACCTGTAAATCCTGAGAAAACAAACAAAGCAACCTCGCATAAAATCGGCGGCAATCTATAGAATTTACTAAATCCTAAAAAACAAAGTAAGATATAATGCTTGTGGAATGAAGTTTGCATATTTTCTGGAGATTATAAAACTTAATAATTCACAAAAACTTTAAAACTCCGTTAGAAAAACAAAACCGGTAAAATTTCCAGATTTTTATACGTGACGCCGTCAGAAGTGACCTGCAGAAATTCTTATGTTAAGTTTCCAGAGAATTTCTTAAAAAACTTGGTCCTACTTCCTGGAAAATCCTGCAAAACTTCATTATGACTCAATACAAGCATTTGACTCTAACAAATACGAATATACATGGCCATTTAATATTGTGGAGAATCATGATCGGTTTGTTTCTTAAAAACATATTTGGGGTTTCCCCTTACACTTATCTTTTGCAAAAATACTTTTAGGTGGAGTTAGGACTAGGCCAAAATAACAAAGTAAAGTATTTCCACTATTTAGTTTAGAAACATGATCTACCAACAATTAAAAAAAAAAAGCATGCATACGGAAGCAAATAACAATCAAACAAAATAAAATCACACAAAGCATGGGTTGCCTCCCAAGAAGTGCTTTTCTTTATTTACGAGTCTTGTAGCTAGACTCAAGGTCATGGGTTACTACGTGACCTCATCATTGGTTTCACTCTCTAGGTCTTCTTCTAAACCAGTTTTATATTCCGGACCTAGTTGCAAGCATTCTTTGTAGAAACCAAGCATCCTATTCTTCACATACTCTACTCCTCTACATCTATCCTCATCATTCCTATAATAAGCCGCTTGCTTGTGTTCCTTTTCTAAATTAGAGAGGAGGCGGTATTGCTCAATCTTGTAGGGCATTTGGTAGGCAACCTCATCATTCTCTTCCTTGAATCTAACTATCCCTAGAGTCGGATCATAACTCATCCTAGTGGCCTCAACAAATGGTTTTCCAAATATTATTTGGCTTAGGCAAGCATCTATCACCGGACGAGTGTCTTCTACTATCATAAAATCGATCTCATAAGTGAGATTGCCTATAATCACATGTAATCCCTTTACTCTTCCTACAAAATTACTTATCAAATTCCTATTGGGCATCATCCTAAAATCAAGTTGCTTCTTCATCACCCAATTGTAATAAGTCCTAGTCATGATGTTTACAGGAGATCTAAGATCGATGTAAGCTTTCCATATATGCATATGCCCGATATTGCATGGTATGTTAATGTTAGAGGGGTCTCCCATTTTGATAATGGGTGTGCCAAGGATATATGGTCTCTCGGGACTATCGAATAAATCCTTATGGTATTCCCGTTCTTCCTTGGTGGGCATCTTATCAAAGTATTTCTCAATAGTTTCTGCTTCCTCTAACTCCTTTTCCTTATTATCCTCAACTTCCCTACTTTCATCCCTAGTTTCGGTTTCTACTCCAACTTCATCCTTGTCACTTTCTTCTATCTCCTTATCTAATGGCTTAATGGTGACAACATTGACAAAGTGGACATGTTTATATGATGAGGGGTCCTTAATTTGGATTCTGTTATTGGTGTCCCTAGTGTCCTTCCTAGATGTAGTTAACGCTTGGTTGTTGAGGGCTTTCAACAAGTTGTCTATCTTGTTGGTCATCTCCGTTTGTTGTTGGTTGAATTCGGTTTCAAACCTAGCTATGCGAGCTTCTTGAGATGCCATGAACTTTGACATCAATCCTTCAAGATTGTTGGTACTACCATAGTTGTTAGAAGGATTGTTGTTGAAAGTACGGTTGGAGGGTGGACCGTTTGGTTGGTAACGATTAGGCGGATTGGAAGAATTGGGTTGATTTTGTTTCCACCTAAGGTTTGGGTGATTTTTCCAAGAGGGGTTGTATGAATCACCATAAGGGTTTGGCTCGTGCTTGAAAGTGTACCACTTATCTCCCGCTTCATCGGTACGCGTAGATGCATAGTCTGCAAAAGCTGTACCGGGGAGTTCCACACAATCACGAGTGTCATGGGGACCACTACATAATTCGCATGAAGAAGTGATTTTGTTCACTTGGCTTGAAGGCTTAGGAGCTTCGTAGGATTTCATGAGAAACTTGACTTGGTCCTCAAGTTCCATGATCCTACGGTCGGGAGTGCTAGAGTTATTCGAAGGCAAAGATATTGCCTTGACCGTTTTGTTCAAATCACGGGGATCATTCCAACTTTCGTTGTCATAGAGAGCAAGATCTTCTATGAGTTCCCATGATTGTTCCGCACTTAGATCACGTAGCTTACCACCGGCCGATTGGTCAATGGCTCGCCTCGTGGAGAGATCAATATGGTCATAAAAGATTTGGACTTGGAGCCAAAGATCTATGCCATGATGAGGGACTTTTTGGAGTAAGTCCTTGAAACGAGTCCATGCTTCATAAAGAGATTCATTTTGACATTGTTGGAACATCAAGATGTCATTTCTAATCTTAGTAGTTCTCCCCGGTGGGAAAAATTGAGCAAGGAAACGAGTGGTGAGATCATCCCATGTGGTGATGGATCCCGCAAGTAAACGCTCAAGCCATTGACTAGCTTGATCCCGTAGAGAGAATTGGAATAGGCGTAATCGGGTTGTCTGTCTAGTTTCAACATCTAGGTTTATGGAGTCTACGATTTTAAGGAAGTCCTTAAGATGTTGGTTTGGATCTTCGGAACGAAGTCCATGGAATGCACATCCGCTTTGCACCAACCGGATGGTGTCGGATCGCAAGGGGGTCACATTGGCTGTGGTGAGCTCAATGGTGTTTCGGTAGCCTTGGTGGCTAGGTCGGGAATACTCTCCTAAGGTTCGGGGCCTAAGAGGTTCTAGTGGTGGGTTTTGTTGTGGTGGGATGACGGGTTCAAAGATGTTCCCATCGTCCATGATGTCGGGTGGTGAAAAGTTACGAACAAAAACACAGAGAAATAAGATAGACTAAAGAAAACCTAAAAATAAAAATAAAAATAAAATCTTACTAGAAAGGAATCTAGCAAGTAGACCTAATAAAAAGAGATTCTAACCTAGACAATAACTATTCCCCGGGCTGCGGCGCCAAAAACTTGATGCGTGGGAATTGCAAAAGGCTTTACCTCTCGAGGGATCTCGAGAAGCTTACAACCCCCACCAGGAAGTGTACCTGATCGTTGTAGTATAGTATAGTGACAAGTACCGGGGGATTGATCGTTCAGCTAGGAATAGTGTCGCTAGGATTAGAAAACCTAAATACTAGTTCTAGAGATGATGGATGATTATTTTTTGTATTTTTATATTTTTTTAGAAAGCAAGTAAATATCTCGGGTTTGAAGGATTTGGGCGGAATTAGTTGCTAGTCAACTAACCCAATACTAAAGATGCAATCAAAATAAAATACTAGAAATGAAAATAAAACTAAATTAAACTAAGGTTGTGAGCAATAAGTGGAGAAATTGTGTTTACTTAGATTTCACTACTCCCTAAATATCTTTTACACGTTAATTACTTGTTATAGTTGCGTGGATGACGGATTGTATTCCTTAATACCATTCATGGGGTGGCGCACTTAATTCCCCAATCGTATGAGTGCCTACTTCACTCCTATGTCGAGCCGGCTAAGAAGCTCCTAACATGGGATCATTAGAATTTACTCATGCATTAAATACAACCAATAAAACCTAATGCACGTCAGTTCATGTTTCCTAAGACTTTCAAGCATGTTACCATTTGGTGATCTGCCAGTTTTCTTAAGCTTAACATCGAAATCATTCATCCAATACAACCATAAACAAGTAATCAACACATAATCAACATCTAGTTTTCATTAGATCTAAGCAAACACAAGACAGATCTAGCCTAGCATGGTGGAATTAAGACAAGAACAAGATATAGACAACCAACACATAGACATATTGATTGAATTAGAAGAACACTTATCTCAATTACACATGTAAGGGTTCAAGGGCTGAAAACCCTTGAAAAACCTGTAAAATTCGTAATAGGTTCGGCCTTAGGGTTTCTCCAAACTTCTCTCTTTTTAATGAATGAAAATTAGAAAACTATGTATAGGAAATTGAGGCTGACGGCATCAAGACCAAATAGGTGACGCCGTCATCTCGCCGCCAAAATACTTCTCGGACTGCCTTGATCTACATCTGACGCCGTCATGTGTTAGGGTCTTCCAGGCCGTCACGTGTTTTACTCTTGACGCTCTACTTGTGACGCCTTCATGTTTGTACTAGGCCGTCATGCAATTTACTCTTGACGCCGTCAGGATGTTGCTCTTGACGCCGTCACCTACTGTTCCCAGCAAGGAAAATTAAGACTTTGGTGTTTTCTTCACTTTTATGCTCCAAAAACGTCCGAATTGCTTCCTTTTCCATATTTCACTCCCAAAGTACCTAAAATCACAAAAGGAACGATTTAGGGCAATATTTGACCAAATAAATTTAATTCCGGGCTTAAATGACCCCCTAAAAGTGGTTCATTTTTCGCCTCATCAGTGTTAATGACTTTCTTTCTTTTTTTTTTTTTTTTTTTTTTTTTTTTTTTTTTTTTTTTTTTTTTTGTGTTTTGATTTAAAATTTACAAAAGTGATGGGTTTTTACAATGATCGAGGTGAGATAACACTAATCTTAAAAGACGTTGCAGAAACGCGCACACCTCCCCGGCAGTGGCGCCAAAAATTGATTGATGCTAAACTGTCAACTTATACTGACTAAGGAATGCTCAACAAAGTCAAAGAGCCTAGAGTCAATCTCTGGGTAATATAACGTATCACCAGGTCGTTAAATCCCGACAAGGTGTGAATTGTGACTGAGCGTGCTTTGTGATCGGGTGATTATTCACAGAAAAGGGTTGTTATGAGAATTATTTGGAAATGATTAACAGAAATAGCTTAGGAAAGCTATGTGATTGATTACTGGAACTTAGATTGAGAAGAAATTACTTAAAACCTAAAAACCGTACGTTTGCTGAAAACGCGAACAAACGTACGTGGAATAAAAAGTGAATGAGGTGATCTGAAAAGGCTACTGGTATGAAAATGGTATTTTTACAAACCTAATAATTAAAGAAAATTTTTGGAAATTTAAAATTAATTTTTACACTATTTTTATAATTATTATTAATTAAATACTAATTTCCTAATTACTTTTAATTAACTAAATTAACCTAAATTACAAATAAATATGAAATTAACTTGGAAAAATAAAAATTAAACTTAGAAAAATCTAAAATACTATAAAACTAATTTTAGCAATGAAAATATATTTTTCCTACTTTTTAATTAATTATTACTAATTATTAACTAAGTATTAATTTCTTTTTAATTATTTAAATTATTCTAAATTCTAATTAATTATTTAATTACACTAGAATACTAAAAATAAAATTTGGAAAAATAAAAAATAACTAAAAACTAATTTTAAATTTAATTTATATTTTTCTGATTTTCTAATTAATTATTATTAATTATTAACTATTTAATAATTACTAAAAACTAATTTAAATTAAGAAAAATACTAAATGATGCAAGAAAAATCTGAAAAAATTACAGAAATTATTTTTATATACCAGAAGCCTAGGAAAATTATAAAAATAGGAATTGCTTATTAATAAGTTGAAGAATAAGCGAATTGGCTTAAATAGAAGCTATCACTTCTATTAAGTTGGGCTTTTTGGGATTTTTCTTTTTCAAACCTGCTTATTAGATGATATTAAGCAATTTTAATGAAAGAAGTTTGGCTGAAACCAAGTGAATAAGCACTTTAAGTGGTTATTGCCTTGACAGTTGACTTTGGTCAAACTGTCAAGCCATAAGCTTCAAATAAGCTTCTTAATCAGAACCAATGGAAAAATTAGATGCAAAACACAAGTATGACAAGTAATTAGTAAAAGGGAACAAGGTTTGAACACAGAATAAGCCTTAATAAGCTAATAAGCACTTTTGATCCACACAGTGAACCAAACACCCTTGTAGTCAAGTGAAGGGGTAATTTGAGCTTATGAAATAAGCTCAAAAGCTCAAATCAAGGACTGAGGTATCAAGATTAGCTGAAGGGCTTATAAAAAAGCCAAAGCTCTTAGGGTGGGACCCACTATGGAGCTTTTGAGATGCTTATGAAATACTTGAGTATGCTGAGTATCAAATACAAATAAACAAATGGGACAAACTAGGGACTGCTTGCAGGCCTAGTAAACAAGCTTGAAAAAGCTAAATATGAAATGGGACCTTGAGTTGGCTTGCTAGGCTTCCTAACAAACCAAGGTTCACAAGCTGAAGCTCAGAAACGAGCTTATGATTGAGCTTGTGAAATGACTTAATCACACTGATTTGTCAGTGTAATGGGTTGCATTGATGGAACATGGGCAAGCAAGATAAGTAGATGTAATAAGCCACAAACAGAAAGTAATGAAAATACACAACAACTCACCCAAGAGGGCTATTCAAGTCCACAAAAATTACAAGCTAAAGCTAATTAATGAGCAAGGTACAAACTTAGAAAATGGCTTGGTTTGGTCAGGGTCTGTGGTGCAGGGGAGGTTCTTCCCCTGCAGCTGACTTTGAAGGGCAAAAAGGGTCTCAAGAAAAAATCACAAAAATCCAACAAGTGTATGAATCAAGAGTTCTACTGGTAGACAATTCCCACAACAAATTTCAAAACCTAAAACAACCCAAAAAGATCACAATAAATCTAGCAATTTTTTGAGATTTCTGAGATGATGCACTTTTGACTTTTTGGAAAATTTGAGATTTTGACTTTTATGAAACTCAAATCACTTTTGTTGCTTGAATCTGTTATATTAAGCTATAAAATGACCAATTTAAGCAAAAACACAAACTTGTGAAGAGATTTGATGGGTTTTGGATCCAACAATCACCACAGTTAACCGTGGTGATGAGTTTTCTAATGATTTTGACTTTTGGTGTATTTGTGACTAATGAAATGGTTTCCCTGAGCTTGTATCAACCTCAGTGACTTGATGAGACCAAGAGTTATAATAAAAAGCAACAAGAGCAAAACAGATAAGCTTAAACCAAACACCCCTAACTAGAACTGATTTGAAGTTTTGTTAAGTAAAATGAGATTCAAACCTACAAGACCATTACCTACTGACTTATTATGTTCTAGTGAGTTATTATAAACCTAAAAACACAAGTTTAAACTGCAAATACTTGGATTCACTAAAAAGACTAAAATGACAGTTAAATAAATAAATTGAGCAACAAGCAAATCCAAAGAACAACTACCTAATTTAAAGTAACAGATGAACTAAGCAATACCAAATAAGCTTGAAAACACAGAAAAATAAGCTAATAAGAAATGCTACAGTGATTATGCAAAGATTGAATAAGTGGCTTATAAAGTATTTTCCTGTCAACCCAAATGAACCACGAACTGAGTAACACTCCTATTGGTTTCCACAAACCACTAATACCCAAAGCAATCCATAATCAACTAAGTTCCCAGCTTCTTCAACTTTTGTCCATCTTTTTCATTTTGATTTTTCTTAATTTTTTTTAGTATTTATTGAAACTGAGTTTAGGAAGTTTGCACAAGCTTGTAAAGCTTCTAAAACTTTGTTTTCTGAGTTTACATGAGCTTATTAATAGCTTATGCATACATTTGAACTTTAAATTAACACTTGAAATATTTTAATGGAACTTGAAAATTGAAACAGAGAATAAACTTAAAACCTTGCTTTCATTAATGTGAAACTGAGTACAAAGAGAACTAAAACTTTACTTAAGCTAAAAAATTACAATACTACATGCCTCTTAGGCTTTACATGAGCTTAATATATATACGAGCTAAAAACTAGGTACCCTAAGCTTCCACATGGCTTCCCTTTGAAAATTTGCACTTTACTTGGTATCTCCATTGACCCTTGACCAAATCCTCATCGTCCAATTGAGTTTTGATGAATCCTAGCCTTGGATTGCATTTTCCTGCCAAAATGAGATGGTGCAAAACTGAGTGTTATGGTTGGGGTGTATTTATTGTGGTGGTGGGGGTTGGTGTGGGTTGGTGTTATCATTAATTGTGGGGGGCTATGGGTGAAAAAGGTGAAGAGGAGGGGGAACAAGGAACCTGGTTTTGTGGGATACGGTTAGGAGGAAGAAGATGGGTCAAAGGGGTTTGACCCGCATTGACTGTTTGACCTGTGTTTTTATTAAAAGGGCAATGAGCTTGGGTGGAGTTTGGGCCTAGGGGTGGAATGGATCAGGGCTTTGGTTTTGGTTTGGATTTTGGATTTGGTTATAATAATAAGAAAGGGTCCGTTTGGTTATTAGTTATCACAAGGACCAATTTTGCAATTTTACCAAACTTTGAGGACTGAAAATGAAACTTCCCCAAATTGCTCACGAGGACCAATAATGCCAAGATTCCAAAGTCCAATAACCAATTTTGCATTTTTCCAATTTTCAAAATTCCTAGGGACCTATTTTGCCATTTTTGAAATCTCAGGGACCAAACATGTAATTTTGGAAAACTTATGACCCAAGTGTAATATTTTGTGATTTTTGACTTTCAAAACCTTGGGTTGACTTTTCCTTTAAAAATAAATACATAGGGACTAATTTTGACAAGTTTTGAAACTTGGGGGACTGAAACTGCCAATATTGCAAACTTTGATCGTTTTTCATTTGTTTTTGCTCATTTTGCATTTAAAACACATAAAACACAATCCCTAGGATAATTTAAGTATTTTGATAACTTTTTGATTGTTTTGTATGTTTTGGCAGTTTAAATACGACAAAAATGATGAGTGTTTGAGCACTCATCAATCCCCCATACTAAACTATTGGTAGTCCCTAGCAATCTTTTTAGAAAACTTGATGGATTTGAAAACTCTTTACCAAAAGCCATCACTTCTGGAGTAGCCAGATGTATCGATTCAAGTAAGAACTATGGTCCACCTGATAACCATGTGATTTTTAGCAAACCACCAGCTTTCAACGGTTTTGATTAGTCTTTACCAAGAGCCGTTTGCTCCTGGACTAGCCAACTCTTGATGGACCTAGTCAACTTCTTGGTGAGTTGATTACCAATTATGGATTTTCCACTGCCTTTACCACAAGCCATAATCTTGCGAGCTAGCCAACTTATTCGCTTTATGGGATATGGCGAGTTGATTTACCATACAATTTTGGGCAAATTGCAAGCCGTCAACGGATTTGAGTTATCTTTACCAAGAGCCGTTTGCTCCTGGATTAGCCAATCCCTTTGTTGGTTAGACATGGCGGACTGATTACCACAAAAATTTTGAAATAAAGTGAAAAAATTTTTGAAAATTTTGGCCAAAAACGGGGGTACTAGAAGATATATTTTGATAAAATTCGCTAGAATTCCCCCCCCCCCCCCCCCCCACACTTAGAAATGAATATTGTCCTCAATATTGAAAGTCCCGGCTATTATGCCGACTCTTTGAACGGAAAAAGCTAATATACTAATCTAACTGTGGAAACACCATATTTCACTTTATTTCTATATATATACATTTTTTTTCTTTTTTTTTTAACTTATAAACATATATACATTTTTCAAACCGCGGGGGGTTGGCCATTCCCCCACACTAGGTGGTAGAAAGTAGAAAGAATCAGAGATACGGGTGAAAACCCGTATTGTGCTATTGTTTTTGTTCATCGAGTCGCTAGCTTGACTCGATCCCCGAATTCAATTGTCCTTGGGGAAAGTTTGGAGATCCGGGACAACCATGGATGGTATGTCCTCTCCAAAGTAATGCTTTAATGATTATGGAGTAGTCAATCTATGTTTGTTTGGGTGATTTTAGGAACATGATATGGTTTGATATTATAAATGTATGCTTGTGATCATATGATTCTTATACTTGATTTTGATATTATGAGATAATTGTTGGTTGTTTGATTCATCTCTGTAGTAAAAAAGGTCAAAATAATATACTACTTGGATGCATTTCATGATTATTATTTGTGATAATCGATATGAGCCTTGTGGAAATTGGTTAATAAAACAACTAAACAACCTCATCTTGTCATTGTTTAATGCTTAATCTAATGTCTAACGACCAGGTTAAGTGAAGTATATTTTTTCTATTGTTGTCCACAAATCATCCTTTATGCACTTACTTTGCGTAGAATTAAAGGTCGAAAGAAATTCTTTGCATCATGGGTAGATATACTCGTTATTATGATTGCCCGTCATATATTACTTGTATGAAATTGTTTCTGCGTACAAACCATTATATTTATCATTTCTGACCTCATATCGCTCAGCCTAAACAAATATTGCTTTATCATATTCTTACCAAAATTACCCATTTGGATTTATCGGTTTTACCAAGTCTTTTGATAGTGACAATCTTTAGCCTTTTATGCAAAATATTTGTTATCTAGAAATATGCCAATCCCTTGGGACGACCTGGTCTTACCAATTACTAGATTACATCGAGGGTCATACTTTATCCGTGTGTTAGTCAAAATTATCAGTTAAACTAGTCTATAAATTTAAAGGTTTATTAATACATCACACTTACAACTATTTTTTACTCTAAGACAGTCCTAGGTGAATTGCAACCCAAGGTGATTATTGTCGTATGGTCAGATAAGAGATAAATAATCACAGATTTTGTATTGGATGAATTAATCAAGTATGGTTGGTCAGACCTTCGACCGAGGTAAATATGGGATTAAACATGCCCACATGACACTAAATGTTTGACAATAGATGCCATGAGTCCCATAATGATCTAATAATTGTACTTGTAATATAATTGGAGTGAAGATCGTTATAAACTCATCTAGGATCAATAATAACAAAGATAACAATTTGCACGGTGGAATTAAGAAAAAAAAAATTGTTATTAACATGGTTTTACAAAACTATACACCCCAATTCTATTTGATCATGATATAACGTGTTACCTAACTATAACAAGGATCAAGGACACCTTGACCTTAGGGCATGAAAAATCTCTGGTAGGGAGATCGTGATGTTTTCCTAAGACATGATTAACACACATATAAATAATGTCTAGGGATCTCTTTATATATAGAGTCCATCTAGACTTACAAATGAAACCTAATTGTATTAGGAAACTAAATATTTCCTAATCTTTATCCTTTTAAGCAAAACTTCCAAAATCCCCCATCTTGTAGAATTCCAACATGTCGATCCTAGCCCTTTTGTTATTATCAAATCAATAATTCCCAACAATCTTCCCCTATTTGATGATGACAAAACTGTGACACCCCAAAAACCGAACCAGCGAAAGCCTACGAGTCTGGGGGTGTTACTCGATTGTTATCATAACAAAGGGTACAAAGGACGGTTTTATATAAACCATTTTAAAGTGAATTTCACAATTGAAAATATTCAATTTAGAACAATTAAAAATAGTGCGGAAGCTATAGTTCAAAAATAGATTTAAAACAGTCCCAAACGGTTTTAGGAGTCTTCTATGACCAAGCCATGCCCTTCACCAAGCTCCTCCAAGTAAAATATACAGCGGCAATATCTAACACCTGAGATAAACATGCTAAAGTCAACACAAAGGTTGAGTGAATCCATAGGTTTAAAGTAAAGTAGTTGATCACAATATTTCAAATTTTAAGATAAAGGGGCTACGTCGTTATACGCCCGAAAAATACCACGGGGCTACGTTGCTATACGCCCACTGCACTAAGATCATGAGACCAAGCATTAACCAACCAATCATAAGTCGACAATAACCGCGGAATTTCATAATATAATAAATGCCCCCTTCGCTAGGCACTGCCAAATACCTAGCCAACCTCAAATAAAGCACACACGTGTTGCCAATCTCAGGTCACGGACGGGATGGTCAATCCTATAGGCCTGTATACGCAATTTGCGCTCACTCGCAAGTGACTAATGGCTCATGATCTGAGGGACTTACTAATGGAAAAAATCATACTTAGTGCTCATCAAAAAGCGTACCAGAAAATATCAGTTTTCAGTTCATAAAACAGTTTTCAAATCATTGTGATCATAGTAAGAACAGAGCATGTGTGGAAAACTAGAAGGGGGGGGGGTTGAATAGTTTTACGTCTTTTTCGTTATATTTGTTTTGTAAAAGTTAGCTTCAAAAGTTTAGATGAAAATTTCAAAACTCTTTAATGCAAAAATATAGATACAAGTTTATTTACGATTTTGTATAAACACTACTTATGTATAATGTACAATTTCAAAACTCTTTAATGCGAAAATGTCGATACTAGTGTATTTACGATTTTGTATAAACACTAATTATGTTTAATGTTGGGAAAGAATTTATAATTTCATATATCATATATATAAGCATATATATATGTATAAGTGTTTTAATTTAAGTTTGTGCACTTGGTTTGTTTTTAAAAGATTAATGTTATGAATGAATTTTAGTTTGATCTTTATATGAAATCAATATGTGCACAACACAAGCAATGATAATTATGTACGGAATGCTAGTAAGTAAGTAATTAAAAAGTGAGAGATGGAAATATCAAACCGAGAGATAAAGGATTTATAGTGGTTCGGCTACAAGGACACCTTCCTTGCCCTACTCCACTCCCCGAGTCACCTACTCGAGAGTTTTTCTTCACTAGATCAAAAGCCTCCCTTATGGCGGAGAAAACCTTACACACCAAATAACACACCACAACTTTGTCACAACACAATCATAACTTCTACACGACTTCTTCACACCAATCTACGTCACACAAATTCTTCCTCACACCTTTCTACTTCACTCCTAGCTTCTTCACAACTTTCAACTTCGCTAACCCTTTTTCTTCACACCACTTGTTTCTTTACACCTTCACTACTAAGTCCTAACCACTGCTCCAAAATATTAACTACTTCACAACTTCAAGGTCTTCTTAGCTTCAAGGCTTCAACTTCTTTGTCTTCACAACTATCTCCACTTCAATATACTACCACTACTTATTTCTTCTATCACCAATCCTATTTACCACTACTTATCTCTTCTATCACCAATCCTATTCACCACTACTTCTTCACTTCTAGTGCTACTTCACACCTTCAATAACTCCAGATCCTATATCTAAATCTAACTAACCAATGTATACACTATATTCACCAAAGAATGGATGATATACAAGATGAAATGATCAAGCAACTTAGATAGCAAGGTGATACTAAGTTGTAATACTCCTAGTCATGATGAATAGAAGTATTCTTCTCTTTGCACTTGGATGAATGAGGCTTTGGATCACTTGGAAACAAAGGCTTATGAATTATATGATCAAAGAATTTTTAAGATTGAAATGGAGATTTGAATCAGAAAGTTTCTAGTGCAAAAAGGTGCGAAAAAATCCGGATTTGAGGTGGTATTTATAGGCAACAGAATCTGACAGAGGAGCGTGGCCGGTCCCCTTAAATCAAGGTCGGCCCCCTTAAAATTAAGGGGACCGCCCTTTATAATTAAGGGGCCGCCCAGCTGTAACAGCCATATTTTTTGTTTTTTAGTGGGGAAAGTTTATTTGGTGAAAAACTAACTGGTTTTGGTTAAAAATTTGAAATCATATATTTAGTATGCTTAAAACATTTTTCTTTATTACCAAAAGTGTTTTTCAAAAATATATAATAAGTTTATATATTAAAATAAACATTGTAATAATATCCCTTTGATCTTATAATGCATTAAACACTATGTTTATTCATACCTTAAGTGATTAGATGGTAAAAGTGAATATTTACTACTAAGTACTTGTTTACGTCATGATCTTTGGTTTGATGTGTTTTCGTTTTGTGATTATCAAAACATAGAGATATCGAAAGATATGAATAACGTTTTTAGTCATTTATTTATATCAACAGTCTCCCCCTTTTTGATGATTACAAAATCTAAACTTATTAAATCCAAAAATTAATTTTTAAACAAGTATTTAGTGAGTTTATATTCACTTCTCCCCCTTTTTGTAGAATCAAAAAGGTTTAAGCCAAGCTCCCCTCGTTTGAGGGCACCAAGGGTTCGAGTATTGGAATTCTTGCAAGAAAAATATTAGAAGCACAAGCATGCCACAAGCAAACACATATATCATAATACCAACAAATAATAAGCATGGCAAAAGATAATTAGAAACATATATTAAGTCATTCATTAATAGAAAATGATTATGTCAACCCATAATCAATGTTACAAAGGCCATAAATATAGAATACTAAACTAAGTAGAGCATCCTAATGTGCCAACAAGGAGTGTCACCAAACTTTCTTGAATCCCAAAATGGTTGAGGAGTTTTATTTGAAAATGAGAAACATAAGCATATAAAATGCTTGGTGGTTTAGTGGAGATAAACTTTTGGTTGCATAGATGTTGGTGAGTTTGGAGATTTGGAGCTTGTAGGTGGTGGATTTGAAGTTGGGTTTGTTGATTGAGGGTTTTGATGTTGTTCAAGTGATGGTGTTTGTTGAGATCTAGTAAGAAGATACTCAATCCAAGTGAAGTGCTCATTCAATGCAATGGTTTGTTGTTGAAGGAAGATGCAACAAGGACAATTGTTAACATGCTTCTCAATTTGGTTGATGTTGTGTGGTAATGATGGTGAGCTTGATTGGGGTGGATCCAAATTGCGTTGAGCAAGATGTAATGCTAAAAGAGCACTAAGCTCATGAGCCTCTTTTAGCTCCTCAACGAACTTCAAGTGTTCGGAGGAAGGTGATGGTGGTGGAACATGATAGTTGACTTGGGTGAAGGTTTGAACATGCAACATAGGAATGGCATGTGAAGTTGTAGGATGTGGTGGTGGTACTCTTGGTGGTGGAGTCATGGTTGAGCTTGGGTAGTCCTGAAAACATGAAATGGGTGGAAGAGGTTCTTCATGAGTGAGTGGTGTTTTTGTTGAATGAGCAACATGTGAAGTATTGATTGAGAGATTGGGATTGTTGTTTTGGGATTGAGCATGCTCATCATAAGAAGAAGCATTAATGAGGGCATGAGTGGATGATAGGTTGTGAGATGAGTCATTAGTGTAGGTTTGAGGTTTAGTTGTTGGTTGACTTGGAACATCATCACTTGAGTTATGACAAGAATCAAGTTTCCTCCTCCAAACGGGTTTGACGGAGATCCTTGCGGTTCTTGAAATCTTTGGTTTTTGGTAGTTGGGAGATGACATGTTTGGGTGTGATGGCATTAATGATGGGAAGAGGGTATTTATAGTGTATGAGAAATGTGGTTTAGGAAGGTAAATTTTGAGGGATAGTATGGGACAAAATATGTTTGTGAATTTTGGGAAGTATAGGGTAAAATGGGTTAAAAAGTGATAAAGAAAACAGTATCCCCGACCATCAGATGGCCGGTCCCCTTAATTAGGGGCCGGTCCCCTTAAAATTAAGGGGCCGCCTTATATAATTAAGGGGGCCGCCTATCTGGTGATTCCCAGAATGCCAGAAATGGGTTTTTGGCAGAAAATTTTCAAAAACGTTGTGTTTTTGGATTTGGATTCAAGTAAGTTCAACTCTTTGAGGCAATATAGGGCATACTATTCATGAATGTAGATAGTGATATAGAAATAATTAAATTAGACAATTAATTTCTAATAATCATGCTATCTACTAATTTATCAATTAAGATATGCAACTAAGGAAGCAATAAAGCAAATTAGTTAAATATGCAACTATATGAAGATGATAGCATGTAGGCTAGTGCAAACATATTGAGAGTTGCTTACAAGTAACAAGTAGGAAGATATGATTATATGGACTTCAAGACTTGTTACAAACAAGATTCATATGGGCAAACCTTGATTCTCATGAAACGATTTAATTAAATTGTGAATGTCATTTCCACAGAAGTGTATGACACATGTGAGATAATCAAATATGTTTTAAGCAAAACGTTTTTAGTTTTATTCAACAATGTTTTGAAATAAATTCAAGTGTGTATTACAGTAAAATAAATTGAGTTTTGTTTCATAACATGAGAGAAAAAAAATTTCAATCTTGATTTTGATTAAAATTAAGTTATGGTAGCTTATAGTTGAACATGTTGTTAAAAAGAATGATATAGATATTTGAAAGATTTTTATTCAAAGAGAGAAGTATTAAGCATGATATTTTGATATTGATAATCAAGAAATTGCAAGTGAATGATTTGAAATGAAAACTTATCATGCTCAAGAGAATCAATTAAGCCCATTGTCACATATAATCATCTCTAATGGCAACTAAAGATATGGAAGAGAGATGGTAGAAATTTATGATCTAAATGCAATGAGATAGAGATGGACAAAGTAAATCATCTATGAATACAAGATGGACATGTATATATATATATATATATATATATATATATATATATATATATATATATATATATATATATATATATATATATATATATATATATATATATACAAAGAGCATCATAATATTAAGTTACTAACAAGTCTTAATTATAATTCATCTATTAATGCAACTAGCAAGATCATATAGCTTAAATGGTAAGTATTCTACTATAGATCATAGAAGATCTTCAATATAAATGAAGACTATGAAAAATGATAATAGATTTAACAACAAGAGGGTTAATTATCCTAATATCATATATGCATATATTAATATTAATGATTTAAAAGCATGGCAACTTATAAATTAAATCATATTCATATACTAATCGAAGCCTACTTTAATATAATGTAATATTGGCAAGTTTTTGAAAAGAAAACTTACCTCAGGTTCAGCTTTTCTTTAAGAGTGGGCATGAGACAAATGGAAGACATCTTAAAAGTTTGCCAATCATCACAAGTTGTGAAGACTAAGAATAGTTGTGCTTTGGAGCCTTCGTATTGAAATAGTAACGGACACACCATAAAACCAATACTCCAAAAGTGAAGAACAATATGCCGAGACAATAAATGACCGCAACAACGTCATAGGCAAATCATGTGCAGAATGTGAAACATAGTGATAGGAACCAATAGTGGTGAAATGTAATATAGCAAGGTGAGCAATCCAAAACGTAAAAGTCTCTTCGTTCATTAATTACCTAAACATGATAAAGAGCTTGGTACCCAGATTCTCATGGGTCCGAGTTGGTTAGTTGAGAACATCCATCGCATTTAAATGCACATGATGAGGATGTCGTTGAGAAGAACAAGAATTCATCAATAGTTTGTTTTAATCAACAAACACTGACTTTCTTGACTAGAGTAATAAATAATGAGTGTAAATAATATTAGTTCTAAATTTCTCCACTAGGTTTAACAAATTTTATTTGTTTTGATACATTTGTTGAAGGATCATTTACGGTAAATCCTAAGCCGGTTTTATCATAAAATGACTTTTGAATGTTGAGTAAATATTTTAAAGATCTAGAGCTATTTTCAAATTTTGCTAATATTTTTGTTTTTTCATTTTCCATTTTAATTTCATGTTTAAAGTCTTGAAAATATTTACATTTAAGATCAATTTCAATATTGCTTTCAAGTCTAGACATTTTATCTTCTAAAATTATTTCCTTTTCAAAATTGTTTTCAATGAATATTGAAGATTTATTTTTAGTAATCATTTTTGAGTCAATGTTGCAAAAATGTTTGAAGTTGTTTTCCAATTTTGAAAATTCTAATATAAATTGATCATAGCAAAAATGTTTGGTTTCAGATTGTACCTTATTAGTAGTTGTATAATCTTCACATGTTATATGTTGATCAATTCCATCGTCCATGTCGCTCCATGTTTTATTTGTAGTTTCGTTTAGATCTAGAAGCATGTAGTCCTTGCCATCAATACTTGTATTCACATTTGTTTGAATATTCTCACAAGCCGTATTATCATCGTCTCCTTGGTACTTGTTACACCATGAGTTATTAACGCTCTTTCTTCGAATTTGGCTCATGTAATCTTCGTTATTGATACCTTCAATGATCACATTTGAACTAGTAGTACATGTGTTTATTTCAACTAAATATTTATCTATTAAATTTTCTAGAGTACCTATTTCTTGTGCAATATCAAGTTTATCATCTTTGGTTACACATTTCTCTTGGTGAAACTTTAAAAGACATTTCCAAATATCATTTTTTGTTTTACAAAGAAATAATTTTTCATATTCAACTCTTGGTAGAGTTTGGAAAATAAGTAATTTGGCTTTAGTATTTTTATCAATTTTGGTTTGAAGATTATTATTATTTTTTTTCAAAATCCATTTTGGTTGGTTTAAGATCACCAACTGAAATGATATGCCAAAGATCAAGATCTATTGATTTCACATAATTTTCAAATTTATTTTTCCATTCAAGAAAATGATCATTTTCAAATAATGGTGGTTTTTGCGTAAATTCCCCTTCTAGATATTTTTCGAATTCCATAGATCGTTACAAGTTTTAAAATACAATATATTTTAAAAGTCTTGCTAGACGTGGCTCTTGATACCAATTGTGGAAAACTAGAAGGGGGGGTTGAATAGTTTTACGTCTTTTTCGTTAGATTTGTTTTGTAAAAGTTAGCTTCAAAAGTTTAGATGAAAATTTCAAAACTCTTTAATGCAAAAATATAGATACAAGTTTATTTAAGATTTTGTATAAACACTACTTATGTATAATGTACAATTTCAAAACTCTTTAATGCGAAAATGTCGATACTAGTGTATTTACGATTTTGTATAAACACTACTTATGTTTAATGTTGGGAAAGAATTTATAATTTCATATATGATATATATAAGCATATATATATGTATAAGTGTTTTAATTTAAGTTTGTGTACTTGGTTTGTTTTTAAAAGATTAATGTTATGAATGAAGTTTAGTTTGATCTTTATGTGAAATCAATATGTGCACAACACAAGCAATGATAATTATGTATGGAATGCTAGTAAGTAAGTAATTAAAAAGTGAGAGATGGAAAGATCAAACCGAGAGACAAAGGATTCATAGTGGTTCGGCTACAAGGACACCTTCCTTGCCCTACTCCACTCCCCGAGTCACCTACTCGAGAGTTTTTCTTCACTAGATCAAAAGCCTCCCTTATGGCGGAGAAAACCTTACACACCAAATAACACACCACAACTTTGTCACAACACAATCACAACTTCTACACGACTTCTTCACACCAATCTACGTCACACCAATTCTTCCTCACACCTTTCTACTTCACGCCTAGCTTCTTCACAACTTTCTACTTCGCTAACCCTTTTTCTTCACGCCACTTGTTTCTTTACACCTTCACTACTAAGTCCTAACCACTACTCCAAAATATATACTACTTCACAACTTCTAGGCTTCAAGGTCTTCTTAGCTTCAAGGCTTTAACTTCTTTTTCTTCACAACTATCTCCACTTCAATATACTACCACTACTTATTTCTTCTATCACCAATCCTATTCACCACTACTTATCTCTTCTATCACCAATCCTATTCACCACTACTTCTTCACTTCTAGTGCTACTTCACACCTTCAATAACTCTAGATCCTATATCTAAATCTAACTAACCAATGTATACACTATATTCACCAAAGAATGGATGATATACAAGATGAAATGATCAAGCAACTTAGATAGCAAGATGATACTAAGTTGTAATACTCCTAGTCTTGATGAATAGAAGTATTCTTCTCTTTGCACTTGGATGAATGAGGCTTTGGATCACTTGGAAACAAAGGCTTATGAATTATATGATCAAAGGATTTTTAAGATTGAAATGGAGATTTGAATCAGAAAGTTTCTAGTGCAAAAAGGTGAGAAAAAATCCAGATTTGAGGTGGTATTTATAGGCAACTGAATCTGATAGAGGAGCGTGGCCGGTCCCCTTAAATCAAGGTCGCCCCCCTTAAAATTAAGGGGACCGCCCTTTATAATTAAGGGGGCCGCCCAGCTGTAACTGCCATATTTTTTGTTTTTTAGTAGGGAAAGTTTATTTGGTGAAAAACTAACTGATTTTGGTTAAAAATTTGAAATCATATATTTAGTATCATTAAAACATTTTTCTTTATTACCAAAAGTGTTTTTCAAAAATATATAATAAGTTTATATATTATAATAAACTTTGTAATTATATCCCTTTGATCTTATAATGCATTAAACACTATGTTTATTTATACCTTAAGTGATTAGATGGTGAAAGTGATTATTTACTACTAAATACTTGTTTACGTCATGATCTTTGGTTTGATGTGTTTTCGTTTTGTGATTATCAAAACATAGAGATATCGGAAGATATGAATAACGTTTTTAGTCATTTATTTATATCAACAACATGTATCTCACCCCAAGTAGTTTGCAAAGCAGTTAAAATAGATAAAAGTGGGGCTATGAACTTACTTGAGTATGCAGCAATGCAAGATATAACGACTAGCACCAACTAGTCAACACAATGGCATCAAATGTAGGAGAGCATAACGGCATCAAAATATAGTCAGTCCCACGACATCAAAATATAGTCACATGACATCAAGCAGTATAAGTACAACGAAACTGGATCGGCACAACCTAACGGGCAACACATATCATAAATAGTACTCAAGTAATATATATAAGTAATGTTCGTCGAATTCCCATGTTATTATGAAAATGTTTAGTTTTCAATGGCGATAAAAGAAGTAAATCTTTGAAATCTCGTGTGGATCTTAAGAAAATATTGTTTCAAGAATAAGACGAAGAAAGGCGGCGAAACGAAATCAAACACATAGAAAGAAATGACAAAGGAGAGTAAAACGCTCTCGTGAAGAAGTCGTAAAATGTATGACCAAAGAATAACTCATGCTAAAACAAATAGAAATTACAATGAAATAATAAACGGGAAGAGAAAATAATAAAAGAATAGAAGGCATAAGATAAAACAAACAAAAGAAAACAATGATAGATAGTTTCGGCGTTTACCTATTTTCCCCAAAATAGTTGATAAAATGTCAAATCGTATAAGTTTTGAAAGTGTTTTTAGAACATCGGTAAACGATTAAGTTTATAAAAGATTTGATGAAATTTTGGCATGATGTGCCCATTTATAGAACATTTCCGAGTCATTTAACTCTTTTGAAATAACCAATTATACTCAAATGTCACAAGTTATAATATACAATTGGACATATCATTTACGTTAATGTTAGTTGTTTAGATTTATCGACCATTTCGTATTATTCGTACCAAATGGTCCATATAGTCTAAATAACCACACCGCAAATCCAAGATGTCCAATTGTTGTCCACAACATATATAGGTATAATCACAAGATCAATCCAAGTCCAAGTGTTGCAATCAATCCCTTAACTATATTTATTTTTATTGTTTTATTGTTTCACAATCGTTATTCCATTTATATAAATTCCCAATCCGAAACTGCTATCGAGACAACAACGATATATACATAAACCGTGAAACAATAACAACGCTAAATAACATAGCCGTGACTCACCACGAGTAGCGGCTTGACTAAACAAGCCGATAAATCCCGAGTTTATTAAATATCGTTTACGTTTTATTTATAAAAAAACCATCGTCAACTCTTTATATTCTATAAAACCCTTTTAGTAAAACTTGTATAGTTCAAGAGATTTTTAAAACTATTTTTAGAACTTTAAGTCACATTTTAAAAACATTTTATCAAATCCTTTTTAAAATAGTTTCAAGATATATATTTATATAATACATTCTTATTTATAAAAACCCTTTTAATTATTTTTATAAAACTTTTATAAAATAGTTTTAACCTCGAAACCTCGCCGTGACTCGCCGTGAGCCACGGCTCGGTTCCGTATCGAGCCATAAGGCTCTCGGCTCACCCAATCCGAGACAACACAAACACAAACAACAACACAACCTCCAAAACCGAGTCTCAAACCCTCGGCCTAACCACAATCAAATCCAAACATAACCCAAATATAACTAATCCTAAACATAGTCCCACACAATCAACAACATCAATCACCTCACACCACACCACCACACGAGTCACGAGTCGACTCGGTGGTGGTGGTGAGTCCACTGCTGAGTACGCAAACAACCAAACGGACCTAAACAAACTCCAAGTCTAAGCATAACACCAAGAAACATTCAAAGAAGAAGGAAACATCATGAATATCACCATCGAGTCGACTGAGTTGACTCGGTGGTTCTTGATGCGTAGGGATTGCACCAGGCTTTACCTCTCGAGGGATCTCGAGAAGCTTACAACCCCCACCAGGCAGTGTACCTAATCGATGTAGTATAGTATAATGACAAGTACCCGGGGATTGATCGTTCAGCTAGGAATAGTGTCGCTAGGATTAGAAAACCTAAAGACTAGGTCTAGAGACGAGGGATGATTCTTTTGTATTTTTATATTTTTTAGAAAGCAAGTAAAAATCTCGAGTTTTAAGGAGTTTGGCGGAATTAGTTGCTAGTCAACTAACCCAATACTAAAGATGCAATCAAAATAAAATACAAGAAATGAAAATAAACTATATTAAACTAAAGTTGTGTGCAATATGTGGGAGAAATGTGTTTACTTAGATTTCACTACTCCCTAGATATCTTTTACACGTTAATTACTTGTTGTAGTTGTGTGGATGACGGATTGTATTCCTTAATACCATTCATGGGGTGGCGTACTTACTTCCCCAATCCTATGAGCGCCTACTTCACTCCTATGTCGAGCCGGCTAAGAAGCTCCTAACATGGGATCATTAGAATTTACTCATGCATTAAATACAACCAATAAAACCTAATACACATCGGTTCATGTTACCTAAGACGTTCAAGCATGTTACACAATGGAGATCTGCCAGTTTTCTTAAGCCTAACATTGAAATCATTCATCCAATACAACCATAAACAAGTAATCAACACATAATTAACATCTAGGTTTCATTAGATCCAATCAAACCCAAGATAAATCTAGCCTAGCATGTTGAAATCAAGACAAGTAAAAGATATAATCAACCAACACATAGACATATTGATTGAATTAAAGAGAAGACTTATCTCAATAGAACATGAAAGGATTCAAGGGGTGAAAACCCTTGAAAGTACTGTAAAATATGACCTAGGGTTTACAAAGTTCGGCCCTAGTTATCTCCACACAAGTTCCTCTCTAATGAACGAAAAATAGAAAACTATATATAGAGTTTAGTAGGTGACGGCGTTAAGAACAAATGTCTGACGCCGTCATCTCGCCTTCAAATAGTTCCTCGGACTGCCTAGATCTGGGTCTGACGCCGTAATGTAGTCTCCTTATGCAGGCCGTCACAAATTTAACTCTTGACGCCCTTGTTGTGACGCCGTCAGGTTTGCACTGGGTAGTCACTACTTTTACTCCTGACGCCATCAGGGTCTTCCTCTTGACGCCGTCAGGTACTGTTCTAAGCATGCAAAATTAAGTCTTTGGTGTTTTCTTCACTTTTATTCTCCAAAAACGTCCGAATTGCTTCCTTTTCTAGATTTCACTCCCAAAGTACCTAAAATCACAAAAGGAACGATTTAGGGTAATATTTGATCAATTAAATTCAATCCGGGCTTAAATGACCCCCTAAAAGTGGTTCATTTTTCACCTCATCATATACGCTTACACTTGAGATTTGTTTGTCCTCAAGCAAATGCACTTTTATTCTAGTCAAAATACAAGTTAGGGGTCATTTAACACTAATATAAAAGTAATTACAACAAATAATCGTTCCACTAAAGACCAAAGACAAGCACGGAGGTCATATACTAGCACCTCACAAATAGTGTTTAGATACTCACATCTCTCAGGTGTAATAAAGTAATATCACAATATGGAAACGGAAAATATCTCTCATTACATGTCATAGCAAAATAGATTACCATAGGCTTGGGAAAGGATCAAACCTCCACCACATGGCGTAAGCACCTAGGATAAACTATCAAAGAGGTCTTTTTAAAGGGTTGTAACGTTAGGTGTAGAGATATGGAATAGACGGTTTTGTTGGATATAGGCAGTCTTTACTGGTGGCGAGTTAACAATCTTGGTTAATTACATGTACAATATGGCGTTGCTAATCCAAGACTAGACTCGACTTAAGCTAATAAATGAAAAATAACAAAAACATAAAATGAACATAGAATGAAAAGGGATGGTAGTCCGTATGTTTTTTCACTTTTTCTTTTTCTATATTTTTTTTTCTTTTTCTTGATTTTTCAATTTTTTTTTATTTTTTTTTTTTTTATTTTTTTTGTTTTTTTTGTTTTTTTGTTTTTTTTTGAATTACACTCTTACCCTACCATCCAAAATAATACATCATAGGGAATGAACATTCCCCTTACACTTGAACTTTTACATACTTTACAATAAACTAATCTAATGACTCGAATTAAGATAATCAAAACACTTGGAGTACTTTTAAGATTAACGCACATACGGGGGTAATAAATATATGTTCTTCCCTATTACTCCATAAAATAAGTACTTTACCCATGAGTCCCAATCGTCCAAAAACAATATGTACAAGGATATGACTCGACTTCGCAACCATGTAATCAATTAGATAATTAACTTAGGGTTTAACAAATAACAATAATGCACTAAAAATGAGTGCATACACGGAAGGCTAAGGCGATTTGGTTGTACATTTAAGTGGGGTGTAACAAATTCTTCCTTTAAGTAAGATGCTTAAAGTTAGAAACGAAAAGATAGGCTCGGAGGGGTGTACTAGGGGTTTCGTGTACTAAAAATGAGTACAATGCTAAGGTGTGGGAAAAATTAATTGACTTAACTAGCCACATAATTTGACTTAAATGGTCAAGTAATTATGATACGGGTTTAACATAACGGTGATCCTAATGCCTCTTATCATGTAGTAAATCCTACTAGACGAATGTAGTCTCACTAGCGGTCTCGAGATGCATCACTAACGCAAGTTCTAGAATCTAAATGCTACCGGTACACTCATAAGCACTAATAGTAAATGCTTTTCCTATCAAATCTAAAGGCGAACCTCACATATTTGGGTGTAAAATTTTTCTGAATGGTACGGTTTTGTGCTAGTCATACAATCTCCTATCCATGAGATGCTTGCTATGGCTAAAGTTTCACTCCTAAATGTTGTAAAAAATTTAAATTTGGCGCTAAAATTATACACTAACCAGTATTTCTCATAGTTTTATTACACATCTACTATTAAACAAACAAACTCAAGCGAAAGTGTATTTGTAAGGTATCATCATTTTACCCTCCCCTTACACTTAGGATGAACATTGTCCCCAATGTTCAAGTAAAAAATGTAAAAGTGAAATAAGTAAAATGAATGAAATCAAATACTCCCCTGATTCGCTCGGTATGGATAATAAGGTGGCCAGGTTAAATCTTCCTCCAAGAAAATGAACAATCAAAGCTTCCCTTCCAGAAAAATAATCATCTTCTTGTCATACATAACCTGTAAAACCTGAGAAAACAGACAAGGCAACCTCGCATAAAATCAGCGGCAATCTACATATGCTAATTAAAACCTAGAAAACAAAATAAGATATAATGCTTGTGGAATGATGCTCGTGGAATGATGTGTAGAGATTGCACCAGGCTTTACCTCTCGAGGGATCTCAAGAAGCTTACAACCCCCACCAGGCAGTGTACCTGATCGATGTAGTATTGTATAATGACAAGTACCAGGGGATTGATCGTTCAGCTAGGAATAGTGTCGCTAGGATTAGAAAACCTAAAGACTAGGTCTAGAGATGAGGGATGATTCTTTTTGTATTTTTATATTTTTTAGAAAGCAAGTAAAAATCTCGGGTTTTAAGGAGTTTGGCGGAATTAGTTGCTAGTCAACTAACCCAATACTAAAGATGCAATCAAAATAAAATACTAGAAATGAAAATAAACTATATTAAACTAAAATTGTGAGCAATATGTGGGAGAAATGTGTTTACTTAGATTTCACTACTCCCTAGATATCTTTTACACGTTAATTACTTGTTATAGTTGCGTGGATGACGGATTGTATTCCTTAATACCATTCATGGGGTGGCGTACTTACTTCCCCAATCCTATGAGCGCCTACTTCACTCCTATGTCGAGCCGGCTATGAAGCTCCTAACATGGGATCATTAGAATTTACTCATGCATTAAATACAACCAATAAAACCTAGTACACATCGGTTCATGTTTCCTAAGATGTTCAAGCATGTTACACAATGGAGATCTGCCAGTTTTCTTAAGCCTAACATTGAAATCATTCATCCAATACAACCATAAACAAGTAATCAACACATAATTAACATCTAGGTTTCATTAGATCCAAGCAAACACAAGATAAATCTAGCCTAGTATGTTGAAATCAAGACAAGTAAAAGATATAATCAACCAACACATAGACATATTGATTGAATTAAAGAGAAGACTTATCTCAATAGAACATGAAAGGATTCAAGGGGTGAAAACCCTTGAAAGTACTGTAAAATATGACCTAGGGTTTACAAAGTTCGGCCCTAGTTATCTCCACACAAGTTCCTCTCTAATGAACGAAAAATAGAAAACTATATATAGAGTTTAGTAGGTGACGGCGTCAAGAACAAATGTCTGACGCCGTCATCTCGCCTCCAAATAGTTCCTCGGACTGCCTAGATCTGGGTCTGATGCCGTCATGTAGTCTCCTTATGCAGGCCGTCACAAATTTAACTCTTGACGCCCTTGTTGTGACGCCGTCAGGTTTGCACTGGGTCGTCACCACTTTTACTCCTGACGCCGTCAGGGTCTTCCTCTTGACGCCGTCAGGTACTGTTCTCAGCATGGAAAATTAAGTCTTTGGCGTTTTCTTCACTTTTATGCTCCAAAAATGTCCGAATTGCTTCCTTTTCCAGATTTCATTCCCAAAGTACCTAAAATCACAAAAGGAACGATTTAGGGTAATATTTGATCAATTAAATTCAATTCCGGGCTTAAATGACCCGCTAAAAGTGGTTCATTTTTTGCCTCATCAGTTCTTCTGAGTTAGCTGAGTCGTGACAGAAAAACAAATCCACACGGTTTGGGTTCAAAAAATTTAGTAAAAGATTTTTATTAAAGAAAAATATTAAAATTTAGTTTGATTAAAGTTTTATGAAATTAGGGTTTTGAAAAGTTTAATAAAACGAGGAAGGGGGGCGCGTGAGGGCTATACCAGCGGAGAAAAGTGGTGGAGTAGCAGCGGCGGTGGTGGTGTACGAACTGTGGCGGCGGTGGTGGCGCGTGAGGGTGCTACGAAGGGAGCTAGAAGCTCACAAGCTCCAGAAATGGTTTAAATATGCAGATATATTGATTTGGGTGATAGAAGGTCTCGCCAGAAAAATTATTCCGGTGACCGTCGCCGGAATCTGCTGCTGCTCCGGTAGGGGTGGAGGCCGGAATCTTCAAGAGAGAGAGAGAGAGAGAGAGAGAGAGAGAGAGAGAGAATTGTGAGTGTCTATGTGTGTTTGTTTTGGTATTAAATGAGAAAATTTTTATTAAAGGAGGGTATATATAGTAAGTAAAGTCCAGGGTAGGTTTGTAATAAATGAAGGTGTAGGGTGTCAAAGTGTAATTATCACGAGGACCATAACTGCCAATGTAGCTTAACTTTTCATGAAATTGCTTCGGGGTCCAAACGACATAGCAAACGAACTCAAAAAATTACGAAACTCGCGCCATTGTTCACAAAATCGTTTTTCCGATAAAATCAAGTATAAACTTCAAAGTTTTTATTTTTATTTTTTATTTATTTTTTTTCTCAAACTCAATATAATTCAAATAAAGTTGGCAAATGAAATACGATTCAAGTTTTCTAGGTTGTGCCGGCTCGATAAAGGAATAACGCTCACGTTAAATAAGATATACACAGTTTTTCAAACCCAAACAAGTTCAAAGAAGTTCAAAAGTTAAGGAAAATCAAATTTACGGGTTTTGGATCGTAAAATAACTTTAGGAAAAGTACCGGCGGTTAAAAAACAAACAACTTGAGCACTTGAACATCCTATACATCTTCAAAGATGATCTAATAATCTTCCCCTCAACTTAAGATCTAGATGAACTTGTTTCCTTTGTAACATCTTCCCCTTTTTTTCATTATCCATTAGGGGACAGTGAACACATGCAACTTTGATCTTTGCAACTACAAACCATATATTATACTTCTAATCCAAGCTTTCCAATGTCATAAATTACCCTCCATGATGCATAATAAGAATAATAAATTCAAGGTAGTAGAAACTTAAGATAGCAGTAGTAATAATGACTTGGCAGTAGTAAAAACCTTCCCCTCAAATTGTGAAACAGTTTATCATATTCTTCCTCTGAAACCAATATGTTAACCATTGAAGTAACCATAAGAACTGTACGAATAACTAACTAGCAGTAGTAATGAATACCATGTAGTACCATCCATGAATGAGCAGCACTGAAAATGACTAACAATAGTAATCGATACCAAGCAGTAGTAACAATGAAGAACAACCTTAAAATGGTTGAGCTGTAGAAACCATGTATGAAACAATAGTAACTTCCAATCATCATTAACATGGTACCTAATTTAATCAAACATCCTACATCGTTAAAGAACCATCAAACATCCGAGTGAGTTGTAACTGTGAGTGTGAGAGAGAAAGAGAGGATTATGGAAATGTGTGAAGTGTGTTTGATAAGTTTGTATATAATACATATATATATATATATATATATATATATATATATATATATATATATATATATATATATATATATATATATATATATATATATATATATATATATATATATATATATATATATTACTGTGGAAGTTTAAAAGTGAAGTGTGTTTGATACTCTTGGTAGGGGTGCTCACGGGGCGGTTCGGTTAGTTGGAAGATTTTAACTATCCATCGCGGGGCGGGTAATTTTTTTATATTATATATGGTTCGTTTTGGTTAACCACGAATATCTAAAAGTAAAAACCGAAACCGAATGCTTGGTTTGTCAGTTTCTCGGGTTTTTTGAACACCCCTAATGCTTGGTATGGGGTTATAGGGGGTGAAGAATGGGAAAGGTAGCGAAAAAATATGCTTGGCCAAGCATAATGCAATGACCCATTACCAAATAAATTGGGGGGATTGATCTTCTTTACATTTCCCTTTCCCGACCATTAGCTTACACTTTCCCTTTCCCAAGTTTGAACCAAGCCCACCTAGCCTTTAGTGTATTTTGTATTTAAAAAGTCGCCCATGTAAATTAGCCATTATCACCGGTCATGCATGGTTTCCATTACACTATAAGCGACTACAACCCAATGCACATGACCTATGACCCATGTTAATTACCTATTATATTGTCGATCACCATGAATGTATTGGTTGATAACATGACACTATAAGCCACTACAACCCAATACAGATGACCCATTACCCATGTTAATTACCAATTGTCAACAGTCATGGATGTGTCGTATCATGAAACTCTAAGCAACTATCCACCCAATGCATATGACCCATATAATCGATGTCAAATACCCATTAATTAATGAATGTGACCAGTGATAACCTAATGCACATGACCCATGACCCATGTGAATTAGCCATTATCACTGGTAATGCATGGTTTCCATTACACTAAAAGCCACTATAACCCAATGCACATGACCCATGACCCATGTTAATTACCAATTGTCAACAGTCATGGATGTGTCGTAACATGACACTCTAAGCAACTATTCACCTAATGCATATGATCCATATGATCGATGTCAAATACCCATTAATTAATGAATGTGACTAGTGATAACCTAATGCACATGACCCATGACCCATGTGAATTAGCCATTATCACCGGTAATGCATGGTTTCCATTACACTAAAAGCCACTCTAACCCAATGCACATGACCCATGACCCATGCATGTTAATTACCAATTGTCAACAGTCATGGATGTGTCGTAACATGACACTCTAAGCAGCTATCCACCCAATGCATATGACCTATATGATCGATGTCAAATACCCATTAATTAATGAATGTGACTAGTGATAACCTAATATACATAACCCATGACCCATGTGAATTAGCCATTATCACTGGTCATGCATGGGTTGCACCGGCTTGGTAGGTGTATACCATTTGTCACAAACACTTAGAAGCAAGTATCCAGGGACCTTCCCGATCATATGTTATCCGGGATCGAGAAAGTTTGAACTTGGATTGAGCTTGACTCGAAAAGCTCGATTTATCTGTAAAGATGTGTTTTATTACAAAAATTAAATTTGAAATATAACCTAAGAATTGAATTTGGTTCGACTTCAGCTCGAAAAGCTTGATACATTCATAAATAAGTATTTACACTGTCACAACTCACAATTTCAGGTCATTTTCCCAAACTTCGAATTTTTACTATTCATAAATCACTATTCATCAAAAACACTATTCATCATTTTACTATTCATCATTTTTGAGGTCAATTTGATATTCTAAGAAACATTTGGGAAAATTCACTATTCACTAAACACTATTCATTTCCGGAAAAGTTTTCATTATTCACTTTCATTATTCAGTTCATCGTAAATTTAGTTTACCGGTATTCAAATTCGCGTAACCGGATTGGTTTAGGTGCGAATTCATTTCATTAGTACTAAGGACACTGCATACGGACTAGATACAGTCTGCATATCATCAAGACAACATTTTCATGTTATACCACTCTTAGGATTTTCAAATTTATATATTTGATACATTTAACGTTTTTACGTATAAGTATTTATAATAAACGTTAACACCCGGTTTATACACGACTAATATATCTAAATATTCCCACAATGGTCCCGACATATTTTTATCATTTTTATAACTTTATTTTGTCCCGGTTAACTTTGTTAAAATTTATTTCTATTAAACCCGGTACCCGATTTTTACTAATAACTCAAAATCTACACATAACTACACTCAAAATTTTAATTAAATCACAAGTATCCCTACCCCCTCCTTGCTCACCCTAACCGGCCACATGAACACCCCTTAACCTCATGCATTAACTTCCTATTACTATACTAATAAACCTCTAAAACTAATACCTAAACTAAAACCAAAAATCATTCATACACTTTTAGATAAGAAAGAAAACTATCTCATCTCTTTCTCTCTTCTACCTCACGACCCAACACCAAAATACATGATCAAGTGGAGTTTTTCAAAAGTTTAAAGCATCAAAGTTGTTCCTTTTGTTGGTCTAATGAAGATTCTTGCATCATATACACAAGTAATCCAAGGTTTCTAATCATCTCATCACCTAGAATTTCAAAGTGAGTATTCAAAATTATTTTCATGTTTTCATCTAATTAACACATGTATCTTATAGTATTCAAGCTTAATTTCATGCTCATACTAGTTATACCACTTTATTTTTGCATACTTTTTGAACATACAAACCCTAGATTGTGACTTAGATGTTCCTTTGTTAAATTAACTTGATTACTAGTCACTAGGAACCCATGGCACCCTAAGAAGGTGTATGGTAGGATTAGTATAGTTTTGTGAAGTTTGCAAGAGTTTTGGTTGTTGTAGAAACTAGTTTTGAACCTTGGAAATGGTTTTGTAACATGTAAATATACCTACTGTCCCATTTTGGTAAATTCTGGAAAATCAGTAAATACAAAGTAAACTTTGGCAAAATTTTTAGAAAATACTTTCAAAAACGAATCCGTAGGCGAAAGAACGGATTAAAAAGAGTTTATAACGAAGAAGTTATGATTTTTGCAAGTTTGTTGACGAAAAGTATTTTTTCTGAAAATTAAATGCTGTTGGACGTTTTTCGTCGGACAAAAAGAGACTTTAGACGTAACCCGGAGGAGCCGAGCTTTTCAAAATATATTACTACATACTAAGACGTAACCGTGGATATAAAGAACAAGTAAAACGGACTTATAACGACAAAGATATTCACGTTTGAATATCGGCAAAACTCATTTCATTTTGACAGCTTTTATAAATATTAACACTAAAACTACGTAGTAACTTTAGAATCTAGAAATAATACCAAGTACCCAATTTTATAACTAACGTAGTATTAGTTATTACAAGTATATTTTTATCACTACAAGGCGTTATTTCAAGGATTTCAACTCGAGGATTTCAACACTAACATTGATTCATACGATATATATATAAGTATATATATTGCAACTAGCTTTATTTTCTAATAGCCATATTTTTCCTAAGTCTTGGAATATATATTTTTTTTGATAACAACAAGTGTTTTTCTAAAGAGTAGAGTGGTATAGGAACATGTGCATGGACATTCATAACATCAATTGGTGATCTAAATCAGATCGTTCATCATTCATATTAGGTTGCGGCAGTTAACCGTTCATTGTTGTTCACTTCACTTCATTACAGTATCATCAATTAAGGTGAGTTTTCATAGCCCCGTTTTCAATACAATATTTTGATTTCAAATCCCACGGGGGAGAATACATTGCATCAATTACTTTCATACATGCCCAAGTATTACAAATTCCTTACATTGCTTAAGTTGCCTTGATACCATATCATGACAAGTCCCCTTTATTATCATGAACCGTTAATTTTAGTACTAAGCGAGAGTGAGTGAATAGATCTATTGAGGGTGACGCCTCCATTCGCGTTTGGGTTGCTCCAACGGGATGAGTGCATTTCATGTCTTATCAAGTTGAGTGCCTGGTAAACACTCTGTTGGGGCATTACTATGTCTAGCTTCGGGGTCATGAGCTTAGGAGACAATGTAGCATTTTTGACATATTGTCACTTTACTTTATACTTGTGGCTTATGTACATACGATTTAACTTACAAACCTATGATTATTCACCAACATTCGTGTTGACCGTTTTCGCAATGTATTTTCAGGTAACTAAGGCACTATCATATTACATGCATGGAGTCACATTAGGGTGTGCCAGGAATGACGCACTACATTTTGGATTTTTCATGCACTTGTGTAAATTATCGTTTGACATTTCCTGAACTTGTTTTCTCTAAACGTTTCAACCTTTGGGGACCTATGTTTTGTAGCACTGGATGCTTTTAAATAAATCAAACGATATGTATTTTCCAAACGACACTTTAGGTCGTTCAATATTTCCTTGTTATGGTGCTATGACAGTTACACCCCCAGGCATTCCATTCTGCTGCAAGTCAGGTAAATTGGGGGTGTGACAGATTGGTACCAGAGCCAAGGTTATAGCGAACTAGGATGCATCATGATAGTGTTTATGATGTATACGATTCCTAGACTATAACCACATTATCATAGCATCTCATCATTTCATCATAAGTGCATGTTCATTGTTTTAGGTGATTTCATTATACGAGTTATTTATTTTATTTCACCTTGATTATCAGATAACCATGTCTGCAAACCCAAATGTTGTTATACTTTACTCCATCACAGACTCCAATGTTGAAGGCTCTATGTCTTCCACTGCCTTTTCACCACCACCTATTCCTCTTGTACCTGTGTTGCCACTCTCGGCATCAGGTGAGGAAACAGAGCCTTTTGAGGAGGATGAGACTGCTCCTACTCCTCATGTTTCCCCTATTGCACCACCCGAGATTACTCGTGCACCCACTGACACATCATCCTCTGCTACCACTATTCCATCAGAACCTAGACTCATGTTTCCACGTAGGAAGACTACTATAGGTCCTAGTAAGAGAATTTGCACTGCTACATCTACCTTTAAGGTCCCTGCTATTCCTATGTTACCTACACCACCACCAGCCATACCCGCTACTACATGCATATCTACTTCACTATTGCCGCATAGTTAGCGTGCGAGGTTTACTACACCAGATTCACCTACTACAGAGTCAGAATCAGAACCACCACCAGTATACCATGTAGGTGAGTGTTCGAGAGCAGCAGTTGCTAGGGAGTCTACAGTTGCTAGTGAGTCTACTGATGCTAGGGAGCCTACAGATGTTACATTAGAGGATCAGTTAAGGGCTCAGCAGGAGCAGGTTGATAGTTTGAGTTTTAGGGTTGATGAGGTCATCACTACTCGACTTGAGGCGGCTGAGGAGCAGGTCGAGGGTTTGCTTTTAGGCAGAGTTAATATCGACGTGTCATATCATGGGCTTGAGGCACGGCAGTTGGGACATTAGGAGCTGATTGACCAGCTTAGGGGTGAGCTACCAGTGATTAGGGATAGAGCTCAAACTATACAGGAGGCTCAGGGAGAGCTGACACACCAGTTGGCCGTAGCACATGAGAGGTTGGCTATGATGGAGGGTAGAGATGCTGCTTTTCAGCTTCGAGTTCAGCATCTAGAGGAGATTGCAGTTATGATGGACAGGGAGATTCGTCGTCTAAGGAGTGCACCTGGAGCATCTGGAGCTCCTGGACCATCTAGGGCACATGGAGGAGCCTAGACATAGACTAGTATTGTATTAGCTTTTACTATTTCCTAGTCCCGAGGTGTGGGACATAATTCAAGAACTTGTAGTCTTTTGGTTGTTGTACAAACAAATATGTCAAGTGCGACTCTACTATGTTGGAAATGTTGTGCTATATATATATATCGGTCCATGTAGGCCGAAATTTTCATGTATTATATTCATGTGTTGTGATTATATTTATGATGTTTCATGGTTGCTCTTTATGGTTAACGTATTTATACTTGTTGTGGTTGTATCTATACGTGTCGTGGTTGTATTATTGCAGGTTGTGGTTGTACTCGTACATGTCGTGGTTGTATCTATACTTGTTGTGGTTGAATATATACATGTTGTGGGAGTATATTTTTGTACGATGACTATTTCTATTATGGTTTTCTCATGGTTGTTGTCGATTATTATTTATCAGAAGTATGGCGCCAAAGAAAGCAAAGGCTACATCAGAAACACCCCCTATGACACAAGCCGCTATCCGCAAGTTGGTCAGGGATAGTATAGCAGAAGCTCTGATGACTGAGAGAGCTGAAGTTGCTGCTAGGGCTGCTGTGGTTCCACCTACTACCGAAGTGGTTCAACCCACTACTAGGCGTGAATGTACTTGGAAGGATTTCAAGATTAGTGATCCTGTCAAGTATAAGGGCACTGAGGGAGCAGTTGCTTTGATCCGCTGGTTTGAGAAGACTGAGAATGTATTCCTTATGTGTGGTTGCCAGGAGGTTAACAAGGTAAAGTTTGCTACAGGTATGCTGCTGGATGAAGCCATGTCATGGTGGAATTCGTATGCTCAGCCTATTGGTATGGAGAATGCCTACAAACTCACTTGGGATCAATTCAAGAAGCTGATGACTAAGAAGTTTTGCCCTCGTACTGAGGTGCAAAAGTTGGAAACCGAATTCTATGAGCTTGTAACAAAAGGTGATGACATTGAGACTTATATCAGGAAGTTTCAGGAGTTGGCTACACTATGTCCAACTATGGTTCCGGATGATGAGAAAAAGATGGAGAATTTTACTGGAGGATTACCCGAAAGCATCCGAGGGGATGTGATGTCTTTTGATCTACAATCAATGGAAGAGGCCATTCGTATAACTCAGAAACTTATGGTCCAAGTGTTAAAAGGAAAGTCTGCTGCAAACAAAAACAATAACCGTTCAAACAACACCAACTACAACAACACTCGAAACAACAACAATTACAACAACAATCGAAACCGCAACTATCCCAATAACCGAAACAACAACCCAAACAACAATAACAACAACAAAAGGAGGTTTGACAATAACCAAGGTGGAAATGCTATTCAGCCACCACCTAAGAGGCAAGAAGTGACAAGGGCCTATGCTGCAGGACCAAATGAAGGGAAAGGATATGCAGGTAACCTACCCAAGTGTGGCAAGTGTCAGAAACACCATAACCCAGGACGTTGCCCCGATACATGTGGCAACTGCAAGAAGGTTGGTCACTACACCAAGGATTGCTGGAATCCAAACTTGGGTGGCAATCAGAAACCACTTGTAACATGTTTTGGCCGCGGAGAAATTGGACACTATAAGGGAGAGTGCCCAAAGAGAAAGAATCAAGGAGCTGAAAATCAGGGAGGAGTAGCTCGAGGAAGGGCTTATGTTATGGGAGGAGAAGATGCCCGTGAGGACCCGAATGTTGTTGCGGGTACGTTCCTCGTTAATAATCGTTATGCATCCATTTTATTTGATTCCGGAGCGGATAGAAGTTTTGTTTCTATTACATTTGCACCTTTACTTAACATAGAACCAACTACCTTAGACATTCCCTATATTGTTGAATTATCTGATGGGTCTTTAGTTAACACCAACACCGTTATCTGTGGTTGCACCATTAATTTCCTAAATCACCCATTCAATATAGACCTTATGCCCATAAAACTTGGAAGTTTTGATGTTGTGATCGGTATGGATTGGTTGTCTCGACATCGTGCAAGAATCATTTGTGATGAAAAAGTTGTTCATCTTTCTTATGGAGGTGAAACTTTAGTTGTTCGCGGGGAGCGAAGTGGAACTAGACTCAGTATCATATCATGCATTAAAACTGAGAAGTACATAAAGAAGGGTTGTTATGCATTCTTGGCTCACATCACGGAGAAGAAGTCGGATGAGAAACGACTTGAAGATGTGCCTATTGTTAAAGAATTTCCAGAAGTTTTTACGGAAGAATTACCAGGACTTCCACCTACACGTCAGGTTGAGTTTCAGATTGAGTTGGTGCCAGGAGCTGCACCAATTGTACGAGCACCATATAGACTTACACCTTCTGAGATGCAAGAATTGTCTAACCAATTACAAGAACTTTTAGACAAAGGATTCATTAGACCGAGTTCCTCGCCTTGGGGAGCACCGGTTTTGTTTGTGAAGAAGAAGGATGGATCTTTCAGAATGTGCATAGACTATCGTGAGCTGAACAAGTTAACGGTGAAAAATCGTTATCCACTACCTAGGATTGATGACTTGTTTGATCAGCTACAAGGTTCCTGTTTTTATTCCAAGATTGATTTAAGATCAGGTTACCATCAACTCAGAGTTCGGGAAGAGGATATCCCGAAGACGGCATTCAGAACACGTTATGGTCAATATGAGTTTCAAGTGATGCCTTTTGGATTAACGAATGCACCTGCGGTATTCATGGATCTCATGAACAGAGTGTGCAAACCATATCTTGATAAGTATGTGATTGTTTTCATTGACGATATCCTGATTTATTCCAAGAGTAAGAAAGAGCATGAAGCACACCTTAGAACAATATTGGAACTACTCAAGAAGGAGCAATTGTATGCCAAATTTTCAAAGTGTGATTTTTGGATACAAAGAGTTCAATTTCTTGGCCATGTCATAGATAGCCAAGGATTATAAGTCGACCCAGCAAAGATTGAGGCAGTAGAGGATTGGGCTACGCCCAAGTCTCCTACAGAAATTCGTCAATTCTTAGGACTTGCAAGATATTACAGAAGGTTTATTGAAGGGTTTTCTAAGATAGCGAAGTCGCTGACTAACCTGACACAAAAGAATCAGAAGTACGAGTGGGGAGAGAAACAAGAATCTGCATTTCAGTTATTGAAGCAGAAGCTTTGTAGTGCACCAATTTTGTCACTACCAGAAGGTATTGAGAACTTTGTGGTATATTGCGATGCCTCGTGGAGCTGTGCTAATGCAAAACGAGAAGGTGATAGCTTATGCATCTAGACAGCTTAAGACACACGAGAAGAATTACACTACACACGACTTGGAGTTGGGTGCTGTTGTTTTTGCTCTCAAGATTTGGAGACACTACCTTTATGGTACTAAATGTGTAATTTTTACCGACCACAAGAGCTTACAGCATATACTTGATCAGAAGGAACTTAACATGAGACAACGTCGTTGGCTAGAGTTGTTGAGTGATTACGATTGTGAAATCCGATATCACCCAGGGAAAGCGAATGTTGTAGCAGATGCACTAAGCAGAAAAGAACGACTCAAACCTTTGAGAGTCAGGTCATTAGGAATGACTATTATTTCACCATTACCATCAAAAATTCTAGAAGCTCAGATTGGGGCTCTCAAGGAGGAAAATCGACCACAGGAGAAACTTTATGGTATGCCAGAAAACAAGAATGGTTTCGTTAAGAGAGCAGATGGAGTGTTATGCTTCAAGGACCGAAGTTGGATACCACTCTATGGTGGAGTACGAGATTTGATTATGCATGAATCACATAAGTCAAAGTATTCTATTCACCCAGGTTCTGACAAGATGTATCAGGATCTCAAAAAGCTGTATTGGTGGCCGAACATGAAAGCAGAAATAGCTACGTACGTCAACAAATGCCTTACTTGTGCTAAAGTGAAAGCTGAGTACCAGAAACCGTCAGGATTACTTCAACAACCAGAAATTCCACAATGGAAGTGGGAACGTATCACAATGGACTTTGTTACTAAACTACCCAAGACTTCAGGAGGTTACGATGCTATTTGGGTAATTGTTGATCGTCTTACCAAATCAGCACATTTCATCCCTATTAGAGAGACTTATTCCATGGAACAGCTTGCCAGACTTTATGTCAAGGAAATAGTCTCAAGGCATGGGGCACCAGTTTCTATCATTTCAGACAGGGATAGTCAATTTACTTCAAACTTTTGGAGGTCATTACAAGATTCCTTTGGATCTAAGTTAGACATGAGCACTGCTTACCATCCACAGACTGATGGTCAGAGTGAGAGAACTATTCAGACACTGGAGGACATGCTGTGAGCATGTGTGATTGACTTTGGGAATGGTTGGGCTAACCATTTGCCATTAATCGAGTTCTCTTATAATAACAGTTATCATTCAAGTATTAAAGTAGCACCATTTGAGGCACTTTATGGTCGTAAGTGTCGTTCCCCAGTTTGTTGGGCAGAAGTTGGAGAGGTACAATGCACAGGTCCAGAGATGGTTAGGGAAACAATAGAAAAGATAATACAGATTCGAGATAGGCTTGAAACAGCTAGAAGCCGACAGAAGAGCTACGCAGATGTTAGATGCAAACCATTGGAATTCTAGGTTGGAGACAAGGTCATGTTGAAAGTCTCGCCCTGGAAAGGCGTGATACGATTTGGAAAACGCGGGAAGTTGAACCCGAGATACATTGGTCCATTTAAGATACTGGAAAGGATTGGTCCAGTAGCTTACAAGCTTGAACTACCATCAGAACTCAGCAACGTACATAACACATTTCATGTCTCAAACCTTAAGAAATGCCTTTCAGATGAGTCATCCGTTATACCATTAGAAGAGATTCAGCTAGATGACAAGCTTAACTTTGTGGAGGAACCAGTTGAAATCATGGACCGAGAGGTCAAACATTTGAAGCAGAGTCGAATTCCGATCGTTAAGGTTCGCTGGAATTCTCAAAGAGGTCCCAAGTTTACTTGGGAACGAGAGGACCAAATGCAACGCAAGTATCCACACCTTTTCACCAAACCTATTACCGAGACCAACACTAGCTGAATTCAGGGACTGAATTCCTATTTAGGTGGGCGGATGTCACTACTCACCATTTCAGGTCATTTTCCCAAACTTCGACTTTTTACTATTCATAAATCACTATTCATCAAAACACTATTGATCGTTTTACTATTCATTATTTTCGAGGTCAATTTGATATTCTGAGAAACATTTGGGAAAATTTACTATTCACTAAACACTATTCATTTCTGAAAAAGTTTTCATTATTCACTTTCATTACTCATTTCATCGTAAATTTAGTTTACGGGTATTCAAATTCGCGTAACCGGATTGGTTTAGGTGCGAATTCATTTCATTAGTACTAAGGACACTGCATACGGACTAGAGACAGTCTGCATATCATCATGATAGCATTTTCATGTTATACCACTCTTAGGATTTTCAAATTTATATATTTGATACATTTAACGTTTTTACGTATAAGTATTTATAATAAACGTTAACACCCGGTTTATACACGACGAATATATCTAAATATTCCCACAATGGTCCCGACATATTTTTATCATTTTTATAACTTTATTTTGTCCTGGTTAACTTTGTTAACATTTATTTCTATTAAACCCGGTACCCCGATTTTTTAGTAATAACTCAAAATCTACACATAACTACACTCAAAATTTTAATTAAATCACAAGTACCCCTACCCCCCTCCTTGCTCACCCTAACCGGCCACATGAACACCCCTTAACCTCATGCATTAACTTCCTATTACTATACTAATAAACCTCTAAAACTAATACCTAAACTAAAACCAAAAATCATTCATACACTTTTAGATAAGAAAGAAAACTATCTCATCTCTTTCTCTCTTCTACCTCACGACCCAACACCAAAATACATGATCAAGTGGAGTTTTTCAAAAGTTTAAAGCATCAAAGTTGTTCCTTTTGTTGGTCTAATCAAGATTCTTGCATCATATACACAAGTAATCCAAGGTTTCTAATTATCTCATCACATTCCTAGCGCTACCTCTCTTTATCTTAGGGTCAATTTTAACAAAAGGGGGTCGAAGATTATCAACAATATTCTTGTAGTGAGTGATTTCCTCCTTAGTGGGTGATGTGCTATTTGTTAGTGCAAGTTTTAAATTTATAAGCATGAGTTACCAAATCTAGAAACAACACATACGAGCAAGTGTACTCGTCCGTTATAGCAAGATATGATGGTAAGTCGGGATCGTTCGCAGGGATTTTTGAGTGAATCGAAATATAAGTCTAAAAGTAAATCTCTAATGTACGCAAATAAGATAATAATCAAATTCAATAAATTAAAAACTACACTTGTTTAGACTAGTTTTCTACTTAATGACACACATGATTTGTGATAACTTTTGATAACATGTTGGTTGAGATAATTAGATGGTGATCTAATCTATTGTTTCTACAAGTTAAACCTTCGTCAAGATTCTAGTTCATAAAAACAAGCTTTAGGTGTAAACCAATCAATTCAAGATCTATCCAAGGTTCATAAGGTATGGTGGATATCTTAAACAAAAGACAAACTTTTATTACCAATCAAATACTCTTAGAAAATGGTCAATACAAAAGGTAACCTCTTCATAGACAAAAAGGTAACAATCATTTATAAACATTTAAACTTTCGTACTACTAAAGGTTTACAAACAATCCGATTTGATGTTATAAAAGAATTCTCATTACAATCATACTTCTTGTTTCTTTGTTTAGTCAAGAATAATTATGGTGAAAAAGAATCATTCATAGACAAATGATTATAACTAGTTGAGTAATAACAAATCTTTCGACCTTTGAAACTATTATCAATTAGTTAACCTTGGCTAAACAAGTGTCACGATGAAACTTAAGGTACAATTGGTTCTTAGGATTGACTTGAAATTGAATTAAAACATGTTATCACAATCATCACTATCACTAAGTATAAAACATCATCAAAACAAGTGTAAAAAGATTGCTAGCCACTCATGGCAAACATGCAAATAAACTCAGAATATTTAACATAAGAATCCATGGTTATAAGTCTTACAATGCTTTGAAATTGATAACAAATGACAAGGTATTGATAACCTAAGAGTTGGTGATGATTTCTTGAGATTTTTGGATTCCAAATGTTGTTTCCTTGGTCCTCCAAAGTTCCTGGTTCTTTCTGCATGAATTTTCCTCCTTAGAGAGCTAGAAGATGATAATAATTGTGTATAGTAATGAGAGTAAATGGTATCTTCAATGGTGTGTTGAGTTATGCACTTTTGAGGTCCTTATAGGCTTGTCCGACACTATTGGTAATAAATAAGAGCTTAAATGCTTGAACTTGGACAATAAGACACTAAAAAGGGCCTAGAACCATGGGACAAAAGACCAAGATTCGTGCACAAAACTTGGCAAAAACATGCAGTATTGGCCATCTGATCGGTTGCGGGTTGGTACCGATCAGATTGAGAAAAATCATTATGGCAATCCGATCGGTTTCACACCAACCGATCGGATGGTAATTACTGGCAGTTTTGGACTTTGACTTTTCCTTGAGTAGTTCTTTATGTACTATCCAAACATGATTAACTTCTGAACTTTGAACTTTGAGATGACAAAACTTAGGTTCTCATATGAATTACTTCATAGATTGGACTTTTGAGCTCGGGAATCTTCGTGTAATCGTGTATACTTCATTTTCTTCACTTTTACTCCATTTTTCCTGCATTTGGCTACATATGCTACAAAAACATACTTTGATACGATTTAGTGGCAAAAGCATATAAAAACAACCAAATAACATACACAAAAACACTAATAACGCTTATAAAAACATGTTAATTTTGAGCGTTATCAAATCCCCCACACTTAAACTTTGCTTGTCCTCAAGCAAATGTAGAAAAAAACTAAATATCCACATGGTAACCAAATATGATTAGAAAAATGTGATGCAAATCCACCAAGTACAAATACAAGATAAGATTCATCCTTTTTAAGCTTGAATGGTGAAAATTCGAGATGTTTGACAATACTCAATGATTTTCTTGCTTGATTAACATTTCTAAACACCTCACGAAAAAGGAACGAAGTATAATTCATTCAATCACTCATTTATTTAAGAAGTGGAGTATATATAAGAGAAATCACACTCATTGCTCAGTCATGATCTAATTATTACCATAAGCTTGTACAAGAAACAAAACTACACCGCAATGGCGTAAGCACCAAGTCTACATATCAAAGAGGTCTTTTATTCGGGTTGTAATGTAAGGCTTTATGTTGTACCAGGCTTATGTTTAAACATCTCATAAAAAAACACAATAGATTACTGGCGCGAGTTCTTGATTACTCAAAAACCGGATGGTCACTACAATATTCTTGCACTTGACATTCTCACAAAGCCATTACAATATCCGGATAGATAAAGTAATTTGGTAAGGGTAGGGATAAGGCATGGGAATATTTATGAAATTGGTTTTAAAGAAAAATAAAATAAAGTCTAAGTCCCATTGTTGCTAGTCACCAAACTAACTACGAACCCGTAAATGATTATAGTTATAATCTCCCTCTTCTTCAAATAACGATACATCAATTCGCCATAACAATATTCTTTATACGTTGCTCATTGGCTAACAACATATCACAAAATTTCCTTTATTCACATATATAGCACATTTGCTATAATTGTCACCTTATAGTTACGACGACTTATTTATTTATTTTTTTTATTTTATTTATTTATTATTTTTTTAATAAACTCTCCCACACTTCGCATAAGCATCACCACAACAATTCAAATAAGAAGCTGCAGTCTCCGTCTTTGTCGGAATGGCACACACATAATTGGTTAAGTGTGGCTAACTAATAATCATCAGAAACTATCCAACAACCAAGCAACTAGCAACCCACCATTTAGACTTTGACAAGGGTTAGGCTAAGGTTTAAAGTGTAAAATATTTTTGTATTTTTCTGGATTTATAAAAAACGAAAAGGATGGCTCGAAGGGTGTAACTAAGGGTATCTAGCGTTAAAAATGAACGCTAACAAAAGGGTTAAAAATTGGAAATTAACTAATCAATGTGACTAGCTAAAAATCAATAATAAAGGCTATTTGGTTAAAATCCTAAGCTTGCCTCTTATCACGTATGTATACTTATATTACAAAAATGTAATCTCACAACGGTCTCGTAATGATTTACAAGTACAAGTTCTAGAATAAATAAAATCACCGACACACTCATAACAAAAGATTCAAGCATAAAAGATGTATGCTAGATATGAAATAGGCTCAAATCCTCACAATTTAGTGGAAAGGGTTATAATATGCGCTAGAAAATGTTATCAATCCCAGAAATGGATTGCAATATTAATCGGGACACATCTCAAATTTTTCAAAAATTACTAATTTTACCAGTGGATAGATCCAGTTATTCTAATAAATTATTTCTAAAAGCGTGAAAACGACTAGATCACAAGGACAAACAAAATTTAAAAATTAAATCGATATTAGACTTAATTTCTTATTTTACCTACTCACCCCCCCCCCCCCCATACTTAAGTTAAACAATGTCGTCAATGTAATAAATGAAAAAGCATGAAAGTAGGGAAAATGAGAAAATAAACCATGGTATCCGGTGTTATCCAATCTTCTGTTTCTTGTAGTAAACACCTACATTATTAGAAACAAAAACAAACAAACAAAAAGCATTGCAGTTTTATTCAAATTAGTGGCACACCCCCACACTTAAGTTCGACCAAGTAGTAAAACTTTGGGGTATAAACACTGAAAATCAAAAACAAAAATAAAATAAAACACACGGGTTGCCTCCCGAGAAGCGCTTGTTTTATTAACGAGTCCTCAGCCGGACTCAAACTTCGAAATAGATTATGAAGTTTTAGTGTTACGTTTCCTTTTAGGGATATACAACACATTCCCTATCACAATTCCCTCTCCTGTTTCATCTATGTTTTCCAATTTAACATTTTCCCATGCTCTAGGAAGAGCATCATAGATAAAACCATTACTGTGTGCCCAAGGAACCATTTCCTTGTGTGGAGCCATGAATGTGATAGCTTCATATTCAAATTCAGATGAAATTTCCTCATTAGATATCATGTTTAATTGCTCCCTATCATAATAGAGTTTAATTCGGTGCCCATTTACAATGAAACTTCCACCATGTTTGTCATAAAGTTCAACATAACCTGATGGAAATCCATGTTTCACTACATATGGTCCAAACCATTTTGGCTTGAGTTTCAGAGCTTTAAACTTGTATTTCATATTAAAAAGCAGAACTTTATCTCCAGCTTTGAATTGTTTTCGAATTCTTAGCTTTCTATCGTGATATGCTTTGGGTCTTGCTTTATATAGCTTGGAGTTTTCATAAGCTTGAAGTCTTAATTCATCAAGTTCATGTAATTGCAAAAATCTCTTTTCTCCAGCTATTTTTAAATCAGGATTACAGTTTCTTAACGCCCAGTAAGCACGGTGTTCAAGTTCGAACGGTAGATGACATGTTTTCCCATACAAGAGTCTGTACAGTGTCGTACCGATTGGTGTCTTATATGCCGTACGAAATGCCCATAGAGCGTCATCTAATTTCCTTGACCAAATGGAAGGATTGTCTTTAACCATTTTTTCAAGTATTCTTTTTATAGTTCTATTGGTATTTTCGACTTGACCACTAGTTTGTGGATGATAAGCTGTAGCAAAACGATGATGAACTCCATATCGTTTCATTACTTTCTCCATTTGTTTATTACAGAAATGGGATCCTCTATCACTTATTAAAGCTTTAGGAATTCCATAACGAGCAAAAATCTTTTTGAAAAAGTTGACAACAACTCGTGCATCGTTAGTAGGAAGAGCTTCAGCTTCAACCCATTTGGAAACATAATCGATTGCAACGAGGATATATTCGTATTTGTGTGATTTAGGGAAGGGTCCCATAATATCAATTCCAAAAATGTCGAATATTTCACAGACTTGAATGCTCTTTTGAGGCATTTCGTCTCTTCGAGAAAGGTTACCGGATTTTTGGCACACATCACAGTTTTGAACAAGAGTATAGGCTTCTTTGAAAATTGTAGGCCAATAGAATCCAGCATCAAAAACTTTTCTAGCTGTAGTGGAAGGACCATAATGTCCCTCAGTTGGGCCATGATGACATTCATCAAGAATCTTTCTTGTTTCGGCACCCGAAACACATCTTCGTATCATTCCATCCTTGCACATCTTAAAAAGGTAAGGTTTCTCCCAATAATAGTGTTTTAGTTCTGAAAAGAACTTACTACATTGGTAGTGACTCATCCTTTTTTTAAGAATATCTCCTGCAAGATAATTTGCATAATTTGCAAACCATGGTATTTCCTTATCATCATCTTTATCTATTGTCATGAGAGTTTCTTCTGGAAAATAATCATTAATTTCATTTTCTTTTAATTCTTCCAAATTTGGATTCTCGAGACGTGATAAATGACCAGCTGCAAGATTTTCTACTCCTTTCTTGTCTTTTATTTCGATATCAAATTCTTGCTGTAATAAAATCCATCTGATAAGACGTGGTTTTGCATCTTGTTTGGTAAACAGATATTTGAGTGCGGAATGATCGGTAAAAACTATCGTTTTTGAAAGCACAAGATAAGATCTGAATTTGTCAAATGCAAAAACTACGGCTAATAATTCTTTCTCCATAACCGTATAGTTTTGTTGAGCATTGTTGAGTGTTTTACTAGCAAAGTAAATAGGATGAAAATGTTTTCCTTCACGTTGTCCTAAAACAGCTCCAACAGCGAAATCGCTTGCATCACACATGATTTCAAGTGGTAGTGACCAATTAGGTGTAACCATAATTGGGGCACTAGTCAATTGACTTTTCAATGTTTCGAAAGCTTTAATGCAGTCAGCATTGAAATCAAATACAGAATCCTTTTCTAAAAGTTTAGTCATTCGACGTGATATTTTTGAAAAATCTTTGATAAATCGGTGGTAAAAACTGGCATGTCCTAGAAAACTTCTAACGGCTTTAACGTTAGTTGGTGGTGGTAATTCGGTGATAACATCTATTTTAGCTTTGTCTACTTCCATCCCTGAACTTGATATCTTGTGTCCTAACACAATTCCTTCAGTTACCATGAAATGACATTTTTCTCAATTAAGAACTAGATGTGCAGCTTCACATCTTTCAAGCATTTTATCGAGATTGGAAAGACAAGTTTCAAAAGAATCACCAAAAACTGAAAAGTCATCCATGAAAACTTCCATAGATGTTTCAAGCATGTCTTGAAATATTGCGATCATACACCTTTGAAAAGTTTCAGGTGCATTACATAGACCAAAAGGCATACGTCGGTAAGCGTAGGTTCCAAAAGGACATGTAAATGTGGTTTTCTCTTGATCGGCTGGATCGATAGGAATTTGGAAATATCCCGAAAAACCATCAAGGAAGCAAAATTATTTGTTTCCTGCTAATCTTTCGAGCATCTGATCCATGAAGGGTAAAGGAAAATGATCTTTCCTGGTGGCTTTGTTAAGTTTTCTGTAATCAATACATACTCGCCATCCAGTGACAGTTCTAGTAGGAACTAACTCATTCCTTTTGTTTGTCACTACAGTTATTCCTCCTTTCTTTGGAACACAATGAACTGGACTCACCCATGGGCTATCCTTGATAGGATAAATAATTCCTGCCTCAAGAAGTTTAATGATTTCCTTCCTAACAACCTCTTTCATATTTGGGTTGAGTCGACGTTGTCTTTCTACAACGGGTTTAGAACCTTCTTCACAATTGATTTTGTGTTTGCAAAAATCTGGACTAATTCCTGGAATATCAGAAGTTTTCCACGCAAAAGCGCTTTTATGCTTCTTAAGAACATAAACGAGTCTTTCTTTTTTATTTGTTTTGAGCAACGATGATATGACTACTGGAAGAAGTTAATTTTCTTCTAAGTAAGCATATTCGAGATTATTGGGATGGTTTTGAGTTCCAAATCAGTGGGTGGTTCTTCTAGAGATGATTTGATTTTCAATTGATCTTTCTCAATGATATCTTCAAATTTCTCTTCTTCCTCTTCTTCTAATTTAATTACCATGAATTCCTCAAATTCTTTATCAGAATCTGTTTCACTAATCTTTTCTGAAGCAGTCATGAATGGTTTCGAATCGTCAAGTACAACATCCAATTCTTCTTCAGTGACTTCATCAATTACATCGATGTTATAGCATGTGTCATCACTGGAATTTGGATATTTCATTGCTTTATCGATTAAGAAAGTGATTCGATCTTCTCCTACTCCGAGATTTAGTTCTTTACCTTTAACTTTAATCATTGCATCAGCAGTGTTTAAGAAAGGTCTTCCTAAGATTAAGGGTACTCGACTATCTTCTTTCATTTCTATGATAACAAAATCCACAGGAAAAACAAATTTACCAACTTGAACAAGCATATTTTTAGCAACCCCAACAGGATATTGGTATGTATGGTTGGCTAATCGTATACTCATCTTAGTTGAATTTAATGTATTAATGGAAAGTTTAGAATACAACGAATAGGGCATCAAATTGATACTTGCACCTAAATCGGCTAAAGCATCACATGTGATGTTGTTTCCTAATGTACATGGTATAAGAAAACTTCCGGGATCTCCAAGTTTTGGTGGAATTTTGTTTTGAATTATAGCAGAGGATTCTTCATTAAGAAAGGTAGCGGAAATTTGTTCTAACTTGTTTCGATTATTAAGAAGTTCTTTCAAAAATTTCCCATAATTGGGCATTCCAGCTAGAACATCAACGAGGGGTACGTTAATTCTAACTTCTTTGATCATCTCTAAAAACTTCTTATTTCGCTCCTCTCTTTTATCTTTTCTTAGGGCTTGTGGATATGGTATTTTCGGTGTATAAGGCTTTATTGGTGGAACGGTTGGTTTTTGCGTTGGTTCTTCTTCAACTGCTTCTTCCTCAGCTTCTTCCTCCTCTTCTTGAATAAGAGTGTTATCGGTAGGAATGGGTGGTGGATCATATGAGAGACCACTTCGAGTGAATACAGCATTGATATGCTCATTTCTGTTGTGTGGTGGACGATAATTCTTATCGTTTGATCCAGATGGTTTTGGATTGGATTGGGTGTTACTTGGTAATGTACCAGGAATTCGAGAAGAAAATTGATCAGAAAGTCTACCAAATTTTTGTTCAAGATCCTGAATAGAAGCTTGATGATTTTTCTGACCTTGCTCAACTTTGGTTTTGAGATTGAAAAATTGAGTTTTTACAAACTCATTTGTGGTTCTTTGAGCATTTACGAATTCTCGCATCATTTTTCTGAAATCAGATTCTTCCTTTTTATCTGAATTTGTTGGGTTTGGATTTTCTGTTCGAGGTTGAAAATCATGGTTGTTATCCCTTTGTTGGCGATCTTGCCAATTTCCAGAACTTCTTCCGTAATAATTACCACAAAAACCTCCTCCACGATATCCTCCTTGGGCATAATTGGCTTCCCTTTCGTTCGGTCCATTCATAGGTTGGTCATCACACTCGGATGATGTGTGATTTCCTCCACAATTATTACAGCCATCTCGCATTTCTTTCATTTCTCCTTTTATATCCTTGTATTGTGAGTCCATTTTAAAAGACAAGGCTTCCATTTTGTCCATGAGTTTTAAATTATCTGAACTTTCGGCAAAAGCAACGGTTTTCCGTAAGGGTTTGGTTTTGGAATCTTTGGACCAATCGAGTTTAAGAAGTACTCGATCTTCAAGAAGTTGATATGCCTCGTTTGGTGTTTTGTAAAGGAAAATTCCTCTGGCATCAAGGATTGCTTGAGATGCTTCATCAAGACCATGATAAAAGATTTGGATTATTGTTCCTCGTCCTAAACTATGACCATGACAACTTCGAAGCAAATCTTTCATGCGAAGCCAAGCTTCAACAAGAGATTCATTAGGATTTTGTGAAAAAGCACGGATTTCTCCCATTAATCTATCATACATGGCAGGTGGAAAGAATCGGCTTATAAAAGCTTGCCTCATCTCCTCCCAAGTATTAACAGTTTCTGGGGTTAATTCGTTATACCATACTTTGGCATCTCCGGCGAGTGATGATGGAAAAAGTTTGAGCTTGATAGCATCGACATTAGTGTCTCCATAACAAAACATGCCACAAATTTCAATGAATTTGGCAATGTGTTTATGTGGATCAGCCCGCAAACGGCCATCGAATTGACGGTCTTTGATCATAGAAAGATGGTGACCTTTAACAGTAAAGTTTTAACCAAGGTCGGCGACAACAATAGCAGCTCCAGGAGTGGGTGCTACGGTTGTATCGGTGGCCCACATGGGTAAATCGTCAGCCATGGGTAATGGTTCAAAAAGATTATAAATTGGGTGTTCTTCGGAAAGATTATCAAACCAATAAAGAATAGTTAAAGATCTCTTCTTACGAAACAAACTTTCGGGATCGGATAGAGGTGTACTAAGCTTTTTAGTAGTAGAACGAGTGTTCATACAACTATCAAGAGAATCGAGTCAATTACCTAAACAAAAGAAAAAGAAAAATAAAAAAAAAATATATAAAAACAGAAAAATCAATCCGAATCGGTTGGGAACCAAACCGATCGGATGAACGCTACGGTAAAAATTAAAATGTGGGAAACCGATCGGTTGGAAGTGAAACCGATCGGTTAAAACTTAAAGAAACACGATCAAAATCCCCGGCAGCGGCGCCAAAAACTTGATGTGCTATTTGTTAGTGCAAGTTTTAAATTTATAAGGATGGGTTGCCAAATCTAGAAACAACACATACGAGCAAGTGTACTTGTCCGTTATAGCAAGATATGATGGTAAGTCAGGATCGTTCGCAGGGATTTTTGAGTGAATCGAAATATAAGACTAAAAGTAAATCTCTAATGTACGTAAATAAGATAATAAGCAAATTTAATAAATTAAAAACTACACTTGTTTAGACTAGTTTTCTACTTAATGACACACATGATTGTGATAACTTTTGATAACATGTTGGTTGAGATAATTAGATGGTGATCTAATCTATTGTTTCTAAAAGTTAAACCTTCGTCAAGATTCTAGTTCATAAAAACAAGCTTTAGGTGTAAACCAATCAATTCAAGATCTATCCAAGGTTCATAAGGTATGGTGGATATCTTAAACACAAGACAAACTTTTATTACCAATCAAATACTCTTAGAAAATGGTCAATACAAAAGGTAACCTCTTCATAGACAAAAAGGTAACAATCGTTTATAAACATTTAAACTTTCGTACTACTAAAGGTTTACAAACAATCCGATTTGATGTTATAAAAGAATTCTCATTACCATCATACTTCTTGTTTCTTTGTTTAGTCAAGAATAATTATGGTGAAAAAGAATCATTCATAGACAAATGATTATAACTAGTTGAGTAATAACAAATCTTTCGACCTTTGAAACTATTATCAACTAGTTAACCTTGGCTAAACAAATGTCACAATGAAACTTAAGGTACAATTGGTTCTTAGGATTGACTTGAAATTGAATTAAAACATGTTATCACAATCATCACTATCACTAAGTATAAAACATCATCAAAACAAGTGTAAAAAGATTACTAGCCACTCATGGCAAACATGCAAATAAACTCAGAATATTTAACATAAGAATCCATGGTTATAAGTTTTTCAATGCTTTGAAATTGATAAGAAATGACAAGGTATTGATAACCTAAGAGTTGGTGATGATTTCTAGAGATTTTCAGATTCCAAATATTGCTTCCTTGGTCCTCCAAAGTTCCTGGTTCTTTCGGCACGAATTTTCCTCTTTAGAGAGCTAGAAGATGATAATAATTGTGTATAGTAATGAGAGTAAATGGTATCTTCAATGGTGTGTTGAGTTATGCACTTTTGAGGTCCTTATAGGCTTGTCCGACACTCTTGGTAATAAATAAGAACTTAAATGCATGAACTTGGATAGTAAGACACTAGACCAAGATTCGTGCACAAAAGTTGGCAAAAACATGCAGTAATGGCCATCCGATCGGTTGCGGGTTGGTACCGATCGGATGGAGAAAAATCATTATGGCAATCCGATCGGTTTCACACCAACCGATCGGATGGTAATTACTGGCAGTTTTGGACTTTGACTTTTCCTTGAGTAGTTCTTTATGTACTATCCAAACTTGATTAACTTCTGAACTTGGAACTTTGAGATGACAAAACTTAGGTTCTCATATGAATTACTTCATAGATTGGACTTTTGAGCTCGGGAATCATCGTGTAATCGTGTATACTTCATTTTCTTCACTTTTTCTCCATTTTTCCTGCATTTGGCTACATATGCTACAAAAACATACTTTGATACGATTTAGTGGCAAAAGCATATAAAAACAACCAAATAACATACACAAAAACACTAATAACGCTTATAAAAACATGTTAACTTTGAGCGTTATCAGTGGGATATAAATTAAAATAGTCATCAAGTGTTGGATCTATCTCCCCTTCCTCAAGTTCCTCTACATTCTCAACAACCGCATAATCATTAGGTCCTAAGTCCTCATTTGAATACATGTCGATTGCTAGGTCATTAAGGGTACATCAAGCTCAATATCAATTAACCTATTAAGCTCCCTAAGCTCTCTAATATCGCTTTCAAGCTGATCACGCAACACAATCATTTCCTCAGGCGAAAGGGGCGGATTCATGTTTTCCATAATGGCAAATGGAACAGTCAATGAACTTAATCTACTAACGAAGGCACAAGGAAAAAGATATACTAAAGAAAACCTACAAAATAAAAATAAAAATCTCACTAGAAAGGAATCTAGTGAGTAGACCTAATAAAAATAAATCTCAACCTAAACACTAACTGTTCCCCGGCAGCGGCGCCAAAAACTTTAATGTGCAGATTGTGGTCTATACGAAAGTTTTACTTCTCAAGGGATCTTGAGAAGCTTACAATCCCCACCAGGCAGTGTACCTGACCGATGTAGCATAGTGAAGTGGCAAGTACCGGCGGATTGATCGTTCTCCACAGGGAATAGTGTTTGTTAGGATTGAAATTAATCTAACTAGGTCTAGAGGTGATGTATGATTCTTTTTGTGTTTTTATATTTTATGGGAAGGAAGTAAAAATCTCGGGTTTTGGAAGAGTGGGCGGAATTAGTTGCTAGTCAAATAACCCAATAAACTACTAATGCAATAAAAATAAAATGACAATAAAATAAAATGTGAAACTATATATGGAGAAAACATGTTTACTTAGATTTCATTACTCGCTAGTTATCTTTTATTGATGGATAAGCTTGTTACAATTGCGTGGGTGATGGGTTGCATTCCTTAATACCAAATGTAGGGCCGTGTACGATCTTCCCCAACTCTATAAGCTCATATCTCTTCCTATGGCGACACGTCAAGTATCCATACCATGTCCTCCTTAACAGTTACTTATGCATTAAATACAACCATTAAAATCGTAGTACACATCCAATTCATGTTTCTTAAGACGTTTAAGCAAGTTACCAAATAGGAGATTAGCCAGTTTTCTTAAGCCTAACATCGATTGACAATCACCCAACAACAATTAATAACGAACCATCCATCAATAATCAATAACTAGGTTTCACTACATCTAAGCAAACACAAATAAACCTAGCCTAGCATATTAAAAGAAAGACAAGCATAAGATAAATAAAACAATACATAGATATATTGAATGATTGACGGATTACTTATCTTCAATTAAACACGGAAGAGACAAGGGTATGAAAACCTTAAAAACTTCTGAAAATCGACCTAGGGTTTGTGTGACAAAGTACCTCTCTAAAGTTGCACACTAATGAATGAAAAATCCAAAACTATATATAGATTTACATGGGTGATGGCGTCACCTTTTGATGGTTGACGCCGTCATCTCACCGCGGCTAAGGTTTCTTGTCATCCAATCCAACTTCTTGACGCCGTCTCGTTCTATGGGTTCTGGGTCATCATGCTTTAAGAGTTACACATGACGGCCTTCTTCAGGTAAAGGTTAACGCCATCAGATGATATGTCCAAAGAGACTTTGGTGGGTCAAGTGTAAAAGTAATTTCCAAATCTTGATTCAACAAGTGACGGCGTCACGTTTTGACTCTTGATGCCATCAGGTACTGTTTCCAGCTTGGATTATTGATTTTCTCGTTTTCTTCACTTTTATGCTCGAAAAACGTCCAAAATGCTATGTTTTCCAGAATTCTTCTTAAAAGTACCTAAAATGACAAAAGGAACGATTTAGGGTAATATTTGATCGTATCATCACGACTTAAGGCTTAAATGACCCCTTAAAAGCGTAACAAATTTACCTCATCAGCATCTATAAATGCTATTAGTTTAAACTCGAAATCCTTCGAATACCAAAGTCCCATGTTAATGATTCTTCGAAGGTACCGAAAGACCCATTTAACCTCTTGGAGGTGAAGTTCGGTAGGCTTTGCCTGAAACCATGCTAATAAGCAAACAACAAAATGAATATATGGTCGACTAGCAGTAAGGTACATGAGAGAACCAATCATGATCTGATATTTCTTCGGATCTGGGTTTCCCAAATAAATAAGCACCGATTTTTGGTGAAGTGACCATTGGTGTACCAACAGAGTCACAATTTCCCATGCCATGTTTTTTTTAAAATCTCAATTGTATATTTAGCTTTATTAATAAAAATACCAGGAGGGAATTGATATATTTGTAAACCAAGAAAGAATTTAATTTCCCCCATCATGGACATTTCAAATTTGCTTTTCATGAGATTTGCAAAATGTTTTGAATGATTCGGATTAGTGGACCCAAATATAATGTCGTCCACGTAAATCTGAACAATCAAATTGTGATCTTTATATTTTCTTGTAAACTAGGTAGAATCAACAGTTCCTTTGGTGAAATGGTTTTGGATCAGAAAAGATGATTGTTCATTATACCATGCTCTTAGAGCTTGTTTTAAACCATAAATGGCTTTCTTAAGCTTGTAAACGTAGTCTGGATGTTCTTTGTCAACAAATCCTTCTGGCTAACTCACATACACTTCTTCTTTCAGAGTTCCATTCAAAAACACTTTGTTGATGTCCATTTGATAGACTGTAATGTTTTTGTGAGCTGCATATTGATGAGGCAAAAAGTGTTAAGCTTTTAGGGGGTCATTTAAGCCCTAAGTCATGATTATTTGATCAAATATTGTCTCAAATCATTCCTTTTGTTATTTTAGGTACTTTAGAGAAGAAATCTGGAAAAGGAAACATTTTGGACATTTTTTGGAGCGAAAAGTGAAGAAAATGACAAAATCTCCAAAATAAAGCTGGGAACAGTACTTGAAGGCGTCACTCTCTATAGGTGACGGAGTCATGTATTGGCAAAGAGGTGGATATGAAGTTTACACGAGACGCGCCAGAAAGATTTTTGGACTTAAGAGTGAAGGTGTCACCCTTTGTGACGCCTAGGCCGTCACGTGTAATTTAAAGGGTGACGGCCAAGAGAAGAATAGTAAGTGACGGCGTCAGATTTGGATCTAGGCAATCTGAGGAAAGCATTAGCGGCTAGTTGACGGTGTTACATGTATAATGTGACCCCGTTAGATTGTAATTTCTATATATAGTTTTCTAATTTTCATTCATTAGGAAGAGATAACTTTTGGAGGAACTTTACCATAAACCCTACGTCGAATTTTCACCTTCTTGTAAGGGTTTCAAACCCTTCTTTCACCCATGTTTGATTAAAGATAAGTCTTCTAATAATCATTCAATATGTCTATGTGTTGTTAGATTCTATCTTATGCTTGTCTTTACATTAACATGCTAGGCTAGGTTTGTTTGTGCTTGCTTAGATGTAATGAAACCTAGCTATTGATTGTTGGTTGATTGTTTGTTATTATTTGTTGTGGATGAATGATTTTGATGTTAGGCTTAAGAAAACTGGCTAATCTCCAATTGGTAACTTGCTTGAACGTCTTAAGAAACATGAATCGGATGTGTACTACGATTTTAATGGTTGTATTTAATGCATAAGTGACTACTAAGGATGCCATGTTAGGAGCTACTTGTCGGTTCGACATAGGAAGAAGTAGAAGCTTATAGATTTGAGGAAGATCGTACATGGCCCCACGAATGGTCTTAAGAAATATAACCCGTCATCTGCGCAATTGTAACAAACTAGTCAATTAATGAAAGATAGCAAGGGAGTAGTGAAATCTAAGTAAACACGTTTCTCTCATTATAAGGTTTTTCTGAACATTTTACTTTCTTGTTATTTTATTTTTATTGCATTTGTAGTTATTTGGGTTAGTTGACTAGCAACTAATTCCACCCACTCTTCCAATACCCGAGATTTTTACTTGCTTTCCATAAAATATAAAAATACAAAAAGAATCATCCCTCACGTCCAGACCTTGTTTAATTAAGTTTTGATCCTAACTACACTATTCCCCGAGAGAATGATCAATCCCCTGGTACTTGCCACTACACTATACTACATTGGACAGGTACACTGCCTAGTGGGGATTGCAAGCTTCTCGAGATCCCTCGAGAGGTAAAACCTTTTGCAAGGTTGCAAAACCACGCATCAAGTTTTTGGTGTCGCTGCCAGGGAATAGTTATTGCTTAGCTTGAAATTTCTTTTTATTAGGTATACTCGCTAGATTCCTTTCTAGTAAGATTTTTATTTTTATTTTGTAGGTTTTCTTTAGTCTATCTTTTTCCTTGTATCATCGTTAGTAGATTAAGTTAATTGAAAGTTCCGTTTGCCATTATGGAAAACGCGAATCCGTCCCTTTCGCCTGAAGAAATGATTGTGTTGCGTGATCAGCTTGAAGCGATATTAGAGAGCTTAGGGAGCTTAATAGGTTAGTTGATATTGAGCTTGATGTACCCTTAATGACCTAGCAATCTACATGTATTCAAATGAGGACTTAGGACCTAATGATTTTGTGGTTGTTGAGAATGTAGAGGAACTTGAGGAAGGGGAGATAGATCCAACACTTGATGATTATTTCAATTTATATCCCACTAAGGAGGAAATCACTTACTATAACAATCTTATTGATAATCCTTGTCTCTCTTTTGTTAAGATTAACGCTAAGATTAAGAGAGGTAGCCCTAGGAATGTGAAGAATACCATGCACGATTGGGTATAAATATAATGATCAAGCCTACATCGATTTCAAATCTCCAATCAACATTATGTCTTCAAGTGTTTATAATGATATAGTAAAAACATGACTTGAACCTAGGAAGGATCTCAAATACCCCGGTGGAGTTTGTAATTTTGTCAGGAGAGTTAAAGGTTTACATGTCTTTGTTGGGAACTTTACTTATATCGTTGACTTTATGGTTGTTGAGGACTTGGCTAGTGTTATAGATTGTCGCTTGGTAAGCCATTTGTTGAGGAGTCCAAGTTAAAATATGATCAGATGGAGGGAACATACCAATTTCCTAATGAAATCGATAGGATCACATATATGATGCCTAATAAAATGAAGGAATTTCGTTATGTGCCTCAACTTGATATGGATAACATTAGTGCAATTGAGGACATTAACGAAGAAAATAAGAATAAGGGAATGAATTTTGTCTAAAAAAAGATGAGCCTTTACTATAAAGACTACTTAACCCTCGGACCCAAATATAGAGTTGACATGGAAATAGTTCAAAGGTTAAGAGAATCGATTAAAAAGTGGGAAAGGAAAACGTAGGGAATGACTTTGAGTCTAGCTACAAGACTCGTAAATAAAGAAAAACGCTTATTGGGAGGCAACCCAAGCTTTATTTGTTTGTTTGTTTGATTTTATTTGTTTCCGTATGCATTTTTTATTTTTATTATTTGTGGTTCATGTTTCAAAATGAATTGTGAAAATGCTTTAGTTTGTTTTTAACTTCGTCTTGATTACATATAAATGTATTTTGCAAAAGATAAGTGTAAGAGAAATCTAAAATTGTTTCTAAGAACGAGATTGAACATGAACCACAACAATACTAAATGAATATGCATATTAGTATTTGTTTTAGTCAAATGCTTGTATCGAGTCATAATGATATTTTGTAGGATTTCCAGGAATTAAGGCGTAAGTTTTTCCAGAAATTTAACATAAAATTTCTACAGGTCACTTCTGACGGCGTCAGGATTATAACCTGACGGCGTCATGTGTAAAATTCTGGAAATTTTGCAAGTTTTGTTTGTCTGCCGGAATCGTAAAGTTTTTGTTAAATCTTTACTTTTATAAACTTCAGGAAATCTGAATAAATTCATTCCACAAGCATTATATCTTTATTTGCTTTCTAGGATTTTATTATATATAAAGTTTGCCGCCGATTTTACGCGAGGTTTGCCATGATTGTTTTCTCAGGTTTAACAGGTTATATTAGACAAGAAGTTGATTTATATTTCTGGAGGGAAGCTTTCAATGTTCATTTTCTTGGAGGAGGATCTAACCATGTTAACGCATTATCCAAACCGAATGAATCAGGGGAGTATTTGTTTCATACTTTTACCTTCTTTACTTTTACATCCTTTTAATTGAACATTGGGGATAATGTTCAGCTTAAGTGTAAGGGGAGGGTAGATGATGATACCTTGGAGAATGCAATTACACTTGATTTTTGTTTGTTTAATAGTAGGTATGTAATAAAACTAAGAGAAACACTTGTTTGGGTAATTTTAGCGCCAAATTTAAATTTTTTTACAACATATAGGAGTGAAGCTTTAGTCTTAATAAACATCTCATGGATAGGAGTTCTATGACTAGCACAAAAACCGTGCCACTCAAAAATTTTCCACCTCAAATATGTGAGGTTCGCCCCTAGACTTGTTCTAGAACTTAGATTCTAGAACTGGTGATAGTGATGAATCCCGAGACCACATGTGAGACTACATTCATGTAGTTAGGATTCACTACATGATAAGAGGCATAAGGATAACCCTTGTGTTAAACCCGTATCATAATCACTAGACCAATGAAGTCAATACACTTGACTAGCAAAGTCAATTAATTATCCCACACCTTTGCGATGTACTCATTTTTAATACACGGTACCCCTAGTACACCCCTCCGATCCTATATTTTTCGTTTCTATCTTTAAACATTTTACTTAAAGGAAGAATTTGTTTATAATCCACCCCAAATGTACACCCAAATCACCTTAGCCTTCCTTGTATGCACTCATCTTTAGTGCATTATTGTTACATGTTCAAACCCTTAGTTTATTGTCTATTTGATTACATGGTTGCTAAGTTGATTCATATCTTGTACATATTGTTTTGGGACGATTGAGACTCATGGGTAAAAAGTACTATTGTTTTGGAGTATTGGGGAAGACGTTAATTATTACCCCCATATGTGCGTTAACATCTAAAAAGTACTTAATGTGTTTTGATTATCTTAACTCGAGTCATTAGAATAGTTAATTGTAAAGTATGTAAAAGTTCAAGTGTAAGGAGAATGCAAATTCCTTACAATGTATTATATTGGATGGAAGGGCAAAAGTGTATGCAAAAAAAATGAAAAAAAATAATAAAATATAAAATAAAATCGAAAAAATCAAGAAAAAGAAAAGAAAAAAAATAGAAAAAGAAAAAGAGAAAAACATACGGACTACCGTCCCATTTCCTTTTATGTTTTTTTTATCTTTTTGTAATTTTGATTAGCCTAAGTCGACTCGAGTCTTGGCTTAGGAACGCCACATTGTACATGTAATTGACCAAGATGATTAACTAGCCACCAGTAAAGATTCCCTTTGTCCAACAAAACCGTGTTTATCATATCCCTACACCTCACGTTACAACCCTTTAAAAGACCTCTTTGATAGTTTATCCAAGGTGCTTACGCCAAGTGGTGGAGGTTTGATCCTTTCCCAAGCCTATGGTAATCTATGTGCTATGACAGGTAGTGAGAGATATTTTCCATTTTCAATTGTGATATATACTTTTATTACACCCGAGAGATGTGAGTATCCAAACACTATTTGTAAGGTGCTAGTGTATAATTTCCGTGCTTGTTTTGGTTGAAGTGGAACGATCATTTGTTTTAATTACTTTCATATTTGTGTTAAATGACCCCTAGCTTGTATTTTGATTAGAATAAAAGCGCATTTGCTTAAGAACAAGCAAATCTCAAGTGTAAGCGTATTTGATGAGGCGAAAAGTGTTACGCTTTTAGGGGTCATTTAAGCCCTAAGTCGTGATTATTTGATCAAATATTGCCTCAAATCGTTCCTTTTGTCATTTTAAGTACTTTGGAGAAGAAATTTGGAAAAGGAAGTATTTTGGACGTTTTTGGAGCGAAAAGTGAAAAAAACGACAAAGTCTCCAAAATCAAGCTGGAAACAGTACCTGACGGCGTCACGTGTTGGCAAAGAGGTGGATGTTGATCCCAGTTGAGCTTAAACGATCTTGTATAGAAGTTAACTTGATTAAACACTTAAGCTAATATGCGGAATGTAAAAGCTTAACTTAAAAAGAATAATGATTCTCTTTCAACACTTCAATATTATTAATACGAGCACTTGGTGCGTGGGAATCGCAACAGGCTTTACCTCTCGAGGGATCTCGAGAAGCTTACAACCCCCACCAGGCAGTGTACCTGATCGTTGTAGTATAGTATAGTGACAAGTACCGGGGGATTGATCGTTCAGCTTAGGAATAGTGTCGCTAGGATTAGAAAGCCTAAATACTAGTTCTAAAGGTGAGGGGTGATTATTTTTGTATTTTTATATTTTTATGAAAGCAAGTAAATATCTCGGGTTTGAAGGATTTGGGCGGAATTAGTTGCTAATCAACTAACCCAATACTAAGATGCAATCAAAATAAAATACTAAAAATGAAATTAAGCTAATTAAACTAAGGTTGTGAGCAGTAATTGGAGAAAATGTGTTTACTTAGATTTCACTACTCCCTACACATCTTTTACACGTTAATTACTTGTTATAATTGCATGGATGACGGATCGTATTCCTTAATACCATTCATGGGGTGGCACACATAACTCCCCAATTCTATGAGCTCTTATCTCCTCCTACACCATGCCCAACACAACTATAGGGATTGTAAATAGTGGCTCATGCATTAAATACAACCAATAAAGACCTAGTGCGCCTCGGTTCATATTTCTTAAGACGTCCAAGCATGTTACCAAGTGGAGATCTGCCAGTTTTCTTAAGCCTAACATATAAATCACTCATCCAAGACAAAGATAAACAAGTAATCAACACATAATTAACATCTAGGTTTCATTAGATCTAAGCAAACACAAGATAGATCTAGCCTAGCATGATGGAATTGAGACAAGAACAAGATATAGACAACCAACACATAGACATATTGATTGAATTAAAGGAACACTTATCTCAATTACAATGCAAGGTATCAAGGGTTTGGAACCCTTGAAAAACCTGTAAAAGTTGCACCAAAATCGTACTTAGGGTTTCTTAAAAACTTCTCTCCTTAATGTGTGAAAATTAGAAAACTATATATAGAAAAATAGGTTTGACGGCGTCAAGAATAAACTTGTGACGCCGTCATCTCGCGGCCAAAACTCTCCTCAGACTGCCTAGATCTACTTCTGACGCCGTCAAGACTTATACACTTCCAGGCCGTCACGACTCTTTTACTCTTGACGCCCTTCCTACGTGACGCCGTCAAATCTGTTCTGGGTCGTCATGGAAATTCATGAAATTTGCTCTTGACGCCGTCAAGGTTTTGCTCTTGACGCCGTCAAGGTTTTGCTCTTGACGCCGTCACCTACTGTTCCCAACATGGAAAATTAAGACTTTGGCGTTTTCTTCACTTTTATGCTCCAAAAACGTCCGAATTGCTTCCTTTTCCAGATTTCTCTCCCAAAGTACCTAAAATCACAAAAGGAACGATTTAGGGCAATATTTGATCAAATAAATTCGGATTCGGGCTTAAATGACCCCCTAAAAACGGATCATTTTTCGCCTCATCATATACCCTTACACTTGAGATTTGCTTGTCCTCAAGCAAATGCGCTTTTATTCTACTCAAAAGACAAGTTAGGGGTCATTTAACACTAACATAAAAGTAATTACAACAAATAATCGTTCCACTAAAGACCAATAGACAAGCACGGAGGTCATACACAAGCACCTCACAAATAGTGTTTAGATACTCACATCTCTCGGGTGTAATAAAGTAATATAACATTATGGAAATGGAAGATATCTCTCACTACCTGTCATAGCAAAATAGATTACCATAGGCTTGGGAAAGGATCAAACCTCCACCACATGGCGTAAGCACCTAGGATAAACTATCAAAGAGGTCTTTTAAAGGGTTGTAACGTTAGGTGTAGGGATATGAAATACACGGTTTTGTTGGATAAAGGAAGTTTTACTGGTGGCGAGTTAACAATCTTAGTCAATTACATGTACAATGTGGCGTTGCTGAGCCAAGACTAAACTCGACTTAAGCTAATAAATGAAAAATAACAAAAACATTAAATAAACATAGAATAAAACGGGATGGTAGTCCATATGTTTTTTCTCTTTTTCCTTTTTTCTATTTTTTTTTTTATTCTTTTTCTTGATTTTTTCGATTTTTTTTTTTTATTTTTTTATTTTTTTTTTTGCATACACTCTTACCCTACCATCCAAAATAATACATCATAGGGAATGAACATTTCCCTTACACTTGAATCTTTACATACTTTACAATAAACTAATCTAATGACTCGAATTAAGAAAATCAAAACACTTGGAGCACTTTTAAGATTATCGTACATATGGGGGTAATAAACGATGTTCTTCCCCATTACTCCATAAAATAAGTACTTACCCATGAGTCCCAATCGTCCCAAAACAATATGTACAAGGATATGACTCGACTTAGCAACCATGTAATCAATTAGAAAGTTAACTTAGGGTTTAACAAATAACAATAATGCACTAAAAATGAGCGCATACACGGAAGGCTAAGGCGATTTGGTTGTACATTTAAGTGGGGTGTAACAAATTCTTCCTTTAAGTAAAATGCTTAAAGTTAAAAACGAAAAGATAGGCTCGAAGGGGAGTACTAGGGGTTTCGTGTACTAAAAATGAGTACAACACTAAGGGTGTGGGAAAAATTAGTTGACTTAAATAGTCAAGTAATATGACTTAAATTGTCAAGTAATTATGATACGGGTTTAACACAAGGGTGATCCTAATGCCTCTTATCATGTAGTAAATCCTACCACACGAATGTAGTCTCACTAGCGGTCTCGGGATGCATCACTAACACAAGTTCTAGAATCTAAATGCTACCGGTACACTCATAAGCACTAATAGTAAATGCTTTTCCTATCAAATCTAAAGCCGAACCTCACATATTTGGGTGGAAAATTTTTTCTGAATATACGGTTATGTGCTAGTCATACAATCTCCTATCCATGAGACGCTTGCTATGGCTAAAGTTTCACTCCTAAGTGTTGTAAAAAATTTTAAATTTGGCGCTAAAATTGCACTAACAAGTATTTCTCATAGTTTTATTACACATCTACCATCAAACAAACAAACTCAAGCGAAAGTGCATATGTAAGGTATCATCTTTTTACCCTCCCCTTACACTTAAGATGAACATTGTCCCCAATGTTCAAGTAAAGAATGTAAAAGTGAAAAAGTAAAGAGAATGAAATCAAATACTCCCCTGATTCGCTCGGTATGGATAATAGGGTGGCCAGGTTAAGTCTTCCTCCAAGAAAATGAACAATCAAAGCTTCCCTTCTAGAATATAAATCATCTTCTTGTCATACATAACCTGTAAAACCTGACAAAATAGACAAGACAACCTCGCTTAAAATCGGTGGCATTCTATATAAGTTACTAAATCCTAGAAAACAAGATAAGATATAATGCTTGTGGAATGAAGTTTGCAGATTTCCTGGAGATTATAAAACTTAATAATTAACAAAAACCATAAGACTCCGTTAGAAAAACAAAACTGGTAAAATTTCCAGATTTTAACTCCTGACGCCGTCAAGAGTAAACCCTTGACGCCGTCAGAATTGACCTGCAGAAATCCTTATGTTAAGTTTCCGGAAAATTTCTGGAAAAACTTGGTTCTACTTCCTGGAAAATCCTGCAAAACTTCATTATGACACAATATAAGCATTTGACTCTAACAAATACGAATACACATGTTCATTTAATATTGTGGAGAATCATGATCGGTTTGTTTCTTAAAAACATATTTGGGGTTTCCCCTTACACTTATCTTTTGCAAAAATACTTTTAGGTAGAGTTAAGACTAAGCCAAAACAACAAAGTAAAGTATTTCCGCTATTTAGTTTAGAAACATGATCAACCAACAATAAAAATTAAGCATGCATACGGAAGCAAATAACAAACAAACAAATAAAATCACACAAAACATGGGTTGCCTCCCAAGAAGCGCTTTTCTTTATTTACGAGTCTTGTAGCTAGACTCAAGGTCATGGGTTAACGTGTATCGCTTATGCTCACATAACCTAGTGTGAGCCATCTAATAGTCGCCTCATCCTTCTTATAATCATCTCCTAATTCTAAGCATCCGCGATAGTATCTTTTATTCTTTTCATGAGTATACTTAAGTCCTTTTCTCTTATCATTCTCACTTAGCATCTCTATGGGCGGATACCTACTACACTTTTCCATGGAAAAATCCTTGAACCTAGGGTGTGTGCGAGGCATTTGATAGACAAAATCTTCTTCCCCATCCGAGAATGTAATTAACCCTTCTATGAGTTTTTCATCAAGGTTGGTCAACTGTTTGAAAGGTTTTCCAAACACAACTTGGGTCAACTTATCATCAATAAATTCTCCTAGATTCTCCATAACCATGAACTCAACAAGATAGACCAAGCTTCCAACAAACACATGCAATGGTATTGCCTTAGCAACAATGTTTTCTCCTTTGTACTCTAACTCATCTACCATGATTTGATTGTATTCATTACGTGAGATTATGTTCATTGGAAGAGATGAGTTGAGATAGGCATTAAAGCTCTTAAATCCGATCTTACAAGGGAATTGCATGTTAAATGAACTATCACACTCAATCCTAGTTTTAGGGTCAACATACCTAAGAGGGTTTATTTCTTCTTCCATCCTATTCTCATTAATCACATCACCATCATCAAGATCCTCATCAGAGTCTGAATAGTAGAAAGGACTAGCCCTACGGTCATCATCATGATCAGACTCTTCTAACTCAGAATTATTGTCAAAGTGGTGATTGGGTGAAAGGTTAGGAGGGTTCTCATTTTCTGCTAAAGGAAGTGGGGCGGGCATTTGGAAGATCCTACGACGAAAAACACGAATAACAGGAATCAAACGATCAATGTTATTGTATTCCATCGAAAAAGTTTACGAACAAAGGACACAAAGAAATAGATAGACTAAAGAAAACCTAAAAATAAAAATAAAATCTTACTAGAAAGGAATCTAGCAAGTAGACCTAATAAAAAGAAATTCTAACCTAGACAATAACTATTCCCCGGGTTGCGGCGCCAAAAACTTGGTGCCTGGGAATCGCAACAGGCTTTACCTCTCGAGGGATCTCGAGAAGCTTACAACCCCCACCAGGCAGTGTACCTGATCGTTGCAGTATAGTATAGTGACAAGTACCGGGGGATTGATCGTTCAGCTTAGGAATAGTGTCGCTAGGATTAGAAAGCCTAAATACTAGTTCTAAAGGTGAGGGGTGATTATTTTTGTATTTTTATATTTTTATGAAAGCAAGTAAATATCTCGGGTTTGAAGGATTTGGGCGGAATTTGTTGCTAATCAACTAACCCAATACTAAGATGCAATCAAAATAAAATACTAAAAATGAAATTAAGCTGACTAAACTAAGGTTGTGAGCAGTAATTGGAGAAAATGTGTTTACTTAGATTTCACTACTCCCTAGACATCTTTTACACGTTAATTACTTGTTATAATTGCATGGATGATGGATCGTATTCCTTAATACCATTCATGGGGTGGCACACATAACTCCCCAATTCTATGAGCTCTTGTCTCCTCCTACACCATGCCCAGCACAACTATAGGGATTGTAAACAGTGGCTCATGCATTAAATACAACCAATAAAGACCTAGTGCGCCTCGGTTCATGTTTCTTAAGAAGTTCAAGCATGTTACCAAGTGGAGATCTGCCAATTTTCTTAAGCCTAACATATAAATCACTCATCCAAGACAAAGATAAACAAGTAATCAACACATAATTAACATCTAGGTTTCATTAGATCTAAGCAAACACAAGGTAGATCTAGCCTAGTCATACAATCTCCTATCCATGAGACGGTTGCTATGGCTAAAGTTTGACTCCTAAGTGTTGTAAAAAATTTTAAATTTGGCGCTAAAATTGCACTAACAAGTATTTCTCATAGTTTTATTACACATCTACCATCAAACAAACAAACTCAAGCGAAAGTGCATATGTAAGGTATCATCTTTTTACCCTCCCCTTACACTTAAGATGAACATTGTCCCCAATGTTCAAGTAAAGAATGTAAAAGTGAAAAAGTAAAGAGAATGAAATCAAATACTCCCCTGATTCACTCGGTATGGATAATAGGGTGGCCAGGTTAAATCTTCCTCCAAGAAAATGAACAATCAAAGCTTCCCTTCCAGAATATAAATCATATTCTTGTCATACATAACCTGTAAAACCTGACAAAATAGACAAGACAACCTCGCGTAAAATTGGTGGCATTCTATATAAGTTACTAAATCCTAGAAAACAAGATAAGATATAATGCTTGTGGAATGAAGTTTGCAGATTTCCTGGAGATTACAAAACTTAATAATTAACAAAAACCATAAGACTCCGTTAGAAAAACAAAACTGGTAAAATTTTCAGATTTTAACTCCTGACGCCGTCAAGAGTAAACCCTTGACGCCGTCAGAATTGACCTGCAGAAATCCTTATGTTAAGTTTCCGGAAAATTTCTGGAAAAACTTGGTCCTACTTCCTGGAAAATCCTGCAAAACTTCATTATGACTCAATACAAGCATTTGACTCTAACAAATACGAATACACATGTTCATTTAATATTGTGGAGAATCATGATCGGTTTGTTTCTTAAAAACATATTTGGGGTTTCCCCTTACACTTATCTTTTGCAAAAATACTTTTAGGTGGAGTTAAGACTAGGCCAAAACAACAAAGTAAAGTATTTCCACTATTTAGTTTAGAAACATGATCAACCAACAATAAAAATTAAGCATGCATACGGAAGCAAATAACAAACAAACAAATAAAATCACACAAAACATGGGTTGCCTCCCAAGAAACGCTTTTCTTTATTTACGAGTCTTGTAGCTAGACTCAAGGTCATGGGTTAACGTGTATCGCTTATGCTCACATAACCTAGTGTGAGCCATCTAATAGTCGCCTCATCCTTCTTATAATCATCTCCTAATTCTAAGCATCCGCGATAGTATCTTTTATTCTTTTCATGAGTATACTTAAGTCCTTTTCTCTTATCATTCTCACTTAGCATCTCTATGGGCGGATACCTACTACACTTTTCCATGGAAAAATCCTTGAACCTAGGGTGTGTGCGGGGCATTTGATAGACAAAATCTTCTTCCCCATCCGAGAATGTAATTAACCCTTCTATGAGTTTTTCATCAAGGTTGGTCAACTGTTTGAAAGGTTTTCCAAACACAACTTGGGTCAACTTATCATCAATAAATTCTCCTAGATTCTCCATAACCATGAACTCAACAAGATAGACCAAGCTTCCAACAAACACATGCAATGGTATTGCCTTAGCAACAATGTTTTCTCCTTTGTACTCTAACTCATCTACCATGATTTGATTGTATTCATTACGTGAGATTATGTTCATTGGAAGAGATGAGTTGAGATAGGCATTAAAGCTCTTAAATCCGATCTTACAAGGGAATTGCATGTTAAATGAACTATCACACTCAATCCTAGTTCTAGGGTCAACATACCTAAGAGGGTTTATTTCTTCTTCCATCCTATTCTCATTAATCACATCACCATCATCAAGATCCTCATCAGAGTCTGAATAGTAGAAAGGACTAGCCCTACGGTCATCATCATGATCAGACTCTTCTAACTCAGAATTATTGTCAAAGTGGTGATTGGGTGAAAGGTTAGGAGGGTTCTCATTTTCTGCTAAAGGAAGTGGGGCGGGCATTTGGAAGATCCTACGACGAAAAACACGAATAACAGGAATCAAACGATCAATGTTATTGTATTCCATCGAAAAAGTTTACGAACAAAGGACACAATGAAATAGATAGACTAAAGAAAACCTAAAAATAAAAATAAAATCTTACTAGAAAGGAATCTAGCAAGTAGACCTAATAAAAAGAAATTCTAACCTAGACAATAACTATTCCCCGGGCTGCGGCGCCAAAAACTTGGTGCCTGGGAATCGCAACAGGCTTTACCTCTCGAGGGATCTCGAGAAGCTTACAACCCCCACCAGGCAGTGTACCTGATCGTTGTAGTATAGTAAAGTGACAAGTACCGGGGGATTGATCGTTCAGCTTAGGAATAGTGTCGCTAGGATTAGAAAGCCTAAATACTTGTTCTAAAGGTGAGGGGTGATTATTTTTGTATTTTTATATTTTTATGAAAGCAAGCAAATATCTCGGGTTTAAAGGATTTGGGCGGAATTTGTTGCTAATCAACTAACCCAATACTAAGATGCAATCAAAATAAAATACTAAAAATGAAATTAAGCTGACTAAACTAAGGTTGTGAGCAGTAATTGGAGAAAATGTGTTTACTTAGATTTCACTACTCCCTATACATCTTTTACACGTTAATTACTTGTTATAATTGCATGGATGACGGATCGTATTCCTTAATACCATTCATGGGGTGGCACACATAACTCCCCAATTCTATGAGCTCTTATCTCCTCATACACCATGCCCAGCACAACTATAGGGATTGTAAACAGTGGCTCATGCATTAAATACAACCAATAAAGACCTAGTGCGCCTCGGTTCATGTTTCTTAAGAAGTTCAAGCGTGTTACCAAGTGGAGATCTGCCAATTTTCTTAAGCCTAACATATAAATCACTCATCCAAGACAAAGATAAACAAGTAATCAACACATAATTAACATCTAGGTTTCATTAGATCTAAGCAAACACAAGGTAGATCTAGCCTAGCATGATGGAATTGAGACAAGAACAAGATATAGACAACCAACACATAGACATATTGATTGAATTAAAGGAACACTTATCTCAATTACAATGCAAGGTATCAAGGGTTTGGAACCCTTGAAAAACCTGTAAAAGTTGCACCAAAATCGTACTTAGGGTTTCCCCAAAACTTCTCTCCTTAATGTGTGAAAATTAGAAAACTATATATAGAAAAATAGGTTTGACGGCGTCAAGAATAAACTTGTGACGCCGTCACCTCGCCGCCAAAATTCTCCTCAGACTGCCTAGATATACTTCTGACGCCGTCAAGACTTATACACTTCCAGGCCGTCAAGACTCTTTTACTCTTGACGCCCTTCCTACGTGACGCCGTCAAATCTGTTCTGGGTCGTCATGGAAATTCATGAAATTTGCTCTTGACGCCGTCAAGGTTTTGCTCTTGACGCCGTCACCTACTGTTCCCAGCATAGAAAATTAAGACTTTGGCGTTTTCTTCACTTTTATGCTCCAAAAACGTCCAAATTGCTTCCTTTTCCAGATTTCTCTCCCAAAGTACCTAAAATCACAAAAGGAACGATTTAGGGCAATATTTGATCAAATAAATTTGGATTCGGGCTTAAATGATCCCCTAAAAACGGATCATTTTTCGCCTCATCAGCACTCAACAATGCTAGGGTTTTACAACCTTGAAGTGAATAATAATACGTACATAAACTAACCTAGGATCCTCCTTTTAAACACTAAGGAATCCTACTAGGTTTACAATACCTTTCTCTACACGATAAGAATATTCTAGATAAATATAATATTTACACAATCTATTCTATATTTATCTAAACCGTATACATCCTTATCCCATCAGCAGTAGATTATGTCAGCAGCATTTAATTTCAGCAGCACTTTGACATCAGCAGCAGAATCATTACTACTAGTAGCAGTTTCACTTAGCAGCAGTTTCAGACCCAACAATCCTCCCCTAAACTTATTAATTATTTCTAAATAATTAAGTTTCTTCAAAGCACAATTAATCACTAGGAGGATGCTTCCAAACACTTCAACTCTTGAGCATTTAGTTGATCAAATATCTTCTTATACTTTGACAGCAAATTAAATGCTTGATCATCAGAATCATAGTCTTTCTGCAACTTAAGTGATTTATCACCATTAACCATCTGATTGACAATATTCCAGTATCTTACCACTGGGTAATCCATTTCAGCTAGCATATACAAAGTAATTGGTCCAATATCTAACACATGAACTCCAGAATCTTGAAAGAGTCTCCATTTTCTTACTTTGTATTATACTATCTCTGTCCATTCAGAATCATCCTTTGAAGGTTCAAACATAAGTTTAAGATCTCTCCACATAACATTATCAGAAGAAGTTATGATATGATCAATTTTATCTATCTCATACTTTTTACCATCAAACTTCTCAGCTCGAAACTTTGCCTTGTATAACTTCCACAAGTCTTCAACATCCTCTCTATCAAAGTAGTGTAGCATCTGTTGAAATCTAAGAAACCTGTGAGTCTTACCATCAGATCTCTGGATATAATGAAATGCTCCAATGTTAGTATCATATCCTGTAGTTACTTTGATAATAGGATATTTGACTCCTAATGGTTTGGCATCAACTACTTCAGGATCTTCCATCTTGCCAACCATAGTGTAACCCTTCAATTGTTCTTTTAGATGCTCAGAAGGAATGTGATCAAGATCATGTTTAAACTCATCTCCTTCAGGCATAGAACTGCTTCCTTCCCCAATCTTTCTCTTCTTCTTTGCAAATGACTTATGAATAACACCTTTTCTTTTACCACCTTGCACAGAAGAAATAGTATTTGTTGCATCAATATCAAGCTGTTTAACAACATCAGCTTCTTGAATATGCTCTGCCTCAGCTACCTTTTCAGGTACCAACTTCTTGTTCATCTAAGCAATTTGTTCCAAATCCTCAGCACATCCCATAGCATAAAAAGTATCAGTTCTTCTTTTAGCTTGTTGATATAAGTCAAAAACTTCTTTATCAGAATAAGGTTTCAACTGTACCAATGTCCATCCAGCCATATTCTTTAGATACCTTTCATATTCTTTTCTTTGTTGTTTAACAGTTGGAACTTTAAATACCTTTATCTTTCTTCTAGCAGTAGCATTTTCTTTTCTCTTCTTTGAAGTAAACTCTCTGTACCAAGATTGTACATTAAAAGTTGGAACTTCATTTTCTTCAATCTTGACCAGCTTATTGAGTTCAATATCAGCAGCTATTCTGATCTTCTCATTTACCCATTCATTATACCTCTTTAAACCTTCAGCTCTTTCTCAGCTAACTGTTGATCTTCCATATCAATCAACTTTTGTGCTTTAAGTGCAGCAGCTGTATCATGTTCAACTTGTAATGCCTTAGGCCAAGACTCAAAAGGTACATCAGTGAAATCAATCCCCTTATATATAATCCTTGGTTTTTCAACTTGCTTACCCTTGCCTTTATCAGTAGAAGATGAAGAAATAACCTTCTTTTGTTGAGCAGCAGGTTCTTTAATAACAATCCCTTTTTCAGGTTTTCTAGATGCTGATGATTTGATTGTTGTTGTTGTTTGTTGTGGTAGTGAAGGAGTTGATAATGGAGTAGTCTTCTTGCTCAACAATACCATAGCTTCAGCAGCAACATTGTCTCCAGACCCAGCAGCAGAGTCTTGTGCATCAGCAGATCCACTAGCAGCAGAGTTAGTAAGATCCTTAGCAGTAGATTCTTGAGCAGCAGAATCTTGAGCAGCAGAGTCAAGACTTTTGTCTCCCAACTTCATCAATGTTTCACCCATCAACCCTGTTGCCTTCACTAATTGCTCAGGCTCCAAAGTTGTAAGTTGTTCTACCACCTTCTCTTGTGTAGCAATCACCTCTTCCATAACAACCTCATTCCCTGATTTATCAGCAATCACAAAATCTCCAGCATCCTGAGGACTTTCAACATCCATATCACCAATCACTGGAACCTCCCCTGAAACCATTCCCTCATTCATACCCAGAGCACCATTAATCTTTTCCAAATTTACCACCCCTGAACCCATTGCCTCTTCATTCCTCCCCTGTTTGGAAGCATCTTCTTCCAAGTGAGTAGAAGCATCAGGAGAACTAACAACATGAGAAGTGCCCACTTTCTTCAATCTTTTCAGAGAGGTTGAAGATCTTGATTTCTTAAAGTTCTTAATCTGTTTTTGCAATTTGATGATAGTCTTATCCTGATCAGCAACAACAGATGAAAGATTAAGAACTTTGTCCTCCAAGGTAGTACATTTCAACCTCAAATTGGTACAAGTAACCGTCAATTCCTGAATGAGTTTCATAATAGTCTCATCACTTCGACCTGTGTTATCTGGTCCGAGAGGTGAATCATGGACATTGTCATCATGTATAAGATTTTCCGTCAATTCATTGGTCACTGGCCTGTCCTCATCACTTCGACCTGTGTAACCTGGTCCGAGAGGTGAATCTTGGGACATAAACTCAGTCTCAAACCTAGTTTGATCAGCTGAGCCCCCTGTATTTGCCATTTGGCTAGGGTTACCATCCTGAGAATTTGATTCAGAAGAATCATCATCTCTAGATGTTGCCTTGGTTTGGGTCTTAATGATGTTATCACTATCCTGCTCTGCTGCTAAGCTAGAAGCAGTAGTGACAGCCCTTGCCAACATGTCCTCTTCATCACCTAGGACAGCCTCATCTGGTATAGCCATACTAACACTATCCTAAGGTAGATCAGTGTTCTTTTTGGTGTTCCTACGGGTATAGAGTATTTTAGGTTGTGTAGCAGATGCACTAAAATTGGGTGTGTGATGGGAGTCAGTGGGATTTCCTGATCCTTCACCATGATTGTTTTGCACAAGTTGCACCATGAAAGGTGTAAGATTTGTATTTGTGCCTGAAAAACCTTTCCCATGTTTAACCAAGAAAGTAAAGGTTTTAGAAACCAATTTTGGAGCATTATAGGTAGCAACATGGCCTCTAAACTTTGTAAGTTGATTTTGAACAAAGAGTTGTATAAACCTTGGATAAAGCAAATATGAACCAGACTCTTTGATACTTTGAAATATCCCTTCCAAAATCATTTTTGAAAAATTGAATGGTTTACCTTTGCTTAGGCATACCATTGCAGAAGCAATAGTAGTACTAAACTCATGCCATCCAGAAGTTTTAGGACTCAAACAATGAAGAAGAAGATGTATCAAAAACTTGTATTGAGGAAAGAGGAGAGATTTTTGAAATTTTAAATTTGTATGATTCCCCTCATATCCCAAATCTTTTAACCCAGCAAAAATAGCAGAATTTGCCAGGCAAGTGGTCTCTGTTTCATCATCTAAGAAAAGGGTTTCTCTTATTAATGATTCAGATACACGAACCTTTTGCCCATCTACTAAGGCACTAACATGTTTTTCCCCATTCATAGTTTTGATTTTAGCGGTAAGCCAAAACTGTTTGATGTGGGAAGCAAAGATAGTAGGATTCACAGTGAGTGCATACCTTAGAGAAGTAGCATTCAAAAATTTTACCATGTCTGTGAATTCTTCATTAACTGATTCAGCATCCAAAACGACTACACTGTTGTGTTGCTTTGCCCAGGTATGAACGCAATCCATGAGTTAGGGTTTAGGGAAATTAGGGATAATTGATTTTGAGAAAAATGGAGTGTTAGGGTTTGTGATAACTTCAATTTGAAATATGAGAAAACCAATTAGGAAGATCAATTAGGTTTTAAACTGATTGAAGAAGTTACACATACCACCCTCACACTTTCAACCGTAGCAGCACAATAACACTAGCAGCAGAGTTATATAACTAGCAGCAGAGTGAAATATCCAGCAGCAGAGTTGACAAAAAAAGCTTGGTCAAAAAGTCAAGAATCCTCAGCATTTAATGCGATGATATTCCGTAATCCCTATAAAAACGGACTAAATCTTTTCCCTAATTTATCACAATCAAACCCTAATCGCAATCAAAACGCCAATCAACCAAATTAAAACTTCAATTAACCCAAATCAAATCAAATAATCATGAAATCAACACCCGAAATCATCAATATCTCTTCTGATTCATCATCTGAAGATGAAACCCCATTTGAAACATATGTGCCGCCCTTCCGTCCTCCTTATGATGGATGTAGAATCAAAGAGCAAGCCAAAAAGAGAAAGCATGATCTCCCTGTGTTCAAAGATCTTCTGCATTTAAATCAAACCCCAAGCACATCCAGGGGTAAAGCGATGATGTCCCCAAAATCTCCATCGTCTTCAGAATCATCAGAAGACCCAGCTTGGATCCCTGTCAGGCAACCATCCCCAAGGGAGCTTGTTTCCCCTTTCATCTATATGTCATCAGATGAGGATGAGCCTCCAAATGAACCACCTTCCACTCCTGTGAGGCCTCAGTCATCAAGGCCACGATCAAAGAAATCCACCAAGACAAGGAAGACAAACTCTCCTCTCCCTAAAGAAAGAAACACTGTTCTTGGACTTCGATGCCCTAGGAAGTAGTGCTTGTAGTCTTTAATTGCATCTTAGATTGTTGCACTCTTTTGTGGTTTCAGAAGTAGTCTTTGTAATTTCTCTTTTGATGTATGAACTTCTGAACTTGAAGAATGATGAATGACAGATGTTCTGCTTTTGTTGTCATAATATTGTTATTGCAAATCATCATTTAGACTTATACCTGCACAATATTAGAACAAACACCACAAAGCAAAAAAACATATGTACTAGCAGTAGAGTTAGAAATAGCAGCATAGTACATTCCATCACAAGCATATGCTTGAAGATAAGCAGCAGAGTAACAAGCAGCACAATTCCTTTACACACTTGTACAAAAACAAAGAGATAAGTTTTTCAAAGATTTATCATACCAGTGTTTGCAATTAAAAATTGAAACCGCCCTACATCAAAGTGTTTAGTGAGAAGATCAGCAACATTGTTATCAGTATGAACTTTAACAATTTGGATCAACTTCTTTTCATAGCAATCCCTGATAAAATGATGTCTTATCTCAATATGTTTTGTTTTAGAATGAAAAACAGGATTTTTAATTATGCAAAGTGTGCTGTTGTTATCAATATGAATTTTGGTTTTCATGAAATTGTACCCATAATCCAATAATTGATTCTGCATCCATAGAACTTGTCCACAACAACTTGAAGCAGCCACATACTCAGCTTCAGTTGTAGAATTTGCCACCACTGTTTGCTTCTTGCATTGCCATGACACCAATCTGCTTCCTAAAAATTGACAACCCCCTGTTATAGACTTTCTATCCAAAGAAGCTCCAGCATAGTCACTATCTGAATAGGAGACCAAATCAAATGGTGAATCCATAGGATACCAAAGGCCCAATTTAGGTTGATGCCTCAGATATCTAAAAATTCTCTTCACTGCATTGAGATGTGATTCCTTGGGACACACTTGAAATCTTGCACAGGCACACACAGCAAACATGATATCAGGCCTTGATGCTGTAAGATACATCAATGAGCCAATCATAGACCTGTACAAGTGTATATCCACTTCCTTTCCATATTCATCCTTCAGCAATGGTTTATTGGTTTCCATGGTAGTCTTGGCAGGTTTAGCATCTTCAAAACCGAACTTCTTCAAAATATCATTGACATATTTATCTTGACTGATAAATATACCATTTTCTTTCTGTGTAACTTGCAGACCTAAGAAGAAGGTGAGTTCTCCCATTGAACTCATAGCAAACTTGTCCTTCATAAGCTTCTCAAAACTAACACACATAGCTTTGTTTGTAGACCCAAAGATGATATCATCAACATAGATTTGAACCAGCAGAATGTCATCCTTTTGTCTTTTGAGAAACAGAGTTTTATCAATCTTTCCTCTACTAAACCCAGATTCTAGCAAGTGTGTTGACAGAGTGTCATACCAAGCTCTAGGAGCTTGATGTAAGCCATACATTGCTCTATTTACCTTGTATACTTTGTCAGGATGATCAGGGTCTTCAAAGCCTGGTGGTTGAGACACATAAACTTCTTCTGTAATGGTCCCATACAGAAAAGCACTTTTCACATCCATTTGATACACTACAAAATCTTTGTATGAAGCATAAGCCAAGAATATTCTAATTGCTTCTATTCTTGCCACTGGAGCAAATACCTCATCATAATCAAGGCCTTCTTGTTGTGTGTATCCCTGTGCTACTAACCTTGCCTTATTCCTTATGACAATTCCTCTCTCATCTCTTTTGCATCTAAAAACCCATTTTTTGCCAATCACTCTTTTTACATTTGGCAGTTCAACCAAGGTCCAAACTTTTTGCAGTTTAAATTGTAGAAGCTCATCTTGCATTGCTTCCACCCAACTTGCTTCTTGTAAGGCTTTGTAAGTGTTTTTGGGTTCAATTTGAGAAAGAAAACATGCAAACAGGCAATTTTGAAGATCTTTATGACTATTTCTTTGATGCAGAGATCTGGCAAAGAAACTTTGATGTTGAAGATCTTTCAGTGCTTTAGTCATCTGTCTAGTTTGAATAGATGATTTTGGATCACTTAAAATTTGATCTTTGGGATGATCCTTGTGTACTCTTGTGGTAGTTGTGGGACTAACAGGAATATTGAGTTCCAAATTAGTAAAATCTGCAGCAGCTCCAAATAACTGACCATCAAGTGCATCATCATCTGTGTCATAATAAATATTCTCAAGAGGAGGCATATTTGGATCATCAAGATAGATAGAATCAGCAATAGGTCTACCCTGAGAATCCAAATTAGGAAACATTGAAGTAGCAGTAGAGTTAGTAGGCCTGGAAGCAGAATGTGGTGGAGCAGTAGTTATATCTTTTGGCCTAGCAGTAGAGTCTGGTGAGTCAGCAACAGAGTCTTCTGGTTTTGTAGGAGAGACATCAACAACTATTTTGGGAACCCCATTAGTTTCTTTTTCTGCTTCAATAGGTATTTCAATACCTTCTTCAGTTTCCTTAGGTTTTTCTTGAGTAACAACATCTTCTTTAGGACCTGGATCAGTTTGAAAGGGTACTAATGTAGGACCAACCTTTAGTTTTTCAACAAAAACAAATTCTTCTTGTGGTTTGTCAACACTGGCAATAACTGGTACATAGTTCATTGTTTTGGTAAGCATATCAACATCAAACAGCCATTCTGGTCCTTTTCCCTCAGGATTAGATGTGTTCTCAGAAAATTTGATATGCAAATTCTCCTCTACATGTTTGGTTCTCTTGTTGTATACTCTGAAAGCTTTACTAATTACAGAGTAACCAACCAAATTTCCTTCATCAGCTTTTTCATCAAATTTGCCTAGCTGATCCTTAGTGTTCAAAATTGTAACAGGACATCCAAATGGTTTGAGAAAATCAATCAGTGGCTTCTTTCCATGAAATAACTCATATGGAGTCTTATTATGAGGCTTGACTACCTTACTTCTGTTCTGCACAAAGCATGCAGTGTTCACAGCTTCAACCCAAAAAGGAGTAGGTAGTTTTGAATCAGATAACATTGTTCTTGCAGCCTCAATAAGTGTCCTGTTTCTTCTTTCTGCAACACCATTCTGTTGTGGAGTTCTTGCTACACTATACTGTCTAAGAATTCTTTTCCCCACACAGAATTGATTCATCACACTGTTCTTGAACTCAGTACCATTGTCACATCTGATTATCTTCACCTTGTGATTGTACAGGTTTTCAACTCTTGTAATAAATGCCTTGAGTATTTCTGGAGTTTCATCTTTAGTGGCTAGAAAGAATACCCAAGTAAACCTGCTAAAGTCATCAGTGACAACAAGACAATATGACTTCTTGTTCAAGCTTTTGACAAATACAGGCCCAAATAAGTCCATGTGCAGTAGATGTAATGGCTCAGTATTTGTGTTCACAGTTTTAGATTTGAATGAAACTCTATGTTGTTTACCCTTTTGACAGGCAACACAAGTTTCACAATTCTCAAAAGTCTTGGTAGGCATTCCTCTGACCAGATTTCCTTTTACCAATTTGTTCATGGTCTTGTAGTTCAGATGTCCCAATCTTCTATGCCATAATTTGGACTCATCAACAGTGGCCTTTTCAATTAGACAAGTCAAAGCCCTCTTAGGAACAATGTTCTTAATATGGTCACTGTATATATTCTCATTTCTAGGGACCTTCAAAAGCACAAATTTGTCATCTAGCAATTGATAGTCAGGAGAAAGGATCATACACTCAGTGTCTGTAAAAAGAACAAAGTTCTTTTTGTCACACATTTGTGAGACACTAAAAAGGTTAAACTTAAGTCCTTTTACAAGAAACACCTTCTCAAAGTCCAAATTTCCAGTTTTTAGAGTTCCTCTTCCAACAATCTTTCCACCTTTTGGATCATTCCCAAAAGCAACGTAACCACCATCAAAAGCCTCAAAGTCTTCAAGTTGAGATTCATCTCCTGTCATGTGTCCAAAACATCCACTGTCAACAATAACCATATCCTTAAGCTCATCCAGTAGATTGACCTGCACATGAAAAGTAGAGACATTAGTTCCTCTTGACGACCCAAGCCATTACTGACTTGGATCTGCCCTGTGCATCAACATAATCAAATTTCTTTAAATCACTTGATGCACTACTATTCTTGGAAATAGAATTTGAACCAATAGTTTTTGGTTTCCAAGTCCAGCAAGCTGAGGCCTTAACAGCATAAAAGTGATTACCAACAACTGTATTTGTTAAAACTTTTGGCCCAAAAGTAGAAAGTTTTGTACCAGCAGCAGGTTGCTTACTAGCAGCAGAGTGCATACTAGCAGCAGAGTGCTTACTAGCAGTAGAGCCAGTAGAAGAACTAGTTGTGGTTTTGAAAACACCATTTGATTTAGCAGCATAAATAGATCTAGCTGCACCAGATCTCAATAAAACAGCTCTTGGAACCATATTTCTATTAGGATGTGGGTGAGTTTGTTTAGTTACATATTTGTGATTCACCCTAGTGTATTGATTCCAAACAGGCTTTTGGTGTTCAGGACATCTAACAATCAAGTGGTCAAAGCTACCACACTTATAACAAACTTTCTTTTGTAATTGAAACTGATTACCTAATCTGTGTGAAACTAGGTTGTTGAAGTTTCTCTGGTTACCCCTAGGCTTATTATTGAACCTTTCCATCTGTTCTCTAGGTACCTCATTGTACTCTACCATTTTCCTAGAGAAGTTATTTCCTAATACAGGTTTGACAAACTTAACCTGTTCAATTTTAGGTTTATACTTTGTAGGAATTTCTACCTTTTTCACACTTTGTTCTGGTTTAACCTGTTCCTCATCACTATCACTATCAGAATACCAATCTTCTATAATAGGAGCTTCAGGAAATTTTCTAGCCTCAACCTTAGGAGTTTCATTAACACTTGTGCTACATTCACCTACAGGTTTTTCAATATTTAGCTCACTAATGAAGGATAGTTCTTTTCTTGGTGGATCAAAAGCACTTTTGGCTGGAGGAGCCACTTCATTATACCCAATTCCACTACCTTTTCTCATCAAGTTATTCTCTATAGATTTATGAACCAAATCAGAAGCATATTGTTGTTTTTGTACTCTTACTACATGTTTATCTTTTTCAGCAAGAGCTTCCTCTTTTTCTTTTTCAGCTTCTTCTAACTTATTTTTAAAAACTTCTACTTCACTGTTTTTCTTAAAAATTTCTATATCTTTGAGATTAAGTTGATCTACATATTCCTTCTCACACTCTTTGGGATATTCTAACCTCTTTTCAACATTTTGAATACCTACTTTGTAACCTAAGGTATCAAGTTTTAGGTGTTCAATTTCTCTATTTAAACTCTCATTCCTAGACTTAAGTTCTTCTATAGTGTCAGCACAAGATTTAAAAGAACACATAGATAAGTCTGAATCATTTGATACCTCAGAGTCAGATCCTGATGATGAACCATAGGCCATAAGTGCAAAGTTCTGCACCTTGGGTTGAGCAACAGCTACCAAAGAGAAATTTGGTTCTTCTTCAGCCATATCACTCCAATCATAATCTCCCAATCCATCACAAGATACCAGTGCAGTCTTTGATTCTTCAATAACCTTCTTTGTAGCATCAACATTCTTCTTTGGAGCTCTACACTCTCTGGTAAAATGTCCCTTCCTGTTGCAATTATAGCACTCTATCTTTGATTTGTCAAAGCCTGGATTGTCCTTAGCTTTATACTTGACTTCTTTTCCAGTCTTCTTCAAAAACTTTCTTGCCCTCAAGGTCAACATAGCCATTTGCCATTTAAGATCAATTTCTTCAAGATCATCAGGATCAATATAATCCAGATCTTGATTAATGACATGTGACCTTATAGTAGTTGTGAGCTCAGCCAAGAATGCACACAAAGCAATATCACTGGTAGAGATCTTATCATTTGAACTAGCAGCAGATCCATCAGCAGCAGATACTCCATAAGCAATAGAATGAGCAGCAGAGTGAGATTCTTGAGATCCTTTTCCTTTAGAGGATACAAAGGCAAGATTTTGAGTACCAGAAGATGAAGTAGAAGAGGTAGATAATTCTGATTCATACACTCTTAAATTGTTGTAGAGACTCTCCAACTTCATAGTTTCAAAATCAGGTTTATTCCTCCACACAACTGTGTGCATACTCCATTCAGGTGCAAGACTTCTAAGAAACTTTAGGTTTACATCTTCTTGTGGAACCACATAGCCAACAAGCTTTAGATGGCTAACCAGTTGGTTTAGCCTGTTGTATGTGCCAATTATCTTCTCTCCACTTTCAGACGTAAAATTCTCAAACTGATGCTTCAGCATGTTTTTCCTTGATTTCTTAGTAGCATCATTCCCTCCAAACCTGAATTCAACAGCATCCATCAATTCTTTTCCAGATTCACAGTCATCAAAGTCCATTTGGAATTCATTAGGTATTCCCATTAAGAGAATACTATGTGCTTTGATTTCCATCTTTCTTACTGTGTTGGCTTCAGCAGACTTAATTGGTATCTCCTTCCCATCAACACTCTTCTCAGGTACAGAATCACCATTAACAATCACATTCCACATGTTGAAGTCAATCATGCGAATGTACTGTCTGATCCTTCTCTTCCAAAGCTCATACTCAGAAGGATTCAGCATGGGTACCCTTGAAGCAGTCACCATATGAGTTTCATCACCCATCTTAGCAATAGTTTTGGAACAGCAAACTCTTAAGAAACAAAATCTTCTTGATAATAACTTCTAGATCACAAGCTCTGATACCACTTGTTGATCCCAGTTGAGCTTAAACGATCTTGTATAGAAGTTAACTTGATTAAACACTTAAGCTAATATGCGGAATGTAAAAGCTTAACTTAAGAAGAATAATGATTCTCTTTCAACACTTCAATATTATTAATTCGAGCACTCAACAATGCTAGGGTTTTACAACCTTGAAGTGAATAATAATAATTACATAAACTAACCCTAGGATCCTCCTTTTAAACACTAAGGAATCCTACTAGGTTTACAATACCTTTTCTACACGATAAGAATATTCTAGATAAATATAATATTTACACAATCTATTCTATATTTATCTAAACCGTATACATCCTTATCCCATCAGCAGTAGATTCTGTCAGCAGCATTTAACTTAAAGATTTTTGGACTTAAAGAGTGACGGTGTCACCCTTTGTGACGCCTAGGCCGTCAAGTGCAATTTAAAGGGTGATGGCCAAGAAAAGAATAGTAAGTGACGGCGTCAGATCTGGATCTAGAAAATCTGAGGAAAGCATTGGCAGCTAGTTGACGCCGTCAGACGTATAACGTGACATCGTCAGATTGTAATCTGTATATATAGTTTTCTAATATTTATTCATTAGGAAGAGAGAACTTTCTGAGGAACTTTACCATAAACCCTAGGTCAAATTTTCACCTTCTTGTAAGGGTTGCAAACCCTTCTTTCACCCATGTTTGATTAAAGATAAGTCTTCCAATAATCATTCAATATGTCTATGTGTTGTTTGATATTATCTTATGCTTGTCTTTACATTAACATGATAGGCTATATTTGTTTGTGTTTGCTTAGATGTAATGATACCTAGCTATTGAGTTTTGGTTGATTTTTTGTTATTAATTGTTGTGGATGATTGATTTCAATGTTAGGCTTGAGAAAACTGGCTAATCTCCAATTGGTAACTTGCTTGAACGTCTTAAGAAACATGAATCGCATGTGTACTATGATTTTAATGGTTGTATTTAATTCATAAGTGACTACTAAGGATGCCATGTTAGGAGCTAGTTGTTGGCTCGACATAGGAAGAGGTAGAAGCTTATACAGTTGGGGAAGATCATACTCGGCCCTACGAATGGTATTAAGGAATATAAACCGTCATCCACAAAATTGTAACAAACTAGTCAATTAATGGAAGATAGCTAGGGAGTATTGAAATCTAAGTAAACACGTTTCCTCTCATTATAAGGTTTTTCTCAACATTTTACTTTCTTGTTATTTTTATTTTTATTGCATTTGTAGTTATTTGGGTTAGTTGACTAGCAACTAATTCCGCCCACTCTTCCAATACCCGAGATTTTTACTTGCTTTCCATAAAATATAAAAATACAAAAAGAATCATCCCTCACCTCTAGACCTAGTTTAATTAAGTTTTGACCCTAACGACACTATTCTCTGAGAGAACGATCAATCCCCCAGTACTTGCCACTACATCGGTCAGGTACACTGCCTGGTGGGGGTTGCAAGCTTCTCGAGATCCCTCAAGAGGTAAAACCTTTTGCAAGGTTGCAAAACCACGCATCACATATACTATGAAAATCCAGACTACTTCATGTCTAGCTATTGGCACAAATGATTCTTCAAAATCTATCCCTTTTTCTAATCGAAATCCTTTAGCCACAAGCCGAGCTTTGTTGCAAATTACATTCATTTCTTCATCCTTTTTATTCTTCCATAACCATTTGAGATCAATAACCAATTTGTCAAGTGGTCCTTCAACAAGTTGCCAACTATCATGTAACTGATATTGACGAATTTGTTCCTGCATCGCTTCTATCCATGTAGATTCTGCCATTGCTTCCCTAATTTTCTTTTGTTCTTTGAGACATATTGAGAAAATGTAGATGCACATTTCGGGATCTGTGGCAAGTTGTCGTCTTGTCTGAACTGGCCTTGAAGCTTCACCAATAACTTGTTCAATTGGATGGTCTTTAGTCCATTGGAGTGTAGAAAGGTACATTGGGTTTAATGTATGTGTGTTAGACAGTTCTTGTAACCTTGAAGAAGATTCAGCAGAGTTTGTTGCAAATGGGTTTACAAATACTTCTTCTTCTAACGCAGCATCGTTTTGGTTATGTGTTGGTTCTTCTTGAAATGATGTGGTTTGATTTTGCTCATCAACTCTTGGTAGAACAATTTCAATTACTAGAGTTGTTGGAGTAGGTGTGGATGATGTTGAGGGAGTTGTTGCTTCAGCTTCGATTGTTGTAGATGCATCTTGTGGTGGTGGTTGATGATTTTGAGCAGAAATTTTCCAGTCCTTGTTCTATAGGTTTTTCAGTGTTAGTTGATTGAGCTCCTTGAGGTACAAGTCCTGAACTAATTTGTCCAGAAGTCTACGGGTTTGGTGCGGGTCCTAATCCTTTTTTATTAGAAGCCATCGGATTGAGCGCGGGTTCTAGAGCGAGTCTCTCAGAAGCCATCTGTGAAATCACGTCAAACATCACATTCATTGTCTCCATTATCCTTTTCGTTCTTCTATTATACACCCTGAATGCCCTCGAGTTTTCTGAGTATCCAATGAAGATTCCAATATCACCCTTAGCTTTTAACTTTCCTAGATCTTCTGTGTCATTCGTCAGATAGCACAAAGTACCAAATACGTGAAGGTAAGAGATGTCAGGTTTACGGTTGCTCACTAGCTCATATGGTGTTTTATTGAATCTTGGATGGATTAGGGATCAGTCCTGAGTGAAACAAGCAGTGGCAACTGCATCAACCCATAAGAATAGTGGTGCACTAGAATAAATTAGCATTGTGCGAGCAGCTTCCACAAGAGTTCTATTTCTTCTTTTAACTACCCCATTTTGCTGTGGAGTTCTAACAACTGATGTTTAATGTGTGATTCCAGCATCTTGTAAATAAGTTCTTAACTCCTGATTTGTGAATTCGGTGCCATTATATGTTCTTACAATCCTTACTGGAGCTTGAAGTAGGACTTGAATACGCTTCAGAAAGGTGATGATGATGCCTGGTTCTTCGTCTTTTGACCTCAGAAACTTTACCCATGTATATCTTGAATAATCATCGACGATAACAAGAATATACTTCTTCCCATTAATGCTTTCAACTCTCATTGGGCCACATAAGTCCATGTGTAGCATATGTAACCTTGCTTCAGAACTGGGTATGGTTTTAGGTTTATATGATGCCCTTTTACTTTTTCCTTGTTTGCATGATGTACAAAGGTGTTCCTTGGTGTATTTGAACTTAGGGAGTCCATTGACGAAGTTGTCTTTGGCTAACTTGTTGATGGTGTCGAAATTGAGATGGGATAATCTTCTATGCCATAGCCAGGACTTTGTTTTGGTTCCCCTTGTCATAAGACAAATTGGCGATGAAGAGGCCATTTGGTTGATGTCGATAGCATATAAGTTGGTGCCGTGATTACCAGTTAAGAGATCATCGCCAATCAAATTTCTAACAAAAACCATGTTTCTCCTGAATGCAACCTCTAAATTTGCATCAGAAAATTGCACAACAGAAAACAAATTGTGTCCCAACCCTTCGATGTAGTAAACTCGAGTTATTAAATAATTCCCAAATTGAAGGTCTCCATAACCCAGAATAGCTACTACATGATCATTTCCAAAGCATACAGTTCCCATAAATTTCCAAACGAAATTGATCAGCAACTTTAATTTCCCGGTCTTGTGCTTGGAGCAACCCGAGTCGATGATCCAAAGACATGTTTCAATAACCTTCCAAGAACAAAAAAGTTTGTATTTTGAAACCGTTTTGTGTTTGGTTCCATGGGGTTAGGGGTAAAATCTAAATCACATTCATCAAAGGTTGCTACTTGTTTATTTTGAACAACTTTCATTTTGCCATCCTAGAGTATGAACTCTCTACCCATTGGTATCCATACACAATACTTAAGATAGTTCCTAGGCATTTGACTACTAGTGGTAGACCTAAAGCATTCAACTAACCTATCTATAGATCTAGATCTATAGATATTTCCTTTTGGAACGTTCTTCTGTTTAGGCGTAACATTCACATTCTTAGAAACACAATCATCATGAACATCATTAATTAAACATTTCTTGCATATTAAACAAACAGAGTAATTACATGCATTAGAAACAATACTTTTTACATTACATTCAGATGAAATATGTCTCTTATTACAAAGCGATAAATTCCTAGGGTGTTCTTCTACTTCTTCAACTTTATTCTTGCAATTACTCTTAGAGGCAGGCGAGACTCTATTGTTCCTTGTATTACTCCTAGGCTTTAGTCTGCTGCTCTTAGAGGAGCTTTCTAATCCTGTAGAAGGTAAGGTACATGCATTAGGATTTATATTGTTGTCCTTAGAAGTGGTTTTAGCATTCCTAGACTCTTTAGGATTATCTTGAATGCTCTTGATGTTTGTTCCATTTGTTTTAGATGTGGAGGCAGATGCAATAGTGGGACTAATAAATTAAAGGCCAGGTGATATCACTTTTGGTGTTTCGACCACCGCTTTTCCTTTATCAACAATCTTTTCATTTTCATTTTGCTTGGGCAAGGGTGTTGGAGTGACTGGTTTTGTCAAATCATTTTTCACATCGACTTTTGGAACGGATTGAGAAATTTACATTTTTGGTTTAACAACCGTTTTTGAGGTATTTGGTTTGTCCGAGGTCGATGGTTTTGCAAACTTAGTATCCACACTCTTCCCAATTTCACATTCAAGCTGAGCCCTCAAAAGATCTTTTTGCTCTTTCATGTTCTTGAAGACACGCTCATACGACAGTTTGTCATACTTGCATTCTTCGCTTTTTCGATCAAGTTGTTTAAAATATGACACATTTTCTTATTCATGTTTTATAAGAGCATTTTCATATTTTGAAACAATTGCGGAGGTCTCAGCTCTCAGTCTTTCATCGTCTTGAATAGATTATGTTTTTAAAATAATGGACATAATATCAGTAGACAGAACTGCTTCGAAGAGAGAATCAATTAAATTTTCCAAAACATTGATTTGTTCAAAAGATTCATTAGCCTTCTTTATCAGAGATTTATGGTCCTTGACAAAGTAAGCTATTTCAGATAAAAAAGCATTTTCAAAATGAATCACTCGAGCATGAATGTTGTTAATTTGAGGAGCAAATTCACTCTCAAGAATCTTTTTTAGCTGTAAATGAACCGTGGAATTCCAACTGATCTCATTACGTTTCATTTTAGATTCTAAAGTTGTTTTTTGCCCAACTCTGGTTTTAAGATCATCAAGATATCCCCCTGCAGCACTTGTGTTAAAAGTGTTATTTGAAGATATCTGTTCCATGTTTGAAACCGATTTGGAAGCAACTACTGGTTTAGAAAATAGTTTTGAGAATGCCAGGTGTTTGGAAAAATCTGATGGTTGTTTTTGTGGAACAAAAGTAATACCAGAAAGTTTGTTCACTTTGGTGTAATTAATTGGTTTCAAATCCGGATTCTTTTGTTTTATTTTAGTTGTGCTCTCTTCAACAAGTTCTATCATTTGCACAGAATCCCGAACGACGGGAGGATCATGTTTTGCATATATAACATTTCAATTATACAAAGAATTTTGTTCTTCCTAAGCTTTCTTGAGATTACAAGGAGTTTTGCTACCAAGAGCCATTTTATGTTTCGTATGGTAAATCGGATTAGTTTGATTAGTAATCATATGCATTGTTTGACTTGACTGACCCGACTTAACCACTAAGTCTTCTAGTGTTGCAATCATGTGTTCTGACTCTATGATTTCGTCCAAAAGTTTATCTTCTTTCTTTGCAAAGTCCTTTTTCAACTCATCCATTTCTTTTTCAAGATTGGTATAAGCTGATTTTAGTTTTGAAAGTTGGTTTGTTAAATCAGAAATTTCCTGTTTTAAAGAGTTAATGGTTTTTGTTGAACTAATTTGAATAGTGTCAAATTTGTTTTGCAATTCCCTATCTTTAACCAGTAACTTCTTATAACCAATTTCAAATTCTGACTCACATTTTGTGTCAATTTGAAAACTTTTTGCATTTTCCTTGTATCTCTCAAGCTCAGTGGTCAATTTCTTATTCGCGGCCTTAACTTCGCTATTGACCTTTTTCACTTTCTCAATTTTAATGATGCAATTATTCAGTAATGATTCAAATAAAGCACGTGTTTCCTCATCATTCTCAGCATGCTGTGAAATAGAGCCTCCATTATGATTCATATCTGGAGTTGCTGAAGGAGTATTGCTACAACTTGGTGTATCCAGGTATGTATCATATGTGGGTGCTAACTTCTCATAATGCTGTTCCTCATGAGAAGACATCACAAATATATCATTATTTTGGCATGTATTGAAGTTTGATACCTCAGCTGGTACACTGGTGTCATAAACAGGAAGTGTGTCAAAATCCGTGTCATACTTAGCTTCTTGAATATTTGCCATGAAGATGCAGTTTGCATCGATATCCTCTCATTCAACTGAAACCATGCCTTCTCTTTTTGTGCCAACAGCAATGCTTTCTACCAATACTCTGGATCTTTCTTGTTCGGCTTAGTAGGACAGTTCCTTTCCGTATGACCTACACCCTGGCAGTTGAAACACTTTACCGGATTACCCTGATTCACATTTCCATAATTCCTAACAACTTGAGCTGTCACATTCCTAATCTGATTACCCATTGCCTGATTTCCAACATTCTGACCCCTCTGATTTCCAACAAACTGGCCCATCTAATTCCCTGCATACTGACCTAACTGATTCCCTGCATACTGACCCAACTGATTCTGCATATTCTGATTACCCATGTGAAATGCAGTAATATATCCCTGCTGATTCCCTATAACTCTAACCCTTTGGCCTCCATTGCCCATATTGAAACATGGCTGAGCAATCTGCTTGTTGCGACTGTTCGATGAAATCCTTTGGTTGTTGTTAGTTGGTGTAGAATAGCGTCCTTGGAATGCCTTTGACAGCAGAACAAATGCTTGTGTCAAAGCAGCAGTAGCTTCATCATTTTCAGTGCATTCTAGTTCTTGGAATTGTTGGTATTGTTGTTGTGGAATAACATGTTGTTGTTGTGGGTAGAATTGTTGTTGGTAGATAGGTGTTGGTTGTTGAATGTATGATGGTTGCATGTAGTTGTGAGTGGAAGATGATGATGGTTGTTGTTGTGTGTTTACTGGTAGAGGTGTTGGTTTATTAGCAATTAAAGCTAGAGGATAATGCTTTTTAGCAAGTAATTCAGCCCTTACTTCATTAGCCTCAACTTGATTCTACTTAAAGAAGTCGTACAACTGATCATAGGTAACTTCATGCAAGTTCTTTGTCTGATAAACAATAGTGACGTATCTGCACCATTCAAGTTGTAACTCATTTAGAAAATTTGTGTTATTACCGATGTTCGTCAGACTGAGGTTGTGTCTTGATAAGTCATTCATGATCTTACAGAACCTGAGGAAGTACGACTCTATGGATTCACCAGGAATTGAAGTAAACTTGTGTAGTTCTTTGAGAAATTTTGTTTCCATTTCTTGTTTCCCGATGTCTGTTCCATACATTAACCTCTTGACTCTTTCCCAGACTGCATGAGCACTTCCTTCACTGTCAACAGTTGCATATGTTGTTTCAGGTAGACCAAGAATGACTAGATGAAATGCCTGATCATCAGTTGCAATCTGTTTTCTATCTTCCTTAGTGTACTCAGTTTCATTCTGATCTCTGTAGTATGGTTGTACTGGGGGGGGGGTTCCATTAGGATCACCAGTGTCTAGTACTTGTCGTGGTTTGAATGGTCCTTCCAGAATGGAATTGAGGAGAAGTTTTCCATTTGGTTTGCTATTAAGATAGGGCATCACATGACTAGCCCACTATGAGTAACCACCCTTTGACAGCGTGGGAGGTCGGTTTTCAGCACCGGCTGCATGAATATCTTGCTGAGTTGCCATTGATGAATGATAAAGTTGATCTTGGATCGGTTCAACGAAGTAGGAGTTGTGTTTGATGTAAGTTGTTGTGATGAAAATTTGATCTAAAACCTTAAAACCTCAATAACTTCTTCCTGGCGCATTTTTAGGCTTCGAAACTTGGGTTGAATGAATAAATTTACCCAATGTGTCCTTCTTCTCGGTCTCACGGTCGTTTAGACAGTTATTTCATTGAAAACGCAGTTACAGTTCAAAAGTTATGGTCGTTTGAAGTTTGGTCGTCAAAAGTCAAATTCTAAGCAGCAAAAGACAAGTCTGATGATATGATCTTATGCATAAACACTAATCTTATGCGTAGACAGAGTTATGTGTATACTTTTAGATTATGCGTAAAATTAAGGTTATGCATAAACAAGATTGTTTAGGCGTAAACTTTGGTTTTACGCGTAAACTTAGAGTTTATGCGTAAGGTTTACAAAACCAAACAAACCATTCAAACTTATCCAAGCTTGAAAGGTATCCTAAGTCGAAGTATTCCACTAACTTATCCAAGCTAGGGAAGTCCTGAGTAAAACTTCTGCGTAAATCTGAAGGCTTCTGTGTAACCTTATGCGTAACCTGCAACTTATGCATAAGATATACACCTTATGCGTAACATAAGAATCTTTGGCGTAGGAAACCAATCTTAGGCGTAAAACTAGGGTTTTAGGCTTAAAATCTGAAACTTATGCTTAAGAAAGGTAACTTAGGCATAAACCTAGGGTTTTTCGCTTAAATTTTATGCGTAAGGTGTACTTTTTGTCCTTTTTCAGCGAAAATCTTGGGTAGCGGTGTACTTGTTACGCGTAAGATGACAAGAATGTGCAAAAATAAGATTTTTTCATAAAAAACACGATTTCCACATGTTTCTTTTGATCAAATCTCTTCTAAAACACGTACAATCAATAAAACTTCAATAAAAACAACTTTAGCACTAAAACTCATAAATATCAAAACTTTTTGAAGAAAAGTACACATTTTTTAGATAAAAAACGCAACTTTTAAAGAAAAAATTTGATAAAAACGATTTCCACACACTCCTAAATCATTGTTAGGTGATTGATACCACTTGTAGGACCTTAGATATTCCAACTTTATCACAATATAAGGCATGTAAGGATTGGTGACTTGATGTGTGTGGCGTATGAAACTAGTAAGAGAGTGTATAAGATGAAGAGAGCTTTTATGGCATGGAGTGGCACTGGACTTGGAGGACTTTCAAACCCGTTATCATTCAAACACAACATTTCACACTTAGATTCACGAGACCTCTTCTTAATAAAAACTCTGATATTTTAATGAATGATAACTCATTTTCTAAAAACGTCTCTTTTTGAGTCGTTTTCTATTATTATGACTATGATTCCATGAGGTAATACCCCAGATCTAACATCCGTTGCGGTCTGTGAAAATGGGGGTGTTACGAATTGGCATTAGAGCCTCAGTTGTAGAGAACAAGGTCAAAACCTAAACTAAAACAAATTATCTAAAGTCCAAGAAAGTCCTTAGTGCCACTGCCATCCTCCGAAACAATACGTGTTAAAAGGTTAGTATAGTAGATAGTACCTAATTGCTAAATGCTTTATTTCAATACCTAGTTATGTCTACTCCCCCTATCCTACTATCGTCCCATCCAGTTTACATGCGGAGAATGCTCTTCCCTCTCCAAATGTTTTGGATTATACCCTGAAACATATCCCGTATTTCTTTGGTAGATTCTAGGAATAGTTTAGATTCACTAGCCTCTATAAGTTTCTCGCCTTTACCCGATAACCCATCTCATGCTTAAAAGCATGAGGTATTCCCCCACTAGCTCTTAAAACTTTACCCAATATTTTTCCTTTACCCCCAATATTACCCTCACCAACATTTGAACCCCAAGGATTCTTTATTCCCGAAGGATCAATGTTGCCTAGGAGACCCACACATCCTTTATCGCACTTACCTCGTAATGAGCCTAGCCTATTTAGGAAGCAATCATACACTAGTACAAAAAAGTGCTATTGGTCATGCTAGAAATGTGTGACGATATGAATATAGTCACACACATTTTTTTCGTTGTGTGTCACCAAAGGTCCTGCCACCGTAGGTGGCATATGGTCACATTGTTGAGTTCGTTGCCTTTTCTATCGAAAAAGAGTGACCAAAACCCCGAATATGTGTGACAAATTAGGCACAAGTTTTGTTGGATTAGTTAGTATCAGTGACCATAAACAACTTATAGTCACACGAATGTTTTTTGAGAGTAACTATTATTCGTCCTTTGGCCACATAAATATATAATATATGTGACATTTGAGATGATTCTTTATAGTAAATGTGTATTTTGTGTGACTAGTTCCCGTCCTGTGGCCACATGAATATACAATAAATGTGACGTTTGTGATGATTTAGTCACACAATGAGTGTTATTTTTTTGGAGTTAGTCACATACAATTTAAAACAAAGTGGCAAAAAGTGTCAATAAGTGTGACCATATGCTGTTTAAAGTGAAGAAATGTGTATTTTGTGTGACTATTGATCATCCAATGGCCACATGAATTTTATGTTTGAGTGGCCTTTTGTAATATTAAGTCACACAAAGCATGTTTGTTTTGGTATTTAGTCACATACAATTAAGTAAATAGTGGCCAAAAGTGTTAATAAGTGTTACCATATGCTGGTTAAAGTGAAGAAATGTGTATTTTATGTGACTATTGATCATCTAATAGCCACATGAATTTTATGTTTGTGTGGCCTTTCGTAATATTTAGTCACACAAAGCATGTTTGTTTTGGGTATTAAGTCACATACAATTAAGTAAATAGTGGCTAAAAGTGTTAATAAGTGTGACCATATGCTGTTTAAAGTGAAAAAATGTGTATTTTGTGTGACTATTGATCATCCAATGTCCACATGAATTTTATGTTTTTGTGGCCTTTTGTAATATTTAGTGACACAAAGCATGTTTGTTTTGGGTATATAGTCACATACAATTAAGCAAAAAGCGGTCAAAAGTGTTAATAAGTGTGACAATATGCTGTTTAAAATGAAGAAATGTGTTTTGTGTGACTATAGATCATCCAATGGCCACGTGAATTTTATGTTTGTGTGGCATTTTGTAATATTTAGTCACACAATGAATAAAGCAAATAGTGACCAAAATTGTTAATAAGTGTGACTATATAAATCTTTTAGTCACATTTAAGAAATCAATATATATCAAAACAAATTCAAATATATTTCAAAACAAATTCAAATACAATAAAATTGTAAATATAAAATTCGTACATAACTCTATACCCTAGGACCTCCTTTTATACACCAAGGAGTTCTAGTCGGCTTACAATACTTTCCTAAGTATCTATAATCTTTTTCATGAACAACTAATACATATCATACTATACAAGCAATACTAACTATATGAAACAACAATACTAACTTATAACTGGCAGTTGTAACTAATACATTAGTAGTATTAACTTCGAGCAGTCTTAATCTCTGAGCAGTCTTCACTTTATACTAGCAGTACTGATTCATTCGTTTTAGTATAGGTTTATTTTTCCGAAGAAATGCTCGTTAAAGTATTTCCTCAGGTCGTTTTCGCAGCGAAGGTGTGAATGGAATCTCAAATTCCCGGTTCGTGAAACGTATCGTGAATGTGGAAAAAATTGATTTCAAAGAGATTTACACTAATGAATATGAAAATGAATCACAATTAATCAATTAAGCACGTAATTCAAGTAATCAAACTTAAAACGTAATGTTGAATTGAAAACGTAAGCTTAAAGGTAAATAAAGCGTAAACGCGCAAAACAAAAAACTGAATTTTAAGCTATACTAATCCTACGGGCTTGAAAATAATTTTCCTAAGTTAAAAATGATAAAAGTAAATTTTAAGAAAAAGAAAAATATTTTTTTGACTTTTTATTAATTTTTATGAATTAAAAACTAATTTATCTAATTAAAAATTAAAAGAAAATGGAAATTAAATGAGAAAAATGCAAAATAAATTTTTAAAATTCTAAAATAACTAAAACTATTTTTAAAACTGAAAATGTATTTTTTTAGATTTTTGTGTAATTTTTATTACTTAAAAACTATTAAAGGTAATTAATAATTCAAATAAAATTGAAAATAAATGGGAAAAATGCAAAATTAATTTCTAAAAATCTTAAATAAAAGAAAAATAATGTCTAAAATATTTTTTTATTTTTTTAAACTTTTTCTGATTTTTTTGGAATTTTTGGTAACTAAAAAGTATTAAAAATTGAATAAAAGCTAAAATTAAATGAGAAAAATAGCAAATAAATTCTGAAAAATATGAAAAATTCAGGAAAAATCTAAAATGTTAATCTAATTCTAGGAAAAATTTAAAAGTTGAAAACTAAACATTAGAACTGCTTATTGCTTAGAAACTGCTTAATAGGAGTGCTTATTAATAAGCACTCTTGACCCAAACTGACAGAAACTTTGACCAAATGAATTCATGACTTAAATAAGCTTAAAGGTACTGAGAGTAGATCAATAAGTGCACAGAAACTCAGATATGGACACAAAACAGTAGAATAAGCTCTTATGGAATAAGCAATAAGCTCAAGTGAACCTAAATAAGCATATATTAACTAATAAGCTAATCCCAATAAGCCTAGTAGCTGAAATTAAGGACAAGATGAGCTTAAGCACACTAAACCAAACAGTCCAAGGTGGGCTAATCTAGAAGACTAAAAATAAGCTAATCAATAAGCTCCTATGAGAAATATAAGCTGAGATTAAGCAAATCTATACTACAAGCTTCTAATAAAAACAAAAACCACACAATGAGATCTAATATATAGTTAAATAAAGGGTTATGAATAAGGGTGATGGGACAATGTTGCTGATGCAAGGTATAAAAGTGATCAAACAGTCAAAAATAAGCCCATGAAAAGCTACTCAGAAAAAATCACAAAAATTTGGATAAAATGGGACTTATAGGCTCAGCTATCAGAGATTAACATCACCAAGTTTCAGAAAGTTTGGTTAAAAATTGTGCAGATGAAAATTCAGAACTAAAATGGATTTTGAAAACTTTTTGAGAAATTTGACTTTTTCAAGTTTATGCAAAGTTTGACTAAAGTGAGATTCTAATGATCAAAGCTTGTCCTAAATGCAATGCTAAGCTAGTTTATCACTTGGTTTAACCTAGATGCAACTAATTTCTACCAACGTGCAAAATCCTAGCTGCTAAAAACTACCTATGCTGATAGAATTAAGGACTGAAGGGAGTTTTGACTCTTTTCAATATAACCTACTGAATTTATGACTACTATAACCTATTTACACCTACTGTGACTTAAATAAACTAAATAGACCACTAGAAACCTACTAGAACACAAGTAATGTCCTTAATCCAAACACCCCTATAATGTTGACTGTGTGAGATTTACTTAAAGCAGCTATGAGATTAATCTAACCAAATCACCAAATAGGCTCAAAATAAGAATCCACAAGCTCAATGAAACACATGAACACAGATCTCAATAGCAATTAATCAAACAATCTTAATATGCATTAGTGGACAGTTATGAAATAGTAATAAGCAAGTAGGATGCAAACTACTATTGTATGATGAAATCTACTTACTATAAAGCTAAATAAAGACTAATTAAGCTCAATGAAACAGTAAATAACTATGAAACAAAGACCTATACTATGAAATACATAAAATTCAGATTTACGCTCGAAAATTGAAAAGGAGAACTTACAATTTAAACCTCAGTAGAACAAAGGTGGATTTTTGAACAATGCCTATCTTTTGATAGGCTCCAACTGCATCCCAGAACTTTAATTGGACCCTCAACTCTGAATTATTTTGACTTTTGAGAATTTTGGTAAAATCAGAAGTAAATTCTAAGGATACTCACAATAAGCAATCAATTAACTTATGTGAGCTCATATAACACTGGTACAAAAATGGCCTTTCGTCACACATGGTCGATTTCAAACGGTCACACTGTAACATATTTACGTGACTAAATGTATGAAAATAAAATAAACAGCCACACTCGATCCGACTTGTGTGACCATTTTGGAAGATATATGTCACACATTTGTGTATTTATGTGACTAGAGGGTAGCTGGTAAATATTTTCGATCATTTAGTCATGTTTAATTTGGGACGTGTGACCAATACAAATCAGCTTTAAGCATTAGTCACACTACAGATATACATATGTGACAAATATATGTCACACACTTGAAGAGTGTGACCAAAATAAATATATGGTCACATGAAGTAATTGTGTATGTGACTAAATTATATAGTCAAGTTTGTCACACATTATTTAAACGTGACTGCCATTCTTTGCTGAATATTTAGCCACATAGCGTTTGAAATGTGTGACAACTAAAAAGTAAGTTTGAAGCGTTAGTCACGATATGCATTTAATAGTGACAAATATATATGTCACACACTTGAAGAGTGTGACCAAATGTCATATATGGTCACACGAAACCATAGAAACATGATTAAGTGTAACGAAAATTCGATACATATGGTCACGTAAGTAAATATGTGTGTCTAAAGTTTAGTGTGTGTTTGCTTGCCACAACCTAATGTGTATAGTCACATTCAATTGTAGCCTGATCATGTGACTATAGGCTTTACAATAGTCACACCATATCACAAATGTGTATCTAAATTATGTTTATTGCCACATTATAAGGGTATTAAGTGTGCAATACATTCAAAATAGTCACATTGTGATATTTATGTGACTATTATTTATTGCAAAATGTGATATTTAAGTGTAACGAAAATTCAAAATATGTGCAACACATTCAAAATTAATGTTGCTAGGCATAAGTTAATGCTGCTAGGCATAAATTAATGTTGCTAGGCATAAATCAAGCTTAATGAATAAATGAAAAATCAAGCTTAATCAAGCTTTAATGAAGCAAGAAAGTTTTAACAATTAAATTTCGGAGATTTCTCCAGATCAAACGACTAATGCACATTATCGAAGTCAATGGAGTCGAATCTCTCTTCCTCACACAAAAATCCAACATCAGCCGCATCCTCTTCCACTAAACCAACCCACGGCTTTGATCACTTGTATTCCTTCTCATCTTTATTAATTTGAAGCAAACTTGCTTTGCGTCTTGCCTTATTTCTTTGAGAACTCCACGACTCATACCACTCTTCAATGTTGAATACCTTCTCTGGTTTCCTGAAATCAAATAAGCATTAGATGATAAATTTACAGATTATCCTTTTAATTTGGTATTCTTAATTATATGATGTATATAATGTAACATTCTAACATTAAAGATTATCATTTTGATAAATTTATACAGATTATCCTTTTGATAAATTTACAGATTATCCTTTTGACCGTCTTGATTGGGGGGGCCAAAAATTTTTGATATAATAATGTTACATTCTAACATTAAAGATTATCCTTTTGGTATATTATGATGTAAGTTTTGAATGCTGGGTGAGTAAAGCTAGGTTTTTTTCACGGATCTTATGTACTAGGAAGATAACAAATATAAGGAATAAAACATTCAAACTACTACGTAGTAAACTAACACAATTTCATAACTGATTACCTAAAGCTACCAATTGATAACCATTTTTATAAATTCATAAAAGCTTAATACACCAAAATTATTATGGATTAACTAACTTCTACTAGAAAAAAAAACCAAGTCAACATGTACGTACATAACATCTTTAAAAACTTTGAATGTTTACGTGTACAAAATTTTAATTAGTAGTACTTACTTTGAACGCTTCTTCTTTGATGAGATGCACCTTTTCTTGTTTCTAGCCATAACTTCGATCTTAGATTGTTTTTAAAAGTGTGTGTTGAAAAGCTAAGTGATGGCCTTAAAAAGGGATGCGACATACTATACGCCTAGGGAATTTTGAAAGTCTCAACATTAAAGATTATTGCAATTTACCAAGTTTAACGTCACATTAGCATGTGAAATGCACTAATTACTCGTGCCTAATTGTAATCATTTTAATTTTACACATTAAATGCGCGCTCCTAAACATTCTATAATTTTATTTTTAAACTTTAAATGGTAATAAGCATTGTAAGTGGTTTCAAATGTTAGAAAATATAGTAAGAATAAACATAATGGTATTAATCTATTTATTAGTTGTGTAAAATTTGTGTTTGTGGCAGTGTTTACTCCCTGAATTGGCAAACTTACTTCAACACTGTTATGACCTGATTAATAAAGAACTTAATGCTGCTAGGCATAAATTACTGTGAACCGGTGTAACTGTAAAAAAGTAACTGTAAACCGTTGTGACACTTTGTAAACCGTTGTGACATTGCGACTCTTGTGTGCCTATAAATACAAAGGAATTACAACCAACCCCTTTCATCTTTTCATTACGTATTCAATTTTTGTTTGGAACTGCAATGGCTTCATCATCTTCAAATCCTACTTCAAAGAAAACAAAACGTTCAAGGGATACTTCTCCTCCTCCTCCTCCTCCTCCAATGCCAGAAAAATATAAAATCCATGGCCTAACCCAAGAGTACTGCGACAAATGCCATTCTCAAGGCCAATATGGTACTGAACGACAGTTGGTTGAACTTTACAACAAACGAATCGCGCTGTTGGAAGAACAAAACAAAAAAGACTAAGATATCATACTGGTGCATCAAAACAAAGTTAATGTTCGGAATCAAGAAATAGAACAAATCCGTGGAAACATTGTTGATATTTACAAAGGCATTCAAAATAGTTTGTATAATTTTCATTGAATTAACCCTGATGTAAGATGATATTAATCATTATTATGTTATTTCTTTGAAGTTTAATGTTTTTGTGTTCAAAGAAAACTTATCTTATGTTTCTTTGATAATCAAGTTATCGATTACTATATGATCAAGTTATCTTTTTGTTGATTAATTATGTTATGTTGCTTTGTTGACTATGTTATGATGCTTTGTTAAAAGTCAAACAAGGATTGTCAAACTTGATTGTCATTTGCAAAAGTCAAAGATTGTCAAACTTATCTTATGGGCAACTCCGGGTTTGGATTGGAATTTGGGTGAATGCTAGTAACTCAGAACTTAATTCTGCTTGGCATAACTTAATGCTGCTAGGGATAAAAATAAAATGTCACAAAAATTAACCGATTCATATTCAGTTCATTAATGAGAAAATTGAGCAATGACAACATGTTTATTCATAAAGTCAAATAAAGTAGTACAAATGGATTACACAGGTTTATTCAAATTACTTCCTAACTCAACTAATACATTTTCATTTTACCCTTCCCTTTTGAACAAACTTTGGGCATTTTTGGTTCCCATGGTTTTATACCCTTGTCTTCACAAGTCTTAGCATTGGGCAGGCCTAGCACCTGAACCCTCTCATCAAAAAGCTCTTTGGCAGTCTTTTTTGGAGTTTTAACCTTCCTAGCATCTTTCTTTTTTTGTGCCTGATCCGGAATATCCCTTTGGAAAGTAGTCTGCCCATGTATTTAGAGGACCTTCAGAACTGCTTGATATGTGAAATGAACTTGAGTCACTGCTGTGAATGTATGATTTCTGCAAAAAAATAAAAAAATATATTAAAATTTAAAAAAATATAGTGTAAATGAAATAAAAGATAATGTTGCAATTCAGGGTGTATTTGAAACAACCTTTGTTCTTGGAACTCCAATGGCCACATTACTTGGTGGATGGTTGGTTTTAGATCATAAAAAAGAATGGAATGCAATAAACCAACATACGTAACCCTTTTAAGTGCCCGATACAGCTCCTTTTATCGTTTCAACTCCCTTTGAGCAAAGGACTGCACCAGCCGCATTGCTAGATTGTTGAAAAAACAAAAGGAACTGTATGGGAACTCAAAATGGAAAGGTATGTTGAAATGAACTTGAGTCACTGCTGTCAATGTATGATTTTTGCAAAAAAATAAAAAAATATATTAAATTTTTTAAAAATATAGTGTAAATGAAATAAAAGATAATGTTGCAATTCAGGGTGTATTCGAAACAACATTTGTTCTTGGAACTCCAATGGCCACATTACTTGGTGGATGGTTGATTTTAGATCATACAAAAGAATGGAATGCAATAAACCAACATACGTAACCCTTTTAAGTTCCTGATACAACTCCTTTTGTCGTTTCAACTCCCTTACTGCACCAACCGCATTGCTAGATTGTTAAAAAACAAAAGGAACTGTATGGGAACTCAGAATGGAAAGGTATGTTGAAACCAACATACGTAACCCTTCTAAGTTCCCGCTACAGCTCCTTTTATCATTTCAACTCCTTTTGAGCAAAGGACTGCACCAGCCGCATTGCTAGATTGTTGAAAAAATAAAAGGAACTGTATGGGAGCTTAGAATGGAAAGGTATGTTTAAATTATAGACTCATTTAGATCATAAAAGAGAATTTAATGCAAACAGAGTGATACAAACAATCTAGAAATGTTAAGTAAAGAATAGAGTCTAAGTAACATCACTCATCTTGAATGCGATGATGAAGGAGTGTGGCCTGTCATGAACAATACACACTATATCATCATCGCATTGAAGACGTCTCAATGATCAGGCCAGATCTATCTAAACTTGCAGAAAGGTTCCATTGCTTTGTTTTTTTGACACCGTCTAATAACGGTAGTAAAGGTTTTCCAAATTAAGTAATGGAACCGTTCTACAACTTTAGATAGATTTGCCCTAATATTGAGCTTTAAGTTATTAGAAAACAGATTCTTACTATCATTTATATTGCTCCCTTAGATGTGATGAACATACACATTAATTATGTAGATTCTACGACATTAGAGAGCTAATCGTGCATGAATGAAATCATATTAAACTTATAATAACAATGCAATGAACTACCATCCTTTCTACCCTAGCCAACAACAACATATTATTCAGCCTTGAATCTCTAACCTACCAACATGATGGAAGACGAAGACGCTAAATTCAAGCATCGAACCTACAAATTATACTTGATAATTGTTTCTGTATTTTGAAAGAGCAAAGATGAATCAAAATGGATGAACAACACCAAAACAAGTTTATGTTCATACTTGAAAGTGGTGTCTGTTCACCCATGTTGATACTTCTTCCATCTTTGATACTTGGATGTTTTAGCCTAAATGTTCGCACACACATCCGCCACTTTTCTTCCTTATACCCTCAATACAAATTCAGCATAATTCTTATATCAAAAATGCATCATACATATATATAAAGCAAACAGAGTGATACAAACAATCTATAAATGTTGAGTAAAGAATAGAGTCTAAGTAACATCACACATCTTGAATGCGATAATGAAGGAGTGTGGCCTGTCATGAACAATACACACTATATCATTATCGCATTGAAGATGTCTCAATGATCAGGCCATATCTATCTAACAATGTAGATGGGTTCCATCGCTTTAATTGGACCCCGTTTTATAACGATGTTTAATCTTGATTATTGAAAGAACCATTAAACATCGTTAGAAAATGGGGTCCAGTTAAAGTGATGGAACCCAGATCTACATCGTTAGATAGATCTGCCCTGATAATTGAGCTTTAAGTTCTTAGCAACCAAATTCTTACTATCATTTATATTGCTCACTTAAATGTGACGAACATACATATTAGTTATGTAGGTCCTACGACATTAGAGACCTAATCATGAATCAATGAAATCATATTAAATTTATATCAACAATGCAATGAAAATATTTTCATTGTAATTAAATACATGAAAAAACTCTTTAAGTTCTTGAAATGTTTATTGTACTTCAACCTAATCGTAAGATGAAATATTTTCATTGTTTCTGTATTTTGGCAAAGAGGAAAGATGTATCAGTAATGGATGAAACACCAGAACAAATTTATGTTCATACTTGAAAGTGGTGTCTTTTCTTCCATCACTGATACTTCTTCCATCTTTGATACAGATACATATTATGTTCATACTTGAAAGTGGTGTCGGTTCACCCATCCTTGACAAAGAACAAAGATGAATCAATAATGGATGAAACACCAGAACAAGTTTATGTTCATACTTGAAAGTGGTGACTTTTCATCCACCATTGATACTTATTCCATCTTTGATATTTGATGTTTTAGCCTAAATATTCGCACTAAAACTAAAAAACAACCATAAACCCTAACAATAAAAAACACAAATATACAGATCATACATAAACCCTAACACTAAATAACACTAATTAAATAAACACAAACAATGAAATAATCAGATAAACCAAAAAAACAACTAAATAATCAGGTAAACCAAATCATCTGTCAAACTTAGGGTCAATATAGAAGCGATCTAAGTATGTTACCATATGCTTCAGATCTAACTTAGGGTCAAACTTAGGGTGTAGTAGTTAGAGAGAGAAAGAAAGAACAAGGCAGCTGTGTGTGAGTGTGAGATAGAGTATTAAGTATATGTTAAAGTGTGTGAAGTGTGTTTGATAAGCTTTATAAATATTATATATTATAAGTGATGTGTGTTTGATAAGCTTTCCATATATTATATATTACTAGCGGGGCACACGTGCGTTGCGGCGGGAGGTACCCTGTAATTAAAGTTTATAGATAGCGAAAATATTTTTAGATGCATGATAAACTGTTGAAGTTATGAGAAAATGTCTTACAAATTTTATGAAGAGAGTGTTTAGCAGCTCGATTTGTTTGTACCTTGTGGTTTATATGTCACACCCCAAAAGTCGGGTCCAGCGGAAGCATACATGTAGCTGGGGTGTAACTCAATTGGTATCTCAACACAAGTACAAAAATGGTTTTCACTTTAATCATTTAGAATAAAACCGTTTAACCAAAAGTATTGAATTTACATCTTTAAAAGTAGTGCGGAAGTTGGCCCTTAAAATAGTTAAAAAGTGTCCCCATATGAATATCAGAGTCTTCTATGACCATGCCATGCCCTGCCAAAACCTTCAGTAGCGTGCCATTGCTTAATTCCTGAAAATACATGCTAAAGTGTCAACACGAGGTTGGTGAGTTCATAGAGTCTAGTGTAAAATGAAATACATTGCATTTAAATGAAGATTTCCTAGCAAAGGCATCATAAATCCACTCAGTTCCATGTACCGCCCATACAAGACTTACAACCTGTGTGTTTACAACCCACTACCAAATATGTTTTGGTTTGTGTAAACAAAAGTAATATGTGAACCAAGATTCAAAGATATGTGTAGCAATGTCACTATATAAAGGTAAGAGTGATAATGTAGCCATGGCGATGTTGCCATATAAATGAATCTGATCATAAGCAAAACGCATAAATAGTTTATCGAACAAAGTTTCATAGCACCAGTTTAGAAAAGAATATTGATTGCACTAAGTTCAAGGCACCTAAAAGTTTTTCTAGCTAGATGTAGGAGGTTACGCTCCAATGTAATGTAGGTAATCACACATACCTATGAAATGTAGGTAATCAAACATACCTATGAAATGTAGGTAATCACACATACCTATGAAATGTAGGTAATCAAAGATACCTATGAAATGTAGGTAATCACACATACATATGAAATATAGGTAATCACACATACCTATGAAATGTAGCTACCGGTTCTTAACTTAGGAAATCTTAGGCAAATTTATGCACTCATGTCCATGAGTAAACAGCAAGTAGGTATCAAGTGAATAGTATTGGACTCGGATAATCAAACAAATATTTAGATAAAGCTGAAAATATTTGAGTAATCAACCGTGTAAAGCGAGTAATGCGTTTAGGTAAAACGAGCATGTATTCTCCCCCAAAGAGTTTACAAAAAAAATTAAAAGGGTAGGGGCTATGACTCACCTTGGGATGTAGTGACGTAATGAACACAACTGTGGCAAGGAGTATAGCAAAATAGTAACATAAGTGATGTCAATAATTAGAGCACAACGATACAGAATCGGCATAACCTATTGAATATAAGCTTGTCTCAAAACATAATACGCAGAAAGTAATCGATACGTATGAGTTTCAAAGGGAAGAGTGTTGTAGTTTTCGTGGAATATTTGTATCAGTGTTTGTAAAAAATTTAGTATCCCATTCATGTGGTGGTATAAAGTCATAGACTCAGACAAAACGCACGCCAAAGTACAAATCATATAGCATAAGTATGAAAGGTAATAAGCACGTATAAAAGAATAAACCGGTATGAACCAGATAAGCAGATATATAAATGAGATATATGGATTAGTTACGTTTAACTAATAAATAGTCATTAGAAGTTCCAACTTGTATTTATTTGCTATTGGGTAGAAATCCAATAATAATCAAGTGACAGTCCGTGTAATAAAGTCTGGTAATAAGTGATTTGTTATTAAGTCGTAAGTCCATTAAGAGTGCAATACATTAATCCTAAACCCTTGTAAGATTATATATGTATTTGACATGGTACATGAGGTTTGTAACTTGAAGATTTGCTAAAAGAAGCCCTATGTATGAGTTAGAAACATGAAATTCTAAAACAGTCCCAAAGATTGGAAAGTCTGCACAACTCAGTGAGTTACGGGCCTTAGGTAATTAGATAGGGTGATAGAGCTATGTCTTTTGGTCGTTTCGCCGGGTGGCGCACCTCATAACTCATCCCGATGAGTAAATGAGAGCCAAAATGGCGAAAGGTATCAAAATCTGCACACCAGATTTCAATCAGAAAAAGCTCATAGTTCTGGTCATTTCTGGAGTTCGGCCTAGTTTCATGAAATGTGGGTAAGACATAAACTTAAATGTGTCCGCAAACGGTGCATCAACCAGAGTTGTAGAACTCTAGATATCGCTGAAAAGGCGGGACAGCAGTGTGTTGTTCCAAACAGCCATGTATGCAGTAAATAGATAATTAAAAGGCACCATATTTATGCAGAAAATTAGTAGTTAACACACTCCTTTAAGGGTTGAAATAAGTGGGTATACACACCCACGTTGGGCTGAAAAATATGCAGAACCGAACACCCCGTTGGGGCTGTTATACGCAAAACCAAACACACCATGCTGGTGCAGAAATTCCAGCAATCAAATACTCCCATTTGGTGCAATAAATCAGCACACAAACACCCCTATTTGGGGCTATTTTAGCAGCCAACAAACACCCCTTGTTGGGGCTGTTTTGTAAGCAGAAACAAAGGCCCCCTTATGTGGGTTTTCCGTTACAAAGAAGCAAACAAACACACCCTTACGGGGTGGTTGGTTCTTTAGCCGAGCTCAACACAACCAAAATAAGCCATAAACCACAAATAAACTTAAATAAGAAATCCTAATAACCAATAAGTTATGTGCTTAATCAAACAAGCAAAAGAGCAAGAAAAGAAAACTAAAATAAGCCAAACACCCCTTTGGTGTAGCTGTGACCCGCCAACAACAAACACCCTCTTTAGGTGATTTTTAGCCGAGAACCGGGGTCAAACAAACACCTTTTGTTAATCTTTTTACCACACGAATTAGATCAAAACATGTTTCAATCCTCATTTTAATCCACGAAAACTTTATAATACGTTTATTTAATCGGTTAAATGAATAATTACGAAGGTGGGTTATGCTGTCGACATACCAAACGTGGGAGAGGAAGGAGATAGTGAGGCGCTGGAGTTGTGGCAGATTGACACCAAACGAGATTAAAACCCTTGATCTACAACTTCAACTCAAAAACAAGATCTTAACCTCCTTGTCTTGGTGATGATGGTGGTGTAGAGTGGATGTGGTGAAGGAGTAGTTTGCAAACAATTTTCCCTCTTGGTTGATGGTTCGATTGACAATTAAGAGAGAGTGATAGAACGATTTATGGAGGGTGAGAGAAAGATAAGATCTGATGTTATCATCTGATTAAAAATAAAATAGTGATAAGGCGGTGTAGGTTATAAGATAGATATGGCTTTCTTTTATTATTATACCGTGTGTCCCATGTCCCGTTGAGCTAAAATGTAGACGCGGTACCTCGATCTTGTAATTGCGAAAAATATATTTTTGGAAGCGTTTTTATAATATAAATATGATAATGAGGTTATTGACAACGAATACTAATTATCGCATTTAAAGCATTACTAATGCGATGTCGGTACATATGAAAAACAATATAACCTCTCGTTAAATAGACAGAAGTGAACAAAAACGTTTAGAGAGTAACAATTCGAAACAGAGTAAATTATTTAACTTGAAAAATTACCGGTTAAATAACGTTTCAGTAATTGCTTTTACGTTATGGTAAAAGTCAAATAGTCAAAAGTCAAATAGTCAAAAGTCAAGTCAATAGGGCAAAATAGTCATTTTGATGTGTGAAAATTTGCGGATTGCTACATTATAAATGATACTTTTAATTGAAAAGGTGTTTTACATGTTATATATTAATTATAAGTGTTGACCAGTCAATATGTATAGGTGCTAATGCTTAAATTGATTGTACATTTAGCTTAATTTGTTGTATTTACTTAAAATGTATAAATGAAAATCTTAAAAAATTTGAAGAGAGAGAGTCAAAGATGCATTATAAGATGTATAGATAAGTTTAAAATGATTAAAAGTATAAAAACTAAAAGCATTAAAAGTTTCAAGACCGGGATCAGATCCTACCCAAGATTGTTTTCGTCTTTGCAAGATCATGATCATATGATCGGATTGGGATCGTAAGATCCTACTAGCTATAATGTCATTTTCTTAATAGTCTCGCTCTCTTTAACATGCAGTTTCCTTGTAAAATCGGATACATGAACTTGCATGCATGCCTACCTTAACTCATTAGTATTTGTTTGAGTCAAATGCGTGTATCGAGTCACAATGAATGTTGTGCAGGATTTTTAGGATGAGTTACACCACCGCCAAACTCATTAACTCATTAGTACTCATTACTACTTACACTAGTCAAATCTATCTTCTATCTATTCATCTATTCTCCTTCTCTCTAGAACCGACTCACACCACTGCCAAACTTCACAGCCTTATCTCGCCGTGGTTCCACCAACCATCGATCCTCCACGCCATCACCGTCATCAAGATAAGGGAACTGTATGGGAGAGTTTGTTTGCTTCGGTTGTTTGGTACAAGATAACCACCACATCCACCACCATCACAGTCAAGCCTCCATGATCACCCTTTCAGCTCGGTCATGTTATCAGGGATCGAGAAAGTTTGAACTCGGCTTGAGCTTGACTCGAAAAGCTCGATTTATCTGTAAAGATGTGTTTTCTGAAATAAATTAATATTGAAATATAATATAACCTAATAATTGAATTCGGTTCGACTTCAGCTCGAAAAGCTTGATACATTCATAAATAAATATTTACACTTAGTACACCTAAAAAAAAAGAAAAAAAGAAAAAAAAAAACATATTTTATATTACTTACAAGCTCGAGAACTCAACAATAACTCGAGTCGAACTTATATAAGATTGAGCTCAACTCATTAAACCTTTCGATCTCATTTGATAGGCTTTCAATCTCTAAAATTTTAATCAGGCGCTCAAGATCTCAACATCCGCCCCTAATTTTTCCCCAAAAATTTCAATCTCCCGCTCAAGATCCCGCCCATTTTTTTCCCTAAATCAAAAAACTAACACTTACACTAGTTAGATCTATCTATCTATTCATATATTCTCCATCTCCCTAGAACCGACTCACACCACCGCCAAACTTCACCGCCTTATCTCACCGTGGTTCCACCAACCATCGATCATCCACACCATCACCGTCATCAAGACAAGGGAACTATATGGGAGAGTTTATTTGCTTCGGTTGTTTGGTACGAGATAACCACCACATCCACCACCATCACAGTCAAGCCTCCATGATCACCCTCTCAGCTCGGTCATGTTATCAGGGACCGAGAAAGTTTAAACTCGGCTTGAGCTTGACTCGAAAAGCTTGATTTATCTGTAAAGATGTGTTTTCTTACACAAATTAATATTGAAATATAATATAACCTAAGAATTGAATTCGGTTCGACTTCAGCTCGAAAAGCTTGATACATTCATAAATAAATATTTACACTTAGTACACCTAAAAAAAAAGAAAAAAAAAACATATTTTATATTACTTACATGCTCGAGAACTCAACAATAACTCGAGTCGAACTTATATAAGATTGAGCTCAACTCATTTAACCTTTCGATCTCATTTGATAGGCTTTCAATCTCTAAAAATTTTAATCATGCGCTCAAGATCTCAACATCCGCCCCTAATTTTTCCCCAAAAATTTCAATCTCCTGCTCAAGATCCCGCCCATTTTTTCCCATAAATCAAAAAACTAACACTTACACTAGTTAGATCTATCTATCTATTCATATATTCTCCTTCTCTCTAGAACCGAGTCACACCACCGCCAAACTTCACCGCCTTATCTCGCCGTGGTTCCACCAACCTTCGATCCTCCATGCCATCACCGTCATCAAGACAAGGGAACTATATGGGATAGTTTGTTTGCTTCGGTTGTTTGGTTCGAGATAACCACCACATCCACCACCATCACAGTCAAGCCTCCATCACCCTCTCGATCATGTTATCCGGGATCGAGAAACTTTGAACTCGGCTTGAGCTTGACTCGAAAAGTGATGAGGCGACAAATGAACCATTTTTAGGGGGTCATTTAAGCCCGGAATTGAATTTATTTGATCAAATATTGCCCTAAATCATTCCTTTTGTGATTTTAGGTACTTTGGGAGTGAATTCTAGAAAAGGAAGCATTTTGGACGTTTTTGGAGCATAAAAGTGAAGAAAACGGCAAAGACTTAATTTTCCATGCTGAGGACAGTACTTGATGGTGTCAAGAAGGAAATTTTGACGGCGTCAGGACTAAAATCCATGACGACCCAGAGAAAACCTGAAGGCGTCAAGAGAAGGGCGTCAAGAGTAATTTTTGTGACGGCCTGCATAAGGAGTACACGTGACGGCGTCAAACCCAGATCTACGCAGTCCGAGAATTTATTTGGCGGTGAGATGACGGCGTCAGACATTTGTTCTTGACGCCGTCACCTCACAAAATCTATATATACTTTTCTATTTTTCATTCATTAGGAGAGAAACTTGTGTGGAGAATACTAGGGTCGAACCTAATAAACCCTAGGTCGTTTGTAATAGTATTTTCACGGGTTTTTACCCCTTGAAACCTTTCATGTTCAATTAAGATAAGTCCTCTTTCAATTCATTCAATATGTCTATGTGTTGTTTGAATATATCTTATGCTTATCTTGATTTCAACATGCTAGGCTAGATCTTTCAAGTGTTTGCTTAGATGTAATGAAACCTAGATGTTAATTATAGGTTGATTGCTTGTTTATAGTTGTAATGGATGAATGATTTCAATGTTAGGCTTATGAAAACTGGCAGATCTCCATTATGTAACATGCTTGAAAGTCTTAAGAAACATGAACCAATGTGTACTAGGTTTTAATGGTTGTATTTAATGCATGAGCAAATTCTAGTGATCCCATGTTAGGAGCTTCTTAGCCGGCTCGACATAGGAGTGAAGTAGGCGCTTATAGGATTGGGGAAGTAAGTACGCCACCCCATGAATGGTATTAAGGAATACAATCCGTCATCCACGCAACTGTAACAAGTTATTAACCTATAAAAGATATCTAGGGAGTAGTGAAACCTAAGTAAACACAATTCTCCCATATATTGCTCACATCACAAGTTTAATTTAGTTTATTTTTATTTCTAGTATTTTATTTTGATTGCATCTTAGTAATTGGGTTAGTTGTCTAGCAACTAATTCCGCCCAACTCCTTCAAAACCGAGATTTTTACTTGCTTTTATAAAAATATAAAAATACAAAAAGAATCATCCCTCATCTCTAGACCTAGCTTTTAGGTTTTCTAATCCTAGCGACACTATTCCTAGCTGAACGAACAATCCCCCGGTACTTGTCATTATACTATAATACATCGATCAGGTACACTGCCTGGTGGGGGTTGTAAGCTTCTCGAGATCCCTCGAGAGGTAAAGTCTGGTGCAATCCCTACGCATCAAGTTTTTGGTGCCGCAGCATGGGGAATAGTTATTGTCTAGGTTAGGATTTCTTTTTATTAGGTCTACTTGCTAGATTCCTTTCTAGTAAGATTTTATTTTTATTTTTAGGTTTTCTTTAGTCTATCTTATTTCTTCGTGTCTTTGTTCGTAACTCTTCACCATCCGACATCATGGATGATGGTAACATCTTTGAACCCATCATCCCACCACAACAAGACCACCCACAAAACCCACCACTAGCTAACCAACCTCTTAGGCCCCGAACCCTAGGAAAGTATTCCCGATCTAGCCACCAAGGCTATCGAAACACCATTGAGCTTACCCAAGGAGCCAATGTGTCTCCCTTGCGATCCGACACCATCCGGTTGGTGCAAAGCGGATGTGCATTCCATGGACTTTGTTCTGAAGATCAAAATAAACATCTCAAGGACTTCCTTAAAATCGTAGATTCTATAGACCTTGATGCTACAACTAGAGAGTCGACCTGATTACGCCTATTCCAATTCTCTCTACGTGATCAAGCTAGCCAATGGCTTGAACGTTTACCCGCGGGATCCATCACCTCAAGGGATGATCTCACCACTCGCTTCCTTGCCCAATTCTTCCCACCGAGGAAGACTGCGATGCTCAGAAATGACATTTTGATGTTTCAACAGCATCAGGGTGAAACTTTCTACGAGGCATGGGCTCGTTTCAAGGATCTCCTTCACAAAGTCCCTCATCATGGTATAAATCTTTTGTTATTAGTTCAGATTTTCTATGATCATGTCGACTATCACACTAAACGTACAATCGATAGGGCCGCGGGAGGTAGATTGCGTGATAAGGACGCCGAGGAGTCTTGGGCAATTATTGAAGAGCTTGCCGCCGATAATCAAGAGTTACGGGAGTTTAATCATACTATAAAAGCGGCCATCAACGCAATCTCAACACCTGAAGGGACTAACCAAATCTCTGATGAAATCCTATGCAAACTTGAGGCAAAAGTTGACTATTTTGAGGAAAGGCAAAGGAGACCCCTAAGTCCTAGACGGGCTAATGTCAATTCTGTCTCGAAAATGACTGCAACGCCGTTATCAGAGTCACCCTCTAGAGAGAATGTCGAGACTTTTCAAAACTATGCCCCACCTTATTCCCCTCCCGAGAAACTTAGCCCGGAATTTGAAGCCAGAATGAGAGAATACATGGCAACTCATTCAGATCTGCTTGCTAGATTCGAGGAAGCAGTTTATAAACAAAAAGAGGAGATGCAAGAGAAAATGAATGAGATGATGAGCCTGATGGAAGAGTATGCCAACCAAAGAACTCCCGAAAGGATGTTACTAAGGAAAGAAAGCGTCATCCCCACTACCCAATTTGTTAATTCCATCACAATTGTCCACACGGATAATGAGAAGGTAGAAACTCCTACTGAACAAACCATAGAAGAGCTGCCAAAATCCCAATCCTTAAGTTACTACCTAAAACATGATATAAACGAAAACACTATAACAAATTGGATAAAGGGTGACGGGCGTAACCAACCTTCCAAAGAGGGTTCGGAGAAGGGGGAAGAGGGAAAACATGAGTATGATACATTACCTGGGGGGCCAATATTCGAGAAACAATTGGTACAAAAAGTGGCTACTAAGCAGATGGCATATGGGAACTTTGAGATACCGGCCAGCATCGGGAATTTGAAATATCTAAGTGCTTTCGCCGACCAAGGATCGGAAGTAAATCTTATGCCCCTAACTATCTACACCCAACTAACATCAAAAATGCCAGTCCCCACTCGTGTTAGGTTGTAATTCGCTGGACATTCTTACGTGTACCCCCTGGGAATCGCAGAAGATGTGTTAGTTAATGTCGCAGATTCATGTATCCCATTGATTTTATGATCATCGATGATAAGGGAGATGGGTGCATGCCAATAATCCTTGGGGCACCATTCCTCACCACCGCTAGAGCTGTCATTAAGTATGAAGGTAGGAAAATTAAGGTTAAATCAGGAAAAAGAAATATTAGCTTCCCCATGACCCCGCAATATGGGCAAGAGAGTTTGAGGTGGAGAAAGCTCAAAAACAACATTGACACGTCACCTATTCGTGTTTAGGAGAAAATACTTGCATGGGAGGCAAGAATCAAAAGCTACAAGGAGGCTAAACATGAAAGAAGCAAAAGCAATGAAGTTCATGTCGAGTTCGAACACAGTCGACCAGCGAGAAGCCATGTACCATTCGAGGAAGGGAACTTAGTACTCTTAAGACACTTGGAGATAATGATACCTCCCGATAAGCCGAGTCCCTGGTGGTATGGGCCTTTTACAATTGAGAGCATAAGCTAAGATGGGATGGCTAACCTGAGAAGTGAAGTAGGAGGAGTGGTGACTGCAAGTATCAACATATTGAGACACCACCACCACGATGGTAATGATCGCAACTACATAGGGTACATCATCTCAAGGGATGAAGTCACGTAGTAACCCATGACCTTGAGTCTACGTACAAGACTCGTAAATAAAGAAAAGCGCTTCTTGGGAGGCAACCCATGCTTTGTGTGATTTTTACTTTTGTTTGTTTGTTATTTGCTTTCATATGCATGCTTTATTTTTATTATTGGTAGATCATGTTTCAAAACTAAAATGACGAAAATACTTTATTTTGTTGTTTGGCCTAGTCTTAACTTCATCCAAAGGTATTTCGCAAAAGATAAGTGTAAGGGGAAACCCCAAATATGTTTTTAAGAAACAAAAATTGATCATGATTCTCCATAATTGATGCGTGGGTATTGCACCAGGCTTTACCTCTCGAGGGATCTCGAGAAGCTTACAACCCCCACCAGGCAGTGTACCTGATCGTTGTAGTATAGTATAGTGACAAGTACCGGGGGATTGATCGTTCAGCTAGGAATAGTGTCGTTAGGATTGAAATTAATCTAACTAGGTCTAAAGGTGAAGGATGATTCTTTTTATGTTTTTATATTTTATGAAAAGCAAGTAAAAATCTCGGGTATTGGGAGAGTGGGCGGAATTACTTACTAATCAACTAACCCAAATGCTACTAATTAAACTAATAAACAAGAAAATAAACTAAGGTTCTACAAGATAAGTGAATCATGTCTACCTATGATATGTTACTCCTTGCTAGCTATCCAATTCTACCTATTCAATTGTTACACCTTGTTTTAATTGACGGGTTGTATTCCTTAATACCATTCATGGGGTGGCGTACTTACTTCCCCAATCCTATAAGCTCCTACTTCACTCCTATGTCGAGCCGGCTAAGAAGCTCCTAACACGGGATCACTAGAATTCGCTCATGCATTAAATACAAATATAAAAACCTAGTACACATCGGTTCATGTTTCTTAAGACGTTCAAGCATGTTACCCTATGGAAGTCTGCCAGTTTTCTTTAGCCTAACATTGATGAGACATTCAATCAAAACAAGAATCAATAGGAAACAAGAATTATAAACTAAACCAACTAGATCTATTAAAGTTGTCACGCCTTAATCGATGGAGATAGACACACACATCAACAAGCCCCTCATTGATGGAGATAGACACAAACATCAACAAGAAATCAATGAGATCTAATCAATCATACACAGGTTTCACACAATCATAAGTAAACACAAGGTGAATTAGCAAAACATAATCAAAGAAGGACAATCAAGAATAATAATGAAAGACATAATTGAGATAGAATCATCAAACCAATACATGATGTTTATGGAGTGATTGAAACCCTCTAAGTTGCTGGAAAAACACCCACCTAAACCCAGGAATCGACCTTAGGGTTTAGGGCTTACAAAAAGTGAAGTTATGATGTTATATTTATAGGTTGTTTTTCTGTCGGCCCATCTTGACGGTGTCAGCCCGTACTCTTGATGCCGTCATGACCATTTTTTACCAAATTGTGGATCTCTTCGTCCTCTTCGCGTGGGCTTTTGAATCACCTAAATCTGAGTTCGTATGCAAAAGTTATGACCAAAACAATATCAGCTACTCCGCTCGCAAGTTTTGACAAGTTAACACGTGACGGCCTTGGGTGACGCCTTCACGTTTTTTCTGGGCCGTCACCACTTTTACTCTTGACGCCGTCAATATTTCCTCTTGACGCCGTCAAACACTGTTCTCAGCATGGAAAATTAAACGTCCGAATTGCTTCTTTTTCCAGATTTCTCTCCCAAATACCTAAAATCACAAAAGGAACGATTTAGGGCAATATTTGATCAAATAAATTCAATTCTGGGCTTAAATGACCCCCTAAAAGTGCTTCATTTTTTGCCTCATCATATACCCTTACACTTGAGATTTGCTTGTCCTCAAGCAAATGCGCTTTTATTCTAATCAAAATACAAGTTAGGGGTCATTTAACACTAATCTAAAAGTAATTACAACAAATAATCGTTCCACTAAAGACCAAAGACAAGCACGGAGGTCATACACTAGCACCTCACAAATAGTGTTTAGATACTCACATCTCTCGGGTGTAATAAAGTATAAATTACAATATGGAAACGGAAGATATCTCTCACTACCTGTCATAGCAAAATAGATTACCATAGGCTTGGGAAAGGATCCAACCTCCACCACATGGCGTAAGCACCTAGGATAAACTATCAAAGAGGTCTTTCAAAGGGTTGTAACGTTAGGTGTAGGGATATGAAATACACGGTTTTGTTGGATAAAGGCAGTCTTTACTGGTTGCGAGTTAACAATCTTGGTTAATTACTTGTACAATATGGCGTTGCTAAGCCAAGACTAGACTCGACTTAAGCTAATAAATGAAAAATAACAAAAACATAAAATAAACATAGAATAAAAAGGGATGGTAGTCCGTATGTTTTTTTCTCTTTTCTTTTTCTATTTTTTTTTTCCTTTTTCTTGAATTTTTTTTTTTTTTTTTTTTTTTTTTTTTTTTTTTGCATACACTCTTACCCTACCATCAAAAATAATACATCATAGGGAATGAAAATTCCCCTTACACTTGAATTTTTACATACTTTACAATAAACTAATCTAATGACTCGAATTAAGAAAATCAAAACACTTGGAGTACTTTTAAGATTAACGCACATACGGGGGTAATGTATGATGTTCTTCCCCATTACTCCATAAAATAAGTACTTTACCCATGAGTCCCAATCGTCCCAAAACAATATGTACAACGATATGACTCGACTTAGCAACCATGTAATCAATTAGATAGTTAACTTAGGGTTTAACAAATAACAATAATGCACTAAAGATGAGTGCATACACGGAAGGCTAAGGTGATTTGGTTGTACATTTAAGTGGGGTGTAACAAATTCTTCCTTTAAGTAAGATGCTTAAAGTTAGAAACGAAAAGATAGGCTCAGAGGGGTGTACTAGGGGTTTCGTGTACTAAAAATGAGTACAACGCTAAGGGTGTGGGAAAAATTAGTTGACTTAAATAGCCAAATGATATGACTTAAATGGTCAAGTAATTATGATACGGGTTTAACACAAGGGTGATCCTAATGCCTCTTATTATGTAGTAAATCCTACTACACGAATGTAGTCTCACTAGCTATCTCGGGATGCATCACTAACGCAAGTTCTAGAATCTAAATGCTACCGGTACACTCATAAGCACTAATAGTAAATGCTTTTCCTATCAAATCTAAAGGTGAACCTCACATATTTGGGTGGAAAATTTTTCTGAAAGTATGGTTGTGTGCTAGTCATACAATCTCCTATCCATGAGACGCTTGCTATGGCTAAAGTTTCACTCCTAAATGTTGTAACAAAATTTAAATTTGGCGCTAAAATTGCACTAACAAGTATTTCTCATAGTTTTATTACACATCTACTGTCAAACAAACAAACTCAAGTGAAAGTGTATTTGTAAGGTATCATCATGTTACCCTCCCCTTACACTTAGGATGAACATTGTCCCCAATGTTCAAGTAAAGAACGTAAAAGTGAAATAAGTAAAACAAATGAAATCAAATACTCCCCTGATTCGCTCGGTATGGATAATAAGGTAGCCAGGTTAGATCTTCCTCCAAGAAAATGAACAATCAAAGCTTCCCTTCCAGAAAAATAAATCATCTTCTTGTCATATATAACCTGTTAAACCTGAGAAAACAGACAAAAACCCAAAGCATCAATCCGAACAAAGAGAACTCACAACTAGATGTAATTCCAGACTTAGGAATAAAAACAAAACAATTAAAGATATAATGCTAGTGGAATGAATGTTTGCAGATTTCCTGGAGTTTATAAAACTAAAGAATTAACAAAAACTTTAAGACTCCGGTATAAACAAAACTAGCAAAATTTCCAGAATTTTACACGTGACGCCGTCAAGAGGAAACTCATGACGCCGTCAGAAGTGTCCTGCAGAAATTCTTATGTTAAGTTTCCGGAAAATTTCTGGAAAAACTTCGTCCTACTTCCTGGAAAATCCTGCAAAACATCATTATGACTCGATACAAGCATTTGACTCTAACAAGTACTAATACACATGTCCATTTAATATTGTTGTGGTTCATGCTCAATTTCGTTCTTATAAACAAATTTGGATCTCCCTTACACTTATCTTTTGCAAAATACCTTTATATGCAATTAAGACGAAGTTAAAAACAAAATAAAGCATTTTCATAATTTACTTTGAAACATGAGCCACAAACAACAAAAATAAAACATGCATACGAAAACAAATAAAATCAAATAAACAAACAAACAAATAAATAAGTAATTAAAGCTTGGGTTGCCTCCCAATAAGCGCTTGTTTTTGTTCGAGTCACGAGCCTGACTCTACCCTTATTTAATGGAAATAGGGGAGGTTTTCCCTACACTTTGAATTAAGTGAGGGTGGAAGTAGCGATACACACCCTTAGGGTGGAAATATGCCACGTGAGGTGAAGGGGGTGAGTGAATGGGGAAAGAGTCTACCACCTTCATTGTTAGGTTACCCGAATCCTTTGGTTTGATGGGTGGATTTGAAGTTAGAAGAATTTTATGACAAAGATTTGAGCTCTTGCCATTTTCATAAATAGTATGCTCTAATGGTTCTTCATCCATTCCGGTTCCCATCTTTTTTATTTCAACTTCATCTTCATCTTCGTACTCAAACTTGCTTTCATCAAAGAAGTGGAGTGTTGGTGTTTTCAAGTTGGAATGTTGGAAAGAGGTTTTATGGGTAATGGGTTTGGTTTGAGAAATCATCGAGACCCTATGCATCAAGGTTGGTTTAAGTGATTTAGAGGTTATGGTATAGGCGTGAGAGTTCCCTTTCTTAAAAGGAAGCTTATGAGAATAGAAGTTATTCTGGGTTAACTGACAGAGAGAGGTGTTTCATTGTGCCCATCGCTGCTTGTTTTATTAGGGATTGGGAGTTCAAAAATCTTTTCGATCTTTTTGGGTATAGCTTCTTCCCTAATTTTCTCCTTAATCCTTGATATAAACTTATCAGCCAAGTCCATGAAAACACTTCGTGTGTTTTCCATGCGGGTTTCTAATTGTTGGATTTGCCTCTCTTCGTTGTTTACAAAAGTCAGCATTATCCCTTCGAATTCCTCTTGTCGTGAATATTCAGGAAATGTGTATTTACTGTGTGCATTCACATATCTAAAGGGATTAGCCATGGGCATCTCGGCTCTCATCAATTCCTCAACCGGCCTTTCGATGTTCTCAAATAACTGTTCTTGGGTTGCATTCATGTAATCCAAACTTCTTTCCTCCAAGAACATTGGATCCTCCCATTCTTCTTCGTATTGTGCTAAGTCCTCAATGACCTCCCAGCACTTATCAACACTGAGCTTGCTCAGTCTACCATTGGCAGCGTGATCTATAGCTTTTCTAGTTTGATGATTAACTCCATCATAAAAGATTTAGATTTGAAACCAAAGATCGAGGCCATGATGGGGGACTTTGTGGAGTAGTACCTTGAAACGAGTCCATGCTTCATAAAGAGTTTCACCCTGACGTTGTTGGAACATCAAGATGTCATTCCTTAGCTTGGTAGTTCTCCCCGGTGGGAAAAATTTAGCAAGGAAATGAGTGGTGAGATTATCCCAAGTCGAAATAGATCCCGCGGGTAGACGATCAAGCCAATGGATAGCTTGGTCACGAAGACAGAAATGGAAGAGACGCAATCGGGTAGTATCTCTAGTAGCACCGTTAAGGTCAATGCCATCTACAATTTTAAGAAAGTCCTTAAGGTGTCGAATTGGGTCTTCGGACATATGTCCGTGGAATGCACATCCGTTTTGCACCAACTGGATGGTGTCGGGTTGCAGGTGGGCTACAGTGGCTTCTTTGGGAAGCTCAATGGCGTTTCGGTAACCTTTGTGGCTTGGTTGGGAGTACTCTCTTAGGGTGCGGGCTCTAGGAGGTTGGTTTGGTTGTTGTGGGTTTGGTTGTGGTGGGATGATGGGATCTAAGATATTACCACCTTCCATGATGTCGGATGGTAAAAAGTTACGAACAAAGGCACGAAGAAATAAGATAGACTAAAGAAAACCTAAAAAATAAAAATAAAATCTTACTAGAAAGGAATCTAGCAAGTAGACCTAATAAAATTAAAATTTCAACCTAAGCAATAACTATTCCCCGGCAGCGGCACCAAAAACTTGATGCGTGGGAATTGCACCAGGCTTTACCTCTCGAGGGATCTCGAGAAGCTTACAACCCCCACCAGGTAGTGTACCTGATCGTTGTAGTATAGTATAGTGACAAGTACCGGGGGATTGATCGTTCAGCTAGGAATAGTGTTGTTAGGATTGAAATTAATCTAACTAGGTCTAAAGGTGAAGGATGATTCTTTTTATGTTTTTATATTTTATGAAAAGCAAAAAAAAAATCTCGGGTATTGGGAGAGTGGGCGGAATTAGTTGCTAATCAACTAACCCAAATGCTACTAATTAAACTAATAAACAAGAAAATAAACTAAGGTTCTACAAGATAAGTGAAGCATGTCTACCTATGATATGTTACTCCTTGCTAGCTATCCAATTCTACCTATTGAATTGTTACACCTTGTTTTAATTGACGGGTTGTATTCCTTAATACCATTCATGGGGTGGCGTACTTACTTCCCCAATCCTATAAGCTCCTACTTCACTCCTATGTCGAGCCGGCTAAGAAGCTCCTAACATGGGATCACTAGAATTCGCCCATGCATTAAATACAACCATAAAAACCTAGTACACATCGGTTCATGTTTCTTAAGACGTTCAAGCATGTTACCCTATGGAAGTCTGCCAGTTTTCTTAAGCCTAACATTGATGAGACATTCAATCAAAACAAGAATCAATAGGAAACAAGAATTATAAACTAAACAAACTAGATCTATTGAAGTTGTCACGCCTTAATCAATGGAGATAGACACACACATCAACAAGCCCCTCATTGATGGAGATAGACACAAACATCAACAAGAAATCGATGAGATCTAATCAATCATACACAGGTTTCACACAATCATAAGTAGACACAAGGTGAATTAGCAAAACATAATCAAAGAAGGACAATCAAGAATAATAATGAAAGACATAATTGAGATAGAATCATCAAACCAATACATGATATTTACGGAGTGATTGAAACCCTCTAAGTTGCTGGAAAAACACCCACCTAAACCCAGGAATCGACCTTAGGGTATAGGGCTTACAAAAGTGAAGTTATGATGTTATATTTATTGGCTGTTTTTCTGTCGGCCCATCTTGACGGCGTCAGCCCGTACTCTTGACGCGGGCTTTTGAATCACCTAAATCCGAGTTCGTATGCAAAAGTTATGACCAAAACAATATCAGCTACTCCGCGCGCAAGTTTTGACAAGTTAACACGTGACGGCCTTGGGTGACGCCTTCACGTTTCTTCTGGGCCATCACCACTTTTACTCTTGACGCCGTCAATATTTCCTCTTAACGCAGTCAAACACTGTTCTCAGCATGGAAAATTAAGTCTTTGGCATTTTCTTCACTTTTATGCTCCAAAAACGTTCGAATTGCTTCCTTTTCCAGATTTCTCTCCCAAAGTACCTAAAATCACAAAAGGAACGATTTAGGGCAATATTTGATCAAATAAATTCAATTCCGGGCTTAAATGACCCCCTAAAAGTGGTTCATTTTTCGCCTCATCAATAATATTAAGTGAACACGTATATTTGTATTTGTTAGACTCAAATGCTTGTATCGAGTCATAATGATGTTTTGCAGGATTTTCCTACTTACTGGAAAATCCTGCAAAACATCATTATGACTCGATACAAGCATTTGAGTCTAACAAATACAAATATACGTGTTCACTTAATATTATTGATGAGGCGAAAAATGAACCGTTTTTAGGGGGTCATTTAAGCCCAAAATTGAATTTATTTGATCAAATATTGCCCTAAATCCTTCCTTTTGTGATTTTAGGTACTTTGGGAGTGAATTCTGGAAAAGGAAGCATTTTGGACGTTTTTGGAGCATAAAAGTGAAGAAAACGGCAAAGACTTAATTTTCCATGCTGAGAACAGTACCTGACGGCGTCAAAAAGGAAATTTTGACGGCGTCAGGAGTAAAATCCATGACGACCCAGAGAAAACCTGAAGGCGTCAAGAGAAGGGCGTCAAGAGTAATTTTTGTGACAGCCTGCATAAGGAGTACACGTGACGGCGTCAAACCCAGATCTTGGCAGTTCGAGAATTTATTTGGCGGCGAGATGACGGCTTTAGATATTTGTTCTTGACGCCGTCACCTCACAAAATCTATATATACTTTTCAATTTTTCATTCATTAGGAGAGGAACATGTGTGGAGAATACTAGGGTCGAACCTTGTAACACCCCCAATTCATGATGCAGTGGAATTCAAACTGGGTGTTACTCGATGGCACAATAGTCACAATAACAAAAAACGAACTCTAATTGAGTCGTTTTAAAAGGTTTATCATTCAAATTATATAAATATCAGAGATTACAAAATCAGGTTCCGGATGGTTAAGAGGTCAACCTTGATCATCATGGACCTGAAATACATGCTTAAGAGGTCAACACAAAGGTTGAGTGATATTCATAGAGTTTGTTTAATGGTTGAACACAAAATGTTGGTAGTGTGAGCTAATTAGACACAAAAGGATGAGCTACGTTGTTATATGCCCATAAAACGTATTATGACAATAAGCTTATGACACCAAAACGTTAATGGGTACCAATATCAATCGGCGGAGTTATCCCGGTAGGTACTTTGCTAACATACCTAAATCTCAAATATTAGTGCATTTGTTTGAACTTAGTCAATACAAATGGGATTCGTCAATCCCATTAGGCCTATTCACAATATTCGCGCTCACTATTACTAGTGATTAAATTGTTCATAATAAGGGATATTGGTTTTAGCAAGGATAGTATTTAGTGATAATAAAACAATCAGGCAAGCATACAATTGAAAAGCATTGTGTTCGGTTTAAAATAGCATGTATTCCCCCCAAGGGTTTGTAAAACAATTAAGTAATGGAAAGTCGGGCTATGAACTCACCGTGAGTTGGATGATGTATAATGAGAATGATGGATATGCCGTGAGAACTTCTATGAGCAACCTAGAATAATTGTTGCAACTTAGGTTTAGAATAATGTCTAAGAATATGAAGAATTGCCTATATATGTCTTGCATTTAGTCCATGATGTAGTACTTAGTATAGTGTAAGTCTTTGAAAAGAAATGGTTTATGAAACATGTATGCTTTATATATCGCTTACTACCGTTCTGGCCGATATAATTCAGAAGTCATGTAGTAAACGTTCGAGGAGCCAGGACACTTTAATTCATAAATCCACAACTCATCTCGACGGCTTACTTAATGAACTCCTCACATGAGGCTCCCTACTATTGTAGTATTTGATAAAATATATATATATATATATATATAAGTTTTGATCCGAAAAGTTATATGTCCAATATTTGAATAAACTTAGGAAAGTTTACTTTTACATGAAGATTATTATTAGAATGAGTTTCTTAATCTTGTATGACAATTACTTGTAAGATCTCATGGTTCTTTTAATGGAGTAGATCCAAATTGTATGTTTAAGTTATCGCTAACTCTTTAGCTCATGTTTTCGCCTAAGTAAGTTTATATGGTCATTTAGTCATGGCCTTGCCATGACCTTTGGTCATTGTTTCATGGTCTTGAGACTCAACCTTGGCTTTAGCCATGGTTGTGGTCTTGAATCTAGGTTATTAGACCTCTTGGTCTTATTAAACCACAACGATTATATAGTGACTTATATATATAAAATAGCTGTTAAGAAACTGAAGAAAATCTCATTCGTTATTGGTTTTCTAGATACGTGCTCCTGAGTTTTTGAACAAAACGTGATTCCGGACAACTTTCGTGCTTTAACTTTTTCATGAAAAAAACTAGAAGGGCCTCTTTTTGCGTGTTTAATTCTGTTACAGAAAGTATTTAAGCAGTTTTGCCGCAAAGTTTTGGTAACTTCAAATGATCATAACTTTTTACTCATGTACTCATTTTAAGTGGTTCAAATTGCTATGGTTTCCTTGTTAAGTCCTCTACTACAATATGTAATGGTCGAATATCATAATTATACCATTTTGATCAGATTTCACCAAGAAAGTCACTAGTTTACTTGTTTAAATAACTTAAATGAACAATCATTTACAATAACTTGTTTTACCCATTTTTATACATCATGGACATGATCACAAGATAAAATATAGCATGAATGATATGTAAATAACATGAATATGATATTTAACAAGAAGTATGTTGGGGTTTTGCTTACAACTTTTGGCTTTCAATTAAGAAATGAAGTTAACATGTAAGGTAAGGACTTTGATAGACTTAAGCTTCACCCTACTTCACTTCATGCAATCTTTCTACCCTCGGATTCTTGAAAGAGAGATGATGAAAGTTGAGGTGATTTGAGTAGATTCAAAGTCAAGAGAAATCACCAAAGTTTCTAGGGTTTGGAAGTAGTTTGATGAATCAAAACCAAACTAGAGTTTCAATGTTGTTGAAATACTTGAATCTTGCTTGGAACTTGGAAGAAAATTAGCTAAGTGTGAGTTGATGAGGGTTGTGATATGGGACGGCAAAGGAGGGGGAGGGGGCTTTTATAAAGGCTTGAGGAGGTTACAATCTTGACTTGTCAAACCTTGGATACCAAGTTGAACACATGTAAACATCTTAAGACCTTAAGCTTGAGATCAAGCCACATGAGGGGTGACTCCTCCCCCCCCCCCATGGCGGTTTGGAATGGATAAGGGGGTGTGACTCGGTTTTTGATGAGATTATCCTAGTTATATTGATAGTTTTGACTCCGTAAAATGCTAACCGTAAATGATTAAGCCTCAAAACGTAAAACCGGGTATCGTAAAAATGTGAAACTTGAAAGAATGATTAAACTTGTCAAAATACTCCATAATAAAATATAAAATGAGTGGTAGGTTCCATTGGGGTGCTCAAACCCTGCTAAAACTGGAAACACGGGTCTAAAACGCGTAATACGTAAAACGTACGAATATTGTGTAAAATTGAGAAAAGTAAAATGTTACTTTTCTAATGTGATACTAATGATTTAAAATGACTTATAATATCTAGACTGGGCTCAGCCTAGTGTCGGTTGGTATTTAATGTCTTTAAGACATAAAACCGTAAGCCTAAAAATCAAGGAATGATATATAAAATCAAGTAATGATTTTTGGTCAAAGGAGGAGGGAAAAATATGTTGACTTATTCAAAAAATGTGAAAACTCAAATCGTCTTAGAAACGCGGTGCAGGTATAGGCTAAGGTTACGGCTAAGTAAAAGTGCTTAAAAACGAAAATTCCTGTTTCTCACGGCCGAGGTTTATTTGGTCACATTTTTCTCGGTCATGAATAATTCTCAAATAAATCATGAGTGTATCAAACATTTTTCTGATGCGGGAAAATTAACGCAGTCGAGTTTCGTTGTGCGTAGAATTTTTGAATGACGTTTTACCCTAAAACGTGTAGTTCCTTAATAACTTTCGCGAAAATGATCTGATGAGTGTCAAACTTTTATTTTGTCATGGAAATGATTTATCATACGAGAATATGAAATAAAAATCAAATTTCGGAAAGTGAATAGTAAAAATGAATAGTGAAATTTTCGGGAAAAGAAGTTAACCTGAAAATGTGAATTGTTACAGTCTCTACCCTTACGGGGAACTTCGTCCTGAAGTTCTATGTGTGTTATTTGTTGGAGTGGTTTCGGTGAAGAGGTGTGGTTACTTATGAGGACTAGAGTGATGTAGTTTGATTTGTCATTTCAGTGTATGGCGTAGGATGAGGTTTACTTTTATGTGGGAAAGGTAGAGTAAGACTGATTAATTGTCGCATTCTATCGTATGAATACTTTATGAATTTCCTATACTCACACGAAATTTGTTTTAAGATTATAAGTGAGAAGTTTGTTTCTAAGAAAACATACAGGTGACTGCTCCCAGCATAACATGATCCCTCCTGAATTAGACATAGGTGATCAGGCTATGTATAATTTAGGACCTATAATGTGATGTTCGGTTTAGTCACGTAGTATTGTGTTTCTTAAAATTTTTAGATGGTATTCAATCTTGTAAAGCTGATGAGGGTGCTTGTGGTGTAACTAAGGATGATTTGAGCTTTAAAAGTGCATCAAGATCTGTTAATGAGCTTGTGGTTGCAACGGTTGTGAAGATAATGATGGTGAAAAGACGAACGAGGCTTGTGTCCTTCATTTTGGTTTGATGAGTTTTAGTGGTTTGAGATGAAGCTGGGTAAAGAAGACATGGGAGATATGATAAGAGGGTTTTTGATAATGGTGTTGTGTTTTCTTCGTTGGCGACATGATTCTATTATATAAAAAATACGTCGTGAGTAGAGAGTTGTGAAATAAGCATGATTTTTTTATGGGAAATGATAGAATAATTACGTTGGAAGTTTGAATCATAACACATGATAGCATAAAGCAAGATTTTTATAAATAAAACGTTGATTGATTACAAGATTGAAACTTATTACAAGTTTCTTCAAAATCTACTAACTGATACTTTCAGTTTAGTAATTACAATGTTTTACAACTATTGCTAGCTATTACATGGATTCTACAGAGTTTACCAACTGAGTCTATTCATTTTAGTAGTACAAATGATAACTAGTATCATCACACTAGTCTATTGCGGGTTAGAAGGTCCTAGCAGCTCTGTTGATTGGAAACTTCTTGGTTTAGTGTGTCATGGAGGTATGAGTTGATGAAGTTTGAGAGGTTATAGTGTCCATGCTGACTTTCTTGTTGTATCTATGGTGGTCGTGATACGATCTATAATGAGTGATCCAACTCATCACATGTAGGGATATAAAAGTGAAGTGATAGTGGTGGTGATAATGGTGCTAGTACATATTCGTATTCATCATCCTCCTCGGAGTCTGCCTCAACCCAATTTTGTTCAAAATAATTAGAAGTATTTGACGCAAAATTAGTTGGTATTTGTTCCTCCTCTTCTTCGTTGGTTGAATCTTCGAAAGGTTCTTCTTCGTCATCAGAAGCGAAGGCATTTACGAATTCAAATCCGAACTCGGGTGAGGGTGGTAAGACTTGGAAGTTATTAGGTAGAGTGGGCACATAATCGGGAGAAGTGGGTACACACATGATTTCTATGAGAAGAATTACTATGTTAAAACAATTCAATGTTTATAGGAAGTGCTCAAAATATGACAAGTGTGTATATATCAATATACTAATATGTTCATGTAGTATAAAATGCTTATGGGGAAATGCTCAATTATGTTAAGGGTACATATATCAATATGCAATTATGTTTGTGTAGCATAAAAATGTCTACGGGGAAATGCTCAAAATGGGTATATATCAATATACTAATATGTTTGAGTAGCATAACATGCTTAATAAGTCCATAATCGTCTGGAGGATGGAAGACACGGAGAGCGGAAGGCTATAAAATGTTTTTGCTTGTACGTGTGGTTATAGTTTAGGTCTCAATTAGACCCATTTCTCTATAACCATGGCTCTGGTACCAATCTATAACACCCTCAATTCATGATGCAGCGGAATTCAAACTGGGTGTTACTCGACGGCACAATAGTCACAATAACAGAAAACGAACTCTAATTGAGTTGTTTTAAAAAGTTTATCATTCAAATTATATAAATATCAGAGATTACAAAATGAGGTACCAGATGGTTCCATGTTTACAAATTACATTAAATGAGTTTTTGAATGATAATAAAGTTTATAGCCCTCTTGAATTTCCGTGCACTTCCGTGCCATCCGTGATCATCATGGACCTGAAATACATGCTTAAGAGGTCAACACAAAGGTAAAGACTTTGATAGACTTAAGCTTCACCCTACTTCACTTCATGCAATCTTTCTACCCTTGTATTCTTGAAAGAGAGATGATGAAAGTTGAGGTGACTTGAGTAGATTCAAACTCAAGAGAAATCACCAAAGTTTCTAGGGTTTGGAAGTAGTTTGATGAATCAAAACCAAACTAGAGTTTCTATGTTGTTGAAACACTTGAATCTTGCTTGAAACTTGGAAGAAAATTAGCTAAGTGTGAGGTGATGAGGGTTGTGATATGGGACGGCAAAGGAGGGGGAGGGGGGCTTTTATAAGGGCTTGAGGAGGTTACAATCTTGACTTGTCAAACCTTGGAGACCAAGTTGAACACATGTAAACATCTTAAGACCTTAAGCTTGAGATCAAACCACATGAGGGGTGACTCCCCCCCCCCTATGGCGGTTTGGAATGGATAAGGGGGGACTTGGTTTTGGATGAGATTATCCTAGTTATATTGATAGTTTTGACTCCGTAAAATGCTAACCGTAAATGATTAAGCCTCAAAACGTAAAATCGGGTATCGTAAAAATGTGAAACTTGAAAGAATGATTAAACTTGTCAAAATACTCCATAATAAAATATAAAATGAGTGGTAGGTTCCATTGGGGTGCCCAAAACCCTGCTAAAACTAGAAACACGGGTCTAAAATGCGTAATACGTAAAACGTACGAATATTGTGTAAAATTGAGAAAAGTAAAATGTTACTTTTCTAATGTGATAATAATGATTTAAAATGACTTATAATGTCTAGATAGGACTCAGTCTAGTGTCGGTTGGTATTTAATGTCTTTAAGACATAAAACTGTAAGCCTAAAAATCAAGGAATGATTTTTGGTCAAAGGAGGAGGGAAAAATATGTTGACTTATTCCAAAAATGTGAAAACTCAAATCGTCTTAGAAACGCGGTGCAGTTATAGGCTAAGGTTACGGCTAAGTAAAAGTGCTTCAAAACGAAAATTCCTGTTTCTCACGGCCGAGGTTTATTTGGTCACATTTTTCTCAGTCATGATTAATTCTCAAATAAATCATGAGTGTATCAAACATTTTTCTGATGCTGGGAAAATTAACGCGGTCGAGTTTCGTTGTGCGTAGAATTTTTGAATGACGTTTTACCCTAAAACGTGTAGTTCCTTAATAACTTTCGCGAAAATGATCTGATGAGTGTCAAACTTTTATTTTGTCATGGAAATGATTTATCATACGAGAATATGAAATAAAAATCAAATTTCGGAAAAAGTGAATAGTAAAAATGAATAGTGAAATTTTCGGGAATAGAAGTTAACCTGAAAATGTGAATTGTTACAAACCTAATAAACCCTAGGTTGTTTGTAATAGTATTTTCAAGAGTTTTTACCCCTTGAAACCTTTCATGTTCAATTAAGATAAGTCCTCTTTCAATTCATTCAATATGTCTATGTGTTGTTTGAATATATCTTATGCTTATCTTGATTTCAACATACTAGGCTAGATCTTTCATGTGTTTGCTTCGATGTAATGAAATCTAGATGTTAATTATAGGTTGATTGCTTGTTAATAGTTGTAATGGATGAATGATTTCAATGTTAGGCTTAAGAAAACTGGCAGATCTCCATTGTGTAACATGCTTGAAGGTCTTAAGAAACATGAACCGATGTGTACTAGGTTTTAATGGTTGTATTTAATGCATGAGCAAATTCTAGTGATCCCATGTTAGGAGCTTCTTAGCTGGCTCGACATAGGAGTGAAGTAGGCGCTTATAGGTTTGGGGAAGTAAGTACGCCACCCCATGAATGGTATTAAGGAATACAATCCGTCATCCACGCAACTGTAACAAGTAATTAACCTGTAAAAGATATCTAGGGAGTAGTGAAACCTAAGTAAACACAATTCTCCCATATATTGCTCACATCACTAATTTAATTTAGTTTATTTTAATTTCTAGTATTTTATTTTGATTGCATCTTAGTAATTGGGTTAGTTGTCTAGCAACTAATTCCGCCCAACTCCATCAAAACCGAGATTTTTACTTGCTTTTATAAAAATATAAAAATACAAAAAGAATCCTCCGTCATCTCTAAAACTAGTTTTTTGGTTTTCTAATCCTAGCGACACTATTCCTAGCTGAACGATCAATCCACCGGTACTTGTCATTAAACTATGCTACATCGATCAGGTACACTGCCTGGTGGGGGTTGTAAGCTTCTCGAGATCCCTCGAGAGGTAAAGCTTGGTGCAATCCCTACGCATCAAAAAGCTAGATTTATCTGTAAAGATGTGTTTTCTTACACAAATTAAAATTGAAATATAATATAACCTAAGAATTGAGTTCGGTTCGACTTCTGCTCGAAAAGCTTGATACATTCATAAATAAATATTTACACTTAGTACACTGAAAACAAAAAAATACAAAAAAAAGACATATTTTATATTACTTACAAGCTCGAGAACTCAACAATAACTCGAGTCGAACATACATAAGATTGAGCTCAACTCATTAAACCTTTCGATCTCATTTGATAGGCTTTCAATCTCTAAAATTTTAATCAGGCGATGAAGATCTCAACATCCGCCCCTAATTTTTCCCCAAAAATTTCAATTTCCCGCTCAAGAACCCGCCCACTTTTTCCCCTAAATCAAAAAACTAACACTTACACTAGTCAGATCTATCTATCTATTCATCTATTCTCCTTCTCTCTAGAACCGACTCACACCACCGCCAAACTTCACCGCCTTATCTCGCCGTGGTTCCACCAACCATCGATCCTCCACGCCATCACCGTCATCAAGACAAAGGAACTATATGGGAGATTTTGTTTGCTTCGGTTGTTTGGTTCGAGATAACCACCACATCCACCACCATAACAGTCAAGCCTCCATCACCCTCTCGATCATCTTATCCGGGATCGAGAAAGTTTGAACTCGGCTTGAGCTTGACTCGAAAAGCTAGATTTATCTGTAAAGATGTGTTTTCTGACACAAATTAAAATTGAAATATAATACAACCTAAGAATTGAATTCGGTTCGACTTCAGCTCGAAAAGCTTGATACATTCATAAATAAATATTTACACTTAGTACACTTAAAAAAAATATATATACAAAAAAAACATATTTTATATTACTTACAAGCTCGAGAACTCAACAATAACTCGAGTCGAACTTATATAAGATTGAGCTCAACTCATTAAACATTTCAAGCTCATTTTTCTCCAAAATCAAAACACTAACACTTACACTAGTCAGATCCCGCCACTAATTTTTCCCCAAAAATTTCAATCTCCCGCTCAAGATCCCTCCCTTTTTCCCCCAAAATCAAAACACTAACACTTACACTAGTCAGATCTATCTTCTCCCTATTCATCTCTTCTCCTTCTCTCTAGAACCAACTCACACCACCGCCACACTTCACCGCCTTATCTCGTCGTGGTTCCACCAACCATCGCTCCTCCACGCCATCACCGTCATCTAGACAAGGGAACTATATGAGAGAGTTTGTTTGCTTCGGTTGTTTGGTTCGAGATAACCACCACCATCACAGTCGAGCCACCATCACCCTCATCTCACCTATCCTACTCTGTTCATGGGTATGCTCAAACACATATTTAATTTATATTTTATTAAATGTGTAATTGAATATAAAATGATTTACATTGATTTTCGTGGATTAAACTAGCCTAAAACATGTTTTTGATTATAAATTCGTGTGGTAGTAATCATTGCAGGTAGACTTATTAGGATGACATAGTTTTCCTGTTTATTGGAATGGAGACAATCGACGTGTTCTAAGAGGCCACTGTTTTGCTCGTAAAGGGAGTGTTGATTGGTTTCCACTCCGGGAGGATGTTGCTTAACAGTTGGAGTTTACTTATCGCAGTTGCGTAAGTTATCTATCAAAAGATTAACATAACATCTGTTATATAGGAAATTAACTCAAATATGGTTGCTTTTTGTCAAACTATTTCATTTGTACCAAATGTTAGTGATTTACTTGCTTGGTAATGTGTTTGACATTTATTCGTTCCACGGTTGGCACTGCATAAAATTGCAACCAATTGTATATTATTTGTTGCCTGATTTGATATGCAACCCGTATGTTTGTTTTTGAGGCTAAACTTATATTTGGAACATCTAATGTTGTCATCTTTTATGTTAGCATTAATCACGTTACTTGTTTCTTGCAGGGGCTACATGAGTTATTTTCATGGGTGAGGATGATACATGGGATGCCTTGCTAAAAATTCCCTTAGCTGGATTTTCTGGCACACTTCATTTTCGAGGCATGGGTATGCTCCATCTCAGTCACCAAAGCCAACCCATGTATATTTTTACTGTTTCATGGTTGGCAGATCTTATATTATGCAGTGTTATTAGTGCCTTGGTTTCTTACATTTCCCATATTTTTTTTGCAGAAAGAAACTGCCATTAGACTCAGATGTAAGCCATTTTTTATGTTGTTAACAATTTCATTTTCTAATGATAACATCATTGTATTTCTTAATTTATATTGCAGGTGACCACTCCAATGGCCATTGAAACTTTAGAAAACGTACCTGTAATGGAAACAGTGGTAAGTAATAAAACATCCACCTTTGATTTTTTTAGTTTTACGTACATGACTAATGTACCGTGTTTTATATATACATTTAGGAACTTGTTAAAACTATCGGACATACGAAAACGCTTAAGCCACGACAAACCGGTTCTACAGGTTACACCACCAACTATGATACCAAATATTAGTGAACAAAATACTGGACTAAAATTAGTACCAACGAAGCGAAACATTTGGTCTCTAGTGAAACCTTGCAAAAGTAAGCTAAGGCGGCGAAGAGTCAACAGGTTTTAACTTATGATAGTTGAGAATTGGATTATATACGACATTACAATTTTATATATATTTGCTTCATTTATATACATTCGATTTTTATTGAATTTAAAATACAACTATATATATATACATATATATATATATATATATATATATATATATATATATATTTGCTTCATTTATATACATTCTATTTTATATATATATATATATATATATATATATATATATATATATATATATATATATATATATATATATATATATATATATATATACTAGATGTAGTAACTCTGCTCCAGCAGTACTAACATGGTACTAGTATTAACTCTCCTATCATGTTTGTGCAGATAGTTGAACCAGTGGCTCTTCTAGTTCTGTTATGTTGTGAGCTTTGACATGTTCTAGTTCTGTTCTCATCCTGATGTGTTGATATGCAGCAGCCTATATTTTCAAGGCTTTTATATCCAGATGATGAGATTAGATCAATGGGAGAAAAACTTGTAATTTTAACTGCAAATTTTATTAGTATGTTCATTATTTTGGATTAAAAGTCTTCATGATGTTGTTTGAATTACTGCTGATCATGTTTGTGTTAATATTGCTTAGATGGATTTAGTGCAGCTCATGAACTTCAACGAAAATGTGGCCAAGTATTTACTACTGCTAGTACAAAAGTTACTACTGCTAGTTAAAGTTGGTACTGCTCAGAGATTAAGACCGCTCGAAGTTGCTACTTGCTTATGAAAAAGATTATAGATACTTAAAAAGAAACTATTGTAAGCCGACTAGGACTCCTTGGTGTATAAAAGGATGTCCACTTTTATATTTTGTTCAGTTATATACATTCCAATTTTATTGTATTTGAATTTGTTTTGATATATATTGATTTTTTAAATGTGACTAAAAGATGCATATAGTCACACTTATTAACATTTTTGGTCACTGTTTGCTTTAGTCGTTGTGTGACTAAATATTACTGAAGGCCACACAAACATTAAATTCACGTGGCCATTGGATGATCTATAGTCACACAAAATACACATTTCTTCACTTTAAACAGCATATGGTCACACTTATTTACACTTTTGGCCACTGTTTGATTAATGGTATGTGACTAAATACCCAAAACAAACATGATTTGTGTGATTAAATATTACAAAAGGCCACACAAACAGAAAATTCACGTGGCCATTGGATGATCAATAGTCACACAAAATACACATTTCTTCACTTTAAACAACATATGGTTACACTTATTAACACTTTTGGCCACTGTTTGCTTAATGGTATGTGACTAAATACCCAAAACAAACATGCTTTGTGTGACTAAATATTACAAAAGGCCACACAAACATAAAATTCACGTGGCCATTGGATGATCAATAGTCACACAAAATACACATTTCTTCACTTTAAACAGCATATGGGCACACTTATTGACACTTTTGGCCACTGTTTGCTTAATGGTATGTGATTAAATACCCAAAACAAACATGCTTTGTGTGACTAAATATTACAAAAGGCAACGCAAACATAAATTTCATGTAGCCGTTGGATGATCAATAGTCACACAAAATACACATTTCTTCACTTTAAACATCATATATTCACACTTATTCACACTTTTGGCCACTTTGTGTTAAATTGTATGTGACTAACTCAAAAAAAATATAACACACATTGTGTGACTAAATCATCACAAACGTCACATTAATTGTATATTCATGTGGCCATTGGATTTTCAATATTCACACAAAATATACATTTACTTGAATATATCATCTCAAATGTCACATATATTATATATTTATGTGGCCAAAGGACGAACAATAGTCACTCTCAAAAAACATTTGTGTGACTATAAGGTGTTTACGGTCACTGATAATGACTAATCCAACATAACTTGTGCCTAATTTGTCACACATATTCGGGGTTTTGGTCACTCTTTCTCGATGGAAAAGGCTACGAACTCAACAATGTGACCATATGCCACCTACGGTGGCGGGACCTTTAGTGACACACAACGAAAAAAACGTGTGTGACTATAGGGATATCGTCACACATTTTTGGCGTGACCAATACAACTTTTTGTACCAGTGTAAAACAGAAATAAAAGTAAATAGCTAGGAATATCAGTAATTAAGCTAAAAAGTAAATTGAAAATTGAAATTAAGTGAAAGGAATTTTATAAATGAGATTAACTGAGTACAATATTTAAGAATTACAACTAATTTAAAAAGCTGAATTAAACTATGAATGAAAACTGACAGAGTAATGCTACAAATAAACTACTTTACTACTGATATCTAACCTAAAATCTAACCCTAAAATCTAACAGCTTCAAAACGTGATGTGAGGAGAGTATTTATAGCCTCTGAGGTGCATCCTGGGGTTTCTTTGGAAGCCTCTGGATCTCTTATCACAACCCATTGATCAGTCCCATCATCCAATTTTTAATCATAGCCCTCGGATCAAACGCCCTCACACGGATTGCCAGCGTGGCATTCCGTGTGTTTCTTACCCCTTCTGACACGTGCACATTCTTCTAGAACCTCCAATGATGAGGTAATTATGAAGAGGTGGGGTAATTAGAGGGTACGGTAATACTAGGGTTCATAGCATAGTGTTTTTTCTGGGTAAAAATAAATTTATGGGGCGGGAATGTGATTCGATGTATTTATATTTGTGACTGGGTATAGACCGGGTATGGATGGGGTTTGAGCTGGTAAGTATACTGGGTGGATCGGCTTGAAGTGGTAGGGGATTGGGCTTGTATTTGTGATTGGGCCTGGATTGGGATTATTATTATTATAGGATCCAGTTGGTGATTAGGAGTAGTAATTTAAGGACCAATGTTGTATTTTCAAAAACTATAGTGACTAAATCTGTAAATCTTCAAAATTTATTCCAAGGGCTTTTGTTGTCATTTTCTGAATCATGGTGGACCTGAGTTGTTGATTCTTCAAATTTATCTTTGAGGGACCAAAATTGACAATATGTGAAACTTGGAGGACTGAGTTGTCAAATTCTTCAAACTTTGACCAGGGACTATTCTTGTAACTTTCTGAATCTCTGAGGACTTCTCTTGACTTTTTGAGCTTTCTTAGATCATTAAGCTTCCCTGGCTCCGGCTTTTGACCTTTTTTCATTCTCGTGCTCGTTTTTGTCGGGTTTGGCTTTGTTTTTGTCCATTTTTCACATATTCGTACCTGCACATACACAAATACAAAAGCACACATTCTCTTGGCATATTTGGTTAGTATTTGGTATTTTTGGTCTGATTTAAGGCCTAAAAATGATGTGTGAATAAGCACACATCAAAACTCCCTCAGCCGAAGGTATTGTCGTGCCCTCACGCAGTGTCATCACCTCACGCTTAAGAGATAAATAATTTCAAAACCTCTTTTTACTGACGTTGTAAAGTAGCAATGATGTTCAAAAGAGATCTCAAAATCATTTATTCTAAAAAACGCTCTGTTTTCCGATTTTCATGAATAACAACTACCACTACTATTTTTGTAATTTTTCATTTTTATATAAGTGGCGGTTTGCTTGACTTTCATTATCAATTCATATCTTTTGATAATTTTCAGGGTCTAAGAGTAGAAACACTTCTCACAGAGAAGAGACCATACGGATAAAAATCATCATCCTTGATTTTTCGCAAGCCCCCAAACTAAGTGTAAAATCAAAATCATTATTTATCCACAAGTTAGATGCTAACACTACCAACAAAAGTTACTTGTGTAATTACCTCTTGTTCCCAATTCCTAAGTTTTGTATCTCAAGATTTTATTTTTGTGAGAAATGAATTTCTTCATATTTTCTCGTTTTGATATTTATTAGTCCGATAAGAGCACAAAATTTGAACGCTAAGTAGTTTCCAAACTTTCCCTCGAAAACCCCTGCATACAAAAATCGGGTCCACATGGAGGTCTCTGATTTAACACGATTTTGAGGGCTCCCTTTTTATTTACGACCGAAACATCCCATGTCTAAGACCCGAGACAGAAGCTTTTTATTAAGAAGCCCCCGGAGTCGAAGCTTGGCATTTTCGCATAATTATAAGCACTTTAATAATATTTGGTCCTTAGTCCTTTATTTCAATTACAACAACGTTATGATCCGTCAAGATGTAAGAGCTTTATTATGACCTTGGATTTATTTCCGCTGCTTTCTATAGCTTTGGATTCCTCTGCCTTATTTTTCGCTTTGGATTATTATTATTGGTATTCATAATCATATGCCAAACCCAGAGTCCCACGGCCTTTACTAAGATCACAACATCGGCTGTGAACCGGCAAGATGCAATAGTCTATTTCACCGTAACACTGGCAGTACCCCTATGTGTACCAAACCCCCATATGCAGAGATTTTATTAGGAACGAGAAAAAACTAAGTATTGCCCAAACCATATACCCTTAATTAAACCTAGAGATCTATTATTATTGGTGTGCAATCTTGTGGGAACAAGGAGGCCACAAGTACCTTTCGTGGGCTCTAAAGAGAACCAACTACTCCACATTTAGCACGAAACTTCTAAATAAACTCTATCATTCCTCGATATCTGCAAATTTAAAATCCCAAGTAATGATATCTTCGGATGCTTAGCCGATAATCTTTTGATTATATTCGTTAAGGGAGACAAGCTAGGGCTCAACACGCCCGGTCAAGTCAGAACATTTATTTCTACTCTCGCCGGTAGGAAAGTCAAAACAAGGTGTCAAATCTTAAGTATTATATATATATATATATATATATATATATATATATATATATATATATATATATATATATATATATATATATATATATATATATATATATATATATATTTGCAATAAAAAGGCGTCAAAAAATTTTAAATTTTCGTGGAAAACAGAGTTGCGTAAGTTAACAGCTCAGACAATGGTGCCAGGTCAAATTGAATCGAAGATTCACCCCCCCCCCCCCCCCTCCCCAGACTAAAAGTGAAACATTGTCCTCAATGTTTTTTAAGGGTACGGGTAGTCTTACGTAATATCTAAGGCCGTTTATTAAGTATGCCAAAAGATAAACGTTAGTCGATAAGATTTTGGATATGGTGCATTTCCGAAAGAGCAGCGAAGAATGAGACTCGAGTGGAGAGAATGACAAAACACGAGCACGAGAGTCCTCAATCTTCGGGGAAATTCCTGAACATTCACAAACAACCACGAAAACACGAGTTTGGAAAGGGTCGCCCCCCTCACGTCACGTTACTAAAGAAAGTAAAAAATGAAATGGATAAGCATGGGGTGCCTCTCACGAAGCGCTTGTTTTTGTTAACCGAGTCACATGAGCTTGACTCGATCCCCGAATTAATTCGTCCTTGGGGAGTGCAGATGGAACGGACACCCGGTATGAAAAACGGAGATGCCTGGGTCAAAGACGGTATCCACACTCCTGGTGGAGTGGAAAAGTGAAGAAATGATGGGATAAGAAAAGAATGGTTGAAACACCTGGATTACAAAAGTAAAGTCAAGTTCAGAATTACGGGTGGGTTGGGTGCGTAAAATATTAAGCACAGGAACATCATGTTCAGAAATCTCGTCCACCACTCCAAAAATTTCTTCATTCGTATCTGATCCAAAATCTACATCCTGTGGTTTCGTGGGTAGACGAGAAGACGGTAAATTGAAGAAAAATGAAGCAGCATCGGCAGTTAAATCACTGTTATGTATTTCTTCAATAAGTACGTTTCTTTGAAGAGCATTCTCGTCATTTTCAATATCCGTAGGAGAAATGGTATGAGTAAGTTTATCGGAGAACTTCTCGTGAAGAGAATCAATCATATTATGTAAATCCTGGACCTCGGGTTCCATTTCGGACTCATCACAAGGAATATCGAAGATTGGATTATCAAGAGTCAATTCCAAATCGAAATCAAATAACGGATTTGTGAAAGTCATCTTGAATGTTTCGAAAACCCTTGGAACAAGGTCATCAATATCTTTAGGATGATCGAATTCAACTTCGTTTTCTACATTATTTTCTTCTTCTAAGTTGACGAGCTCAGAAGGTAATTCATCCACGTAGTCGATGTCTCTACAATATGAAGATTCATCATCGTCAGAATCGGAGAACATCTCAATACGATCAATCGGATAATCAATCGGAGATAAGTCACACTCTTCAGCCTTATCAAAATCATTTTTCACAAAATCAGTTAAAGAATCCTTGAGCTCGGGCTCAAAAAGATCTGACGGCTTATCTTCAAAATCTTAGTCGAAATAGAATCATTGTTACCAAGAAAAGTATCGACTTTTTCCAAAACGGGGTTACTTCCCTCATCCGGTGTGAGGTAAGGATGGGAAGAATCGGGGATGATAGATTCAAGTCTCAAAAAACATCTTGAAGAATTCAGAGGTGGGACAAATGGTGTGCTCTGAGAGCTAGGAATTTCCACCACTTTCGTTATGGTCTCCGGTTCTTGTTCGTGAAGATAAGGCAAATCGTTCTTTTTTCGTATGCTTGACAAACTCTTAACCGTAAATCGAGAAAGGTTAGGATCAAATTTTGACGGTTTAGGAGCAATTGTAGCCTTAGATTCTTGGACAACCGTAGGTTGGACGTATTTAGCACTTCCATTGTTAGTGGAAAGTACCGAGTCCTTTGTCACCTTAGTTTCTTGTTCCATTTCCCTCACCGGAGAGGGAGTAGGAACCGATGGTCCATCATAATCAACACGACATTTCAAAATTTTTGACTAGGCACAAAGTTGTTCAATTTTGATTTTAAAAGCCCTATATTTAAAGAAATTGTCGTCGAGAGATGCCATAAAACAATTTTAAATATTTAAAGGTTCACAAGACGGAGTGGGAATGCCACTCGAAGAGTAAATTTCGTTTTCTTTTTTTAAAGATTTGTCTTCACCGCTCCCTTCATAGTTTTGTGATGGATTCGGCTCATAATAAACATTCTCAGACGTTTCCTCATAATATTCGAAAGTTGATGAATCATTATTGAAACACGGTTCTTGTTCATAAAAGTTTTGGGGGGAAGATCAAAATCATTTTGAGGATAATTATCAAAGCTCATATCGTAAGCGTAAGACATTTCAGCATTCGGGGCGTAGCACATACAATTGTTGTATCCACATTGATTACAAAAACATTGTCCACACGGTACTCCTTCTTCGGAAGGGTTTCCACAATTATAGCAATGAAACAAAGACGATTGTGGTAGTGGTAGTATTGGAGGATAATCGGGAATGTCTGAAGGATTGTTGAACGATCTTTGGATATACGTGTTAGAATTACAATACCAACAAACTCCGTCCTGAATATTATCACCACATTGTTCGCACATACACCAAACACATAACCTTCCGAAGAAGGGTTCTCCGCACTTAACACAAGTTGGATCCATAAGAATTAAACATATAAGGGAGAAAGTGAAAGAATTATCAGTTTAGATGGTTAAAGAAGAAGAATCAAATGATAAGAGGAGAAGAAGATTATTTTTTGTTTTTTGATTATCGAAAAAGAAAGTCAAAGTAGAAAAGGAAAATCTTTTTGTATTTTTGATTTGAAATTATTTTTGGCTTTTTTAATATATTGGAATACAAAATTCAAAAACTTGCAACTTTTACTCTCTTTTTTCAAACGTTACGTTAATCGTAATCATTTCCTTCAAAACAACTTGCGACGGAACGGGAGAGAAGAGTGTTTCTCTCTTCATCTTGCAATTTAATGTCAAAGCTTCCGTATTTCCCGCTTATTCGGTTGTAGAATTAAAGTAATCCGATTAGCAACTAATTTCACGCGTTCTTATGTTGGTAAGCTTATTTGGTTTACAACGCCCCCTCTTCCACGAGGGAGTCGAGGCTATAACTTTTTTTTTGGTATTTTTGAAAACACTTTAGGAAAAATATTTTTGATTTTTGATTTTTTTTTGGGATTTTATAGAAAATATATACAAGGAAGGTTTTCAAAACACAATTTCGAAAAGGAAAACCAAAAATTCACTTCAACCATCCCCGGCAGCGGCGTCAAAATTTTGATTCATTCATTTTAGTACAAGTTTATTTTTCCGAAGAAATGCTCGTGAAAGTATATCCCCTGGTCGTTTTCCCAGCGAAGGTGTGAATGGAATCTCAAATTCCCGGTTTGTGAAACGTGTCCTGAAAGTGAAAAAAATTGATTTCAAAGAGATTTACACTAATGAATATGAAAATAAAGCACAATTAATCAATTAATCACGTAATTCAAGTAATCAAACTTAAAACGTAACGTAGAATTGAAAAAGTAACCTTAAACGTAAATAAAACGAAAATGCGCAACACAAAAAAGTGAATTTTAAGCTATACTAATCCTACGGGCTTGAAAATAATTTTTCTAAGTTAAAAATGATAAAAGGAAATTTTGAGAAAAAGAAATTTTTTTTTTTTTTACTTTTTATTAGTTTTTATGAATTAAAAACTAATTTATCTAATTAAAAATTAAAAGAAAATGGAAATTAAGTGCGAAAAATGCAAAATAAATTTTTAAAATTCTAAAATAACTAAAAACTATTTTTAAAAATGAAAATATATTTTTTTGGCTTTTTGTGTAATTTTTATGAATTAAAAGCTATTAAAAGTAATTAAAAATTCAAATAAAATTGAATATAAATGGGAAAAATGCAAAATTAATTTCTAAAAATCTAAAAGAAATGAAAACTAAGTTCTAAAATATTTTTTGATTTTTTAAAACTTTTTCTGATTTTTTTAGAATTTTTGGTAATTAAAAAGTATTAAAAATTGAATAAAAACTAAAATTAAATGAGAAAAATAGCAAATAAATTCAGAAAAATATGAAAAATTCAGGAAATATCTAAAATATTAATCTAATTCTAGGAAAAATTTAAAAGTTGAAAATTAAGCACTAGAACTGCTTATTGCTTAGAAACTGCTTAATAGGAGTGCTTATTGATAAGCACTCTTGACCCAAACTGACATAAACTTTGACCAAATGAATTTATGACTCAAATTAGCTTAAAGGTACTGAGAGTGGATCAATAAGTGCACAGAAACTCTGATATGGACACAAAACAGTTGAATAAGCTCTAATGGAATAAGCAATAAGCTCAAGTGAACCTAAATAAGCATATATTAACTAATAAGCTAATCCCAATAAGCCTAGAAGCTGAAATTAAGGACAAGCTGAGCTTAAGCACACTAAACCAACCAGTCCAAGGTGGGCTAATCTAGAAGACTAAAAATAAGCTAATCAATAAGCTCCTATGTGAGATATAAGCTGAGATTAAGCAAATCTATACTACAAGCTTCTAATAAAAACAAAAACCACACAATGAGATCTAATAGATAGTTAGATAAAGGTTTATGAATAAGGGTGATGGGACAATGTTGCTGATGCAGGGTATAAAAGTGATCAAACAGTCAAAAATAAGCCCATGAAAAGCTACTCAGAAAAAATCACAAAAATTTGGAAAAAAAATGGGACTTATAGGTTCAGCTACCAGAGATTAACATCACCAAGTTTCAGAAAGTTTGGTTAAAAATTGTGCAGATGAAAATTCAGAACTAAAATGGATTTTGAAAACTTTTTGAGAAATTTGACTTTTTCAAGTTTATGCAAAGTTTGACTAAAGTGAGATTCTAATGATCAAAGCTTGTCCTAAATGCAATGCTAAGCTAGTTTATGACTTGGTTTAACCTAGATGCAACTAATTTCTACCAACGTGCAAAATCCTAGCTGCTAGAAACTACCTATGCTGACAGAATTGAGGACTGAAGGGAGTTTTGACTCTTTTCAATATAACCTACTGAATTTATGACTATTATAACCTATTTACACCTATTGTGACTTAACTAAACTAAATAGACCACTAGAAACCTACTAGAACACAAGTAATGTCCCTAATCCAAACACCCCTATAATGTTGACTGTGTGAGATTTACTTAAAGCAGCTATGAGATTAATCTAACCAAATCACCAAATAGGCACAAAATAAGAATCTACAAGCTCAATGAAACATAGGAACACAGATCTCAATAACAATTAATCAAACAATCTTAATATGCATTAGTGGACAGTTATGAAATAGTAATAAGCAAGTAGGATGTAAACTACTATTGTATGATGAAATCTACTTACTATAAAGCTAAATAAAGACTAATTAAGCTCAATGAAACAGTAAATAACTATGAAACAAAGACCTATACTATGAAATACATAAAATTCAGATTTACGCTAGAAAATTGAAAAGGAGAACTTACAATTTAAACCTCAGCAGAACAAAGGTGGATTTTTGAACAACGCCTTTCTTTTAATAGGCTCCAACTGTATCCCAGAACTTTAATTGGACCCTCAACTCTGACTTATTTTGACTTTTGAGAATTTTGGTAAATCAGAATTAAATTCTAAGGATACTCATAATAAGCTATCAATTAACTTATGTGAGCTCATATAAAACAGAAATAAAAGTAAATAGCTAGGAATATCAGTAATTAAGCTAAAAAGTAAATTCCAAATTGAAATTAAGTGAAAGGAAATTTTATAAATGAGATTAACTGAGTACAATATTTAAGAATTACAACTAATTTAAAAAGCTGAATTAAACTATGGATGAAAACTGACAGAGTAATGCTACAAATAAACTACTTTACTACTGATATCTAACCTAAAATCTAACCCTAAAATCTAAGAGCTTCAAAACGTGATGTGAGGAGAGTATTCATAGCCTCTGAGTTGTTAGGAATACAAATATTCCTGTAAAAGTCTCGGTCACCTGATTATTGTAATAGCATTAAGTTAGCTCGTAGTTAGTTTATATATTAGTTAGTTAGTAGTAGTTTAAGTAACACCGTGGAAGAAGGACGGGTCTTTACCCACTGTATGCCTGATCCACAGCCCGGGTGTGGGCGTATGTAGGAAACTATAAATACCCCTCTCCACATGTGGAGAGGGTTGGAGCTTCCAATTCTCATCAATCTAATCTTTCATTTTCTCTGTCTCTCTCTAGGAAATTCTCCCAACTTCTCTCTCTCTCTCTAAACTCTTCTACCATTATTCCTCTTCTATAATTCTATATCTAATCACAAAACCATGTATGCTATAATTATTGATATTCTACAATTGGTATCAAGAGCCAAGGTTTCATCTTAGGACTTGGTTTTCTTGGATTTATGATTGGTTTTGTGGTTTATGTTGTGGTTCGACATGTCTTCTACATTTCTCATAAACTTACCTTGGTCCTTGGATTAGTCATATTATTTAATTCATGGCTGTTGTAATTGAACTCGTGGGTCTTTTCTTTTGTTTGTGGTTTGTTCTTGATAGAGGTTACCTTTTGTTTCTTATTTGCAGTTTCCTCTAGCTCTTAGGAGTGGTTTGCTGTGTTGTGTACTTTTTTTTTGGCTCATTGTCAATACAGGAAAAAGACAACATTACTAGATAGTGACTGGTTTGTATTATTGTAAACTGTGGTTATCTCATAACTTGCGGTTACCCCATAAACTTGCGGTTCACTCGAGTTTGCGATTAACTGTTGGTACTGCATTTAATTCTTGTCCCTGCGTTTAATTTCCTTTTTTTGGTTAGATCCTTATTGTGAATCTGCTCAGATGGGGTATGTACAACGTAGCGGTTAACTATTTTAGCAGTTACCTCATCACTGGTCTAGCGTTTAACTCCTCAACCCCTGTTTGAATTTTGCGGTTACTGGAAAACAAGTAAGTCGAGAAGTAGAGAGGACGAACACCAATCCCATAACAAGTTTTAACTTCAAAAATTTGAAGAGTTTTTAACATCAACAAGTTTTATAAAATCCCATCCCAGTTCTACAACCACTTCAAGAATCGAAATTAAATCATAAGAAAACAACATACGATCTCAGTTTGGTTATTTTGTATCTTACATGAGATTTCTCTAAACCTTAAAGGCGTTCAATACACGAAATGACCACCTCATCATTGATCTTACCTTTCTGAAGCATTCACTTCGTTTTAATATTCGACATATTAAAGAATAGGAACAAAACATTAATTGTTTCATCCTTTCCTTCATTCATGTCGGGTGATTACAAACAACAACAATAAGTATTACAAATTTAAATGATCTATGATTCGTGCTTCAAAGTGAAAGTAACAAACCGTTCAAAGAACTAAACACGTTTTTCATCACTGATCATGTTAAAGCCTGAACTTCATTTTTAATATTCGAACCCATAAAAGAAAGACAAAACTCATTATACATAATTTAATAGAACCTACCTGTGGTCTTTTAAAGAATCTTGAAGTCACTTGTGTTGGATATATTTTTTTTCTGGCTACGTTTGTATGAAGTGGGTGTGAATGAGGCGTTATCTTTGGTGACTGCGAAAAAGGGGTTGTGATTTATACCGATAAATTAGGGTAAAACTGCATTGGACTGGATTTAGGCTTTGGAGCTTGTGGGCTGCGTTTGATAGGGATTAGTTTTGTGGGCTGCGTTTAATGTTATGATCTACGAACTAGGCCAATAATTTCACTAGAACCTGATTGTTTTCTCTTACTAAGACTTTGAATTGATTCACAACTTTCAAGTTACTAGCTAAACATTGAGTAGTATTTTGGACCTGATTGTTTTCTGGTCCAACAGTATAATTTTGAACTATGGTTTTGGTTGAGTTTCAAAGTACGAGATTGAGTAGTATTTTGGACTGTGAATTATTCGGCTTTGTTGGATATACTGTTGGACCACGATTTCAATTGCGCTTTAATTGTATGTGTTTGAGATTCATTTCTGGATTGAGATATTGTTCGGGTTTATTGGATTTCACTACGGTGTCTATTTGGATTCACTTATACTCATTCCAACCAAACCAAAGTCTCACGGTTTTTATCTGAAACTCCTACAATGGAATCTTTGTGTTCTAATTCACATGAGAGAGAGTTGCTTCAGCCACTACAAGTACTTCATAATGCAAATGAAAGTTGCATTGAATGCTTTCGACAACTTCATTCACACCTCTCGGTACTTTTAGAGGGAACTGGATTCAAGATGGGATTCGAACGTGCATTTGCAACACTCTTTGGTCAAGATGTTCAGACTTTCACATGCACAATGATTCTTAACTTAGATCAACTACAACAACAACTTGACCAAGGAGAATTTTCCAAAATGGGATCCGTGGCTGCCCTTTATGTGATCAACAAACAACTCCAAGTGTTCTTTGATTTGAAATTCACTCTGGAGTATGACCATTACAGTGAGATGACAAAAAAGTGCTTTGCTGATCACACGGGAATTGAGGTTGACACTTTCAGAGACACACTTGTCCAGCTTATGGATAAAGTGAAAAGATTTATTAACGAAAAGGCACTGCATATACCTGCATATTATAACAAGGTAAAGGCATGTAGGGTACAATCATGTGATGGTGTTGGTGACTCGGGTATAGCATTGGATGTTGGGTCAGGTGTCACGATATGCAAAGAATCAGAGACTGATAAGCTTGACATACCCTGCAACTCAGTGACTAGTGATACTCCAGACTTGGGAACTGAATTAAGTCCAGTAAAAGAACAAGTGTCATGTGCTGAGGTACCCCTAACTGGAAATCATAATGTGCTTTCTGATGAACGCCTGCATACTAATCAAGTTATGCCCAGTTATGACACATATTTGTTGAAAAAGACTGATAGCAATACCATTTCTGAGTTAACAAATATGAATCATAAAGGGGGAGAAAGTGATCAGGATGCTGAACGTGATGATGAGTCAAGTTCTTCGTTTACAACTGAGTCTTTTAAATCAAATGATGTGGTTGATAAAGATGTTTTTAATGAACTTTCAAAAAAATTTGCGCAACTTGAAAAACATTGTATTTCACTTGAAATTGCAATGCAACAAAAGGAAGAAAGTTTTCAAACTAATCAACCGTGTAAAAATCCGAAACTTCCTGATTCCCGTGAATTCTTTATGACTAATGATTTGAAAGCTCACCTAGAAACGAAGAACTTGGCAATCAACAACCTGAAAAAACGTATTGCTGAGATGTGTGATATGTGTAATGAAGTTAAGGCTAAACATGTTGGTTCTGATATTGCAACTATAAATTTTGAACTAAAAGTGGCTGAATTACTTTTGGAAAATGAGTCTTTGAAAAAGCACTGTAAAAACCTGAATGAGTCAATCAAAGAAACGAGAACTAAGTCGATAGAACAAACAACCTCTTTGACTGCCAAAAATGATGAATTCAAAACTCAGCTCCAGGAAAAGGGGTTCGTAATAACTGCATTAAAGAACGAGCTAAGAAAAGCAACAGGGAATAGTGTGAACACTAAGTTTGCAAAACCATCAATCTTGGGGAAACCAGTTTTTCAATCAAATAGAAACCAATCGGTTGTTAGACAACCGAATACATTTAGATCTGAACGACCAAAACCTTCAAAAACACGGTTTGCCTCCCAAGTTGATGCGGAACAAGTTTTGACAAAACCAGTCACTCCACATTATTCGCCTAGGATAATTGCTTCTAGTTCCGTTAAGCCTCAACAAGTAGCTACCCCTACACCAAGCTTCTCTAGGTATAGTTCGATAAAAGTGTCGAAACCTAGCATTAAGGTTCAAAACACTTATGATATAAATGACTTATACAAGAACTATGACCTAGAAAAGGCTAGGAAAAAGGCACTACTTCATAAGGATGGAATCTTAGGTTCACAACCTCTTACGATCCCTCCTAAGTCATTGAGGAACACTGCTAAGGTTCAACCTGTTAAGTCTAGGATTTACAGTAAGTCATCCATAATGCATAAGAAGCAAAACAAACCTAAAATCTCTCCTAGGTGGAAACAAACTGCTAAATCTTTGGAGACTAGGAATATCGATAAGCCTTCCACTATGCATAAGAAGCTTAGTAATCCTAGACCTTGCCTTAAGTGGATGTTGGGAATTCTGTGAAGTAAGAATTCTGATGTTGTTTCTGCTGATGATTCCTGCTGAAGAGTTGGTTTCTGCTGAAGCAGTATATCTGCTGAAGACATAGTTCAGCATTATTAGTTTCTGCGGATATAGAATTTCCGTATTTTATGTAATGTAGTTTGGATATGCATGAGTTTATTTAGGAAGTGATAATGCATATCTTTTAGAAGTTTTAGAATATACGTTTCTTGAGAAACGGTTTAGGGTTCCTTGAGTATAAAAGGAAGACACGGTTTATGTATTGAACAATTTTTTAGTGAATACTCTTATTATAATTAAAAGATTCATAGAGGATCAAGAGTTCTTAGTATCAAGCTTGTGTTTTATTTCCGCTTTATAAATACAAGTTGCAGAGATTGTCTATTAGTGTGTTATGGATTACAGTGACATTACTAATGATTCTAGAGTGCTCAAGAAGATCTATCAAGGTCTTATAGTTCAACAAGTGGTATCAGAGCATTGCAGTCTATGGGAGGTTGTTAAGAAAGGGAATAGTTTGAAGAAGCATGTTACAGATGCTGATGGAGTTGTTACTATTGTAGGACCCAAAACTGCTGAAGAGATTCTGGCTGTGCAGAGGGAAAGTAAAGTCAAAACAATTTTACTCCAAGCTATACTAGATGACCACATGGGTGACTTCCATTTTATGGAGGATGCCAAGGACATTTGGATGGCTATAAAAGCAAGATTTGGTGGTAATGAGGAATCAAGAAGGTTGCAGAAGTCTATGCTGAAGCAGAAATTCCAAGAATTTCAGATATCTGAAGAAGAGGGAATTCATAAGGGTTATGACAGGTTTCATCGAATTTTAAGTCAACTTAATCAGTTGAAGGCTAGACCCGACAATGAAGACTACAATGCTAAAAGATATGCATTATCACTTCCTAAATAAACTCATGCATATCCAAACTACATTACATAAAATACGAAAATTTTATATCCGCAGAAACTAATAATGCTGAACTATGTCTTCAGCAGATATACTGCTTCAGCAGAAACCAACTCTTCAGCAGGAATCATCAGCAGAAACAGCATTAGAATTCTTACTTCACAGAATTCCCAACAATCCTCCCCTAATCTTGAATTTGACCTGGTTAAGTTCAAGATTCTTGATAGATCTTTAAAATAACATACCATGAGGATTGTAATTCGATAACACCAGTAAAGAATTATCTTCAGCATAATCTCTATGATCAGCATATACTTGAAAAGCTCCATTCTTTGCAGCAAAAAATGACTAAATGTACATCAAAACAAATTAGTTTCATACTATTCTCATCACTTCCAGGTGTGTTAACTCCTGTGAGAGGTGAATCATTGAAAATAATGGATTTGATGTCTCTTTACCAATAGCCATCACTACTGGAGTAGCCAAGTGTTCAAAGGTACACTGATAACCACATGATTTTTAGCAAATCATCAGCTATAAACGGATTTGAGATGTCTTTACCTGTAGCCGTTTGCTCAGGACTAGCCAATTATTTTGATGAAAATCATCTTGGTTAACTGATTACCAAATATGGTTTTCCACTGCCTTTACCACAAGCCATATACATGTGGGCTAGTCAATTATTTGGAATCCATAAAGGAAAAATCCATGGTCAATTGACAACCATTTCAACTACTCAGCAACAAAGCATGGGTGAGTTGAAAACCCTATGGTTTTGAGCAAACCATTACAGCTATCAACAGATTTGATGTGTCTTTACCAAAGCTGTACCCTTTGGACTAGCCAACTTTATGATGGAATAGTCAACATCAGGTAAGTTGATAACCAAACCTGCATACAATAGATACAATACTATACAACAAAAAATGTTAGGTTTTTTTTTTTTTTTTTTTTTTTTTTTTTTTTTTTTTTTTATACTAAATAAGAAAAACAAATATACTACATTTTTTATTTTTTATTTATTTTATTTATTTATTTATTTTTTTTATTATTATTATTTTTTAATCTAATAAAAGAGAAAAAAAATATGTAAAATATACCATCTAGCATCAGTAGAAACCAAAGAAAAATATAGTGCCAGCAGAAGCACTAAGCCTCCCCTTAGGCTTATGAGAATCCAACAACTGCAAAAATGGTTAGAATACAACAATAAGCCTCCCCTTAGGCTTATGCCTCCCCTCAATCAGTGCACCTAACAAAGACAATTGTTCTTGGGTACCCAGAATGAACCTTTTCTTTTATTTGTCCAAGAACAACCTGTTGAGGGCTTAACACCAGTATCCCATCTTGTCCCCCCCCCCCCATATAACTTGAGTCATAATAGCCAGGCCAATAACCATTCTGAAAGTAAGTGCTAGTAGGTATGTAGAATGGTCTAGCAAAATGTATTTTCCAACCGGCTGGAAAAGGTCTACCAGCAGAAACTGGTTTACCAGCAGGAACTGACTTATCAGCAGAAACTGATTTATCAGCAGGATTGGATCTGCTGGTTTTTACATGTGCTTGTGGAACATATGGAGGAATATAATTAACATTGGTCCACATTGGTCTAGGTCTCTTTTAGTCAGTACATACACCCATTCTCTTTTCATGAAAATTACAATCTTTAATGAGATGAGACTTACTACCACACACAAAACAAGTTTTCTTCTTAACTTTACTTGCCTTTTTATTAAAACATCCATTCTTATTACAAGAAGTCCTAGAATTGTATGTATTCTTATCAGATTTATTACAAGTGAAACTAGGTAAATCTTGAACGACAATAGGTTATTGTTTGGGTGCCCTAACTTTGGATTCAATCTCATCTTTACTCTTAGATGTAGAAACACTAGAAGTAGATGCAAAGGAGGTAGACTCAGTAGAATTGGACTCTGAGCTTATGACACTAAAAACACTGGGGGAAGGGACATTGACCTTTGAAGACATGTCACTTGAATCAGGTAAGTCAGTAGACTTTTTGCCATATAAATGGTGTGATCCATCAAAGTCAATAGGTATGGACAGGTCTATAGGCATATGCTCCCCTCTGATAGGTCCAGGGACAGCTTTCATTTCCCCTTCCTTCACAAATTTAACTGGTGTCTGATAAGCTAAGGCTGGTTCAGGGTCAAAAACACTAGACATATCAGGATAAGTTAACTCTTCAGGATCTATATATTTCTCATATCCTAATGCTTTTCTAGACCTAACAGATTGGCGACCATCAATCAATTTACTCAAATTAGATGCTCCTTCCTGCCATTTCATACGACCTGCTATCTCTTTATCTAACTTAGCTTGTAATTCATGTTTTTCCTTTTCTATATCAAACTTCTCTTTTTCAGTACGTCTTAAGTCTATCTTAGCAACTTCTAAATCACTTTCTAGAACTCTTATTTTTTCATCATATTTAACTTGATTCTTTTGAAACCAGACTTTTTGTTTCTCTAATGTTTTTAAAGCCATTTTATAAGACTCTACTTCAACATAACACTCATTGTATTTTGGTTTCAATTCATCAAATTCTTGTTTAAGCTCATTGTATCTTACACTACATCCAAACACACAGTTGGTTACCTGAGAGATTCCCATCAAGGAGACTTGCTCCTTCTTGTCTTCTGAAGGTGTGAATGCCAGTAGATTCACTTGTGAAGAAGTAGAAGCTTCCTCTCCAGCAGGTTCATGGTCAGCCCAATCAATTTGGTGATCCAGAGTCACTATAGCCTTTGAAGGTACAGTCTTGCTATTCCCTGCTTCCACTGGATAAGAGCCATATCTAACTTCATCTCCAGCCTTTCTGTCCTTGCATTCTCTTGAAAAATGTCCCACTTGACCACAAGTGTAACATTTAACCTTCCTTCTATCAAACCTTGCTGCTTCTCTTCTATTAAAACCAAACTTTCTTCCAGACTTGGCTTCAAACCTCTTAATGTTCATTGAGATCATTGCAAGCTCCCACTTCAAGTGCATATCCTCCATTTCCAATGGATCTACTTGTTCAAAATCCTCATAAGCAATAAACTGCTGAGGTTCATATTCAGCCACAAATGAATGAATAAGATCCTCCAACACACTACTTGATTTTGATTTAGGAGCAGATTGACTATGAGTTTGAGAAGATGCTCCTGATGAATATGAACTTGAGGCTTGATGCATAGTTTTAGTAGAGGCACCAACAAATGCAGAATGAGTGGATGGACGTATGGGACTTCTAACATCAGGCTCAAGTGATTTAAGCCTATTGTAGAGGTCATCAAAAGACATCATGTCCAACCCACCTTTGGTCTTGAGAGCAATACAAACTTGTAACCAAGATGGCGGCAGAGATCTCAGAAATTTAGCATTGCAGTCTTCATTGTCGGGTCTAGCCTTCAACTGATTAAGTTGACTTAAAATTCGATGAAACCTGTCATAACCCTTATGAATTCCCTCTTCTTCAGATATCTGAAATTCTTGGAATTTCTGCTTCAGCATAGACTTCTGCAACCTTCTTGATTCCTCATTCCCACCAAATCTTGCTTTTATAGCCATCCAAATGTCCTTGGCATCCTCCATAAAATGGAAGTCACCCATGTGGTCATCTGGTATAGCTTGGAGTAAAATTGTTCTGACTTTACTTTCCCTCTACACAGCCAGAATCTCTTCAGTAGTTTTGGGTCCTACAATAGTAACAACTCCATCAGCATCTGTAACATGCTTCTTCAAACTATTCCCTTTCTTAACAACCTCCCATAGATTGCAATCAATGTTTGTGATCCAGTTCTGCATCTTCATGGACCACAGATGATAATCTTCTGCATTCTTCAAGTATGGAAACTTAGCATTACTGTTGGAGAGGTTGAGTTGTTGAAGAGAAGTGGTGTTAATGTTCTGTGTTGTATCAACATCATCATCTGATCCAGGCATGTTTGGTGATTTGTTTGGATTGTAAAGGTGTAAGATTTGTGTTTCTTAGTATGGCAGAGACTCTATCGAGGCTCTGATACCAATTGTTGAACTATAAGACCTTGATAGATCTTCTTGAGCACTCTAGAATCGTTAGTAATGTCACTGTAATCAATAACACACTAATAGACAATCTCTGCAACTTGTATTTATAAAGCGGAAATAAAACACAAGCTTGATACTAAGAACTCTTGATCCTCTATGGATCTTTTAATTATAATAAGAGTATTCACTAAAAAATTGTTCAATACATAAACCGTGTGTTCCTTTTATACTCAAGGAACCCTAAACCGTTTCTCAAGAAACGTATATTCTAAAACTTCTAAAAGATATGCATTATCACTTCCTAAATAAACTCATGCATATCCAAACTACATTACATAAAATACGGAAATTCTATATCCGCAGAAACTAATAATGCTGAACTATGTCTTCAGCAGATATACTGCTTCAGCAGAAAACCAACTCTTCAGCAGGAATCATCAGCAGAAACAGCATCAGAATTCTTACTTCACAGAATTCCCAACAGTGGATCCCAACTAGTAGAATTTTTAAGAATGCTGGATTTAAGTGGATGCCTACCGGAAAACTACTCACTGATGGCAAAACCATGGTTGACCATGAAACCCCCAAAGGTTTGGATACTGTTGTCACTAACCCATATATATGCAATCAAGTTTGTGATATTAGTGCAGGTAGTCCTTACGCAGTTGCAGGTACATCAATCATCCACTACATGAGAAGACTCAAAGTCTGGAGGCCTAAAGCAAGCATATCTCCTGCTTCAGGAGGTCTGGAATGTCAATGCTGATGTATGTTCACAATGACGTCTGTTCATATCAGTTCAGGCCTCGCTCTTCATCATTATGACGTTTGAACACTTCAGTTCAAGCCTCGGTCCTCAACTTCATCATTATAGCGTCTGCTGACAACACTTCAGGCCCCGTTCATCAAAGAAAAGGAAGGTGTACGATTCAGTGTGCCTTATCTTCGGAAGAAGATAAATCTTCTTAGTTTTGACCATTCTCAACAATACGGTTCATACTTCCTCCATGTTCGTTCAGTCATCAAGTGGATCTACTCATCTTTGCTTGAATTCACATTCACTTGCTCATTCAAAAATGGCACACTTCGTATGCAATTTTTGAGGTGGAGAAGAGTGAATAAACTACATGATGGAGTGTATTCTTATTCACATGCTCAATCAAAAATGGCAAACCTCGCTTGCAAGTTTTGAGGGGGAGAAGTGTGAATATACCACATGTTGATTGATGCTTGAAGAATAGTCATATGACTCTCCTCCAACACCTAATTTTCTACTTACTAAGGATGACTGGGATTTATGTTTGGTGATTACTTCCAAGCTTCAACGAATGATGATTGATCACTTGCTCAAGTAATCCAATCTCTAGTTTTTCCTCAAGGTGTTGATGATGACTATCATGGTTACGAAGTTGCACACATGAATAATGATCCGTCTTTTCGTTCATAAATCAAGGATTGTTGTCAAGGATTGTTGTTCCTACCAATGTGCACTTTGTAAATCAACCCGAAGAACATTATGGAAAATGTCGGTTAAAATGTCTAAACGGCTAACAATTTGGACATGAAATGTCAAGTGATCACGGAGTTTATTTGGCATCCCTTAATTGAGATTGAAGAGTATTTTACGAAGGCGTCTACTTATTTCATCATCAAAACTTCATGTATTAATTGATGACTTGCGTGAACTCTTAAAGTTTATTTCATCATCGAAACTTCATGTTTATGATTGGGACTTGAAGTATCAAAACCAGAAAGGGGGAAGGAGACATACATCTGAATGCATTAAGAGTACACGTGATGAACTTAATACTTCTTCTTTGAAGTTATCCCGGGAAGACAAATGTCATAACCGCAGAGAATATCAGTGTATTAACTTGTGGCGTTTGGTGTACCATTCCAACTACGTGGGGGTAGTGGTCTTCTGATACTTGTGGAATGTATTACTTCAGCTTTCAATAGGAAGAATTATGAGAAGAACAGTTGGTGCGTGAGATGATATTGCTTATCGACATCTTCATTCGTGCTGATATGATTTATGGCAAAGTGCTTCTGGTTAATGCTTCATGTACATAATGTTATGATGATTCCTGGTGAGTGCTTATTCACTCACCTTTTCTTAGCTAAAATAGGACCAAATAAACCAAAAACTAACCAAAATTGCCAAAGAATGTATGTTTTTGTGTTTGTGAATGTGCAGGAACGGATATTTATGAAAAGGACGAAAAATCACAAGAAAATGACAAAACGAGCACGAGATTTGGAAAAGTGTAAATAGCCAAGGCCGGGGATGTAAGCCAGGATCACCTTTATTATGTTACAAATATGTTTGGAGCGCGTGATTATGTGTTGATGATAAAAGGGCTTGAATACAAAGGAAAAACGGTGATTTTCGGAGAGTTTTGACGACGTTTTCACGTTTTTCATGGTAAAGATGAAGTTAAAATTATTCCCCGATCACACCATTGGAAAGAGCACGAAAAAACGAGTCCGACGGTATTTTTATCAAATTTTTATTAGGTCCAAAACTACCTTATATTGACAGGTCAAAATCTATTTTGACCCTTTTTACTTGTAATAATCTGGACTGGGCTCAAACTATAATAAAAAGAACCAAATGTATGTTATACCTGAAGGTATGCTCCAGCTCAGTTGGCTAGCACCTTCAACTCTCACACGAGAGGTCAGGGGTTCGAGTCCCGTCTGAGCAAAATGGGGTATTAATCCTCAGCGCCACGTGTCACTCCATGAGTGGTCCACGTGGCAGACCTGACACGTCACCGACCCGGCCCAGTCAGCGTTGACTAGTCAACATTGACCATTGACCGTTGACCATTGACCGTCAGCGTTGACTTCCGTTGACTGGTCAAACTTTGACTTTTGTTGACTGTTGACTGGTCAGACTTTGACCTGCATTGACTAAGGTTGACTAGTGGGTCCCACATGCTGACGTCATCTGGCGGCTGACCAATGGGAGGCTGCCACGTGGCGGCGGCGCCGTTATTGCTAATAATTGGTATTTAATGCAGGTACGGCGCAGTTATTTCTGACAAGTCAGTACGATGTACTGTTCACGTGGCAGACTGACATGGCAGGTACGAGGTTGTCAGTACGAGGTTCTAACGTGGCAGTATTCTTGACCAATCAGAGGATGACACGTGTACAAGATGACGAAACAGGCGTGTGTCAGTACGAGGTCAGAGTGTGTCAGCAGGCGTCAGTACGAGGTCAGAGTGTGTCAGCAGGCGTCAGTACAAGGTCAGAGTGCACAGGCGTGTGTCAGTCCGAGGAAACCTCTAGCAGTCAGATCCACCAATGGGAGCGTGACACGTGGCATTCCGGAATAAGACAAAATAGCATTCGGCGCTGTGAAATGACCAGATTACCCCTGATTGAATGGCTTGGATTGAAAGTGGCCTGAATGGACTATTATATCCCTCACTCCTCATTTGATATAAATAAGACTCACCAGACCCAATTTAAAAGGGTTAGAATTTTAGAGAGTAGATGTAGAGTAGATAGTAGAATTATTATTAGGAGTAGGGGTAATATTAGATTATTGTAGTAGGTTAGCTTATTATTGTAATAAATTAGCTTATTTCAAATGCTTTTTGTAATCAACTTTTTAGTTTATTAATATGAGATGAAGATTTAATTTGAAGTTTTGAAGATTATTTTCTTTAATCACTTCTACTCTTTTTCTTTTCTTTTACTTTTCTTATCTAATAAGTCATAAAAGCTTATTAGCTTTTTGTGGCTTATTTAGATTTAGCTCATTTAATAAATCCTCTTTTACTATTTTGTTTTTAAAAAGCTTTTATAAACTTAGATCTAATTTTTGTTTTTACAAATTACTTTATAAAAACCAAAAAGATTTGATTTTTATTAATTTTACTTTTATTAAAAGCAATTAATTAGTTTATTATTATAGATCTACATAGTTTTAATAGTTATTTTATAAAAAGTTTTTAACTTTATTAATTTTTTTCTTTCAAAATAGCTTATTATCTTAGATTTATTAAGTTTTTCTCATAAAGTTTCAATCTTTTAGCTTTTCTTAGCTTAATTTCACTTAAAGTTTGTAGCTTTATCAATTCCGATGAGATCGCAACCATGAGGGGAGAGATTTGTGTACATCAAGGACGCGTAACAGGTTCACGTGGTTGGGCTTAATCATATATTCTGGAGGTGATATCCGCAAGGATGATCAGTGCTTCAACCTGTTACTTTGGTGTCATCGTTTCTTCTTGTGTTGGATACATGCGTCCAATATGGATTGAGTTGGTATGTGTAAGTTAGATGGAATGCATTTGGTGAAATGAAGATGTTGATATCTTATTCCCCTGAATAGACAACTGCTCCAAACCATAAAGTAATGTGTACATTGGGGATGTACAACAGGGTCATGTGATCGGGCTTCATCATACATTCCGGGATTGATAACCGCAGAGACGATCCATGGCTCACCCTGTTACTTTGGTGTTATCGTTCTCCTCAAGTTCTCGAGCTTCATACAATAAGACTTTTTGTATCACTTCAACTACTTGGGGGAAGTGGTCTCAAGTAGGTGATTGTCGGTTTGGGCGGAAGCTACCAAAGCTTCACATTAAGGAGGCAATAAAAAAACTTTCAGAAAGTTGGTGGGTGTCTAGCGATTAACTCAGTTGTGAGATTCTAGTGATTTGTTAACTACTTGTGTTTGGTGAATTGTTGTGACTTAAGTCGTTTCGATTAGTCTGATTGTAATTTGACGTTGTGAGTTATTCTTTACGACTTGACTTATTACAATCGGATCTATTGTAACTTGACTTGTCGCGACTTGACACTTAATGCTAATTGTCACTAATCCAAGATCTCTCTTTAAGTCTAACTGGTATATTACATCTTTCGGTTTCTTTTGTTGACTTTAGTAAAATCCCGGGAGAGAATCGATCTCTCCGTTTAAGTCACAAGAGTTGTAAAATCCCGTTTAAGATTATATCATGGAAACTACCGCTTCAGACGATTATTCAGGAGCCTCGAATGCTTTGGTGGTGAAAGTTTAAGAGATGTTGACTACTGATTTCTACAACGAGCTGAACGATACTATCATTCAGTATTCATGTCAACATCTTCTTAAACTTAATAGTATCCTTTGTACATATATTATACCTAAATGTATATAGATATATAAAACCAACAAAAACCCATAAAAATCAGAAAATTAGAAAATAACAAAAATAGTTTTTTTTTAAGGCATGTCTTCTGGCATCGATAACATTTACGGTCCTAGAAATGTCATTCAATAATGACACGGGTCTTTAAATGAAGTTCGAACAGAAGTTCAAAAGGTTTTTCAAAATATTCCTAAATGGCTTGTAGTCATTTCAGGCTGCAACCCGGACTTCAAAAATATGGCTTGCTATTAGTTCAGATAGCAACCCAGTTTTCAAAATGAGGAAAACACGTCGCCAAAAAGACGGTTGTTCCTAGTAAAGGGTGTTGTTCATCCGAGCGTGAATTACTTTATATTCATGCACCCTCGATCTAATGTACATTTCAGTGCATTATTTCTTGATAAAGAAGAGAAATCTTCTTTTTATCGCCAAATATTTTCCCTTCTATGATTTTTCCGGAAAATATTTGTGCAAAACTTGGTGGTACCATGAGATTTTGTTTGGAAATCAAGTTGAACTCAAACTTTGATAAAATTTTTCACTCAATCAATGACATAACTTATTTATGTTTTAAACATCCGTCATTGATTGAGGGGCAGAGTGATTTCTAAAAAAATTATGTATCATCAAAACTCCCCACACTTTGTACAAAACAAAAGCAACAAAATGATTTGTGATGGTTATGTGTCAGAATGAGTACATTTTCAAAGAGTTTTCGTTAAAACTTCAAATCTTTTGGAAACTCATCGAATCTGACACATAACAACCTCCCTCACAGGTTGAGTGGGAGCAAGAAAAAGTTCCTTTTAAATCGGAACATATTAAAACTTACCGCATTTCTCTACCAAATGTGTTTCTAAACTTATTTAAATCAATTGAGATCAAAAATCTCGAAAGATTTGAAATTTTTGATCGAGGAGAGAATGTGATTTAAATATGAAATCTGATAATCAAATGTGATCTTTTCGACTCAATAATAGGATCCCACATATGTGCTAAACACTTTCAAATATCGATGCACATATTGAGGGGGAGCGAAAGGCGTTTGTGGAAGTAATACCTAAGACCGACCATTTATCTTTATGCACAGAGTTATAAGGACAGTTAAGGTTAGGTATGAGTTCCCATGATCCACCAGAACCGGAAGGATCTTCCCAGGGACAATCCTCTAGATAGATTAGAAGTCCTTAGGAATGATTGAAAAAAAAGGAGTAAAGTGAGAAAGGGAAGAGTGCGGACTGAGATAGAGCTAGGACTGGAACAAACCCAACAAGGTTCTAGTGGTGAAGTCTCGGTAAGCACTGAAGGGGTTGAAGAATGAAAAAGAAATGTAATGAGAAAGGATGAAAAGAAATAGCCCTCCATATATTCAACCTTAGGGCAGAAACCGGGTTCAATGCATAATCTACTGGCGGTTACTAAGATAACACCGGTATTGAAGACAAGACGTCATGGACCCAGTGACGCACTGCACTAAAACTTCCCAACCACTCAAGTTCTCTTAAAAGAGCTTGTTTCATTCTCACGGGGAACCCTGTGCAATGTATCGACCGCTCATTGCGAGCTATGTTGATACCTAAAACAGGGGACGCCTCCCCACTCTCCAGGAGCAGATCAAAATGCACTATTTAGTCTAGAGCCATGAGATCATCCATAAATCTCGATAGGACACACTTCCAAATATGCTTATTGTTTCACACAATAAGATAAAATATTTAGAGTCCTACCCATTATCCTTGTGGTATTGCCAGAACATCTGAGTGATATGGAAATATTCACAATGACAATGGAAATCCTTCTAGAGCGAACATCTTTCAAGCTCTTGGTAAGTGACATTTGAGATCCATCTTGGATCAATGATCAAGTGACAACTGGAAAGCAACAATGGTGCGATTCAAAATTGAATCAAAGTCATTCCAAGATATGGATTGACGGATACTTTTGCTAAAACCCATCAATGTGCTCACAAACTAATTTTTCGAGCACATTGATCGTGTGTAATCTTTCAAACAAAAGTATTTTGATGGAAATGTGATTCAAAGCTTAAAACTCTCGTCGTGTCTCCAAAATGTTTATCATATGACACGCGAGTGATTTCTATAACTCAATTTCCCATCAATCCGTAAATATTTATTCGCCGATTCACTCTATCGTGTTGTCTGCTTTGAGACGTTTCAGTATGATAACATGCTAAGTATGAAGATTCCAAAGTGGATTCTTTGGAAAATTCATTACTACTAGCTGGAAATTCCTGTCAAGGAGAGTCTTTTTTAAAAGAGACTCTACCTGATCACAGGTCGGTTTTCACAAAACCGGAGGGTAGTCTGTCCTCGCAGAACGAATGACAAAGCCATATTTGTTCTCTATCTTTATTGCTAACTGTTTTATTTCAGGGACACATATAAAGATGGCGTTGATGGCTCCTATTTCTAGCTGAATTGGGTCAATCCATACCTCATGCTCACACATCCTCCACACTATTAATGACGATGAGAGACTTGCTACAATAAATGTTGAGAGACTACCAACAACGTTTCCGCAACTCTGATGAAAAAGTCTCCTGATTCACAACTCTAAAGTAAAGTCTCCTAATCTAGAAGGGTGTGAGCATGATGGTCCTAAAGTCACTACGTCACATGAAGGCGATACTACTGTGGATGAGCTTGAAGATTTACTATGGCTGATGATCTCAAAGAAGCTCAAAGATCACGCATCACAAAGGAATTCAAATCACAAGTTTGCTTGCTTGATGTACAAAGTGTGCAGAAAAGTGAAGAATCAGAACCTACGAGCTACAAAGATGAAACAATGCTTAAAGACCACAGAGCTTAATTTCAAAGGTGACCTCGCTTAGGGGGAGATTGTTAGGAATACAAATATTCCTGTAAAAGTCTCGGTCACCTGATTATTGTAATAGCATTAAGTTACCTCGTAGTTAGTTTATATATTAGTTAGTTAGTAGTAGTTTAAGTAACACCGTGGAAGAAGGACGGGTCTTTACCCACTGTATGCCTGATCCACAGCCCGGGTGTGGGCGTATGTAGGAAACTATAAATACCCCTCTCCACATGTGGAGAGGGTTGGAGCTTCCAATTCTCATCAATCTAATCTTTCATTTTCTCTGTCTCTCTCTAGGAAATTCTCCCAACTTCTCTCTCTCTCTCTCTAAACTCTTCTACCATTATTCATCTTCTATAATTCTATACCTAATCACAATACCATGTATGCTATTATTATTGATATTCTACATAGGTGCATCCTGGGGTTTCTTTAGAAGCCTCTAGATCTCTTATCACAGCCCTTTGATTAGTCCCATCATCCAATTTTTTATTGTAGCCCTCAGATCAAACGCCCTCACATGGATTGCCAAAGTGGCATTCCGTGTGTTTTTGACCCCTTCTGACATGTGCACATTCTTCTAGAACCTCCAATGATGAGGTAATTATGAAGTGGGGTAATTGGAGGGTAAGGTAATACTAGGGATCATAGTACAATGTTTTTTCTGGGTAAAAATAAATTTAGGGGGCGGGAATATGATTGGGTGTATTTTTATTTGTGACTGGGTATTGACCGGGTATGGATGGGATTTGACCGGGTAAGTGTAGTGGGTGGATCGGGTTGGAGTGGTAGGGGATTGGGCTTGTATTTGTGATTGGGCCTGGATTGGGATTATTATTTTTATAGGATCCAGTTGGTGATTAGGAGTAGTAATTTAAGGACCAATGTTGTATTTTCAGAAACTGTAAGGACTAAATCTGTAAATCTTTAAAATTTATTCCAAGGGCTTTTGTTGTCATTTTCTGAATCATGGAGGACCTGAGTTGTTGACTCTTCAAATTTATCTTTGAGGGACCAAAATTGACAATATGTGAAACTTGGAGGACTGAGTTGTCAAATTCTTCAAACTTTGACCAGGGACTATTCTTGTAACTTTCTGAATCTTTGAGGACTTCTCTTGACTTTTTGAGCTTTCTTAGATCATTAAGCTTCCCCAGCACCGGCTTTTGACCTTTTTCTATTCTCATGCTCGTTTTCGTCGGTTTTGGCTTTGTTTTTGTCCATTTTTCACATATCCATACCTGCACATACACAAATATAAAAACACATATTCTCTTGGCATATTTGGTTAGTATTTGGTATTTTTGGTTTGATTTAAGGCCTAAAAATGATGTGTGAATAAGCACACATCAATTACTAACTTTCACTAGCAGCACTGACTTTTGTACTAATCTCATCATCTGGATATTCTCTGTCTCTATTTTAAGTAGAAAAGACAAAAGTTAGAAGCACATACAATATCCATTCTTTCCATTGATGACTGTGTTTGGTTTATATGTGTATGTGCATGCGCTTGCATTTAAGAGATAAGAAAAAATTTACCAAGAGCCAACGGAAAAAGTAGTCAAAAGTGTCATCTGCTTTCAAATACCAATTTTACTGCAGTTGTAGAACAAAACGGGCAGACATTTTAGTGTTATTAATCTGTATGAATTTAACGGGGATTGCAAGCAATCACAATGATATGGTTAGAAGTTATAGTATTATGAAATGCAAAAAAACATGCACCAGTCTAGAATAGCACCTAAAACCTACAATGGTACAAAAGGTTAGTAAGCCAACTTGGTATACCTTATCTTGGAATTATTTTTCTGCTTCAGAAGATTCAAATGCATTGCCTTCATCCCAGCTGGCAGCAGGATGGTTAGCCACCTGTTCCATTAAACAAGGAAGTTAGGACCCCCAGAATGCTGACTTGAAGAAGGGGCTTTCTTATAAGAATTCCCACTTAGACTGTGTTTCCCATTGGTAAGACGTCATATGCTTATCAGCAAGGGTTTGTGTAAGTTGGCGGAAAGCGCCAACGTTATCAACCAAATTTGCTTTTTGCATCCTTTGACTGATACCATGAACCATGAATACTAGATGCCGTATAGGGACCTGTAAAAAGTTGAATACCAAAAAAATTTTATTGACTACAATTTACAGCTAATGGTCAATCCATTTATGACTTATAACCATAAATTGAGCTTGAAAGTATTATAAATATAGAGCCTGAAAAAAATGCAATTAGTTTTACTTGTGAGTAATAATCGTCCATTTCCTCCTCTATCTGCTGACGTAACTCATCCTATAAACAGATGTTATGAACTGTAAGAAACCAAGGCACTAATAACGCAACATAATATAAGATCTGCCAACCATGACACAGTAAAAATATACATGGGTTGGCTTTGGTGACTAAGATGGAGCATACCCACGCCTCAATTTACTTCCAGTTCCTCAAAAATAAACTGTGCCAGAAAATCCAGATGAGGAAATTTTTAGCCAGGCATCCAATGTATCATCCTCACTCGTGAAAATAGCATGTAGCCCCTGCAAGAAACAAGTAACGTGATTAATGTTAACATAAAAGACAACAAAATTAGATGTCCCAAATATAAATTTAGCATAAAAAACAAACATACCGGGGTAGACCCTTGCAAATCAACTCGGGCAACAAATAATCCGGATGGTTGAAATGTTCTGCAAGGCTAAACCTGGAACCAATAATTGTCAAACACATTACCAAGCAAGCAAATCATAATCACTCACATTTGGTACAAATGAAACAGTTTCACAAAAAACAACCATATTTGAGTTAATTTCCTATAATAGATGTTATGTTAATCTTTTGATAGATCACTTACGCGACTGCGATAAGCAAACTCCAACTATTCAACAACATCATCCCGGAGTGGAAACCTTAAGACTCCCTTTACGAGCAAAACGGTGGCCTCTTGGAACATGTCAATTGTCTCCATTCCAATAAACAGGAAAACAATGTCGTCTTAATAAGTCTACCTGCAACGATTACCACCACATGAATTTATAATCAAAAACATGTTTTAAGGTAGTTTTAATCCACGAAAATCAATATAAATCGTTCTATATTCGATTACATATTTAAGAAAATATAAATTAAATATGTGTTTAAGCATACCCTTGAACATAGTAGGATAGTTGAGATGAGGGTGATGGTGGCTTGATGTAATGGTGGTGGATGTGGTGGTTATCTCGAACCAAACAACCGAAGCAAACAAACTCACCCATTGCCTCCCTTGTCTTGATGACGGTGATCGCGTGGAGGAGTGATGGTTAGTGGAATGATGGCAAGATAAGGCGGTGAAGTGTAGCGGTGGTGTGAGTCGGTTCTAGAGAGTAGGAGAAGAGATGAATAGAGAGAAGATCGATCTTACTAGTTTTTGGGTTTTGATTTTGGGGGAAAAGGGGGAGGGATCTTGAGCGGGAGATTGAAATTTTGGGGAAAATTAAGGGGCGGGATCTTGAGCGCGATATTAGAATTTTGAGGAAAAAGGTAAGCTCGAAGTGTTTTATGAGTTGAGCTCAACCATATATAAGTTCGACTCCAGTTATTATTGAGTTCTCAAGCTTGTAAGTAATATAAAATATGTTTTAATTCTTAGAAATCCTGTAAAACATTCATTGTGACTCGATACAAGCATTTAACTCAAACAAGTACTAATATGTATGCTAAATTCTAGTTGTTATCATTCATGTTCAATTCGTTCTCAAAAACAAATTTGGTATTCCCTTACACTTATCTTTTGTAAAATACTTTTATATGTAGTTAAGACGCGGTTAAAAACAAACAAAGCATTCTCACAAATTATATTTTTGATACATGAACAATAAACAATAAGAGTAAGACATGCATACAGAAGCAAATAAATCAAACAAATAAACAAACAAACAAAAAGCTTGGATTGCCTCCCAAGAAGCGCTTTTCTTTATTTACGAGTCATGTAGCTAGACTCAAAGCTGTGCCCTACCTTGTGTTACTTATGCTCACATACCCCAGCGTGAGCCATCTAATGGTATTCTAATCTCTCTTATACTCATCATTGAGTTCTAGATAGTACCTTTTGTTTTTCTCATGAGGATATTTAAGCCCCTTCCTTTTGTCATTCTCACTTAGTAAATCAATAGGGGTAAGTCTATTACACGCCTCAATCAAATAATTCTTAAATCTAGGGTGCGAGCGGGGCATTTAATAGACAAAATCTTCATCTCCGTCCGGAAAGGTAACCAACCCATCTATAAGTTTTTCATCAAGCTTAGTTAACCGTTTAAAAGGTTTTCCAAGTATGACTTTGGTTAATTAATTTATCATCAATGAATTCTCCTAAGTCCTCCATTACCATAAAATCAACCAAATACACAAAACTTCCAACAAAAACATGTAATGGCTCATTCCTAGCTAGCAACAACATTATTTCCTTGATACTCTAACTCATTTGCCATAATTTTATCATAATTAGAACGAGAGATTATGTTCATGGGTAAGGATGAGTTAAGGTAGGCATGAAAGTTCATGTATCCGATTTTACAAGGAAACTACATGTTCAAGAGACTATCCTTTTCAAATCTTGTCCTAGGGTCAACATACTTAAGAGGATCAACTTCCTCTTCTCTCCTAACCTCATCAATAACATCACCATCACCTGAGTCCTCGTCGGAATCCGAGTAATAAAAAGGGCCATTCTCATGGTCGTTGTCATGGTCAGATTATTCCATTTCATAATTATTACCAAAGTGATGGTTGGGTGAAAGGTTTGGTGGGTTTTCAATCTCCACAACAAGAGTCGGAAAGTGTAATTGGAAATTCCTATGATGAAAAACACAAATAACAGGAATCAAACGATCAATGTTACGGTTATCCATCGAGAGTGTTAACAATCAGAAACAAGAAGAAAGATAGACTAAAGAAAACCTATAAAAAGAAAATAAAAAATCTCACTAGATATGAATCTAATGAGTAGACGTAAATTAAAATAAAATTCAACCTAAACAATAACATTTCATAACCATAATTTAGGACAACATTTCTATGAAACATTCATATAATTTTGTGTCTATGATATATAATAATTTGTAAATTTGTATAATATTACAAAAACTATTAAGAAAGTGACATTATAGTAGGATCTTAAGATCCCCATCCGATCATACGATCACGATCTTGCAGAGGCAAAAACGATCCTGGGTAGGATCCCGATCTTGAAAACCTTGCATCTTACCATATGTACTCTTTGGGTGACTTTTTAAATACAAAATACACTAAAATACAAATGTACCTTTAATACTTTTAGTTTTTAAACTTTTTAAACTTTTTATACTTTTAGTTTTTATCCTTTTAATCATTTTTAAACTTATAATATATACAAAGCTTATCAAACACACTTCACCCACTTCAACATATAATCCTCTCTTTAATTCTATCTCATAGTCACAGCTGCCCTTGTTCTTTTTTTCTCTCTCTCACTCGAAACCCTAACATACTTAGATCAGAAGCATATGGTAACATACATAGATGGCTTGTATATTGACCCTAAGTTTGATAGATGATTTGGTTTATCTGATTATTTAATTGTTTTTTTTTTGTTTATCTGATTATTTCATTGTTTGGTTTCTTTAATTATTCTTAGGTTGACTATCTGTTATAAGAAGTATGTTGCATTTGTATTGACAGAATAAGGAAGAGAAGTGGCAGATGTGTGTACGAATATTTAGGCTAAAACATCAAAGTATCAAAGATGGAAGAAGTATCAGTGATGGATGAACAGACACCACTTTCAAGTATGAACATAAAGTTTGTTCTGGTGTTGTTCATCCATTACTGAATCATCTTTGCTCTTTGTCAAAATACAATAACAATTATCCAGTATAAGTTGTAAATAATAATTCGGGTTCGATGCTTGAGAAAGAATTTTCAAGTTTTTATGCCTTGGAAACCTTAAAATGTATAGCCTAGTAGCCTACTAGCTGTTTGTCCGGTCTTTAGGTTCACGCTATCATATATTGTGACGTATGTGGTCCATTAGGTACCAAGCTCGAAAACCTAGTGGGAGCCTTTCGATTATCCAATTGGAGAAGACTCCTTCCTTGTAATGAGGATTGAGAACTTGGTTTTTATATGTGTTATATCTGTTAGAAAATTTACATGTGTTCAACTTCTTATTATTATATGTACAACCAACTAGCTGGTTATTATTATATGTTCAACTTGTCATTCATGCATGATTAGCTCTCTAATGTCGTAGAATCTACATAATTAATATGTATGTTCGTCACATCTAAGGGAGCAATATAAAGGATAGTAAGAATTTGTTTTCTAATAACTTAACGCTCAATGATCAGGCAAGATCTATCTAACGTTGTAGATTGGTTCCCTTGCTTAATTTGGAAAACGTCTACTACCGTTTGTGTGGTTGATCTTGATCACCAGTTTTGGCTCTTTCAATAAGATACATTCTTGAAAGTGCCAAAGTGTGATCAAGATCAAGCACACTACCGTTATTAGATGGTGTCCAAAAAACAAATCAATTTAACCTTTCTGCAATGTTAGATGAATCTGGCCTGATAATTGAGACGTCTATAATGTGATAATGATAAAGTGTGTATTGTTCATGACAGGCCACACTCATTCATTATCGCATTCAAGATGAGTGATGTTACTTAGACTCTATTCTTTACACAACATTTGTATCTATTCTTTACTCATCCTATCTGTCGATTTCAACATACCTTTCCATTCTAAGTTCCCATACAGTTCCTTTTGTTTTTTCAACAATCTAGCAATGCACCTTGTTAGCATTAAAAATTATATTAGAAAGTGATGGTCATTCTCATATATTGTAACGTTGTAATGTGTCGTAGTTTTTGTAATTAGAAAAGTCAATGGGCTATGGACTTGGTAAGCTAGTATGATGTTAGTTAAATATGTAAGCCTTTTAAAGGATAAGAAATCCATGTCCATTACCAAGCCCATGACAAAGCCCATAGAAAGACTTAGGGCATCTCTTGTATCTAACTATATAAACACCTCAAAGCTCATTTGAGGTGTGTGCTTGTGTGTGTATTGTGTGTGTTTCTCTCATTAATAAAGTTCCATTTTCATCTCTTTCTCTCTACACATACACGACATCTACAAGTCACCATCTTTCCATCTCTACTTCATACAGTGCTTATATTGTGTGATAAAGTTGTGTTATCTAAGGTCCTACAAGTGGTATCAATAGCCTAACAATGATTTAGGAGGATTGAGAGTGTGTTTGGTTTGTTTTTTTTTTTAGCTTTATACACGTTTTTTTTTCAAAACAGTTCATCACTTTTCTTGTTTTTCTTGGCCTTTAACACTTTTTTGATTACAAACTAGTGTTATAAACCTTTTCTAACAAGAAAGTTGTAAACTTTTTGAAGTTTCAAAGCTTAAAAATTCGATTTTGGTTTTTGTGCTTGTTTTCTAGAACACAAAAAACATTCATAAAAATCATCAAGTTTTGAACTTTCATCAAGTTTTGGTGTTTTTAAGCCTAGAAGTACAAGAATCTTGGAATACATAATTCATTTGGGAGTGCTTTTTGCAAAATCAAAAATCTGCACAACTTTCGAAATCACCATATACCAAGTTTTGAAATCACGATTTGTGATACTTTCGAGAATTCAAGTCGCGGCTCCTTTCGTGTTCACAGTTCGATACTCGGTATTTTCTCTCTTGTATAAGAAAGAAAATACTTCGATTTTTGGCTAATTTTCGAAATTGTATAATTTCGAAATTTCGTTGTGTGATTTGGTTTTCGAAAAATTGAAATTTTTTGAGAACACTCTTTTCGAAAAAGTTCCACGATCTCGAAATTTATTCACCTTTTCGAAAACTGTTTCTAAGTCTTTGAAATTACAAATCTTTCGAGAACACACTTTTTTCGCAATCACAAAGTTTTGCAATCCCAAAGTTTCGCAATCTCAAAGTTTCGAGAACACACTTAACTTTCGAGAATTTTGACAATTGTGAGGTTTTTGACGATCAAACTTCAAACGGCCATAACTTTTGAACCGTAACTCCGTTTTTGACGAATCAGCTGTCAAAATGACTGTGAGACAGAGAAGAATGACACGTTGAAAGCGCTTCGGGGCTCAAACGAAATAGCAAACGGACTCGAAAAATTACAAAAATTGTGCCATTGTTCATGAAATAATTTTTCCAATAAAATCAAGCATAAACTTCAGAGTTTTTCCAAAACTCAAAATAATTCAAATAATTTAGCAATTGCAATACAATTCGAGTGTTCTAGGTTGTGCTGAGTCAATCAAGCAATAAAGTTCTCGTTTCCAATATATCTCACGGTTCTCAAGCCCAAATAATCATAAAATAAAAGTTTTAATGTATCTCAGGTACGAAAATAAATATTTTGGCTAGTAATAAGTTTAGAAAAAGTACCGGGGGTTACATCACATACATCTTATTTAGAAATCCGTCCCGGATTTAGTTTGAGTTGCCAGTCCCGGCTTTGAAAAGATTTGGGTACTTGCGTTTAAACTCGTCCTCGCGTTCCCAACTATACTCCGGTCCTCTCTTGGAATTCCAATGAACCTTCACAATAGGAATACGACTCTTCTTCAATCACTTAACCTCACGATCCATGATTTCAACGGGCTCCTCAACAAAATGCAATTGCTCATCAATCTCAAGCTCCTCAAGCGGAATTACAGCGGTTTCATCAGACAAACACTTCTTCAAATTCGACACGTGGAAAGTAAGGTGAACTCTACTGAGCTCCGGTGACAATTCTAGCTTATATGCCACAGGACCAATCCTCTTGAAAATCTTAAATGGTCCTATGTAACGGGGATTCAACTTTCCTCTCTTACCAAACCTGATCACACCTTTCCAAGGCGATACCTTCAACATAACCCTATCTCCTACCTGAAATTCTAGGGGTTTACGTCTCACATCTGCTTAACTCTTCTGTCGGTCACGAGCAACTTTCAATCGGTCTTTAATCTGAGCAATCTTCTCGGTCGTCTCACGAACTAAATCTGGTCCATTAAGTTGTGCTTCTCCCACTTCATCCCAACATATAGGTGATCGGCACCTCCGACCATAGAGTGCTTCAAACGGTGCGGCCTTAATACTTGCATGGTAACTATTGTTGTAGGAAAACTCAATCAAGGGCAAATGGACATTCCATACATTTCCAAAATCAATCGCACATGCATGTAGCATATCTTCCAAAGTCTGGATGGTTCTTTCGCTTTGACCATCGGTCTGTGGATGGTAAGCGGTACTCATGTCAAGGTTCGTGCCAAACGAATCTTGAAGTTACTTCCAAAAGTTTGAACTAAACCTGCCGTCTCTATCTGAGATAATAGACACTGGCGCTCCATGTCGAGATAATATCTATTTCACGTAGAGCCTGGTCAACTTATCCATATTGTAGTTCTCTTTGATTGGCAAAAAGTGTGCGGATTTAGTCAATCGATCGACTATTACCCAAATAGCATTGAATCCTGTTGAAGTCCTTGGTAGCTTGTTGACAAAATCCATTGTTATTCTTTCCCATTTCCATTCTGGGATCTCAGGTTGTTCTAGTAAACCAGATGGTTTCTGATGTTCAGCCTTAACCTTGGCGCACGTAAGACACTTACGGACATAATCGGCAATCTCAGCTTTCATATTGGGCCACCAATATAACTTCTTAACATCCTGATACATCTTGTCAGATCTTGGGTGAATAGAATACTTTAACTTGTGAGACTCGAGCATAATCAAGTCTCTCAGTCCTCCGAACAAAGGTACCCAACTTCTTCCTCTGTAACACAAAGTTCCATCTGAACGTTTCTCAAGTTTCTCCTTTCTAATCATCCCAACAACTTTCTCCTCCTTAAGCTCTCCTCTTTACACGACTTCCTCTTGAGTTTGCAGAATCTAAGCAGGTAGATTCAAGTTAATCGTCAAAACTAAAGCTCGAACGCGTAACGGTTTCAAATGTTCCTTGCGACTCAAAGCATCGACCACAACATTTGCCTTTCCAGGGTGATATGGTATCTCGCAATCATAATCGCTCAACGTCTCCAACCATCGTCGTTGTCGCATATTCAACTCCTTCTGATCCAAAATATACTGTAAACTCTTGTGGTCGGTAAAGACATCACACTTAGTACCATAAAGGTAATGTCTCCACAACTTGAGGGAAAAAACCACGGCTCCTAATTCCAAATCATGTGTGGTATACTTCTCCTCATGAGTCTTAAGCTGTCGGGAAGCATATGCCATAACCTTCCCTCGTTGCATCAAAATTGCTCCTAACCCTTGATACGAGGCATCACAATAAACCACAAAATCTTCTACTCCATCTGGCAAAGCCAATATCGGTGCACTACAAAGATTCTGCTTTAATGTCTGAAATGCCTTCTCTTCTTCCTCTCCCCATTCATACTTCTTATCCTTGTGAGTCAATACGGTTAACGGTTTAGATATCTTGGAGAATCCCTCGATGAATGTCCTATAATACCCAACCAATCCTAGAAATTGACGAATTTCTGTGGCGTTAATCGGCGTTGCCCATTTCTCAATCGCCTCAATCTTAGCGGGATCCACATGTAATCCTTCACTATCAATCACATGACCCAAAAATTGAACTTTTCGAATCCAAAACTCACACTTAGAGAACTTTGCGTACAACTGCTCGTCCTTGAGCAACTTAAGAAGCGTAGCCAAATGCTGTTTGTGCTCTTCCTCGCTCTTTGTGTAGATCAAAATATCGTCGATAAAGACTATCACAAACTTATCTAGATAAGGCTTGCACACTCGGTTCATGAGGTCCATGAACACTGCAGGCGCATTGGTCAAACCAAAAGGCATAACTTGAAACTCATAATGACCATAACGGGTTCTAAATGCCATCTTGGAAATATCCTCTTCCCGAACCCTAAGTTGGTGATAACCAGACCTCAAGTCAATCTTAGAATAGTAACTCGATCCTTGCAACTGATCAAACAAATCATCAATCCTCGGTAACGGGTAGCGGTTCTTCACGGTTAACTTATTCAATCCTCGGTAGTCGATGCACATCCTAAACGATCCATCCTCCTTCTTCACAAATAACACTGGAGCTCCCCAGGGTTAAGAACTCGGTCGAATAAATCCTTTATCCAACAACTCTTGCAATTGCTTAGATAACTCCTCCATTTCCGATGGCGCTAAACTATATGGAGCACGCGCAAGAGGTGCAGCTCCTGGAACTAAGTCGATGCGAAACTCCACTTGTCGGGATGGTGGAAGTCCCAGAAAATCTTCAGGAAATACTTCAGGAAACTCACGCACTACCGGAACATCCTCGAGTCGCTTCTCTCCCGACTCCTTCTTAGCCACGTGTGCTAGGAATGCGTGACATCCTTTCTCAAGGTATTTAATGGTCTTGATACATGATATGATATTCAGGCGAGTTCAACTCCTATCACCTCGAACAATCAAAATCTCATCATTGAGAGGGATATGAACAACTCGTTCTCCACAAACAATGCTCGCTCGATTCTTGGATAACCAATCCATTCCATCTATCACATCGAAGCTTCTGATCTCGATTGGCATCAAATCGATACTAAACGGGTGATCTAAAAGATTAAGGGTACAGCCACGGATCACGGTGCGGGTATCTACTAGGTTACCATCAGCTAACTCAATGCTATAGCTAACGTCTAATAAGATAGGGGTAAGTCGAAGTAACGGCGCAATCTTAGAAGACATAAAACTCATATCGGCACCCAAATCAAACAAAACTTTAACACGAAGGTTGTTGAGAAGAAACGTACCAGTGACAACATTCGGATCTTGATGCGGCTCTCCATTTCCCATCACGTACACTCTACCTCGAGCACCTACATTTCCTTGTCCAGCATTCTTCGGGCATTGCCCCCTGTAGTGTCCACACTCTCCACATCCAAAACATGTAACCACAGGCTGAGCACTTGCTCCTGTCGCCACAACCATACTCTAACAAAACCTCGCAATATGACCAATCTTCTGACACTTCGTACATCTCACAATACACGGTCCAGTATGATGCTGGTGGCACTTCCCACAAAGAGTTTGCTGTCCAACATTTGCTCCTCCTTATGCAGCCACAAATGCCTTAACAGTCTCTTGTCTCCTATTCTGTTGGTGATGGTGATTGTTGTTACGGTACTGATTGTTGTTGTAGCGGTTGTTGGGGTTGTTATAGTTGTTGTTCCTTCGGTTATCCTCCCATTTTCTCTTGTTGTCAAAGTGATTACTTTTCTGAACAGCGCCATGCTTAGTCACTTGATCCATAAGACGTTCAGCCATGCTAATAGTATCATCTAAAGTCTCAGCATTTTACGACGTCACATTCCCTTGAATACTCGCAAGCAATCCACCAATAAATTTCTCTAGCAACTTCTCATTATCGGGCACCATGTGAGCACAAAACACCTTCAACTCTTGGAAACGTCGCACATAAGTAGCAAGATCAGAACCCTTCACAGCCAAATAATAGAACTCAGTATCCAACTTCCTCAAATCACTATGAGTACAGTACTTCTTAACCATAGCTTTCTTGAAATCTTCCCATGAAGTACTATAAGCTTCCTCCCTTCCCTTTTCCTGAACTTAAGCATTCCACCATGACAAGGCATGCTCCAACAATGTGCTTGTCGCATAGTTTACCCTATTGTTCTCAGTACAATTACTCCTATGAAACACCGATTCCACTTTCTCAAACCATTGAGTCAATCTAAAAGCTCCTTCAGTTCCCTTGAAGGTAATGGGCTTACAATCCATGAATTCCTTGAAAGTGTAGAAATGGTTGTTGGGAACAGCTTGAGCTCTAGCCGGTCCAACATTCTGAGGAACACCTGCTTGCCTGGCAAGCGCTGCTGCAACACCCTCATCAATCATCTGCTGAATAGCAGCAGGGGTCATCTTTCTAGGAGGCATAATTCTATCAATCAATACAAAGCACAACACTTATAAGTATTTGATTAATGTGTCAGAATCATAGCACAGGATAAAGCATCGTCGCATGAATAAAATCATAATATAGCATAAGTCAACATCAATAATTAGTACATCACCCTAATACATCATACATTTCATACTTGACATTGGTCTTACAAGATATGCAAAACAAGTACAAGTTTCGAATAAAATCTACCAACTGAAGAATTCAGTTTAGCATATACTAGGTAAACTACCATTAAGATATTAACTACTATAAATGATCTAATCACTGATCTCCTGAACGATCTCCATACATAGCCATCACAGCAATGCTGTCATAAGACCTAAGGCGGGTCATCCTCTCTGCATAGCCCTGTCTCTGCATCTCATGCAATTCACTCCATAACTCGTTGATACTAGTACGATAGTGTCGACTATCATCTCCTGCATACAACTCTGTCTGAGACAACTGCCTCACCATTCTCCCAACCTCTATCATCCTCCTATCCAAAGAATCCAAGCGTCCCTGAAACTCAGCATACGTCTCCTCCACAGGGCTCATCCTAGCACTCTGCCTATATAAACCAACTTGCAACTTATCTGCTACCTTCTTCCCTTCCGTCTTCTCCTTCATCAATTCCACGAAAGTAGATGGCCGAAAACAAGTACTCCTGGCTCTCGACATGTATCGACCCTGACACCAGGTCATCTCCTCCCTCAATCTGTTTAACTCGTCCCCAATCACTGAAGACGCAACGCGTGGGTCTGCTGACGACTCCCCAACCTCATAAGTGGATGTTAACTCTGTATGCATGACCTCTGTCGATGTCACCTCAGTAATCATAGCATGCTCCAAACTCTCGGGTGTATCCGGCTCATACGTCACATCCGACACAACAGGCGACGGCGGCGGGGGAACATCCTGATCCTCCTCCATAAACTCCTCATCATCATCCTCCTCGTCATCATCATCGTCATCCATCTCCTCCTTTCCATCATCCTCTAAACCTACCTTATCATCTAAACCAACATCCACATCGAACTAAACATGAACATCCAACTCAACATCATCTCCCAAGGGCAATGGGTCAACAATGGGTGGGACTGGAACCTGATCACGGGGAACTGGGACAGACATGATACTCTACAAGAGTATGAGGAATCATAAAAATACTAGCCAAATTTTCGCGGAAAACCATTTTATAAGCCAAAGCATGATAGTGGAAAAAGTCCAAACCAATCTCAATATAAAACATATATATATGTGAAGTTTAAAAGAAATACCAGGGCGCGAAGTGGCATGGAAGGCTGTCGGCTTTCTGTCTCAAAACATTTTGACTCCAGGAAAAAGTTTATAGTTGAGTGTGAGCTCGTTCTCTATAAACGATGTCTCTGATACCATTCTGTAGCACCCCCAACTCAAAATACGGCAGCTGACATGCTGGGGGCACTACGCGAATCGAAACCAGGCATCTTTATAGCTAACGACCACAACACGGGACGTTTAAAAGTGCCTCAAAACACATCATTTGTTTTACAAACCATTTTAGAGCACATAGGCTCTTTAACAAATAGCAGCGGAATAAAAATAAATGTTTGCAGCGGAAAATGACAAAGTTTAGCAGCGGAAAAACCAAGTGTAGTAGTAGAAATACAAAGTTTAGCAGCGGAAAGTAAATAAGTTTAGCAGCGGAAAAATATTAAAGACACACCAAGGTTTTACGAATGACATGAAAAATAAATAAAGATAGTAGAAATGAATAAGCTGCCTTGACAGAAAATTTCCTTCGCCCAGCCACTCCACCACGCCCAAAATCATAAAGCTCCAAAAATTAATTTGTAGTAGTACCTGAGAAACACATGCTTAAAAGTCAACACAAAGGTTGAGTGTAATCCATAGGTTTAAAATAATAAAGTTGATCACAAGGGTTTTAATCATATGATATAAGCAACAAATGCAAATACCAGGGTAATCAAGGTAACACCCAATATGTAGAGGCATCCCTGTGCATACATACGGTTGATGATACTAAGCTCATGACACGCAAGACGTTAACCAAATCAATCGACAGTAAATCTGTACTGACATAAACAACTACCGCGGAATTTCATAATATAAAGTGCCCCCAAGGCCGGGCACTTGCCAATACCCAACAAAACGAAAATAGTACACTCACATGTCAAGCCCTTGACAACTACGACTGGGATGGTCAATCGTAATAAGCATATATACTAAGTTCGCGCTCACCCGCAGGTGACTAATGGCTCATGATCTGAGGGTCTTTCCGGCAAGACAAGCTACTTAGTACATCATCAGGAAATATATATATCATTCAGGAAAAGCATACCAAAAATGCTTGTGCTCGGAAAAAATTTAAAGCATGTGTCTCACCCCATGGGTTTATAAACAATTAAAATATAAAATAGGGGCTATGAATCACACCTTAACAATAGCAGTAGCAGGAAACGAGATATAGTAACTAATCAATAAAGCGTCACAGCAAATGAACTTCAACACAACCTAATCAATATAAATGGCATAACTCAGAACAATACTCGAATATCTCAATAAATGCATGAGTAAAAGTTTTGTAAATACAATAGCATTTGAAAGAAAATAGATTTTAAAAGTCTCGTGTGGGTGACGAGAAAGATAGAGAGAATATGTCGTCGAGAGTGTACATCAATTCGAGAAAGTTAAGAGTAGACGAAAGAATAGCTCGATGAAAAGAAATCGAAATGAAAATAAATACTTATATAAATAAACAATTAATACGCTAAAAGAAACTAGTTTAGGCTATTTTACCCATTTTCCCAAAATAAAACATTAAAAACAATATAGTTTGCAAAGGTTTTCAAAATATAATGCAATTCTTAAATATTAAAAGTTTATAAAAGATTTTTACAAAATTTCGGCATGACCTGCCCGTTTATACAACATTTTCCCGAGTCAACGACTCTTTCATTTAAACAACGTTAATATTTATTAATATAATTGGATATATCATTCGCGTAGTCCATTAGTTGTTTAGGTTTATCGACCATTTTGTATTGTTCGAGTTCCAGGTACGTTAAGATCCTTACGGGCCTAACGTACCCTACCGTCTCGTGTTCCAAAGGGTCCATAACATCCAAATAACCAAGGCCGTAAATCCAATACGTCCAATTCAAGCTCACAATACAACAATACGGAAACATGTCCGATATCCAACTCCTCTTAACTATAACCAACTTGTTTTTATAGTTTCATATTTATTAATCCATTTTATTTAAACTTAGCCGAAACAAATTCCAAAATATATAACAATGACAAATAACTACGAGAATCAACAAATAATACAAAAACTAACCGAGTCACACCGGGTCGACCCGGCGTTGACCAGTCAACTGTCGGTCAAAGGGGGCCCACACGAGTCAACAAAAATATCTTTTACACTTTATATTCAGTAAATAAATAAATAAAACAACAATAAATATATAAACATATATATATATATATATATATATATATATATATATATATATATATATATATATATATATATATATATATATATATATATATTCTATATATATATAAAATAAATAAAATATAAATAATTTTTATAAAACTATATTCGGATAATAATAAAGATATATTTTTATTTTTAAAATATTTTTTGGTAAAATAAATAAATATATAAAATAACTTTTATAAAATTTATTTTCGGTAAATAAATAAAATATATATAAATTTCTAAAATTTTTGGATTTTATAAAAATATTTTTGAAAAATATTATTTTTAATATATTTAATTCAAAAATAATATTTTTAGGCTTTTTAAAATAAATAAATAAATAAAATTAAAAAGAGGTGCGTTTGGATGTTTTACCGAGAGAAAGAAAGAAAGAAAATGGGGGGGGGGGAGGGAAATAGTGGTGGCTCGTGGTGGTGTTGATGGTGACAATGGTGGTGCGGCGGTGGTGATGGTTTAGGGGTGTTTGGGGCGGTTTTGATTGAAACAGCTTGTACAACCGAAAAGAGCACGTCCCGATCTATAAAATATAAAAAGTTTGTTTTTAAGGTTGGCCGGAAAATTTTCCGGCGGTGAGGGTGAGGGTGGCCGGATTTTTAGAGAGAGAATTTAAGAGTGTGTGTGTGTTTTTAGAGAGAGAGAATGGGTGGAAATGAAATAAAAAGATGATTATTATTATTATTATTATTATTATTATTATTATTATTATTATTATTATTATTATATAGCGAGGGTATGGTTAGGGTTGTAAGGTTTAAAAGTGCGGGGTGTGAAATGAAAATATCATAAGGACTAGTTGTGTCAATTTAATTATATTCCACACGAAAGCGCTCCGGGGCTCAAACGACATAGCAAACGGACTCGAAAAATTACAAAAATTGCGCCATTGTTCACGAAATAATTTTTCCAATAAGATCAAGCATAGACTTCAAAGTTTTTCCAAAACTCAAAATAATTCAAATAATTTGGCAAATGCAATACAATTCGAGTGTTCTAGGTTGTGCTGAGTCAATCAAGGAATAAAGTTCTCGTTTCCAATATATCTCACGTTTCTCAAGCCCAAATAATCACAAAATAAAAGTTTTAATGTATCTCAAGTATGAAAATAAATATTTTGGCTAGTAATAAGTTTAGAAAAAGTACTGGGGGTTACATCTTGTTATAATCTACCTTAGGTTTTGTTCTACCCTATAAGTAATACTAATGGACATGTATTACTTATAACCCCTAAGTACTTAGATTAGTTTCGATACCTTAATCCAATGCGTAAAACACCATAAGATAGAGAAATTCTTTAGGAATATTGTTCTTGAAACTTTAGGCATTTTAAGGTTAAACCTAGGATATTGCCCCTAGATACTAAGTAAGTGCTGATAAAGTGGGCCCTAAGGAACAAATCCATTTCCTATTTCCCTTTCTCCACTAAATTCCTCCTTCCACACCCGGCAATCTGCCTAAAACCCTATCCTTTCAAATTCAACCACGAGACATATGGCATAAATACCGACACTTGTTAAATCTTGTGTATGGCAAGTTGTTTATGACCATATGTGGTTGTGATATCCTTCCTAGTTGTTTTAAGACATTATATGTCATGTATCACAACTCTCCCCGTACTCAATCTCCTTCTATTTCCTAAAAACCTTAAACCCCTTAAACCACTTCCCCTGTCATCTTCATTCTTACTTCTCCAAAATCTTTTATTTTCCCCTAGTTAGAGCATCTTCCCCTAACTATTCCCATATGCAAGTATATAACGGTTATATACAAGCATAATCCTATTCTTCCCTCTTCAATTCCTACTCCCTTAAGATTACTATGATTTCCAAAGTAGTTTCCCTTCTTAGTAACACCCATACTACACTCTCTAGGTTTCCCTATATTCGAGGTTAGAAATAGTTTTAGATATGATACCCTTAGAAAAACATAAGAATAAAAAGAGAATACTTTGAATCACCTAGATAGGATATCTCTAAGAAATTATAGAGGAAATAGAAATAAGGTTAGGAATCTTCGAGGTTTTTATAGGTTAGAAACCGAACAAGAGAAAACTCATGCCCCAATAGCTAAGTTATAGGAAGGACATTCCAATAAGGTTGTTTTAGTTCATGTTTAGGCATTCTACTCTTGGAATGATTATCGAGGACATTAGAGTTAGTCATAGGTATCTTTTAGATGCAATCTAGGAAATTTAAGAATAACAAAGGATTAGACTAGTAAACTACCAACCTAGAATCTTAAGCTTTTAGTATTTAGTCTAGTTGCGGGATATGGGTACTAGTCAAGTTTTCACCTTATAAGTTATATGAACAAGCCGTTTTGAGGTTATAGTTTTCCTACACCTAGTCTAATAAGTTGCCTATCCCGTATTAAGATTTCCCACATACTATATCTCTGAAGATTTAGGAATTACTAGGAATATTGCACCACTAGGTTATCCCAAGCCTACCCTATGTTTTATATACTCAGACCTTGAACTCGAGGTTACCAGTTATAACTAGGAAATGAATTCACCTAGACCTAGAACTCAAGATTATCAGTTATAACTAGGAAATGACTTCACCTAGATATAGTGATACTTCTCTAATATCCTTAGCCATAGAAACCTTTCCTTTCTCTAGCCCTCTTCCCTCTATAGGATCTTCTCCACCGGTTAGGTCAAAAATACCACCCCTAGATTTTAAGACTACTTATAGGAAACTGGATAATTCACTATAGATCATACCAAGACCTTTAGGTGGGAAACAAACTTCAAGGAAATCTAGTAAATCTTACCCTCATTAGGATTTTCGTCCTCTGAGGTAATCCTTTCCTACCCTTCCGTTTAATCCCACTCCTCCGTTCCTTCCTACTCCTCCATTCTTTCCTATTCTTCCGTCATTTCCAACTTTTCCGTCATTTCACACTCCTTCGTCATTTCCCACTTCCCCGTTATTCTCCACACTTTTCACTCAGATTGGCTCAGAAGCAGTCAACTAAAGTCAACCACAGATGTGGTCAATATAGAGTATCACCAGGTCGTTATGTCCCGACGAGGTGTGGATTGTGCTTTAGCGTGCTTGTGATCGGGTGATTATTCACAGAAAGGGGTTGTGATGAGAATTATTTTAGAATTATGAACTGAAATAGCTTAGGAAAGCTATGTGATTAATTACGGGAATTAAGATTAAGAAGAATTGATCTAAAACCTAAAAACGTATGTTTTAATTAAAAACGTAGACTGACGTACGTGATAGAAAGTACAACTGATGAACTAAAAAGGCTACGAGTGTGAAATTTATTATTTTTACAATCCTAATAAATAAAGAAAATTTTTAGAAAAAGAAAAATTATTTTTACACTATTTAATTATTTATTATTAATTAATTACTATTTACTTATTAATTAACTAATTATATTGATTTAAATTAATAAAAATTACTAAAAAGACTTGATAATTAAGAAGATTTTTATAAATCTAATTAACCATCACAGGAATCTAAAAAATTATAAAAACTTGGTTTTATGTATTTTTAAACTAATTTACTAATTATTATTTTAATTATTAATTAATTACCTATTAAACTAATTATATTCTAAAAAATAGAAAATGAACAGTATAAATTCTAGAAAAATTCCTAAAAATGTTTTAACTTATATAAAAGCTAGGAAAATTATAAAAACTAGGTGTTAATTAATAAAATCTAATTATGCTATTTAATTCTTAATTATTAATTAATAATTAATTAAACTAATATTAATTCTAAAAACCACTAAATGACAAAGGAAAAATCTGGAAAAATTTCTAAAATTACTTTAATATAAAAGAAAATTAATAAAAATATAAAAATGCCAGAGTGCTTATAAATAAGCTGAAAAGAAAATTAAAAAGATAATTTCTATTAAAATGAAGCTATCACTATAATTAAATTTGGTTTTTTTCTTTTTTTTTCTTTTTCCAAACTATTTTATCACTAAAAACTAACAACTTTTACAAAAACACTTTGACTGGAACTCAGAAGATAAGCACTTGAGTGCTTATTAGCCTAATCAATTGACTTTCTTTGACCAAACAAGAGATTAAGCTTAAATGAGCTTATATGGGGTCCATAATGGTGGATTCTGATTCAAATATGTTGTTGGGACATGTTTAAGCTGGAAAAAGCAAATGGGGTCCACTAGATAAGCAAATAAGCCACAATAAGCACTTGCTTATTGGTGGACTGAGACATAAATGGGACAAGGTTTAGGGGTGAAACAAGTGGGGTCCATAGGGTGTTAAGGGGTCAAACCTAATTGCTATGGACTGGGGGCCAGTTTAGGGGTTCAAAGGTACCAATGGGGGCATGTGGGACCCACTGGGGTGGCCAGAATCAACCACCAAAGGTGGTGGTGATGGATGTCTGCTGTGCACAAGGGAACTCCTTCCACTGCAGGTCAGTTTGAAGGGCAATTTAGTCCACAGAAAAAAATCACAAAATTACAATGATGCAAGGACTATGAAGTTTAGATGTGAAATCAATTTTGTAGTGCAGGAATCAGATAGAGAAACACAGGATAAAATCTGAATGTGGGCACTACTGAGGACCGGCGGCAGTAGGCGTCCTGGTTGGCAGATACATTGTGATTTAATTAACTTCCCATTTTTAAGGTTAGATAATTATAGTCCATTTTCATGTTTAACTTTGACTAATATCATAACAAATTATCATAATTCAAAACATAATCATTCATTCATTTCATGCAAGAGAAGCATACAATGACAACCATAAAATTCCATGACAAACACATCATTGAAATAACAGCATTAATCATTAACTAAAACAACAAGTAGATAATTTTAGTCCATTCCCAATGCATATTAGGTCCAAAACACAACTTTCACTTGATTATTCATGATTAGATTTTTCAGAATAACTAGTCAGAGGGTGGAGTGGATGATGGTGAGGATGAAGGTGGAGCCGAAGGTGGTTCCGATGGTGGCATTAAAGCAAGCAGAGTTGGTTGCACATTTTGTTGAGCAATGAGATACTCATTGTGACCAAACATGATGTGGATTTCATCGCGAAGAGAGTGGATGAGATGAAAGTTATGGTAACAACAAGCACACCCCACAGTGTGGTTGTTAGCAAAGTAGTAGGGAACGGGATTGCCAAGATTTAGAGATGATGGTGGAGTGAGAGGAGATTTTTCCAATGGCCCATTTGGAGATGTGGTAGTATGATTTGATGAGTTTGTTGGAGAAGGATGTTGGTTTCTTAGTAATGGGATAAAGTGAGTGGGAGATGATGGTTGATTACTCACGAATGGAGTGTAAGCACCCGAACAAGATTCGGTAAGCAAGGGTGACAAGTTTTTGATGAATGATGAGAAAGGTGATGTGGTTGGCTTTGAGCTAGAGGATGTCTTTTGATGAAGAGTGATATGTTCCATTGGTGGATGGTGTTTTGAGTGGTGCACTTGGTGCTTGAGGTGATAATGGTGGTGACTTAGGAGATGGAGTGGTGTCATAGAGTGTGAGGTCAATGAAATTAGTTTGAGGTCGAATGATTTTGAGCTTAGGCCTTTTGTTTGATGGTTGTGTTCTGAGTTCTTTGTTTGTTGTTGACAAGGGAGTGGAGGATGAGGCCATTGTAGGTGATGAAGTTGGATTGAAAGGTGATTGTGATGAGGTTGAGGGTGATAAGGAAGGTTTAAATAATCAATCGTGGTTATGGTTTGGGCAAAGCATGCATTAGGAGATTTTAAGCACTTAAAAATGTTTATCTAAACAAGGTAAGGTGGTGATAATCATGCAATAGGTTTAGGATTGCTGGAAGGAAGAAAATAGCGCAAAAATCCATGATCCCACAGGACGGTCCGTTAAATCACCGACGGTCCCTTATCACTGGAGGACTTCCGGGTCAATTAAGGACCGCCAGCAGTGTGTTCACATAATTCTACCCAGTTACTTATTTATGCAAACATCATATAACATCACTCATTCAGAATAATAGTAGAACTGAATCATAAGAGAATAGTGCTAAACAATCATGCAAATTAAAGGCAAGTTTAAGCAAGCATTCATAAATAACAGCAATCAAGAGTTAACAAATCCTAATGTGACGAGTACATAGGTAACATAGCAATTAATTACTTCATAATAAATCATCATTGTACATCCTTGTCAATGGTGTTTGTAACAGGTTCTTATTGCATGACTTTCTTGACTCTAGCTTGTTACTCAATCTCGAGTGTGGGATCATCATAGATGTCATAGTCAACAGATGCAAAGGAGATATGGAGATCATTGATGGGTTCCATAACAGGGTCAAAAAGAGAGTATTGAGGACCATGGAGATAGGGATGAAAGTCCATCATGTAGTGATAGAGACGAGTAAGGAACATCCTGTAGGGTATCAATTTAGTTTGATTCCCCTTGAGATGTACAATTCGCTAAGCGAAATGATAGGCAAGATTATAGGGTTGTTGGGTGTGGAGACAGTACATTAAGTGAGCACAACATGCCGCAAGTTGCTCACGAATCCCTTTGAGACCAAGAGTGTTCTCTTTTAGGATGACAGCCCAAGGAATCAGTTCATCACGAACCTCTATCATATGAATTTTTGTTTGATCAAGGTAAGGGAAGTTCCTATTAGTGTGAAGAAGTTTGGTAATTTCACAAGGACGAGGTATGTAGGAGCAGTATGAACTATTCTCTTCTCTATAGTTGAAAAGTGATTCGAGACACCAATCTTCAGTATAGGCACATTGCCCATGATTGGGAATACGAAGGATTTGAGCAAATTGATCAAGACTAAGGACAAAATTGAAGTTCCTGATCAAAAACCAAAGTGACAAAGATTGATCCTCGTTACGCACGAGTTCAACTTGTAGAAAGAATTCTAACACAAAGTGAGGACAAATTTTCTCATTGATGTGAAGCAAGCAATCGAATCCTATAGCATGAAAGGTGGTATTAATGTCTCTAAGATAGGCTAAGGAGGGATCAACGATTCGTCCCTCATGAAAGCGATGAGTCTCAACATTCATATAGGGACGAATGTGACTTCCTGGAGTGGTTGGTTCAAGAGAAATTTTAGAAGTATAAGAGTCGCTGTTAAAATCACATATGTGTGACATTTTGTTTCCTACGAAAGAAAGAATCACAAAGTTATTGTTAGTGTTTTACCTTTCTTAGAATTTGTTTTGATAATCAAATAGAACTAATGTTTTTGACATGTATTGACCAATGTGGAGTTCAAGTATATGTTTTAGAACTCATGTCAATGATATCTTCCTACCTTGTAGATTATCTTGTTTATAACTTGTATACAGAAATCATTTCAGTTGACATATGATTGTACTAAATGAAACTAGTATTAATCTATTATTGAGTTTAGATCTTAATTGTACTTAATTTAGAAAAGATATTTAAGATCCCCAATTTCAATTTTATAATAAATTCTAATTGTTTATCTCAAAGGAAGAATTGGATGAATTTGACTTACAATTGATGACAAATATGTAGGAATAGTTTGTGAGTTTGCGCTTGAAACCTTGGATTAAAATCTTAATGTAATGAGTGAAGACTTAATCTTGTTTCTCAACAACTTAGCAGTCAAACTAAGTGTTGATATGTTTTACTGGTATTTATAGAATGAGAGCCGTGTTTTGATTTAAAAGCCACGGATGGTCCCTTATGAATGAGGGACTGCCAATCGTTTGGGGACCGTCGTCAGCAGGTTATAGTTTTTGGACAATTTTTGGTGTTTTCATCAATATAAAAAGTCATTAGTTTTATATGGTTTTAAAACATAACATCTTGAATTTTAAGATACGGAAAATGACTCAATACGCACGAGTAGGCTAAGGAATGGGTATGGAGTGGAATCGAGACATAAGAAAAGTGAAAGACTCGATACGCTTGAATAAAGAGTAGATTTTGTATCGAAACAGCAGAAAAGAAGGAATAAAACATTAAATGAGGTTCAAGGATGAGACTCGCATCGAGGAAGGCTAGAAGTCAATCATATAAGTTTCAAGAAACGTCATAGACGAGAACTAGAGAGCAAGCAAAGAGTGAAGCAAGTGTGCATCATCTATAGTGATTGATTGACGCCAACTTCATTATAAACAATGGTTGTGGTAAGACAATTGTTTTTCCAAATAATTTGCTTGAATCGAAAAAAGGATAAGCATTTAAACAAAACGTCTAATGAACATAAAGCATATAGCACATATGAGCATGTAAGTGTTATAAAGCATGCAAGCATGTAACCTCTCGTAAATTTCCCTTACGATTAGTAAATGCACACGAAGAAATAAAATGATATTATGATAACTTAACACCATTTTTACGGGTAACAAAATTTTTTTTTATTATTGGCTTGATATTGGAACCACTACGATAATTGTGATTGACTGTTTACCCATGAACGATGCTTACACACAACCTAGATAACCTATATTTATTGCGAACTATAAATATATATAAAACATTTATATTTATAACTATACGTTTCATTTGAATACCGTATACTATTTATATATTCCCCTAACCTAAGAAACTTCCCGAGAACGCTCATTAATATTTTTGAACCTCAACACGATATTTGAAACACACCATGTGGGCCCCCAATACCCAATGGGCCACGGATACAAATTACAAACCAAACGGACTCACTTTTCTTTCTTTTCTTTCTTTGGGCCGACACAAATCACAAGCCCTGTTACAAGCCCAAACGCACCCTTTTTATTTTTCTTTTCTTTCTTTTCCTGTCACGATACACAGCCAAACGTACCCTATTATCTTACGATTTTTACACACAACACCAACATATTTTTGCTTGTCTCAATTCACCTAGTGCCCAAGAATCATGATTGATAAATGTTACACTCCCTCTCGCTCATTTGCTACTTTAGAAATGACCAAAGTGAACCACAAAACGCTCCATATCAAAACTTCCAAAAACATGTCACAACATTCTTCATTGCCTCCCCTGCTCCCCAATAACAAGTAAGCGAACACTATGCACAATGTTCATTGTCAGGAATGAATAGAAGATCTATGACACAATCCTAGCTTTGTAAGTAACCGATTGGACAAGAGGAGAGGTGTAAAATGTTCGTATCTATCCTACACTCAAAAATCACGTGAACCTACCTTGCATACACCTTCCAAAACTCGCTATATAAACTTTCCCATGCAAGCTCAGATGTCACATACACTCATACGTACCACATTACACCAAAAATAACGAAGAATGGATTGTTGAAGGACGAACGGATTGCTCAAGTGTACCACGACTCAAGTGAACCTAGGACTCCAAGCTAAACGTCTCTTGAACCTTTGGTGGAACGTGAAGTGAACCACGAAGCTCTCGTACCCTCACACGATCCCTACACTACGTTTTACTCTACCTTTTAGAGGTGAGGTGAGACTTTAACTTTCTTTCTATTTATATATATACGTACACTATGTTTTGTGCACAAACACTTGATACTAATAAATCGTAAAATATAAAAACAACACATATGTTTTATACATCGTACCCATTGTTAGTTAAGTCCTTAACGAGGACCTATAAAAGATTTGAACTCATATTAACGTATACACAAGAATAATCACACGTTTCTAATGTGGTTTGAACCTATACGATTTCTACTAAAACACTTAGAATATTTTTCAAGTTTTATAAGTTTTGCGTTGTGAGTTTGACCTTATACTTTGGCCTCGCCATTTTAAATTTCGACACATGACCACCCAATATTTAAACTCGACCTACATGACCAACTGGGATACTAACGAGAATGATAAATAACTGGACCTAACAACTTAATTTTTTCACCTAATCGACCCTAAAGCAAAGCGTGATTTCATAAGATTTTCAGGAAATTTAAAGTATATATGGGCCGTAAAGCCCAAAAAGCTATTTTTAGCTTATTACGATAAGCTGGGTGTAAAAGCTGTTTCGAAATGTTTTTAGAACTTAAAATGATGGACTTTGATAAACCTAGTGTTCCCCCAAACCCTTTGGATTGAAAAACACTAACGGGCCCTTAATTTTGGATCGTAAGGCCCATTTAATGAAAAATGAGGAAAATAAGCAAATAAGCTGTTCTACACATTCTGAGCTTATTGAAATATTAAAAATGTTAAGTTTCAAGTTTGGTAATTTTTGGACTAATTTTGCAAAATTTTGTTAACTAGGGACTAAAAGTGTCAAACGTGTAAACTTTGGGTAAAAATTGTCAAATCTGTTTTCTAAGGGTATAAACAGTTAATATTAAAACTTGGAGCTAATAAATGTAAATATTGATATAATTGGACCTAAAACATAATAATATATAACTTTGGACTAATGACGTAAATATATTCTGTTAAGGGTAAAATGTGTAAATTGAAGAAACTTAAAGGATCAAATAGTAATATTGATTTTGAATAATAAATTTTATATATATATATATATATATTGAGATAATAGAAATTATAAACGTAACTTATATATATATATATATATATATATATATATATATATATATATATATATATATATATATATATATATATATATATATATATATATATATATATATATATATATATATACGTATAAAATTCATATTAAATTTTAGATGATAAAACCATACGTAATTACTTTCTTTTTCATCTATGACGTAACACATCACCTATGCACATTACGGATTATTCGTAACTAATAATAAATGTTCGCAATATAATAAATGTATATATATATATACGTATAAAATTCATATTAAATTTTAGATGATAAAACCATACGTAATTACTTTCTTTTTCATCTATGACGTAACACATCACCTATGCACATTACGGATTATTCGTAACTAATAATAAATGTTCGCAATAAAACGAGACTTAGAAACTGAAACTTGCCATATCTTTTAGGTCGTGTGTGAAGCCGTTGCCTTGCATCATTGATATTACGATTCTTCTACTGTACTACTAAGGTGAGTTCATAGCCCACATTTAACTTGTTTTTGTGGGGGGGGGGGGGGGGGGGGGGATACATGCTCAAAAACAAAACACAAGTCTTTTCCTGATATTATTATTGCTTAAGTAGCTATTGCCAAAAGTCCCTCGATCATGAACCTTAATCACTTGAAGGGTGAACGTAAATAATTGTGAATAGATCTATTAGGGATTGACAATCCCCATTTGGTTGCTAGAGGAAAGTCACCAAATGCACTTTATTTGATATCATAGGTTACTGGCAAATACCTATCTTGGGGGCAACTTATTTCACATCATTATTATGGATAATTTTGATGTATGTTGAATCGTTGAGTGTCATGAGCTAAAGACAATAATGAATGTGATTTCTAACTTGTTTATTTGTATCTATATACAATAAACACCTACCTCTTGTGTTCAAACTATTAATTATAAACCTATGAATTTCACTCAACTTTTGTTGACTTTTAGCATGTTTATCTCAGGTAACTAAATGGAATGGATGGCAAAGGCACGAAGTGGGCAAACAAAGAAACGTTTATTTATCTTTAAATAAAAACTTGTTGTTGAATAATGAAACCTCTTGGAAACATGAATATTTGGTATTTTAAATAAAACTTAAAACGTCTCATTTGAGTCGTTTTCTATAATTGTGACAAAGATTCACGATATAATACCCCAAAAGTCTTCCGCTGTATTGTTCGTTTTTGGGGGTGTTATAAAGCAAGTCATGGTAAATCATATAGTCACGTAAGCATGTATCAGGCATTCAAGTAACAACTATAATAGGCAAGATTGTAAGAAAACTTACCTTGGCCTCTAGCTATCCTTAATAACACATAACCAAAACATGTGTTGTTGGTGACGCAAGACTAGATGATATTCACATGGCAAGTCGACCTTATGATTAGTTATGCACTTGGCTTGGTGAGATAACCATTTGATTGTCTTCATACTTATAGCGCGTATTGTCTTCTTAGCTAGTTATCCACATTGCACTTAAAACCGCACATTGTCTTCTTTATTATCATAACATCATAACAAGTAGATTGGTACACCAACTAGGTTGCTTAAGAAATCCTTGTCGGCAATATTACCTACAATGAAGACATTCAAAATAGTAGTATATGATTCCACTTAAACTAAGTGTTTTTCTAATATCACATTTTCTTCATCTTTAGCTTGAACATTTCCTTGATGTATGTTTAAACCATTTTACCAAATGCCATTTGCCATTTGACATAAAATTGTTTTATCAAAATCAATTTTCTTATGAAAAATTTATTAGAAAAACTTCCTTTCATTGATTATAAATCATTAATTGAAATGACATGCCAAAGATTATGATCTATTTATTTCACATAACTTTCAAATTCATTTTTCCAAATGACAAAATTTTCATTTTCGAAAAATGGTGGCTCATTCAAATAACGCCCTTCTAGATATCATTTTGATTCCATAGATCGATTCAAGTTTTAAAGTACAGTATACTTTAAAGATCTTGATAAACGAAGCTCTGATACCAATTGTAGAAACTAGAAGGGGGGTTGAATAGTTTTACCACTTCTTTTTAATTTTCTAAAGCGTTTAGCCGTTTTAGGTCCGCTTATTTTTCATTTGAAAATTTGTTGAATTCTACTAGTTATGTGATATCAATTTGGTTACTAGCATACACAAATAAAACAAGTAAAGTAAAGAGTAAGGAAAGAACACAACCAAGAGACGCGGCAATTTATAGTGGATCGGCACGGAGCTCACTCTCCATCCTACTCCACTCCCCGAGTACCACACTCGAGAGTTATCAATCACTATATTAACACACTCCTTCAGGCAGAGCAATCCGTACACATGCTTACACAAGGCTTAACGACACTAAGCATAATGTCAAGTAATAATCGTAGATAGAACCAATCTAGTCCAAGGCCTACATGGCTGCACGAACAAGCACTCTTGTCCAACTTGAATCTTCACCCGATCCAAGCCTTCACTTAATTGACATACTTGGTTCTTCATTCGAACCAAGACTTCACACACATGACGCACTTGGTTCTTCACCCGAACCAAGCCTTCACACACTTGACACACTTGGTTCTTCACCCGAACCAAGCCTTCACACACTTGACACGCTTGGTTCTTCACCCAAACCAAGCCTTCACACAAGACTCACTTGGATTTGCTAAAGATAAGCAAGGAAGACTAGAAACTTTTATTTTAATTCTCTGGACTGCCTGAGTATGCTTTTCAGTCCATAATGAGGGAATCTTTTTTAATCTCTCATATAAGATAGCTGTGTCTTTAGCTAAATCTTTATAAAAGGCTGAAATATAATTTAAACTTCCCAAAAACCTTTGTAATTGAGTTTTATCCAGTATTATATCTGGGAATTTAGATGCAAACTCAATACTCCTATTAATAGGAATAATTTGACCTTTTTCAATCATATGACCTAAAAATCTTACTTTTGTTTGAAAAATCATCATTTTTGGTTTTGAAATAACTAAACCACTATTAATAATAATTTTTTCAAATATATCTAAATGTTTAAAATGGGATTCTATATTTTTTGAAAATACAAGAATATCATCAATATAAACAATTATAAAATTACTGAATGGATTAAAAATATCATTCATAATATTTTGAAATTCAGAAGGTGCGTTTTTAAGACCAAATGGCATAACATTCCATTCATATTGTCCAAAGGGGACATTAAAAGCAGTTTTATATCTGTCATTTTCATTAATTTGGATTTGCCAGTATCCTGATTTTAAATCAAATTTTGAACATATAATAGCATTATAAAGTCTATCTAATAGATCTTTTTTATTAGGGATAGGATATCTAATCCATTTTAAAACTTTATTTAGGGGTTTATAATTTATAACTAATCTAGGAACCCCTCTTTCTTGTTCTGAATGTTTATTAACATAAAAAGCAGTACAAGACCATTGAGATTTTGAAGGTTTAATTAATCCTTTTTGTAATAAAGAAGCTATTTCTTTTTTACATAAATCTAATAATTCGGGTTTCATTTGACCAGGTCTTGCTTTTGTAGGAATATTATTTTCAGAAAATCCTTCCTCATATGGAAGACTAACAATATGTTTTTTTCTGTTCCAAAAAGCATTTGGATGATCATTACAAATTTTTAAAGAGAATTTATTCACAATCATTTGTATTTTTTCCTTTAATTTAGGGTTTTCTAATTTTTCTTCAATAGTTAACATATTTATTTCATCTTTAAGAAAACATATTTGTTTATTTTTTGTCATAATTTGATCTTTTAATTCTGAAAGCATTCTAGTAATAGGTTGAGTTATGAATTCAAATGTTATACTTTTACCATTAAAAGTACCAGTAATTCCATCATTATCCACCTTTTTAAGAAGAAATATTTTGTTTATAAAAGGATTTCCCAAAATAATCTGATTAGTCATATTTTTTACTAATATAAAATTTGTAGGTATACAAACATTATTTTTACAAATTTTTGCATTTTGTATCTTATAATTAATATGTATTTTTTCACCACTTAAAGTACCAACTGAGTGTGATGTTTTCATAAAATACTTTGTAGGAATTAGACCTTCTTTAACACAATTTAAATCTGCTCCACTATCTATCAAAGCAGTAAATTCCTTAATTTTAGTATTATTAATAAGTAAAATTACCTTTACCCACCATTTTTGGGATGTTATCATTTCTAAAGTCTGAAGAAAATCATCTTCTTTTTCAATTATTTCTCCACCTTTACTAGTTTCAATCAAAGATTTTCCTTTTTCCAAATTGGATATTCTATTATCAAAATTTTTATTTTTATTTTTTAAATTATTAATTTCTTTTTTAAGATTAATAACTTCTTATAATAAATTATTAAGAGTAACTGGAGTATCAATTTTTTGTCTTTGTTGGAGCATTTTATTTACTTCAACCATAGAATATGGAGTATCATCTTGAACTTTTTCATTATTAGATTTAGAAAATTGTTCAATAATCTTATTTCTTATATCATCGTCTTTTATTAATTTTAAAAGATCTAATATTTCACTAGTTAAAACATTTATTTTTAAATCTTCAAATTGAACCTGGATTTTATAAATTTCCATTTCTGGATTTTTATCAGAATCCTCAGAATAATCATTCTCTGAGACAAAATCTTCTTCTTTTAAACAATTACAATTTATTTCAGAATCTGAATCATCAGAAGAGTTTTCATTTTCTGATTCTGAATTTAAAAGAATTTTCTTTAAACTATCTTTAATTTCTTCATCAATATTAAGATTATTAATTTTCTTTTTAACCCCGCATTTATTTGCAAAATGACTAACTTTTTCACATTTGTAACAAGTAATTGTTGGTTTATTATTTCGGAATTGTTTTCTCATTTGCCTTTTTCCCTTCTTTTTTCAAATTTAGAAGGATTTTTATAAAAAATTTTATTTTTTATATACTCTTTTCCCTTTGAAGATTTATAAAACTTTTTGTCAACAGAAGTTGAACAAGCCATTCCAAATTGATCACAAAAATGGCCTAATTGTTTTCTTTCATTAATATTTTGAGTTTTAATTCGTTGATTTAGTTTTATTTCATTGCATAAAGCCAAACCTTCTTGAATACAAGTTCCTATTAACTTGCCATAAGTAAAATTATCATAATTTATAGTTGCTTCATCTTTTCGAAGAGTATTTCTTACCCTTTCAGCAAATAAATTAGGTAAACCATCTATAAATTTTGACTTCCAATGGGTAGTATTAGAGTCAGGAAGTTCCATAACTCTACTAAGGAAAGTATCCTTATACTACCTAAAAGAAGTTAAGGTAGGACATTTTAATCCATTAAGAAGAGTTCTAATATTTTCTGAATTATCAGACCATCTTCCAGTAAAGTATTCAATTATATTAACAATTAGTGTATAAACTGCATTAGGTGTTTCAACACCATTTTCTGTTTTAACTGTATCAAGGACAGTTTGTTTATCTTGACTTGTAAGATAATTATCCCACAATCCTTTCAATTGACCTGTAAAACCTGCTATAATCATTTTTGCAACTGTTTTATCATTATTACCATTATTTTTAGCAATAGTAGAGTACATCATCATACGATGTACTAAATTATAAATTTGTCATTCTGTATAACCATCAATATTTCATTCATATATATTTTTACCACTGTAACTATTATTGATAACGGACTCCTGTTCTTCATGAAGAACATCTTGAGGAGTAGGTCTAGGGTAATAATATAATTTTTGAGAAGGCTTATTAGCATATTTACTATTGCATCCTTTCATTTTATTAATATTTTCATTAATTTTATTTTTATATTCTTCATCTGACTCCTCATCTTTGTCATCAATAATATTCAATTTTAATTCCTTTATTTGATTCTCTATTAATTTTTGTAATTCTAATGTTGATTTTAATTTAAAATTTTCTATTTCAGGAGGTGGTTGTATACCAGCAACTGCATGTGAACAACTAGCTCCATCATTATTGTCTTTAGTAATTTTTTGTTTTTCACTTTTCAATTGATTAATCTGACCTATAAGAGTTTCAACTCTATTATGAATAGAAAATATTTGTTCTCCCAAAACTATTAAATAAATATTAAAAAAATTTTGTTGTTGTATTAACTGGTTAACATGACCAGTTGTAATAGATATAGTTTCATTTTCAAATAATTTTTGAAAGGCTGAAAAATTTATATGAACATCTTCTTTATTTATAACAAAGGTTGTTGTGGAGGAAAAATTTGTTTAGAACTTTGACCATTTATTAATTTATAATCTCTTTCCAACACTGATATATAATCTATAAGATAATTATGAATGAACCATGGAACAAAATAAATAATTTTATTAACTTGTGATAAATGATTATAAAATTTTTCTTGCATATCCTTTTTATCTTCTCTTGAATAATTTTCAAAAAACCATTTTCTAAAAGGTTCCCATTTGGGTAATTTAAATTCTTGTGAAATAATCATTCTGGCTGAAGAGCCAGGAGAAAAATCAATTTTTTCTTTATTATTCATTTAAATAGAAAAATTCATTTTAGAAGGAGTAATATTATCCTCATCATTATAATTTCCTTGAACAATATTATTTCTAATGGTTAGATTTTCAATTTTTTGTGGAAAACTTTCTTCTCTTATTTGAGAAGTAGATGCTCTAGCTGTGGAAGGTATATTAACCTCATAATCTATATGACTAGAAAATACAGATCTATTAGACCTGCTTCTTCTTCTTATTAAAGCATTAGCATTATCCAAATCTTCTTGTTCAAACTTTATTTTAACAGTTATATCAGAAGTTTGCAAAACATTAGTAAGATTACTATTAATTTTTGGTTGAGGAGGTATAGCTCCCTCCAAAAGCCAATTTTCAGGAAATTCAATTTCATTCCACTTTATAATTTTTCGTGTAGATATTTTAGACATATCTAAATTACTTTCTATTAAAATGGTTTCATTATTTATACTAAACCTTTTACATTTAGGATTCATAGTAGTAAGAGGTCTAAAATAAATTCTATAACAAATACATATTAATTCAGAACCAGGCATATAATCATAACCATGAGTTTTAACATTTAAAGTTCAACTTTCAAGTATATTAACATCAGATAAAGATAATTGTAAATTAGGATAAACATTAAAATAAACTGGACTATGAGCCAGACTAGATTGAATAATTACAATCAAAGATTGCTGCCAATTTCTATTACGACCATCTCTTAAGACTGCTAAAAAACTTTCTGGTAACCCTTGTAAAGTTAAGGGTTTGAATGCAACTTGTATTAAACCTATATGTAAATAATTATAATTTAAACGATATTTTTGAAGATCTCTTTCATTTAATAATTTTAAAATCATTTCATTATTATCAAGAGTTATTGTTTCTTCAGTAGTTTTTACTGACTGAACAAATCCCATTTCTTCAAAGGTTCCAATTTCATATAAAACTTTTGGTTGGACTTTAGGAATTGTCCATTTATTTAAAAGATCTAAATTTCTGGGAATTTCATATTCCCCAGTCATACTGTTTTTAACAGATTTATTATTTCTTTTAAAAAGATTAAACATATTAATTAAGATTATGTTGAATAACATTAAACATACATATTCCTTTTGTCCATGGCTCTGATACCATATAAGGCCCAGGTATGCTCAAATATATGAACCCAGATCAGTCATAAGGATTCTATTTACGATAAGATCCCAAGATAATTATTTCAAACCACAGTCAATCAACCACAAGTCAGACAATGATAAAATACCCTTAACATGCCATTCAATCGGCTAAACAGGGCTAGATCACGACTATGACATGGTTATTATGACATGGTTATCATAATACCTGTATGGGCTTGTTATCGACCTAGACTTTGATTGGCTGATATATTTGAACATAACAAAGCTTTAAAATAATATAATATTCATGGAGTCTAGTTATATGTTTGCTTAATGTTATTCAACATAAGGATTTAAGCTGCCATTAAGTTAAGCTTAAACAAAATAAGATTAAAAGAAAACTTACAAAGATTTAGTCGAACGATTCTTTATTATTCCAAACTTTATTACACCGGACTTTATTACAAGTAGTCGGACGATTAGAGAGAGAGAGTGAAATTATTACAAGTGGTAGTAAGAGTGATGCCTCTTTTCTTCCTATGAGCCTTCTTTATATAGAAGGGAAAACTACTATTACATTCGTCATTGCTTACATCATTATTAAAATGGCCGACAAAGGGCTATTATTGTCCACTGGATTTATTCTCCCATCTTTTGCTTTTCTGAGGAAGATTCTCCTTTTGAAATACGTTTAACAACCGTATTTTTAATTTCTTCAAAAATATCTTCCAAATGTATTTCTTCGGTATCATCTGGCTGAGATTCTCCTGCTAAGCAATTATATTGGTTTTCATCCTCTGATAAGGTCTTCATTGAAGAGTCTGATTGTTGATAATCAAAATTTTTTATCAAGTCTTCTTTAATCTCTTTAAGATATACTTCCAAAATTTCTTCTTTAAAAATATTTCCTCTTTCTTGGATTTTTAATTTGTCAACAATTTGCTGGTAAGGAGTTGGATTATCCCATTTCTTTTTGAACTCATATTGAGCTTTGTATTCAGCAGTTGTTCTTTTTATCAAATCAATTGTTTCTTTGGAGTATTTTTCTCCTCCATTTTCAGGATCTTTCAAAAGCATTTTTTTCCAAAATTTTGTGAAAAATATTCTTTTTAATTGAGGAATTTGATCAGGAGCATAATCAACTTCTGGAGCCCATTTCCATATCCATGGAATAGAAAATTCTATGAAAAATAATAATGAATGAATAATTTCCTTGGCACCATTATTTTTTGTTATCATGTCTATGAATTTTGGAGAGACATCAATCCATTCAACGTATAAACCCTTATAGAGTTCTAGAAGGATTTGAATAGATGGACCATATGAAATCCACCAGTTTATAAACCAATTTCGTAAAGACTTATTATAAATCTTTGGGCAAACTTTAAAAAACCATGAATGTTTCTTTTTGGGATTAATATATAAAAAGGTCTTATAAAAACTTTCAACATAATCCCAGTAATTATATTTCAAAGTAATTTTTTGAATAGGATGTATAAATTCCTTTTCTTTTAGGGTACTTAAACCCCATTCTTCTGCAGATATAACCTTTTTTATTAAGACTTTACTAAAATTATAAATATTATTATTTTGGTCAGTAAAATGTCTGACTTCAATTGATCCTGTTGATATGAGTATATTCTCATAATATGATCTTGATTTGTACGCATATGCCGCACAAGGAGTATTATCAAGATATCTGGACATCAAAATCCATGGGTCATTACCTGATTCAAAATATCTCATAACATCTTGATATTCAAGAAATATAATTCTCTCCTTATTTGGAGACTGGCAATATTCATGAGGATCTTCACTATCCTCTTCAACAAGGGCATTGGCATAGGAAGGAATATTTCCTTTTTTATTTTTTATGAATTCCAAAAATTCTCCATATAATGGATCATTTGGACCTGGAATTGTTGATGAGGATGCTGATTCAACAATATTGCTAGCTATTAGCCTGTTGTTTCCATGTTGAACCAATATATTATTGGCTCCTCCTGTTCTTCCACCCCTATAAAGGTGGCTACCTCTTCCTCGAGGAATCATGACTGCAAAAATTCACGTGTTAAAAAATCAGGAAGAATATTATCTTTCCCTTTTTTATATTCTATTGTAAAATCAAATGGGGTTAATTGAGCTTGCCATCTAGCATACATTTGCTTAGATACATCATGTTTAAAATCTTTATTAAACATAAACTTGGCAGCTTGGCAATTTGTTTTTATTATAAAATGTTGATTATATAAATCTTTTTGAAATTTTAAAACACATTTTATTATAGAAAGAATTTCTTTTGCCACAGTAGCATAATTCTTTTGGGCATTATTCCATTTTCCAGAATGAAATCTTACTAAAACTTCTTGTTTATTTTCTCGATTTATTTGTTTTAAAATTCCACCATACCCAATATCCGAGGCATCAGTTTCTATAATTTTTTCCCAATTTGGATTTGCTAAAGATAAGCAAGGAAGACTAGAAACTTTTGTTTTAATTCTCTGGACTGCCTGAGTATGCTTTTCAGTCCATAATGAGGGAATCTTTTTTAATCTTTCATATAAGATAGCTGTGTCTTTAGCTAAATCTTTATAAAAGGCTGAAATATAATTTAAACTTCCCAAAAACCTTTGTAATTGAGTTTTATCCAGTATTATATCTGGGAATTTAGATGCAAACTCAATACTCCTATTAATAGGAATAATTTGACCTTTTTCAATCATATGACCTAAAAATCTGACTTTTGTTTGAAAAATCATCATTTTTGGTTTTGAAATAACTAAACCACTATTAATAATAATTTTTTCAAATATATCTAAATGTTTAAAATGGGATTCTATATTTTTTGAAAATACAAGAATATCATCAATATAAACAATTATAAAATCACTGAATGAATTAAAAATATCATTCATAATATTTTGAAATTCAGAAGGTGCGTTTTTAAGACCAAATGGCATAACATTCCAGTTAATACAACAACAAAGTTTTTCTAATATTTATTTAATAGTTTTGGGAGAACAAATATTTTCTATTCATAATAGAGTTAAAACTCTTATAGGTCAGATTAATCAATTGAAAAGTGAAAAACAAAAAATTACTAAAGACAATAATGATAGAGCTAGTTGTTCACATGCAGTTGCTGGTATACAACCACCTCCTGAAATAGAAAATTTTAAATTAAAATCAACATTAGAATTACAAAAATTAATAGAGAATCAAATAAAGGAATTAAAATTGAATATTATTGATGACAAAGATGAGGAGTCATATGAAGAATATAAAAATAAAATTAATGAAAATATTAATAAAATGGAAGGATACAATAGTAAATATGCTAATAAGCCTTCTCAAAAATTATATTATTACCCTAAACCTACTCCTCAAGATGTTCTTCATGAAGAACAGGAGTACGTTATCAATAATAGTTACAGTGGTAAAAATATATATGAATGGAATATTGATGGTTATACAGAAAGACAAATTTATAATTTAGTACATCGTATGATGATGTACTCTACTATTGCTAAAAATAATGGTGCCAAGGAAATTATTCCTTCATTATTATTTTTCATAGTAGTAAGAGGTCTAAAATAAATTCTATAACAAATACATATTAATTCAGAACCAGGCATATAATCATAACCATGAGTTTTAACATTTAAAGTTAAACTTTCAAGTATATTAACATCAGATAAAGATAATTGTAAATTAGGATAAACATTAAAATAAACTGGACCATGAGCCAGACTAGATTGAATAATTCCAATCAAAGATTGCTGCCAATTTCTATTACGACCATCTCTTAAGACTGCTAAAAAACTTTCTGGTAACCCTTGTAAAGTTAAGGGTTTGAATGCAACTTGTATTAAACCTATATGTAAATAATTATAATTTAAATGATATTTTTGAAGATCTCTTTCATTTAATAATTTTAAAATCATTTCATTATTATAAAGAGTTATTGTTTCTTCAGTAGTTTTTATTGACTGAACAAATCCCATTTCTTCAAAGGTTCCAATTTCATATAAAACTTTTGGTTGGACTTTAGGAATTGTCCATTTATTTAAAAGATCTAAATATCTGGGAATTTCATATTCCTCAGTCATACTGTTTTTAATAGATTTATTATTTCTTTTAAAAAGATTAAGCATATTAATTAAGATTATGTTGAATAACATTAAACATACATATTCCTTTTGTCCATGGCTCTGATACCATATAAGGCCCAGGTATGCTCAAATATATGAACCCAGATCAGTCATAAGGATTCTATTTACGATAAGATCCCACGATAATTATTTCAAACCATAGTCAATCAATCACAAGTCAGTCAATGATAAAATACCCTTAACATGCCATTCAATCGGCTAAACAGGGCTGGATCACGACTATGACATGGTTATTATGACATGGTTATCATAATACCTGTATGGGCTTGTTATCGACCTAGACTTTGATTGGCTGATATATTTGAACATAATAAAGCTTTAAAATAATATAAGATTCATGGAGTCTAGTTATATGTTTGCTTAATGTTATTCAACATAAGGATTTAAGCTGCCATTAAGTTAAGCTTAAACAAAATAAGATTAAAAGAAAACTTACAAAGATTTAGTCGAACGATTCTTTATTATTCCAAACTTTATTACACCAGACTTTATTACAAGTAGTCGGACGATTAGAGAGAGAGTGAAATTATTACAAGTGGTAGTAAGAGTGATGCCTCTTTTCTTCCTATGAGCCTTTTTTATATAGAAGGGAAAACTACTATTACATTCGTCATTGCTTACATCATTATTAAAATGGCCAACAAAGGGCTATTATTGTCCACTGGATTTATTCTCCCATCTTTTGCTTTTCTGAGGAAGATTCTCCTTTTGAAATACGTTTAACAACCGTATTTTTAATTTCTTAAAAAATATCTTCCAAAGGTATTTCTTTGGTATCATCTGGCTGGGATTCTCCTACTAAGCAATTATATTGGTTTTCATCCTCTGATAAGGTCTTCATTGAAGAATCTGATTGTTGATAATCAAAATTTTTTATCAAGTCTTCTTTAATCTCTTTAAGATATACTTCCAAAATTTCTTCTTTAGAAATATTTCCTCTTCCTTGGATTTTTAATTTGTCAACAATTTGCTGGTATGGAGTTGGATTATCCCTTTTCTTTTTGAACTCATATTGAGCTTTGTATTCAGCAGTTGTTCTTTTTATCAAATCAATTGTTTTTTTTGGAGTATATTTCTCCTCCATTTTCAGGATCTTTCAAAAGCATTTTTTTCCAAAATTTTGTGAAAAATATTCTTTTTAATTGAGGAATTTGATCAGGAGCATAATCTACTTCTGGAGCCCATTTCCATATTCATGGAATAGAAAATTCTATGAAAAATAATAATGAATGAATAATTTCCTTGGCACCATTATTTTTTGTTATCATGTCTATGAATTTTGGAGAGACATCAATCCATTCAACGTATAAACCCTTATAGAGTTCTGGAAGGATTTGAATAGATGGACCATATGAAATCCACCAGTTTATAAACCAATTTGGTAAAGACTTATTATAAATCTTTGGGCAAACTTTAAAAAACCATGAATGTTTCTTTTTGGGATTAATATATAAAAAGGTCTTATAAAAACTTTCAACATAATCCCAGTAATTATATTTCAAAGTAATTTTTTGAATAGGATGTATAAATTCCTTTTCTTTTAGGGTACTTAAACCCCATTCTTCTGCAGATATAACCTTTTTTATTAAGACTTTACTCAAATTATAAATATTACTATTTTGGTCAGTAAAATGTCTGACTTCAATTGATCCTGTTGATATGAGTATATTCTCATAATATGATCTTGATTTGTACGCATATGCCGCACAAAGAGCATTATCAAGATATCTGGACATCAAAATCCATGGGTCATTACCTGATTCAAAATATCTCATAACATCTTGATATTCAAGAAATATAATTCTCTCCTTATTTGGAGACTGGCAATATTCATGAGGATCTTCCCTATCCTCTTCAACAAGGGCATTAGCATAGGAAGGAATATTTCCTTTTTTATTTTTTATGAATTCCAAAAATTCTCCATATAATGGATCATTTGGACCTGAAATTGTTGATGAGGATGCTGATTCAGCAATATTGCTAGCTATTAGCCTGTTGTTTCCATGTTGAACCAATATATTATTGGCTCCTCCTGTTCTTCCACCCCTATAAAGGTGGCTACCTCTTCCTCGAGGAATCATGACTGCAAAAATTCACGTGTTAAAAAATCAGGAAGAATATTATCTTTCCCTTTTTTATATTCTATTGTAAAATCAAATGGGGCTAATTGAGCTTGCCATCTAGCATACATTTGCTTAGATACATCATGTTTAAAATCTTTATTAAACATAAACTTGGCTGCTTGGCAATCTGTTTTTATTATAAAATGTTGATTATATAAATCTTCTTGAAATTTTAAAACATATTTTATTATAGAAAGAATTTCTTTTGCCACATTAGCAAAATTCTTTTGGGCATTATTCCATTTTCCAGAATGAAATCTTACTAAAACTTCTTGTTTATTTTCTGGATTTATTTGTTTTAAAATTCCACCATACCCAATATTTGAGGCATCAGTTTCTATAATTTTTTCCCAATTTGGATTTGCTAAAGATAAGCAAGGAAGACTAGAAACTTTTATTTTAATTCTCTGGACTGCCTGAGTATGCTTTTCAGTCCATAATGAGGGAATCTTTTTTAATCTTTCATATACGATAGCTGTGTCTTTAGCTAAATCTTTATAAAAGGCTGAAATATAATTTAAACTTTTCAAAAACCTTTGTAATTGAGTTTTATCCAGTATTATATCTGGGAATTTAGATGCAAACTCAATACTCCTATTAATAGGAATAATTTGACCTTTTTCAATCATATGACCTAAAAATCTGACTTTTGTTTGAAAAATCATCATTTTTGGTTTTGAAATAACTAAACCACTATTAATAATAATTTTTTCAAATATATCTAAATGTTTAAAATGGGATTCTATATTTTTTGAAAATACAAGAATATCATCAATATAAACAATTATAAAATTACTGAATGGTTTAAAAATATCATTCATAATATTTTGAAATTCAGAAGGTGCGTTTTTAAGACCAAATGGCATAACATTCCATTCATATTGTCCAAAGGGGACATTAAAAGCAGTTTTATATCTGTCATTTTCATTAATTTGGATTTGCCAGTATCCTGATTTTAAATCAAATTTTGAACATATAATAGCATTATAAAGTCTATCTAATAGATCTTTTTTATTAGGGATAGGATATCTAATCCATTTTAAAACTTTATTTAGGGGTTTATAATTTATAACTAATCTAGGAACCCCTCTTTCTTGTTCTGAATGTTTATTAACATAAAAAGCAGTACAAGACCATTGAGATTTTGAAGGTTTAATTAATCCTTTTTGTAATAAAGAAGCTATTTCTTTTTTACATAAATCTAATAATTCGGGTTTCATTTGACCAGGTCTTGCTTTTGTAAGAATATTATTTTCAGAAAATCCTTCCTCATATGGAAGACTAACAATATGTTTTTTTCTGTTCCAAAAAGCATTTGGATGATCATTACAAATTTTTAAAGAGAATTTATTCACAATCATTTGTATTTTTTCCTTTAATTTAGGGTTTTCTAATTTTTCTTCAATAGTTAACA